>OY728142.1:891578754-894078754 GCA_963277665.1 Viscum album
CTCTGACAAAGTGATATTGTACCCCAATGTGCTTCGTCCTGGAATGAAAAGATGGATTCCTTGCAATGTGCAAGGCGCTCTGACTATCACAAAACAACGGAATCTGCTCCTGTCAGTGCCCGAGCTCCTCCAACAACTTTCTCATCCAAATCACCTCTTTGCAAACTTGTGTAGCTGTCATGTACACTACCTATGTCGTGGATAAAGTCACGACTGACTGTAACTTTGAAATCCAGCTCACAGCTCCTCCTGCAAGAGTAAACAAATAACGAGTAGTGGATTTCCTCCGGTCAGAATCCCCTGCAAAATCTGAATCAACAGTCTCCGATACTGAAATATGATCCACCATAACATAATGCAGCATTTGAGGTCTCTTTGATGTATCTCAGGATCCTCTTCACTGGGCTCCAATGCTCCCGTCCTGGATTCACCATGTACCGACTAACTGCTACCACTGCGTGTGCAATGTCTGGTTTAGTACAAACCATAGCGAACATCAGACTTTCCGCTGCTAATGTATATGGTACTCGAGACATTTTCAACGTCTCTGCTTCATTGCTAGGACTCATCGTGGAGGATAACATGAAATTAACAGGAAGAGAGGTAGAGATTGGCTTACAGTCTTGCATGTTGAAGCGTTTCAAGACTCTTTGTAAGTAATTATTCTGTCATAGCCAAATTTTCCCATTATTTTTGTCTCGGTAAATTTGCATCCCAAAAATCTTGTTTGTTGGTCCCAAGTCCTTCATATCAAGCTCCTTAGCCAACTGTTTCTTCGTCTCCTGAATCTGATCTTTGTTGGGCCCTGCAACCAACATGTCATCCACATACAATAGAAGAATGATGAAATCATTACCATCCGAACCCCTGAAATATGCACAAAGATCTGAATGAAGTCTGTTGTATCCAAGGCTCTTAATATAGGAATCAAATCTCTTATACCAACACCTCGGCGCCTGCTTGAGACCGTACAGAGATTTATTCAACCTGCAAACCAAGTTTTCTTTTCCTTCTGAAAAACCTTCCGATTGGAGCATATAGATCTCTTCATCAAGATCACCATGGAGAAAAGCAGTCTTCGCATCCAGCTGCTCTAGATGTAAGCTGTATGTAGCCCACATCGCCAGAACTATCGGAACAGTCGTCAGTCTAACAATAAGAGAAAATATTTCATTGAAATCAATACCTTCCTTCTAAATATATCATTTGACCACTAGTCTTGCACTATATCTTTCCACCAGGTCTTTTTCATCTTATTTGATCTTAAAGACTCATTTGTTTCCAATAGCCTTCTTTTCATGACGTAATGGAACAAGATCCCAAGTCTTTTTCCTGTGCAGTGCTTCAAGTTCCTCCTGCATCGCCGCCATCCATGAGGATACATCTGGACTCTGGGTCGCCTCCACAAAAGAAGATAGCTCCTCATCCTCCGTCAATAAGCAGTACGCAATATTGCTCTCAGTGACATAGTCTGAGTGCCATACTGGTGCTTTTTTCTCCCAAGTTGATCGTCGTAGTCCAGACTCAACTGGTACTTGATCATCGTGCTCTGGTAATGCCTCAGAGGAAACTAGTTCTTCCTTTGATTTGTCCTCCACTTCGACTGTTGTTGTTTCTGTATTCTCCTTCTCCGTCTCTCAATCAATTGTCATTTGCACCTTGTCTTCTGCAAAAATGACATCTTTGTTAATGATAAGTTTGCGAACAGTGAAGTCCCACAAACGATACCCCTTCACACCATCAGCATACACCAAGAAGATGCATTTCCTGGATCGCGAATCCAACTTCGATCTTTCCTAGTCATTAAACATTGCACATGCTAGACTCCCAAAAGTATGCAACCGGGAATAGTCAGTGGGTTTACCAGTCCACATTTTCATCGGTGTCTTCAGATCAATCATCATTCAAGGGGATCGGTTGATCACATAACAGGCGATATTCACTACTTCTGCCCAAAAAGTTTGGGCAATTCCTGCAATCTTCAACATCGCCCTTGTTCTATCCAACAGGGTTCTGTTCATCCGCTCTGTCACTCCATTCTGCTGAGGAGTGTACGCCACCGTGAACTGACTCTTGATTCCTTCCTGTTGACAAAAAGTATTGAACTCCTCGCTTATATATTCTCCACCATTGTCAGTACTCAGAGACTTGATTTTCTTTTCAGATTCAAGTTCTTTCTGCGCTTTGAATGTTTTGAAGACTTCAAAAACATTTGTCTTTCTCATGATTGGGTACACCCAACATCTCCTGGAATAATCATTAATGAATGATAAAAAATACCTTGCTCCACCCAGGAATATAACCGGTGTTTGCCAAACATCGGAGTGGATCAACTCCAAGATCTTCAGACTTCTTTTTGTTGATGTCCCGAACTTTAACCTGTGCTGCTTGCTCAAAACACAATGCTCACAAAATGGTAAGGATACCTTTGTAAGCTCAGGCAGCAACTTCTGATCCGCAAGAATCTTTAGGCCTCGTTCAGACATATGACCAAGCTTCCGATGTCATAACGTCGTCAATGCTTCCATCGAGGTAATTGATGCGACAATTATCTCAGCCTCCTTGTATGTTTCACCCATAAGCACATACAGGTTCTTTGAGATCTTCTCTGCCTTCATTACCACAAGGGCGCCCTCACAATTCTCATCACTCCATTCTCGGTGCGAGTCTTGCATCCGATGTCATCAAATTGTCCCAAAGACAATATGTTCTTCTTCAAACCCTTCACATGGCGTACTCCTTGGACGGTCCGAAAAATATCATCATGCATCTTCAATTTGATATACCGACTCCAACGATCTTCAAGGTGTGATTGTTCCCCATGTACACAAGTCCTTCTGGGATAGTTTCATACTGGTCGAACCATTCTCGTCGAGATGTCACGTGTCATGTTGCTCCTGAGTCGATAATTCATGCATCGTGGAGATGCTTCCTGCTTCCTGCTTCCTGCTTCCAACAGCCATCGCCGCTTCACTGACAAGAATGTCTCCATTTCCAGAAGTACTCGCCACATTCCCCTAAGAGCTCTTTTCACTACTCTTATTGTTCCAACAATCCTTCTTGATGTGCCCCTTCTTGCCACAATTGAAGCATGTGACATTCTTCTTCTTACTCCTTGATTTGGATCTGCCATGATTTTAGCTCCCACTGGAACCATGCTCTATCATCCTTCCTCTCTTCATTGACAGAGTCTCTGCCTGATGCGAAGTTGTTTGTCTGTCCTCTTTTTTCTTGCGCGGACTTTCTTCTTCAAGAACCGCGGCTACAACATCATTGAAGGACAACATATCCATTAGGATATTGTTGGTGAGGTTGATGATGAGTTGGTCATACGAATTTGGCGAACTCTGGAGCAGAATCCCCGCACGTTCAGTATCCACAATTTTATAGCCCAACGTTGTGAGATGAACGAACGGAGTATTAAGCTTGTTGATGTGGTCGGTCACCGATGATGACTCCGTCATCCGAAGAATGTACAATTTTCTCTTCAGGAAAATTTTGTTGTGCAGTGACTTGACCTCGTATAGTTTCGTCAGAGTATCCCATATTTCCTTTGTCGTTTTTTTCTCCGCAATGTTGGATAGGACCCCGTCTGCCAAAGCCAAATGGATGTTGGCAATAGCATTCCCATCCATGTCGTTCCATTTCTCCTCTGTCACACCTGCTGGCTTTTCGCCGCCATCTGGACACGTCGTCTGTCCAGAACCTCCTCCGTTTCACAACGGTGTATTTAATAATCTCAATACATTTTTTCTGATGTGAAAGATCAACTGGAGTCGCAATCACAGAGCATACTCAAATTTATACCCAAAAACGTGAACAAAACCGAGTCAGAACCTGCCTCTGATACCACTTGTTAGGACCGTAAATGATTGGTCACCATTGCAGCGATAATCACGGGATAAAATAAAGTGCAAAATGCAGAACTAAAATGGACACCAGATGTAACGTGGAAAAACCCCCAAAATAAAAGGGGTAAAAAACCACGGGCAAAATAGAAGAATCACTATGGGTAAAAGTGGGTACACACTCCCTCATTATTACAAGAATAAAACTCTTGTAAATGTCTCTCTTGAATAAGTGGGGAAACCGCCTCACAAATATCGCTAATACATGGAGAACTCGAGAACTGGATGAGATGATGAAGCTGATGGAATGAGATAGTGAAAACGTTGGAAGAGATCCTGTTAGAGAACTGTAGGCGCCCAGCTCCCATAGAGGGAACTGCTATAGTGTATGTTGCAGAAACGCCGGGAGTTGCAATGACAAAAACGACGAAAAAAAATAGAAGAGTGAAAAGGGAAAAAAAGGAACAAGGACGCAAAGATTTACATGGTTCGAGAATAATTCCTACGTCCCCGGAGAGGCAGAATATCCACTATAATTCGGGAGTACAATTACAGGAAAAAAAATGGAAAACAGAGTGATTCGGGAAGCCCCTGCTTTCCCGCCCAAACTCCCTAGCCGAACAATAGAAAAATCCCAGAAAACTAGCCTACCCCTTACTCCCACTAACGCCCCCTTTTAACTGAATAGTTCGCACGCCTCTCTCCTCCCACGTGGAGATTCCCTTCCTGCTCTCAAATAAAACTGCCTGGTGAACTGCTTTGTTGGGGACTATGCTGAACCGCCTCAGTGGGACCCCCCCATATTTGTTGTTGAGGCAAAAATACCCTTGCCCCTGCGGGTGTAAACCTGTCATACCGTCGGCTGGCTACGGTCTCTATTATTCGCCCCTTCCTGAGAAACAGCCTTGTCCTCAAGGTTGAAAGATGGAAACTGATTATGGATGAAAAAATCGTCTTCACAAGTAGCGTCCTCCTCGAGTCGGCCCTGCCATTTGATAAGAGACTGTAGGGAAGTAACATTGTCCTGGGTGTGGGAGCGTTTAGACAGGACAGCCTCTAGAATAGGCCAATCTGCTTCATCTGGTGGTAAATCGGGAGGAAGAGTTGGGTGGGCAGGAGGGGGGCCTTATAGCTGCTTTAGTTGGGAGATGTGAAAAAGAGGATGTATCGGGAAAGCAAGGGGTAACTCGAGCTGATACGCCACAGGGCCGATGAGTTTGATAATAGGTTAAGGGCTATAAAATCTGGGGGACAATTTCTGATTTAGCCGGTTGCTGAGAGACAGTTGTTTGTGAGGCCGTAGGCGCAAGTAAACCTGGTTGCCAACCTGAAATTCAAGAGGTCGCCGGTGACGGTCTGCCTGAAGTTTCATAGCCTGCTGAGAGCGGTGGAGGTGGAATTTAAGATGTTGCAAAGCCTCTTTACAGTCAGAGAGGGTCTGGGCGACTACTGCGACACGAATTTCAGAAGGTAAAAGTTCAAAACAGTGGGTGCAGGTTGGCCATAGACCACTTTAAAGGGAGTAGTGTTGAGGGAGGCATGCCAAGTGGTGTTATAACTGAATTCAGCCCAGGGAATCCAATAGGACCATTGCTTAGGGTGTTCACCAACAAAACAGCGCAAGTAAGCTTCAAGGGTCCTGTTAGTGACCTCAGTTTGGCCATCTGTTTGTGGATGATAGGCTGAACTGAACTTCAAAGTGGTACCCTGGTGGCGGAATAACTCAATCCAAAAGTGGCTGAGAAAAATTGGATCTCGATCACTGACGATAGAATTTGGGATGCCACGGAGGCGAACCACTTCGCGCATAAAAAGTTCAGCGACTCCGCGGGCTGTGTAAGGGTGTTTGAGGAGTAAAAAATGGTTGTATTTAGAGAGGCGGTCCACCATTACAAAAAATGACAGTATAGCCACGAGATTTGGGCAAGCCGATGATGAAATCCATGGACAAGTCTGTCCAAACAGCCTGGGGGATATCCAATGGTTGCAGGAGACCAGCGGGGGGACAGAGTGGAATACTTATTTCGTTGACAAGTGTTGCAGCGGTTGACGTACTGTTGGACTGTTTTCTTCATTCCAAGCCAGTATAAATTGTTTGCTAGCTTGCGGTAAGTTCTGTAAAAACCCATATGCCCCCTGAGGGGTTTGATGAAATTCAGCCAGCAGGTGAGGTATCCAAGAGGAAGAGCTTGGCAAAACGAGGCAGCCTTTATAACGAAGAATACCGCGGTCCGGCGTATTTATAGTTTGAGCTGCCTGTACGAAGGGCAGCAATAATTTTCTGTAAAGATGGATCAGTCTCGACGCCGGCTAACAAGTGGGGGTCCTGCTGCCAAACCGAAAAGGATCGGACAACACACAAATGAGAAGTATCAAGGGAGCGAGAGAGGGCATCGACAACCGAATTTAGGTGACGTGGCTTGAATTGGACATCAAATTGAAAACCCGATAATTTAGAAATCCAACATTGTTGGTCAGGCGTTGTAATCCGCTGTTGGAGGAGATATTCTAGACTCCGATGATCTGAAAAAACAGTAAAGGGGTGACCAAGCAAATAGGGGCGTCAATGCCGGATAGCCAAAGCCAAGGTCATAATCTCCTTGTCATAAGTGGATTTGGCAAAGTGGTTGGCGGCTAAAGCTTTACTAAAAAATGCAATTGGTCGGCGGTCTTGCATGAGAACAGCCCCCACACCTCGCCCAGAAGCATCACATTCAATCTAAAACGGAGCAGAAAAATCTAGTAAAGCAAGAACAGGGGCCAAGGTAATGTGGGTTTTGAGGTTGTCAAAGGCTTGGGAGGCATCAGCAGTCCAAGTAAAATTATCTCGTTTGCTGAGAGCAGTGAGAGGCAGGGCAATTTTGTCATAGTTACCGATGAATTTCCTGTAATAGCCGGTGAGACCGAGAAATCCACGAACCCCTTTAACAGTTGTAGGACGTGGCCAATCCAGCACTGCCTGAATCTTGGTAGGATCCATGGAAACCCCATCTTTGGAAATAATGTGCCCCAAATAATCAATCCCCTGCCGAGCCCAAGAACACTTGCCACTATTGGCAAAAAAAGAATGCTGAAACAAAACCCGTAAGACAGCCGCCACATGGCTCATGTGGGCAGCCCAATCACTGTTGTAAATAAGAATGTCATCAAAGAAAATAAGGACAAACTTATGAAGCAATGGTCGAAAGAGGTCGTTCATGACAATTTGGAAGGTAGTTGGGGCATTCATAAGGCCAAAGGGCGTGACGAGAAATTCATAATGACCGTTGTGAGTGCGAAATGCGGTTTTATCAACATCTTCAGCCCGCATCTGAATTTGGTGGTACCCTGATTTGAGATCCAGTTTGGAAAAATAACATGCGCCATGAAGCTCATCAAGGAGTTCGTCAACCATCGAAATAAGGAATTTATTGGGAATGGTGACTTTGTTGAGAGCACGGTAATCAACACAAAGACGCCAAGAGTTATCCTTCTTAACAAAGAGAAGAGGGCTGGAATAAGGACGGAAGCTGTTACGAATAATACCAGAATTCAACATGTCCTGAATTTGCCTTTCAATCTCAGATTTCTGAAAATGGGGATATCTATATGGCCGAACTGTAACAGGACCCTGGCCGGGTAATAAGTGGATGCTATGGACATGTTGCCGGACAGGAGGAAGCCCGGTAGGTGCAGCAAATATGGCATTAAATTGGGCGAGAAGGGACTGTAAGTCCCTCTATTGGGAAGCTGGGGTCCGAAACTGGTTGGGAAGTGGAAAAGGCAGCAGCTAAGGAGAAAACGGCAGGATTCGGTGGAGCAACGCTGCGAAGAGTGTAATCGTGACCCGCTGTCCGAAACTTCATGGTCATGGTTTTCCAGTTTGTTTGGACATCACCTAGGGTCCGCAGCCAAGCTATGCCGAGTATGAGGTCAACCAATTTCCAAAACCTGGGTATCAATAAAACAGGTATAGGAACCCAGTGTAAGGTGGATATTAGGACACAGTCCATGGGTGCACAACTTGTGGCCATCCCCCAGACGAACAACCAGCGGTTGTGTGGTCTCTATGGACAAACCAAGGATGTGGATTAATTTGGGAGATATGAAATTGTGTGTGGCACCGCTATCAATCAAAATTAAAATAGGGACATCCTCCAAGCGGTCCTCAATCTTCATGGAAGGTAAATCATGTAGTTGATGTTGGAAAGGCGAGTAAGGAGGGGTGAGGTCCTGATAAGCAACGACTTTGCATTCGGCCTCTGTAGCATTTGGGGGTGCAGCCTGCTCGGGAGAGTCAGGGAGAGAATCCTCCCCTTCAAGGAGGTCATCATCTTCGCCAAGTAATAACACCCGTAACTTAGGGTCAGCGCATTTATGGAGTGGAGAATAAGGGAGACCACAACGAAAACATAATCCCCGACGATGTCTATCTTCCCATTCCTGAGTTGTCAAGTGGCGGACTCCTCTGTCCAGAGGTTGGGGTTGGAGTGGTTCGCGAGGTACGCCAACTGGACGGCGAACAGCTGGCTGGGTAGGGGGAGGAAATAAACGGGGACCACCTGTAGGAATAGTTGTGTCGCGGCCACCACCAAAATGACGAGGAGTTGTGTTGCGAAATTGAGGATCGACGCCCCGGTGGACAGTAAGTTCAACATGACGAGCAAGGCGCATAGCCTGTAAGCGAGTAGTAGGGTCATGGATGCGAACCCAACTACGAATATCTTCACGAAGACCATGCAAAAAATATCCAACATACTGTGGTCCAGGCTAGCGTGGAATAAGAGAGGCTAAATATTCAAATTCCTCAATATAAGTCTGAACATAATCAGTTTGGTGGAGAGCAGCGAGTTCTTCATAGGGATTATGAACCTCCAAACCACTAAAACGTTCCATTAATTCTTCCTTGAAGATGGGCCACGAGAGACCCGGATTGACCTCGAGAACTATAGTAAACCAATGGATGGTTGGACCGTCCATGCTGAATTGGGCGAGGGAGACCCTAGAGTCATCAGGTGTTTGATGCAGCCGAAAATAGAGTTCTGCACGGGTGAGCCACCCTCGTGGATCGTGGCTATCAAAAATCAGAAGCTCCACTGGCTTCGGAAAAACAGGGAGTTCCTATGGTAGCGCGGGTAGAGGATGGTGCTCCGGCGGATCCCATGCAGTAGCGCCATAATGATCCGCAGTAGTATCCAGTGACGGTGAGGGGTTGTTGGTGGGATCGTGCGGCCGTTTATCCTGGCGACGTAGGATACTGGAAGAATACTTACGAAATTTTGCATTCTCTTGAGCCTTGCAATCCAAACGTTGAAAGTTGATATGAAATAAATCCAGAGTAGAAGAAATTTTGTTTACCGATGAGTGAAGATCAGCCAAAGAAGTATCGATCTGATCTATGCGGTGATCCATTGAGTCGAGGCGGGACTGATGTCGAGTCTCCATAGATGAACTGTGTGGCCGCGAGGAGAGAGGGGAGTCGTGCGTAAGGGAGGACGAAGCAGAACGCACAAAAGAGGCAGGTCGGACCAATTTGTTAGAGAACTGTAGGTGCCCAGCTCCCAAAGAGGGAACTGCTATGGTGAAAACTATTCAATCCAGTAGAGAATTACAAGACGAATCAGGAAAAAAAATGAAAAACAGAGTGATTCGGGAAGCCCCTGCTTTTCCACCCAAGCTCCCTAGCCGAACAATAGAAAAATCCCAGAAAACTAGCCTACCTCTTACTCCCACTAACTCCCCCTTTTAACTGAATAGTTCACGCGCCTCTCTCCTCCCATGTGGAGATTCCCTTCCTGTTGCACTAACTCAAATAAAACTGCCTGGTGAACTGCTTTGGTGGGGACCATGCTGAACCGCCTCAGTAGGACCCCCCCCCCCATATTTTCTGTTGAGGAAGAAATACCCTTGCCCCTGCGGGTGTAAACCTTCCATACCGCCAGCTGGCTATGGTCTCTATTAGATCCCCTTCTATAGGGTGCTTCCAACCCTACCCAGCGCCTCTCCCGCTGTCTTCTCCCACTAGTGGATTTGGTGGGTTGGCCACCAACCACCACCTTCCCCTCTTTGGGGTGGTGCCGTCAAAGGGGAAAATTGTGTCAATCACATCTCCACATCTTTTTTATCTGTTAAACATGATGTTCACGTCTCTGCAAGGCCGCTCGAGGATCTGCACCATCTGAATTTATCAGAGTTAATCGCCTTCGTCAGAAAATCTGCCAGATTTTCTTTAGTATGAATTTTCTACATATCCACACTTCTTTCCTCCACCATATCTCTGACAAAGTGATATTATACCCCAATGTGCTTCGTCCTAGAATAAAAAGATGGATTCCTTGCAATATGCAAGGCGCTCTGACTGTCACAAAACAACAGAATCTGCTCCTCCCTGTATTCGAGCTCCTCCAATAACTTTCTCATTCAAATCGGCTCTTTGCAAGCTTGTGTAGCTGTCATGTACACTGTCTCTGTCGTGAATAAAGCCACAACTGACTGTAACATTGAAATCCAGCTCACAGATCCTCTCCTATAAGAGCAAACACATAACCAGTAGTGGATTTCCTCCGGTCAGAATCGCCTGCAAAATTTGAATCAACATAGTCTCTGATAGTGAAATATAATCCTCCATAACATAATGCAGCATTTGAGGTCACCTTAATGTATCTCAGGATCCTCTTCATTGTGCTCCAATGCTCCCGTCCTGGACTCGCCATGTACCGACTAACTGCTCTCACTACGTGTGCAATGTCTGGTTTAGTACAAACCATAGCGAACATCAGACTTCCCACTGCTAATGCATACGGTACTCGAGACATTTTCATAGACTCTACTTCAATGGTAGGACTCATCGTGGAGGATAACTTGAAATTAACGGGAAGAGTTAGATATTGGCTTACTGTCTTGCATGTTGAAGCGTTTCAAGACTCTGTAAGTAATTCTTCTATGATAGCAAAATCTTCCCATTATTTTTGTCTCGGTAAATTTGCATCCCAAGAATCTTGTTTGCTGGTCCCAAGTCCTTCATATCAAACTCCCAAGCCAATTGTGCCTCCATCTCCTGGATCTAATCTTTGTTGGGGTCTGCAACCAACATGTCATCCACATATATGTTGGATTGGTGTAGCCCGATCCGGTTGGGCCGAATGCTTGTGGCCCGCAACTTTCACGGGTAGAGCTCCGCGATGAGCTCGTTGGGAGTTGCAAGGGGCAACGCGCCCCTGTAGCACTTTTGACTAAGGTGGTCGTCTTTCACTGTAACGATGCGGACTTCCTGCGCGGAACAGTGGATTGTCTTCCTCCTTTTGTAGCCCTTTTTTCATGCTAGGTTTTGTGTGAGAAATTTCTGTAATTTGTGCTCCCGAATCATAGTGAAGTTCTAACTCTCCGTGAACGTAAGGATTATTCATGAACCACATAAATTTGTGTGTTCCGTGTTTTTTCTTTTCTTCTGCATTTCCTTTCCGTATCTCGTTTATGTCGTTGCGACTCCCGACGCTTCTACAACAATACAATAAAAGAATGATGAAATCATTACCATCCGAACCCCTGAAATATGCACAAAGATCTGCATGAAGTCTGTTGTATCCAAGGCTCTTGATATAGGAATCAAATCTCCTGTACCAACACCTCGACGCCTGCTTGAGATCGTATAGAGATTTGTTCAACCTGCAAACTGAGTTTTCTTTGTCTTCTTCCAAAAAACCTTCTGGTTGGAGCATATAGATCTCTTCATCAAGATTACTATGGAGAAAACCAGTCTTCACATCCAACTGCTCTAGATGTAAGCTGTATGTAGCACACATCACCAGAACTATCGGAACAGTCGTCAGTCTAACAATAGGAGAAAATATTTCATTGAAATCAATACCTTCCTTCTGAGCATATCCTTTGACCACCAGTCTTGCACGATATCTTTCCACCAGGTCTTTTCCATCCCATTTGATCTTAAAGGCCCATTTGTTTCTGATAGTCTTTCTTCCATGAGGTAATGGAACAAGATCTCAAATCTTGAACCTGTGCAGGGCTTCAAGTTCCTCCTGCATCGCCGCCATCCATGAGGATACATCTAGACTCTTGGTCACCTCCACAAAAGATGGCTCTTCATCCTCCGTCAATAAGCAGTACACAATATTGCTCTTAGTGACATGGTTTGAGTGTCATATTGGTGCTCTTTTCTCCGAGGTTGACCATCGTAGTCCAGACTCAGCTGGTACTTGATCATCGTGCTCTGGTAATGCCTCAGAGGAAACTGGTTCTTCCTTAGATTTGTCCTCTACTTCGACTGTTGTTGTTTCTGTATTCTCCTTATCTGTGTCTCAATCAATTATCATTTGCACCTTGTCTTCTGCAAAAATGACATCTTTGCTAATGATAAGTTTGTGGGCAGTGGGGTTCCACAAACGATACCCCTTCACGCCATTAGACTACCCAATAAGATACATTTCATGGATCTCGAATCCAACTTCGATCTTTCTGGGTCATTAAACATTGCATATACCGGACTTCCAAAAGTATGTAACCGAGAATAGTCAGCGAGTTTACCAGTCCACATCTCCATCGGTGTCTTCAGATCAATCGCAATTGAAAGGGATCGGTTGATCACATAACAGACAGAATTCACTGCTTCTGCCCTAAAAGTTTTGGCAATTCCTGCCGTCTTCAACATCGCCCTTGTTCTATCCAATAGGGTTATATTCATCCGCTATGTCACTCCATTCTGCTGAGTAGTGTACGCCACCGTGAACTGTCTCTTGATTCCTTCCTGTTGACAAAAAGTATCAAATTTCTCGCTTGTATATTCTCCACCATTGTCAGTCCTCAGACACTTGATTTTCTTTCCAGATTCAAGTTCATTCCGCGCTTTAAATGTTTTGAAGACTTTATAAACATCCGTCTTCCTCTTGATTGGGTACACCCAACATCTCCTGAAAAATCATCAATGAATGATACAAAATACCTTACTCCTCTCAGAGATATAACCGGTGCTTGTCAAACATCGGAATAGATCAACTCCAAGATCTTCAGACTTCTTGTTGTTGGCGTCCCGAACTTTAATCTGTGTTGCTTGCTCAAAACACAATGCTCACAAAATGATAAGGATACCTTTGTAAGCTCAGGCAGCAACTTCTAATCCGCGAGAATCTTCAGGCCTCATTCAAACATATGACCAAGCTTTTGATGCCATAACGTCGTCAATCCTTCCATCGAGGTAGTTGATGCGACAACTATCTCTGCCTTCTTGTACGTTTCACCCATAAGCACGTACAAGTTCTTTGAGATCTTCTCTGCCTTCATTACCACAAACGCGCCCTTCACAATTCTCATCACTCCATTCTCGGTGCGAGTCTTGCATCTGATGTCATCAAATTGTCTCAAAGACAATATGTTCTTCAAGCCCTTCACATGGCGTACTCTTTGGATGGTCTGAAAAATACCATCATGCATCTTCAATTTGATGGTACCGACTCCAACGATCTTCAAGGTGTGATTGTTCCCCATGTACACAAGTCCTTCCAGGATAGTTTTATACTGGTCGAACCGTTCCCGTCGAGATGTCATGTGTCATGTTGCTCCTGAGTCGATAATTCATGCATCGTTGAGATGTTTCCTGCTTCCAGCAGTCATCGCCGCTTCATTGACAAGAATGTCTCCATTTCCAAAAGTACTCGCCACATTCTCCTGAGCACTTTTCAGTACTCTTCTTTTTCCAACAATCTTTCTTGGCATGCCCCCTCTTGCCACAATTGAAACATGTGACATTCTTCTTCTTACTCTTTGACTTGGACCTGTCATGATTTTGGGTCCCACTAGAACCACGCTCTATCATCCTTCCTCTCTCCATTGACAGAGCTTGTGCCTGATGCAAAGTTGTTTGTCTGTCCTCCTTGTTCTTGCACCGACTTTCTTCTTCAAGAACCGCGGCTGCAACATCATTGAAGGGCAACATATCTGTTAGGATATTGTTGGTGAGATTGATGATGAGTTGGCCATACGAATCTGGCAAACTCTGGAGCAGAATCTCCGCACATTCAGTATCCACAATTTTATAGTCCAACGTCGTGAGCTGAGCGAAGAGAGTATTGAGGTTGTTGATGTAGTCGGTCACCGATGATGACTCCACCATCCGAAGAGTACAATTTTCTTTTCAGGAAAATTTTGTTGTGCAGTGACTTGGCCTCGTATAGTTTCGTCAGCGTATCTCATATTTCTTTTGTTGTCTTTTTCTCCGCAATGCTCGATAGAACCCCGTCTGCCAAAGCCAAATGGATGTTGGCAATAGCATTCTCGTCCATGTCGTTCCATTTCTCCTTCGTCACACCCGCCAGTTTTCGCCGCCATCTGGACACGTCGTCAGTCCAGAACCTCCTCTGTTTCACAACGGTGTATTTAATAATCTCAATAAATTTTTTTGATGTGAAAGATCAACTGGAGTCGCAATCACAGAGCATACTCAAATTTATAGGAACTATTCATACCCGAAGACGTGAACAAAACCAGGTCAGAAACTGCCTCTGATACCACTTGTTGGGACCTTAAATGATTGGTCCACCGGTGCAGCGATAATCACAAGATAAAATAAAGTGCAAAATGCAGAAGTAAAATGAACATCAGATGTAACGTGAAAAACCCCCCAAAATAAAAGGGGTAAAAAACCACAGGCAAAAATAGAATGATCGCTATGGGTAAAAGTGGGATACACACTCCTTCACTATTACAAGGGAAAAACTCTCGTAAATGTCTCTCTTGAATAAGTGGGGAAACCGCCTCACTAATACCGCTAATACATGGAGAACTCGAGAACCGGATGAGATGATGAAGCTGATGGGATGAGATACTGAAAACGTTAGGGGAGATCCTCTTTTATAGGGTGCTTCCAACCCTACCCAGCACCTCTCCCGCTGCCTTCTCCTGCTGGTGGATTTTGTGTGTTGGTCACCAACCACCGACCACCACCTTCCCCTCTTTGACAGAGGGGGGCGGTGCCGTCAAAGGGGAAAATTGCCGACACATCTCCCACTTGGAGACTTGATTGAGAACCAATCACATCTCCACATCCTTTATATCTGTCAAACATGATGTTCACGTCTCTGCAACGCCGCTCGAGGATTTGCGCCATCTGAATTTATCAGAGTTAATCACCTTCGTCAGAAAATCTGTCAGATTTTCTTTAGTATGAATTTTTTGCATATCCACACTTTTTTCCTCCACCGCATCTCTGACAAAGTTATATAGTACCCCAATGTGCTTCGTCCTGGAATGAAAAGATGGATTCTTTGCAATGTGCAAGGCGCTCTGACTGTCACAAAACAACGGAATCTGCTCCTGTCTGTGCCCGAGCTCCTCCAACAACTTTCTCATCCAAATCGCTTCTTTGCAAACTTGTGTAGCTGTCATGTACACTGCCTCTGTTGGATTGGTGTTGCCTTGTGTCCCTTGCTTTCTTTCTTTTCGTTTTTTTTTCTCGTTTCTGTCGTTGTGTCTCCCGGCGTTTCCGCAACAGCCTCTGTCGTGGATAAAGCCACAACTGACTGTAACTTTGAAATTCAGCTCACAGCTCTTCCAACAAGAGTAAACACATAACCAGTAGTGGATTTACTCCGGTCAGAATCACCTACAAAATCTGAATCAACATAATCTTTCATAGTGAAATTTGATCCTCCATAACATAATGCACTATTTGATGTCTGCTTGATGTATCTCAGGATCCTCTTCACTATGTTCCAATGCTCCCGTCCTGGATTCGTCATGTACCGACTAACTAGTCTCACTACGTATGCAATGTCTGGTCTAGTACAAACCATAGCGAACATCAAACTTGTCACTGCCGATGCATACGGTACTAGAGACATTTTCATCCTCTCTGCTTCACTGCTAGAACTCGAACTCATCATGGAAAATAACTTGAAATTAACGGGAAGAGGGATAGAGATGGGCTTACAGTCTTGCATGTTGAAGCGTTTCAAGACTCTGTAAGTAATCCTTCTGTGATAGCCAAATCTTCCCATTATTTTTGTCTTGATAAATTTGCATCCCAAGAATCAAGAATCTTGTCTGTTGGTCTCAAGTCCTTCATATCAAACTCCCTAGCCAATTGTGTCTTCGTCGCCTTGATCTGATCATTGTTGGGGCCTGCAACCAACATTTCATCCACATACAATAGAAGAATGATGAAATCATTACCATCTGAACCCCTGAAATAAGCACAAAGATCTTTGTAGGAGAATAAAAATGAGAGACCGAACCCCCAAGGTGTGTTCTCTAAGGGAGCCCTTGGGGTGTATTTATAATAAATAATAAAGACCACACCGGACCTCAAGTCCGATGTGGGATGCAGACTCCAACACTCCCCCTCAAGCTAGGTGTACCTAGCTTGGACACATGATGAAAAGAAAACAATAAAAACAGAGACCAACACTCCCCCTCAAGCTGGACATACCCAGCTTGATGACAAAACAAGATGAAATAAAATATTAAGCTGCTGCTGCTCCCCCCCACGATCAAAGCTCCCCCCGCAGGATGATGGATGGAAGATGTTGCGGGCGCAGCAGATGAAACCACTCAGATCGGCTGGTTGACAGAACGCCAGGAATGCCGCACTAGTGGGGCCGGTCGTTGAAACGCCGGGAAATCCAAACTAGCACCGGGAAAACCGCACTTGCGGGGCCGGCGACGGGAGGCGGGGATTCCGCAGAACTGTTGCGGGATCTGGCGGCGCCAACAGACCCAAATCCGAGGTGGTCGAGCTGCTGCGCTAGCGACAGGACGTGCCGGCGGAGAGAGATGCGGCTGCCGGGAGGTGCCGGGAGATGCCGGCGAGGCGGGGATGCCGCAGGAGGAGGCCAGCAAGGGTGCAGGAGGCCGGGAGACGGCGCTGGAAGTTGGAGGAGGCCACCTGCGTGGAGCGGCCAGCACGGGTGGAGGCCGGTTGCTGGCCGGAACAGTCCGGATCTGCCCGGAACAGTCCGGATCTCGCCGGAGCTGACCGGAGTAGTCTGGATCAGGCCGGAGTCGGCCGGAGCTGTCCGGATCTGGCCGGAAATCTCTGGATCTGGCCGGAGCTGGCCGGATCTGGCCGGAAAAATCCGGGAAGGGCCGGGAGGTTGCGCAGAGGGCCGGCGACGGGATGGGCCGCGACGGGAGGGGAGGAGATCCGCCGAGGCTGGGCGCGCGCCCGGTGGGGCTGGCCGTGAGTCGCGCAGGAGGAGTGGGCGCCGTTGAGGGAAGGCGCACCGGGGCGGGAGAGGCCGTCGGGATCGCGACGGCTGGAGGAGGCGCCAACGGCTGGAGAGCCAGGGAGAGGCGCCGACGGCAGACGGCAGGAGGCGCTGCGGGAAGGGGCGGCGACAACCGGGCCGGCGAGCGCAGGGAGAAGGGCCGTCAGTGGGGAGAGCTGCCGGGGAGAGGGCGCGGGCGCCGGGCGAAGGCCTGCTGGGACGAGGGCGCACGGCGGGAGCAGCGGGAGGTCGCCGGGAGGCGGGCGGTGGAAGGGAATCGGCCCGGAGAGGTGTCCGGAGGGAGCAGCGACAGGGGGTCGCGCTCAGGATGGTGCGGCCGGGCAGGGGCGGCGGGGGTGCGGGGGCGCGGGTGTGGGGCAGGAGCGCTGCAGGGCCGAGAGCAGGGCTGGTCCTGGGCGCGCCGGGCGCTGGAAGGCCGAACCGGGAGCAACGCCGGGAGAGGGCAGCGGGAAGGGAGCTGCTGGGCGGGGGGGGGGGGCGAGCCGGGGAGCCGGGAGCCGGGAGAAGCCGCCGGGAGCCGGGAGCCGGGAGCCGCGAGAGGCTGAGGGCGGGGCGCGAGGGCGCGACGCCGGGAGGAGGTGCGCCGGGACGGATCCATCGGGGAGAGACGCGCCGGCAGGAGGTCGAGCGCACGCCGGAGAAGCCGGGGATGGAAGCGATCCGGGGAGGGAGCGCTCCGCCGGGAGACGGGAAGGCGGAAGATGGCGCGGGGGCTAGGGCGCGGGCGAGGGCGAGGGAGCCGCACGGGCGTGGGCGCGAGGGCCGACGGGGCGAGGGAGCCGCGAGGGCTAGGGCGCCGGGAGGGGTGCCGCGCCGGGAAGGAGGCCCGCCGGGAGGTGGAGGCGCACCAGGAGGGAGGAGCTTCGCCGGAGAAAACGAGCCCGGAGGGGGGGCGGCGGTAAAAACATAAACCTAGCCCTTCATGAGGGCCGCCGCCCCCCCACGAGGAGAAGAGAAAAAAAAAGAAAACCTAGATAGGAGGAATAAAATGGGAGGAGGGGAGTTGGGTTCCCTTTGATACCATGTAGGAGAATAAAAATGAGAGACCGAACCCCCAAGGTGTGTTCTCTAAGGGAGCCCTTGGGGTGTATTTATAATAAATAATAAAGACCACACCGGACCTCAAGTCCGATGTGGGATGCAGACTCCAACAATCTTAATGAAGTCTGTTGTATCCAAGGCTCTTGGTATAGGAATCAAATCTCTTGTACCAACACCTCAGCGCCTGCTTGAGACCATACATAGATTTGTTCAACCTGCAAACCGAGTTTTCTTTGCCTTCTTCCAAAAAACCTTTCGGTTGGAGCATATAGATCTTTTCATCAAGATCACAATGGAGAAAAGCAGTCTTCACATCCAGTTGCTCTAGATGTAAGTTGTATGTAACACACATCGCCAGAACTATCTGAACAGTCTTCAGTCTAACAATAGGAGAAAATATTTAATTGAAATCAATACCTTCCTTCTGAGCATATCCTTTGACCACCAGTCTTGCACGATATATTTCCACCAAGTCATTTCCATCTCGTTTGATCTTAAAGACCCATTTGTTTCCGATAGCCTTCCTTCCATGAGGTAATGGAACAAGATCCCAAGTCTTGCTCCAGTGCAGGGCTTCAAGTTCCTCCTACATCGCCGCCATCCATGAGGATACATCTGGACTCTGGGTCACCTCCACAAAAAAAGATGGCTCATCATCCTCCGTCAATAAACAGTACGCAATATTGCTCTCAGTGACATAGTCTGAGTGTCATGCTAATGCTCTTTTCTCCCGAGTTGACCGTCGTAGTCCATACTCAACTGGTACTTGATCATCGTGTTGTGGTAATGCCTCAGAGGAAACTGGTTCTTCCTTGGATTTGTCATCTACTTCCAACTGTTGTTGTTTCTGTATTCTCCTTCTTCGTGTCTCGATCAATTGTCATTTGCACCTTGTCTTCCGCAAAAATGACATCTTTGCTAATGATAAGCCTGCGGGCAGTGGGGTCCCACAAATGATACCCCTTCACACCATCAGCATACCCCAAGAAGATACATTTTCTGGATCTTGAATCCAACTCTGATCTTTCTTGGTCATTAAACATTGCATATACTGGACTTCCAAAAGTATGTAACAGAGAATAGTCAGCGAGTTTATCAGTCCACATCTCCATCGGTGTCTTCAGATCAATCGCCAATGAAGGGGATCGGTTGATCACATAACAGGCGATATTCACTGCTTCTGCCCAAAAAGTTTTGGCAATTCTTACAGTCTTCAGTATCGCCCTTAGTCTATCCAACAGGGTTCTGTTTATCCGCTATGTCACTCCATTCTGCTGAGTAGTGTACGCCACCGTGAACCGTCTCTGGATTCCTTCCTGTTGACAAAAAGTATCAAACTTCTCGCTTGTATTCTCCACCATTGTCAGCCCTCAGACACTTGATTTTCTTTCCAGATTCAAGTTCATTCCGCGCTTTGAATGTTTTGAAGACTTCAAAAACATTCGTCTTCCTCTTGATTGGGTACACCCAACATCTCCTGGAATAATCATCAATGAATGATACAAAATACATTGCCCCTCCTAGGGACATAACCGGTGTTTGCCAAACATCGGAATGGATCAACTTCAATATCTTCAAACTTCTTGTTGTTGACGCCCCGAACTTTAACCGGTGTTGTTTGCTCAAAACACAATGCTCACAAAATGGTAAGGATGTCTTTGTAAGCCCAGGCAGTAACTTATGATCCGCAAGAATCTTCAAGCCTTGTTCAGACATATGACCAAGCTTCCGATGCCATAACGTTGTCAATGCTTCCATCAAGGTAGTTGATGTGACAACTATCTCTGCCTCCTTGTACGTTTCACCCATAAGCACGTACAGGTTCTTTAAGATCTTCTCTGTCTTCATTACCACAAGCGCACTCTTCACAATTCTCGTCACTCCATTCTCAGTACGAGTCTTGCATCCGATGTCATCAAATTGTCCCAAAGGAAATATGTTCTTCTTTAGACCCTTCACATGTCGTACTCTTAGGACGGTCCGAACAATACCATCATGCATCTTCAATTTAATGGTACCGACTCCAACGATCTTCAAGTTGCGATTGTTCCCCATGTACACAAGTCCTTTCGGGATAGTTTCATACCGGTCGAACCATTCTCGTCGAGATGTCATGTGTCATGTTGCTCCTGAGTCGATAATCCATGCATCGTTGAGATGCTTCCTGCTTCCAACAGTCATCGCCGCTTCAGTGACAAGAATGTCTTCATTTCCAGAAGTACTCGCCACATTCCACTGAGAGCTCTTTTCACCACTTTTCTTGTTCCAACAATCCTTGACGTGTCCCTTCTTGCCACAATTGAAACATGTGACATTCTTCTTCTTATTCCTTGATTTGGACCTGCCATGATTTTGGCTCCCACTGGAACCAGGCTCTATCAATCTTTCTCTCTCCATTGACAGAGTCTCTGTCTGATGCGAAGTTGTCAGTCTATCCTCCTTGTTCTTGCGCCGACTTTCTTCTTCAAGAACCGCGGCTACAACATCATTGAAGGGCAACATATCCATTAGGATATTGTTGGTGAGGTTGATAATGAGTTGGTCAAACGAATCTGGCAAACTCTGGAGCAGAATCTTCGCACGTTCAGTATCCACAATTTTATAGCCCAACGTTGTGAGCTGAGCAAACAGAGTATTGAGGTTGTCGATGTGGTCGGTCACTGATGATGACTCCGCCATCCGAAGAGTCTACAATTTTCTCTTCAGAATTATTTTGTTGAGCACTTACTTGGCCTCGTATAGTTTCGTCAGAGTATCCCATATTTCATTTGTCGTCTTTTTCTCCGCAATGCTCGATAGGACCCCGTCTGCCAAAGCCAAATGGATGTTGGCAATAGCATGCCCATCCATGTCGTTCCATTTCTCCTTCGTCGCACCTATAGGCATTTCGCCGCCATCTGGACATGTCATCAGTCCAGAACCTCCTCCGTTTCACAACGGTGTATTTAATAATCTCAATAAATTTTTTCTGATATGAAAGATTAACTGGAGTCGCAATCACAGAGCATGCTCAAATTTATGAAAATTATTAATACCCGAAAACGTGAACAAGACCGGGTCAGATGTTGTCTCTGATACCACTTGTTGTGACCATAAATGATTGGCTTACCGGTACAGCGATAATCACGAAATAAAATAAAGTGCAAAATGCAGAAGTAAAATGGATGCCAGATGTAACGTGGAAAACCCTCCAAAATGAAAGGGGTAAAAAACCACATGCAAAATAGAATGATCAATATGGGTAAAAGTGGGTACACACTTCCTCACTATTACAAGGAGAAAACTTCCGTAAATGTGTCTCTTGAATAAGTGGGGAAACTGCCTCACAAATACCGCTAATACATGGAGAACTCGAGAATCGGATGAGATGATGAAGCCGATGGGATGAGATACTGAAAACGTTGGGGAAGATCCCCTTTTATAGGGTGCTTCCAGCCCTACCCAACGCCTCTCCCGCTGCCTTCTCCCGCTGGTGGATTTGGTGGGTTGGCCACCAACCACCTACCACCACCTTCCCCTCTTTGACAAAGAAGGGGGGAGTGTCGTCGAAGGGGAAAATTGCCGACACATCTCCCACGTGGAGATTTGATTGAGAACCAATCACATCTCCACATCCTTTCTATCTGCCAAACAAGCTGCTCACGTCTCTGCAAGACCACTCAAGGATCTGCGCCATCTGAATTTATCAGAGTTAATCATCTTCGTCAGGAAATCTTCCAGATTTTCTTTAGTATGAATTTTCTGCATATCCACACTTCCTCCACCACATCTCTGACAAAGTGATATTGTACCCCAATGTGTTTTGTCCTGAAATGAAAAGATGGATTCCTTGAAATGTGCAAGGCGCTCTGAATGTCACAAAACAACAGAATCTGCTCTTGTCTGTGCCTAAGCTCCTCTAACAACTTTCTCATCCAAATCGCCTCTTTGCAATCTTGTGTAGCTGCCATGTACACCGCCTCTGTCGTGGATAAAGCCACAACTGACTGTAACTTTGAAATCCAGCTCACAGTTCCTCCTGTAAGAGTAAACACATAACCAATAGTGGATTTCCTCCGATCAGAATCGCCAGCAAAATCTGAATCCACATAATCTCTAATAGTGAAATCTGATCCTCCATAACATAATGCAGCATTTGAGTGCTCCTTGATGTATCTCAGGATCCTCTTCACTGTGCTCCAATGCTCCCGTCCTGGATTCGCCATGTACCGACTAACTGCTCCCACTGCATGTGCAATGTCTGGTCTAGTACAAACCATAGCGAATATCAGACTTCCCACTGCTAATGCATACAATACTCGAGACATTTTCATCTTCTCTGCTTCACTGCTAGGACTCATCGTGGATGATAACTTGAAATTAACGGAAAAATGGGTAGAGATTAGCTTACAGTCTTGCATGTTGAAGCGTTTCAAGACACTCTGTAAGTAATTCTTCTGTGATAGCCAAATCTTCTCATTATTTCTGTCTCAGTAAATTTGCATCCCAATAATCTTGTTTGCTGGTCCCAAGTCCTTCAATCAAACGCCCTAACCAACCGTGCTTTTGTCTCCTGGATCTGATCTTTATTGGGGCCTGCAACCAACATGTCATCCACAGACAACAGAAGAATGGTATAATCATTACCATCCAAACCCCTGAAATATGCACAAGGATCTGAATGAAGTCTGTTGTTCCAAGGCTCTTGATATAAGAATCAAATCTCTTGTACCAACACCTCGGCGCCTGCTTCAGATCGTACAAATATTTGTTCAACCTGCAAATCAAGTTTTCTTTGCCTTCTTTGGAAAAACCTCCCGGTCGGAGCATATAGATCTCTTCATTTGCACATTGTCTTCTACAAAAATGACATCTTTGATAATGATAGGTTCGCGGGCAGTGGGGTCCCACAAACGATACCCCTTCACACCATCAACATACCCTAAGAAGATACATTTCCTGAATCTCGAATCCAACTTCGATCTTTCCTAGTCATTAAACATTGCATATACTGGACTTCCAAAAGTATATAACCGAGAATAGTCAGCGGGTTTACCAGTCCACATCTCCATCGATGTCTTCAGATCAATCGCAATTGAAGGGGATCGGTTGATCACATAACAGGCGGTATTCACTGTTTCTACCCAAAAAGTTTTAGCAATTTCTGCAGTCTTCAACATCACTCTTGTTCTATCCAACAGGGTTATGTTCATCCGCTCTGTCACTCCATTCTACTGAGGAGTGCACGCCACCATGAACTGTCTCTTGATTTATTCTTGTTGACAAAAAGTATCAAACTCCTCGCTTGTATATTCTCCACGATTGTCAATCCTCAGACACTTAATTTTCTTTCCATATTCAAGTTCCTTTCGCGCTTTGAATGTTTTGAAGACTTCAAAAACATCTGTCTCCTCTTGATTGGGTACACCCAACATCTCCTGGAATAATCATCAATGAATGATACAAAATACCTTGCTCCTCCCAGAGATATAACCGATGCTTGTCAAACATCGGAATGGATCAACTCCAAGATCTACAGACTTCTAGGTGTTGACATCCTGAATTTTAACCAATGTTGCTTGCTGAAAACACAATGCTCACAAAATGGTAATGATACCTTTGTAAGCCCAGGCATCAACTTCTGATCTGCAAGAATCTTCAGGCCTCGTTCAGACATATGACCAATCTTCCGGTGTCATAACGCCGTCAATGCATCCATCGAGATAGTTGATGCGACAACTATCTCTGTCTCCTTGTACATTTCACCCATAAGCACATACAGGTTCTTTGAGATCTTCTCTGCCTTCATTACCACAAGCGCGCCTTTCACAATTCTCGTCACTCCATTCTCAGTGTGAGTCTTGCATCTGATGTCATCAAATTGTACCAAAGACAATATGTTCTTCATCAGGCCTTTCACATGGCGTACTCTTTGGACGGTCCGAACAATACCATCATGTATCTTCAATTTGATGGTACCGACTCCAACGATCTTCAAGGTGTGATTGTTCCCCATGTACACAAGTCCTTCCGGAATAGTTTCATACTGGTCAAACCATTCCCGTCGAGATGTCATGTGTCATGTTGCTCCTGAGTTGATAATTCATGCATCATTGAGATGCTTCCTGCTTCCTGCTTCCAGCAATCATCGCCGCTTCACTGACAAGAATGTCTCTATTTCCACAAGTACTCGTCACATTCCCCTGAGAGCTCTTTTCACTACTTTTCTTGTTCCAACAATCCTTCTTGACATGCCCCTTCTTGCCACAATTGAAACATGTGACATTCTTCTTCTTACTGCTTGATTTGGACCTGCCGTGATTTTGGCTCCCACTAAAACCACGCTTTATCATCCTTTCTCTCTCCATTGACAGAGTCTCTGCCTGATGTGAAGTTGTTTGTATGTCCTCCGTGTTCTTGCACCGACTTTCTTCTTCAAGAACCGCGGCTACAACATCACTGAAGGGCAACATATCCGTTAGGATATTGTCGGTGAGGTTGATGATGAGTTGGTCATACGAATCTGGCTAACTCTGGAGCAGAATCTCCACACGTTCAGTATCCACAATTTTATAGTCCAACGTTGTGAGCTAAGCGAACAGAATATTGAGATTGTTGATGTGGTCGGTCACCGATGATGACTCCGCCATCCGAAGAGTGTACAATTTTTTCTTCAGGAAAATTTTGTTGTGAAGTGACTTGGCCTCGTATAGTTTCGTCAGAGTACCTCATGTTTCCTTTGTCGTCTTTTTCTCCGCAATGCTTGATAGAACCTCGTCTGCCAAAGCCAAATGGATGCTGGCAATAGCATTCCTGTCCATTTCGTTCCATTTCTCCTCTGTCACACCCGTCGGCTTTTTGCCGCCATCTGGACACGTCGTCAGTCCAAAACCTTCTCTGTTTCACAACAGTGTATTTAATAATCTCAACAAAAAAAAATTGATGTGAAATATCAGCTGGAGTAGGAATCACAGAGCATACTCAAATTTATGAGAATTATTATAATACCCGAAAACGTGAACAAAACCGAATCAGAACCTGCCTTTGATACCACTTGTTGGGACCATAAATGATTGGCCCACCAGTGCAACGATAATCACAAGATAAAATAAAGTGCAAAATGCAGAAGTAAAATGGACACCAAATGTAACGTGGAAAAACCCTCAAAATGAAAGGGATAAAAAACCACAGACAAAATAGAAGAATCACGGTGTAAAAGTGGGTACACACTCGCTCATTATTACAAGGAGACAACTCTCGTAAATGTCTGTCTTGAATAAGTGGGAAAACCGCCTCACAAATACCGCTAATACATGGAAAATTCGAGAACCAGATGAGATGATGAAGGTGATGGGATGAGATACTAAAAACGTTGGGGGAGATCCCCTTTTATATGCTGCTTCCAGCCCTACTCAGCGCCTCTCCCGTTGCCTTCTCCCGCTAGTGGATTTGGTGGGTTGGCCACCAACCACCGACCACCACCTTCCCTTCTTTGACAAAGGAGGGGGGTCGTGCCATCAAAGGGGAAAATTGCCGACAATGGAGAGGTAGAGATTGTAGGCTGACCTTTGATATTTTTTTTTGTGTGGTAAGGTTGGGGGTGGGGGGTATGGACATGGGTAGGGTGGATCTGCAGGTGAAGTTGGAATCAGAGAGGACCTGGTCTCTGGTTAGGAGGGTTGGAAAGGATTGGAGCCAAGGGATTTCTGCAATTTGATAATTAGAATGGCTGCTTTCAGATGGACTTCAAGTCTGGAATGTGCAGCGCGGGGCATAAAAGATTGTGCTCCCTTCAGACCTTTTGTCAAGCAAGTGGTGTGCACAAGGGAGCACCTCAACAGCGTGCTTCACTCCAACAATAGCATACACCCAAATCAGCACAAGCAAGCCTCATGAAACTTACATGGAAACTATAAATGTCTTCCTGTGCGTCTACAGTAGCAACCGCGGTCGAACCTTCCATGGAAGATTCGGTCCCTTGCGATTTGCAGCGAACAACAATCTGGGCCACCTAAGCAGCCATCACCCTCCTTGCTCGGACTCGGACATCAACGAACAATCCGGGCGGCAGGTATGAGGTGGTGAACCAGCCTCCTTCCCTCGAATTTGTATCAGCAACATGAATCAGTGGAAAACAATCTTTTGAACCCCCTTTGAACAAGACCTCATGAGTCAACCGTGACTTCCTAGCAGCAGCATCTTCAGCGCAAAACGGAGACCTCATTGCAGCACGTAGAACCCCTTTTTAATGTGGTGAACCAAAAAATGCAGTGGCGCACAAACCACTTTCAATTAATTTGCAACGGCCCCTCATGCACCAAGCAGTGAACCCGAAGCCTCCTCTGGACTAGCATAAGCACAAACCAGCACCGGCGGTCGAACAAGCAGCAGTGTGAGCCACGTTTTGATCTTCCCTTGCACGTGGGAAGCATCATCTGCAAAGCCCCTTGTGGAGCAGCTTTGCAATATGTGGACAACCCAATTCCATTTGACAACCGGCTTCATCAACTCACCATATCTGTCCATCCCACTGAAATTGTTTTCTAGCAAAAATACAACTCATCAAAATTCCTGCAATTTGTTGAGCACATATATTTTTAGACAGATCAACGTTATCTTAAATATTCAAAGAAAAAATAAGAATTCAATAGCCTAAATTTCAAGATTTCTAAATCCAAAACAATTTAATGATCTTAACAAAATTTAGTACAACAAATTCCATGTGATAAGACACGACCGGGAGAAAAGAGGAATGCGGAATAAGTCTTCTTCTCTCTTGCCCAGATCACCTAGGTGTTAGCAATATTCTTTTACACCCCCTCCTTTTCCCCTCCCATTCTTATAAAAACCTCATCACCAAGGAATCCATAACAAACACCACTGTGAGGACCACCTCAAATTTTTAGACAAGCTATTGGGACCTTTTTTTCCCCTCCTAAAATATCTTTTCCAAGTTGTGGTGTTGGGACTTTTTTACCTCTCTTGGAATATACTTTTCAGGTTGTGATGATATGTCACAGGCTCTATCATTTGCCCCTCAAGAAACAGTATTGTCTTCAAGACTAAAGAAAGGAAACTGATTTTGGGTGATAAATTTATCTTCCCACACGACTTTATCCACAGGACACCCCTTTCGTTTGATTAGCCACCAATTCACCACTGCCTTGTTCCGTAGAAAACGGTAACAACCCCCTTTAATCCAAAACTCATGCTTCCCCGGTCAGCATTCTCCTCTTTGTCTTCAATCCCATTTTGCATCATCGTCGTGAACTCATAGTAATATATGCAGTTGTCATCATCTTGATCAACTTTGCAAATCAATTCCTCCAAGTCACATCATATGCCCCAAATTCATCACAGACTTGTTGGGGCTCCTCGCAGGTTACATACCCACTGCCAACCTTGTCAAAATAGGTTAAAGTTGTGAGCAAATAATCTTCCCTCTCAAGTTTGTTTAGATGCATTGTCACAACTACAAATTCTCCATAGTCAATTGTGTCACTGTTATCCACATCCATAGATTGCATTGGATCATAAATCTTAGATTCCTTCAGATTCATACTATATCTTTTCAATCCCGCCCAAAGCTTTTCCGAAGTAATCTGACCACTACCAATTTTGTCCATCGCCCTAAAAATTTCTTTTAACAATAATTTGTTCTTCAAAAAAACTCTCTGCAAGGATTATAAAGTCAGGAATGTGAACACTGTTCAAATTCCAATAAGTTTTCTATAAGGAGAAACTTCAAAAGATACAACTCAGCCTGATTGGTAGTAGGGGACTTCTCGAAAGGTGACAACTTCTAATGGATGTGCATGCAAACTATCAGTTCACCAAAAGATGGTGAAATGGATGTTGATTCATCAGAAGGAGGTTGTGCAGTGGTTAGGTGATGTTTCACCGAAAGCAACGGTTGAGGCGGTGGATGCTACAGGGAAACCGAGGTTGCTAGTTTCCAATGACGGGTGCTCCACAAATCTCAAATGGTGGTGCAACTTGTTTACCGGTTGATCAATTCGACAAATATGAAGGTGGGATCACATGCACAATGTGTCGGGGTGCTTACTGATTATTAGTGATCTATGTGGCTGATTAATCACAATGATTGTAGGACTTACTTCTGGTGATCAGAGAGCAACTAGCGTGAGAGAAATCTTTTGGTAATCCCCCAACAAGTGGCATCAGAGCTTGTGGTTCTCATCTCCCTCATAACAAACTCTACAAAAACTCGGGTAATGGTCACTCAATTACCTCATATGTCTTTCGAATTCGATTGAGCTCACTGTCATAAAAAAGATGGCGTTCAAAGACGGCAAGATCTTGGCAGATAAGTTTGGTGAGACATACTTTGGATTTTGAAGAATGAAAATGGAGGACTATCTCAGTCAGAAAGATGTTGAAGTTACATTGATGGGAGTAAATCCAGTGAATATGGACAAATCAAAGTGGGAAAGATTGAAAAAAAACACTTGGATTTGTGAGGATGTCATTAACACTGAACGTAGCCTTTAACATCTGGGAAATGGAAACAAGGGTAGAATTGATAAAGGCTTAGGAAGATATATACAAGAAGACAACGATGTTGCGGAATCGTTGGGAGTCACAACGACAGAAATGAGAAACGAAAGAAGAATGCAGAAAAAGAAAATAGACACGGGACACACAAATTTACGTGGTTCGGGAATAACCTTATGTCCACAGAGAGGCAGAACTTCACTAATTCAGGAGCACAAAGTACATAGTTTTTTCAGTAGTAACCCTAGCCCGAAAATGGGCTATAGAATAGAGAAGACAATCACTGTTCGAAAAGTAAGTCTGCGTCACTACAGTGAACGACGACCAGCTTTGTCAAAAGCGCTATAGTGGCTGTCGGCTGGAAGTCAAAAGTGCTACAGTACTGTTGACTCTAAATTCCACACTACTACAGTGCCTGTCAGTGTCACTCGGTCAGCTCCACTACAGTGTTCAGAGATGCTGCAGTGCTGGAAAAAAAAATTGGGCCAGGGGCCCTCGGCCTCCGGACCCCCAAAGCAGGGGTGCGTTGCCCCTGCAACTTCCAACGAGCTCACCGCGAAGCTCGACCCGCGATAGTTGCGGGCCACAAGCATTTGGCCTAACCGGATTGGGCTACACCAATCCAACATACGACACTTAATAAAGTGTTTATAATGCAAAGACTATTCACCATGAGGCTATCAGATGGATGACTAGTGGAAAATCATGTTAATTATTTTAACATGATCCAGAGCCAACTCAAGTGAGTTGATGGAATGTGTAACTGACATGTTTGGATAAAGTTGGGCCAAATGTTAGCGGTTTGTACTATACACTAGAACACAACTCTCATTATTCAACCTTCACAGTGAGGCCACTAGGGGTTACAGGGGGAAGTACACCCCTACTCCGGGGGTTGAAGGGCCTAGACCAAATTTTGGGGAATTATAGCAATGTTAAATCACTATAGTAGGGTTGATCAGCGACACCAACAGGGCACTGTAGCAGTATGGACTTAATATAACAGTATGCGATAAGACACTATAGTATCTCAAACTCTGGAGACAGTGGTCACTGTAGCTTCACAAAATTCTTGCCACTGACACTATAGCAGTTTAGACTTGGGTGGTTGTATCACTGTAGCATAGTGGACTTACTGCGTGGTTAGTGAAATAGTTTCATTGTCTCCTTTATGAGATTGTTAGAGCTAGGAATTCTACAAGTGCAAAACTCTGAAAATCTTCCTATAATTCTGCTCCCAAAATTAGTGAAGTGTTCTACCTCTCCGTGGATGTAGGGATTTTTCATGAACCATGTAAATCATTGTGTTTTTTCTCATATTCTTCTTGTTATTTTATTCTTTGTTTTCTTAATTTACAAACCACTTTGTCATTGCGACTCTCAGTGTTTTACACAACAATTGGTATTAAAGGATGTGTTTAGATTTCTCGAATTGAACATTGTCTATGGATGAATTCAAGGTGAAGATCGATCATTTTGAAAAAAACTTATTTCAGTTATTGGAGGATGCAGATCGAGGATTATCCTTATCATAAAAAGATACACTTGCCACTTTTTTGTGTAAAACCAATGGATATGAAGTAGACAGAGTGTTAGATAATGGATTAACAGGTTCTAGGTTTTGTGCGCCTCACGTTGATAAAAAACACGACATTCAACATGATAAAGGAGAAGATGACATATGAGTTAATAAAATATCTCATGAATATGTATGAGAAGCCATCTACAATGAACAAAGTATACTTGATGTGACGATTGTTCAATATGAAAATGATTGAAGAGAGTATTATTGAAAATCATGTCAACGTCTTCAACACCATCACAAGGCATCTTACATTGGTGGGAATTGCACTTGACGATAAGGTATATGCACTGGTTTTACTATCTTCATTACCTGATAGTTAGGAAGCGACTATAACAACCATGAGAAATTCTTCAGGGAATACAAAACTAGTTCTAAAGGATGTGTGAGACCCGATCCTCAGTGAGGATATTCAAAAAAGAGAATCAGGCATATTCTATGGTTATGCTCTGAATATGTAAGGAAGAGAAAGATATGCGCAGTGGGATAATCAGATAGGATGATAAAAATCAAGAGGAAATAGTCAATACAAGTTGAAAGGGTTTGGTCCTACTTGATGGATTTACAGGAAGAAAGGACATATCATGAAGGAGTGTAGAGAAAAACAGAAAGCACTTGGAACTAATACAACAAACACAAAAAATGAAAGAACTGATGATGTGTTATTATTGAGCATAGATATATCTATGGAGTCTTAGATTTTAGACTCATGGGCATATTTTCTTTCCATGTTGGAGAAGGGTTTCTTAAACAATTATGTTTCTGGAAAATTTGGCAAGGTACATTTGACTAACGATGAACCCTTACAAATTGTGGGGAAGGAATATGCATGGATTAAAACCAATAGTGGGAATTTGTTGGTTCTAGAGAACATAAGGTATATCTCTATACTGATAAGAAACCTTATTTATATCAAATAGCTTGATGATGCAGGTTTTAGTACCACGTTCACTGGTGATGCATGGAAGATTACCAAGGGGGCTATGGTCATAGCTCTAGGAGTAAAGAATAGAACCCTATACAGCATGACAAAAACCTATATGGACATGCTTGCATCAATACATTCTATCGGGAATTCATATTTGAGGCATTATAGGCTAGGTCACATAAGAGATAAGTGGATGAAGGTGCTAGAAACAAAAGGAATACCATCATAGCTGAAGTCGGTGGAAGTTGGCCTGTGTGAAGATTTTATATTTGGAAATTATAAGAAGGTATCCTTTACAAAAGGAGGTAGAACACTATAAGTTGGGAAGATATATTTGATGCACACTTATGTTTAGGGTCATGTACCAGTGCATTCCCTAGAAGGGTCATAATATTATGTGACATTTATCAATTACTCAATAAGGATGGTATGAATTTACTTTCTGAAAAGAAAATCTAATGTATTTAACATGTTTTATAAGTGGAATACCGTGATGGAGAATGAGTGAGGATGAAAGTTGAAATGCTCAAAGATTAACAATGGAGGAGATTATAGCAGTAAGGAGTTCAAGGAATTATGTGAAAATAATGGAATTAGGTGGGAGAAGACTCTTTTGAGTACACTAAAGCAGAATGGTGTAGTTGAAATAATGAATATGACACTAAATGAATGTACCTAAAGCATGAGTCTACACTCAGGCTTACCCATGACTTTTTGGAGTGAGGTAGTGAACATGATAACATATCTCATTAACATGAATTCATTAGTACCAATGGGAGAATGCCTACCTAAGGAACTATGGTATGAAAAGAAGGTAAGACTCACATTTACAAGACTTTGGCTTTTTGGAATACGTACATATAAATATTGATGCAAGGGACAACCTTGATGGTAAGTCCAAATCATGTTTCTTTATTGGCTATAGTGTTGAAGAGTTTGGTTATTGATTTTGCTTAGAATCCATAATGTGGTATTTAATGAATATTTCATGTAAAAGGACCATCATATAACTATAGTTGATAATGGGAATAAATAATTTATGTTCCATGATCAAGTGGAGCTTAAAAGTGTACCTGAGCATGTGACACCAAAACTAAATAAGCCTACCCCTCAAGTGGAGTTAAGAAGATCAACAAGGGTGGTAATGCATGTGAAAATGTACTCTCCATCCTTACATTATCTTTTATTGACTAATGATGGAGAACCATAATATTCTGAAGAGGAAATGTTATTGAAGGAGTCAAACAAGTGGGAGTTGTCTATGATGGAGGATATTTCTTCATTACATTATAACAATACTTGGGAGCTGACACCTTTTTCACAAGTAAAGAAGACATTATAAAACAAATGGGTGTATCGTGTCAAGGAATAACATGACGGTAAGAGGAGGTAAAAGACAAGGATAATGGAAAAAGGTTTTCAATAGAAGGAAGATATGAACTTAGTTGAAATTTTCTCACCTGTTGTGAAGCTTACCACCATCCAGGTAGTTCTCAGTATTATTACTTCAAAAGACTTGCATCTTGAGCAGCTTGATGTGAAGACAAATTTCCTTCATGGTGATCTAGATGAGGATATTTATATACAACATCCATAGGGATACATTGATCCAGGGAAGAAAGAACTGGTGTGAAAACTCTAAAAGAGAGCTTATATGGTTTAAAGTAGGCACCATGATAGTGGAACAAAAAGTTTGATGCATTTATGATTAAAAATGCATAAAAATGGTGTGGCATGGATCAATGCTATTACTTTAAGTCTTTTGGTTATGGATACATTATATTACTTCTATATAGGGATGACATGATCATTACAAGAACGTGTATGCAAAGGATTGATGAGCTAAAATGGCAGGTAGCTGAGAAGTTCAAGATGAATGATCTTGGAGAAGCTGTCAAAATTTTGGGGATGAAAATCAAGAGATACCATGTAGTAGGAACCTTATTGTTATCATGGGTTGGCTATGTTGGAAAGTTTTGAGAAGATTTAGTATGTTGGAAGAAAAAACTATCCCTATTCCCCTAGCAATCCATTTCAAATTGTCAAAGGATAAATCACCAAAGACAACAGAAGAGGTTGAGTATATGAAAATAGTTACATACGCATCAGCTGTTGGAATCCTAATGTATGACATGTCCTATACTCAACTTGATATTACTCATGTAGTGGGAGTTGTGATGAGATGCATGGATAACCCTAGAAAACAATATTAGGAAGCTGTAAAGTGAATATTTTGGTATTTGAAGGGAATCAAGGAAGTATCTATGTGTTTTGGGAAAGAAAAATCATTATAGTGGTATGTGGATGCTGACTGTAACGACCCGGACCCGAAAAGCCACCCGAACAGTGCTATACAGGTCGAGTGTTACTACCTTAGGCGCACCTCCCCGAACGCCAAAGGCTGCTGACTAACAGCGATGGTCTTTATAGGTATAGTGGAGAGGCTATACCCTCTCAGAGGATAATAATGGTACTGGTCCAAGTATAATAATAAAGATGCAGCGGAATAAACAACTCAGCAGACTCGAACCAGACCTACAAAGTGGAAGCACATTCAATATCGATAAATAGCAGAAGCAATAAATATAAACAACGGTAGCAGAAAGTAAACACAACAACATGCTGATCACTTGTAACTACCATTGAACAACAAACATGCATCCAATGTAGGTCATACATATCCACATATAAAAAGGGCACCAATGGCTAACCAGTTGTAGCTACAAAACAAGTAAGCATGCTGGTACAAGAAATAAAGCAAAACAAGGTAAACTCCAGCTAGGCAAGACCTCAAGGTTCATACCATCTCCAAGAAACAACTAATGAAACCAAGCTCCTAAAGCTGACCTTTTTCCTGCAAGTAAATCCATAAAGTCTGCACACGTCCCGAAGATCCCATGTAGGGTGTGAGACGAATCTCAGTAGGACACCACCCAATGATGCGTACCTAATACAAGTGTTAAAGTAGGCATGCATTTATAAGGAAAATAGTAAACAGTATGATGCACAAATAAACACAAACTCCATTGGTTCTCAACATCCACCCTAAAGTGTCACCTACTTCAACCAACGTCGGAATCCCTATCATGTAACCCGACACCCTGTGCCCCTAACACCGCGTGTCTCAAGTACCGACGTCCCAAAGGCATTCCCAAGAAATAGTAACTCAGAGGAACAACGATGCTTGTCCTCAATAAGTAACCAAAGGGACAACAATGTCTACCCTCAAAATAAAGTAACTGGAGGGACAGTGACGTCTTCCCTCAAAATAAAGTATCCATAGGAACAACGATGTCTGCCCTCAAATCATAGCGAGCCTCTGCCCCCAATCTGATAGCCTCAATGTTATCCCCTGAAGGCTCCCCACCTTCCACATGGATTCCTACAACAAGCACCCTCAAACCAATAGTACCTAAACCGTAACTAACGGGGGCTTCTACCCACACGAGTGGTCAAAAACACCTCATCACAGAGTCTCTCTGTGTGCACACTACTCATAGTTCCGAGTGAGCGGTAATCACCAAAATAGTACTCAAGCCACAACACATCTGACACCTCATGTCCCTACGACCATGCCACTCAAGTCTTATGACCTTGCCATCCCAGTAACCTAGGCCATGCCCAACTTGACAGTCATCCCACCTCAAGCCGACGCCCATGATGCCCAATCCTGTGGTCAAAACCACCCAAAGTAACCCAACCAAGCCCAACCTATGATCGACATCACTCAAGAATATCCAGACCATGCCCAACACAACCCAAATGTTCTAGCATATGAAATTCAAAAATTACATATATAAAACATTTAAACAAAACACACAAACAAGAAAAACAATCTAAATAGTTGTATGTGCTAACCAAGTGTAGTCCCATACCAGCATTGGGGTCTTTAAGGTCTCCAAAAATTCATATCAAGGTTTAATAAACTAAACTCAACAGTTTAAAACAATACAATTTGATTATAACCATTTTGGCATCCCCAGCCAAAATGCCCTGATGAGCCACAACCACTCTCCCAACCCTGCTCAAGAAAAACAGGTAACATGGCATACCCAAAGACATCCCATAGGTTAAATAAACAATTAAATAGTCAATAACATGTAAATTAGGGTCTCGCTCAAAATACCCAAAAATGCGCCATAGGCCGCGCTACCCAAAAGTCTATGAAAACACAAAAGAAGGTATGCACCACCTACCTGAGACTCATAGACGTAGGAACGTCCGATATCGAGCTCCAATTCAAAGCTGATCTTTGTAGATCTACGTTTCCATCAAATCCCAGCAATTCCACTCGAATGGAAACTACGACGCGTGAGGTAAGGGATCAAGAATGGAACAAGGTGCGTGGGTTTAACCTCACTGTTTCGATCCTGAAACCACTGATGGATTGAAGAACAGATGTCAAATAAAGAATCTAGGGATGAAAACTTTTTCAACCTCCTAGAGCGCCAAGGTCCAAAAAAGGGGAAGAAGAAGTTTTTTTTGGAAAAGAGACATGACACTCTTTCATTTAAATGAATAAAAAATGTACACGACGTGTATTTAAGGACTACATGACATGTAGTGGCCTTTTCTATACTCTTACTTAAGCAGAGATAACCACATGGCTTGGGTGCTTCACACGGGTTGACACACACCTTGAACCCAGCCGGTACATAGAAAGGGAATACACGACGTGTCGAATAACACTACACACCGTGTAGTTATAAATTCCTACATTGTCATCACACGACATGTACTCGGCGAGCACATGACCGGTACTCTCCCAACCCATACACGTGTGTACTTTAAAGTACACGATGTATAGTTCTGGAAATTTCCAGAACTTGCCAGATTTTCCCAGTCCTCTCAGGAACAAGTCAAAAATTCAAACAGGGTTGGGATTTTGACCCATTCTAAAAACCTGGGTTCTTACAATCTCCCCACCTTAACATAGCTCATCCCCGAGCTATCAATGAAACTCGGAGATGACACCGAACATACCACCCTGATTAAAATAACCCAGACTTCCCTGGTCTCAAAGGTTCTGGCTAAATTCATTAAGGGGCTCCCCACCTTAGGAATTACCTAGCTTGGTATCAACTCGACAAAACTCAAAACAAACAGAGGTTCACTAACCTATTTTCTAGACGCATGGTCCTCTTGTGACACATCGTCACCCCTGCGCCTCATTGGTGCTTTCGTGTCATTCCCGACACCCAACGTATCTGGCACCACATCGGTGTACGCCTCAATGAGGTCCTGCATCCCATGGATGCTCAAAATAAAACCTGGTGCCATGCACCTCAATTAAACCACATCCTCAATGTCCCGATGCCTAAGGCACCTCAAGTAACCTGCAACCTCGATGCCCCTAATTCTACACATCTCATACATATATATAAATATATCACGCACCGATATAGCACCAATCCCACTGACCGACATTTAGTCAGTCCACATAGATCATGTAAATCATGTGTACTCAAAATGGACATGCCTCTATAGGTCATGACAAAAAGAAAACATGGAAATCACAGCCACACCCATGGTGTACCTCTAACCGTCTTCGGCTCACCAACCTGCTCAGCCTCTGGTAGCTCCATGGCATGCACCTAGCCTGAAGTATGGCTGCCTGATACCTGACCTCCCTACGGTGCTACTCCAGCCACCGGCCACTAAACCCTTGGTTGGATATCCCACTGTCTATGTCACATACTCCGTGTGCAGATGAACCTCAACTACCATCTCCTGGTACCGAACCTGAACCAACTTCAGATGCCACCGTCTTTCCTAGTCCCTGTCTGCTGGATGTCTGAGAAGGCTGCCTGCAAAACCTCTCCAGATGCCCAACTTGTCCACATGCCCGACACTCCTTTGGAGGCCTATCGCACTCCGAACACATCCTGGTTATCCACACTAAAAGAAAACCACTGAAGAACTACTAAGAGGTGGTCTAACTGAGTCCTTGGCCTGAATACCCTACTAGAATTCATCCCGCCCTCACTTCCTGTTATCTAAACCATCACTTGAAGTCGTCGCCCGACCAACCTGGGGCATATCCCTCTGGTTTCCCTCTGCTATGAGCACCTGATTCACCGCCTCTGAAAAAGAACCCAGCTTGAAGATATTCACCTAGATCCGAATGACGTGTTGTAATCCATCCTCGAAGCACCTCACCCTAGTCGTGTAATCGCTTACCATACCAGGTGAAAAGTGAGACAATTCAGTAAAAGTGGCTGCATAGTCCATGATGGACATGTCTCCCTGCTGAAGGTTCAAGAACTCATGAGCTCTCTATGCCCTCAGTTTCTCTGGGTAAAAGTGCTCAAAGAACCTATCCTCAAAGTCCTTCCTTGCTAGACCTTTGTGCCCGCAAGCATGAACCTGCACATCCCATCAATTCTTTACTGGTCCTCTCAGTATATACGTCGCCAGCTTGACCCTCTGCCTTGTAGGCATCTTGAGTTGCTCAAAGATCATATGCATGCTCTCTATCCAGTTCTCAACTACTTGCGGACCACCCTCACCCTGAAAAAGCGGCAGGTGCTGCGACTAGAACTCCTGTATCAGATATGCCATAGATGGCTATGTACCCTGCACACCTCTGTCGATCCCCTGCACGACATGTATCAGGCTAGCTCAGAGCTGCTCGTCGAGCCATGGTCCGAACGCTGTCAAACCCAACTGTTGTCTTACCGACACTAGATCCTAAACTTGATCATGTTCTTGAGCCTGTACCTGCGGCTCCTGCTCTGCCTACACCGGATTCTGAACCTGAACCTGCTTCTGCGGCACTATACCATCTTCCATCTGATGCTCCATATGAGTCATCCAAAAAGGAACCCGCCGAATACCATAAATGGTCAGAAACCCATATACATGACAATTTATACATATATAATGCAGATAAGGAAAGCAGTAAAAGATAGTGCATAACTACCACCCTTACTCTCCCCCACCGCAACCATGCCCCATGGTATCCCGACCTCGTGGCCTCCTTACCCGCCCTTAACAAATCCAGGTATCAAAAGTAACTCAGGCCATGCCCATCCTAACAACTAACGTTGGCTCAAACCGATGACCAAGTCGCCCAATCTTGGTGATCAAAATCACCTCAACCATAGTACCTGCCTGCTCTCATAAGTGTCAAACCCAAATACCCTACCACATGAAATTATACAAATATACAAAGCATGGAATAACACATTGTAATAAATAAGCTATTTTATCAGGAATTTCATCTATTCACATTCCAAATCATAAAAATCATGGAATTTGACATTATTCACATGGTATTATCACATCACAAAGCATATATGCAGTTATGAAATTGAAATTCCCTAAAATGTGCCTATCAAAAGCCAAGAAAACAAGCCTTGCCATATTGGGCCAAGGTCCAATTCTCCCCTACCGTACTGGGTCAAGGGTTACACATAAAAATCAATAACATCATACACCAAGTGAGCCACCAAGGTAGAAATCATATAACTATAATCTGATCAAAAGCAAACAATAATTCCCACTCATGGCAACTTGGTTCATCCCTTGTACCTGGGGCTACAGGCACCCAAACACAAGCTAGAAACCAAGTTCCAGTAACAAACTGTCTCCAGTCTACCATATCCTAAATAGTAAAACCAGAAGAAAATAAATGAGAAGTCTCAATATCATTAGTAGCAAGCAGAACAATGCTACTAAATCCCTGTCAAGAACTCCTCTGATACCACTTTGTAACGACCCAGACCCGAACATCCACCCAAAAAGTGCTATACGGGTCGGGTGTTACTACCTTAGGCACACCTCCCCGAACGCCAAAGGCTTCAGACTAGCAGTGAGGGTCTTTATAGGTATAGTGGGGAGGATATACCCTCTTAGAGGATAATAATGGTACTGGTCTGAGTATAATAATAAAGATGCAGTGGAATAAACGACTCAGTAGACTCAAACCAGACCCGCAGAACAGAAGCACATTCAATATCGATAAACAGAGGAAGTAATAAATATAAACAACGACAACAGAAAGTAAACACAACAACATGTTGATCACTTGTAACTACTACTGAACAACAAACATGCATCAAATGTAGGTCATACATATCCATATATAAAAAGGGCACCAATGGCTAACCAACTGTAGCTACAAAACAAGTAAGCATGATGGTATAGGAAATAAAGAAAAAAAAAGGTAAACTCCAATTAGGCAAGACCTCAAGGTCCATACCATCTCCAAGCAACAACTAATACAGCCCATCTCCTGAAGCTAGCCTCTTTCCTGCACGTAAATCCATAAAGTCTGCACGCGTCTTGAAGGGCCTGTGCAGGGTGTGAGACAAATCTCAGTAGGATACCACCCAACGGTGCATACCTAATATAAGTGTTAAAGTAGGCATGTGTTTATAAGGAAAATAGTAAACGGTATGATGCACAAATAAACACAAACTCTACTGGTGCTCAGCAGCCACCATGAAGTGTCACCTGCTTCGGCCAACGCCGGAATCCCTTTCATGTAACTTGGCACCCTGTGCCCCTAACACCACATGTCTCAAGTACTGACGTCCTAAAGGCACACCCAAGAAATAGTAACTCGGAGGAACAATGATGCCTGTCCTCAATAAGTAACTGGAGGGACAGTGATGTCTGCCCTCAAAATAAAGTAACCAGAGGGACAATGATGTCTGCCCTCAAAATAAAGTATCCGGAGGAACAACAGTGTTTGCCCTCAAATCACGGTGAGCCTCTTCCCCCCAACTCGATAGCCTCAATGCTATCCCCTGAAGGCTTCTCACCTTCCACGTGGCTTCCTATAACAAGCAACCCTAAACCAATAGTACCTAAACCGCAACTAGCAGGGGCCTCTACCCACATGAGTGGTCAAAACCATCTCATCACAGAGTCTCTCTCTATACACACTACTCATAGTTTTGGGTGATCAGTAATCACCAAAATAATACCCAAGCCACAACACATCTGACACCTCGTGTCTCTGTGAACATGTCGCTTAAGTCTAATGGCCTTGCCATCCCAGTAACTCGGGACATACCCAACCTGACAGTCATCCTACCTCAAGACAACGCACATGACTCACACTCCCGTGGTCAAAACCACCCAAAGTAACCCAGCCAAGCCCAGCCTGTGATCAACATCACTCAAGAATATCTGAGTCATTCCCAACACAACCCAAAGGTTCCAGCATATGCAATTCAAGAATTACATATATAAAACATTTAAACAAAACACATAAACAGGAAAAACAATCTAAACAATTGTATGTGCTAACCAAGTGTTGTCCCATACTAGCACTGAGGTCTTTAAGGTCTCCAACAATTTATATCAAGGTTTAATAAACTAAACTCAACGGTTAAAAATAATACAATTCGATTATAACCATTTTGGAACCCCCGACCAAAATGCCCCGATGAGCCACAACCACTCGCCTGACCCCGCTCAAGAAAAAAAGGTAACATGGCATACCCAAAGGCATCCCATAAGTCAAATAAACAATTAAACAGGAAATAACAGGTAAATTAGGGTCTCGCTCAAAATACCTGAAAACGTGCCATATGCCATGCCACCCAAAAGTCTGCAAAAACACAAAAAGAGGTATGCAACACCTACCTAAGACTCATAAATGTAGGCACATCTGATATCGAGCTCCAATTCGAAGCTGATCTTTGTAGATCTATGTTTCCTTCAAATCCCGACAATTCCACTCAGATGAAAACTGCGATGCGTGAGGCAAAGAATTAAGAACGGAACAGGGTGTGTGGGTTTAGCCTTGCTATTGCGATCCCGTAGCCACCGACGGATTGAATAATGGATGTTGGATGAAGAATCTAGGGAAGGAAACGTTTTTGGACTCCCAGAGTGCCAAGGTCTGAAAAAGGGGAAGAAGAAGGTTTTTCTGGAAAAGAGATGTGACGCTCTTTCATTTAAGAGAATAAAAAAAGTACACGACGTGCATTTAAGGACTACATGCCGTGTAGTGGCCTTTTTTGTACTCCAACTTAAGTGGAGATAGCCACATGGCTTGGGCGCTCCACACAAGTTGACACACGACTTGAACCCAGTTGGTATGCAGAAAGGGAATACACGACGTGTCGAATAACACTACATGCCGTGTAGTAGGAAATTACTACACGGTCATCACACGACATGTACTCAGTGAGCACACGACCGATAATCGCCCAACCCATACATGACGTGTACTTTAAAGTACATGGTTTTTAGTTCTGGAAATTTTCAGAACTTCCCAGATTTTCCCAGTCCTCTCAAGAACAAGTCAAAAATTCAAGCAAGGTCAGGATTTTGACCCATTCTAAAAACCCGGGTTCTTACACTGACCTTGGAGGTGATGTTAATAGAAGGATAACCACAGGTTATGTATTTACCTATATAGGAACTACACTTATCTAGATATATCAACTATAGATGGTAGTGTCTCTATCTACCATAGAGGCAGGATACATTATTGTAACATAATCTAGAAAATAAATGGTTTGGCTGAATAACTACTTGGTTGAGCTAGGTTGAAAGCGAAAAGAAAATGTATTGCACTACTATATTCAGAGTTCCATACATCTTGAAAAGAACCCAGTATTTCATTCTCAAATGAAGCATATCCAGTTGAAGTAGAATTTTATCAAAGACTTTATATAGGATGGGTAGTTGATGTAGTGGTCTGGAATTACTTCCAGTGGACTATAATTGATACCTATCAGAGCACTCCATGGGTGGCTACACCCCCTGGGTGGGACACACCACCATCCCCAGTGGCAGCCATTTCCTCATGAAGCCCTTGGGCGGAGAGCCATGCTTCGTCCAACGCTCACATGTGAGAGTTCCCAAGGATTAGATACATTCCTACCTCCTTTGCCTCTGATACCAACTGTAGAGACCCAAAGCTTGACGTACATGGACATTACATTACTTTTGAGGAATAATTAATACATAACCAAAAACAAACACACAAGGATCGTAGTAGTTTAGTGTCTTTGGAAACTCGGAATATAAACATCTAATCCTGTTGAAAGATCTTAAACATCTCCCATATCGATCTTCCCCTTTTGTTTTCTTACCTAAAACCTTTCTTTATATCCTGGGGAAAAGAAAACATATAAAGGGTGATCTCAAATGCTCAGTAAGGGTAAACATGGATAAAATAAAACAAATCATATACATTTGAGCTTAAAAACAAGAACATAATGTTAAAACATCAAAATCTTGAGCAATGACATAAAACATGGAAGTATGTAAGGCATAGATCATAAAGAAACATTAAGCATGATAAAATAGCAATGGAGTAAAACATGTAATTGTGGAAACCATTCAGAACATGTCATGATTTCCATAGTAGCAAAGGCATTGCTGCTAAGACCATCTTAGTGGACAAAGTCCCTTTCTGAATTGAGTTCACTCCTCGTTTCAGTCCTATAACATTGAACCGGATTAACTTACCATTCCAGCCATGTCTATCTCATGAGATATAAATCTTTACCCAATGCATTGGAGGGAGATATAGGTCCCACCCATCTCATAATGATACCATTCTTATGTGTTCCACAAAATCATAAATCATACATCATTGCATAACCCATGTAATAAAAATGGGATTCTTAAACATCATGACATCATAAAACAATTAATATAAGATAAAGGAATTCATAAAAATAATTTCATCACAACATAATCAAATCAATGTAATAATAGGTATAGAAATAGAACCCTATATTATCTTAGATGGAAAATAATTTTGATAAAGCACTTGAACTCCATTCTTGAGGAAAATATCCTTTCTACTTCAAAAACACTTTTCCTTTCTTAATATGTCATACAATTTTAAACTAAAGAAGTTGATTAAAAATAAACTTGAAAACTTGTAAAGGAAGCTTCTTGGAAATAATGTTTTAAAAATCCATTCATGTCGTATAAGTTAAAAAAAACATTCTTCTCGTACTATTGTCGGAAAAGTCAAAAAGTACCTCGTACGAAAAATGACAAAAGATTCCTTTCATATCATTTACTAAAAACTCACTGAAGGGTAAAATTGTATATAAAATATTGTATAAGGATATAAATATTACATATTGAGGAAACATGGATGTGGATTATAAATATTCCCCAGTAAATTCTGAAGTATAAACAATCTCAGATAAAAATTGAGATTGCGAGATTTTCCCTTACCTTAGGTCCGATATGCTTCGTATGGATCCAAACCTCATGTATAATGATTTAAATAATTTCATTGACTTATTACATAATCATATTCATTGTTATGATATCATATATGTTTCACTTGCGACTTTATATTACCCGTTCTTTTGTAAATTCCATGTTAAACTAGCGTTTTGGGTAAAATCATTTCATTTGTCGTCCGTGTTTTGACTTGTAATTATTCACATGATTACTTAGATCACGATTAATTAATTCCAGAATATAAAACATGATTTATATATAATATATATTCAGAATATACATATATATAATAGATCGATAAATGGAAAGAAATACACCGTTCATGGAGACGGTAGACTGTACGTACGCATGAACGTTGTTTTCGTTTCCTCATTGAATTGAATGGAATTAATTGGATGACATACATATATATATACATAAATCCAGTATCATTATAATGTCATATATTTCATGATTACTTATTATATATACTTTATAATCATTTATGAATGTTTAATCATTGAGAATGAATCTCATCGCATCGTGGAGACGGTATTCCGTACGTACGCACGAGCGATGATATCGTTCCCATGATCGTGGAATTTTATTGGAGTGTATGTATACTATTACAAAATCAATACTGATTTACAATAATCATATATAGTTATTTATTTTCACCATTATACCCATCCAAGTAAGGTGGTGGTGGAAAATAGATTACACCACGGTGTGGAGACGGTATTCCGTACGTACGCACGCGCGTTGATTTCATTTTTCGTAGGATGGATCGATGGTGAAATAGGGTTTTTTCATACTTATAATAAAATATCAGTATATGAGTGATACTGATATTATTACTTCATAATGAAACAACTAAATAAGAAGAAGTGGAATAAGAAATAAAGTTGAAAGTATCGGTAACGAACATTACCTCTTCTTTGAAGCGCCTCTTTGAGACCTCCTTTTAGGGCACTAAAATTGGTCTTTGAAGAAGACCAGGACCTCTAGGATGTTTATAGGGAAGTGGAGAAGAGAATTTGGCAGGAGTTGGCCGAGCTTGAAGGCTAAAAGTGGTGTGAGGAAGAGAGGGAGGAGGTGCCCTTTTATAAGGGAGGAGAGGGGCACCTTTGGAATATCTAAAAATATTATTTTATTATAAATTAATATTAGATTTTTAATAGATACAAATTGATTTATTTATAAGATAAGGTGGGTATGGGTCTAAATCCTCTCATCCAATAGAATTTAGACAAGTTTAGGTCATTATATTAACCTTAACTTTTAGTTTTAACTCTTAGTTAATTAGATTGACATTTACCATGTCACTTTGTATTTTTATATTATATAGTTAATAAACTTACCATATACATCCAAGCGACCTCCAAGTGGTCCATTAATGATACACATATCATGATATAAGTATCTTGTCCGAACCTTAGATTTTTAGGAATATAATAACAATTAATAATATAATATTTTTTTAAAAACTATTTTATGTCAATTTTGACACTATTTGGTAATTGATTTTTGTGAAAATAATAACAGAATGATTAGTTCAAAAAAAGTTAATTAAATCAATACTAACATTTCATATTAACATATAAAATTATTGTAATTCATAAAAAGTCACAAATTACATTTATTTGGGTATTTATAACATCAATTATCTCAATATTTCATTAATAAGATAATTAATGCATCATCATTGTGTCATAAATAAATTAAATTATTTTAAGTCTAAAAATTACAAATAAAATACCATTATGTAGGAAATCTTTTTATATTTCTAATTCATATTTATAGTCGTATTTATCTTATGTATAACCCTATATTAAAAATGATTTAGTTATTAAACTTTGATTTTAACTATTTTAACCCTTCTTTAAATAAATTAATAATAAATGTCATAATCTAATCCAAGTGGGCCTAAATGGTCATATTTTATTCCTAAGGTTGTTTTTGGCCGAATTAAACTTATCAAATAGAATTAGGACATGTGTTAGGATAATAATAATATCATTTTTACCCTTAATTACCCTATTTACTTTTAACCGTGGTAAAAAAACTAAAAAGTTACTATTCACCAAAAATTATTTTCATCTCATTGAACCACATTTTAGTCCTTGATATTAACCGTGTCTCTCAGATTTTCGAAATTCCACTCACAGAAGCGGTAAAATTAAGTTTTATGAAAAATTCATTTTTTAACTACCACTTAGTGGTTTCACTATTCATCAAAAAAATGAAAGTTTCCAGAAAAATACCAAAAATTAGGCCTAAGCTATATTTGATATTATGAATTCAAAAATGATGTCTATTTTACCAAATTAAAAACATATCAGTTGCATTAATTAATTTAAAAATTAATTCCTGTCGTCAAAACAAATAGCGTGTTCTTAAGAGATAATAATTATCAAAAGATTGACACTTGTTTATGTCTGGTTTAAATGTGAAATTACATCCAATGACCAACATTGTATTAAATTGTAAAAATATATTCTAGATATACTTTAAAACCACTAAAATTAATTATTTATCACTATTAATTATTTCGATTAAAAAATTTGTTTTTAATTAAAATTTAGTAATTTTCACTATTCATCAGAATATGAAAGTTATCTGAAAAGTACCAAAATTTTACCCTAAGCTAATTTCGATATTCCGAATCCAAAAATAAAGTCCATTTTGAAAGATAAAATTTATAAAATTTTAAAAAGTGGGTATTACTATTCATAAAGGCTAGTTCATAATAATATTATAATAATATCTCGTTTAGTGAAACTCGGTATTGCGTACTACACACGCTATCGAGGAAGGTCTTTATTGTGTGTAATGCAAGCCAAGTCAGGGCTGCGTGTAGTGAAAGCTCTGTTTGGTGTTGTGTATAATCAAAACTTATTTCATTTATAGATTAAACAAAATCTATACATAATATTGCGTAGAATAGTTTCTACAAAACGGACTTGAAATTGTGTGTAACGCGAGCCAAGAATAATGTTGCGTATACTGCAAGAAAATACGATGTTGCGTATATCACAAGCTAATTTTGGTGTAGCGTACAACACAAGACATTAAAAAGAATATTTTTCATAAAATCTGGGGTGTTACAGTTGACATTGTAGAAGATTCATGGAACCAAAAATCTAGAAAACATGTTGACAAAGTCAATGGTGATAGGTAATTTGAGGCACTTTTGTGCCTCTATTAGTCTCTGCTAATGAATGAAGGATGATGAAAAAAATATGGGAGAATACCATTAGAGAATAGAAGGTAAAACAACTAGTATTTAATGAATCGTCAAATTGAAATTAAAGCTTTGAATATAAGTACACGTTGGTGATAGAAGAAGAGGAGGAGATCTGGTTAAGTAAGTTGTCTAATTCAGTAGTGTCAAAGCATGTCAGCATAGTGGATCAAGCTCCAAGTGGGAGGTTTTTGGAATGGTGTAGCTTGATTTGTTTAGATAAAGTTGGGTTGAATGCTAACGGCCTAGACTATATACTAGACAACAACTCTCGAGGTTTAGCCTCCTCAATGAGGTAACTGAGGTTGTAGGGGGTAACACACCCCTGCTCTAGGGGCCGAAGGTCCTGACCCAAAGTTTTGGGGAACTATAGTAATGCTAAATCACTATAACAGGGATGATCGATGATACTGATAGGATACTGTAGTAGTATAGACTCACTATAGAAGTATGTGATAAGAATCTGTAGCATCTTGAATGTAGAACAATACTCCTTACCTCAATGAGAGGTGGAGCCTTTTATTTATATATAGAGTAAAAGTAATACAAGACAGATAAAACCAATGTGGGCCTCTATAATACACATAACTGGGTCCAACATTCCCCCAAAATATAGAATAGGTATAACTTGGAAGAAGAGTCCCACAAATAATAAATAAAGATATCACAAAGATTGAACACACTCCCCCTCAAGCTGGGTCATTGATGCTATGGATGTCTAGCTTGGTGCATAGAGAATCCAATCAAGCTCCCAACAAGCCTTTGGTGAGGATTTTGGAAAGATGATGAGCAGTTGGAATGTAACTGAACGTGATATGATTTTTCTCATGATAATGGTGAATGAAGTGATAGTCAATTTCAATATGCTTCATGAGTTCATGGAACAGTGGATTAGAAGAAATATTTGTAGCCTCTTGACTATCACACCAAATTTTAGTAGGCGTATGAGGTGAAAAACCAATTTCATGAATAAGGTGATGAAACTAAAGAACTTCATTAGTGACCATGGAAATCACATGGTATTCAAATTCAGTACTGGATCTGGAGACAATTGTTTATTTCTTACTTATCTAGGAAATTAATTTACCATCCAGAAAAATCACAAACCCAAAAGTAGACTTCTAATAGATAAACATCCAACATAGTTAGCATCATAGAAGGACTCAATGTTCATATGATCGTTATGTGAATATCTAATACCACAAGCACAATATTTCATAATATATTTGATAATGCAAAGAAAAGTGACCCATTTGGATTTTATCAGATGGTCCATGAATTGGATGACCTTTATGACAATGCATGCAATATCTAATGATTAAAAGTAAGAAAATTGAGTTTTACCATAAGACAATGCTATTTTTTTGGATGATAATATGGGTAAGTGGTATTATAGAGGTACCTTTCCCCTGGGTTCAGAGGAGTGTCGATGATAATTTCCTGAGACAATCCAATATCCTGTTTGATATTCAACACATATTTTTGCTATGAAAGAAAGATGTTGGTTGAAGATCAAGAAACTTTAATGACAAGAAAATATGTTAAAAGACCCAAGTCTTTGGTATGAAACTATTGCTGAAGATGAGCCTTGAGATGTGAAATGTAAGGCGAGTCTCTATTAGTAATAATGATATCATCAATATACACAACCAATAGGGTGAAACTAGAGGAAATGTGTCAATAAAAAATAGTGTGACCCTTCATACTCTATGATAGACCAAATATAGAGATGACAATGAAAAATCATCCAAACCAAGCATGAGGAGACTTCTTGAGTCCATAAAGAGGTCGATAATGTTGGTAGACATGGGAACCAACCCCTAAGGAAATAAAGGCAGGATGTTGTTGCATATGGACTTCCTCATCAAGAAAACCATGTAGAAACACATTCTTGACATCCAGTTGATGAAGAGTCTAATGATAAGTAGCTATAAGAGAGATAAATAATCAAACAAAGGCCATTTTAGAAACCAGAGAAAATGTTTCTAAATAAACAAAAACATATGACTGAGAAAATCCTTTGGCCACCAAGCATGCTTTAAAGCGACGAAGAGTACCATAAACATTAATACAGACTATATAAATTCATTTTATTCCATCAACATGTTTACCTACAAGAAGGGGGAATAAATATCAGGTGTTATTATCATTCAATTCATGTAATTCATCCCACATTGCTTGAATCCAACTAGGGTGAGATTTAGCCTCAACAATCATATGGGTAAGAGATATCATCTCCAAAGCAAAGAAGATTTTATAGGAAGTGGTGTATATAAGATTATTCTAGAAATAATGAGTTTATTTCTTTAATGAAATAGGCAAGTCATTTTTTTACCATGGTAGGAATGACCAACTGAGTCAGGGAAATGTCATACTCAGTCGAATTAGGGGGAATGTTCGATGGACCATGAGAGTAAACAAATCCAAAGCGATAGTCATCAGATCAGGAAAACAGAGGTAGAGGGGGTTAATAGTGAGAGGAAGATAGCCATAGATGGTTGTATTAGGGTGAGGAGAGGGGGATTCGATGAGAATAGAGTGTTCTCAATAAAGAAGACATTAGTGGAGATGATATAATGATGAAGGTCAGGAGAGAAACAATAGTACCCATGCTAGGTGCGAGAATAGCCCAAAAAGATGCAATGGGGGGATTTTGGGGAAAATTTAGAGAGATAGGTACGAGTGTCACAAACATAATAGAGACACCTAAACACGTGAAGTAAAAGAGGGTGAGAAAGGAGAGAGGGGAATATAGCCCGAAATGAAGTCTCCCCCTAAATGATAGGAGAATGAAGGCAATATATAAGATAGGTAAAAGTAAGAATAACATCCCCCCAAAAATGAAGAGACACCTACATATGAAATAATGAGTTATGATTATTTTCCATAATATGGTAATGCTTACGCTTGGACACACCATTTTGCTGAGGGGTATTGGGGCAGGATATTTGATGAAGTACATCCTGATATTTGAGAAACTATTGAAGGGAAAAAGATAAATATTCTTGTCCATTATCTAAGTGTATAAATTCAATAGTTGTGGAAAACTAAGTTTAAATTTCATGGTAAAATGTTTTGAAAATATAAAACACTTTAGAAAAATCATGAAGGAGGTAAATTCATGTTATACAAGAGAATTAATCAATAAATATACATAACAATGGTACCCTAACTAACTTGGGACCATACAGGGACCCCATACATTGGAATGGACTAATTCAAATTGTTTAGTTTCATGTGTCACCAAATGAGGAACATAATATGTGTGATGTTGTTTAGAAAACTTATAGGACTCATAATGGAATGAAAGGTGCAAACTGAAATGAGGGAAAAACCGATGTAAGACTAAAACTGGTGGATAACCATGGTAAAAATGTAGATCTAGAGCACAAGAAAAGGTGGAAGATCAAGTAAGGGAAGTTGAATTATTGAACATGTACACACCATCATTAAGATGACCTCGCTCTTGAAAAATAACACCAGATTATGTAAAAATAGCAACATGATTCAAGTCCTTTATGATATTACTGATAGAGAGGATATTAAAAGGCATGTGATGAATATGATCCATTGAAGTGAGGCAAATACCAGGAGTTAAGGAGCAAGTGCCAAATACCATAACATGGATTATGAATCTATTGTAAATAGTAATTTTAATGCCACAAATATATAAATGATAGGTAGTAAGAATACTTATATCACCGGTGAGATGGTCAGAAACACTTGAATCAGGAATCCAAGCAGTCGGGTGACGAGAGACACAAGCGGTAGGTTCACCAATTTGAGAAAAAGAGGATAAATAGGAAGCTGTGAGGTGTCTTGATGAGAGTGTATAAACATGATCTCATCCAATGATAATTCTAGGGTGCAATGGATATCATATGGTGGTGAGGAAGCTATCATATCAGGAGGGAGACTGGGAAGAAGCAATGAAATATCACCAAGCCAATAAGAAATAATGAGTGAGGAATCCAGTAAGAATACTTGGAAATGGGAAATTTGGACTCAGTAGGAAAATAATGGACTCAGCAATGGTAAGAGGATGAAACTATGAGCCTATTTTGATGATGTCAGGATTCCATAGCGAATCACCATAGGGGACAGGGTGAGTGGCCATGAACATGGTAGGAGGAGCCACCACATGACTAGAATGCATAAGAGGATGGCGATTAGTTAGAGTCACCATAAGGGAGCAGAAATTAGGGGCTTTGAAACATGATGGATTAATGAGGGATTATGTACATGCAGAGAAGTGTAGAGCAAGGGGTGTGTCAGGAGAGTCGCCCAAATACTTATGATCATTCTTGGAGAGGAGTCGATTGAGGGCTGTTGAATGGAAACTGATGCCCATGAAATGATGTAGGCCAAAATACATAGAAGCCCTCACTAGAAAATGATGTCTGACATCATGATCTAGAAGTGCTAACCAGATCAATGCCTAATCAATACAGTAGACCACAAAGGCTCCCATCAGGAGGCATGACATGTGTGGAACGAACACACTTTCTAGGGGAGACACATGGGTGGTGGGACACGTTTGCGAAGAATGATGGGGAAACATGCAGGATGGAAGGTGACAAGTCCTAAAGCATGAAGGATAGGGTGGATGGTCATGGCAGGGAGGCATGGTAGGTGAAGGGAGAGAGCGAGCATCTTGGACCGAGGTAAGAGGTAGGTGGAAGACAGAGGCAGGTAGCATCAACCCGCAATGATGGGGGGGGGGTAAAAATATAGGGTGGAGGGTTTACACTGATATCATGTAGAACCATACTACTTACCTCAATGAGATTTGGATCACTTTATTTATAGATAGAGGAAAAGTAATACAAGACAAATAAAACCAATGTGAGACTCTAAAATACACATAATCGAGTCCAACATCGGACTTCGGAGACAACGATCAATGTAGCTTTGTGGACTTCTTGTCCCCGCCATTGTAATAGCCTGGACTTGGGTGGATACAACACTATAACACATTATAATTAATGTGTCATTGGTGGAACATTTTCATCACCTCATTTATGATATCATTCGATCTAGGGTTTATGATAGGTAAAAATCCCTCATGATGATGATTTTGGGTTGATTGTGTTTGTTGACAATGTTTGAGGTTGTTGATGAAGGTTGGCTATAAAATAAGGCATGAAGAGTTAGAATGGACGTTTGATATCATGAAAAATGAGAATGTATGATATCATGCAAGGGAGAATTGTTTGATCTCGTGAAAAGCACAAATGTATGATCTCAGGAAAAGGTGAACTGATTGATCTTGCAAAAAACACGAATGTATGATCTCGTGTAAGGGTGAACTATTTGATCTCATAAAAATCATGAATGTATGATCTCGTGTAAGGGAGAAATATTTGATCTCTCAAAAAGAGTGAATGTTTGATCTCACGTGAGGGCAGGATGTCTGATATCGCAGAGCGTGAATGTTGAACTGATCTCGCAGAGTATGAATGTCTGAACTGATCTTGCATTGAGATCTTGCGAAGCGTATGATTGTATTTGGATCTCGTGATGAGATCTCACGCAGCACACATGATTGTCTTTGGATATCATGATGGGATCTTGTTTAGAGCTCATGATTATCTTTGGATCTCATGATGGATCACAAAAAGTACTAGAAGACAACATCACTGACCATCACAATATTGACTATTGATCTCATGATAGGAGGTTCGCAAAGTGCGCGACGTCGGTGGAACGGATGATTGTATATGATTTTTGGAGTTAAGGTGGTGGGTTTATGCCTATAAATAAACCTAACCCATAATTAAAGACTGAAAAAGTTTTGCCTCATTGTTCTATTTGAAGTAACATCAGAGAAGGAGGTTCACAAAGTGATATCATGAAGGAGGTTTGTGGAGAGATCTCACTAAGGAATATACGTGACTTACATCATGTAAGTGTTACGAATTATTTGAAAAAAGTCTCACACAAAGAGTGAAAGGGGACTTGTACTAGGATATCATGAAAAGAGTGAAAGGGGTATCATATATAGAGTCACATGTAAAGCACAAATACAAATTCGCACCAAGATCTCACACAAAGCGCGAAAAGAGTCTCGCACCAGAGTTTCACGCAAAGAATGAAAGGGGACTCACACTAAGATCTCGTGCAAGGGTATTCCCCAGGATCTCATACAGAGGGGTTATGTATCAGGATATCTTATAAGGGTATATTCTAGGATCTTACATAGAGGGGTTACACCCTAGGATCTCACGTAAGGGTACATTCCATAATCTCATGCAAGGGGTTACACACTAGGATCACGTACATGGGTATCACACTAGAGTCTTGCACAATGAGATACACACCTACATTACCCTATGATCATTATCATTATCATATCCAAATTTAGAAGAATAATAATACGATAGAGGATCTTCACCATTCAATAATAATTGCATAAGGAGTTTATTCACTACTACATTTAAGGCAGTGAAATGAAGACTTGGCATATCTTTAAGATATTGCTAAAGTAGAGGTAATTGTTGTTTCTATAATAATGAGAAGTCTATTATAGTTGTCTGGAAAGTGGAAGTGTTGTATCAAGGTGTTTTCATAGAATTGAAGGAGAATCTTAGAAAGAATTGTAACAGAGCATCTATATATAGTTGAGGATGCATTCATTATTGATAATAAAGGGACCTACATGTCCATAAACTATGTGTGGATCCATTCTGGTGCAATGAGAAAAGGAAGAGGAAGAAGGTGATCTATTCCACTAGCAGTGAGCCATCAAAGGTGAGATTTAAGGAGTGACCTTTGTAACGACCCGAAAAATGTACTTCTTTTATTTATGGACCTCTATCCTCCAAATAAATTTTTATTATGTTTTACAATAGAAGCATATAGAATGATTTTTTATTTCATGAGAACATCATACATCATTCATACATTTATATTAGTAAAACTATGAACAACAATGGGATATACACATTTAATAATAGTTTTTCTTAATAAAATATATGTTTAATTGAGACAAATTTGATAAATTGACTTTTCGGACCCAAATTGCACTTTTCAGAAATGATATAATTATTATAATAAATTAAGGTATTATGAATAATGATTATTTTAATGAAATCATATGATTAAAACACATAATTTTAAATGATAAAATAATTTTATTCTTAAGTGTTAGAAATTTCACTATGTAATTTCACTATGCATTTTCTATCTGCTATTATTTTTAATAACTAGGTTTTTTATATTTAAAAGTTAAATTTCTCATAATTAGATAATTATTGTGGTAAAATAAACATCATTTTTTTATTTTGAATGTCAAAATTAATTTAGGGTGAATTTTTAGTATTTTTTTAAGAAGTTTCATTTTTTTGATGAATAGTAAAAAATACTACGTTGTTGTTAAAAACTATGTTTTTTATTTTAAATAGTTATTATACTTTAAATTGATTCTTAATCTCACAATATATCAATTATACATATTTTAATCCAATGTAGATCATTGGAATCATTTTTTATATTTGAATTGGATATAAAAACTTATTGATCTTTTGAACTTTCTTTTTACCCGCCTTCTCGCCACACTTGCGGGATTAACATTAAATGTAATTTTGCCACTTTTATGAATTGAATTTCAAAAAATAGACTTACACAATTTCGATTAGTAAGGTATTTAAAGTCTGATAGGATCAACTTAATTTTTTTGGTGAATAGTAACTTGACCCTTTGGAATAGTAACGTTACCCTTGTGAATAGTAATATGACCAATGGAATAGTAACCTAACCTAAGAAAGTATAAATAAAATTTAAACATCTTATAAATGGTAATGTGATATAATTATATCATAGTATAAGTAAATAAATGTTTTAGAAATTATTAGTTAAGTATTAATATTTTTATAAAACATAAATGTTCATTTACAAATATATAATTAATATAATTATTTAAAATAAAATTCATTTTCATAAAATAGAATCATAAATTAATATTTTGTTGTCTTATGATTATAAGTAAATTTTATGATACCTTAGTTAATTTTTCAAAGTGTTATAAAAAACTCTCTCACTTTTTCTATAAATACACACCCATTTCTTCATTTCCTTTAATTACCAATTAATTATCCATGACTATATAATAGTATTACCTCTCAAGGAGTCCTCCCAAGGTGTTCTCAATCCCCTAATTTCCCGATCTTTGAGTTTTATGAGTTACTCTTCAAGGTAAGAGAAATCTCAACTTCTCTTTTCCTTTCAAGTTCTCTTTTTATGTGGTATGTCTTTCAAATTTCCATAACATGTTCTTATATCCATTTTATTCTATAACTTTACTATATTAATAGTCTTTTATGAATGTTATACCCTTTTCCCCTATCTTTTTAATGTTTTCTAAAGCCATATTTCATACCCGTTATGCTGCCGAATTTTCTTCTCAAAATTTCTCTCTTTTTCTCAAGAAATTCTTTTATTTTATTTATGTGAATACCCAAAACTCTTTATTTTATAGGGGTATTCATGAAGATGTAAAAATGATTTATTTTATTCTTGAATTTACATACATAAAATCCTCATTCCCTTTATATGGGTTATAAATGACATAACAATCATGTTTTTAAGCACTTTTAAAACGTCATGATTTTGATACGAAACCCATTTCTTTTATTATCCATGGGTTATTTCTAATGTATTGGGTAAATAATTTAATCTTTAGAGATGAAATGTTTTACAATTCCTTGGTGAATAACCTCGGTATTTTTTATTTATGAAACCTTGAGGATAGACCTTGGTGATATGCTTATGAATGCCCAAATTAAATTTTGTATCCACATTTACATTTTATTATTAATGTTATTTATTTTATGGTATGTCTCGTTTTCATATGATCATTCCTAGTTATATGCCCCTTGCTCATATTCTATGTGTTTCTTTTTCCCCTATTGGACTTTATTCTCACCCCTTTCTTTGATGTATGTCCCCAGGTTATGAGATGAAGTCTTTTTTACTTAGGATGAATATATTATGAATCTTTTAATGTGGAATATAAGATTTTTTTTAACTTTTCATTTAATATGTACCTAATTTCCAAGACACTAAACCTAAAAGATCTTCTGAATTTCTAAAAGATCCTCTATTTGTACAATGTAATAAAAAGTTATGTAATAAAAAGGCAGAATTCCATAGTTGGTATCAGAGGATGGTTTAGTTATTTGTGAAAATTAGTATTTGAAAACTTTATGAAGAACCCATAGGGATAAGTGAAAATATAGGAAAACATCCTGATATTTTGGTAAAGTATTAAGTAAGTGGTTTCCGAACAAAGAAATCCTTGTCTGGATACAAACAAGTGGATGTGGTTTTGACATAGATGTACCTAGGGGTAACAACTTCAACAAGGTGCATCGGTCTTGACTCGACGTAACCCAGTACACAACAATGGGTCTTTATGCACTCCTGGTTTGACACTTCTAGGGGATATGTTTGGTTAATCACAAGCTTTATATGAACCATTATAAAGGGTTTATAAACAATGTAATTGTTGTTAAAGAATAATATTTTTTTTAATCATGATGTTTTAAGACATAAAATTAATTTATAATTATAAGATTCATAATAGTAACAAATTTCTAATAAGATAAAATTTTGAGGATGCAATTTATTTAAGGGGGGAAGAATGTAACGACCCGAAAATGTACTTCTTTTATTTATGGATCTCTTTCCACCCAATAACTTTTTATTATGTTATAAAATAGAAGCCTAAATAATAATTTTTTATTTCATGAGAACATCATACATCATGAATAAATTTGTATTAGTAAAACTATTAACAATAATGGGATATAAACATCTAATAATAGTTTTACTTAATAAAATATATGTTTAATTGAGATAAATTTGATAAATTGACTTTTCAGATCTAAATTAAACTTTTCAGAAATGATATAATTATTATAATAAATTAAGGTATTATGAGTAATGGTTATTTTAATGAAATAGTATGATTAAAATATACCTTTTTAAATGATAAAATAATTTTATTTTTAAGTGTCAGAAATTTCACCATGCAATTTCACTATGTATTTTATATTTGCTATTACTTTTAATAACTAAGATTTTTTATATTTAAAAGTTAAATTTATTATACTTAGAGAATTATTATGGTAAAATAAACACCATTTTTTATTTCAAATGTCAAAATTAATTTAGGGTGAATTTTTAGTATTTTTCTAAGAAGTTTCATTTTTTGATGTATAGTGAAAAATATCGCATTGTAGTTAAAAACTATGTTTTTTGTTTAAATAATTATTATAATTTAAATTGATTATTAATGCCAAAATATATAAATTATACATATTTTAATCTAATATAGATCATTTGAATAATTTTTTATATCTGAATTAAATATAAAAACTTATTGATCTTTTGAACTTTCTTTTTACCCGCATTCTCACCACACCTACGAGATTAACATTAAACGTAATTTTTATGCTTCTATGAATTGAATTTATAAAAATGAACATACATGGTTGCGATCTATAAGATATTTAGAGTTTGATAGGATTAACTTAATTTTTGGGTGAATAGTATCTTGACCCTTTGAAAGAGTAATGTTACCCTTATGAATAGTAATATGACCAATGGAATAGTAACATCACCTAAGAAAGTATAAATGAAATTTAGGCATCTTATAAATGGTAATGTGATATAATTATATCATAGTATAAATAAATAAATGTTTTAGAAATTATTATTTAAGTATTAGTATTTTTATAAAACATAAATGTTTATTTACAAATTTATAATTAATATAATGATTAAAAAGAAAATTAATTTTCATAAAATAGAATAATAAATTAATATTTTGTTGTCTTATGATTATAATTTAATTTTATGATACCTTGATTAAATTTTCAAAGCGTTATAAAATTAATTATAATTTTAGAATTGATATTTTTCGAGTAAATGATGATTTTACTTGAAAATTAAATTTCTCATATTTAGAAAATTATTTTCATAAAATGGAGTTCATTTTTAAATTCTACATGTCAAAAAATTATTAGGTTGAATTTTTGGTATTTTTCTGAAATAGTTGAATTTTCGGTGAATAGTAAAAATACAGTTTGAGTTTTTTCGGTATGTTTAATGAAATCATAATGATGTAATAAGTAATATAAAATATTATCAACTCTTTTGGATTAAAATAACGTAATAGGTGTCCCTAGTGGCCAATACCATGGAAAAATACCATGGTCAAACCCATGGTTTTTTCAAATACCACTACTAAGGTGTCCAAGGAAATTAATAAAAAACTCTCTCACTTTTTCTATAGAAAGACACCCATTTATTCATTTAATTTCATTAAAAATTCACTATACATGAATATATGATATTATTACCTCCCAAGGAGTCCCCCAAGGTGTCTCAAGCCCCCAAGGTCCCGATCTTTGAGTTTTAGTAGTTACTCTTCAAGGTAAGGGAAATCTCAACTTCTCTTTTCCTTTCAAGTTATCTTTTTATGTGGTATGCCTTTTAAATTTCCATACCACGTTCTTCTATAAATTTTATTCTATACATTTAATTTATTAATATTCTTTTATGAATGAGATACCATTTTCCTCTCTCTTTTTAATGTTTTCTAAAACCACGTTTCATACCCATTATACTGCCGAATTTTATTCTCAAAATTTCTCTATTTTTCTCAAGAAATTATTTTATTTTATTTATGTGAATATACAAACCACTTTATTTTCTAGGTTTATTAAATAATATTTAAAAATTATTTATTTTATTCTGTAATTAACATACATAAAACCCCATTCCCTTTTCGTAGGTTACAAATGACATAATGATCATGTTTTTAATCACTTTTTAAAATGCCATGATTTTGATATGAAACTCATTTCTTTTATTCTCCATGGTTTATTTATGAGATGTTTTATTATGATATATGTGGTTCACATGAAATTTAATACATATTAATGGTGTGTCCCGATATTTCTCCAATGCATTGGTTAAATAATTTAATCTTCAAAGATGACATGTTTTACGATGCCTTGGTGAATAACCTCGGTAATTATGATTTATGAAAGCTTGGGGATGGACCTTGGTGATATGCTTATGAATGTCCAAATTAAATGTTTTAGCCACATTTACATGTTATGATTCATGTTATTTCTTTTATGGTATGCCTCTTTTTCATATGATCATTCATGGTTATATGCCTCTTGCTCGCATTCTAAGTGTTTCTTTTTCCCTTGATGGGCTTTATGCTCACCCCTTTCTTTGATATGTCCCTAGTTTATGAGATGTATTATTTATACTTAGTATAAACCTATTATGAATCCTTTTATGTGGAATATAATATTTTTTTTAAGTTTTCATGCAACATGTACCTAATTTCCAAGACATTAAACATAAAAGATCTTCTAAATTGCTAAAAGATCCTATATTTATACAATGTAATGAAAAGTTATGTAATAAAAATGTTAGATTTCATACCATTGGGAAGCAGTGATTTGTTCCTAAACTTTGTAAAGGTAGTGAGCCTAGTCATTTAAGTGATCTAGCCTGAACCATGTATTGGTAGTGATCCTTAGTGGATTTTCTATATCGACACATTATTTATTGCATGTTCCTTAGACGTAGCCTAGTGAGGGTGAACCAAGTAAAAATATGTGTTTCCTTATATTTGATTTCTTTCTTTACTTTATATGCATCATCATTGGATAAAGTTGGAAAGGATAAGAGCAATATAAACACTAAAGAGAAAACAAAGTGACCCTTATAATAAAGATGTCAAGATCCAGTGGGGTGATATTTTTTTTGAAAAGAATATTTATACCCTGATTCACCCCCTTAGAGTATCTAGTCCCCTTTAGGACCTAATTATTGGTATCATAGAAAGGTTACTTTTTTTGATTTGTTTTCTTTAAAAAGGTTTACACTACTTTTTTAATTGAGGTTTCAGTTTACTCTTATCTCGACGTGCCATGGAAAAGGGAAGAACTACACAGAATAAGTAGAATTTTGGTGGTATTCCTCAGTGTGGAAGTGACTATGGAAAAAGTGTGATTCAGTTTAAGGAAACCAACAATTTACTGAAGAAAGTTTTGGATGAATCAGATAGTGAAAATATATACTCACTCAATGATGCTGCATGAATGGGTGAAAAACCTGATATTCCAAGTGATGTTGAAACTATAGATGATGAAGAAACTCCAAGAAAGAAAAAATTGGAAGTTGCCCATGAAACAAAGGAATTGGATTAGAAATTGGTGAAGTAATTAAATCTAAAGATATCTGAATCCAAGTGCAAGAAATTGAAGTCAACAAGATAAAAGGATTGAATAAAAGTCTTGTTAAAGTGTCCACATATCTAAGATAAAATAATGATTCCAAATATGAATAACTGTAAAAGATGAAAGCTAATGAAAAGGGAAAGAATCTAGACTCAGATAAAATTCAGAATTTTAAATCCATAAATGTTGATCTTACTACACACCTGTCTGAACTAGTTCAGGAGAATAAAAAGTTACAATAGTATAATGCATGATGTAATTATTATGTTTCCCATATTAATTATAAAATAAAGGAGAAATATGACATTATGGATAATATCTCCCAAGAATTGGTAGATGAGATGACTAGAGGGAATAATCTTAAGAGAGGAATTAATGCTCAACTTGAATCAAGGGATAATAAGATTAACCAATTGAGAGAAATAGATAAAACCAGTCAAGAAAGAATTAGATAAATCTAAATACAAAGGAAAGACCAAATTCAAGTATGATTTACTCTTACCATTTGATTATCCTTTAGCCGGTGATAATGAAATGAAAAGAAAATATGCTACTTTAGAGAAAAAACATGAAATGATTGTCTCATCCCAAAGGCCATGCAGTTTTTAGAAAAACTGGTATTGGATACGATGAAACCTCTCCCATGCATGAGAGGAAGATATCCATGAATAATTCCACAAATAGGAAAAATCCTACAGATAATGGAAACAAAAATAAAAAGGATTTATAGGAAGTAATGAAAACACATGCTATTTTTGTGGGATTCATGGTCATATTTCAAGTTTTTTTGAAGCATTAGAATATATTTAATATTTTGAGGATATAAATATTACTCAATATGAGAATAAGAATAATCTTCTTGAAAATTATGAAATAAAATTCTCTCAGAAGAAAGTAGTCATCAAATGCTATTATTGTGGAAGACATGAGCACACCATGAGTATGTGTCAAGAAGCTCGAGGGCCCAATTTTAGAAGAAGAACTCTTATTGTATCAACATATCAATCAAGAAATGATGAAACTAAGTGTGTATTTAATGGAAGATGTTTTATATGTGTTAATCATGGTCATTTGAAAAAACATTGTAGTAGGAAGAAAGAAGGTAAGGAAAAGGAACCCAGAAGGAGATCCCAAACTCTGGCTATATATAATGAAAAATCATATATTGGAAGCAATATGATAAGTTAAAAAATAGGTTTACATCCTCAGGAGAATCATAAGGATCTCAACGAAAGGCATATCAATCAACTCCTCTATTACACTCACAACAGTTCTCTTGGAAAGAATGTGAACAATTCTAGAATAAAAAGGGAGGTGATGCTCTAGTTTTGATTAATAAGAATGTAAATTTAGTGGAAGACTCAACCCCAAAAAGAAAGGGTGTCATGGATCGGATAATTGATAAAATAAAAATGAATAAAGAATGCCTTAAAAAATTCACATTTCAAGCCACATGGTGAGAAGTTAAGGCAAGAGAAAGATCCCTACAATGGAGTAAGAAGCAAGAGTAGAGTATAAGTGGAAAGATTTCTACTCAACAAAAGAGTCATGAAAAATGGAATATTTGTGGAGCATCAAAGAAGTAAATTTCTACTAATGGGTTTAAACACCAAATTTTGAAAAAGGCCAAGCCTATAGAATCTAAATATTAGAAGAAAACTCAGCATGAGGGTAAATAATGTTTAGTCATATGGCTAGAACAATTGAAGTTGGATGGGTATTTGGAACAACCACCAAAAAAATACAGTGCCTTGCAAGAAAGCATCAAAGGGTTGATCTCTCAGGATCGACCATAACCCTCTACTTGAGGATTATAGAGGTACCCATCTCCTTATATATTAAATGTTTCTCATATCTACTAGAAGTTGTGTACGAATATGGTGAATATATGATCCAATGGGTGTTTGTGATGAAAGGGAATGGGTTCATTAGTTGAATAAGATACATGCAACAAGAAGAATTTGAACTCTTGAAATTCACATATGATATTATATTCAACAAGTGGTGTTAAAAAAACTATATTTTTCAAATATGTATCTAAATTTTTTGTCATGTAGAAAAATAATATTATATGATGAAGAGCTTAATGTAAAACCGAAGAGCTATAAAAGTTATACTTGAATGATCTAGTGGTTCCATGTTCATTGAATATTCCATCATTGGTATTATGAATCAGTTCAAAGTGTTATTTTTCCACCAAGAGAATATTGATTGGGTGATAAGAAAGATTTTTAGTGATATGTGGTGATAATCACACTAGATGATATAGCCTTATCTGATAACAGAGTCCTATGAAGAATTGAATAAAGTCATGCTACTAGAATCTGTGGAAGTAACTGAGTGACATGGAAAAAATTGATGTTTTTTGGCTCAAACACTTGTTTCCTACAAAGAGTTATTACTCAGTAGTCTTATAGTATTTGTCAATGAATTAGTTCCAAGTGGTGATTTCACTTGCTGAAAATCTTACAGTTTTGTGCAGATATAAAAGAATAATATGACTCGAATCTTAAAAAGTGCTAAAAAAAATCAAAGTTTCAATTAAAAGTTGATAAATGGAGTTAAAGGTGAAATTTCATATGTTGATATAGCTTGGCGGTGTTCTATTTTCAACCTATGGTGTCCCATGATCTATGAAAAAGTTTATGAACAAATAGGGAGATTTATTTCTCTTTATCTAGATTTTAGGAGATAAACGAATAATGTGTTCCCCTCATGATTTTATAAATTATATAAAATCTAATGAACATAGATCATTAACTAAGGAGGGGTAAATTTTTAATTAAAGGAATCCCCCATTGAATTCTATGATAAAGGGGGAGACTGAAGTGAAGTCTCTTATTGCTATTCTTTGTGATAATTCAAGTGATATTAATCTTAGCAAAAATCTAGTCCATCACTCAAGGACAGAGCACATTGGGATCAAGTATCATTTTATAATGGAGAAGGTGTATAATGGGCTTGTGAAGTTAGATTATGTTCCTACAAAACTAAAGGTTGTATACATTCTAAAAAAGGCCTTATCCAAAGTAGCATTTGAATGTCATTGACGGGCTCTTGGAGTTTTGTCCACTGCCTGCACTTGAAAAAGTGTGGATGTGGGGCCCCCTCTCCCTAAGGTATGATGTGTTTTTCCCTGATATGATGATCTATATTCTTTACCCTATCATAGACCATTACTAAGTGACTTTCGGGTTCATTGACAAAGGGGGAGAAATTATGGATATAAAAGGGAGAAAATGTCTTATTCAAGACAGGGGGAGAATCTAATAGGGAGAGTAAAGAATTAGGGGGATTTTTAAATTTAGCGATGCTAAATATGTTCAATCAAAAGTTATATATCATGATAGATGGGGTTCATGATGAAATCAATTTTCTATTTTGGAATGAGGTGATTCATTGATGAACTTTTCATGCTACTCTTATTTCTCATGTCGAGCATGGTTCATGTGGTCTTAGAGTGTTTGTTGAATAAATCTCTGATCGCTATCAAAATCAGGAGAAACGAATTTTTGATAGAAGATAGAAGAATCTTTAACATTTTATCAAAATGTGAAGAGTTTTCAACAAACCCAATGGGGGAGATTATTAGGCAAAAATTCCTCATAATTATTCTTTTGGGTTGATTGTGTTTGTTGACAAGGTTTGAGGTTATTGATAAAGGTTGTTTATCAAAGAAGGCATGCAGAGTTAACATGGATGTTTGATCTCGTGAAAAGCGTGAATGTATAATCTCGCACAAGGGTGATCTATTTGATCTTATGAAAACTGATAATGTTTAATATTGCACAAATTAAATCTATTTGATCTTGCAAAAAACTTGAATGTATGATCTCACACAAGGGAGAATTGTTTGATCTCACGAAAATATTGAATGTTTGATCTTGCACAAGGGATAACTATTTGATCTTGAGAAAAGCATGAATGTCTGATCTCATGCGAGGGAGAGATTTCCAATCTCGTAGAGCATTAATGTTGAACTAATCTCATGGATCATGAATGTCTAAATTGATATTGCATTGAGATCTCATGAAGCACATGATTTTTTTTGGATCTCGCGATGGGATCTTGCACAGTGCACATGATTGTCTTTGGATATCATGAAGGGATCTCACGTAGTGCTCATGATTGTATTTGGATCTTGAAATGAATCCTGAAAAGCACCAGAAGAAAACATAACTAACCATCATAATATTGATTTTTTATCTCATGATAGGAGGTTCATAGAGTATGTGATACTGGTGGAATAGACGGTTGTCCGTGATTTGTGGAGTTAAGATGGCGGGTTTATTCCTATAAATACCCCATAACCCATCCTTATAGATTGAAGAAGATTTTGCATCATTGTTCTATCTAAAGCAATGTTCGAGAAGGAGGTTCACAAATAGATCTCATGAAGGAGGTTCGTGGATAGATATCGTGAAGGAATATATGTGACTTGCATCGCGTAAGTGTTGCACATGATCTGAATAAAGTATCACGCAAAGCATGAAAGGGGACTCACACCAGGATCTCATGAAAAGCATAAAATGGGTCTCACGCCAGGACCTTACACAAGGCATGAAAGGGGTCTCACACCAGAGTCTCACACAAAGTGTAAAAGTGGACTCGCACCAGGATCTCACACAAAGTGTGAAAGGGGTTTACACCAGAGTCTTGTGAAAAGTGTGAAAGGAGACTCACACTAATATCTCGTGAAAGGGTATGCTCCAAGATCTCATGTAGAGGGGTTAATCCCCAGGATCTCACACAAGGGTACGTGCCAAGATCTCACATAGAGGGGTTACGCCCTAGTATATCGTGTAAGGTTATGCGTTAGGATCTCACGCAAGGGGTTATGCACCAAGATCTTATGAAGGGGTATCACACTAGAGTATTTTGAAAGGATATATAAAACTACATTACCGTATGTGCAGTATCATTTTCATATCTGAATTTAGAAAAAGAAGAATAAGAAGAAGAATAAGAAGATAGTGGATCTGTACCATTTGAAAATACTTGCAGAAGGATTTTATTCACTGATACATTCAAGGTAATGAAAGAAATACTTGGCATATCTTGAAGATCTTGCTAAAGTGGTGGTAATTTTTGTTTCTAAAATAATGATAAGTATGTTCTAGTTTGGAAAGTGGAAGTGTTGCATCAAGGTGTTTTCTTAGAAGCTATGGAGAATCCTAGAAATAAATTCAACAGAGTATCTCCATACAGTTGAGGATGCATTCATTATTGATAATGAAGAGGATTATATGTCCATAAACTTTCTGTGAATCCTTTCCGAAGCAGTGTGCAAAGGAAGAGGAAGAAGGTGATCCCTTCCATCGATAGTGAGACATCGAAGGATAAATTTAGGGAATGATCCTTGGGAAGCAATGAGATGTTCCTAAACGTTGTAAAGGTAGTGAGCTTGGTCATAGAAGTGATCTATACCAAACCATGTATTAGAAGTGAGCCTTACTGGATTTGGTATATCAACACATTACTGATTGTATACTCCTTAGATGTAGCCCAGTGAAACTGAACCATGTAAAAATATGTGTTTCCTTGTATTTTCTTTCTTTCTTAACTTTTTATGTATCATCATAGGATAAGGTTGAAAAGGATAAGATAAATATAAACACTAAATAGAAAAAAAATTAACCCTTATAATAAATAAGTCAATATCCAATGGGACTGGAAGAATTTCAAAAATAATATCTATACCTTGATTCACATTCTATCAGGGTATCTAGGACCCTTTGGGACCTAATAGTTTATGAGTGTGTGAAACTCTGAAAATATACCCATAATTCTGATCCTGAAATTTGTGAAGTGTTTTACCTCTCTATGGAGGTAGATATTTTTTCCAAACCACATAAATAATTGTGCCCATGTTCATCTTCTTCTTATTATTTTATTCATTGTTTTCTTCATCTTAAAACCATTCAGTTGCTGCAATTCCCTACATTTTCCACAAAATCCATGAATGTAAAGTTAAAGGATGAAATTTTATTGGTTTGGTGCCTTAGAACCAACTAATTTGAACATTATATTACCGAAATATTCATAGTCTTGAATATTAATTAATATCTTATCACACGATGATCATTCTTTTGCAAGACATCTATGTGTTAATTTTGTAAGGGTACTTATCACACAAAAAGGTCATGGTAGTTATCTACTATGATAAGAAAATTTAAGCACTATGAAAGTATTATTTAATCCATCACTACAAAAGGGTGGCTTTTACTAAAATAAAATTGACGACAGATAATATATTTGTTGGAAAAAATGATTAATTACAACAGATATTAATTTTTGTTGATATTAACTACATGCACCAATAGTTTTTACCAACATATATATCTATTTATATTAGTAGTTTAATATCAAAATATCATTTAACAATATTTAAATCTGTTGTATTATCATGATAATACCAATAATTAATTTATCGATAAATAAATCTGTTATTATTGATTATTATTACCAAGAAATCCTTTTCTATTATAAAAATCTGTTAAAATAAATTATTCAATAATATAAAATATTTTACCAAAAATTGAATATATATATATATATAGATATATTACCTATTATAAACATATCATTTTGGGAATAAAAATATATTATTAATTTAAATATCCATAATTTAAATAAAATATCCATAATTTAAATAAAATATCCATAAAAATGTATGATTATATATATATATAAACATAGTTGTTATATAATATATTTGTTTACATAGATTTTATAGAAATTAGGAACCCCCACAATACCCCCCACCAAGTCCTTTTCGGCTGACATCCCCCGCGACCCCCTTCCCCAACCCTACCTCCCCTTTCCTCATCGACGTTCCTCACAAAAAATCCTCACAGGAACCCCTAAATGTTCTCGGTTGGTGTTACTCATTCAAATTATCACAAGGGACCTCTCCCTTTTCCTGGTCGGCATACCCCACTAACATCATTGTGCGAAACCCTTTACTGGACCTTCTGTCCCAAGTGTTCCAAGTCATCATCCCCACTCGATTGTCATTGTCCATAATGTTTTAGCCCGATATCCCCACACAACCCCTCTATCCCTGGTGCCACAACTTAACCATATCTATCCCTATAATCCCTGTCCATCACCCATGGTCATCCCTTACCTCGCACTATGACACCCACTGATGCCCCATGGTTTGAAGGTTTCCCACTGCTCACTGCTTTGGAGGGTTTTCACATATTTAAATCTCCCCTAGCTTTTATCACTAGTGTAGAATGTTGGCTTCTAATTGGTGCTAGGGTTCGATGTCTAAGCTTCTTATTTTCAATAGATAGATATTCTGTAATGTTGGTTTCTATCATGGTTTGCAGATTTTAGTTTCTATTTAGTATGTACTTGTTTTTTAACAGGATTTATGATCATTATATTAGATATAACACTAACCATTGTTATATTTTTTGAATTTATAGGCATATAATTTTGTTTGATCACTCTGACTTTTTCACTAGTAGGTAATTTATAATTCCCAGTGAAATCTAGTAAAATTTGTTTTTGGAAATATATTTTCATCCATTTTGTTTTCTACTTATCATTTTTTTGTGTTTCCTCCGTATCAAATTACTAAAGGCAGGATCATCTAGATTTCTTATTTGACTAATCCTACACACTTCATGTTATTATCGATTGTTGAGTTCTTATGAATGGCCCAAATACTTTAAAGATACAATTATTAAATCCCATTGATAATATTCATCCTCAAGGGTAGAAAGTAGTACAATAAAGGAAATTTATTTACACGGGTCTATAACTTTTTATTTAGCATGAGGCAGCCAATGTGAGCTTCATGCTAGAATGCCTATGTTACATTTTTCAAAATGTGAGTCATGTTCAATGATTTAATATACATATTTTTATACATTTTTAGCTAATTTGGTATATCCTTTTTCACTCAATTTGTTTAGATGACATATAAAAAACATGGACTATTAGCTGGGAATGTCAGTATGTTCACTGGAGGAAACATTAAAACTTATTATGGTAGGGATGCTGAGTCTTTTGTTCATGTTTTAAAATTTTCATCCAGTCTTGAATTTGTAACTTAAATATTGAGACCATATTAAAACATGAATAATACACATCTTTTGTTATTTCACATGTTTTCCCTCTATAATTTCATATTCTTTATGTATGATAATCATTTCATTATATAGATTATAATTTGTGCTTTTCATGTTGAATTATTTTTCTCGGTCACTATCTTTGCATTGGGAATGATGGTGATGATATAGAAACTTTCAAACATTGGGTGCACTCTTATATTTACCATTTTCTAGAGAAATATAGAAGTATTTGACCTCTTTGATCAGATTTTTCATTTGTATGTAAATACATTTTTTCTTATATGAAACATTAGAATTTTTGAAGGTGCTTAAACTATACTAATGTATTTTTTTTCATATTTTGTAAAATTAACAACATTTAAAGATTATTTATTTTCATTATGATTTATAATAAACCATATATTGGTTACCTATATTTCCAACTTTTAAAAATGGAATCTGTAAAATATTTTTCATTATGGTTTATAATAAACCATACCTTGGTTACATATATTTATAACTTCTAAACATGAATTTGGAAAATTTATGGAATAGTAAATGGGCTCAGTTTATACCATTCTTTTGTTTTTTTATCTCACAATCATCTTTTTTTCAAACTAATTTTCCCTTAATTTCTTCTCAAATGATTAGATTTATTGTCCAATAATGCGAAGTTCTTTCAATTACTTTTTACATGAAAATAATTCAAATTTTTATTGGATTATTATAATGTGTAGGAATTAGAAGGTAGTTTTTTTGATGAATTTATCCCATTATTTGATTACCTAGACTATGGATTCAAGAAACTTGCAGGATAATACCAATGCTTTCAATGGGAAATTGTTAACATCGTTTGATGTGTTGGACAGGATAACAATTGGGATTTTTCATCAGATACCCTTGAATTAACCTATAAATCATATGCAGGTGTTTCTATAGCAGAAAATACGATTCAAAAACTCACATAAGGGGTGAGTACTTCGATTATATTTGCAATATCTAACACCTCATCTTGTGTAGGCACATTTAATTTTCAATCATGGGGCATTATTTCGATATCCTTCAATGAGAATAACACCCTCTCATTATAGGGAATTATTATATTCATTTAATTTTAATTTTAATCTAATTTCTCATTGATTTTGTTACCTATTGGAACCCCCTTTGTTATGATGTATGTGTGTTAGTGCCTAATATTTTCATTCAAATAATCACTGTACTAAGTCTGTACAACTTGGTTATTACAAAACTACTTGATTTCTTGTAAAACATGTTGGGTGTTTAGTCTAAAGGCATTTTGGTGTTGTTTTGACATGTATTTTTCATGGGTTTTTTTGTTTAAAATCATATTGAATATTCATTGGTTAAAATCATGTATGCTGAAATACCTGTCTGCATAATTTTAGAGCATTATTACAAGCTTATTTAATGTGATTTTTATGGTAAAGATAATTTCTTACATGATAAATTCATGCTTGTTGGATATACTCATGATATATAATTATAACATTAAATATTGTCCTTAAATTATTTTCTCAACTATTGATGGGTTTGAACTTTATAGATTCGTATGTGCTGAATTTTATGCTGAATTGATTGAAGAAGCTGTTAAATTTTTTCTCAAGAATGACGCTTATAGTTTTTTGAACCAGGGGAAGATTCAAAGATAATTTTTGATTAGACTCAAGCTTTATTCTCATGGTTTTAGTAATCTCAATGATGAAATTAATTCTTTCAATCATCTTTTACTTTTAGGTGTTGAATGGACCAACCGGGTTTAACTTTAGGAAATTTAAATGTGGATGATACTCTTGGATTTAATTCAATAGAAGGGAAAAAACCTATTGCTTTGATTAAAGCTAAAATTTTCAGAAGATTAATCTATTCTTATTGTTTTCATGCAGTTTTTAGAGCTTATATGGTTAAAATTCATGCTATTTTTATCACTCTTTTTTCATGCTGGTTAACTTAGTGAAGTGTCTACTTGAAATTTGCAGATGGTCTAGTTGGCATAGTATTGGTTTTCATGCTGGTTTGTTTTTATGCTCTGCTTGTTGGCTTTGCCTTTATGTGTGCTAAGATAGTAGTTTGCATGATTTGATTTTTGGTCAAGTTTTGTTGATGGTTGTGCTAAAATATTTATTTTGACTCGTTTATCCGAGCTATTGGTATTCTGGTTATGTTCTATCTTAAGGGATACTTCACATGATTTTTATTTTATTTTAATGTTCTTTTGAGATTAAAATGAATCAAGATGGTGTTCTATATGGATCTACCTTTACAAGTGATTAATGTTCAACCTTTATCATTAAAATAATGTTTTTTTGATCCTTAAACCTTTAGCACTATGGGTTCACCTGGTGGCACAACTTCAAGTATAATTATTGTTGGTGCATATTTGTCTCTTAAAATGGTTTCTAGAGCTCATCTTGTAGTTGAACCTCCTCCTGATGGAAAAATTATAGATCATGCTTGTCTCACTAAGGGTATACACAATTTTGAGCTCTATGGATTATATTAAAAAGCTTTATGGAAGGTTACTCTTCTCGGAATTATAGTTCTTGTAATAAAACCCATTGTTGTTATAAGTTTCCCTCCTCAACATGGAAAACTACTGCAATTAATCCGCAGCTCCTACTATAATATTTTTGGATTCACTTTAACCTTTAATTTACAACATGGTTTAATTAATTTATTAGAATACTATTGATGCATTTAATTTTTTTTCAATACTCCGTTGTGTAGGTGATTTTAAGTAAGAAAAAAAGGTTCTTTCTTTCAAGATAAAGGTAGATGTTTTTTTGACTCAACCAGGAGAACAGAGATACACTTTTTAGGGGTGTTATTGTTTTTTTTCTGTACATTTTTTCCTACTCAATTTCTTAAATTTGTGGCTTGCATTTTTATATAAATTATTATTATTTTTCATTTCAATTCATATAGATATTTTTCTCTAATTTGTGGGTATTCTTTTTGATTGCGTGTGGTGTAGATCTTAAAGTTGAAGGGTGTAACATAACATCAACTTGAGGTTATTTAATGGTCTTGGAGTTGACTTTGTTTGTTTCTTATAATGGCCTACTTGGGGGGTGATAAAAGATCTTTGGTGGAAGTAACTATTCTTCAACCATGATGGGTGCTGGAGGATTGTAGTCAAGAGATAACAGTGTTGGAGGATTTCAGTCAAGAGATAACATGGGTGGTGGGGGTGCGGCGGTGATAACTACATAGATGGATCTTGGGTTTTTGTGTTTTTTATGGTCTTATCAATAAACCTCAAATATGTATTGATTCATTTTGTATTAAATTACATTATTAATATAATTAATATTTTTATAAGTTTGAACATGTGTGAAAATCGTATTCATTTTGATAATTAATTCCACTATATTTTATATGATAAATTAATAAATATAATATGAAATTTTAATAGAAATAAAAATTTATAATTTTTATTTAAATGTAATTTATAAACAGATAATATATATTGGTAATATTATTACCAAAAAATTTACTTTTCATATGAATCAATTTCTAAACACTTTGACCAACATATACATTATATGTTGGTATTATTATAATAGTAACATGACTATTTTATCTATCACAATAACATTTAGTGATAGAGTTTTTACTGACAATTTAGTGATAAAACAATTTTTGTTGGTAAAACATTTTACCAACAAAAAATTCACTTTTACCAAAATATATACCTCTATTTGAAAAAGCTAATTATTTTTTGGTGCATGTTCTATGATTGGATGATACCATTTAACATGACATAAATGATATAGGCTACCAGGGGTAGGGGGTTCATAATACATTAAGACTTCTTAACTAAATGTATATCATTCAAACATTTACTTCTTTATCTATGAGTGTCTTAACATGTCTATAGAGACCCTATACTTTTACACATATTATTATTACACTATTTTAAGAATAATTAAACATAAAATTACAATCCAATGATTGTAAATTCTAGTTTCTTTGGATGATTAGTTACATAAAACTGAAAAAATGGAAATAGAATATTTTTTTTATTTTAATCATCCATAAAGCACTCCTAACTTCCATTAAGATCCTATATCTACAAAGGATAACCTAGGGAATACATGAACAAATGGATGAGCTAAAAATCCCAGCAAGGTTATAAAAATAGGAATAAATCAAAGCACATGGGTTAAAAGGCATAACACGATGACATAAAAAGGAATGGAAAATGAATAAACATAAGGAAGCATAACATGTAGAGCATGGGGACATGTAATCATGGCATCATAGGAATGTGGAAACAACACACAAAATGACATAATCATGATTCAAGGACAACTTCCAAGACTATTACACATGATGTACAAAGTCCCATAAATGAAACAGGTTCTGATATGCGATGCAAGACTCACTAGGAAGTGTCCTAAGAACCTTGTTCAAAGTTCATATGTTGAACTCCTAGATATCCATAATAAAACAAGTTAATGTGGTGTGAGGATAGTGAAAATGAAAGGATTGGGGTAGAAATGGTCAAGTTAGAACCCAAATAGAACTTTTCTCTAAGAACTCTATCCACAAGATGCCACAAAGGACGACTAATCCTTTGATAAGTCAAGAATTAACCAAGAATACAAGGGTTTCAAGAAAAACTCACCATAATAACATTACCTTCATTCATGATGTCCAAATATTAAAAGGGGTTGATAAAAAATTATAACACGATATAAGAACCGCTAGGAAGTTTACTAGGAACCTTGTTCAAAATTTACGTGTTGAGCACCCAGATCACTGAAAGAAAACAAGTGAATGTGGTGTGCAGATAGTGAAAATGTAAGGATGGGGGGGGGGGTTGTCAAGGTAAAACCCAAAGAGAAATTTTCTCTAATAAATCTATCCATATGAAACCACAAAGGATTACCAATCCTTTGATAAGTTAAAAATTAAGCAAGAACATAAAGGTTTCAAGAAAAAATCACCATAATAACATTACCTTCATTCATGATGTCCAAAGAGTATAAGGGGTGTATATTTATAGACAAAGAGTGATAAAAAATTATAACACCTATTTTCCATAATTCAAAAATCATAAATTATGCTTTTGACAATTTTAGCGCATGACCATGACTTTAAGAGACAACTAGCACACATTTTTTGGAAAGAAAAGACAACTAGCCCACCACTTTTGACTTTGAAGATTCCATGGTGGGGTGGGATTGAAATTCATAACAAACCATGGATTGGGTATTTAAAATCATTTTTGGGCCTTAATTAATGTAATTATAGGCCCAAATGATTCACCCAAGAAAGGGTGTTGGGACACCTCTTGGAATTCCATGATTAACCCATTTAAGGCCTCCTTCACTCTCTTGGTCTGCTCCCTTATCATTGGGCCTCCAATTCCACACAATGGGTCTTGTCCAATTGTGTGCATTCTTCCCTCATCAAGTTCACCTTCAAACCCTTTATGCCCATGCGTGTCATGATACTCATCATCTCCTCCCTCCCCAAAAGGATTTATCCAAGAATCTGAAAATTCAAAGGGAAAAAGATCAGCAACATTAAAGGTGACACTAACATTTTCATACCTATTGGGTAACTCAATATTGTAGGCATTATCATTGATCTTATCTAATACTTGGAAAGGAACATATCCTCATGGATTAAGTTTTTATTTTCATTGTTTCGAGAACCTATCCTTCCTTAAGTGTACCCACACCCATTCTCTAGGCTGAAACACCATTTCCACCGACCATTGTTGGCATGTTTCGCCAATTTTTAACTCTTCCTCTCAATGTTAGACTTTACCTTTGCATGAAACTCCTGCAATTTTTTTTCCTTTTTTCAACTTCAAGATTAGAAAATTTATTAATAAGAAAAGGTAAAATATCAAGTGGATTCAATGGGTTTAAACCATACACAAATTCAAATGGTGAAGCATTAGTAATGGAGTGAACCGCTTGATTATAAGAAAATTTAATGTGATGTAAGCATATTTTCCAATGTTTCAATTTTTTTATAAGGATGGTAAAAAACAATGTGGAAAGTTTTCTATTGACCACCTCAGTTTGACCATCTTTTTGTGGGTGTGTGGTAGTGGAGAACAAAATTTTGGTTCCAAGTTTGTTCTACAATGTCCACCAGAAGTGACTAAGGAATTTGATATCCCTATCACTCACAATGATCTTTGGTAAGCCATGAAACATAACAATTTCCCTGAAAAAAATCTATGATATGAGTTGAATCATTGGTTTTAGAATAAGAAATAAAATGATTTATTTTACTAAACTTGTCCACCACCACAAAGATGTTATCCTTCCCTAATTGTTATATTGGCAAGATGAGCACAAAATCCCTTGAAATGTCAACCCAAGGATGAGAACAATGGGCAAAGGGGTGTATAAGACTTGTGGAAGAACTTTTTACTCTTCATGTTTGCACACATTACAATCTCCACAAACACTAACCACATCCCAATGCATGATAGGCCAATAAAAATGTTCATTCAATAAGGCCAAAGTTTTCTCAACCCCAAAATGCACCATTAATACTCCTCCATGAGTTTCTCTAATAAGAAATTAACATATGGAAAAATATGGAACACACAATTTATTTTTCTGAAAAAGAAATCCATTATGTTTTTAAAAATTGATTTTCCCATGTTTTTCACACAACTTCCAAATTTCAGAAAAATCAACATCATTCTCAAACATGCTTTTCAATATTTCAAAACCAAGTATTTTAGCATGCATAGAAGTGATTAGAGGATACCTTCTAGAAAAATCATCAATGATAACCTTTTATTTTACTTGTTTATGATTAATTATGTAAGGAAATGTTTCAATGAATTCAATACATCTTGCATGTCGCCTAGTCAACTTTCCTTATGACTATATAAATTTTAGTCTTTCTTGATTCGAATGAATCACAAATTCCCTTGTCCACAAGTAATGTTGCCAATTTTCTAAATTTATTTTGAGGGAATACAACTACTTATCATAGGTAGAGTAGTTCAATGCAGCCCCATTAATATTATCACTAAAGTGAATGATAATCTTAGAGTCTTGCATTAAAATATCCCCAATCCCTTTTCTAGAGGCATTACACTCAACCTCAAATACTTTAGAAAAGTTGTTCTGAATTAAGAGAGGTGAATTGGTCAACTTACCTTTGAGTGTGGATAAGGCATCTTCTTGAGATTTTCCCCACTTTAAGCTTACTCCTTTCTCGTCCAACTCTTTCAACGGTGCCTCAATGGTCAAAAATTCCCTCACGAACCTTTAGAAATAACTTTAAAGTCCATGGAATCACCTCACCTCATTAACATTATTTGGTGTTGTCCAGTCCCAAATCGTCTTCACCTTCTCTTCATCAACTCTCATGCCATCATCTCCTTTAACAAAACCAAGTAAAACAACAAAATTTAAACAAAATGTACATTTTTCCTAAGAGTCTTAAAAACATGTTTCAAATGTTCATGATGTTCATCAAGGATCTTAGAATAAACAAGGATGTCATCAAAATAAACAACTACAAATTTCCTAATGAATGTATGGAATACATGATTAATTAAGTTCATAAATGTACTCAGGGAATTAGTTAGTCCAAAAGGAATAACCAGCCATTCATACAACCCAAACTTAGTTTAAAATGTAGTTTTCCATTCATCTCACTCTTTCATTCTAATTTGATGGTATCCACTCCTTAGTTCAATTTTAGTAAACAAGCATGAAATATGGAGTTTATAAAACATATAATCCAAATGAGGTATGGGATAATGATACCTTACATTTATTTTGCTGATATCTCGAAAATAAACACATATTCTCCACTTACCATTTTTTGGGGACAATAATTACTAGCATTGCCCAAGGAGTCAATCTCTATTAGGAAAATCCCTTCCTTATCAATTATTCCACTTTTTTTTGGATTTCTCAAGTATCATCAGGGTTATCCTGATAAGCCAGTCGATTGGGAAGTGTTTCTCTTGGGAGGAAGTCGATGTGGTGATCGATACCCAACAAGGGAGGTAATCCATCATAAATTTCCTCTAGAAACATGTCACCAAATTCCTGCAAAAGAGACACAACACTAGAAGGAAATAATGGGTTAATAGAGTTAATGGTAAAAAATTCTACCTTTCATAGAAGCATGATAGTTTCCCCCCTACAAATCTCTATCTATCTATCTTTTTATTTAAAATAAACTCACTTTTCCCTCAAAAATCTTGTTTTTACTCTTATTTTCAACTCTTTTATTTCCCTCATTTATTTTTATGTCACTCATCACTCCTTTTTAAATCTTTATTTTCCCACTCTTTTCATTATCTATATTTTTTCTCTATTTTCCTTTTCTCTATTTTGTTCTCTCTTTTCTTTTTCTCTCTTATCACAATCTATCTCAATAATCACTTGGTCTTCATAAGCTTGAAAAGGCCTCAAAGGTGTAAGTATAACTATCCTCCCATTGTACTCAAAAGAATAGTGGTTAGTGTATCCATCATGTGTGGCCCTACTATCAAATTTCCATGGCCTTCCTAACAAAATGTGACTATCATGTATTGGGAAAACATCACACATCACCTTATCTTTATACTTCCCAATAGAAAATGGAACCTATGCTTGATTAGTCACTTTGACATCCCCACTATTATTTAACCATTGCAATCTATAAGGCCTAGGGTGTCTTTTCATAAATAATCCCAATTTATCAACCATTAAACCACTTCCTAAATTTGTATAACTACGCCCATCAATGATCATACTGTATACCTTATCTTTGACAAGTCATCTAGAATGAAAAATATGGTCCCTTTTCTCTTGATCATGTTCTTCTTCGGGTTGAGCACTCAAATCATACCTTACTACAATCATTTCTCCATGTATAGGTATTTCTATTTATACATCCAAAGACTTTCCAAGTAGTGGCATTTCATCTTCGCTTGAGCTCGTACTAAGAATATCTCCATCATCCAAAATAATCATGGTCCTATTTTTTAGTAATTATGAGGAAAATTTTTCAAATCCTTGACATTTAAAACATTTTATATCATGTGATTTAGAAACAACCTTACCCTATATTTTACCTTTGGATTTAGGAAAGAATGTTTTTGGTTTGGTCACCTCCTTTCAATTAATTTTGTATTCCCTTACATGTTCTTGTGGTTTGGAATACTTGAAATTTAAAGATGATTTTTAATCCTTACCATAAGATGTTGGGAACATCCTTATTACCCTTACTTTCCTTTCTACTTTAGTATCCATGTGAATTAGATCCTATATATCCAAGAAGTGGTGCATGTCCACTATACCTCGAATGTTATGGTTGAGGCTGTTCAAAAATCTTTCCATGGTGTCCTCTCTATCCTCATTAATATTGTCCCAAATCATGATGATATTCATCTATTTTTGATACTCCTCAACACTCATGGACCCTTGTTTCAAACCCTATAACTTGAGGAACAAATCATGATAATAGTGGCTAGAAATAAACCTCTTACTCATTACCACTTTCATCTCCTCCCAAGTGCGGATGGGTCTTTATCCACTTCATTTTTGAATCACTTGTAGTTGGTCCCACAAAATACTACCATAGTAGGTGAATTCCATAGTTTCCAACTTCACATATTTTCTTCCAAATAGTTGTGGCAATTAAAAACATGTTAAACCTTTCATTCCCATTCCAAGTAAGTTTCAAGATCATTATTACCTTGGAATGAAGGGATCCTCAATTTTACTCCTCCAAGATCATTATCCTGCCCCCATGATGGCTTATTTATCCAAATTGGTGACTCATGAAAATCAGATAACTCCTTATCTTCTTAAATGATCCACCTCCTTGGTGGTGCTCTATAATTCGAAGGGGATTGTAATTTATCCATTCTCACATTTAATATTTGGAATTATTCTTATACAAACCTCATGAATAACTTAATGTCTGCTTCATTGGTGTTACTCACCTCCGCCGTTTAGAAATATTGTGAGAAAAATTGAAGAAAAATGAAAATGGACCTCACACACTCCCTCATGTGTTTACAATAAAAAATAATATGTTCACTTCTGTTTTACTCAAATTAGATTTTTTAACAAAAATGTAACACTCTTTCCTTTTACCACTCAACTTGATTCCTATAGCGTTCATACCCAATTACAATAAATATAAAGTATAATTAGAATGTGGAAATACCAAAACTAGAATTCAAAGATAAAATTCAAAATGGAATCATGATGAAAAATGTGGTAAGGGGAATAAAATGGATGAAGAAAAATGATAATGGGACATAGAATTCAAAATGTTACAATTTTTTTAGCCTTTAATTTTAATTTTATTTTTTGGGATCTTTTTTTGAATAAATATAGTAGAAAAAGATGAATTTTCAATATTTAAATACAGGAGAAGCAGTAATTTGTAACAAAAATGGAATCAAACTAAGATTTGTATGGTTTTAAAATTGAAAAATTCTTCATAGAATTTGAACCCACCGTATCTCTTGAATTATAGATTTGATTTCAATGATTCCAAATAGATAATAAAGATGAGTTTATCAAATACAATAATGATATACTGTATGTACAAAATGAATAAGAAATGAAATCCTTAGGTGAAGAAGAAAATGAACTAGAATTGATGTCGACCTGATTAGATGAAAATTTAATAATAAAGAAGAGATAAGAAATAAAGAACCCGATTTCTTGCAAATGGGTTCTGATACCAAATGATATGTGATGAAAGAAATGCTAGGAAATTTCCTAGGAACCTTGTTCAAAGTTCACATGTTGATCACCCTAATCTTAATAAGAAAACAAGTGAATGGGGGGTGTGGATAGTGAAAATGGAAGGATTGGGGGGGATGGTTAAGGTATAACCCAAAGAGACCTTGTCTTTAAGAACTTTTTCCACAATATTCCGCAAAGGATGACCAATACTTTGATAAGTCAAGAATTAACCAAGAACACAAAGGTTGCAAGAAAAACTCACCATAATAACATTATATTCATTCATGATGTCCAAAGAGTAAATGGGGTGGCTATTTATAGCCAAAGAGTAATACAAAATTCTAACACCTAGTTTCCACAAGTCAAAAATATTAAATGATGCTTTTGAAAATTTTGGCACGTGCCCGTGACTTTAAGAGACAAGTAGCACACCCTTTTTCAAAAGAAAATACAACTATCCCACCACTTTTGACTTTTAATATTCCATGGTGTGGTGGGATTTAAATTCATATCACACCATGGTTTAGATCTTTAAAAGCATGTTTGGGCCTTAATTAATGTATTTATTGGCACAAATTCTTCCCCCAAGGATGTTGGGCCTCATCTTGGAATTTCATGATTAACCCATTTAAGTAATCTTTCATTATCTTGGTCCACTCCCTTATCATTGGGCCTCCAATTCCATGAAATGGGTCTTTTCCACTTGTGTGTGTTCTACCCTCCTCATCAAGCCCACCTTCAACCTCTCGATTCCCATGTGTGTCATGATCCTCATCAAGTTCACTCCCTATCCCAAAATTACATCTCATGAGACTAAACATTACCCAATGAATTATAGATCTATATGGACACACCCATTATAACATGTTCATGCATATGTGTTCCACATGAATAATCAAGTATAACGGTTACCCATGGAATTAATTGGGTATCATAATCATGTCATTAGGCATAACAAAAGGTAATATCATAATGGTGTCCATGAAATAATGGATTTAAATCATACATGGACATTCATAAGATAAAATAGACATAGATCATGATAATTTATTCCAAAATTAAGTGAATAAACATAAAAAGAGTGTTTAATATACATTATCAATGAAACATTTTAGTTTGGTTTTATGAGAAATATTAAAGAGTGTTTAAAGTGGAAAAGACATATTTGTTTTCATAAAACTAGAAATGAACCAAGATATATTTTCATGATTAAATTAGTGATTTTATAAAAATAATTATGGATTAAAATATATTATGTATTGCACTTAAAAATGGGTAAGAAAATGGGAAGTTCTCTTTAATCATGCTTGCTTTTTGAGAAGAATTGAGTAGAGAACCTTTTTAAAACATGTATTTACCTATCAAATAAGTATGATTTGATCTGAATACATGATTTTGGAACATATAAATATAATTTAGAGGAATTACACAAAAATAAATAAGCATTACATTGGGGTTAAGAGAGAGAAAGAGTAACCCGAAGGAAAAATGGAGGTTCGGGTAGAATCCCTTACCTTATGTCTGAAAGTGTTCTGCACTTGAACTCACTATCCTGGATAATAGAATTAAATACATTAATTAATTAATTAAGAAAATTTTATACATGTATTTTATTTATTATAATTTTATTAATTTCATTTATATCCCTTTTTAGGGGTTATGAGATTCAATTTCATCATTCAGGAGCATTGGTTTCCTTGGTTTTCATGATCGGTTTACTTGTATAAATGTATGGAAAATCTTGTAAAATGAGAATGGTTGTCCAGAACTGAAGTTAAATGTTATTAATTAATATCCAAAATATTAAGTGCTTACACAAGTCATATGTTTATTTGGGTTGAGGATGAATCATTATATAAGACGTTAGTGATGATCGTTTAGATTCTTTTGGTGGTTTTTCGATTATCACAAACTAGTTTTGTTTTATTAATTAATATTACATATATATAATGGTTCCAGAACATTAAATAGGATGTAATACATATATTATATTTTTTTAACCATAAAAATGGTTTTATGATCATCCTTGAATGCGGTAATGGAAATTGAAAACTCGTCGTCCTTGAATGCGATAAATTAACACATCACGTATGATGTTTTCATTTTTAGAAAAAAAGGTGAGGAGAAGAGGTTTGATGATGAATCATTCCATTAAAATGATAATTTTTTTATATATAAGATACTATAGTTTTCATGTCACTTGTATAAGGTAATGTTAGAGGATAATATGAAAAGAAAAGAAATTTGAAAAGAAATTAAAAGAAAATGAAAGAGGATTTCACCTCTTGAATTTCTACTCCTTGAGAACCTCCTTATGGAAAAGGGTTTGGTATATTTTTGAGACCAATGGATCTTGGATTTGGGGGATAATCTTGGGAATAAGATTGGGTATAATTTTTACATGGCTTAAATCTTGAAAGGTGTGATGAAAATAGGTGGTGATGAGTGATATTTATAGTGGAGGATATGATTGTTTTTTGATTATTTAATTCATTAGTTTATTAATTTGGATCAAGACTATGAATAGTTTAAGAATTATCACTACATATATTAAAATAATGAAGTAGAGTTTGAAATTATGGGATTACATTATTCATACATCATCCACGACTCAATAATTCATGTATTTGTTAAATGCTGTAAATTATCGTATTTCACTATTCATAAAAAATTAAACTATTTTAGAAAAATACCAAAAATTAACCCTAAACATTTTTCTATGTGTATAATTAAAAAATTCACTCCATTTTATGAAATTAATTTTCTAAATAAGATAAATTTTATTTTTAATTAAAATCATCATTTACTCAAAAAAATACCAATTTTAAAATTATAACTGATTTTATAACACTTTGAAAAAATCAATTAGGTATCATAAAATTATATTATAAATGTAAGAAAAAAAATATTAATTTAATAATATATTTTATGAAATTAAATTTTCTTTTAAATCATTATATTAATTATAAAATTGTAAATAAATCTTTTTGTTTTATAAAAATACCAACAATTAATTTATCATTTTCAAAACATTTATTTACTTATACTATGATATAAATGTATCATATTTTTATTTATAAGATTCTTAAATTTTATTTATACATTCATAGATTAGATTACTATTTTATAGTCTGATTTATAATTTTTAAGGGCCATGTTACTATTCCAAATGTCAAGTTACTACTCCATTGGTATAGGTTACTTAACTTCTAGAAATACCTTTAATTTCATTCATTATTCATTTATAAAGTTTTTTTTGTGTTCTTGATGTGATTTTATGTGATTTATACTATATGGAATAATTATAATAAGTGAGTTTCCATTTATAAAATTTTGGGTTGTTACATTCTTTTCCCCTTATGAAATTTTTCCCTCAAAATTTCATTTTACATACTATGGTGAAAACAAGTGAGGTTACTTTTCCTTCACCGCTTCCTTCGGTTCCCATATTGCCTCTTCATAATTATGGTTCCACCATAGTACTTTGACTAGGTGAATAGTCTTGTTGCATAGAACCTTATCTCTATGGTCCAAGATCTTTATTGGATGCTCCTCATAAGAGAGATCATTCTACAATTGTACCACATCTGGATTCAGTACATGTTATGGATCTAGTATGTACTTCCTCAAGAGGGATACATAGAATACATCGTGTACTTGATACATGGTTGGTGGAAGTACTAGTCGATAGGTCACAACTCCAACATAATCAAGAATATCGAAGGGGATGATGTACCTAGGACTTAGCTTCCCTTTCTTTCCAAATCTCATGACCTCATTCCATAGAGATATGCAGGTGAATATCATGTCTCAAACCTTAAACTCCAGGTCCCATCGATGATTGTCTGCATAGATATTTTATCAACTTTGGGCTCCCTTGATGCACTATTGAATGTTTTTCACCTTTTCCACCATTTCTTTCACTATTTTAGGTCCTAGCATCTTATGTTCACTGGCTTCATCCTATCATGTCAGTGTTCTGCATGTTTTTCTATAAAGGGCTTCATATGGATCCATTTGGATGCCTGAGTGGAAATTATTGTCATAAGGGAATTAGACCATAGGTAGATATTGGTCCCATCTTCATTTGAAGTTCATAGAACATACTATAAACATTCATTCTAGTATTTTAATAGTTCTCTCATATTTTCCATTAGTTTGAGGTTGATAGGCCGTACTAAAGTTTACTTCATTGTTCATAGCATGTTGGCGACTTTTCCAAAACTTGGAAGTGAATCTTGGATCCTGATCAGATACAATCAATAGTGGTACTCCATTAATCCTTACCAATTCTTTGATGTATATCCATTCTACTTGATCCAGTGATAAGTCCTCTCGAATTTTGATAAAGTGATATGTATTTGTAATTTGATCCACAACAACCCATATAGAATTTTTTCCTTTGGACGTCTTCGGAAGTTCAGTGATAAATTCCATGGTGATGTTTTCCCATTTCCATGTTGGTATGAGTAATGGTTGCATAATACCTTTATACTTTTTCCTTTAATCCTTCACTTTATGACATACTAAGAACTTTTTTGTATATTCAGTGATCTCCTTTTTCATATTGTCCCACAAATAGTTTTCTCAGAGACCTCAATACATATTTTTTCTCCCTAAGTGAATAGATAAGGTTGAACTATGTGTGTCACTCAGAAGATATTTCGTTATCTCTAGATTGGATGATATACATAATCATAAACCAAATCTTAAAAATCTATCCTCATCATTTTTAAACTCTGAGGATTTCCCATTTTTTATAGCTTCCACCCTTTTCTGAGTTTCCACATCATTTCTTTGAACATCCTTTATTTTCTCTATGAGGTATAGTTGAGAAATCATTTGAGAAAGGATTGATGATGTTCCTTATATAATGATTCCCATGTCCATCCTTTTAAGTTCTAAGAAGATTGGATCCTTCTCAATTCTCATCATTGATAATGTTACATGATATTTCCTACTTAGAGCATTTGCCACTTTATTTGCCTTACCAGGATGGTAGTGGATTCAGTAGTCATAATCCTTGATGAGATCTAACCATATTCACTAGAGTATGTTAAGCTACTTCCATGTGAATATATATTTTAATCTCTTACGATCAGTATATATCTCACACTTCTCACCATATAGATAATTCCATGAGATTTTCAATGTGAAGATCACAGCCACCAACTCTATATCATGCGTGGGATAGTTTTGATCATTAATTTTCAACTACCATGAGGAATAGGCTATCAATTTATCATTTTTCATCATTACACAACCTAATATCTTCTTTTAATCATCATTTTATACCACAAAGAGTTCTCTACTTTTCAGTAGCGTGAGTACTGACATAGTGATAAGCCTCTTTTTCAACTCTTTAAAGAAGCATTCACATTCACTAGTCCAAAATTTTTTTTCTACCTTCTGATTCATCTTTTTTAGTGGGTTTTAAAATCATGATAAGTTCTTCAAAAATCACCGGTAATACCTAGCTAGAACAAGGAAACTATGGATCTCTGGTACATATGTTGGCCTAATCCACTCTTCAATTTCCTTTTTCTTGGAAGGGTCCATAGATATTACTTTACTAGTGATAACATGCCCCAAGAATGATACTTCCTCCATAAAGAACTCACATTTACTATACTTTTCATAGAGTTTCTCCCTTTTCAAAGTCTTTAGAATAGTATTCAGATGATCCTCATATTCCTCCTTTCTCTTGGATTATATCAGAATATCATCAATAAAAATTACCAAAAAAATTTCGAGGTAATATCTAAAGACTCTATTCATTAAGTCCATAAATATTACTGGAGAATTAGTGATTCCTAAGGGCATCAATATGAACTCATAGTATCTATACCTCGTTTGAAAGGCATTCTTGGGAATATATTCCTTCTTCACCTTTAATTAGTGATATCCCGACCAAAGGTCCACCTTATAGAAATACTTATCCCCATGTAGTTGATATAACAAATCATATATCTATGGAAGGGGATACTTGTTCTTTATAGTGTTTTTAGATCATGATAATAAATCATAGGTTAATTTATCCATCCTTATTCTTGATGAAGAGGACTGTCACACCCCATAGTGAAGCAATCAGGTATATAAAACCATTATCCAAATTCTCCTATAACTACTTCTTCAGTTCTTATATCTCAATGATATCCATTATATAAGGTGTCTTTGATATATTAAGAGATCCAAGAATAATTTCAATTGAGAACTCAACCTCTCGATCAAGAGGAATACCAAGTAATTCTTCAGGGAACACATTAGTATAGTCCCACATAATGGGCATGTATTCGAGCATGATCCTCTCCTTTGTATCAATAATTTGAGCTAGATATGATTTCTTATAAGTCAATAATATCCACAATTGAGATAATGATTCTAATGGAGATTCATCCTCCTCCTTAAACTTGTACAGAATTAGAGGATGCCTTGGAATGTGAAGAGCGATCTTCCTTTCCTAATAGTTGATATTGGTTTTGTATAAAGATAGCCAATACATGCCCAATATAGAATCAAATTCCACCAAAGGAAGTAAGACAATATTTTATGGGAGGTTCAGTCCACAAACATTAACCGAGGAGTTATATACTTTGGATACAATAATTTCCCCATTTTTTGTTCTCAAAGATAACTCAACCTCCATATTTTGAGGTGGTGTTTGAGTAGTTATACTAAACTTTCAAGATATGAAAGAATGTGTAGAACCTGAATAAAATAGTATGTTCTCTATTCTTGAATGAATAACTAGTGTACCTATCACCACATCATTTTTGGGCTCCACCTTAGCAGCAGTGATAGAATATTCCCTTCCTTGTTTCATTATAGGTTGTTGTGGTTGATTTCCTCCAACAACCCTTGTCTTAGGGCAATGGATTGCATAATTCCCATGTTCCTTGTAGTTTAAACACTACACTAGAGGTTTTGTGTTGATTTGAACCTTAATTTCTTCTTCTGTATTAGTGGGATTCTTCATATCCCTTTAGAAATTATTATCCATATTCTCCTCTCTTCCACATTTGAATAATCTCTTGGTTCCCTTTAAGAAGTTTCCAGGATGCTTCTTCCCACACTTTTGACATTTGGGGTGTTGGGTATTCTTTACATAATGGGATTTATCTATTGATCCTTCCATATTAAACTCCATTTTCCACTTTTTGTCCCCGGGACTATGAGACCACTGAGATTCTCCAATCTCTATTTTAACATTAAGGGCACAATGGACAATCTCCTCATAGTTTTCATAGTCCTGAATCACCAATGATTTTCATAGACTTTACTTTAGTCTATTAAAGAAGCAATCCATCTTTCTTTATGTATTCATGAAAAAGTCATAGGCGTATCTTGAAAGCCTTGTGATGTTTTCTTTATACGCCCCGACTGACTCGTCTTCCTTTTGCTTCAACCTGAGGAACTCCCTTTCCATCTTAAGATGGAGTGTGCAGGGAAAATATTTATTAAAAAACATTTTCTTGAAATCTTACCAATCCATGGAATCAATTTCCTCCTTGGAAGTTTTGTTCTTGATCATTTTACACTACTTATTGGCTTCCCCGTCAAAAAAATATACTTCCAGGACAAATTTCTCTTCTTCTGAGCACTAGAGGATAGAGAATATCTTCTCAATAGAGTTAATCCATTGTTCTGCAAGGAGAGGATCAAAAGATCCACTAAACATGGGAGGCATTTTCCATATAAAGTATTTGACTACAACATGATCTTTCTTAGGATAAGGAGGGAGTTCCATGTGATTCAATTTATTATTCATAACTTGATCCAGTTGAGAAAGTACTATCATGAAGTTTTGAGCACTCATTCCCATCATATTTGGGATATCATTAGGGAAATCATCACAGTGACTATAATATTGATTGTTGGAACGGGTTATCCTATTTCCATCCATTAATAAAGAAAAAGAAAGTACAGTTAGAGGACTTGAATACTAAGGTAATAAACATAATAAAAGGAAAATTTGAACATAGAAGGATAAACTTGTAAATGAAAAGTATATCCTAACTTGTGATACCCTAAGTTTCAATATAGGATATCCATGGTGATATAATTATCCATAGGGTTCTTACTAAAGTTCTCTAATACCAATCTGCAAAAATAATGAGACTTTGATCTGATACCAACTATAGTGACACTAGCCTTTTACACATATTATTATTACATGATTTTAAGCATAATTAACCATAAAATTACAAGCTAAGGATTGTAAATTCTAGTGTATTTGGATGATTAGGTACATAAAACTAAAAATATATAAATAGAATAAAAAATATTTATTCTAATCATCCATAAAGATCTCCTAACTTCCATTGAACTCCTACATCTACAAAGGATAACCTGGGGAATACATGAATAAAGGGATGAGGTAAAAATCCTAATAAGGGTATAAATATAGGAATAAAGCAAAGCACATGGGTTAGAAGGCATAACATGATGACATAAAAAGTCATGGAATATAAATAAACATAATAAATAATAACATGTAGATAATGTGGAGATGTAATCATAGCATCATAGGAATGTGGTAACAACACACAACATGAAATAATCATGAGTCAAGGCTAATTGCCAATAACATTACACATGGAAGACAAACTCCCATAAAAGAAACAGGTTCAATCCCTATCCAAACATGAAGTCTGATGAGACTAAACATTACCCAATGCATTAGATCATTATCCAGGTTCACCCATCATAACATGTTCATGCATATGTGTGTCAGATGAAGAATCAAGCATAAGGGTTGCCTACAGAAAGAATTGGGTATCATAATCACGTCATAAGGCATAAAAGAAGGGAATATCATAATGGTGACCACAAAAAATGGATTTAAATCATACATGGACATTTATAAGGGAATATAGGACTAGATCATGATAATTGATATTAAACTGAAGTGAATACACATAAAAATATTGTTTAAGAGACATTAGAAATGAAACATTTTAGTGTGGTTTAAGGAAAATATTAAAGTGAATTTAAAGAGAAAAAGACATATTTGTTTTCATAAAACAAAAAATGAATGAAGATAGATTTTTATGATGAAATGAGTAGTATTAGAAAAATAATAGTTTATTAAAATAAATTATGAAGTGCACATAAAAATGGGTAAGAAAACAGGAAGTTCCCTTTAATCAGGCTTGCTTTTCAGGAATAATTGAGAATGAGACCTTTTTAAAACATGTATTTCCCTATAAAAGAAGGATAATATGATCTAGATACATGAGTTTGGAAAATATACATATAATTTATAATAATTACACAAAAATAAATAAGCATTACATTAGGGTAAAGAGAGAGAAAGAGTAACCCAAAGGAAAAAATGAAGGTTCGGGTAGAATCCCTTACCTTATGTCCGAAAGTGTTCTACATTTGAACTTAATATCCTAGATAATCAAATTAAATCTATTAATTAATTAAGTAAAAAAAAATTCTACATATATTTGATTTATTATAATTTTATTATGTTCATTTTATCCTTTTTGATGGGTTGTGATATTCAGTTTCAATATTCAGGAGTGTTTGTTTTCTTGGTTTTCATGATTGGTTTACTTATATACATGTATGGAAAATCATGAAAAATTTGAATGGTTTTCCAGAATTGAAGTTATATGACTGAAAATTATATATTTTTTTATTTTCAAAAAGCCACTTTCTAGTTTAGAGGTAACCAAAATACATGCACAGGATACAAAACACAATATCTGGATTTAAAATTCAAAAAACACCAAAAGCACAAAACCCAACGAAGCCTTGATCTGTGAGGACCCACATAAGCTAGGGAAGTGATTAATGCCATCATCATTATTGTGAGTCACACCAGACTATGATGCAAACCTAACAGCTCCAACATCATCGCTGTCCATCACCACACCAGTACACCGAAGTTGTCGTCCTCCAGAGCCGATCAATGCCACTCTACAACCACCATGAAGAAACGAAGACCAGAAAACAATAGAAAATTTCACCGAACTAGCTTTCAAAACCTCAAAAAAATCATTTCTCCATAATTTTCTCATAATCTAACACCATAAATAATTATGAACATAAGCACTGTCAACCGTCAGAACCAAAAATCTGAAAGTCTTCATCGGAACCACACTCTGCCAACATACCGAACCTACAAACGAGAAACTCACCTCCCAAAAATATTTTGGCCACCCAAAAACCAATTAAAAAATATATAAATAACCACCACACCAGACTAACCTAGGGAGGGGATATGAGACTCGAGGCCAGGTCAAAGTTGGGCGGCTTAACTTCCACAGAGAGTTGAGTCCCCCACCTTGAAAAATCCTAGCAAAACTGTGACCATTTAAAAGAATTTCATAGCATCAACCATCCAAAAAGAAACAAAAAAAACCAAATAGAAACTAAAACCTTCCATCAGAAAGAAAACTAGGATAAGAAGAAAATAAAAGACCAAGCTGAGGAGGAAAGGAAGCCAACACCGAAGAAGAACAAGACCGATATTGCTACTGGTCCCCCTCCAGCACCATCCCAGGATAACCTAAGACTCGCATCTGGAATTTATATGTTATTAATGAAAATACAGAATATTAAATGGTAATATATAATTCATTTGGTTATTTTGGGTGAGGATGGATCATTATATAAGACATTAGTGATAATTTTTTAGATAATTTTGGTGGTTTTTCGATTGTCACAAACCAGTTTTGTTTTATTAATTAATATTATGCAAATATAATGGTTCTAAAACATTACATAGGATGTAATAAATATATTAAAATCTAGTTTAACCATAAAAATGGTTTTATTATCATCCTTTAAGGTGTTAAATTAAATTGAAAACTTGTCGTCCTTGAATGTGATAAATTAACACATCACATGTGATGTTTTCATTTTTAGAACAAAACGGGGAGGAGAAGAGGTTTGATGATTAATTATTCCATTAATATGATAAAATTATATAATATATAAGATATTTTAGTTTTCATGTCCTTGGATAAGGGGAGGTGAGGTGAGAATGAGAAAATAAAAGAAATTTGAAAATAATTAAAAGAAAATGAAAGAGGATATTAGCTCATGAATTTCTCCTCCTTGAGAACCTCATTAGGGAAAAGGGTTTGGTCTTTTGTTGAGAACAAGGGTTCCTAGACATAGGGGAGAGTATTGGGAAGATTATTGAGTATCATTTGGACAAGGATAAAATCTTGAAAGGTGTGAGGAAAAGAGGTGGTGATGGGTGGTATTTATAGTGGAGGAGATGAGTGTTTTTTGATTATTTAATCCATTAGTTTACTATTTTGGCTCAATAATACGAATAGTTTGAGAATTATCACTAAATATCTTAAAATAATTAAGGAAATTTTGAGATTATGGGCTTACATCATCCATACATCATCTATGATTCAATAATTTATGTATTTGTTAAATACCGTAAATTACCGTATTTCACTATTCACAAAAAAATTCAACTATTTTAGAAAAATCCAAAAAATTCACCCTAACCATTTTCAATGTGTGAAATTAAAAAATGTACTCCATTTTATGAAAATAATTTTCTAAAAATGATAAATTTAATTTTTAATTAAAATCACCATTTACTCAAAAAAAATATCAATTTTAAAATTATAATAGATTTTATAACACTTTGAAAAATTAATCAAGGTCTCATAAAATTATATTATAAATGCAATATAAAAAAAATATTAATTTAATAATCTATTTTATGAAAGTAAATTTTCTTTTAAATCATTATATTAATTATAAAATTATAAATAAATATTTATTTTTTACAAATATACCAACACTTAATTTATCATTTTCAAAACATTTATTTACTTATACTATGATATAAATATATCACATTTTTATTTATACGATGATTAAATTTTTTTATACATTCACAAGTGATTTTACTATTCTATTGGCCGATTTACTATTCTTAAGGGTCACATAAATATTCCAAAGTTCAAGTTACTATTCCATTGGTATAGGTTCCTTAACTTCTAGAAATACCTCTTATTTCATTTATTATTCATTTATAGAGTTTTTTTGTGTTATTTATGTGATTTTATGTGATTTATACTATATGAAATAATTGAAAGAAGGGAGTTTCCATTAATAAACTTTTGGGTTGTTATAATGTTTCTAGATGATAACCTTGGATTTTAGATGGTTCTACCAAATTTAATTGAGAAATGGACCCAAAGGGTCACACACTAAGTGTATCCAGAACATCAGTTAAATTCTATATGAATTTATCATGTTGAATAAATATTATTCTTATACGTGGTTTAATGATTATTCATGTTTGGCTAATTAGAAATATTCAGTCACCAGTTATTTGAGAGAATATATGTGAGTTAGATATTTAAAAAATATTTATTTTTTATTTAATGAATATAATATATATCTATTTACCAGTGAATAATGTCATGATATTTATTTATTTAAATAAATAATAATTACTCAAAGTTTGATAAATACTAAGGAAATATGGGCTGGGTTAATGGTCCAGTGGGAAATGATATATTAAATATTATTTGAATATATATTAATTTATTTATTCAAGAAATAATGTTTATTTATCCTCTTATTTATCACATGTCAAGTAAATAATAATTTTATCACTATTATTTAAAGATAGGGTACAACATAGATTAAGAGAATAATAAGGACCCATGTACAATTATTTATTCTCTAACTCCATATCTATTTAAACCTGATTATATCATTCTCAACCCTAATCATCATTGTGAACAATGAAAGTCTAGAGATAATTCTCTCAAACCCTAGACATATATTCCTCTAGAAATATCTCAAGAATATAGATCAATTCTCCTCATTTACCCTCTCAAGTATAAAGAGAACAAGAAGAATTCTTCTACCTTGAAGCAATTCTTAGGGAGATCAATGAAAAATGACACAAGCCTTAGAATTTTTTTCACTAGCACCCGGGGAATTTTACATCGATGTTCATAGGTTTTTGATACACATTTGGATCACTACTAGAGGGATTTCACTTTTTAATCCTCAGACATAATGATGGTATAACATGAAACTTTCATCTGATTCATCAATGAAGAAAGAATTTGAATGAGAGGTAAATATTTATCTTCATAAATTAATTATAAATTATACATGATAATCCTATATTTTAGATTACATGGTTGTAATTCATCAAGTTATGGGGAGAAATATGAATATTTTTGATGAATTTTCATTATTGGAAATAGGCCCGACTGCTTCCATTGTGCCCCTGAACCTTCAAATAGTGTTAGAGAAGCCACATAATAATTTATAATTATATTTTGTTAATTAATTGATATAAATTTTTGTTTTTAGTACTTGAAATTTATTAATTCATTATTTTAATCCAAAAGTCAATTTTATGTGTTAATTCACCTTTATATGATTAGGAAATGATGAACGATCAAAGTTTCTATCAAGGGGTGCTAATGGTTCTGGCTGGATGACATAGTTACATAGTGTGTAACTAAAAATTACACACTGTGCAATAAGGTTCACCACATCTAGATGTGTTTCGGGATACATGGCTCACTAAATGAAAATCAGCATACGATGTAATTAATACACCATGTGTTAATTGGCTAGACTGTAACACTGCTTTAGGAACTACATGCTGAGTAACCTGCTTACACATCGTATAGTCCTACATGATTCATCCAATAATTTTCATGAAATACATGTGGTTAATACATGTGTCACACAATGTGTAGATAATTAATGTCAATCAACCTAAAATTAATGAGTCTACACACCATGCAGCTCATATACACAATGTTTGACCCATTAATATCCACAAGGTGTACACATCCATCTCCTTAAGCGTATGTCATAGAGACACAAAATGTGATATAAGCATCATGTATCTCTATAGTACACATTATGTAGTCGCCTAATAATCTAAAGAATTCAATTTTATAAAGAATTAATTAATTGTATCATTAACATAAAAATTCAAATGTAATATCCTGCCCCTCCTCATTGGATCGAGACGAGGTGAAATTTCTACTTATCCTTAGGTGACATCCCTAAGATGCCAAAGGCTTGCAATAAATTCCAAGGGCTTAAAAATAATTTAGGGATTATTTTCCCTTTGAAAATAAAAACAACCAAAACCAAGCATACCATAACCAAAACCACTATATGATTCATTATAAAAATGTAATAGAACTCAAATTAATACCAAAATACAACAATAACAAACTACACCAAAACTAATATCAGATTACCAAAATAGAATACTAAACCACAAAGCTCAAAGATTATAAAGACCTAACTCCACAACTCCCAAAACTCTCTATTATACAACTTCAAAATCCATCCCAAATTATCATGATGCATAACTAAAGAAATGAGATACTTTTCCTTTACCCTTATCTCGATAAAAAATATTTACAAACACACCAAAGTTCCCAAACAAGGGATAAGTAATGAAACTCAATAGGGTTTCCCCAAATGACTTCCCTACTCACGCCACTAGGATAGAACAAGTTAGCACATTTATATAAAACAATTTATATAAAACCATTTAAAATAATTTCATCATTTTATACCAAAGAAAAAAATATTCCAACTCGAAACAGTTTTCCAACCAAAATAGTTTACAAGGAAAGAAACAACTCTTTAAACCGACTTCTCAAATCCCATTTTGGAACAATCCAATACATTCCAAATATTCACACATCCAACCATGTGTGAAAATATGGACCTACCTATACTCACTAGTGGTGAGTCATTATGGCATCCCACCTTTTTATTACATAACTTTTCATTTCATTTTATAAACAAAGGATCTTTAAAGTCTAGTGTCTTAGAAATCAGGAACATAAAACATGAAAACAACATAAAACATTCATATAATACACTTGTAAGGCTTAATCATAATTTCATACTAAGTAAAAATGCTTAATCTCATAACTTGGAGACATACATCAAAGGAAAGGGTGATTAGAAGACCCAGTAAGGAAATAAAGGGAATCAGTTTACTTGTGATATTAATAAGAACTTGATGAAAACCACAAGACATGAGCAACGAAAAAAGAGGAATATTATAATAAAAAGAGCATGAATCAAAAATTAAATACATGGCTACAAAATTTCATTTATACATTCATTAAAATATCACCAAGGTTCATTCCCAAGGTGTCATAAAAACATTACCAAGGTTATTCACCAATGTATCATGAAACTTGTCATCTCTAGAGATTAATTATTTACCCAATTAATTGGAGTGATATCAGGGTAAAACCTTAATATGTATTTATTTTCATGTGATACAAATATATCATAATCAATTATTTCATAAATAACCCAAATAGAATCAAAGAAATGGGTTTCATGTCAAAATCACGACGTTTAAAAAGTACTTAAAAATAAGATCATTATGTCATTTATAACCCATGGAAAGGGAGTGAGGGTTATATGTATGTAAATTATAGAATAAAATAGATCAATTTTATATATTTATGAATACCCATGTAAATGAAAATAGATTTGGGTATCCAAATAAATAATACAAGATAATTTCTTGATAAAAAGAGAGATTTTGAGACGAAAATTCTGCAGCATAACGACTACGTAACATCATTTTAGAAAACATTAAAAAGAGAGGGGACAAGGGTAAACCAATAATAAATAATTTATAATATAGTATGGGTACATAATAATATCATAGTATGGATATTTTAATTAAATACCACATGAAAATAAAACATGAAAGAAAAGAGAAGATGCTATTTCTTTAACGAAAAATTAGGCAGCCTAACGACGTCGCTTAAAAATTCAGAAAATAAATTGATGAGAGAGGAAAGGGTATCTCATAATTTGGAAATAAAATGTAAAGTAATAAGAATATATAATAACATACCCTCACATAAGAATATGGAAATTAGAATACATAACATAAAGGAAATCATGACTAAAAAGAGGAGGGTGAAAGGTTCTCTTACCTTGAAGAGTATTTTCGAAAGCTCAAAGGTTGGGACCTTGGGGGGATTGAGGGAATCTTGGGAGGACTCCTTGTGAGGTATAAATACCATAGCTTTATTGAGGAGGATTTTGGAATGAAAGTAATGAGGGAATGACTTGGTATTTATAGGAAAAGTGAGGGAATATTTAATTAATTTCCAAGGGACACCTCATCGGTGGTATTTGCAAAACCATGGGCTTGACCATGGTATTTTCCCATGGTATTGCCCACTTGGGACACTTAATAACATATATTACTATTAAAAAGTCGACCAGATTTATTACATCATGATTACATCATCAATGATGTCATTAAACACCCGAAACTCCGAACTGTATTTTTACTATTCACCGAAAATTCAACTGTTTCAGAAAAATCCCAAAAATTCACCCTAACATAATATCAATGATCTGAATTCAAAAATGAACTAAATTTTATGAAAATAAATTTCTAAATATTTTAAATTTTAATTTTTAAATAAAATCATCATTTATTAAAAAAAACAACTCTAAAACTATAACTTATTTTATAACACCTTGAAAAAGTAATCAAGGTCCCATAAAATTATTGTATAACCATAAGACAATAAAGTAAAAATTTATGATTAAATTTTATAAAAATAAATTTTTATTTTAAATTATTAAATTAATTATAAAATTGTAATTAAAATATTTATGACATACAAAAATACCAATACTTATATTATGACCATTTTTTCACTTTTAAGATGTCTAAATTATATTTATACATTCATGGGTGAAGTTTCTACTTTTTTGGCCAATTTACTATTCATAACTATTCATTACTATTCATAAGGGTATATTAATATTCATACTTTACTATTCACTAAAAATTAAGTTGATCTTATTAAACTCTAAATTTTTTTCCGGTCACAACTGTAGAATACCATTTTTTCAAAATCATTTTACATTGTTAATTATTAAAAGTTTACATAAATATTTTAAAATACCATTTTTTACAAAATTCATTAGTAATATGGAACTATAAATTCATCCTATATTTATTCGGATATTTGAAATTCACAAATTTGACATAATAAGAAATAAAAAATTTATTTATACAAAAGGATTACCCAATGTAACTAAGGTCTCATTACATAGCCTCTTATAAAACCTACATGGGACCTAAGTGTAAGGTGTTCTATGGTGATAGAATCTTGGGGAGGATCAAACAACATTTCCCGAGTGGTGATTTCTATCAGCTTGAACTTATCCCTTAGGTGATTCTGTTTAAGCTTCACATATTGAAGCTCAGCTTGGGCTTGGTCCAGAGCAAAGCCCAGAGATGCTACCTCCTTCCCAAGCTCTGACAGATGGGCTTCGTACGGCCTGAGTCTACTGGATGAGGCCATCGAATCTTCTTTCTATATTAACCAAGATCACTTGTATTTATAAAAAATAATTTTAATGTAAAGATTTTAGTTTCCAATGGTCATATTGACCAATGGTCATATAACAGTCGAAACCCAACGGTCTCAAATAATTATACTCACTTCATTAATTAAAGGATATAGTTTTGTGGAGTATAAAATGAAATAAAACACAAATTAGGAAACAAATATTATTCAAAAGTTCAGGTATTTACAGTCATACTTTCACCAAGACGTCACTTGATGAACCATTTTAATGGGAGAAACTTCCTACCCTTATCCATCTCACTAATTATGGGGGAAACTTTATACCCTTATCCATCCTAAAGCACATGAACACAAACCATCCATTATGAAAAAACCAATTCCAAATCAACCATTTTAATACATTTCAATAAAACATTTCTTTTATTTAAAAAATTACCATCAAACCATTTCCATGAATCAAAACAAATTCACTTCTTAAAATCATCATTTTAAAATCCATAAAAAAGAAATTTTCACAACAACCAATTTTCAAAAATACACAATCCATCAGTAAATAGGGTTTATACCATTCCTTGTACATCAATTTCACAATAAATTTAAAGAAATTCAAACAATTGGAAACTAAGCCTTCAATTTATAATAAGATTAGTTGGGAGTGAAGACACCTACCTCAGAAACTATGGAAAAAACAAAGAATGGTATGAATTCTTCAACAAAATCAAGTTGAATATTCAAAACCCCACATTAGATCTTGTTCCCTAACATCAACACAACCATATATCATCATAATTAGTATAAACTATCATATATCTACCCCCAATGGACTTGACCTATGAATCTAATAGAGGTAAGAAGAACAAATTTAAGGAAAACCACCAAGAAGAGAGACTTACCAAGAAATCCATCCTTCAAAGCACCAAGATTTACCAATAGATAACTCTCATATCAAATGGAAAAGTTTCCACATACTTTGGGAGGAGAAAAAACTAAGTTAGGATCATCAAATAGGGAAAAATGGTTTATAGGTAATACTGAATGAGATCCACAATTTAAGGATCTAATTTTTAACTATGCACGGTTTAAGTGCACGATTAGGAAAACTCTTCACAAACCATGGACTAGACACTATCTCCAAACACCCTTTGCATGGTTGGATCACATAGTTGGCTCACATAGTTAGAAAAATTGTGTGCAAACCATGTGTTTCCATTTATTCTAATTCTCACAGTTACTCTTGAGTGGCCACATGGTTTGCAAAAATTGTGCGCCTACCCAATAGCCTATGTCTCCCTCTACATAGTTTCCTGTTGGAGTTGCATGATTTCTACTAACTGTGATCAAGTTGTGCACCTCCATAAAATCCATAAAACATTCCAAAAGTCCTCCCAACCCTACCAAACTTCACCCAAACACTTTACATACATAAAATATATAAAGAAATGGGTAATTAATTGAAAAAAAGGGGTGCCAAATTATCCCCAACATTTTCTTTTCCATCCCCAGAAAGTATAAAACCACCACTATCTCGAAAGAGTTCAGGCCATTGCTTGACCATTTTCTTTTCGCATTCCAAGTTTCTTTCTAAATCTGACCATGTTTCCACAAAACCTTCACTAGATCGATGATTTTACCATGCAAGAATTTCTCTTATCTATCCAAAATCTACATTAGAACATGTACCAATGAAGTATCTGGCTCTAGGTCAACGTGATCCCATAAAATCACATGGTCAGTATTAGGTCGATACCATTTCAACTGAGATAGATGAAACACATTGTGCACTAAACTGAAATGTGGTGAAAAATCCAACAGATATGCCACCTCACCAACTAATTCAAGTATCTCAAAAGGGCCTATGTATTTAGGAGATAACATTTCCTGCTTTCTAAAATGATGTTTCCCAAGCCTTAGAGAGATTCTCAAGAACACATGACCACTCACCTCAAATGAAAATGAACATTGATGATGATCCACATATGATTTCTAATGAATCTATGCCATCTCCATCCATTCCCTAATAAACTGAATCTTCTCCATTATCTCTTATACAAGGCTCATCCCAACTAATGATGTCTCACATGCTTCCACCCAAAAAAGTGGAGAGTGAAAAGAACTCCCATAAAATGTTTCAAAAGGAGCTATATGTATCAAGGCCTGCTAACTATTGTTATATTAAAACTCCACCAATGGTATGTTCCCCTCCCATGAGCCACCAAAAAACATTACACAAACCAAAATCATGACTTCCAATGTTTGTATCATATGTTCATATTATCCATCCAAATGAGGATGATACACTATACTCATGGTCAACCGAGTCCCCAAGGCTTTTTATAAGGATTTCTAGAAATGAGAAATAAACCTTGGATCTTGGTTTGATACTATAAAAATTGGTATTCCATTACTCTTTAAAACTTATTATATATATATTTTAGATAAGTACTCCACCATATGAGATTCATGAAAAGGGATGAAATGGGATAACTTTGTGAGATGATCCACTATCACCCATATATAATCATGTTTCTAAACCATTATTTTAAGACCTGTTACAAAATCAATGGCTATCTTATCCCATTTCTAGACAAGAATAGGTAAATACTACAACATACCTACAGGCCGCTGATGCTCTGCCTTAACCTGTTAAAAGGTGAGGCATCATGAAACAAACTCAGCCACCTTCTTTTTTATGCCGACCCACCAAAACTATGATTTAATCATGTTATACATCTTATATATTTCAGTATTAATAGCTCATCTCGAATGGTGATAAGAATGAAGAATTTGTTCTTGAAAATCCATAGGTACAAACACCCTACCTCGAAACCACAAAACTGAACTCCCATCCAGTTTCCATCCCTCAATGGTCTCCCCACCATTGAGTTTTGACCTCATAGAAACACATTCTGAATCAGATGTCTGTGCCTCTTTAACTTTTTCAGCTAAATCATATACTAAATAAACTTGAAATAAAACAAAAACACTGCCTTTATCTTCCCAATCTATGTGCATTTTGTTTATGAACGACATCAACTACCACTGATCTGAAGCCTCTTTTACCAACTGACCATATAAATTTCTACTTAATGCATCTTCCACTGAATTTCCTTTTCCCATTGTATAAATTAAGTCAGATTCAAAAATTTGGAGATACTCTATCCATATTCTTTGTCTTATATTCAAATCCATTTGTGATAAAATTGTTTCAAACTCATATGACCCATAAAACTATAAATATATCACCAAAAAGGTAATGATGCCAAGTCTTCAAGGCATGGACTATGGTAGCTTACTAAAAATCATGTTGGGAAGTTCTTCTCATGAAAATGTAACTACCATGAGCCAAAAGCAACAATATGATCTCCCTACATGAGAAAAAGTCCCAACCCAGATCCTGAAGTGTCACAATATAGTATGTACCCTTATCCTAATTTTGGAAAAACCATGATCGGTGCTGATGTAAGGTGAACTTTAAGCTCTTGAAAAGACTTATGAAATTACTTATTCCATTGGAATAGAAAATTATTCCTTGTTAAATTTGTCATTGGTGAGGCTAGTCATGAAAAACCTTGAATAAAGCATCGATAATAACAACTAAACTAAGGAAATTGCATATTTCAAAGACATTATTTGGAGGTTTCCAAGATATAACAAATTATATCTTTTATAGATCCATAGAAACACCCCTTTAGGAGATTATATGGACAAGTAAATGTACCTCTTGTATCCAAAAATCTCACTTTGAAAGTTTTTCATACAATCGATGATCCCTCAAAATTCCCAACACTATCACCAAGTGTTGATCACGTTAATCCCTTTTCCTTGAATACACCAATATGTCATCCATAAAAAACCACCAAAAAAGAATCTAGATATCTCTAAAATATAAAACTCATCAATTCCATAAAGACCTATAGTGAATTCATAAGACCAAAAGGCATAACCACATACTCATAATGGTCATATCTACTCCTAAAAGTAGTTTTTGTAATATCCTCTTTCTGAACATGCGATTGGTGATACCCCAATTGAAATTCAATTTTAGAGAACCACTGTGATCCCATCAATTGATCAAACAGATCATCAATGTGTGTAATTGGATACTAATGCTCTATGCCATCGTTAGTTTTAAAACTAACTCATTAGGTATAATAGTCAATGTCAGCTCCATAAAAAGTTATAGAACATTATCTACACATAAAGTCTTGAAATTATCTTTGAAAAATAAAAGTTTGAAGTTTTATGACATAAGTCATCATTTCAACATGAAAACCCAGTAAATCAATAGCATGAGAAATAATAAAAAATGGGATTCAATCATATCAAACAAATCTTGCATAAGTGTATAATTTAAAAGAATCATACCTATCACTTTTGATGGTCCAGATTGATCATCCATAATCACTTTCTCAGTTCCATATAACTGATTACTCGCTGTACTTTGTTTTTTATTTCTTTGTTGAGATTTCACTTGATGAGGATTCATGGTATTCCTAGAATCACCATGGCTATATCAGTTCTAATAATGAGAAGTATTTTTATTCCCTCATCTCGTCAAAGAATATGACGTCTAAGAAACATGGGATGTGTCCTAAAAACCTGACCTTGGATTAGTGCAACAATAGCATTGAATATTCCCCATCTAATTACAATTATTGAATGATCTTGGTGGTGTTGTACAATCTCACTTCATGTGGTCAAATGAACCACATTGAAAATATCCAGGATTGCTCTTGAGCTTGGGAGGAAGACTCACTAATCTAGCTGTCTAATTCTGAGTCATCCCACTACCTTGAAAATAGGTTTTCCTTTTCCTCTTGCTCCAAACATTAGAATTACCACAGTTTCCATAGGCATAAACATGATCCCTCCACCCATATCTCTTGATATTCCCCTTTCTTCCACCATCACTCTATTGACCATCTTCATATAATACATTATACAAAGCATGGAAATTTTCATGTGAATATACTACCTCATTCCCCAATTCAAAAACATGTGCCTTCAAGGACATAATAGTAGAAACTTCAGGTGAAAAGTGGAATAAATTCATAAATTTAGATGCATACACTATCACCGAGAGATTTTCATGCTTCAAGATGAAAAAGTATATCGTTATTTCAATCATGAACATATGAAGATAGAATTGTTTGTTGAACAATTCTTCAAAATCCTCCCATGAAATGACTTGGTATAATTTATCATAAAATACTAAAACTCACCATTGGTGTGCAATATTTTCCATCATATACGTTTCCAAATTGACTTTTAACTTTACTGGTGTTCCAAGGAAATCGAAGATTCAATTCATCCTATTTACCTACACCTTTGTCTTTTATGGTTCTCAATCACCCTGAAAGATGGGTGGATTATACTTCTAGAACCAAATGGAATGATCTAATTTCCTTGGTCCATCCCTTCTGTTCCCTCTATCCACAACTATAAATGCATAGACAAGACTTTGAACCAACTATTGGTTCACCTATGGCTCAGTTGCAATCACATTTTCAGCAGCCTCTTCCAGTTGATTTCTATGATGTCTACCAGGTGCTATTTTCTATAACCACAACAAAATGACATATGTATCACCATCTAGAAACTTAATTCTTAACAATTTAAAATTCTACCATATCACAACCATCACAACAATTCTTTCACAAAATCAAACACTTTTCCTCTTAAAACCATTTTTTAAAATTCAAACATGATTTTGAAAATAAAACCATTTTCAAAGTATCACTACCATGACCTTTTTAAAATCTCACATTTAAAAAAAATTCAACATTTTTCAAAAATGAATAATTTTTTACCAAATCATAAATCATTACTCAAAATGAAATATTCACTCTGGATGGGAAGTAATTTCTATCAATGCATGTCATTCTCTTCTCATTGGCTAAACCCATAAAAATGAGAATAAAACTTCTATAAGTGTCTCCAAAAAAATTATGTACCCAACTCTCTGGTAACTTTAATTTTAGCATAAATAGGTTATCTATGCATTTTTATGCTCTACATTTCAAGTTATGACTTTATACCATCCCAACTCAAGGACTAAACTGGAATAAATTTTCAACTCCAAGACTGGCACAACATATGCCCAAGGAAAACTAATACCACATGTTATAAAAGATTTAGACTGACCAAGACTAATACCATTTGTAACATCCTACCCATCCTCATTGTATTTAGATGAAGAGGAATTGCTACTTGGCCTTAGGTGACATCCCCAAGACACCAAAGGTTGGTAATAAATTCCAAGGGATTCAATACAGTTGGGGGGAAATTTTCCTTTTGAAAATAAAAACAACCATAACCAATCATACCATAACCAAAAACAATATATAATGCATGATAAAAATGCAATACAACTCAAAGTAATACCAAAAGAAAACAATACCAAACTACACCATAACCAATATCAGAGTACCAAAATGGAAGATTAAACCACAAAGCTCAAAGAATCAAAATACATAACTCCACAACTCCCAACATGCACCATGTGCCAACTCCACAATCCATCCCAAATTATCATGATGCATCACTAAATAAATGAGATACTTTGACTTTACCCGTGTCTCGATAAACAATATCTACAAATGCACCAAAGTGACCAAGAAGGGGGTGAGTAATGAAACTCAATAGGTTTTCCCCAAATGACTTCCCTACTCACGCCACTAGTATAAAAAAAGTTAGAAAATTTATATAAAACAATTTATATAAAACCATTTAAAATTATTTCGTCAGTTTATTCCAAATCTAAAGAAATTCCAACCTAAAACATTTGTCCAACCAAAATAGTTTACAAGGAATACAACAAATCTTTAAAACCATTTCTCAAATCTCATTTTGGCATAATCCAATCCATTCTACATATCCACACATCCATACATGCATGCAACCATGGACCACTCTGTAATTGTGAGCAGGGAATCATCCTTTCACCAAGACTTCACTTGGTGAACCATTTTTATGAGGTAAAGTTCATACCTTTATCCATCCCACTAATGATGGGGGAAACTTTATACCCTTATCCATCCCAATGCACATGAACACACACCATCCATTATGCCAAAAACCAATGCCAAATCAACTATTTCATTCAATTTTAATAAAAAAATTCTTTTATTGAAAACATTACCATCAAACCATTTCCATGAATCGAGAAAAATTCTCATTTTAAATTCATCATTTTAAAATCTATAAACAAATCACTTTGCATAATAATTAATTTTCACAAATCCACAAACCATCACTAAAGAGGGTTTTTACCATGATTTACACATTAATTTCACAATAAATTTCAAGAAATTAATACAATTTAAACTACCCCTTCATGTTATAATAATCGGAGTTGGGAGTGAGACCACCTACCTTGGAAACTATGGAGAAAACGAATAACCACATGATTTCTTCAACAATACTAAGTTAAATCTTCAAAAACCCACCTTAGATCTTGTTCCCTAACATCAACACAACCATATATCATAATTATTGGCATAAAATATCATATATATATCCCCAAAAAACTAGATATATGAATATAATAGTGGGAAGAAGAATAGATCTAAGTAAAACCACTAAGAACAAAGACTTTACAAGCAATCTGGCCTTCAACGCACCAAGATTTTCCAACAGATCACTCCCGTATCAAAGGGAAAAGTCTCCACTACCTTTGGTAGGAGATAAAACTAAGTTAGAGTCATAAAATAGGGGAAAAAGTGGTTTATAGGTAATATTTAATGAGATAAAAATTTAAGGATCTAATTTTTAACTGTGCATGGTTTAGGTGCGCGGTTAGAAAAACCGTGTGAAAACCATGCACCAGCCACTACCACCAAACAAACTTTGTAGATTTTTATCACATGATTATACAAACCATGCACCAACCATGATTTTTACTCTATTAAAATTTGCATGGTTACTCCTAGGTGGCCACACGGTTTGGCCAAACCATGCGCTTAACCGTGTTCTTACCCAATAACCCCTGCCTCACTTTTCATGGTTTCCTGTAAGAGTTTCACAATTTCTACTAACCGTTCTCAAACCTTCACCTCCATAAAATACCCAAAGTATTCTAAAAGTCCTCCCAACCCTCCCAAACTTCACTCAAACACTTTATCTACTTAAAATACATAAAGTAAGAATTACTTACTTGAAACTGAGGGTGATACATCAAATCTAGAAGCTATAATGTTACTATGTGATAAGGTTTTAAGAGAATATAAACACTCAACTAATTTCAAATAATTATTTCACCATAACGGTCGATGTATTTTCTACATGAATTTAAAGTTTCACACATAACATGGGTTAACGCATATCTAACTGTCATAAATAGCACATTTTTATACAGTATTATTATATACAGAATATCATGTTTCTTAACCACATGACTTTATGTGTGCATCGACATTCCATGTAAGAATTTAATATATGAATAAAGACAGTGAAGGTGGTTACATGTCTTGTTGGCTCTAAGTACATGCCGTGTACTTATCTATTTTTAAATAAAAGTAATTTATTCAATTTTTTAAAAAATTTGGATGATGGAATTTCCTAGACTATTTGGATGTATATTAAGATAAAATGAATGAATGAAATAATAATATAATTAATTGAATTAGTTCTAAGAGATTTTATCTTAAAAATAACGAATTGAAGTTAATGCCAACTAGCATACAAATATGTATCTATTGCATGCATAGATAATCATGGTCTTAGACTGACCAATAAATGTGATTGGGTTATTTTTATTTAATTATTATTTTATGGTTTTCTAATAATTATTTTATTAAATTAAATTGATGGAATGTGATTCATCCTCTCCTATATAAGGGTTTGTGTTCCCACAATTTATTTTATGTAAACCCTCATAACAAATCTTTTGATTATCCTCACCTGTATATGAGTAAAATATTATGTAATGGATAGAGATATCAAGCGAGTGGAGACAGTTTGAGTTTGGAGCTGAAGTAAAGCCAACCTAGAAGTTACATTAGAGTATTAGTGGAATACTGCAACTCAAATCAAGTTATGGTTCAAGGAGTTTTTTCCCTAGGTTAAGGGGTTAATATATCATCCTCTAGATAAACTGACCATTAGATAAACTCACGATCATTCAAAATGTAATATTTCATTTTTTTTTCAATTGTATGGTTAATTATTTATGTTTATGGATGTTTTATCATGATCACATAAATAAATTAATTAAAAATCATGCAAGTTGAAATTAAAATAATTGGATTATTCATAAATTTTATCTAGACATGGTTAATCACTTAATTAAAATCCACTTAATATTAAAAAGAATATAACAAGATAAAATGGGAAATTTGTACATATAAAATTGAAATCACTCAAATAAAAATATAAATTAATTAAATCCTTCCATTATTTAAGTTAAGATGCAACCATAATTCAAAGAACTTTCCTAGACAAAGTCCAGGTTCTTTGAATTATTAGGGAGTTTGGGTTGACTTAACATGGTTCACATCAAGGGTTTACTGACCAAGTAGGACTTCGTGTAACTAGTAGGGAAATTTTGAGTAAATCCAAATCCAGGATTTTTGTATTGGGGATTCCACTCAACGGATCAAGGAGCGGTGAGTTAATATAGTTATAAAGACCTTCCTACCTGAATACCTTTGAATAGATTGTCAGGCCCAAGTTTGGGTTATGAGAATTGATATATGGATCATTTCCACTAGAATATCCATATGATAAGATATTTGAAAACTAATGGTGGGGGATATTGGGTTTTGATAAAATATTGGGATACTAATAAATAAAATTTATTACATCACATGTTTTGGTAATCAATATGAAAAACAAAATCTATTTTTAATTAATGAAGAGTATGATAAGAAAATCATTGTAATAATGTAATATTTTAATAAATAGACCATGTCCTCACTAAAACATAATTCCAAGAGTGGTAAAATCATCTTATACACTAAACTACTATAGAAAAAATCATACTATGTGTTGAAATTCCCTTTACCCATTCAACCACATCATAGAGCAAGAGAAGGTGAGAAGGATTCTTATAGGAGGTACATGGGGATGCTCCCACTGTCTGTTGCATCAGGATTATAGTTATGTTCGGAGAACTATTAATAAGACATAAAGGCATGGATTTCTATACCATGAAATTTCATCTCATATATCTTGATAAGAATAAATATAGGCTTTAGATAAATGATATTACCACTACACTATACCAGTGTAAACTGGAAGATGGTATTTTTCTATTGTACCTGTTTCCAATATACTGAAGTAAATTGATCAGTTAGTAAATTTAATCTTCTATATGGATAAATAATTATAGATTAATCTTATAATATCATGAATATATTTAAGGTTATCATGATTCATTTATAATTATGAGATGAACAATATGAATTAACAACTTAGGATTATTTTAACTAAGCTTCACCAAGTAAATAAGAGTTGTGGGGAACTCAGTTCCACAACCCTTATAGTGAAATGGAAAGGAAAGGTTGAGAATACCATGAAAAATTATAAATATATATCACCTTTAAAACATCTTTTAATGTGATAAAATATTTAAAGATAATGGGTTGAAAATAAGGTTTTTACTTCTTATATGGATAGAAAGGTCATTTGAAAAGAAACTATAATGAATTAAAGAAGAAGCAACCAATTGCATCTACTTCGGGTGTAGCACCCCCAGTTTGAGGTATGTGGAATTTTTTTATGCATTTTTAGGTATTTAAAGTGCATGGAATGAGTTGGGAATAGGTTAGGAGAGTTTGTAATGGTTTTGGATGAGTTTGGAGGCTTTTTAAGGGGTGCACGGTTTGAGCACGGTTAGTGGAAACTGTGCGGGTTTCCCAGGAAATCGTGCAGACCCTTGTTCTCAAGACAGTAGGCCTCGCATGGCCTGCGCACGGTTTTTCAAACCGTGTGAGGTAACCATGCGTACCCTGGCTCTCGAGGCAGTGGCGTGCATGCGGTTAGCACACGGTTTTCCAAACCGTGCGGGCTAACCGTGCAACCACTTAAAGTTAGGGTTATAAGTTCCGTGCTCACTTGGGATTGCCTCATTTCACTTCTCTCTTCCTCCCACTCGAGCCTCACTTAGGTTTTTGGGTTCTCAGGGGTTAGGGGTGCTCTCCCACTCATTTTGGAAGCAATTCGAAGGGGTTTCAAGGTGGTTTCTCCCGGGTAAGACTCTCCTCTTGCTTCTCTTGTGTTTTCCTCTAGATCTACTTTCCCCTCTTTCTTGGTTTTCTAGATCTACACTTGTTATGTGTAGATCTAGGGTTGGGGTTTCCTTGGATTATGATTTTGAGGCTTGTTATGGTTAGGGGAGGGGATCTAGAGAGGTTCCAGTGGTGCATTCGCTGGATTTGAGGTGCGGTTGTTCATGGGTCGATTTCTCGGGAACCCTAAAGGTAGGTGGATTCTCTCTTAACTCCACTTGGTTAGAGCTATTGGTTTTGGTGACAATTAATTTTTTGTACTTGAAATTAATTGTGTTTTGATGTGTGAAATTGGTTGAAAATACCTTGGGTGATGTTTTGGGGATTTTTGGGGAAAAGAGGGTTTTGTGGTGAAATGCTTTTGTTGTGGATTTTAAAATGGAGATTTTAAAATGAGATGCTATGGTTGATTTGTAAAAATGACCGATAGAAATGGTTTTCAATAACATGGCTGTTTTATTGAAATAGGATTTGGCATGGAAAATGATTTTCAAAAAATGGGTGATTTGTTGAAGTGAATTGACATGTAATGGAATTGGTTGATTACATGATGTTCTTGTGACCATGATGGATTATATGATGTGTTGTAATTAGTTGAATTATTATGTGGAAGTGGGTGAGAAGTACCACTATAATAAAGGGGGATGGATAGTGGATGGAAGGACCACCATCAATGATAAGTGGACAGGAAGAGCCACTAGTTGTAAATCGATGAAACGGGTTGGACGAAAGCGCCACTATTATGATTGTTTTGTTGTGTACTACTTTGAAAGATGGAATTGTTGTGATAATGGGTAAATGATAGAAAGGTTGTGGCTTGTCGGTTGGATTTCCTTTGATTGCTTAGGTTGGGTGTGATGGCTTGGTAAGAGCATGGTTGGCTTATGGTAATGGTTGTACTTGTGATTATTTTATATAAAATGTTTTATATAAATTTTCTAACGGTTTTATCCTAGTGGCGTGTGTAGGGAAGTCATTTGGGGAAAACCTACTGAGTTTTAATACTCACCCCCTACTTTGGCACGTTGGTGTCTTTGCAGATGTTGTGTACCGTGACGTGGGCAAAGGTAAGGCATCAACCTCATTTAGTGGTGCGTTGTTATGTCTTGGTGGAACTTGGAGCTTGCAGTGTAGTGTGGAGATGTGGTGGTGTCATGGCTCATGGTTTTCTTGTTGAGTCTTCTGCATTGTACTCTGATTTTGTATTGTGTTGTGTTGGCATGTGTGATTATGGAATATCTGGTTGTCTTGGGTAATGTATGAGTTTGGTTTTGTTGAAATGCATCATTTAGTTGTGGTTGTTTGGTTGGTTTTGTCTTAAGGGAAAATCGTTCCCCAATTGTCCTCGGAGCCCTCGGTATTTATTTCCAGCCTTTAGCGCCTTGGGAACGTCTCTTAATGCCAAGTAACCCTCACCGCCTCCTCAAGCCAATGAGGTAGGGGTGTGGTGTTACAAGTGGTATCAGTTTGTTCGGTCCTTTGGAGTTGATTCTCAGATTGGTGTTGACATTCGTTGTGGTATACTTCTTAGTTTGGGATGGTAGCAAGGTGTAGGATTGTCAAAACTTGAAATGTATAGCATAAAAGGACATAGCTAACCCTTTTATGCTTAAATTCAAGTTACCAGGGAGTTGGATACATAAGTGTTTTGGAGACACGTATAGACATTGGATATCTCATTGTCATGGATGTAGCCAATGAGATGAGCATGACATGCATAGTAGAAATGACTTCCCTATAGGATGCATATTTCATTGGGGTATAATGATTTATGATGTGATATGAATATGTAAAATTGCAATGTGAATAAATTTGTATTTTGAAAATGGTTTGGTTTTCAAAATGGTGAAACATGGCACATGAGGAAAAATGTGAACTGGTGGAAAGCCTTGTTGTGATAATGTTGTGAAATGTGATTTGAAATGGGATCTCGTGATGTCTAAGAAAGTGATACTCATGGTTGTTTGTTTCCTGTTTATAGAAATGGCACCGGGTAGGCATCATAGAGACCAACCGGAGGAGGCTGCTGAAAATGTGATTGCACCTGAGCCTCAGGTCAATCAGCAGCTAGTGCAAAGTATAATGCAAGCTTTCCAAGCTGTGGGAAGTGGGAATAGAGTGGATGAACCAAGGCATGTGGATCATACAGTTCAGTTTCAAAAGTAGAATCCACCCATATTTAGGGGTGATTCAGATCCAGAGAGGGTAGAAGCATGGTTGAATAGAATAAACAAGATCTTTGAGTTCTTGGGAATTCCAGTAGATCTGAAAGTGAAGTTGGCCACGTATATATTGGAAGATCTTGCTCTTAAGTGGTGGGAGTTGGTATTCCAAGCTCGAACGGACCAGGGTATGACGTAGGAAGGATTTGAGGAATTGTTTAACAAACAATACTACCCACATACATTTAGAATTTAGCGTATGACTGATTTCTTTAGTTTGAAGCAAGAGATGATGTCAGTGACGGAGTATGCAGCTAAGTTTATGAACTTAGTGCAGTTTGCACCCGAGGTGGTGGGTAGCACGTCGTTGAAGGCAAGGATCTTTGAAGTGGGGTTGAGGCAAGAAATCCGTTCAAAGATAGTGGTGCTGTGTATAGATGATTATAGAGATGGTGAATAGAGACTCAGTGGCTGAGCGAGATTTTTTGGGCGCTCCGGGCGGGGGAAGCATGGCAGTACCCATGGCGAATAGTGGGAACTCTAATGTTGGGTTCAAGAGAAAGAGGGAAACTTACTCTCAGGGTGGGAATATAACATATAATCTGACGGCAGGATCGGTGAATCTTCCTCCTAAGACCCAGAGCAAGCTGGGATGTTTTCAGTGTGGTTCTAAAGGCCACATCAAGTGGGATTGTACAGCCCAACCTCGAACATGTCATAATTGTAAGCATATGGTCCATCTGCAGCATTATTTTCAGAATGCTCCAAGGTCGGGTGCGCATAACACCCCTAAAGGATCGTAGATGTCATATGATTCGACGGGACGGGGGAAGCAGCATACCCCTCGACAGCAGAGTAAAGTGGGTCATGGTGATTCTTGGAATACCATGACGCCTCAACAGAACAATAAAGAGTAGAGTGTGGCAAGAAAACATGTGTTTGGAGTTGAGCAGGTTGTGGTGGATGATCATTCGGGACCATCCACGGTGCTAGGTACTATTCTTTTAAATTCTACCTTGATGCAAGTGTTGTTTGATACGGGTGCTTCAAACTCTTTTATTGCTGCACGTGTGGTTGATTTTTTGGGTTTAAGGGTAAAAATGATGCTTGTGGTTTTGAAACTTCAAACTCCTCTGGGTTGAAGAGAGTGTTGAGATTTCTTGTGTAGAGAATGTTGTATCGTTGTGGGCGAGGTTGAGATAGTGTGGAACTTCTCAATGCTTGAGATGAATGGTTATGATGTAATCCTGGGAATGGATTGGCTGGTGGATTTTAAGGCCCACATCGATTGTGATGCGTGGATAGTGGATTTTACGACACACGATGGCGTTATACATCTCTTTAGAGGAGAGAAGCATGAAAGGCAGGGTGTAACAGGTTTGTTGGCACCGACAGTGCTTACACTATCATATCAGTTGGCATTGTTGTCATTGGAATCGGTAGAGGGTTTTGAGCAGAGTGTTCCTCCAGTAGTGGTGGATCAGTTCATGAATGTTTTTCCTGATGAATTCTCTGGGTTACCTACTGTAAGAGAAGTGGAGTTTACGATTAATCTCCTTTAGGGGATTATTCCTATCTCACTTCTGTCTTATCGGATGGCACCAGCTGAATTGCGGGAATTGAAAATCAAGTTGGAAGAGTTAGAAAACAAAGGGTTTATCCGGCCTAGCACGTCTCCATGGGCAGCGCCAGTGTTGTTTGTGAAAAAGGTGGATGTAACCTTGAGGCTATGTGTTGATTATCGTAGACTTAACCAAGTTATGATAAAGAATAGATATCCACTTCCACGAATTGATGAGCTGTTCGACCAGTTGAGGGGAGCCCAGTGGTTCTCCAAGATCGACCTGAGGTCGGGATATCATCAATTGTGGGTGAGGAAGGAGGATAGTTCTAAAACAGATTTCAGAAGTAGATATGGCCATTATGAATATGTGGTTATTCTCTTTGGTATAACGAATGCACCAGCGGTGTTTATGGAATTGATGAATCAGATATTTCATAAATATCTGGATTCATTTGTGGTGGTGTTTGTCGACGATATTCTAGTGTATTCAAAGATAAGGGTGGAACATGAGCAACACTTAGCGACAGTGCTGGGGATCTTGAGGGATCATCGGTTGTATGACAAGTTGTAAAAGTGTGACTTTTGGATACAGGAAGTTCGTTTTCTTGGCCATGTAATTTCTAAAAGGGGTGTTTCAGTGGATCCAGAAAAGATAGAGGCTGTTATCTCGTGGCAACCACCAAAGAATGTGTTTGAGATACGCAGTTTTCTTGGTCTAGCTGGGTATTATCAGCATTTTTTTCGTGATTACTCATGTTTGGCTTTGACAACGATAGCTTTGAAAAGAAATAATGTTCCATTCTAGTGGAATGAAAAGTGTCAACATTGTTTCGAAGAGCTAAAGGTTTGTTTTACATCAGCACCAATCTTGGTTTTTCCAGAATTAGAAAAAGGGTACGTAGTGTATTGTGATGCATTAGGATTAGGGTTGGGGTGCGTTCTCATGCAAGGGAATCATGTGGTTTCATATGGCTCACAATAGTTGAGAGTGCATGAGAAGAACTACCCAACTCATGATTTGGAGTTGGCAGCAGTGGTCCATGCTTTGAAAGTGTGGCGTCATTATCTCTTCGGTGAGAAATTCACAGTATATATAGATCATAAGAGCTTGAAGCACATTTTCTCACAAATGGATTTGAACTTGAGGCAAAGGAGATGGATGAAATATCTCCAGATGTTTGATTTTGACTTGATGTACACACCGGGTAAGGGAAATTTGGTGGCGGATGCATTAAGTAGAAAATCATATGCTCAAGTGGTGAAATAGGAATCAAACCAGTGGCAGTTGATGTCATTTATAGCTGATATGAGGTTGGAATGTGAGGAACTGGGTGATAGAGTGGTCTTCTTTACGGTTTTGTTGATTCCTAACTTGGTTGGCCTGGTTAGAGAGGCACAAATATCTGATTCTGAGTATGTGACCGTGGGGTCGAGACTCAATGGTGGGGAGACCATTGAGGGTTGGCAACTGAATGGAGATTCAGTTTTGTGTTTTCGGAATCTGATGGTTGTACCAGTTACTTGTCAGGAGGATCTTGTCAGGGCGTATCATCATTCCAGGTGGGTTTTTCATCCTGGAATTCATAAGATGTATAAAGCGTTGAAAGTGCAGTTCTAGAGGGCTGGTATGAAGAGAAGTGTGGCTGAGTTTGTTTCGAGATGCTTGACTTGTCAGCAGGTCAAGGCAGAGTATCAGAGGCTAGCAGGAATGTTGCAGTCTTTACCAATCCCTATTTGGAAGTGGGAGCAGATAGCGATGGATTTTGTCACAGGTCTCCCAAGAACGGTCAAGAAGCACGATACCATTTGGGTGATAGTGGATCGACTAACGAAGTCGGCCCATTTCATCTCGATTCGTGAATCTAATACGGTGAAGGATCTGTCCAAAATCTATATTCGGGAGGTGGTAAAGAGGCATGGTGTTCCAGTTTCGATTGTATCAGATAGAGATTCGAGGTTTACATCTCGTTTCTAGAAATCCTTATAGCAAGCCCTTGGAACGTAGTTGATGATGAGCACGGCGTATCACTCTCAGAAGGATGGTCAATCCGAGAGGACGATAAAAACTCTGGAGGATATGTTTCGGGCTTGTGTCATGGATTTTGGTGGCTCGTGGGAGGAGCACTTTTCGTTGGTTGAGTTCTCGTACAATAATAGTTATCAGGCATCCATATATATGGCTCTGTTTGAAGCATTGTACGAGCGGCCGTGTCGTTCTCCACTATGTTGGGTGGAAACAGGTGAGTCTTATTTGGTTGGATCGAGTCTTGTCCAGGAGAATACATAGAAGATCAAGTTGATCAAGAAGAGAATGGAGATGGCTCAGAGTCGTCAGAAATCGTATGTGGATCATTGTTGACGACCATTGTCATTCCAGGTGAGTGATCATGTGTTCTTGAGGATCTCTCCTAGGTTGGGACATCGTTAGTTTGGGAAGAAGGGAAAGCTATCACCGAGGTATATTAGACCTTTTGAGGTTCTTGAGCGGGTTGGTGAGGTGGCTTATCATTTGGATTTTCCACCACAGTTTAGTGTGGTACACAATGTGTTTCATGTGTTGCAGTTGAAAAAGTATCATCCGGATCGTGACCATGTAATTCGATGGGATCATGTTGAGCTAGAACCGGATGCTCTTCGTTGGTGCACGGGCCAGTGCAGGTTGTGGATAGGCAAGATAAAGTCTTGCATGGTAAAAGCATCGGTTTAGTTCGTGTTTTGTGGCAACATGGTCATATTTAAGAGGAGACTTGGGAGCGGGAGAAAGAGATGGTCGAGCAGTGGCCTGATCTCTTTCGGCAAAGGGCGAGTTCACTACTTTCTGAGGATGGAAAGTCCAATGGTGGGGATAATGTAGCACCCCCTATTTAAGGTATGTGGCCTTTGTTTATGAATTTTTATTTATTTAAAGTGCATGGAATGAGTTGAGAAGAGTTTGGGAGAGTTTGGAATGGTTTTGGATGAGTTTGGAGGCTTTTTAAGGGGTGCACGGTTTGAGCACGGTTAGTGGAAACTGTGCGGGTTTCCCAGGAAACTGTGCAGACCCTTGTTCTTGAGACAGTAGGCCTCGAATGGTCTGCGCACGATTTTCCAAACCGTGCGAGGTAACCATGCGTACCCTGTCTCTCGAGGCAGTGGCATGCGCACAGTTAGCGCACGGTTTGCCAAACCGTGCGGGCTTACCGTGTGACCACTTAAAGTTAGGGTTATAAGTTCCAGGCTCACTCGGGATTGCCTCATTTCACTCCTCTATTCCTCCCACTCTAGCCTCACTCAGGTTTTTGGGTTCTCAGGGGTCAGGGGTGCTCTCCCACTCATTTTGGAAGCGATTCGAAGGGGTTTCAAGGTGGTTTCTCCTGGGTAAGTCTCTCCTCTTGCTTCTCTTGTGTTTTCCTCTAGATCTACTTTCCCCTCTTTCTTGGTTTTCTAGATCTACACTTTTTGTGTGTAGATCTAGGGTTGGGGTTGCCTTGGAAGATGATTTTGAGGCTTGTTATGGTTAGGGGAGGGGATCTAGAGATGTGCTGGTGGTGCATTCTCCAGATTTGTGGTGCGGTTGTTCGTGGGTCGATTTCTCGGGAACCCTAAAGGTAGGTGGCTTCTCTCTCGACTCCATGGTTAGAGCTATTGGTTTTGGTGACAATTAATTTGTTGTGCTTGAAATTAATTATGTTTTGATGTGTAAAATTGGTTGAAAATCCCTTGGGTGATGTTTTGGGGATTTTTAGGGAAAAGAGGGTTTTGTGGTGAAATGCTTTTGTTGTGGATTTTAAAATGGAGATTTTAAAATGAGATGCTATGGTTGATTTGTAAAAATGACGGATAGAAATGGTTTTCAATAAAAAGGTTGTTTTTATTGAAATAGGGTTTGGCATGGAAAATGATTTTCAATAAATGGGTGATTTGTTGAAATGAATTGACATATAATGGAATTGGTTGATTACATGATGTTGTTGTGACCGTGATGGATTATATGCTACGTTATGATTAGTTGAATTGTTGTGTGGAAGTGTACGGGAAGTACCACTATAATAAAGGGGGATGGATAGTGGATGGAAGGAACACCATCAATGATAAGTGAATGGGAAGAGCCACTAGTTGTAAATGGATGAAATGGGTTGGATGGAAGCGCCACCGTTATGATTGTTTTGTTGTGTATTGCTTTGAAATATGGAATTGTTGTGCCAATGAGTAAATGTTGGAAAGGTTGTGGCTTGTCGGTTGGCTTTCCTTTGATTGCTTGGGTTGGGTGTGATGGCTTGGTAAGAGCATGGTTGGATTATGGTAATGGTTTCACTTGTGATTATTTTATATAAAATGTTTTATATAAATGTTCTAATGGTTTTATCCTAGTGGCGTGTGTAGGGAAGTCATTTGGGGAAAACCTACTGAGTTTTAGTACTCACCCCCTACTTTGGCACGTTGGTGTCTTTGCAGATGTTGTGTACCGTGATGTGGGAAAAGGTAAGGCATCAACCTCCTTTAGTGGTGTGTTGTTATGTCTTGGTGGAACTTGGAGCTTGGAGCTTGGTGTGGAGCTGTGGTGGTGTCATGGATCGTGGTGTTCTTGTTGAGTCTTCCTCATTGTACTCTGATGTTGTATTGTGTTGTGTTGGCATGTGAGATTATGGAATATCTGGTTGTCTTGGGTAATGTATGAGTTTGGTTTTGTTGACATGCATCATTTAGTTGTGGTTGTTTGGTTGGTTTTTTCTTAAGGGAAAATCATTCCCCAATTGTTCTCGGAGCCCTCGGCATTTATTTCCAGCCTTTAGCGTCTTAGGAACGTCTCTTAAGGCCAAGTAACCCTCACCGCCTCCTCAATCCAATGAGGTAGGGGAAGGGTGTTACATCGGGAATATATTCATCATTGTATATAATGTTTCTATTTCACTTATTAGGTATTTAATAAATTTTTACTTTGATACAAAAACCAAATAAGTAATGTGTATTTTCTCATTGGATGGGAAAGGGTGATTCCTATGTCAATGGTGAGAATCACATAGAAACATTACAAGAATTAATGTGTGTTCTCTCAGTGATTGAGAAAGGGTGATTAATATACCGACAATGAGAAATTCAAAACTTCTTATTTACAAGTAGCTTGATTTTAGTTGAATTATTATTTGTGTTAAGTGTTACCAAACATTTATCTCCATGTTCTATTGAACACAAGAAGACATTATTTCTTTTGAAAAAAAAATTATGGTACAATACCACTAATTAATAGTTCATTAAAAATTAAATCATAAATATCCTACTTTTGAAATAGATTATGATTATAAAATTAAAATACTCATACCTAGTAGTGGAAAGACAATTCTTATCCAAGTAAAACCATAAGATAATTATTAGTCAAGTGAAACTATAAGTTATATATACCTAGTATGATGTTTGGAATCTTTGGATCTAAAACTATTAGGCATATGTCATACCTATGTTTTAGACTATGAAACCTTTATATATAAAGGAAATTCCCAAAGCTTCCAGAATTGGTACAAAAATGGTGGCATGAACTATTCCAATGTAAATTTAGAGGTAAATGTATGTACTTTTTGAGATTCCTTTAATAAATTTTTGGAATGCTCATTGTAGTACTGAATGAACTTGGAAAAAGATAAAGGATACTCTAAGAGAGTTTTAGAAGAATATCTTAACCAAGTAATCACTGATCTTTTAATTTAGAGTGAGGGTTTTCCTAAACTCACTGGTCCTTATTCACATCATAGGTATAATTTAAGATCAATGAATGTGTCTTATATATATATGTGTGTGTATTTCTATATCAGTATTTCATGATTCTTTTATATATATGTTTTTAAAATAGAAGCATAACAACTAACCACGTGCTAACTATATTGACTAATGGATATTATATAAGTTACAATATGAAAGGAAGTCCATTATGTCACAACCTTAGGTGTTTGATTGGATCCATTTGTAATGTTAGTGAAAATTTCAAATATACATCAAGAAAATAAAAAAAGTGCATATCAATTAATAATAATATTGTTACTAAGGATATTGACATATTTAAGATAGAAAAGTTATTAATCATATCAACTATATTTATATGAGTGAATAACTTCTCTTTTGAAATAGTGGTATAAAGAAAGACTTTAGTTAAATATTGACTCTAATTGTATAAGTTGGTATAAGAATAATTAAATTACACAATTTTTAGTGGGAAGAATTATTCAAGAGAAACATACTATGTAAGATGGATAAAACCATAGTGGTTGTTTAACTCACCATAGTGGATGATATATTATTCAGTAAAATAATAAATCATACAGGGAGTAGTAAGTTTAAACTAACTATTATTGAAAAGTTCATATGAATTCAAAATGTGTTCTATGTACTAAGTTCCATTCTGTATTTTAGTGATTGAGGTAAATCCGCTGGTGTGTATTCAATAGAAACTATACATGTATGGTACAATAGATATACAAGTAAGTCTCAAATGGTTATACCAAACAATTATGATTAAATCCATTTGAATTATAATTTTCATAGCTGTTATGATCATTATATTAGGCATTAGATGTCAAGGCAACCTCACTTAGAGATAACTTATGAAACATGTCTATATGAGGTGACTAGAAGGGTTGGAAACATCAAAGAATAATAATTTTGAAGGATAGTTTTGAGTATCCCTTTATGGTTCAAAAAAATTATAATTATCATACTATATTTGTTTGAAATGAGATGTTGTTAGATGTCTACAAGATTTGGGAGCTCTACATTTTTTCAAGAAAGATATGTTTAAAAAAATATATAGAAGGTTCAATTAGTCTTATGTTAATTAGTACTAAGGTTAATTTCTCCAAAATGACTTAATTAGAAACCCAATTTATATGCAACACAATCTACCATCTTAGTTAAAGGGTTTCTTAATCCAAGTCATAGTATGTAGTAGACATCGTATTGAAAAGTATTGTATGAAATAATTTAAATGAATTGTTTCTAGTGTCACATGGTATTATTGTGATGTATATATTACATATTCATAAGATTACTTTTAAAATTCATATCACATGTTATGATATGTAATCAGGTTTGATATTTATTATTCGTAAAACATAAAATAGAAATATCAAACAAGACTTGAAGAACTGCATAGGCTGGTAGTCAAAACTATCCAACAGTTCTTAAGAAATAAAAACTAGATGAGTTCATGGTAACTGGTGAAATGGGAATACTAGTTTTAAGGTGATATAAAAATAGTGTTCTTTAGATAATTTTTATATGTAATTGTATTAAGACCATGGTAATATGCATGGGTAAATCTTATTATAGTTATTAGTTATCAAATTTATATTCGAACGAGTATGTTTTAGATTCCAATGTAGCTTAACAAGAAATTTTAGTAATGATTTATTATAAATTTTGAAGTTATACCTAAATAGTTAAAAATTCAAATCATATCATGATGAATTTTAACTATGGTATTATAAAATATGTCAGGCATGACAAAGAAAAAAAGGTATATACTCAATGATATCATCTCATGAGGGATTTTCACAAAGATATAAGGTCACACTATATAGAACAACCATGGGTAGCATTGTGGATTCATTAGTTATATTCATATCTCATCATAAACATGTTTTTCATGTGAGGATAACCAATTGGATAGTTAGAAAGTGGATCTAGTGAAAATGAGAGCTTGTTGGAGTAGGTTCCTTAGAAACCAACTACTTTGAACATTATATTACTAGAATATTCATAGTCTTGAATGTTAATCAATATATTATCACATGATGATCATTCTTCTACATGAAATATATGTGATAATGTCATGATGGTACTTTTCACACCAAAAGCTCACAATAGTTCCACACTTGGATGATATCCTTGAAGTGCTATAATAACATTTTAAATCCATTTTCTATGTTTAGATGATATCATTTTATGAGACACAAATGATATAGGCTGTCAGGGGTAGGAGCTCATAAGACATTGTGACTTATCTCATGAATTTCATCCTTGATAATCTCCAAGAAAAGGAGGTTATAAGAACTTGATTTTCCTATATGAAATAAAAATTATACGTGTCATTTAATGTTCCTATCTTCAAATATATATAATGATCCTTAGACTTTAAAATTATTATTAATTCATATCATGAGTCATGTACTTTGTTGTATTATCATAAACCATGATGATATATGTTCATGGATAAATCAGGTATGTTAGGCATGTCATGACTAATATTTGATTAATGAATAATGAGAGGAATGATTTGACCCTTATATTTTTTTAATATAAGTTGATATCCCATGACCTTTTATGGGAATATACCTACCTGATTAAATCCATGGTCATTGTGTTTTATTGGAAAGATCATTTCCATATTTTCAAAGAAAGATACATCAAGCACATAGGTTGATGACACTATTATGAAACCTACTTGATTAGATATTTTATGAAAAATGGATTATACTACATAGTTTACATTAGTAGGATGTTTTATGTTGTTGTAACATTAACTTCTTTTTCTATGGGTGTCTTGGCATGTTGTAAGATGCTAACATTGGACTTAAGATGGTTATTCCTAATGCCACTGAGATAGGGGTCTATAAGGTCACACAATAAGTGTATCAAGAACCTTAATTAAATTATAAATGAATTTAACATGTTGAAAAAATATTATTCCCATATGTGGTTTAATGATTATTCATGTTTAGTTAGTAATAAATATTCAGTCACCAGTTATTCGAGATAATATATGTGAGTTGAAATTTAATAAATATTTATTTTCTATTTATAGATATAATATTTAATTATCTATCAATGAATAATAAAATTATATTTATTTATTTAATCAATAAATACCTAGGAAATATGTGATGAGTTAATGGCCCACTGAGAAATGATATATTAAATATTATTTGAATAAATGTAAATTTATTTATTCAAGAAATAATTTTTATTTATCTGTGAGTTTAGCACATTTCAAGTAAAAAATAATAACATTATTATTATTTAGACATGGGGTACATTAGTGATCAAGATAATAATAAGGACCTGTGTTTAATTATTTATTATCTAACCCCAACTCTATTTAAGACTGATTATATAATTCTCAACCCTAATCATCATTTTGCAAAAAAAATATATAGGGAGAATTCTCTCAAACCCTATACATCTATTCCTCTAGAATTTTCTCAATAATAGGGAGAAATTATCCTAATTTACCCTCTTAAGTCTAGAGAGAACAATAATAATTCTTTTTCTTCGATGAAATTCTTGGGGAGATCAAAAATAAATGACGCAAGCATTGAAATATTCTACGCTAGTATCTGGGGATTTCTATGATGATATTAAAAGGTTTTTGGTGAACTTGTAGATCACCACTAGTTGGATTATACCCTTTAATCCTCTAACTCAATGACGGTACGACGTGAATATGTCACCTGATTTATCAACGATGAAAGAATTTGAACAATAGATAATTCTTTATCTACATAAATTAATTATAACTTATATATGATTATCCGGTATCATGGATTTTGGGGTTGTGATTCATCTAGTTTTGAGGATAAAATTTGATGAATTTCCATTATTTGACATGGGATTGACCGCTTCTGATGTACCATGGAACCTTGAATCTAGGCACCTCTACTAGTTTCATCACTGTCAGAGTCATGGGATGTGATGGCAATAATTGTGAGTAACTCTTGCAGGAAGAAAGAGTTTGTGTTTGAGGACATCCAAAATTTGACCCTGAATAAAGAACTCATGAGGTGGGAAGTTCAAGAACCTTTTGAAAACATGCTAAATGTTGATGTATGGGGATTTTCACCTCAACCAATAATTCATAGATGAAAGAAGATAAATCAATAGAAATGAGTCTAAGAAATTTGGTAGGCCCAGGTCTCACACGTCGACATTATGGGACGAAATGGCATCTCAAGAAGAATTTCAAAGATCAACATGTAAATTCTGCAAACTTTACTTCTGGAGGATGAAATCAATTGAGGGAGGTAATAACTTGTTACTCCATGTAAATATTCTAGTGTAATCATGGGTAATTGATTTTGGAGAATCATTTTAATCAATGACAGAGCAATTATTCAAAATGAATTATATATCTAAAAGATTCAGTAATATAACATCCCAACCCAAACCACCGGGTCCAAGATGGAAGGTCACATGATGGTATCAGAGGTCAGGCTTCACTAACATCTATTTTATCTTTGTCTTGGGTTGGGAAATGTTAGATAAGAGATAATATAGTTGGGATTCAGGTAGGGGAGCTATGACAGTACCTAGCCAGCACTGCATAGTGGACCTCTAAGTTGCCCTAAAGTGGGAAATTTATCTTTTTCTATTACTATTGATTAAACTCACCTTGGGTGATGTACATGATGTTGATATATGATTTTGACTATGTACATGAATCATGACTAGGCACATAGGTTTACATTCCATATATAATACTTGTTGTTATATTGCATAGTAGTTCTTTAATAAAATGCCTTGATTCATGCTATTTGTTTAGGATAGTTTTTTATTATGTGATATATCTATGTTGTCATGCTATTGTGATATATCCTTATAGGCATTAATTAGTTGAACTAAGAATGTTGTTGTGTTAGTATATATATAAGATGACTATGACTAACATGCAGGGATGAAGACTAGGGTTTGTATTAAGAGGGGTATACATTGGGATGATAGTATACTCCTAGGAAAACCTTGCATGATCCTATAGATCAGTTAAGACTTATTATGTTCCTAATTTCCTTCATGATGTAGATATGAAACCTCATAAATTTTTAGCTATACCTCCATCGGAGGTAACCTAAGATATCCCAGTTCCACCACCCATGGTATAAGAGGATACACCCTAGCATGCTCCTATGCCAGTACAAATGATTTAGGCTGTATAACCCATCCAGTCAGGACTCTTTCAGATAGTTCCCGTTCAAGGTAGAGTCGTTTAGAGGACCATGACTGACCATACTTGGGATTTCCATCTCTAGTATCATACAACATTCTAGTTTACTTGTGGCCCACATGATGCAGAGTAATGGATAGACTATATAGAGAGAATTTTCAAGCTGGTCCAAACCCCTGAGGAGGGGCAAGTGATTATGGAAACCTTTATGTTCCAAGGACCCGCCATGAGATGGTGTACTACCATGAATCAATATGGGAGATGAGAAGGTCTTACATAGACAACCTTCAAAGAGTTATTTCTAAAATAGTAATTCATCAACACGATGAAGTTGGACCATGCCCAGGAGTTCAAGGACTTACGATAGGGTTCTATGACTATCTCTATATACTCTTCTCAATTTATAGATTTTCTTCACTTTGATCTATTATTATCTAGGAATGAGGCACAAAAAGATCAGAATTTTGAGATAGGATTATAACTAGAGCTCATACATCTAGTTATGGTCTTTGACCTGCTTACATACTCTCATGTGCTTTTTAAGTTCCTAACCTCTGAGAAGGAACTATAGAAGGATAGGGAAACAAGATTAATTTTAACCCATAGCAGTCCAGTGACTTAACTTTCACTCACTACATGCATTCCTTTTGATAGTAGGAATAGGAAGGTATATGACTCATGTCAGTATAGTCGAAAAAAATCTAAGTTGAGCAAAGTCACACTAATACTTCCTATAAAGGAGGTAGATAGTCAGTGTTACAACTATGGGAAGTGGGGGTTTTATCACACTTCATTCCCAAAACTAGAGAGAAAGTGCAAAAAATGTGGAAAGATGGTACATATGCAACAATTTTTCTCAAATGAATCATGATAGAGGTCTCATGGGGGTTCGAGATAGACTTAGGCACCAAATAATGGGATAGTATGAGGGCCTCAATAGGTGTCCCAGACTACAGAGACTCAGGTGAGTTGCGGAGAGGGTTATGGAGCTGAGGAAGACCATGTCTATACATGGGATCAAATCCCAATAGATAGTGATGAGGAACTCATTAATATATGTGGTATGATCTTGAACATGTCTTTTTGATCTCAATGTTTATTTAATACTGGTTATTTCCTTATAATTGTGAGTTATGTCTGCACTTGAATTAATGATAGAGTTATGTTTCTTTAACTTATATTTCCCTGATACGTCGTTGAAAAACAACGTGAAACCCTAGTATATGAGAGATTGGAAGTTAGTACTTCCATTAATGAAAGACTCACAAGAGACTCACTTAGTAGAGGAGCTAGGTAAGCACTATGTCTGAGAGATTTCATGCATACATGGAGTTCCCTTGAGCATTGTTTTAGATATTAACGCACATTTTACATCATTATTATTTTTAGGGTTTTTATAAATCCCTAGGGACTCAAATAAGTTTGATCTTGACGTACCATCCTTAGACTGATAAATAGTCCGAGTGGACTATATCCATATTAAAGTATATGATTCAATCTTGTGTGCTATACTTTAGTGGAGCATGGGATGATCACCTATCCTTGATTGAGTTTGTATCCAATAATAGTTATTGGTCTTCATTTCAGCTTCCACCTTACGAGGTTCATTATTAGAGACCATTTAAATAATTTCTTATTAGAATGAGGTAGGTGTGGTAGCAGTTGTGGGCATAGTTTGGTTCAAGATACCTCTCAGAGAGTGCAGTTGATACAAAATAGGCTGATCATTGCCGAGAGAAGACAAAATCTTATGTCAATCATAGGAGGATACCTTTAGAGTTCTCTATGGGTGATCAAGTTTTCCTTATGAGTGAATCCTCAGTTGGGGAACTTATGTATGGGGAGGCATGGCAAGCAAGAAACAAGTTTTTTGGGACCCCTTTAGATCACTGAATGGGTGGTGATAGTGGGATACCATTTGGAATTTCCTTCGAATTATTATGGCATGCGCGATGTATTCCATGTTTCTCAGCTTCAGAGGTACACGCCCGATCCTACATTTGTTATAGATTATGAAAATGTTGATTTGGAACTAGATGCATCATATGAATAGTATCTGATGTGGATATTTTTCTAGAGTGAGAAAGTCTTATGAGGGAAGGAAATACCACTCATTCGAATTTGGTGGAAGCATTGACAAATCCATGAGTAGACGTGAGAGAAGGAGTCTAATGTTTAAACTTAGTGGAATGAGTTATTCGAAAAATACTACTAGAGATACTTCTTAAGGATGATAATTCTATAGAGGGGTAGAATTGTAACACTCTCAAATTTTTAAGGATAATAAAACCCTCTTTGTAAATAATTTATGTGTATTTTTATGTGAAAAATGTAAGTTTTCAATAAAAATAAAATAATAAGTGTTTTAAGTGTTTTTATAAAGGGAAAATCCCAGTTAACTCCTTGGAATATTTTTATGGAATATTTTCAAAGTTAGATTGTAAGATCCTAGATCTTATTAAGGTATGTTTTTGTTTAAGTTTTGGTTTGGCCTATTCTTTTTGTATAGATAAGTTTTTAACCATGTTCATGTGAAGACCCGAGGGTGTTCTAGGGGTTGGGGACATGAAAAAGGAAGAAAATGGTGTTCCTGGGCATGTTGCACGGTTTGCGCACGGTTAGTGGAAACCGTGCGGGAACCGTGCAGCCATGGACAAAGGCTTATGAATGGTTGGCGCACGGTTGATCAAACTGTGTAATCCCTAGGAAACCATGTGAAGGGGTGTTTTTTTGGATATTGGATCACTCACGGTTTGCACATAGTTTGAAAAACCGTGCGGGTAAACCGTGCGACCCAAAAACTTTGAGAAAATTACAAAAATGCCACCCCAGGATTTTAAAACCTCACTTGAGATTTTTCTCCATTACTCCCCTCTCAACCCTAATGATGAAATTGGATGAACAAATCTTCCAAGAGGTATTTCCCCTTCGATTATAGGCTTTTTAGAGCGCCGTTGGTTGCGGATCGAAGCTCCGGGTAAGTCTAATCTCCTCCTTGCTTCCTCCCTCCGATTAGGGTTCCAATCTTTCTCCCATCTCCTTCAGAAGCTCTAAATCCCTCTTTTTCAGGTGAGTTTTAGGTTGAGGATTCAAAGGGTGTTTGAATTTAGATCCAAGGATATGATTAAACGTGTGTTCATCATCAGATTCGAGGTAGGTGGTCTACAAGTATTATCCCATAGTTTTACTTTAGATTTGTGCATGGAATCTTGTGTTCTTCGTTTTCCCTAGTTGTGTTCTTGGTTCCTTTGGGGTTTTTGATAAAAAGGGGAGTTCATGTAACCAATTAAAACCCTCACGATCCCTTTGGGATGTGTGGAGGAGGACTTGACAATAGAATCCTGCATTTTTAATACAAAACTTTTCATTACATTTTACATACAGAGGATCTTTAAAGTCTAGTGTCTTGGAAATCAAGAACATAATGCATGAAAACAACATAAAAAATTCTTCTAAACCACTTGTAAGGCTTATTCATTGTTCATCCTTAGTTAATTACAACATCTCATAACCTGGGATCATACATCAAAGGAAAGGGTGAGCAGAAGACCCAGTAAGGGAAACAAGAGAAACATTTTACATGTGAACTTGAGATACATCAATAAAGTCATGATAAATAACTTTAAGGCATGAGAAAGAGATCATGAGGCATATCATAATAAAAATAACATGTTTAATAACTTGATTATGTGGCTACAACATTTAACTTAGACAATCATTTTCGTATCACCAAGGTCCATCCCCAAGGTGTCATTAAAAAAAATTACCAAGGTTATTCACCAAGGTATTGTTAAAATGGTCATAACTAGAGATTAAGTCTTTACCCAATGCATTAGAGAGATATCAGGGCGCACCCTTAATTTTTCTTTATTATAATTTGAGCCACATATATCATCATCAAACATTTCATAAATAAACCATATAGAATAAAATAAATGTGTTTCATTTCATAATCATAACGTTTTAAAAACTGCTTTAAAGACATGATCTTTATGTCACTTTAAACCCACGGAAAAGGAAAGTGGGTTTCATGTATGTAAATCCCAGAATTAAAATAGAAAATTTTGATATATATTTGAATAAACCTTTATAAGAAAGATCTTTGATTATTTACTTAATAAAATAAAATAATTTGAGGAAAAGATAAAGACATTTCGAGAAGAAAATTTTGCAGTATAACGACTATGTTACAGGGTTTTAGAAAACATTGAAAAGAAAGGGGACATGGGAAAACCACTCATAAATGATCCATAAAATAGTATGGGGACATAATATAAAGTATTTAAGAATATGGTAATGAAATTTGAAAGATATACCATATGAAATGAAGAACTTGAAAGGAAGACAAAAATAAGATTTCTCTTATGAAAATTCGGCAGCCTAACAACGTTACTTAAAATTTCAAAAAATGAATTGATGAGATAAAATAGTGTATCACATAATATGAACATAAAAAGTACAGTATTATAGATATATAAGATCATACCACAACATAAAAAAAAGAACTTGAATGAAATGACATGAAAATAGAACTTTGAAAATGGGAAAAGTGAAAGAATCCCTTACAAAAATTCGGCAGCCTAACGACGCCACTTAAACATTCTTAAAATGAATTGATGAGAGAAAGAGGGGGTCTCTAATCATATGAACATGAAAAGTAAAGTAGGATGAATATAAAATAACACCCCCAACATAAGAACATAGATCTTAAAATAAATGACATAAAGGAGAATACATGAAAAGACAGAGAGAGGTAAGATCCCTTACCTTGAAGAGTAACTTCAAAAGAATGAAGGTCAGGACCTTGCAAAGCTTGAGGGAACCCTGGGAGGACTCCTTGGGAGGTAAAGAGACCAGAACTTCATTGGAGAGGATTTGGAAATGAAATTAATGGGGGAAAGTCTTGGTATTTATAGAAGAAGTGAGGGGAAAAAGCATTAATTGCCAAGGGACACCTCATCGGTGGTATTGGAAAAACCATGGGCTTGCCCATGGTATTTTACCATGGTATTGTCCAATTAGGACACCTCACACCTTATCTTAATATTTATTAGTCGACCAGAATTATTGCATAATTATTACATCCTTAATGATGTCATTTAACACCTAAAACTCAAAAACTGTAATTTCACTATTCACTGAAAATTCAACTTTCTCAGAAAAATCCCAAAATTTCACCTTGACCAAATATCTATGCTCTAATTTCAAAAATGAACTCCATTTTATGAAAATAATTTTCTAAATAATTTTAATTTAATTTTTAATAAAAACACTATTCACTGAAAATTCATCTGTTTCAAAAAAATCCCAAAAATTCACCTTCACCAAATATCGATGCTCTAATTTCAAAAATGAACTCCATTTTATGAAAATAATTTTCTAAATATTTTTAATTTAATTTTTATATAAAAAACACTATTCACCCGAAAAAACTAATACTTAACCAATAATTTCTGAAACAGTTATTTGTCTATTTTATTGAATCACATTACTTAATCAAGGTGCCTAAATTATATTAACACTTTATTTAAGTGATATTACTAATCCATTTGGTCACATTACTAATCCTAAGCGTAAAATCACTATTCGTAATTTACTATTCACAAAAAAATAAGTTGATCTTATTAGATTCTAAATTTCATACTGAACACATTTCCAGAAGACCATTTTTTGAAAATCATTACACATCATTAATTATTTAAGGTTTACATAAATATTTTAAAATACCCCCTTTTTCCAAAATTCATCAATAATATGCATACTATATTTATCCGAACATTTGAAAATTCACAAACTTCACCATAAGAAGAAATCACATTTTTTATTTAAATCAAAGGATTACACAAGGAAGTTACGGTCTCGTTACATAGCCCCTTATAACACCAGCATAGGACCTAAGAGTAAGGTGTGCTTGGGTAATAGAATCTTGGGGTGGCTCGGCCAACATTTCCCGAGTAGTGATTTCTATCAGCTTGAACTTCTCACGAAGGCGATTCCGTTCCAGCTTCACACGATGAAGTTTGGCTTGGGTTTGGTCCAGAGCAAAGCCCAAAGGTGCTACCTCCTTCCCAAGTTCTGTTAGATGGGCTTCGATCGGCCCAAGACTACTAGATGGGGCCATTGAATCTTCTTTCTATATTAATTAATCAAGATAACTTGTATTTATAGACAATAATCACAACATTTAGTTTCCAACAGTCATATTGACCAGCGATCACATAACTATCAAAACCCAATGATCTTATTTTAATTACACTCATTTTATTAAATGAAATAGTTTTGTTGAGTATAAAATAAAATAACACACAAAGTTAAGAAACAAAATTTATTCAAAATTTCAGGTCGTTACAATCTTCCCCCCTTAAGAAATTGTGTCCTTGAAATTTTAAAATTAGGCTTGGAATTTTAGTTGAAAGTCCCACATCAGAAAAAGAGTCAGTAAAACTATTACTTTAATAGAAAGGAAGGGAAGTACAAAGGTCACCTGAGTTAACCCATACTAGGATTCCATATAGGAAAACATGGATATGAAAAAGAAAACAAGGGGTCAAGTTCTAATTAGAGTGATAGAAAACATGATTTGGAGAAAATTAACCACAAAAAGATCACAAACTTAAGATGTGTTAAACGGTCTTTGATTACCCAGTAGGATACATAAACCAAAAATGTTTTTGTTTTATGTTCTTTTTCATAATTTTGAGGAATTAATTTACTACATAGAATAAAAACATAAGGAAATATACTTACCTTCAAGTATAGTTTCATCCCTTAATAAGTTTCCTCCAAGACTAATCTTTTCTCCAAACAATGAGCATTCAAAAAGACTTAGTCTCATCAAAAGCACAAGAATCATCTTCTAGAGAATCACATAATCCACAAAAGAATAACTATATTTTTCCCTTGTATTTAGTCATCAACTAAAACTAAAAAGGTTAGCATGAGATCATATAATCCCCCAAAAGTATAATCTTTTATAAAAATAAATATAACAATTAATATCCAAAATTCAAAAAAAGTACCCAAAGTTCCAGAAAGACCATTCAATACACAACCATCCTTAAAATTTTTCAGAATAATCCAAACTAAGATTGGAACCCAAAACTCAGAAGGATTTAATCACATAGTCTTACCCAATAAATCTTAACATTTATCTCCAAATAACATCGACTACTATTAAAGTCTCATACTAAAGTGTAATTAACCTATTCACATATTCTCTATTCTATGTTCATCATTTTCCAGAAATCACCCAAATCACCATATGTCCATAATAAATACATAAATTCTTACAAAATAAAATTCAACCGTTCCTCCTCAATTTAAATCCTATATTATTTTATTTCCCTTAGGCATATAGTACTCCAAAAGAGAAAACATCGTCCAAAATAGTTTTTATCATTTAATCACCAAATCATTTTCCTATACAAAGGATATCCATTTGATAAAACATAAGTTTCCAAAATAAACTTATTCTTGATCCATAAAAATATCAAGTGCATTAGTCAGTCTGAAGGGCATAACAACAAACTCATAATGCTTATTTCTTGATTGAAAGGCAGTTTTTGGAATATCATCATTCTTCACCCTTAATTGATGATAACCAGAATTAAGATAAATCTTAGAGAAGAATTGAGTCCCATGAAGTTGGTCAAATAAGTCATCAATTCTTGGAAGAGAGTATTTGTTCTTCATTATGATCCCATTCAGTTCTCTATAATCAATGCATAGCTGCATCGATCCATCCTTCTTCTTCACAAAGAGAACCGGTGATCCCCAAGGAGACACACTTGGTCGGATAAACCCATTCTCCAAAATATCTCAGAGTTGTTTCTTTAATTCCTCTAGCTCCACATTTTCCATCCTATAGGGGGTCTTTGACATCGGATGAGATCTAGGTATGAGTTCAATGGAGAACTCTACCTCTCTTTCTGGGGAAGGTCCGAGTAACTCCTCAGGAAATACGTCAACGTATTTCAAGACAATGGGGAAATTCTCTAAAAGAATAAATCCTTCGTGAGAAACTTATTTCATTTACGAATATTTTAACTAAAAAGGATTTTATGTCTTAAAACTTCATGCTTAGACAATTAAATTTTTCTATAATTCCTTTATAATGATTCATAAAAAGCTTTCGATTAACCAAACATAACCCCCGAGAGTGTCGTAACCAAGAGTGCAGAAAGACCCATTGTCGTGTACTAGTTCCCGTTCGATTCTAGCTCAAAGCAGTGTTTTTGGGTTTTAACTCTATGTACATCTGTGCCAGATCCACCTTTACCTGCTCGTATCCAGACATGGATGTATTTTCTTGATAAACTACTTACTCAATACTCACCAAAATACCATGAAGATTTCCTACATTTAAACTTTTCTATAGGGTTATTCCTAAAGTTTTCATATCCTAATTTCCATAAATAACTAAAATATCCTTTGATACTAACTATAGCATCCTGCCTTTTTAATACAAAACTTTTCATTACATTTTACATACAGAGGATCTTTAAAGTCTAGTGTCTTGGAAATCAGGAACATAATACATGAAAATAACATAAAAAATTATTATAAACCACTTGTAAGGATTATTAATTGTTCATCTCAAGTTCATTACAACATCTTATAACCTGGGAGCATACATCAAAGGAAATGGTGAGCAGAAGGCCCAGTAAGGGAAACAAGAGAAACATTTTACATGTGAACTTGAGATACATCAATAAATTCATGATAAATAACTTTAAGGCATGAGAAAGAGATCATGAGGCATATCATAATAAAAATAATGTGATTTATAACTTGAAGATGTGGCTACAACATTTAACTTAGACAATCATTTCCGTATCACCAAGGTCCATCCCCAAGGTGTCATTAAAAAAATTACCAAGGTTATTCACCAAGGTATCATTAAAATGGTCATCTCTAGAGATTAAGTCTTTACCCAATGCATTGGAGAGATATCAGGGTGCACCCTTAATTTGAATTTATTATCATGTGATCCACATATATCATCATCAAACATTTCATAAATAACCCATATAGCATAAAATAAATGGGTTTCATTTCATAATCATAACATTTTAAAAACTGCTTTAAAGCCATGATCTTTATGTCACTTTAAACCCACTGAAAAGGAAAGCGGGTTTCATGTATGTAAATCCTAGAATTAAAATATAAAATTTTGATATATATGTGAATAACCCTATATAATAAATATATTTTAGTATTCACTTAATAAAATTAAAGAATTTAAGAAAAAGAGAAAGACATTTTGAGACGAAAATTCTGCAGCATAACGACTATGTTACAGGGTTTTAGAAAACATTGAAAAGAGAGGGGACATGGAACAACAACTCATAAATGATCCATAAAATAGTAGGGGTACATAATATAAAGGATTTAAGAACATGTTAATGAAATTTGAAAGATATAACATATGAAATGAAGAACTTGAAAGGAAGACAAAAATAAGATTTCTCTTATGAAAATTTGGCAGCCTAGCGGCGTTACTTAAAACTTCAAAAAATGAATTAATGAGATCAAATAGGGTCTCTCATAATATTAAAATAAAAAGGATAGTATTATAGATATATAAGATTATTCCTTGACATAAGAAAATTAACTTTAATGAAATGACATGAAAATAGAACTTTGAAAATGGGAAGAGTGAAAGAATCCCTTACGAAAATTCGGCAGCCTAACGACGCCACTTAAACATTCTTAAAATGAATTGATGAGAGAAAGAGGGGGTATCTCATAATATGAACATGAAAATTACAGTATTATTAATATAAAATAACATCCCCAACATAAGAACATGGAGATTAAAATAAATGACATAAAGGAGAATACATGAAAAGAAAGAGAGAGGTAGGATCCCTTACCTTGAAGAGTAACTTCGAAAGCTTGAAGGTTGGGACCTTGGGAGGCTTGATTGAACCTTGGGAGGACTCCTTGGGAGGTAAAGAGACCAGAACTTCGTTGGGGAGGATTTGGAAATGAAATGAATGAGGGAAAGGCTTGGTATTTATAGGAGAAGTGAGGGGACAAAACATTAATTGCCAAGGGACACCTCATCGGTGGTATTGGAAAAACCATGGTCTTAACCATGGTATTTTCCCATGGTATTGGAAACTTGGGACACCTAACACCTTATATTACTATTTATAAGTCTACGAGAATTATTTAATAATTATTAAATCCTTAATGATGTCATTAAACACCCGAAACTCAAAAACTGTAATTTCACCATTCACTAAAAATTCAACTTTCCCAGAAAAATCCCAAAATTTCACCTTAACCAAATATCGATGCTCTGATTTCAAAAATGAACTCCATTTTATGAAAATAATTTTCTAAATAATTTTAATTTAATTTTTAATAAAAACACTATTCAATGAAAATTCAACTGTTTCAGAAAAATCCCAAAAATTCACCTTAACCAAATATCGATGCTCTGATTTTAAAAATGAACTCCATTTTATGAAAATAATTTTCTAAATATTTTTTATTTAATTTTTATATAAACAACACTATTCACCCGAAAAAACTAATACTTAACCAATAATTTCTGAAATAGTTATTTGCCTATTTTATTGAATCTCGTTACTTAATCAAGGTGCCTAAATTATATTAACAATTTCTTTAAGTGAGATTACTAATCATTTTGGTAACATTAATAATACTAATCCTAAAATCACTATTCATAATTTACTATTCACAAAAAATAAGTTGATCTTATTAGATTCTAAATTTCACACTGAACACATTTCCAAAAGACCATTTTTTGAAAATCATTACACATCATTAATTATTTAAGGTTTACATAAATATTTTAAAATATCCCCTTTTTCCAAAATTCATCAATAATATGCATACTATATTTATCCGGATATTTGAAAATTCACAAACTTCACCATAAGAAGAAATCACAAATTTTATTTAAATCAAAGGATTACACAAGGTAGTTACGGTCTCGTTACATAACCCCTTATAACACCAGCATAAGACCTAAGAGTAAGGTGTGCTAGAGTGATATAATCTTGTGGTGGCTCGACCAACATTGCCCGAGTAATGATTTCTATCAGCTTGAACTTCTCGCAAAGTCAATTCTGTTCGAGCTTCATACGATGAAGTTTGGCTTGGGTTTGGTCCAGAGCAAAGCCCAAAGGTGCTACCTCCTTCCCGAGTTCCATCAGATGGGCTTCGATTGGCCCGAGACTACTGGATAGTGCCATCGAATCTTCTTTCTATATTAATTAATCAAGATCACTTGTATTTATAGACAATAATCACAACATTTAGTTTCCAACAGTCATATTGAACAATGATCACATAACAGTCGAAACCCAACGGTCTTATTTTAATTATACTCATTTTATTAAATGAAATAGTTTTGTTGAGTATAAAATAAAATAACACACAAAGTTAAGAAACAAAATTTATTCAAAATTTCGGGTCGTTACATTGACTATTTTAGGGCCACCCATGGGGTGTACCGGCAAACCCGGACCTAGAGTGTGGTAGGGTTATGTGAGGGGTTTCCAAATAATGATGTGGAATCCATGTAGAGTATGTCTTAATGGTTAATTAGGTTATAAATGTAATAATGGTAAATATGTATAGGGTGATAAAGTAATAAGGTGTTGGAAATGGGTAATTGGGTTGGAAGAGTTTATGTCGATTGTTTCATGAATTTGGTTAGAAATGCCTAAGGGGATTAGAGCATGCTAAATGGTGAACTTACAATTGGGTAATGGAATGGGAAATGGGGAATGTGTTAATGGGATGCAATATGGGAATGAATGAAATTGTGGAATGGGTCAATACATGAGAATTAAGTGGTACACCTAAATGATTGAATATAATAAATGGATTGTGTTATGAGAAATGTACTTGAAATACATAAATGGGTGAATTCTTGTGAAATGATAAATGGGATAAATGGGTAAATGTATGTTCATTAATTAATTTGGATATGTCATAGGGATTGTTGAATACACCTAATGGGTTAAGGAACGAGAATGGGAATTTGGCTAAATAGACATGAATTGTAAATGGTAAATGTATTAATGGGTTATGGCATAATATTATTTCCCATGTTGATGTTATGTGTTGTGATATCCAGTGGCATTGAATATGTTTGAATGTGTTATGGTTTGGTTGTGGTGACTTAAAAAATAAGAATGTGCACATGGTTTGGTAGAGTGGGGTATTGACTTGAGGTTCTACGTGCACAGGTTGATTTAGACTGAGGCTCTAAACTCCACCCCAAAATGCACGGGTTAGGGAAGGGGTCATAGGCTCTATTCCCCCAATGGTTGCATTCCACCCGGATTGAGGCTTTGAGGTGAGGAAAATGTGTTGATGTGATATGTGGATCCATAGTGAGATATGGACTTGATTTGTTTTCCCTATGCATTGTGATTGGTTTCCATAGACCCTTGTATAGATGATATTTATGCCTAACTCATGGAACATGTAATAAATATGGATTATGTAATGAAGATGGTATAAGAAATAGAATTGGGATAAATGCTAGTCATGAAATAAATAAACCTTGTTAACTAATGGAACTCGAACTGTCTCAGGTTTATTTATCATTCATTTTGTACTTGCATGCACTATCTTTTAGACTTGATATTTTTTATACGCCATTGGTGGTGGCCTACTGAGTTTTGTACTCACACTCTGTTTGGGCTGTCGTTGGGTACCCAAGCAGATCTCTTGGCTGTAGGTTAGGAAAGAGCAAGGGCCCTACACTAAGATGTTGAGTTGGGCTCGAGATGTACATAGAGAAGGATCCAGACTTAGAGTCGGGACCCGTTTGGAGTTTTGGTCATTTTTTCTATTTTGGGTTTTCTTTCACTTTGCACTACTATTATGGCATAACATTTTTGTATTTGATTGTGTTTTTACCCTGTTTGGGAAATGCTGGTTATGCATGTTTATGAGTTTTTCATATTATTATGCTATTCAAATTGTGTTCTACTATGGCTTACTCTGGTAAAGAGGGTATAGTCTCCCCATGTGACTCATTATACCCTCGCTACTAGTCAGCAACTTTTGGCGTATGGGGAGGCGCGCTGAGGTCATGTGACGACCCAACTCGAAGCACTGATTTAGTGGCTTCCAGGTCGGGGACGTTACGTAGATGCTGAGATAACACAAGACTCCGAGACCCGTGGGGCCTCAGTGCATACAAAATAAAAATATTAAATCTATTATATTATGATCATAATATTTTTACCAAAATGATTGAATATATCCTAAATGGTGCATCGTATGTGAAATATGTTATCACCGTTAGGTCTAGGATGAGTGGTTTACCCTAGGCGTGACATTAAATTTGTGCGTTCTAGGAGTTTGGCAACATCACATGCGAGGAAAACTAATTTAATATATTTTTATATTATTTTTATGAAAATAGTTAAATATCTCCCAAACGGTGCATCATATGAGAAATTCGAGACCACAGTTAGGCTCGAGATGGAGGTTTAACCCTAGGTGCGACATAAGTTTTGTGTGCATCAGGGATTTAGTTACATCAAATGTAAGGATAACAATACATGGTACATAAATATTTTTGTTGGCTAGTTAGAAATAATAATAATAATTTTATTATTATTCATATTATTATTTGTGTCAATAAAAATAAAAATAAAAATATACTCCCATAATTAATGATTGTGTTATGCTGGAAATAATGAGTGGACAAAGTAATAATAGTGACATTATTATTTTTCTAAATAAATGTTGTTATGTGATTAATAAATATTTATTAATCAATTTTCTATTTTAATGGATTTTTTTATTAATATGTTTATGGTGGTAATAATGAATGAGATTTAATAATGATAATAAAATATTTTTTTTATTAATATTATTATTAAATTGGGAAAATAATATAGGTGTGTGTATATATATAATGTGTATATATATGCGGGATAAATAAATAAATAAATAAATATATATATATATATATGTAAACATGTGTGGGCATATATATGTATATAATGATGTGTATATATTTATAACATGTATATATATGTATATGCAGGTATATATATGTGTGTGTGTGTGTGTGTGCGCGCGCGCGCGTGCGCGAGTGTATATATGTATATACGGGTATGTGTGTGTGTGTGTGTGTGTATGGATGAATTTTAAAATACATTTAAAGAATGATTAAATGTGTTTTATAATGGGTTAAAAAATGCCTAAGAGGTGATATGGGTGGTGTATGGCTATTAAGCAGAGAGATAAGAAATAAATAAATTATGTAATAAATTAAGGAATAAAATTAATGAAATAAAATTGAAAAAAAATGTTAAATGGAGGAAATGGGGAGGCGCCCATGTGAGTAGTGGGTATATCTCACGCCCCCACTTTCTCTTACTATCTCTTCTATTTTTTTATTATCTTCAAACTTCTTTCTTTGATATCTCCTAAGATACTGGTCAGATTGACACGTCGTCGATTCCATTGGATTCATATCGACAAGTAGAAATTTAATCCCAAGTTTGTTTTTTAAGGAAGAAAGGCATGTTTTTAATATTTAAATTAATATTTTTTCCACATTTTAAATATCATGGATAATTATGTGAATTATCAAATGATAATTATAATGAATTATCGAAGGATAATTGTGTGAGATTATGAGAAGGTAATAATATGGAATTATAAAATGAAAAATTATAAGAAATTATTATAAGATAATTATCAATGGGTAATTTATGAAATTGATCAAAGGATAATTTATTATCAAAATGCTAATTGATTTTAATTATCAAAGGAAAATTACATATTTTATCAAAAATAATTATCAAGGATTATTAAAGGATAATTGCATCAAATTATCAAAGGATAATTTTTGGAAATAAATTATCATAGTAAAATTTTGAAATGATAATTTTTAATAAAAATTATTATAATATAATAATAAAAATTATCCAAGGATAATTATAAGGGAGTTATTATGTGAAAAAGATTTCAAATTATTAGAGGATAATTATATAATTTTAAAGGGTAATTATTTGGTTTTATTAAAGAATAATTATTAGGCATATCACATTTGTTCTTGAATTAATTTAGATATTTAAATTATCAAACATAGTTTTATAATTATTCTTGAGGAGAATATTTTTAGCACATGATTTGGTCTAAAATAATAATCTGAAAATTTTCTAGGAGAGAGAAAATATCATCACATGTGATATTAAAAATATAATTCATAAATTATCTAGGAGAGAGAAATTTTCTTTACATGTAATATTTTATTTCTTATAGGAATAAAATAGAAAGTTTTGATTTTAGGATTCCTTGACATGCGATCATATTTTGGTTGTTGTGCGAATGAGGTTTGGGTGATGATACCTATGACAGACTTTATCGTTGATATTGACAACTTTGAGGCTAGAAGTTCCTTACCATTTTGGGACATGTATATGATGTTAGAATGATATGTTATTTTTGTTGGACTAACCCATGATTGTTATGTGATGCATGTGGGTGCATGTGTATCCATTAGGCTTGCTTTATTGACATATTGTGATCATGTGTGTTGATTTACTTTAGACCATATTGAGTTACTCAAATTTGTGCATGTATGGATTTGTTTACACTGATGATATGATATGTATGATGCCACTATTTCCTTGTGATATTCATGTTATATGATATGTTGTTTTGTTATTCATGGTACCAAACTGATAGGTGGTCCCATCATGGAATGGTATCCCTTGAGGGGGATTGTGTTCAGACAATGCATGTGACTTGATGACGAGACCAAGATGGATCGAGGGCAATGATGGCTTAGTGTGGACTGACCTGGGGGAATAATGACCGTGAGTGATCAAAACCATATGTAATGACCATGGGGTATGACAATCATGAGTGATCAGACCTACGTGGAAATAGTGGAGCATGATGGTCTATGTGATTTGACTTAGAGATAACATCGGGGCATGATGACCTAGTGTGGTTTGACCTGAAGTTCTACAGCCTGTGTGACTATTGAGCATCTTGAGTCTGGATCTAACATTGAGATGTTTCCATGATTATTATGATGTTTTATAGAATGGAACCAAATTAGGTATAACTGAGGTTTTTGGTGGATTGGTTAGCACATGAATGCTTGACATGATTTCTGCTTGTGTGACCATTTATTTATTATTATGTTATACACTCTTATGCATGTGCACACTTATTAAGGACACATTGGTGGTGTATTAATGATTCTTTAAATCACAACTTACTTAGGAATTTCAGTGCACTTTTAGATTTCATGACCAAAGATATGATGAATGGAAAGGCCCCCATGGTGGGCGGTTGAGCGGTGGAGTGTGTAACTGGAGCAGAATGGGACAGACACTGGAGTACCTGATATCTGTATATCATGCATGTATTTTATGATGTTTTAATTTATTGATTTATATATTTAAATGATTATTATTTACAATTTGTGAATGGTTTAACTCATTTTATTCTGTTATGGAAGGAAACAATAGATAATTGAAAAAGGGGAAAATGACACTTCTCACCACGAGCAAAGCAAAGCAACATGAAACTAGATTTTTTAGGATGATCATGAAGAACTTATAAGGAACATGACTAAAGAACCAAGGAAAAAGGAGGCATATAGAGAATAAATATAACATTACATGTAGTTTAATAATTACACATTGTGAATCAATGAAAGTCATGAAATAGAGACACGTTGTGAAGTAAATAAAAGTGAAAAATAAATTTACATGTGGTGTAATTATTTAAACATGGTGTAAATTGTCTGAATGAGATTCAAGCGCCCAGATTTGAAATATCTTTGATTTTAGACTCAATTTAACACCCAAGACCCTCCCTAGACCACTTTTGGACCAATATTTAATGATATTCATTAATACTGGATCCCTTATGGAGCCTATAAATAGAGATACAACCTACTGCTATTTGAGAGATATCAGAGACCAAAGTTTGGAGCGAGAAACTGCATTGTGCAGGGTCCTCACCAGTTCATCTCTATTTTCCCATTATGCTTTCTTTTTCTCTCTCTCCTTCCTTATAATCCTTTCATTACTAGGATGAGGGGGTAAAACCACCTTGGGAAAGGGTTATGTAATAGAATGTGGAATGTGACTAGGATTAATTTCATTTTATTTATTCATGTATTTGGTTTGAAGCAATTCTTCAATCACTTTCCAATCCATTTCTTTTACTTTTATCACGACCATTGGTAATTAAATATAAAAGGAATCTTAACATTAAAAAACTGACAACCATAAATAAGGTATGACCATTGTCAAATTTAGGGGAAATCATGTTTAAATATGGTATTGAGACAAACTTGATTCGGCAAAACCCTAAATTATCGAACTAAGGGAAATAGGGGATTTCCGCATCAAGGAGGGGATACCATGACCATTGGATCATCATCATCTCAAATACTACACCAATAATGAATTAACAAAATAATTTTATAAAATATAATCTCACCTAAACCATAAAATTATGAAACCCTAGAACGTTTTTCAAATCTGATTCAAAACCAACCAATATGAAGTGCTGTGCTTTCTCCTTTCATTTTTTCAAAACTATTTATAAAACAACCAAACTGATTTGTTTCATTTTCTTAAAATCGATCAAACCAATCTTTTATAAACTATTTCTTAAATCAAATAAAATTAAATCTTTGAAAACCTAATCAAACCAATTCACCATTTCGGTGGATCGATCTCGACCTACTTCTTAACTATATTTTAATTAATTGAGTATCATAGTTTGAGTTTTATAAATTTTGTATTTTGATTTCACCCATTGGGAAATAATGATGCTCCATGGGTGTGTTAGTCCCACAAAGATGTCTTTTATTTACTTGTCTTGTATTTACATACTTCTTATACTATATACATGCTCACTACTTTGGGAGATATTTTTATATGTATGTCACTTATTTAGTTTCCATATTTTACTCTGATTATTTATTCATTGTTTTATTATTGTTCATTATTATCTTTCTAGATGACATGATTCATAGGGTATATTCTCCCCACTAACTGATTTATACCCTTACTTCTAGTTGATAGCCTCTTGTGTACCGGGAGGTGTACATGAGGTTATGAAACCTTCCTAATTGAACCCAGTGGTTTGGGTTGGGATGTTTTAGGTAAAGTAAACTTAGAAAATGATGAAGCTCTAAAAGCTGTGGGGAAAGGGGATGTAAACATCCAAATAAATAATGATGGGTTCTTGAAAATCAAAGAAGTAAAACACATCCCAATTATATGTAAGAGAAAAAATTTAATGGGATATATTAGAGTTTGGAAGGTAACTTTAGGTTCCATGGTGGCATCATGAAAATTAAATAATGAGACTCTTTATCTTACCAAAAGATCGGATGGAGAAACAATTTATGTAGGAATAAATTCTGGAAATCTGGAGATGTGGAATTTTTGACTCAGACATCTCAGTGAGAAGAACATTAAGGTTCTAACAATAAAAGGAATACTGAGGCTCAATAACATGGACATCATAAGCTGTGAGAGTTTCATGTTCGAGAAACAAAAGAGATTATCATTAAATTTTAATGTTTTAAATCTCAAAGCCTGGAAGTTATAGTTTTTCCACTTAGATGTTTTGGGGCCATAACATGTTCAATATCATATAGGTTCCCTCTACTATTTCACTTTTATCAATGATGTCATAAAGAAACTATGGGTTTACTTTCTCAAACAAAAGTTTGAATTTTTAGTATGTTTGTTTAGTGGAAATACGTAGTGAAAATATAAACTGGTCAGAAGTTGAGATGTCTCAAATCTGACAATAGTGATCAGTATAGTGACAAAAACTTTCAAAACTTTTGTCAGAAGAAAAATATCATGATGGAGAATTAAGTTTCTAGTAAACCATAGAAAAATAATGTAGTGCAATGAATGAACCAGACATCAATTGGAAATTCACAAAGCATGTGAATGAACTCCAAAATGAACAAGGAAATTTGGATAAAAGAAATCAACACTACGGTGTACCTATTAAACAAAATTTCATCCTCTATAGTGGGACATAATCTACCAAAAGAGATATGTTTTGGTAAGGCTCTGGAAGTTGGAAACCTCATCATTTTTAGTAGTCTCTCCTATGTTAATGTTGATGCCAAGGACAGGGAAAATCTTAAGTCAAAGTCCCATACATGTTTCCTTGTGGTGTACGGTGATTATAATTTTGGTTTTTTTACTTTAAAATGATGATCAACATAAGATAATCAGAAGTTCATATGTTCTATTCAATGAAAAGGTTATATTAAAGGATAAAAAAATATCTAAGAAGGAAGTTGAGAGAAAGGATTCAACTAAAAATGTCTAGATTAATCTTAACGGGGATACCAAAAGATGACAAATTCTGAAGAGTTTATATGAAATCACCGAAAGTCCAAAAGTAAAACTAGTGGAAGATGTGCTAGAATTCTCAATGATTATTGAATACCAAGGGAAATCTCCAGAAGATAGAGCATTGGAAGATGGAACTCTAGAATTTAGAGCACTGAAAATATCAATAACAAAAAGAGCAGAGTCACTAGTTCAATTTTGAAGATCTTCTACATTTAGGTGACTAATCCAAAGGTATTAGGATAATATGAACTTTCTACTACTAAAAAATTATTGTGAACCTTAATTCCTAGAAGAAGTGAAAAAACTTAGTGACTCAGAATAGTGGGAGTTAACGATGAAGAAGGAAATGTATTCCTTTGAATCCAAAGAAACTTGGGAGTTGATGATTTTACCATGGTGAAAAATAGTACTTGAGGAAGAAGATGATAGAAGAAAGAGATATAAGGAACAACTATTGGTAAATTGATTTCAACAGAAGGAATTTATTTCTAAAAAATTATCTCACTAGTATTTGAGCACACTACCATACGAATAGTTCTAAGATTGTTTTGTTTGAAAGATATACATACTTGAGCAGATGGATGTAATGATATTATTTCTTCATGGAGACTTTGAGGATGAAATTTACATAAAACCAATGAGTTTTAAAAATTATCAAAAATAATACCTTGTGTGTCAATTGAAGAAAATTTTTTATGTCTTGAAGAAAACAATATGGTAGTGGAATAAAAAATTTAATTCCTTTATGGATGTGAAAGGTTTCACATTGAGAAAGGAGTACCATTGTTTCTACCAAAAATCATGGAATGATGGAAGCTACACCATACTTCTCTTATATATGGATGATATGATACTGGAAGGTCTAGAGATTGCAAGGATTTAAAAGTTAAAACCCAACTTGTCTAGAATATACGAGATAAAGTATCTTATTAAGGTGAATAAAATCTTGGGAATGCAGATTAAAATAGATATAGAATCCATGACTTGGGTTTTATCTCTAAGGTACAATATATGGAAAGTCAAAGATCGATTTTGGATGACTAGGTACAATATTTTACCAACTGCTCTTTTTGGAAACTTCAAATTGTCCAAGGAAAAGGCTCCAAAAACATAATATAAGGTTTGATACATGAAAAATGTTTCATTTTCATTAGTAGTACGAGTCTTGATGTATGATATGATATGTACCTAGCTAGAAATTTCATTCATAGTGGTAGTGGTGACCCGTTTTGTGTCAAATCTAGGAAGAGATCATTAGGAGGCTATGAAATGGAATATCTAGTACTCAAAAGGGTTGGAATATGAAACCTTATGATTTAGAGAGGATAATCCATTTCAATGTTAAATCAATGGTGACTTTATTAGGGATTAAAATACCTATAAGAGAACCATAGATTTTGTGTTTACCTATGGAGGGATTACAGTTAATTGGATTCCATAGATGCAATTGGTTGTAACATTGTGCATAAGGGAAGCAAATTACAGAGCTACAATAGAAGCCAAGTATGTAGTAGAAAAATATATAGAAAAGGATATAGTATGGTTGATTAAATTTTTAAAGGAGATCATAAGGTGTCTAGAAGGTGGAGTGTTATTATGTGATTGTCAAAGTGAAATTCATTTAGCATAGAATCCGGTGTTTCATGCATGGAAAAAACTATAACATATCACCCCCTCTCATTGTCTCGAGAAGAGATAGAGTCCCACTAAACTTAGGTAACATCCCTAAGACACCAAAGGATGGAAAAAATTCCTAGGGATTAGTAAATATTAGGGGAAAATTTTCCCTTTAAAGATAAAATAACATGAAAATAGAAAATATAAACATCCAATCCTCCTACATGATGCCTGAGTATAAATAATATAACTTAGATAATAAACCATCAGGTTAAAAAAATCCAAGTGAAAAAAAACATGGATAATCTATAGAAAAAATTAATAGACCACCATACTCAAATACTTCAAAGTGACAACATCCCAAGCATCACTCAAACTATCTCGAAGATACAACACCACCTATAATGCCTGCAATATCAATATGTATTGCTATATAAGTAAGACACATTTCCATTCCTTGTATCCCAGTTTATGACATATATAAATGCACCAAAGTTCCTAAGTAGGGGGTGAGTATACACTCAATAGGCATTCACCAGAGACTTCCTAACACACACCACTAGGAAAATAACTAGTTAGAACATTTTAGATAAAATAGTTGAAAAGTACTTAAAACAGTTTATATTTAGCCACAAGTGAAATCCATACGGGAAAACCATAAAAACATATTTCCATTCATTCATATTTGGTATAACCTTTCTCATGTTCACACACACACATCCATCCAAACACACACAACCATACAATCAAGCTTGCTGATACCATTGATGGTGGTACTCCATGAACATAACCTGTCAAACTTTGATAGTTTCAATTATAACCATACCCATCCACTTTGAACACACTCTAGCCCATAAATGTGAATTCCATGCCAATTAATTTCCATAAAATAATTAATTATTTAATACCATTTAATCAAAAACTTTCCATTTATAAAAAATATTCTATAATTTTAAAAGCATCATTTTAAAATTATAATCAAACAGGGTTTTCTAAGAGACATCCAAATTTCCAAAATTTTCAAAACACATCTAAAATGGGTTCCTTCACAAAATCACACAACATTTCTATAGAAAATAAAAGAAAAACCACTTAAGAAAACTAAGCCTTCAAGTTCTATAAATGTGGAGATGATAAATAATCCACCTGCCTCTCAATAGATGTAGCTAATGAATAACTACACTTAAAACTTCTAGGTTTGGGTTCAAAATGTCTTTCCTTCAATATACCCAATAAGATCTCATCAAAATTCACATCCTAAAGCATATATCTATCCATAAGGGCCTAGATCTATGGATCAAAGATAAAGGAGAAAATTATATATAAGAGAACAAGTACGAATGATCACTTACCAATGATTTTTAATATCCAATGCACTTTGATTTTCGTAAAAGATACTTTTGGATCAAAGGAAATTTCCTTGGAAGACTAGGGAGGAAGAGGAGTTTGAGGCCCTAGAAGATTAAAAGACCAAAAAAAAAATCAGTAGGTAAAAATATAACTAACTAAATTATTAATTGTATATGGTTTACACATTTATAAAATAAATTCACTGTTTATCAATAAAAAAAAATTATTTGAAAGTAAAAGAAATGTTTTTCTAAAAAAATATTTTTGTGCGTAAAATATGTTTATATATTAATAAATTAAATTAGTCACTATTAGTGAATAAATTTAATTAAATACACATATTTTATATTCAATAAAATGTTTTAACATTCATCTATAGTTTTTACTAGGCATAGGTTAATAATAAATATGATTTTATGCTTAAAAATTATATTTTTCTAAAAATTGATTTTTTTCATGTTTTTCATACTTATTTTAATATTAATTTTGTAACATCCTGATTCCAGTTGCCACCCAAAGGTGACCCATATCCAATTGGTCACATGAACTCAAGTGCATTTCCCCAAATGCCAGAGGCTGCCAACTAGTAGCGAGGGCCAAGGTCTGATAGGGGGAAACTATGCCCTCATTGACAGAGTTTTCACAACGGAATATAAATAAAAAGCAATAGCGGAAGCAGTAATACCATACAACAAAGTAAAAAATAGAAGAATGATAGTATAAAAAACTACTACATATATATAAATAATGATTCATGTCACAAATATCTAGGAAAGTATCCAAACAAGTCACAATTTTGGAAATACAATACTGAAACCAAAGTACAGAAAATAGTAAACTCCAACAGCATCGCAAGTCTCAGCTTGGTACCATGCTCTCCATCTACAACAACAATCAAGTACCTAATGAAGAAGGGAGTTTTCCCTTATCTATACCTGCAACCATGTAATCTTTTTGGGTCCAAAAGCATGACCCAAATAGGGTGTGAGATGAATCCCAGTAGGTAACCACCAAAAGATATGTGCCTAACATTCAGTGAATGTATATAGCAAGAAATATGCAGAAATGAAGTAATAAACTAAGAAGTACTCAAAGGTAAAAAATCCTACAGTTTTCAATTAAATTCATTTTAATTTTAAATTTATTCAAACCATTGAATATTGCAACCTCAGGATCTAGCCTAAGCTCTATATCCCCCTGTGTAGTAGTAACAACAGATGTATCAGAAGACCATCTAAACAACCAAGTAAGACTGAGTCCAAGCTTGTGATTTGGATTGGTAGACTCATCACAATCATTCAAAAGCAACCCTCTAGGAAAGTTATCATAGTCTAACATCTCTGGTTTAACATATCATCAAATCAATAAATAACGACCCTATGGAAAAGCTCATATAGTCTAATCCATTTGGTCTCACACAACACTAATCATTTACAAATGACCACCTAGGTAGCTCTCACAGTCAATACCCCTTAGTATTCATAATAACAATAAATTATAATAAACACCTAGAAGCTCTCACAATCAATTCACTAGGGTCCAACATTCATTTAAAATATGACCCTCTAGGTAGATCTCATGGTCTAACCCCTCTGGTCTATGACCACCCGATAGCTCTCACAGTCAAACACACAATAATCGGTCTTAAACATGGTTAAATTCCATAACACGCAGTACCCTAAACATGGGTATTCATCATTTTTAGCATATATAATCCAAAGACAATCAAATAAAGGCACAAACCACCTACTTTGATGTTGTACGAACAACACTCTTGAACTTTATCCCTTGTATTAATTTAGAAGGATGTAGATCTACAAAAGGTTAAAATCATTCAACCTTGGATAACACAAGGGAGAGGAGGAATCGGGAAGAGAGGATCAAGAATAAGGGAGAACTCACTAGTGGGATTCCAATGCACCCGCTGAAGTTCAGATCAGACCTTGGATGGAGAAACGGTGGCTCCGACTTTGATTATCGCCCCTAGTCACTCCTAGATAAACCAAGGTTAGAAGAAGGTATTTTTGGATATGAGATGCGACCCCACTCCAATATATCAATTAAAAAGAAAAGTACATGACATGTTCATTTAATGCACATGCCGTGTACTAACCTCAACTGGCTCCTTTTTTAGGTGGTCTTCTAGGTCACCTACATGGCCATGTACTCAGTTGTTACATGACTAGTACACAATTACATGCGAAAACTGAGTACACGATGTGTACTTAGAAAAAAACTCATTTCTTCATTTTTCTCTAAAACAGCCTGAAATCAAGATCCATACCTGAAAATGGAGATCTGAGTTCTTACAAACTTCACCCTTAAAGCAATTTGTCCCCGAATTTCCCTTCCAAGGGTGTTGAAGAAGAAACTTTAAACAAATCTGGCCACTGTGATCGTATGTCGGCCTCCCTCTCCCAAGTATCATCCTATACTCGCCCGTGCTTCCATAACACCTGTACCAGAGGAACAAAATAGACATAGAGAACTTTCATACTGTGATCCACAATCTTAATAGGGTGATCCTTGAAGGATGCATCCACCTCCAACTCAAGTTCCTTGAGTTGAAAAACATGATACGGGTTAGAAAAGTAACATTGTAGCTGAGAAACATGGAAGGTGTCATGAATATCCCGATACCTATGAGGTAACTGCAACCAATAGGTAACTGGCCTGACCCTCTCCAAAACCTCAAACTGCCTGATGTATCTCGGTGAAAGATTTCCATGTCTCCTAATCCTCCTGTGTTCCAACCTCAGTGTGACACGTAAGAAAACCTAATCTCTGACCTCGAACTACAGAGGTCTTCTCCATCGATAAACATAATATTTCTTCCAAGACTGTGTAGTTTCCATCCTCTTCCAAATCAACTCTACATGCTCAGTGGTATCCTGAACAAGACAAGGTCCCATCATAGCTACCTCTCCTACCTCTATCCAACATAGGGGTGATCGGCATGGCCTACCATACAAAGCCTCGTAAGGTGCCATCTAAATCATCGCCTAAAAACTATTATTGTAGGAAAAATACACTAGGGGTATATATCTTTCCCAATAACCCCTAAAATCTAGGATGCATGATCAAATCATGTCCTCCAAAACCTGAATCATGTGCTCGGACTGACCATCTATCTGGGGATGGTAATCTATACTCAGAAGTACCTATGTACCCAAATCCCTCTGTAGTCCTTGCCAGATACAAGAAGTAAATCAAGCATCCCTGTCTGAAATGATAGAGTGCGGAACCCCATGAAAATGTACAATATCTCAGATGAACAACCTTCCAAGATCATCAACATTGAAGGTTTCTTTGATCATTAGGAAATGTGAAACCTTCGCGAGTCTTTCAACAAAAAACCATACTGCATCATTACCTTACGGTGACCTCAGTAAACCCATCACGAAATCCATTGTGACATCATTCCACTTCCACTCGGGAATGGGTAACTACTGTAAAATCCCTAACGGTTGTTGATGCTATACCTTTACCTGCTGATAAGTGGAACATCTCATAACAAAACCAGCTACATACCTCTTAATACTTGGCCACCAATACTGATGGTGTATATCTCGATACATCTTGGTGACAACATAATGAACTTCCCAAACTGAGGAATGAAAATGTCACATCAACTCCTAAAGTATGTTTGCTGACACCCACATGTTCCCATGAAAGCACAAAATCTCATCGTCTCCTACAGTCCACCCAGGAGTAGGGTCCTATCCTGACACACTCTCCCATAGAACTATGCCTTTGGAATCTAATAGCTGCCTCATTCACACTCGATCTAAAAGAGTAGAGGTAATAGATATAGAAGAAAGAAATGTTTACCCCTATCTGTTGTGAACCTCCAAATACATCTCAGAGAATATATCCATAAGCTTCCACTCACTACTGACCTCATGAACTGCCTATATCTGAGTCCTCATGCTCAACACATCATCCACTACGTTTCCTTTCCCAGGCGTGTAGGAAAGCTCAAAGTCAAAAGACTGAAGGTACTCAACCCACCTTCACTGTCTCAAATTCAAATCATGATGAGTAAAGATATACTTAAGACTTTTGTGGTCAATGTATACCAAAAAATGATCTCTCAAAAGATAATGTCTCTAATAGCGTAAAGCATTCACAACTGTAGCTAACTCGAGATTGCACGTCAGGTAATTCCTGTAACACCCCGAGATTTAATGAAAAATATTCTTTTAATTTCATTAATGTCTTGTGTTGTATTATACACCAAGATCACCTTGCACAATACGCAACACCGTATTAGCTTGCAGTATACGCAACACTATTCTTGGATCGTGTTACACACAATTTTGATAATAGTTATTCTATGCAACATTGAGTATATATATATATATATTCAATGTATAAATGAAATATGGTTGGATTCTGTTATATGAAACAATGAAGTATTCTTTCACAACACGCAACCCTGACTTGGCTTGCATTACACGCAATCGCGACCTTCCTCGATAGCGTGTGTTGTACGCAATACCGAGTTTTAATAAACAACGATATATTATTATAATATTGTCATGAACTAGCCGTTATGAATAGTATTAACTAAATTTTGAATTTTATAACATTATTATTCATCTTACACATTTTCTAGAACATGGTATAAGAACAAAATAAAATTTTCAGGTAAAATAAGTATTTTTCAAAAAATGCAGTTTTGCCGCCTTTTGATGGCGCACCCACTTTAAATCTAGTTTTTTTCCATGTTTATAAGTTCAATTTGACAAAATAAAATTCTTCTTTTGAATCAGGATATAAAAATTTACATTAGATAAAGTTTTGATATTTTTCCGATAACTTTCATATTTTAATGAATAGTAAAAACACGCTATATTTTAATTAAAAACAACTTTTTTTCATCGTAATATCTTATGTGGTAAAATTATAATATTGAATGGTTTTAAAGTATAAATAGAATATATTTTTACCATTTAATATAATTTATGTCATTAGAATTGATTTTACCTTGAATTTGTAGGTTAAATCAATTCAATCTTTTGCAATGTTTTAAAGAAAAACCCGTTTTCTTTCGACAACGGGATTAATTTTAATTTAATTTCTGCATCTTTTGTGTATTGAATTTGGAAAAATGGATTCTATATTTGGAATCAGTGGGTCCAAATTATGTTAATAAGCTACTTTTTATTTTTGGGCATTGTGAATAGTAACTACGGTAAATTTTATTTACTATAGTTAAAGGTAAATCGGGTAATTAAGGGTAAATATAAGATTATAAAATTACCCTAACACTTGTAAAAATCCTATTTGATGGCTAAAAGTAGACCCATATAACCTAAGGGTTGGATTAGATTCATTTTATGGACTTTTTTCCATGAAAATAATTTAATTATTATTAAAACCAAAGAATGTGACAACATATCACTTTCTTAAATCTTATAAGTATAATAATTTTAATTTAGTGATAAACTTCATGAAACTTCGAACATTAATAGTATCCAGAAAGATAATACAAATATCTACATCATAGGAATTTATTTAGAATTTTTAGGGATTAAATAATTATCTTTTATTATGACACAAAGATGATGCAGTAATTGTCTTATTAATGAAATATTGACATAATTGATGTTATAAATGCCCAAATAAATGTAATTTGAGACTTTTTATGACTTACATTAATTTTATAGGTTAATATTACATGTTATTGTTGATATAAGTAACTTGGTTCGAACTTATCATTCTTTTATGAATTTCATAAAAATCATGTACCAAATAGTGTCAAAATTGACATAAATTAGTTTTTAAAAAAATATTATATTATTAATTGTTATTTAATTCCTAAAAATCTAATTTTTGGCCAAATGACTTAGATAAGGATATATATATTAATAATAAACAACTTGGGGTTCGTTTGGCTTGTTATGGTAAGTTTATTAACCATATAGTGTAAGAAAACAAAAAGACACGATAAAAGTTAAATTATTTAACTTAGAGTTAAATCTAATTGATAAGGTTAAAATAATAACCTAAACTTGTCTAAATCCTATTGGATGAGAGGATTTCGACCCATCCCCACTTTATCTTCGAAATAAGACCCTTTGGAACCATTATAAACCGAATTTGACCTTAATATAAAATAATATTTTGAGATTTTCCTAAGGTGCCCCTCCCCTCCCTTATAAAAGGGTACCTCCTCCCTCTCTTCCTCACACAACTTTGAGCCTTCAAGCTCGGCCAGACCCTACCAAAATCTCTTATCCACTTCCCTAGTATCATCCTAGAGGTCCTGGTCTTCTTCAAAGACCATCCTTAGTTCTTTAAGTGGGGGTTAAGAAAAGGCGCGTCAAAAAGAGGTAATGTCCATTACCGATCTTTTTCAATTTCTTTCTTCTTAAAATTCTTCTTCTTTAGTTGTTTCATGATAAAGTAATAACATGAGTATCACTCATATACTGATATGTTATTATAAGTATGAAACAACCCTATTTCACCATCTATCCATCCTACGGAAAAAGAAATCACCGCGCGTGCGTACGTACGGAATACCGTCTCCACGCCGTGGTGTAATCTATTTTCCACCACCACCTTACTTGGATGGGTATAATGGTATAAATAATGACTATATATGACTATTATGAAGTGATACTTATTCTGAAATAGTATACATACACTCCAATACAATTCCACGATCATAGGAACGATATCATCACTCGTGCGTACGTACGGAATACCGTCTCCACGATGTGATGCGACTCGTTCTACATGATCTTCATTTCATAATGGTTATATAAATGAATTGAATAAATGAATATAATATATATTACACTAATACTATTCTGGAAATGAGGTATCTATAACCTAAAGATAAGAATAAGAATTTATTCGACAAAACACGCATAAAAACAAAAAGTTATAAACACCCGAATAACAAGTAGCAATGAAATATTACGACTAAGAAGCTAAGAAAATGACCATATATGATATCATGATTCTGGAATAAGTCAATAACATTATTTAAATCATTATACAGGAGGTTCAGACACTTACGAAGCAAAACGGACCTAAGGTAAGGGAAATATCACAATCTCATTTTTATCCGAGATTGTTTATACTTTGGTATTTACTAGGGTTTATTTTACCATCCACATCAATGTTTCCTCAATATGTAATATTTATATCCTTATAAAATAGTTTATATTAAATTTTACCCTTTGGTGAGTTTTTAGTAAAAGATATGAAAGGAATCTTTTATCGTTTTTCGTACGAGGTACTTTTTGGCTTTTCTGACAAAAGTACGAGAAGAATGCTTTTTTAACTTATACGACATGAATGTATTTTTAAAACATTATTTCCAAGAAGCTTACTTTACAAGTTTTCATGTTTATTTTTAATCAACTTCTTTTAGTCTAGAATTGTATGACATGTTATGAAAGGAAAAGTGTTTTTGAAGTAGAAAGGATATTTTCCTCAAGAATGGAGTTCAAGTGTTTTATCAAAATTATTTTCTTTCTAAGATAATAAAGGGTTCTGTTTTTATCACTATTATTACATTGATTTGATTATGTTGTGATGGAATTATTTTTATGAATTCATTTATATGAATTGTTTTATGATGTCACGATGTTTATGATTCCCATTTTTATTACATGAGTTATGCAATGATGTATGATTTATGATTTTTTGGCACACATAAGAATGGTATCATTATGAGATTGGTGGGACCTATATCTCCCTCCAATGCATTGGGTAAATATTTTATATCTCATGAGATAGACATGGCTGGAACGGTAGGTTATACCGGTTCAGTGAAACAGGACTGAAACGAGGGTGACTCGGTTCAGAAATGGAATTTGTCCACTAAGATAGTCTTGGCAATGAGTCTTGACTAATAAGAAATGATTCTTTATGATTGTGTGTGTATGCCACAAAGTTTCATGTTTTAAGTTATGATTATTGGGATTTCATTTCACTACTATGATTTATCCCATGTTATGAAATTATGCTCTCTTTTGCAGGTTAATATTTCCAAAATGTTATGTTCTTATGGATATGATGTGATTGATATTTCTTTTGTTTACCCTTACTGAGCATTTGAGATCACCCTTTTATGTTTTCTTTTTCCCAGGATATATAGAAAGGTTTTAGGTAAAAAAAAGGGAATATCTTTATGGGAGATGTTGAAGATCTTTCACCACGATTAGAAGATTATATTCCGAGTTTCCAAAGAAACTAAACTATTACGATCCTTGTGTGTGTGTTTTTGTTATGTACTAAGTATTCCTCAAAAGTAATGTAATGTCCATGTAAGTCAGGCTTCAGGTCTCTACAGTTGGTATTAGAGGAAAGGTTTAGTCAACCTTTGGAAACTAGGATGCGAGAACTTTAGTGAGATCCATAGAGATATTTCTAAGGTATGTCTAGGGATGTCTCTAAGGTTAAGTATACGTATAGGTTATAGTCCTAAAATTGCGCTAACGATCTTAGAATTTAACCTAAGATGTTAGATATTGAGGGTACTCCCCCTTTTATTATGTTATTTTCCCTAACATGATTTTTGCCTCTCACACTATTCTTTTTGGGTTTTAGACGATGGCTGGAACCCGCAGGAACCGTGTTGATCACTGTAATGGACAATGCAATGATTGTGCTCCTGAACAAACAAATGTTATGGGAGATGGAGTGAAAAATCTTATTGATATACTTACACAAGCTATGAATCATTCTGGACTTCCAAATGAGCAGATAAGGGAACAATATTCTATTGAGTCCTTCATGAGGCAACGTCCACCTTCTTTTAGTGGGTCTTCCGATCCACTTGTTTCTTAACAATGGATCAATACCACTGAAAAGATATTTTCAGTTCTTCAATGTTCTGAACATGATAAATTCATCTTAGCAGTATATCATTTGGAAGGTGAAGCTGATCAATGGTGGAATCTTATCAAGAATACGAGGCCAAGAGATGAAATTGAGTCCATGGAATGGGACGAGTTCAAGAACTTGTTTTTCAGTAAGTACTTCCCTCGTATTCTTCGAACAAAGATGGAAAAGAAATTTCTTGAGCTGAAGTAGAAGGATGATGAATCTGTTGGTATATACGAAGCGAAATTTACAAGACTTGCAAGGTATGCATCTGGCATTATCATCCAACCTGAAAGTAAAGTTGATCGATTTTTAAGTGGATTAAAACCAAGTCTTCGAAGGGCATTAGCTATAAGATACTTCAGTAGCTATGAAGAAATTGTGCATTGTTCTATTAAGGTAGAAATGGAAGTTGGTGTTACATATCCATCTCATGGTTTTGACAAGAAACGAAAGATGGAGTTCAAGGAGAAATCTCAGAATAATGGTGAAAAGAATATGAATGTTTCCTTATGCACAAAGTGTGGAAAGAAGCATGGTGGAGATTGTCTTAAAGGGACTAGAAAATGTTTTAAGTGTGGAAAAGAAGGTCATCGAGCAGCTGAGTGTCTAAGTAATGGAAAAAGGGTTTCTAATGATGTGAATAAAGCAAACACTGCAGAGAACGCACCACCAACACTTCAATGCTTCAAGTGCAAGGAAATGGGGCATTATGCTAATAAATTCCCTAATCCAAGGGTTAGTGATGATCGACATGAGCAACCACATAAGGCAAAGCACAAAGGGAAGTCACATGCGATCACCATTGGCGATGTTGGATATGATAACGATGTGGTGGAATGATTAAGTGTATATGTAATGGGATTACAAAATAATGTTTTATATAGTATCGTGGAATATTGGAATATTTATGTATTGGTCTACTATGGTTTTCAATAATTTTATGGTACCCGTAATCATGGAAAGTGATTGAGATATTTTTGGAAAAAAGATGATATGCGCATAATGAAGGGAAAATGAGAAAATGAAATATTTGACAGTATTCATGAGCTCATGATTGATATAAGGACTAAGTGATATCATGGTTTGAGTATATAGAATTTTGATGATTTTGATATGTGGAAAGTGTTAACTTTTAACTGCATTCATGTTTTCACTAAGGTTCAATGGGTATTCAAGAGAATACATGATTAAGGCCTTTGAATGTTTGGAATGTGACCAACAAAACATATCTTATGATATATGGGGATCAACGATGGTATTAAATCTCTGGTAATCGTTTTCACTATATTATGAGAGTGGACTACAGTATTATGGATAAGCCTAAAGATTGGAATGGATTATGTTGGACATAAGTTAGTATTGTTTAAGGATAGAAGTTTTTTCGATATTATTGATGGGATGTTATAGTAATATAGTTTTAGAAAAAGGACAACCTGTAGGACGGGCGATAGATCATCGCGTCGGACAAGGCTGTGGGAATCGAACCCACAACCGAAGTGAGACTAGCCTTTATCGCCTACCACTAGCCTACAGGAAGTCCCTGGTTAGTATAAACTAGTTTTATTTTATTAAGCGGTATGATATATGAAGTATAAGTTCATTTTTGGAACCATATACGATTAATCTAACCATAAGATGGACTTATAACTTTTGCTAACCTTTTGTTTGAAAGAGATGGAATGACCCATCATTCTATCACATGATCTGATAACACATCACGAATAACAAATTCAACTTCATTTCTTTAAGGGATGAAGTGGAAATTGTTCAATTCACGAACTACAATGAGATTGTACCAAAATCATGCAAGTATTTCTTTTAATTCATCAACTTTAGGGAAATGATCTTGAAAACCAAAAATGTTGTCCTAGTTCCCTTATATCCGATGAATCAGATGGTACCTTAGATCATCACAAATCAATAGCTTTGTGATTGTTGGCTTTTTCATAGCCATGTTCTCTACCACTCTCCATCAGAACTTGATGGTTAGATTTTTTTACCATATCCATATTTTCACCTATGTTCTCCTATGTGGAAACCCCGTGATGAGTTAATTTGGGTAACCGTTACATTTCATACTTTAGTTTTTAAAATCCATGTTTTGGTATTCTTTTTTACGATGTGGGTTTCTATTAAACAAACTTTCGAGTAGTAAACCATTTATAACCCCGATGAATTTCGAGGGAGAAATTCATTTTAAGGGGGGTAGAATGTAACACCCCGAGATTTTATGAAAAATATTCTTTTAATTTCATTAATGTCTTGTGTTGTATTCTACACCAAGATTACCTTGCGCTATACGCAACACCGTATTAGCTTGCAGTATACGCAACACTATTCTTGGATCGTGTTACACACAATTTTGATAATAGTTATTCTACGCAACATTGAGTATATATATATATATATATATTAAATGTATAAATGAAATATGGTTGGATTCTGTTATACGAAAAAACGAAGGATTCTTTCACAACACGCAACCCTGACTTGGCTTGCATTACACGCAATCGCGACCTTCCTCGATAGCGTGTGTTGTACGCAATATCGGGTTTTAATAAACAACGATATATTATTATAATATTGTCATGAACTAGCCATTATGAATAGTATTAACTAAATTTTGAATTTTATAACATTATTATTCATCTTACACATTTTCTAGAACATGGTATAAGAACAAAATAAAATTTTCGGGTAAAATAAGTATTTTTAAAAAAATGCAGTTTTGCCGCCTTTTGATGGCGCACCCACTTTAAATCTAGTTTTTGACATGTTTATAAGTTAAATTTGAAAAAATAAAATTCTTATTTTGAATCAGGATATAAAAATTTACATTAGATAAAGTTTTGATATTTTTCCGATAACTTTCATATTTTAATGAATAGTAAAAACACGCTATATTTTAATTAAAAACAACTTTTTTTCATCGTAATATCTTATGTGGTTAAATTATAATATTGAATGGTTTTAAAGTATAAATAGAATATATTTTTACCATTTAATATAATTTATGTCATTAGCATTGATTTTACCTTGAATTCGTAGGTTAAATCAATTCAATCTTTTGCAATGTTTTAAAGAAAAACCCGTTTTCTTTCGACAACGAGATTAATTTTAATTTAATTTCTGCATATTTTGTGTATTGAATTTGGAAAAATGGATTCCATATTTGGAATCAGTGGGTCCAAATTATGTTAATAAGCTACTTTTTATTTTTGGGCATTGTGAATAGTAACTACGGTAAATTTTATTTACTATAGTTAAAGGTAAATCGGGTAATTAAGGGTAAATATAAGATTATAAAATTACCCTAAAACTTGGAAAAATCCTATTGGATGGCTAAAAGTAGACCCATATAACCTAAGGGTCGGATTAGATTCATTTTATGGACTTTTTTCCATGAAAATAATTTAATTATTATTAAAACCAAAGAATGTGACAACATGTCACTTTCTTAAATATTATAATTATAATAATTTTAATTTAGTGATAAACTTTATGAAACTTAGAACATGAATAGTATCCAGAAATATAATACAATTATCTAAATCATAGGAATTTATTTAGAATTTTTAGGGATTAAATAATTATCATTTATTATGACACAAAGATGATACAATAATTGTCTTATTAATGAAATATTGACATAATTGATGTTATAAATGCCCAAATAAATGTAATTTGAGACTTTTTATGACTTACATTAATTTTATAGGTTAATATGACATGTTATTGTTGATATAAGTAACTTGGTTCGAACTTATCATTCTGTTATGAATTTCATAAAAATCATGTACCAAATAGTGTCAAAATTGACATAAATTAGTTTTTAAAACAAATATTATATTATTAATTGTTATTTAATTCCTAAAAATCTAAGTTTCTGCCAAATGACTTAGATAAGGATAGATATATTAATAATAAACAACTTGGGGTTCTTTTGGCTTGTTATGGTACGTTTATTAACCATATAGTGTAAGAAAACAAAAAGACACAATAAAAGTTAAATTATTTAATTTAGAGTTAAATCTAATTGATAAGGTTAAAATAATAACCTAAACTTGTCTAAATCCTATTGTATGAGAGGATTTCGACCCATCCCCACTTTATCTTCGAAATAAGACCCTTTGGAACCATTATAAACCGAATTTTACCTTAATATAAAATAATATTTTGAGATTTTCCTAAGGTGCCCCTCTCCTCCCTTATAAAAGGGCACCTCCTCCCTCTCTTCGTCACACAAATTTGAGCCTTCAAGCTCGGCCAGCCCCTGACAAAATATCTTCTCCACTTCCCTAGTATCATCCTAGAGGTCCTGGTCTTCTTCAAAGACCATACTTAGTTCTTTAAGTGGAGGTTAAGAAAAGGCGCGTCAAAAAGAGGTAATATCCATTACCAATCTTTTTCAATTTCTTTCTTCTTCAAATTATTCTTCTTTAGTTGTTTCATGATAAAGTAATAACATCAGTATCACTAATATACTGATATGTTATTATAAGTATGAAACAACCCTATTTCACCATCTATCCATCCTATGGAAAAAGAAATCACCGCGCGTGCGTACGTACGGAATACCATCTCCACGCCGTGGTGTAATCTATTTTCCACCACCACCTTAATTGGATGGGTATAATGGTGTAAATAATGACTATATATGACTATTATAAAGTTATACTAATTTTTAAATAGTATACATACACTCAATACAATTCCACGATCATAGGAACGATATCATCACTCGTGCGTACGTACGGAATACCGTCTCCACGATGTGATGCGACTCGTTCTACATGATCTTCATTTAATAATGGTTATATAAATGAATTGAATGAATGAATATGATATATATTACACTAATAACATTATGAAAATGAGGTATCTATAACCTAAAGATAAGAATAAGAATTTATTCGACAAAACACGCATAAGAACAAAAAGTTATAAACACCCGAATAACAAGTAGCAATGAAATATTACTACTAAGAAGCTAAGAAAATGACCATATATGATATCATGATTCTGGAATAAGTAAATAACATTATTTAAATCATTATACAGGAGGTTTGGACACTTACGAAGCAAAACGGACCTAAGGTAAGGGAAATATCACAATCTCATTTTTATTCGAGATTGTTTATACTTTGGTATTTACTGGGGTTTATTTTACCATCCACATCAATGTTTCTTCAATATGTAATATTTATATCCTTATATAATAGTTTATATTAAATTTTACCCTTCGGTGAGTTTTTAGTAAAATTTATGAAAGGAATCTTTTATCGTTTTTCGTACGAGGTAATTTTTGACTTTTCCGATAAAAGTACGAGAATAATGTTTTTTTAACTTATACGACATGAATGGATTTTTAAAACATTATTTCCAAGAAGCTTACTTTACAAGTTTTCAAGTTTATTTTTAATCAACTTCTTTTAGTTTAGAATTGTATGACATGTTATGAAAGGAAAAGTGTTTTTGAAGTAGAAAGGATATTTTCCTCAAGAATGGAGTTCAAGTGTTTTATCAAAATTATTTTCCATATAAGATAATAAAGGGTTCTGTTTTTATCCCTATTATTACATTGATTTGATTATGTTGTGATGGAATTATTTTTATAAATTCCTTTATATGAATTGTTTTATGATGTCACGATGTTTAAGATTCCCATTTTTATTACATGGGTTATGCAATGATGTATGATTTATGATTTTGTGGCACACATAAGAATGGTATCATTATGAGATGGGTGGGACCTATATCTCCCTCCAATGCATTGGGTAAAGATTTTATATCTCATGAGATAGACATGGCTGGAACGGTAGGTTATACCGGTTCAGTGAAACAGGACTGAAACGAGGGTGACTCGGTTCAGAAATGGACTTTGTCCACTAAGATAGTCTTGGCAATGAGTCTTGACTAATAAGAAATGATTCTTTATGATTGTGTGTGTATGCCACAAAGTTTCATGTTTTAAGTTATGATTATTGGGATTTTATTTCACTACTATGATTTATCCCATGTTATGAAATTATGCTCTCTTTTGCAGGTTAAGATTTCCAAAATGTTATGTTCTTATGGATATGATGTGATTGATATTTCTTTTGTTTACCCTTACTGAGAATTTGAGCTCACCCTTTTATGTTTTATTTTCCTCAGGATATAAATAAAGGTTTTAGGTAAAAAAAAGGGAATATCTTTATGGGAGATGTTGAAGATCTTTCACCACGATTAGAAGATTATATTCCGAGTTTCCAAAGACACTAAACTATTAAGATCCTTGTGTGTGTGTTTTTGTTATGTACTAAGTATTCCGCAAAAGTAATGTAATGTCCATGTACGTCAGGCTTTGGGTCTCTACAATTCCTCTCATGTGGCATCAACTGCTGAGACCCGTACACAACGACTCTTTCTCCCTGCATAAGAACTTCCCCTTGCCCGATACTTGATGCATCGTAGTAAATGGTGTAGCTCTTGCCTGACTCTGTCAAAATCAGTATGGGTGCTGAATTCAATATTCCTTTTAGCTCATGAAAGGCTAAATCACATGAATCTGTCCACAAGTACTTTGCACCCTTCTTAGTTAGGCCCATCAATGGCACTTCTAAGTGTGAAGAGTCCTGAATAAAGTGCCTGTAGTAACCATCCATCCCCAAAAAACTCCTTAACTCAAAGACATTCTTCAAATGATCCTAGTAAAATACTGGTCTCACTTTCTATGGGTCTACTGATACTTCTATCTTTGAGATAACATGACCCAAGAAGAGAATCTAATCCATTAAAAAGTGGCATTTTGAGAGATTAGCATAAAACTTATGCTCTCTCTGTGTAATCAAAACAATATCAGGATGGGTGGCATGGTCACGTCGAGTGTGAGAGTACACCAAGATATCATCCACAAAGGCTACAAAAAAAGAATCCAAGTAAGGATGGAACACTCGACTCATCAGTACCATGAAAACTACCAACACGTTCGTAAGACCGAATGGAACAACCAAATACTCGTATAGACCATACCTACTCCAAAAGGCTATAAGAGGTATATTTGATGGTCTAATTCAAAAATGATGATAACCAGATCTCATGTAAATCTTCAAGAACACCCAGGCTCCTTGAAGCTGATCAAAGAGATCATCAATCCTTGGCAAGGGATATTAATTCTTGACCGTTAACTGGTTAAGCTTCCGATAATTCATACAAAGTCAAAGGGCACCATCTGCCTTCTTTGTAAAAAGGACAGGCAAACCCCAAGGAGAAGTACCAGGTCGGATGAAACCCTTTGGTTGTAACTCCTCTAACTGCTTCTTGAGCTCCTGTAACTCTGATGTAGCCATCCTATAAGGAGGAATGAACACCGGTGCCGCTCCTAGAACCAGCTCAATAGAGAAATCTACCTCTTGCTCTGGAGGTAAACCTGAAAATTCATCTGGAAAGACACCTCTAAAACAATCCACCACTAGAGGAAAGTCCATTTGTGAAGTCCCATGGTCATCCAGATATAAAATAGAAATATGGGCTGTCATTCCTACCAACCCATGATTCTCAGGTCCCGCTCTACTCACTTGGATATCCCATTCACCCTTGTATAGAAAATACCCACCCTTTGGTGATGTGAAACTCACCCTACGGTGATAGTAGTAAAAAAAGGGCTAAAAGGAGACTAACCATTCCATCCTGAGAATGAAATCGAAGCCTGTCATCTCTAAGACATAGAGGTCCCATAAGAAGTGAAACCCACCAACCTCAAGAGGGAAATCCTTGAACTGATGTACACTAGCCGTTATAAGCCCCAATGGAGTGTCTAGCATCATAATATCCTCATAAGTAAAGATACATAGCCCAAGGCTCTCTACCATAAAAATAGATATAAAACTATGGGAATCCCCTGTATCAAAAAGAGAAGAATCTAAAACTGAGACAACTAGAATCGTACCTCTAATTGTAGATAGTCCGGGATCCTGATTCTGATGGGTCTGCTCTACTGAAAAAGTATGACCTATACCATGGCCCTGTGACCCTACCTGACTACCCTAAGATTACCCACCCTGATGTCACTGAAAACCTGTATCCTGACTACCACGACCATGACCACCACCTCGAACTGAACGGCCTAACGAACTCCAATTCTCCGACTGATGAGAAACTGGTGGTCCTAATCCTTAATGTGGAGTCATAACAGAACCCTTATCACTCTTTTCTGGTGAGAAAACATATAAAACCACTAAATATGGCCCATATTTCTACAGGATCAACACTTGAATGGGTCCTTTGGGCAATGTGGTCTCGTATGCCCACTCTTTCCGCACTGGTAGCACATCACCTGGATACCTAAAGAAACATCGCTTGAAGGCTCCCTATGGAGCTTCCTACTATCTGTTAAAGGAGTACCTGCCCTGGATGCTAAACCAACTTGTCTCACAGCTCCCAACTCCCTCAGATTGCACTTGGTAATCAGCTATTGGTTCACTATAGTCGTCACTGAAGTCAGCCTGAAGACATTCACCTGTGATCAGATGTCATACCTAAGACCATCCTTAAATCTCCTATCCAAAGATAACTCGTCACCTCCTAGAACAGGTGATAAATGATTAAGCTTTATAAAATGAGAAGAGTAGTCCATCACTGAAAGAGAGCCCTTCTCCAAATGCATGAACTCTCTGGCTCGATCGGCCCTCAAAGTCTAGGGGTAGAAGTAGTCATAGAAGTTCCTCTAAAACTCTTCCCAAGACATATCCCAATGACATCCCACCTGTGAGATAACATACCGCCATCTCTTGGAGGAATCACATAGAATGTACTTCACGAGCTTCACCCTCCTCTCCGGAGGCATCTCCAGATGCTCAAAGATAGCAAGCATGGACTCCAACCATTACTATAAAACCTATTTTCCTCCATCCCCTGAAAAAGTGGAAGGATGATGCTGCTGGAACACCCTCATCAACTCTGCCATAGATGGGACTAGATGCGGTGCTCCCTGGAAATTCTGAAACATCCTAAAAAATCCTTCACAGAATTGTACATCATCACCTGTGTCCGGTATAACTGCTGGTACCAAGACGGGCACGATGAGAGAATCTGATGGTGGTCCTTGATCTATTCTTTCTGGTGTCCAGTCATCGCCCTGCACCTGATGCACAACCGGAGAACATCTTGGTAGCATGAATTTTCAAGGTCAATAGCACACCTCAGTTCAATATTATCGAGGACAAAAACTTATAAGTTAATGAAAGTAACAAGAGAAAGAAGCATTCAAGTTTTAAAAAACATAGTTACACAGTGTGTAGAACCACTACATGACGTGTTCCCTTAAGCTTTAAACATGGGCGTGTACCTCTGCCAACCTGGTTTTGTAACACCCCATACACACAGCATGTTCATTCTGAGACATGACATGTATTTGAATTTTCTCTCCTATCCAAGTACTTCTACATGGATAAACCACATGGGGTTTGCCAGCGTAACACTACACGACATGTTCACCCTAGACACAGCATGTACCACTTATGTTTTATCCACCCGTGTCATTAGTCACACATCCAAATACATGTTTGATCATTACATGATGTGTAAAATCTTGACACGATGTGTACCATTTGAATTTCATCCACCCATGTCATTAGTCACACGGCCAGATACATGCTCTCTTCAGCACGACATGTACTTCTAGTACATAGTGTGTTCTACCAAACATTTATCAACCCCATGTATTTTCTCACATAGTTAGTCACACGGTTAAATACTACATGGAATGTATATATGGTACATGGTGTGTACTTAAGAAAAGTTGTTTCTTCCATAATAGAAGAACACATAGCGTGTGTTCATAACACCACACGCTGTGTTGTGTGGGTTTCCGGATAGTAGGCCTCTAAAACTTCTCAGGAACCCTTAAAAACTTTAAGTTTTTTCCAAGGCATGAAAAATTATGACCTTTGGGAGCCTATAATCCCACGAATAAAAGTTTTTCATTCTTATTCATATCATAACTTGACAAAATTTAATTAAATTTCAAACATGATCCACTAAATTCCGATCCAAGAGGGCCCATAACACCTCAGGGACCAAAGTTTGGTGTCCATACAAATGAAACCTTACATATTCCAATACCCAATCTAAATATCCGATATTATATAAAGGAATATATCACAACAACATGCATATCTAGCACAATATCTATCACAATAGCATGCAATCAGTAATGCATCTTAAATGGCATGACAACAATACATGACATGTGATCTCTAGCAAGTGCATATACGATGCATGAGATGACATACCCTCATCTCATTGGGTTTTAATAGAAATAGAACCACAATGATATCAACAATAACAACACAAAATAAGTGAATCACCCAATGGTGAAATCAAATCAACTATAACAATTGAAAAAAATAGAAAAATCAAAATATTCGAGGTAACTTGGCTTTTCCCTATACACGGGTTAGTTAATCCCGAACACATCTCATTACCAACTACCCATTACTTCCTATCCCTGTCTATAGGCTCCAAATAGTAAGACAAAGAAGAAAAGAAACTCATTTTATACCACTTTGTAACATCCCAGTTCTGGGTGCCATCCAAAGGTGCCTTGTACCCGGTTGGTAACATGACCTCAAGCACATTTCCACAAATGCCAGAGGATACCGACTAGCAGTGAGGGCCAAGTTCAGATAGTGGGGAAACTATGCCCTCATTGGAAGAGTATGCACAACCGAATCTAAATAAAAAGATATATCCTAAGTAGTAATACCATACAACAAAGTAAACAACAGAAGACTAATAGTATAAACAACTAAAACATATATATAAATAATGATGCATGTCACAAATATATATGAAAACATCCAAACAAGTCAGAATGTTGGAAATACAATACTAAAATCAAAGTATAGAAAATAGTAAATTCCAACAGCATCTCAAGCCTCATCTTGGTCTCATGCTCTCCATATCCAACAACAATCAAGTACTTGATGAAGAAGGGAATTTTACCTTATCTATACCTGCAACCATATAATCTTTTTGGGTCCAAAAGCATGACCAAAATAGGGTGTGACACTACTGGAAATGGAGGATATACCAACGGTTCTAAACCATTGGTATAGGCTGGAAAACCGTTGATATATTCTATAACAATGGTTGTCCAAACTGTAGGGAAGTAAGGCATGGGGAAATATCTATAATAACGGTTTGAACTAAACCGTTGGTATAGCCCACTCTATGTATTGATTTTCCAACAGTTCTTATTGAAATGTTGGTATAGGTTTACCCAACGGTTTAGAACCGTTGGGAATTCTATGATTTTGATATTATACCAACGGTTTACAACCGTTGGTATAGTTTTTTCCCAATGGTTTCAATGAAACCGTTGGCATATGTTCAATAAAAAATACTATACCAACAGTTTGTAACTGTTGGGATAGTTTTTTTACCAACGGTTTATTGAACTGTTGGTATAATTCTTTTTCAAAGTATACCAATGGTTTTAAACTGTTGGTATTGTGTATTTCTAGAATTGTTGCACAACATCCCCTCCAGTAGCCCCCAGTGCATACACCTGCATAAAAAACAGCACTTAAAATAGTGAAAAACTTAAAACAAAAAAAAACACCACCTCTTTGATTAGAGACATGGTGAATAATTCCCCATTTGAATCTTCATATGACAACAATCATCCAATATAGTTGAATAAGAGTTTCAATAACTCAAATATTATTTACACACATTTCAATCTTCATATGACAACCACTTTTCTAATATATGGTGAAAAGGTATTTTCTTGGGAGTCTCATCACTTGTGAGTCCATAAGTACCACACCGGTACTCAGATTGAGGCAGGGTTGACTGGTACACGTCACATATGATCCATGAATCATTTTCCTAAAGTTTAAACACAATCAGAATCCGTTTGATCGGTTTGGCGTATGTACGTAAAATATTGTCCATTTTGAACAAAAGAGAGGCAGTTTGGGTGGTCCCGGCCCCACGATGACTCTAATTGAGGCGGTGTTGACTTGTACATGTCACATTTTACCCATGGATCGTTTTCCTAAAGTTTCAACAGAATCCTAAGGCGTTTGGTCAGTTTCCCGTATGTCAGTTGTTGATATCACTTACAATTTAGTACATTTTGAACAAAAGAGAGACAGTTTGAATGGTCCTGGCCACACCGTGGCTCGGATTGAGGCGGAGTTGACTCTTACACGTCAAATATGACCCATGGATCGTTTTCCTAAAGTTTCAATAGAATCCGAAGGCGTTTGGTTGGTTTGGCGTATGTCAGTTGTTGTTTTCACTTAAAATTAAGTTAATTTTAAACAAAAGAGAGACACTTTGAGTGGTGACGGCCACACTGGGCCTCGTATTGAGGCAGGGTTAACTCGTACACGTCACATATTATCCATGGATCATTTTCCTAATGTTTCAACAGAATCAGAATCCGTTTGATCAGTTTGGCGTATGTACATAAAATATTGTCCATTTTTAACATAAGAGAGACAATTTGGGTGGTGTCGGCCACACCACACATCAAATTGAGGCGGGATTGACTCGTAAACATCAAATATGTTCCATAGATCATTTTTCTAAAGTGTCAATAGAATCAGAAGGCGTTTGGTCAGTTTCCCGTATGACAGTTATTGATTTCACTTACAATTTAGTCCATTTTCAACAAAAGAGAGACAGTTGTAGTGATTCCAGCCACAACGCGGCTCGGATTGAGGCAGGGTTGACTCATACATATCACATATGAACCATGGATCGTTTTACTAAAGTTTAAACAGAATCCGTAGGCGTTTGGTTAGTTTTCCGTATGACAGTTGTTGTTTTCACTTAAAATTAAGTACATTTAAAAAAAAGTGGTAATTTGAGTGGTGTCGGCCACACCGGGCCTCAGATTGAGGAGGGGTTGACTCATACACATCAAATATAATCCATGGATCATTTTCCTAATGTTTCAACACAATTAGAATCCGTTTGATCGGTTTGGCGTACGTATATAAAATATTGTCCATTTGGAACAAAAGAGAGGCAGTTTGGGTGGTCCCGGCCCCATGGTGCCTTGGATTGAGGCGGAGTTGACTCTTACACGTCTCATATGACCCATGGATCATTTTACTAAAGTGTCAACAGAATCTGAAGGCGTTTGGTCAGTTTCCCGTATGTCAGTTGTTGATTTCACTTACAATTTAGTCCATTTTAAACAAAAGAGAGACAGTTTGAGTGGTCCCCATCACACCGCAGCTCAGATTGAGGCGGGGTTGACTCATACACATCAAATAAGACCCATGGATCGTTTTACTAAAGTTTCAACAGAATCCCTAGGCATTTGGTTGGTTTGGTGTATGTCAGTTGTTGTTTTCACTTAAAATTAAGTCCATTTTAAACAAAACAGAGGCACTTTGAGTGGTTTCGTCCACACCGGGCCTCGGATTGAGGTTTGGTTGACTCGTACACATCACATATGAGACATGGATCATTTTCATAAAGTTTCAACACAATTATAATCCGTTTGATCGGTTTGGAATATGTACGTAAAATATTGTCCATTTTGAACAAAAGAGAGGCAGTTTGGGTGGTCCTGGACACACGACATCTCAGATTGAGGCAGGGTTGAATCTTACACATCACATATGACCCATAGATCATTTTCCTAAAGTGTCAACAGAATCTGAAGGTGTTTGGTTGGTTTCCCGTATGTTAGTTGTTGATTTCACTTACAATTTAGTCCATTTTGAACAAAAGAGAGATAGTTTGAGTGGTCCCCATCACACCGCAGCTCAGGTTGAGGTGGGGTTTACTCGTACACGTCACATATGATCCATGTATATTTTTAATAAAGTTTCAATAGAATCATAAGTCGTTTGGTTGGTTTGGCGTATGTCAGTTGTTGTTTTCACTTAAAATTATGTCCATTTTCAACCAAAGAGAGACAGTTTGAGTGGTCCCAGCCACACCGCGGCTCGGATTTAGGCAGGGTTGACTCATAAATGTCACATATGTTCCATGTATCATTTTCCTAAAGTTTCAATAGAATCCGAAGGCGTTTGGTCGGTTTGGATTATGCCAGTTTTTGTTTTCACTTAAAATTAAGTCTCTTTTAAACAAAGGAGAGGCACTTTGAGTGGTGTCGGCCACACCGGACCTAGGATTGAGGCGGGGTTTACTCGTACACATCACATATGATCCATGGATCATTTTTCTAAAGTTTCAATACAATCATAATCCGATTGATCGGTTTAACATATGTACATAAAATATTGTCCATTTTTAACATAGGAGAGACAGTTTGGGTGGTGTTGGCCACAACGTGCCTCGGATTGAGGCAATATTGACTCGTACACATCAAATATGACCCATGGATCATTTTCCTAAAGTTTCAATAGAATCCGAAGGAATTTGGTTGATTTCCCGTATGACAGTTGTTGATTTCACTTACAATTTAGTCCATTTTCAAAAAAAGAGAGACAATTTGAGTGGTCCCAGCCACACCGCGGCTCTGATTGAGGCGGAGTTGACTCGTACATGTCACATATAACCCATGGATAGTTTTACTAAAGTTTCAACAGAATCCAAAGGTGTTTGGTCGGTTTGGCTTATGTCAGTTGTTGTTTTCACTAAAAATTAAGTTCATTTTAAACAAAAGAGAGGAACTTTGAGTGGTGTTGGCCACACCGGGCCTCGGATTGAGGCGGGGTTGACTTGTACACGTCAAATATGATCCATGGATCATTTTACTAAAGTTTCAACATAATCATAATCCGTTTTATCGGTTTGGTGTATGTACATAAAATATTTTCCATTTTGAACAAAAGAGAGGCAGTTTGGATGGTCCCGGCCACACAGTGCCTTGTATTGAGGAAGGGTTGACTCGTACACATCACATATGACCCATGGATCATTTTCCTAAAGTGTAAATAGAATATGAAGGCGTTTGGTAGGTTTCTTGTATGTCATTTGTTGATATCACTTACAATTTAGTCCATTTTGAACAAATGAGAGACAGTTTGAGTGGTCCCGGCCACACCGTGGCTCAGATTGAGGCAGGGTTGACTCGTACACATCAAATATGACCCATGGATCATTTTAATAATGTTTCAACAGAATCCGAAGGTGTTTGGTTGGTTTGGCGTATGTCAGTTGTTGTTTTCACTTAAAATTAAGTCCATTTTAAACAAAACAGAGGCACATTGAGTGGTGTCGGCCACTCCAGGCCTCCGATTGAGGCGGGGTTGACTCGTACACGTCACATATGAACCATGAATCTTTTTCCTAAAGTTTCAACAGAATCCCTAGGCGTTTGGTCAGTTTTCCGTATGTCAGTTGTTGTTTTCACTTAAAATTAAGTACATTTTAAAAAAAGAGAGGTACTTTGAGTGGTGTCGGCCACACTGGGCCTCATATTGAGGCGGGGTTAACTCGTACACGTCACATATGAGACATGGATAATTTTCCTAGAGTTTCAACACAATCAGAATCTATTTGATCAGTTTGGCCTATATACGTAAAATATTGTCCATTTGGAACAAAAGAGAGGAATTTTGGGTGGTCCTGGCCCCACGGTGCCTCGGATTGAAGCGCGGTTGACTGGTACATGTCACATATGACCCATGGATCATTTTCCTAAAGTTTCAACATAATCCGAAGGTGTTTGGTCGGTTTCCCGTATGTCAGTTGTTGATTTCATTTACAATTTAGTCCATTTTGAACAAAAGAGAGACAGTTTGAGTGGTCCCGGTCACACCGCAACTCAGATTGAGGTAGAGTGGACTCGTACACATCACATATGACCCATGGATCATTTTCATAAAGTTTCAATAGAATCAGAAGTTTTTTGGTTGGTTTGGCGTATGTCAGTTGTTGTTTTCACTTAAAATTATGTCCATTTTAAACAAAAGAGAGACAGTTTCAATGGTCCCGGCCACACCGCGGCTCAGATTGAGGTGAGTTTGACTCATACATGTCACATATGACCCATGGATCGTTTTCCTAAAGTCTCAACAGAATACGAAGGCGTTTGGTTGGTTTGACGTATGTCATTTGTTGTTTTCAATTAAAATTAAGTCCATTTTAAACAAAAGAGAGCCACTTTGAGTGGTGTCGGCCACACCAGGCCTCGGATTGAGGCGGGGATGACTCGTACAAGTCACATATGAGAAATGGATCATTTTCCTAAAGTTTTAACACAATCATAATCCGTTTGATCGGTTTGGCGTATGTACGCAAAATATTGTCCATTTTGAACAAAAGAGAGGCATTTTGGGTGGTCCCGTCCACACGACACCTCAGATTGAGGCGGAGTTGACTCGTACACATCACATATGACCAATGAATCATTTTACTAAAGTTTCAACAGAATACGAAGGCGTTTGGTAGGTTTCTCTTATGTCAGTTGTTGATTTCACTTACAATTTAGTCCATTTTGAACAAAAGAGAGACAATTTGAGTGGTCCTGGACACACCGTGGCTTGGATTGAGGCATAGTTGACTCTTAAATGTCACATATGACCCATGGATCGTTTTCCTAAAGTTTAAATAGAATCCATAGGTGTTTGGTTGGTTTGGCGTATTTTAGTTGTTGTTTTCACTTAAAATTAAGTCCATTTTAAACAAAAGAGAGACATTTTGAGTGGTGTCAGCCACACCGGGCCTCGGATTGAGGTGGGGTTGACTCTTACACGTCACATATGAGCCATGGATTGTTGTCCTAATGTTTCAACACAATCACAACCCATTTTATTGGTTTGGCGTATGTACATAAAATATTGTCCATTATTAACATAAGAGAGACAATTTGAGTGGTGTCAACCACACTGCGCCTCGGATTGAGGCGGGGTTTACTCTTACACATCAAATATGACTCATGGATTGTTTTCCTTAAGTTTCAATATAATCCGAATGCGTTTGGTCAGTTTTCTGTATGTTAGTTGTTGATTTCACTTAAAATTAAGTCCATTTTTATCAAAATAGAGGCACTTTGAGTAGTGTCGGCCACACCGGGCCTCTAATTGAGGTGGGGTTGACTCATACACATCACATATGAGTCATGGATCATTGTGAAAAAGTATCAACACAATCAGAATCCGTTTGATCGGTTTGGCGTATGTACGTAAAATATTGTCCATTTTAAACAAAAGAGGGACAATTTGGGTGGTTCCAGCCACACCGTGCCTTGGATTGAGGAAGGGTTGACTCGTACACATCACATATGACCCATGTATCATTTTACTAAAGTTTCAATAGATTTGGAACGCATTTGGTCAGTTTTTCGTATGCCAGTTGTTGTTTTCACTTAAAATTAAAGTCATTTTGAACAAAAAAGAGACATTTTGAATGGTACCGTCCACACCTCGCCTTGGATTGAGGCGGGGTTGACTCATACACGTCATATATGACCCATGGATCGTTTTCCTATAGTATCAATATAATCTGAATGCGTTTGGTCGGTTTACCGTATGTCAGTTGTTGATTTCACTTAAAATCAAGTCCATTTTTAACAAAATAGAGGCATTTTGAGTGGTGTCGGCCACACCGAGCCTCGTATTGAGGATGAGTTGACTCATAAATGTCACATTTGACTCATGGATCGTTTTCCTTAAGTTTCAATAGAATATGAATGCGTTTGGTCGGTTTTTCGTATGTCAGTTGTTGATTTCACTTAAAATTAAGTCCATTTTTAACAAAACATAGGCACTTTGAGTGGTATCGGCCACACCGAACCTCTAATTGAGGCGGGGTTGACTCGTACATGACACATATGAGTCATGGATAATTGTGAAAAATTATCAACACAATCAAAAGCTTTTTTATTAGATTGGCGTATGTACGTAAAATATTGTCCATTTTAAACAAAATACATACACTTGGAGTGATACTGGACACACCACACATTAGATTGAGTCAGAGTTGAATTTTACATGTCACATATTACCCATGGATCGTTTTCCTAAAGTTTCAACACAATCCGAAGGCGTTTGGTTGGTTTCCCATATGCCAGTTGTTGATTTCACTTAAAAATAAGTCAATTTTGAACAAAAGAGAGGCAGTTTGAGTGATCCTGGCCACACCGTGCCTTTTATTGAGGTAGGGTTGACTTATAAAGGTCACATTTGACCCATGGATCATTTCCCTTAAGTTTCAATAGAATCCGAATGCGTTTGGTCGGAGGGGAAGGGTCTAGTCGGGTACGTGGAGATGCTCGTCTACCTCTGGTACAAACCTCCCTCGTACCATCGGCCTAAGCACAGAAAAAATGGAATAATGAAAAGTCAACATATTTATGTGCCTATAAAATCTACACATATACAGCACATAGCCACATCATGTCATGAAAAATAACACTAAGGATCAGACAAAATAGAAGCAGTCATGCAGAGTAATGACAAGTGTACATACAGATCAGAAGCAGCTAAAAAATTGTTGCATACATGCCATGTTTATTTCCTAAAACCAAGTAAAAAAAGAAAAATGATGAAACTCTAGAACATGGGTTGCCTCCCAAGAAGTGCTAAGTTTTACGTCTTCATCCAGATGGATGGAAACTGGTCAATCGTCTTGGTCCATCAGCTCAGCACTTCTCTGCCTCTTACAAGAACTGGTGGCTGTGTCATCAAGCTCACAGGGACGCTTAGTGGGATTGATCACTTCAGGAGCGTAGCGGGCGTTAATCTGGTGTGGAAGTAAGAGAATATGACGCTCGTCATCAGCCAGACGCTGATTCACCCGTCGTGCGAGGTCAGATGAAGACGGGACGTGCACATCGATGATCATGGAAGAGGCAGACAATCTAGACATTGTTGGTTAAGCTGCATCCACAAATAGATTCATTTTTATATATTATAACCTTTATAAATGTTTGTCCCATGTTTACAAACAATTAATGTGTGAAAATTGTGAAAAATTACTTATCGGATATATAAAAATGGATTTACTCATGGACATGATGCATAATATCTCAAATATTCCTCATTGGATCCCAATTTGAAATTTTAATCCATTATCAAATGTCTTATATCAATTTATTTTTATTTGGATCCTTAAGGTTGAACGCTTTTTGTAAAATCTAGCCAAGGGAGGATAGACTAGTGACTTGGAATACAATTGGATGTTATGTGGTGAAAACCACATTATAAGCATTGTTTAGGATATTATTGAGGTGGTTTGAGGATCAAATCTATATTTTTAGAGAAAATCCAGCATGTCCATGTTTGGTGGTCAAAGTTTTGAAGTGTGGGGGGGGGGGTATTTGGTGGTTGAGGAGGGGGATAAGGGGGATGTCCAAGGTCTAGGAGGAGGGATGGGGGGCTGTCCAGGGTCCAGGAAGGGGGGTGGGGGCTGTCCAGGGTCAAGGAGAAGGGGAGAAGGGGCTGTCCATGGTCCAGGAAGGAGGGGGGGGGGCTGTCCAGGGTCCATCGAGGAGGGGGGCTATCCAGGGTCCAGGGTGGAGGGTGGGGGGCTTCCTAGGGTCCAGGAAGGAGGGGGACTATACAAGGTCCTGGGAGGAGGGTGGAGGGGGGTTGTCCAGGGTCCAGGAGGGAGGATGTCCAAGTTTCAAGAAAGAGGGGGGCCAGGCTGTCCAAGTTCCAGGAGGGGGGGACTATCCAGGGTCCAAGAGGGGGGGTGTCCAGGGTCCATGAGGAGTGGGGGCTCTGTTAAAGGGAGGAAATCCCCAAATAATTCATTGAAAATTAACTAAACTTAATCCAAAAAACATCACAATTCCAATCCATCACCCAACCAACATCCAATTCATCCTCAATATCACTAACCTTCGCATGCCATAAACAAAAAAACCTAGTTTATACCAAATTAAAATAGAAAACAAAAATAATAGATGCAAAACATTAAAACTAAGGTAGTACTTACAGATTTAGAGTGTAGAACTACAAAATTGTTTTATTTAATATGGATCTGTGAGTGGAACGAGTTTCTGAGTCTTTGTATAGAGAGATCCTAGACGTTTAGGTCAAATCAAAATAGAAAATAAAAAAATAGATGAAGAACATTATAACTGAGGTAGAACTTACATATTTGAAGTGTAGAATAGAAAAATTGTTTGATTGAAGAGGATGGATGGAGTTTTGGAGACTGGGTAACGAGAGAGCTTTGGGAGACCTTCAATTTAGGGTTGCAGTCGAGTGGAGGGGGACTATAATCGAGCGGAGGGGCTACTGGACACCCAAACTGGATTTAGGGGAAAAATTTCCCAACAGTTTTAAAAAACCGTTGGGAATGTAGTCCTATACCAACGGTTTCTTAAAACTGTTGGTAAAAGGTGGCATAGATTCCAACATATACCAACGGTTAGTGTATAACCATTAGTAAAAAAGTGTATTAATTGAGGCCTATACCAATGGTTTTACAAATCATTGGTAAATTTCTTCATAAAATCCTCTATACCAACAGTTTTCTTAAAACTATTGGTATACATAACCATTCTCAATGGTTTATGAAACCGTTGGTATATAAGCATTGGTAAAAATGGGATTTCCAGTAGTGTGAGATGAATCCAAGTAGGCAACCACCAAAAGATTTGTGCCTAACAGTCAGTGAATGTATATAGCAGGCAATATGTAGAAATGAAGTAATAAACTAGGAAGTACTCAAAGGTAAAAAATCATAAAATTTTAAATTAAATTCATTTTCATTTATAAATTATTCAAACCATTGAATAACACAACCTTGTGATCTAGCCTAATCTATATATCCCCCTGTGTAGTAGTAACAATAGACGTCTCAGAATACCATCTAAACAACCAAGTAAAACTGAGTCCAAGCTTATGCTTTGGCTTGGAAGACTTGTCACAATCATTCAAAAGAAACCATCTAGGAAAGTTCTCACAGTCTAACCCCTCTAGTTTAACATATCATCAAATCAATAAATAACAAACCTCTGGGAAAGATCATACAGTCTAACCCCTTTGGTCCCACATAGCACTAATAATTTACAAATGACCACCTGGTTAGATCTCACAGTCAATACCCCTTGGTCTACATAGCAACAACAAATTATAATGGCCACCTAGAAACTCTCACAGTCAATTCCCTAGGGTACAACATTTATTTAAAATATGACCCTCTGGGTAGCTCTCATGGTATAACCCCTATGGTCTATGACCACCCGAAAGTTCTCACAGTCAATACCTCCGGGTCAGCATAAAAAAATTCATACATAAATGACCCTCCCTTGGGAATCTATCATAGTCAATTCCCCTTGGTCATAATTTCAAAATTTGAAAAACATGCATCTCAATAAACAACAACTCCATCCTAACAACACTAGGCATGAAAAACAAAGTAATCCTAACATGATTTCTAGACCCAATGGCTATAATCAATCAAACATGGGAAACAAACCCATAATCAAGGAAATAAACCTTATAAATAAGCAATAACCATTTCTCAATCAAACACACCATAATAGTTCTTAAATAGGGTTAAATTCCATAACATGAAATACCCTAAACATGGGTATCAGAACTTTTAGCATATATAATCCAAATACAATCAAAGAAAGGCACAAACCACCAAACTTGATGTTATACAAACAACACTATTAAATGTAGGTCCTTGAATTATCCTAGAACAACATATATCTATAAAAAGGTTAAAAATTTTCAACCTTGGATAAATCAAGGGAGAAGAGGAATTAGGAAGAGAGGCTCAAGAATAAGGGAGAACTCACCATTCCAACGCACCCCGCTGGAGTTCGGATCGGACCTTGGACAGAGAAATGGTGGTTCAGACTTTGATCATCACTCATGGTCTCTCATGGAAAAACCAAGGTTAGATGAAGGTATTTATGGAGATGAGACGCAACCCCACTCTGATATATCAATTAAAAAGAAAAGTACACGACGCATTCATTTAATGTACACGCCATGTACAAGCCTCAACTGGATCCTGCTTTAGGTGGTCTTTCAGGTCACCTACACGACCATGAATTCAGCCGTTACATAGACAGTACATAACTACATGTAGAAACTGAGTACATGGTGTGTACGTAAGAGTACATGGCGTTTACTTAGAAAAAAACTCATTTCTCCCTTTTTCTTTAAAACAGCCCGAAATCAAGATCCATACATGAAAATGGAGATCTAGGTTCTTAAAAATTTCTAAAACTTATAGAAATTGAATATTGAAAAATTTATTTCATATTTGGAATTCGAAGGTTCAAATTTGGTAAATAGTTCCATTTTATTTTTGGTCAATATGAATAGTAATAGTGGTAAAATTTATCACTTCGGTAAATGGTAAATTTGGTTAATACAGGTTAAAACTAAGTGATAAGGTTATAATATTTCATCTTAATTCTTACTAGATGAAGTTAATTCAAAATTTACCGCCTTAGGTTCAAAACAGATATATTTAATGGACACTTGTCTATGAATATAATATTCAAATCAAATAAATTTATTAATTGTCACTCTCTTAGTTTAAAATATCTATTATGTGTCCAAATTAGGAAAAATGAAATTTATGAACAAATATAAATTTCAATATTATTCATAAGGAAATTATATTAATTATCATAATTTATTTCTATTTTTTATTGATTATATAATTACCATAAATGCTTGCTCAATGCTAATACAGTATTTATTCAATTAATAGAAAAATGTAATAAATGATATTAAAAACATTAAAAGTGACATAATTTGAGTGATTTATAGTGTTACATAAATTTTGTATATGAATATGAAATATTATTGATGTTTAAATCAATTGTATTCTAAATAAAACTTTTTCATGATGTTTTTGAAGTCAAATTAGATGAATAGTGTCAAAATTTACATTAAAGATAATTAATCAAAATAATATTTTATTAAATTATTTAAAAATAATTAAAACATTTAAATAGGAAAAATGGGTAATATATAGTCTAAAATTTTATCCCTTATCCATTTATGATTCAATAGTTACCTTATATGTAAAATTACAACCCTCTAAGAGTGAAAAATAGGTTACTGCAGTTAATGTTAAAATATGTTCACTAAGGAGTTAAACCAAGAAAACCTATCAAAATTTTATTATTTGATGATATTTAAACCATATACTATCATAATAGCTAATAAATATCTATTTGGATTCATTTTTATGTGTAATTACTTTATTATAATATAATATTTTAAGAAATTCTAAAAGCGCCCCTCACCTCAATTATAAAAGGGAACCTCCTCCCTCACTTCTTTATACCACATTGAGCCATTTATATAGACCAAAACATACCAAAATACCTTATAAACTTTCCTATAAACATTATATATGTGATTTCAATCTCAAAATACTAACCCTAGGACCCTTAATATGAGATTTAAAGGATTTATTTCAAAGGAAAGGTAATCGCCTTAACCGATCACTTTCTTTTTACTTATACTTTAATTCATTTAAATATATGGTATTTATCATAAAATAATAAATTAAGTATCATAAATGGACATAAATTTTATTATTATTAAATCATTATTATCCACCCTCTTTCCCATCATATGGGAAGTGAAGATATTGCTCGTGTGTGCGTACGACTTACCGTCTCCACATAGCAATACAATTCATTTTCCATAAACATATTTAATGGATGGTTATTATGATTAGTTTAATGTTTATATATGATAATTATGAAATAATTATACACCTATAATTATAATATCATATATACCTTCTTACCTTCCTATCCGTTGGAATACAATAACATTGCTTGTGCGTACGTGTGGACTACCACCTCCACAAAGCAATGTGATTTTTTCCATTTTTGTTTTACTTGGATAGTAATAAAGATAAATTTGATGAATATATATGATTTATATGATATAATAATGATTCTATAAATTATAATTATTCTTTACCTTTATTTCGTTCTATCCTATGAAAAATTAAAATAACATTCATGCGTACGTACGACCTACTATCTCCATGAACAATGTAATTCATTTTTCTATCTATAAATTTTATGGATAACCATGAATATTTATATAATGAATATACATGATAATTATATTATGATCAATTTTTTATATGATATAACCATGATAGAATTACAAGGATCGAATCTACTGAACGAAAACATACATGAAAAGTGACCCAGAACAATATTTTTAATATATAATTACTAATAAATGGGTGATAGAAGGTTATAAGTAAATCATATATGATATGATATATATTAATATGGTTATGAAATATATTCGTAATAAATATATATTTATTATACACAAGTTTCAAATGCATATGAAGGAAGTCAAACCTAAGGGAAGAGTTTATTTCACAATCTCATCACTATTCGAAATTGTCTCTATTGGGAGTCTTTTATTCCATAACCATATTTTATAAAATTATTTTAAATAATATTTTTAATATAATATAATTATTTTTTGAAGAAATTTTTATCTATATTTTACCTTTTTAAAATTTTTTAAAGGAATATTCTTGTCATGTTCTGAATGAGGTATTTTTTTTTAATTTTACCGAAAGTGTAAAAGAAATGTTTTTTAACTTATATGACATGAACAATATTTACCACCATCATTAATGATCAATGATTTTAAGATTAATTTTTAATTTTACAAGGTTATTTTAAAATAAAATGGTTTCTTTAGTATGTGTGAAGTTTTTATATTAAAAAATTATTTTCAAAGTGAAAAGGGTATTTTCCTCAAGAAATATTCTAGTAATCTATTTAAAGTATTTTAATCTATGTAAATAAAATTTATTGAATATTATTTTGAGGATGTAATCTAATGATACCATCCAAGATATTTTTATGGATAGTTTATGATCATCTTGAAAAGGGAAATTATTGATATTTTGTATTCTAGTTCTTCCAATATAGAAAATTATTGATTTTTAAGGCATATTGATAATGTAGTATTATTTATTCATTTGAGGAATGCATTGAACTTAGTACGTGATGGTCAAGGATCATTATATCCCCTCAATTCATAGGTAGGTCTCATGAGACAAACTAGATAGGTTTTTGGCTAAGTATTTACCTATTTATTTTCAGATGTCTTGGAACAAGGTCTCGATGATGTTTTCAAATGTCTTGTCTAAGGCCTTGATGATAAGTTTTAGATGTACGACATTGTGAATTACCTAATTTTTAAATCAATTATTGATATCCATGTGATTATTTTATTTTTTATGATATCTATAGATTAGTTTCTAGTTCATGTGATTATTTATATGGTATTATTTTGACCATTATTTATTCTTTCCATATTATTCATGACTTATTAGTTTCTGCTGTATGCATACCCTTACTAAGAATTTTAGTTAACCCTTTTATCTATTTTATTTTACCCAAGACATTAATAAGGGTATTATGAATAAAATTAAGGGTGAAATAATTATTTTATTCCATGTATTTTATATTTCTAATGTAATATGGTAATCATGTTTGTATCTAGTTTTTCAATACTATTGAACTATTAAGTCCTTTGGGATGTGATCTATTGTGTCTAGTGTCAATGTAATAAAGTAACCACCAGATCTAGGCTATTGGTGTCAAGGTATTTATAGTTAGTATTAGATAATTTTTAGCAGAACACCTTGGTAACTATATTTAGGAAAAAATAGATTAGGTTATGTAACCCTATAAAAAACTTTGAGAATATTCCCAAAGAAACAAAGCTTATGATTTTGAGATTAGTTATACATGAATTTTCAATTTATGTTGAATTTTTCACTAGTCTTGAATTTATAAATTATGATTCATAATGTTATGATCTAATCTAGTGTATTCCATTTTTTATAAATGGTTCCTAGTGTAAGTAATGGAAACTATATCAATTCATGTAACCCATGTAGAGATTTACCTACTAAGCAAGATAATTAAGCTAGAGTTGAGGCTTTAGCTGGAGTTGAATAAATTATAACTATATTGGCATATCTGACTCAGGTTATGACCAACAACTTGGATTATATGGATCATCTTGTAGATCCATAGCATTGTGTAATAATGTTAGATCTCTTTATACATCAGCAACCTCTAACATTCAATGGAACTATGGATATATTTTTAGATGAGAAATGGATAAGTTCCTTAGACAAGATATTTATCACTTCTAGAAGTAATGAAAGGGATAAGGTTTTCATGAAATTTTATCATCTCTCAAGATATGAAGATTGATTTTGGTCATTGATTCAAAATACTAAGGATTAATAAGAAATACCGATCATGGAATGGAAGGATTTTATAGAACTTTTCTTGGAAAAATATTTTACTCATGAACAATGAGAGGATATGGAAAAGAAATTATTAAGTGCAAGACAAAAGGAATATGAAAATGTTTCTAATAATGAAGCCAACTTTATAAGGTTATCAATGCATTCTGTGGACTATATACATAATCCAATGAGTAATATTGGCCATTTCTTTGATGTATTAAATCCCTTCCTTAGAAGGGAACTAGTCTCCCAAACTTTCTCATCACACGAGGACATGGTCTCATGTGCTATAAAGATAGAGAAATAATTATCTAAGTCTTATGAATTAAAGGGAAAATATTATAATAATAGGATGGAAGATAAAAAAATGGATAAGGGTATGAAGAGAAAAGGAAATTTTCTAACATGAGATACTTATGGAAGGAAACACCTTGGTACCTATTTAAAAGGGAAAAGAGTTTTCCTAAAATGTGGAGAAAAAGGCTATCGTGATCATGTTTGAAAAGGAAAGAAAGAAAATACCAATTTTCAATGCTTCAACTATAAGGGTATGGGGAATTATGAAAATTATTGTCCCAGGCATTAAGGGAATTTTCCCCAGAAAAGGACAAGGGAGAAAGGCCATGATTTTTTGATCACAACATCAAAGGTTTAAGTTCCTAAATATGTGGTAGTGGGTAATTTATTAATATATTAAAATTTAACCAATAATTTATTTGATTCTAGATCTTATCACTCTTTTACATCTTCCATATTTTCTAAAAAAATTAGATATTTCTTTAGAACCTTAAGAAGAGAGTTATCAGTCAAGACTCTTAGTGGAAGTCTCACCACAATAAGTATGTTTCAGTCAGTTCTTATTATGAAACATAAAAGTTCTATATTTTCTAACTTTATTATTTTTCCTATGGAGGATTTTGAAATAATCCTTGGTATGTAATGTATTTTAAAATATTATTAAAAAATATATTACAAGGAGAAGGAAATTAAAATTCATGGTGAAGATGTATAATTTCTTATCTTTAGAGGGGAGACTTCATCATCTGATTCATGTTTAGATACACCCCTAATAGCTCTTCTAAATGAGATTATTAAAGAAGAGTAGACAAAATCTCTGGATAGAAAAGGTAATATTCAAATTTAGGACGTACCTATTGTATAATAATACATTGATGTATTTCTTGAAGAATTACAAAAAAATATCCACCACAGTGTGAAGTTGAGTTTTCCATTGATTTAATTACCAATGCAAGAATAATATCAAATACTCCATATAAAATGGCTATTGTGGAATTATTAGAGTTGAAGAAAAAAATAGAGGAGTTGTGTGATAAGGGATTTATACAACCTAATGTTTCTTCTTGAGGAGACCCTATTCTTTTTTTAAGAATAAAAATGAATATGTGAGGATTTAGATAGATTATATTGAAATCAATGTTATTATAATAAAAAACAAGTATCCTCTACCTCATAATGATGACTTATTCAATCAAATTTATGAATCTAATTATCATTAAAATATTAATCTTCATTCTAGATATTATAAATTGTGAGTAAAGAAGGAATATATCTTAAAGACAACATTTCAAATGAGGTATGGGCATTACGAGTTCATAGTAATTCCATTTGGATTGACTAATGCACCCTCTGTCTTTAGGTATCTAATGAATATAGTATTTAAGGAATATATTGATAATTTTTTGTTGGTATTTATTGATTATATCTTGGTGTAATCCAAAATCCATGAGGTCCATTAAAATCAATTATGGACCATTCTTTAGACTATTATAAGAAAAGTGTTATATAGTAAATTTAGCAAGTGTGAATTTTGGCTTCATAAAGTTTTTTTCTTGGCCATATTATCTCCAAGGATGAAATCTTAGTTGATCCTATATAGAAAAAGGCATTCCAAGAATGGTATACTAATAAACATAACTGAGGTACATAGTTTCATTATTTTGGAAAGTTATTATTGTTGATTTGTTAAAAAAATTCCCGATTGGCTAATCTGTTAACCAGCTTACTCATAAAGGGGTTAAGTTCATATGGTTTAAGGAATGTGAAGAATTTTTTGAAGAATTTAAGTGGATATTGGTTAATTCTCATATTTTGAATCTACCATCAAGAAAATATGTAAAAAAACTATCTGACCTATTTTCTTGAATTAACATTTATAACATTTACTATGAAGATATGGAGACACCATATCTATGGTGAAAGATGTGAGATATTTATGAATCAAAAGAGTTTGAAATGAATCTTATAAGTAGAAAAAAAATCAACATGAGGCATAGATGATGAATCAAACTACTTAAATATTATGATTTCTCAATATAGTACAATCCATTAAAGGAAAATAAGGTGACAGATACACCGACCCAGAAATATTATGGAGTTATAACTAAAATGAGGATTGATAGGAAGCCTATGTTCATGGATTTAGTAAAGATAGATTTGAGAATTATTAAGGAAGGGGAAACACCACTCCTTTTTTAGATGATTATTAAACTATATTTATTGGAAAAGATAAAAGTTCTTATCCTAATGATGAGAATATTCAAAGGAAAATTAAAGCTATGAATGATGGGAAATTATCAAACTTCATATATGAAGATGTCATTACAGAATTTGGAAAGAGGCTATGTGTTGCATCTATACCTAAGCTAAAAAGGGAATTATTAGATGATTCTAATAGCTAGAATTTCTATATATACCTTGGAAGCACCAAGATGTATAGAGATTTGAAGAAACATTTTTTGTGGGATAATATGAAGCGTGAAATTGCTAATTATGTGTCAAGATGTTTGGTTTATCAACAAGTGAAGGATGAGAAACAACATCCTAGAGGAGTCATGGAACTAATACTTATTCCTATATAAAATATAAACATATATATATATATATATATAATATAAACACACACAAATATAATATATTATAAACACACACACACACACATATATATAAACATAAAATATAAAATATAAAATATAAAATATATCACACACATATATATATTAGTATATTTATATAAATATAAATATATATATATATATTATTAAATTTTAAATGTAAATATATATATATATATATAACATAATACAATTAAATATTTTAAATTTAGTCACGTTTTTAAGAAAACATGACTATTTTAGTGACATTTTTACCAGAGTTTTAAAACATGGCTAATTATATATATATATATATATATTTATATATATGAATACATACACATATATATTTACACACACACATAAACATATATAATATATATATATATATATATAATATACATGTATATAAATAAATAAATATATATATAATATAAACACACACACATATAATACATATATATAAATAAACATAAAATATAAACATAAATATATATAATATAAAAATATATGTAAAATATAAACATGCACACATAAACACATAATATAATATAAACACACACATACACATATAAACTTAAAATATAAAATACAAAATACAAAATAAAAAATAAAAAATAAAAAATATAAACATATATATATTAATATGTGTATATATATAATATTATTTTTTTAATTATTGAAATATATTTACATATATATAAATATAAATAATACAATTTTTATATTCAAAATTATATTAGGTGAGTTGGTCCACGACTTCCTTCTGAGGATAGAGGTTCATGGATCCAGTTTTGCTGGAAGCAGACATTCTGCATTAACATGAGGCAGTACTGGAGGTGTGTATTAGTTTGGGGGGACGCCTAGTGGGTTATTGGAGTGGATGATGGGGTTCAGGTACTTGAGAGGGTGGACCGGGGTACTGGAGTAAGCGGGGTGCAGGTACTGGATGGGGGGATGCCCGGTGGGGGGGTACTGTAGTGGGGGGACACCTGGTGGGGGTACTATAGTGGTGGTGGGGGGAGATATCTGGTGTTAGGCAGAATGGGGTGCATAACATGTGCAGTTTTTTTATGAATTTCAAGAAAACTAAAAAATTTATGGGCGATATTGATAAACGTCGCTAATTTAGTAATACCTTATTTATAGATATTTTTGAGAAACATCGATAAATCAATTAGTGATGTTTTAAAATATCACTAATGAAAAAATGTCATTAATTTATGTTTTTTGGTAGTGTTTTTCACTATATTACCAAACACTTCTAAAAAGAATGATGTGATATGAGTTATTGATGATAAAATTACCAATTCTGTACATTTTTTCACTATAAGAAAAGATTTACCATTAGAGTACCTTACACACATATATATTAATGAAGTTTTAAGAATTAATGGTGCACCTATTTCAATTGTATCTAATTATTATCCACAATTTACATCAAAATTAGAGAAAATTACTCAAGAGGATCTTGATACCAAGATTCATTTGAGAACCACTTATCATCCTCAAATGGATGAGTAGTCATAAAGGAATATCCAAACTTTATAAGACATGTTGAGGTCATGATCACTTTATTTTCAAGGTCTGTGGGATTGGTATTTACCTTTGGTAGAGTTTTCCTATAAAAATATCTTCCATTAAAGTATTCAAATGGTTCTGTCTGAAGTATTATATGGCACACTATTTCATACTCCAACTTTTTCAGATAAAATTGGTGAAAGGAAGCTTGTAGGACCATAACTTGTGGAGGACATAATGAAAAAGGTAAATACTATTCAAACTCACATCAAAGTAGCTCAGAGTAGGAAAAATAATTGGAGCTATGTATTACCATTTGAGAAGGCCACCTAGCCTTTCTAAAGTACACGATGTATTTCATATTCCTTTGTTAAGGATATACATGACAAGCCCGATGTATGTGATCGCTTCCAAAGAAATAGAATTAGAACCCGATTTACCCTATTGTAAAGATCCAATCCAAACACTAGAGAACAAGTCTTGAGGAATCAGATGACTCAGTTGGTAAAGGAAATTTGGATAAATCATAAGATAGAAGAGGAAAAGTGGAATTTAAGACAAAGAACTATCCCAATACATTCATGAGGTGACATTATGGAAATTTCAAGGATGTTTTTTTTAAAGGAGGGAATAATGTAACACCCTAAAATTTTACAGTACATATATTTTTAAATAAATTTAATATCTTTGATAGCTTGTTTTACACACAACATAGAGTTCAAATGAACCACGATATATTATTATGTGATCATTAAAACATAAATTTTAGAATTGGAAGGTATGAATAGGACTAAATAAATTATAAAATTTATATGGTTTATACATTTATAAAATAAATTTATTGGTTATCAATAAAAATAAAAATAAAACCATTTCAAAGTAAAATATTTTTTTAAAAAACTATTTTTATGCACACAATTGTTGATATCTTAATAATTTAAATTATTCACTATTGATGAATTATTTTAATGATTCAATAATTTTTTTAACGTTCATATTGAGTTTTTACTAGGAATAGGATAATAATAAATCTAGTTTTATGCTTAAAAACTATATATTTTCTAAAAAGATATTTTCATCACATTTCAAACAATTATTTTAAAATTAATTTCTAAAACTTATAGAAATTTAATATTGAAAAATGGATTCCATATTTTAAATTAGTAGGTTCAAATTAGCTAAATAGTTTTATTTTATTTTTTGTCAATATGAATAGTAACCGTGGTAAAATATATCACCTCGGTAAACGGTAAATTGGGTTAATCAAGGTTAAAATTAAGTGATAAGGTAATAATATTTCATATTAATTATTATTTTGTGAATGTAATTACACCCTTATCACCTTAGGCTCTAAATTGATATTTTTAATGGAAAATTGTCTATGAAAATTACCAATATAATATTTAAATCAAAGAAGGTTACAAAATGTCACTCTCTTAGTTTTAAATATCTATTATGTGTCCACATTGAGAAAAAAGAAAGTTATGAATGAATATAAATTTTAATTTTGTGTATAATTAAATTATCTGAATTATGAAAATTTATTTATAATTTTTAGTGATTATATAATTACCTTAAATGCTTGTTCAATGCTAATATAGTATTTATTAAATTAATAAAAAAAATAAAATAAATGATATTAAAACATTAAAAGTGATATAATTTGAGTGATTTATAGTGTTACATATATTTTTTAGATTAATATTATATATTAGTGACATTATAATTAATTATATTCGAAATAAAACTTTTTATTGGTGTATTTAAATTCAAATTAAATGATTAGTCTCAAAATTGACATTAATGATAATTTATCAAAATAATAATTTATTAAATTATTTAAAAATAATTAAAATCTTGAAAGAGGGAAATGGAGTAATATATGGTCTAAAATTTCACCCCTTATCCATTTATAATACAATAGTTACATTATATGAAAAATTATAACCCTTTAAGAGAGAAAAATATGTTACCGCGATTAATGTTAAAATAGGTTAACTAATGGGTTAAACCAAAAGACAAGGTTTAAAACACCACAAAACTATCCAAATTTTATTATTTGATGATATTTAAATAATATCATACCCTAGGTTCTAATTTTTTACCATTTGGATGCATTTTACTTGAGAATGAATTTATTATAATTTAATATTTTAAGAAATTCTAAAAGTACCCCTCACATCAATTTTAAAAGGAAACCTCTTTCCTCACTTATTTACATCACATTGAAACTTATATATCTACCAAAATCTACCAAAATCACTTATAAAATTTATTATCCACATTCTATAGGTGTTTTTCATCCTAAAATACCAACCCTAGGACCCTTAATAAAATATTTAAAGAAGTTATTTCAAATGATAGGTAATCACCTTAACCGTTCACTTTCTTTTTTTACTTATTCTTTACCTAATATAAATATATGGTATTTATAATAAAATAATAAATTAAATATAATCAATATAATAAAATTTTATTAATATTTTGAAATCACCAATATCCACCCTCTTTCCCATAAAATGACAAGTGAAGATATCGCTTGTGCATATATATGACTTACCGTCTCTACGTAGCGGTACAATTCATTTTCCATCACCATATTTCATAGATTTTTATTATGACGAGTTTAATGTTTATATATGATAATTATGAAATAATTATATCAATTTAATTAAAATATCATATCTACCTTCTTACCTTCTAATCTGTTAGAATATAATAATGTTGCTCGTGCGTACGTGTGGACTACCACCTCCACAAAGTGATGTGATTCATTTTTCATTTTTATTTTACTTGTATGGTAATAAGGATATATTTGATGAATATATATTATTTATATGATATAATAATGATTTTATAAATTAAAATTATTATTTTCTTTTCTTTCTTTCCATCCTTCGAAAAATGAAAACAACATTCATGTGTACATATAGTCTAACCATCTCCATGAACGGTGTAATTCATTTTTATTTCTATAAATTTTAAAGATGAACATGAATACATATATAATGAATATAAATGATAATTATATCATTATTAAAATTTATTAAATGATATAACCATGATCAAATTACAAGGACCAAAACTACCGAACCAAAACATACATGAAAAACAGAGCAGTTATCACCCGGAATAATGATTTTAATAAGAATTATTAATAAATGGGTGATAAAAGGCTATAAGTAAATCATATATGGTATGATATATATTAATATGGTTCTATAATATATATATTAGAAATTTATATTTATTATATAGGAGTTTATAACGAATAAGAAGGAATTTGAACTTGAGGTAAGAGTTTATTTCACAATCTCATCACTATTTAGGGTTGTCTCTACCAGGGGAGTCTTTTATTCCATAAACATATTTTCCAAAAATGTTTTAAATAATATTTTTAAAATACTCCAATGATTTATTAAATAAAATTTTATCATTTTTTTACCTTTTTACAATTTGTTTATGGAATCTTCTTATCATTTTCTAAACGAGGTACTTTTTGACTATTACTGAAAGTGTAAAAGGGATGTTTTTTAACTAATAAAACAGGAAAATAATTTTTTTCCATAATAAAGAATCAATGATTTGAATATTAATTTATAATTTTATAATTTTATTTTCAAATAAAATTGTTTCTTCAATATGTGAGAAGTTTTTAGATTTAAAAAAATTATTTTCAAAGAGAAAAGAGTATTTTCCTCAAAAAATATTCCAGTGGCCTCTTTAAAGTATTTTCATATATTTCAACATCATTTTTTGAATATTATGTTGAGTATTTAATCTAATTATACTATCTAAAATATTTCTCTAGAAGGATTATTATCAGCTTGACTTGGGAGAGTATTGATATTTCATATGCTAGTTCTTCCAATATAGACAGTCATTGATTTTTAAGGCATGTTGATTAAGTCACATTATTAATTCATATGAAGAATGATTTAGACTTATTAATTAATGTGTGGGTCCCTTTATATCCCCTTGATGTTATGGTAGGTCTCATGGGACAAACTAGATTTTTTTTTGAGAATTTACACATTTATTTTCAGATGTCTTGGCACAAGGCCTCGATGATGTTTTCAGATGTCTTGGCCAAGGCCTTGATGGTAAGTTTCAAATATATATAATTATTCATTATCTTATTATAAAATTTTCTATTAATGTCCATGTGATTATTTTATTTTTTATTATATTAATGGATGCATTTCTAGTTCATGTAATTATTTATATGAAATTATTCTGACCATCATTTATTCTTTCCAGATTATTCATGCTTTATTAGCTTCGTACGAATACCCTTACTGAGAATCTAAAATCACACTTTTAATTATTTTATTTTCCCCATGACATCAAGAAGGTTATTATGAATAAAATGTAGGATTAAATAATGGTTTTATTCTATGTATTTTATATTTCCAATATAATATTGGAATCATGTTTTTATCTAGTTTTTCAAGACTACTGAACAATTTGATCTTTTAAGATGAAATCTCTTGTATCTAGTGTCAATGTAATAAAGTGACCATAAACTCTAGGCCATTAGGGTTAAGGTCTATAAAAATTTTCAAATCATGCTTCAACTATTCACATGCTAATAGAAAAGATCCAAAGAGCCACACAGTTAGGTTACACGGTTTGGCAAACCATACATCAACTGTGTGGTTCTACCATATCAAGTATAACACCCTATATGGTTGGTTCACATGGTTTTTCAAACCATGTTACAATAATATTTCTCTATATTTATCGAAGTGAAAAATTTTACCTGTCATGCACATAGTTTGACCAAATTTTGTGCCAGATGTGCACCTATCTAGTGACTGCCAAACCACGTGACACAGTTTTTTGGAGATGATGCATGATTTCTACTATCAATGCTCAAATAATGAACCTCCATAAAAACTTAAAAAACATCCCAAAAACATTCAGAAAATATTGAAACATAATCCAATAATTATATAACATGAAAATACATAAAACAAGGGTAAATTACCTGAAAAATGGAGTGTTACATTATCCCCACCATTGGTATTTACGTCCTTAGAAAGTGGAAAACTTGTATGGTTTTAAAAGAGATCAAGAACTTTCTCTAAAATTACTTTTTCACATTCCTACATCTATTATGGAATTTGACCATGCTTATATAAAACCCATACCAAACCGATGATTTTCCCATGAAATATCTTCTCTTACCTATCTAAAATCATTATCAATGCTTGAATCAATGTAATATCTAGTTCCAGATCAATATGGTCTCATTGAATCACATGGTCAGGATCAAGTAGACACTTATTCAATTGTGATACATGAAATATGTTAACAGATAAGTAACATTACCCACTCATTCAAGTATCTAAAAAGTTCCAATGTATTTTTGAGAAAACTTGCCTCATTTACCAAAATGACGATGCTCCAACCTTGGAGAGATTCTCAGGAAAACACGACCAACCTCCTAAAATGATAACAATTATCAATAATGTTCCACATATTATTTTTTATTATTATGATCCATCATCATCTACTTTCCAATCATCTAAATCTTCGCCATTTTCTATTGCACAAGGCTAGGTATGATAAGTAGAGTCTCACCTATTTCCACCCAACACAACGGAGAGTGACAAGGATGACCATACAATGGTTTGAAAGGATCCATATGTATTGATTCATAAAAAATATTATTATATGAGAACTCCACTAATGTTATATTCTCCTCCCATGAGCCTCAAAAATCCATTATACAAGTTCTAACCATGTATTACAATGTTTGGATTCTCTATTTGGATTTTCCATTGAGATTGTCCATTTGTTCGAGGATGATAAGCTATGATCATGTTCAATTGTGTTCCAAGGGATTACTGAAATGATTTTAAAAAAATTATAGGTAAACTTGGGGTCTCAATAAGACATGATTAAAACTATAATTTCATGCATATCTACTGTTTCTTGAATGTGTAGTTTTGAAAAGTATTCCACTACATTGGTTTCACGAATAGGGATGAAGTGAGCCAACTTTGTGAGTTGATATACAATAAACCATATGGAATCATGTTTCCTAACCATTATTGGTATACCTATCACAAAATCCATGGATATATACTCCCATTTAAACATAATAATCGGTAAAGAGTGCAACATACCCACTAGTTTTTGGTTCTCTTCCTTGACCTACTAATAGGTGAGGCATATCGAGACAAACTCCACCTCATTACTCTTCATTAAATCCCACCAAAACCATGCTCTCAGTTCTTTATACATATTCTATATTCTAGGATGGAAGACCCATCTAGAATGGTGGTAGGTATAAATGAGTTGTTCTCAATAGGTTTTTGGAACCACAATCTGATCTTTAAATCATAGTAAAGATATACCATCTAGATTCTACCCCTCAATGGTATCCTCACCATTGAGTTTTTTCCTCATGGTTAAAAATTTAGGATCGGATGTCTAAGAATCTCTAACTTGTTCAACTATATCAGGAACTAGAGAAACAAGAAATAAAACCGAAACATTAACTTACACAATATAATCTAGATGAATTTCAATTATGACTGAAATTAGATTTCATTGATCTGAAGGCTCCTTATACAACTGATTATATGAATTTTGAATCAATGTATACACTAGATAATTTTCTTTTCATGGTGTATACAGTAAATTGAAGTAAAAAATTTATAGATATTTCATCTATCTATGTTTCCTTAAATTCAAATACCTTTGTGATAAAATGTATTTCGATCCCTTATAATCAATGAACATCATAAATTTCTCACCAAAAAGATGATGATTCCAAGCATTTAAGGTATGAACTATAACATCCAACTCCAAATCATGTGTTGGGTAATAATTCTCATGAACCCATAATAGTTGTGAGACTTAAGTAACAAAATGATCTCCTTACATGAGAAAACAACTGAAACCAAACCCCGATGCCTCACAATAGACTAGATAACCTTGTTTAGACTATGGTAACATTAGAATAAGTGTTGATGTAAGTCATAACTTAATTTATTTGAAAGATATATGGAACCCATAACTCCATTGGAAAAGAAAACCTTTCCTTATCAAGGATTTAATTGGTGAGACTAGACATGAAAAATCATGAAAAAGTGTCAGTTGTATCCTACTAAGCCATGTAAACTGCATATCTCAAAAAAATTCTTTGGTGGTTTCCAAGAGATAACAACCTTTATATTTTCAGGATCTATGAGAAATCCCTTTTTAGAAATTTCATGACTAACGAAACATACTTATTTTATAAAAAAAATCACACATTGAAATCTTAGAAAAAAGGAGATGTTCTTGTAAGATACCCAACACTATAGCCAAGTGTTGTTCATGATCGGATTTAGTCCTAGAATACGACAGAGTATCATCAATGAACACAAACACAAAGAAATAAAGATACCTATAAAATATTTTATTAATCAATTCCATAAATATGGTTTGTGAATTAATAATACCAAATTTTATAATGACATATTCATAATGGTCATATCTAATCTTGAAGAATGTCTTTGGAATATCCTCCTTCCAAACTCCATATTGTGATACCCCGATCTTAAGTCAATTTTAGATAACCATTATTCTCCCCTAAATTGATCAAATAGATCATTGATTTATGGAAGTAGATACTGATTATTTATTATAACATGGTTGATATTATGATAATCCACACAAAGTCTATGAGTTTTATCCACCTTCTTTATAAAAAGAATCAGTGCTGCATACAGGTACATGATTGGTCGAATGAACCCTTTTCTTTCCAACTCTTACAATAACAATTTAAATTCCCTTAATTACATAGGTTTAATACTTTAATATGAAACTAAAATTGGATTTATTCCTAGTATAATATAAATCATAAATTTCACTTATATTTTGAGTGGAAACCCTGAGAAATTTTCAGAAAAAACATCAGGAAATTGGACAATGATGGTTGGAAATTTTTATTTTCGATCACATCCATGGATGACAAGATAACCATAAATAGTCCAAATAACTGGTACTAAAGATCCTACTAATATTTTATTTATATCCCAATATTATTTAAATATATTTTTAACACCATCCGATGGTGTGAAAAAAACCTGTTGGGAATAATAGTCAATGTGGGATTTGAATAATTTAAACCAATCCATTCCCAATATCAGGTCATAGATATCCATCTTAAGAACATAGAAACCCCAAACCAATTCAACTTCATTGATTTTTATTGAATACTATACACACTTAAAGTCTACACACTCCCATTTTCCTATATTTTTTTATAGTTTCAAAATAGAAGGCATCATTTTGACATACAAACCTATATGATTCACAAAATGAGAAGTGATAAAAGAGTGAGATGAAACCATATCAAATAAGGATTTAATAAGTGTTGAAATCAAAATAATCATACCTCACACCATTAAAGGACCATATTGATCATCTATGATCATATTCTCAACAACATAAAGCTGCATAGTTTCTCTTCCCCATTCCTTTCATCCTTGCTGAGATTTAATATTCAAGGCAGTCGTGGTGTTACTAAAATCACCTTGACTTTATTGTTTATGGGGATGTGAATTATTCTGATGATATTTTCCTATAGAAGTATAGGATTTATAAGAAATAGGAGACACATCTCTCACAACCGACTTTGGAGTGATACAATAATAATGGTGAAAGTGTCCCATCTAATTGAAGTTATGAAATTATCTCTATGGTTCCAGTCAGTCTCACTTATTATGGGAAGTAAAGACACATTAGATTCAACCTAGATTTATATTGGGTTACAGATGGAAATTAACCAATCCTATATTTTGATTTTGTGATACTCTACTATATTGGAAGTAAGTGTCCCTCTTCCTCTTATTCCCATTGTTTGAGTTCCCACCTGTTCCTGTGGTGATAAACATACTTCCTCCAGTTTAATTTACAAAAATATATCTTCATACCACTGTCACTCTATTTACCATTTCTAGATAGTCTATAATACGATAAATAACTATCTTAGAGAGAATCTCTTATCACAACCTAGACTCAAAGATGAATTCCTTCAAGGATGCAATAGTAGAAACTTTCAGTGTAAATAAGACTAAATTCATAAACATAGACACATACTTTGTGATATATAGATTCTCTTATTTCAAGCTGAAGAAATCAGTTGTTTTTTTAATTATAAATGTGGAAGGATAGAACTATTTTTTGAAAAAATCTTCAAAGACCTCCCATGTAATGTCTTGTTCGACTATATATTGAATATCTAAATCCCACTATTGGAATAAAACATCCTTTAACATATAAGTTGTCAACTTAACTTTCAACTTGGTCTATATTCCAAAGAATTCAGAGATTCATTTCATCCTATTTAACCAGACCTATTCTTTTTAAGGTTTGTTATCCCCCCTAAAGATGGGTGGATTTTTATTTTGAAACCGAACCAAGTAGTCCACTTATTGAGGCTTATAATCATGATTACCTCTTTCTATGGCTTGAAAATCATGAATGATACTTTGGACCAGTTTTTGGTTTACTTGTGGATCAGGTGAAACCACATTTTTAGCATCCTCCTCTTGCTAATTATTATGATGTTTACTTAGTTTCATTCTATCTATAATTAGAAAAAACTCAATTTAGTCTTCATTCACTAGAAAATGAAGGCTGAGAAAAATCCAAACTATTATAATCAATAAGAATCACAACCAACAATTTCGAAAATCAGCCATTTTTCCCATTTACATAAATCATTAAACTCAAAATAAGCTATTCATTCCTAGCGTAAAGTCTTAATAACAATACTTGCAATGAAACACTCATCAACTAAACCTATAACAATAAAATAAAAACACCTAGAATCTTATTAAAACACTTTTGTATCTATTCCACCCTGGTAACTTTAAGTTCATTATATAAAGGTTAAATACATCTTTTTAAACTATAAATTTCAAGTTACAACATTACTATCTCCTTGATAACATCCCAAAAGACAGGATAAATGACCCAGACTGATACCATTTATAACATCCCACCACCACTCATTATCTTGAGAAGAGAAAATGTGCCACTAACCTTAGGTGACATCCCCAAGACACCAAAGGATGGAAAAAAAATTCCAAGGACTTAAGAAAAATTGGGGGATTATTTTCCATTTAAAGATAAAACAACCTAAAAATATAAAATATAAACATCCAATCCTCCTACACGATGAATAAGTATAAATAATACAACTCATATAATAAACCAACAGGAAAAAAAATTAGAGTGACATTGGAACATGGATAATCAAAAGATAAAACCAAAAGACCCTCAGACTCAAAGACATCAAAGTGACAACATCACAAGCATCATCCGAACTAAATCTAAGCTCCAACACCACCATTAATTCCCATGGTATCAAGATAAATCACTACAGAAGACACATTTCTCTTCCTTTTATCTCAGCATATGACATCTAAAAAATCACCAAAGTACCCAAGTGGGGGGTGAGTATAAACTCAGTATGAATTCCCCAGATAAAATAATTGAAAGGTAGTTAAACAGTTTATATAAATCCTTAAGTTAAATCCATATGAGACAACCATAAAAAACTAATTTCCATCCATTCATATTTGGAATAACCTTTATCACATCCACAAACAAACACACACCCATCCATATACACACAACCATACAATCAAGCTTAGTGATACCATTGATGGTGGTACTCCATGACTATAACCCATCCAACCTTTATAGTGGCACTTCTGACCATGCCCATCTACTTTGAACACATGCCAACCCATAAATCTCAATTCAATGCCAATTAATTTACATAAAAAAAATATTTCTTTGAGAACATTTAATCAAAATATTTGAGTGCATAAAATCCATTCTATAATTTTAAAATCATTTCATTAAAATTATTAGAAAAGGGGGTTTTTTAAGATATCAAATTTTACAAAATTTACAAAACACATCCCAAATAGTTTATTTAAAAAAATAATGCAATATTTCCATATAAAATCCTAGAAAACCCATTTAAGAAAACTAAGCCTTCAAGTTTTAGAACATTGGATATGAGAGAGAAGCCAATTACCTCTCAATGGATGCCGAAAACAAAGAAAGACACTTAAAACTTCTAGGCCAGGGTTCACAAAGTCTTCCATTTAATAGATTCGAAAAGATCTTGTTATAATTAAAATCCTTGAATATCGATCTATCCATAAAAGCCTAGATCTATGGATCTAAGGGAAAGATAAAAGTTTATCTAATAAAATAAATAAGGAAGATCACTTACCAATAATTATGGATATCTAATTCACTTTAATTCACCTAAAAGTTTCTTCTAGGTTGAACATGAATTTCCTTAGAATCCTAGGGAGGAAGAGGAATTCGAGATTCTAGAATATTAGAGGAATAATGAGGATTTTAGGTGTTAATATGAATTAAAACCACAATTTTTGGGACATTAACTATACATCACATAGTTTTTCTAACTATATGCCAACCATGCACATGATACTGGACAAGATCTAGAGAGCCGCATGGTTAGATCGCATGACTTGGGAAACCATGTGCCAACCATGCGGTGCTACTATCTCAATACAAAAACCCACATGGTTAACTCACATGGCTTGTCAAATCATGCGTCAACCATGCTTCCCCATCTGTTTCCAAGTTCACGGTTTCTCCTAGAATGCACATGGTTTGGCCAAGCTGTGCACCAGCCATGTGCCTACTCGGTGACTCCCAAACCATGTTTCATGGTTTCTTGGAGATGGATAATGGTTTATACTAACCATGATCAAACCGTAAACCACCATAAATACTTTAAAAACATCCCAAAACCTTATGTAAACTATTGAAACTTAACCCAAGAATTTTATAACATGAAAATACATAAAAAAGTGTAAAGTATCTAAAATTGGTGGTGTTACAAAAACACATCTACCTAAAATACCACTTCATTCAGAATTTATTAAAGGATAAGGTGTTCGAGTTACAAAAGATAAACATGAAGTAGAATCTGACTAACATGTTCACAAAAGTTATAGTCCAAGAAAATATAATAAAACACTATACCCTAATTAGATTAGGGTGATCGAAATATTATGGAGGAACACTGCGTTTCATAGAAGGATGATTTTCTCTTAATTTTCCAATGTGATGAAAAGTTTTCATGGAATAAATTGATGAAATATTCAAGTGGTATATTGTTAGGAATATGAATATTTTTCAAATTCTGATAATTTGACCTAAAGGAGAACCTCTGGAAGATTTGACTTGGTTTGTTTAGTTCAGTAGAAGCATTGGACATCAATGGTTGGAAGATTGGTCAGAATGTGAAAACTTCCAATGGATGTTAATTCATACAATCAGTTCATTGGAAGATGGTTAATTGGATATTTATTCACCAGAAGGTTGTTGTGTAGTGTTCATGTGATGATTCACTAGAAGAAGCGTTTGATGTTGCAGACACAACAAGGAAATGAAGTTTGTCAGTTTCTAATGGTCGGTGCTCTAAAAACCTCAGATGGTGGTGCAGTTTGTTTTAATGACCGATCACTTCTATGAATGTAGAGGTGGGACTACATGCATTATGGAATCCTAAATTTTTATTTCATAACTTTTCATTACATTTTATAAATAGAGGATCTTTAAAACTTTAGTTTCATGGAAATTAAGAACATAATATATGAAAACATAAAAGATTCTTCTAATCCACTTAAAAGGATTATTAATGGATTAAAACTAAGTATATTTACTTCATCTAATATCCTAGGGACTTATATCAAAGTAAAGGGGTGATCATGAGGCCCAATAAGGAAAAATGCATGGGAAATAGTTTACATGTGATCATTAGGAATATCAATAAGAACATGAGGAATATCATTAAGGCATAAGAAAAGAAAAATAAGGAATATAATAATAAAAATAACATGAATAATAACATGGAAATGTGGCTAAAACATTTAATCTATACATTCATAATCATATCACCAAGGTTAATCACTAAGGTGTCATAAATGAAAATTACCAAGTTTATTCACCAAGTTATCATAAGACATGTCATCTCTAGAGATTAAATTCTTTACCCAATGCATTGAAGAGCTATCAGGGCACAAAATTCTTATATATTAATTAATGAATCCATATATATCATAATCAAACATTTCATAAATAACCCATGGAGAATGAAGAACAAAATTCTTATGAAAATCATGACGTTTCAAAAGTTCTTAAAGACATGATCATTATGTCATTTTTAACCCACAGAAAGGAAATGCGGGTCTCATGTATGTTAATACCAAAATAAAATAAACCATTTTTACATATAGTTGAAAAACTTTTGAAAACAAAAAGGTTTTATTATTTAAAAAAATAAAATAAAAGATAATTTCTTAAGTAGCGAGAGTTATTTTGAGGAGTAAATTTGGTAGCATGATGAGTATAAAACATGGTTTTCGAAAAGGGTAAGATGATAGGAGACAAGGGTATACCATTGATAAAACATAATTTGTAAGTGTGGGTGTGAAAAAATGGTAATAAGGGAGAGTGAACATAACATTCAGAATACATATTCAAAAAGAGGTTCTTGATTTGAAGAGAAAAGAAGGATAATTCCCTTACCTTGAAGAGTTACTCCTAAATCTTTAAGAATGGAACCTTAGGGGATTAAGGACACATTGGGGGGACTAATTAGAAGATAAAACAACCATAATTTAGTGGAGGATGTATTTTGAGTAAAATTAAATGGATAAATGGTTGATTATTTATAGAAAAAGTGGAGGATTTTTTTAATAATTTCCAAATATAGGCCTTGGAAATCTAGGTAGTGGAAATAGCTAAAAAATTGGATTACCCATAGTTTTTTACCATGGTTTTGGAAATTTGGGATATATTTTATGTTATTTTAACCCAAAAGAACTGATCATCATATTATATTACTTATTTTGTCATGAGAATGTAAATTTTCCACAAAATATAGTTTTTATTGTCAAATTTTCCATTTTAGACTTTGGAAAGTAAATTATAGGTTTGAAAATTGATTAAAATATATTAAAATACTTGATATTAATAAAATAACACATTTTAGGTCATGGATTGTATTTAATTAATTATTAAATCATTATGACATAAATATGAAGTCATTAAATATACCGAAAAACTCAAACTATATTTTTATTATTCATGAAAAAATAAACTATTTTAGAAAATTTTAATAAATTAAACCTAACCTAATTTTAACGTTATAATTTCAAAAATAATATTTATTTTATAATAATAATTTTATAAATATGATAATTTTAACTTCTAAATATAAAAAATTCTTATCTATTAAAAAAATAGCAGGTGGAAATGCGTATTAAAATTTCTGTCACTCAAAAATTTTCAAGGACATAATAAAATTATTTTATAATTTATATTTAAAGAAGAGTGTTTTTTATCATAATATTTAATTAAAATAAATACTATTAATAATACCTTAGTTTATCAAAAAAATAATTCCTTTCTGATAAGTATAATTTGTGTCTGAAAATAAATTTATCATCTTACATCTCAATTAAACATATATTTTATAAACAAAACTATTATTAAATTAGAATTTATGGAATAAAAAAATTATTTATACATAGGAATTACATTTTAAGTAACTAATTATGGGGCAAATAACCCCTTATAACACTTTCGTATGACCTAAGGGTAAGGTGTGCGATGATGATATATTCATGGGGCGTCTCGACTAAAATCGACCAAGTGGCAATTTCCACCAACTTGAACTTCTCAAATAAGTGATTTGATTAGAGCTTCACTTGTTTAAAATCAGTTTGGGATTGGTCAAGGGAGAACCCCATTGACACTACCTCCCTCCCAAGTTCAGACAAATGGGCTTCATATGACATGACTCTACTGCTGGAGGACATCTCTTCTCATTTTTATATTAATTATACATTGTAATTTCTACTTATAAACACAAATTATAATGTTAAAATTATTACCAAGATTATAGTTTCCAATGTTCATATTGACCAACGATCATATTTTACCAACATTCATATAACAACCAAATCCCGAGGGTCACATTTCTCTTTATACTCACTTCATTAATAAATAAATATGGTTTTGTTGTGTATAAAATAATATAATGCACATTTTTAGGAAACAAAATATCATTTAAAAAGTCTGAGTCTTTACATTCTTTCCCCATTAATAATTTTTTTCCTCAAAATTTCAACTTGTTATCTCAGTTGAGAAAAGGTGTGGGTACTTCTGTCTCATTATTTCCTATAGTTCCCATGACACTTCTTAATATTTATGGTTCCTCCACAACACTTTGATGAGGTGGGTAGTCTTGTTGCATAGAACCTTTTATCTATGGTCCAATATCTCCACCAGCTGCTCCTCATAGGAGTGGTCATGTTTTAGTTGTACCACCTCTAGATTCATTACATGTGAGGGATCAGGTATGTACTTCCTCAAGAGATATACATGGAATAAATCATGAACTTGAGTTATATTTGGTGGAAGTGAAAGCCAGTAGGCCAATTTTCCTATATGATCAAGGATTTCATAGGGGATAATTTACCTAGGTCTAATCTTCCCTTTCTTCCCAAACCACATGAATATCTTCCATGATGATATTTAAAGGAAAACTTTATCACCAACATCAAAATCCAAGTCCATTCGATGGTTGTCAGCATATATCTTCTACTAACTCTGAGTAGACTTTATGTGTTGTAGGATAAGATGCACCTTTTCCATCATCTCTTACACAAGATCTAGACCAAGAATATTTCTCTCACTAAATTCATCCCAACAAGAAGGAGTTCTACATCATTTCCCATATTGAACTTCATATGGTTCCATTTGAATACTCAAGTGAAAGTTTTTATTGTATGAGAACTCAAATAATGGGAGGTGTTGATCCCATCCACCATTAAATTCCATTGATCATATTCTCAACATTTTCTTGAGTGTCTAAATAATCCTTTCATATTGGACATCAGTTTAGCAGTGATAGGTCGTACTGAAATTCAATTCGGTACTCAGATAATGTTTAATACTTCTCTATAATTTTTATGTGAACCTTGGATCATGACCAGAAACAATAGAAATCATCACCCCATGAAACCTCACCACTTCATTTATGTAAATCTTGGAAATTTGGTTAAGAGATAAATCTTCCTAAATAGTGATGAAATGGGTAGTCTTGGTGAGTTAGTCCACTATAACCCTTATCGAATTGTTTCATTTGGATATTATTGGAAGACTAGTGACAAAGTACATAGTCATATTGTCCCACTTCCATGTTGGTATGGGTAGTGGTTGTAATACCCCTTTAATAATTTTTCACTCTGACTTCACTTGCTGACACACAAAGCACCTTTTAGTGTAGCCAACAATATCCCTTTTCATATTATCCCACCAATAATGACCATGAAGGTACATATATATTTTAGTTCTTCCATTATTTATAGAGAATGTAGAGTTATGAACTTCATCCATTAGTTCTTTATTTATCTCTGGAATAGATGGAACGCATAACCTTGTATGAAATTCCAATATATGTTCTTGATCAGTATTGAACTTAAGAAACTTCCCATTCTTTACATCCTCTGTATTCTTTTGTAATAAAGGATCTTCTATTTGATATTTCTTTATATTATCTAGTAATACTGCTTGAGAAATAATTTGGGATATGATTGATGATGTCCCTTAACTCATGATTCCCATGTACAAACTTAATAGGTCTTTTATCAATGGGTCTTCTTGAATCCTCATCACATCCATCACAATAGGGTCTTTCCTACTTAATGCATCAGTAAATTTGTTTTCTCTTTTTGGGAGATAATGAATTGAATAGTCTTAGTCTTTTAGAAGTACCAACCATATCCTTTTTCTCATGTTAAATTACATTTGTGTGAATATTTACTTAAATTTTTTTTGGTCTATGTATATATCACATTTATCCCTATAAAGATAGTACCTCCATATATCCAAAGAAAAAATAACTGTATCTAGCTCCAGGTTATGCATAGGTTAATTCTTCTCTTGAGTCTTTAATTGTAGAGATGCATAAGAAATCACCTTTTCATTTTTCATGAGGAAGAACCCAATCCCTTTTAGAGATGCATCACTAAAAATAATGAATCTTTCTTCGATAGAGGGTAGAGTTACCACAGGTGTAGTAACAAATATCTTCTTTAGTTCTTGGAAACTTCCTTCAAAATCCTTTGTCCAGATGAACTTAGCCCCTTTTTTTGTTAACTTGGTCAGTGGATTAGAAATTTGTGATTTTTTTTAAAAACCTTATATAATATCCTCATAAAATAAGGAAACTATTAATCTTAGTTACTATTGTAGGATGAGGACACTCTTACACAACCTTTTTCTTGGTAGAGGAAACTAAGATTCCTTCACTGGTTACAATGTTCCCCAAGAAAGAAACTTTTTTGTAACCAAAATTCACATTTTATGAATTTTTTGAATATCCCATCCTTACTTAGAGTATTCAATATAACCCTTATATAATACTCATTCTCCTCATGAATTTTAGAATATATCATAATATCATCATTAAAAACTAGAAAAAAATTATCTAGGTATTCCTCAAAGACTATATTAATTAAATCAAAAAATATAGTAGGATAATTAGTCAATATGAATGGCATTAAAACAAACTCATAATTCATATATCTTGATTAGAATACAGCCTTTGAAATATCTTCTTTCTTTACCCTCAATTGATGATAACCAGATCAAAGATCAATCATGGAGAATAATTGATCCCCACTAAGCTAGTCAAATAAATCTTCAATACTTTGGAGAGGGTACTTTTTCTTCATTGTGATCCCATTAAGTTCTCTATAATCAATTCATAGACACATTGATCCATCCTTCTTATTCACAAAGAGAATAAATGCTCTACAAGGATCCACACTTGGTTATATAAATCCCTTCTCCAAAATATATTGAAGTTGTTTCTTTAATTCTTATATCTCCAAATTTTCCATTCTATATGAGGTCATTGATATTGGATTGGATCTAGGGATCAGTTTAGTGGATAAATCTACCTATATTTTTGGGGAAGGTCCAAGTAACTCTTTAGGAAATAGGTTAATGTATTCTTTAATGATTGGGAAATTTTCTATTATTATACTTTCATTTTCTTCTTCCTCTTCACCAATAATTTACATAAATAAGTCTAAGGGAGGTTCTTATAGACAAGGATCATGTTAGGATATCTCTAATTTGAAAATAACTATAGGTTGTACATTCAAGACTACTGATATTACCTTGATTTTTTAGTTGATCTTAACATTATACTTTGAGATCCAGTCCATACTTAGTACATTGTCAAATTTCACCATGGAAATGAATACTATATTTGTAATGAAATTTTGCTTTCCAAAGTCAATACTAGAGTTTCTATACACTTTTGATGCTTGGATAATCCATCCAAGAGTCTTGACTAATAACTCTACTTATAACAGCTCAGGGATTTATTCTAAATTCTTTAAAAACTTGGAGGAAATAAAGGAACGAGTAGAACCAGAATCAAACAAAGTAATCTCTATATTTGAGGGAACAATGAAAGTATCTTCCACCACATCATTTATAGCTTCTACTTTAGGCGTCATGATAGAAAAATCCCGACCTTTCTCTCTTGGACTATGCTGATGTTGATGGTGATTCCCCTCTATTATCTTTTGATTTGTATAGTGATTAGAAAATTGACGAGGCTATCCACACTTAAATAATTAGACTTCAGGCGGGGCCTACACCATATTCCATTTTTCATTAGTGTTGAGAAGTTGAGGTTTTACTTCACTATGATATTTATGAGTTATATGGACATATCTTCCAAACTTGTAACATTTATAATCTCAAGAAATAAGTTAATCATATTATTCTTACAACATTTGTTGCATGTGGGGAGTTACACTTTATTTCCTACTCTTCTATGATAAAAGTTCCTCCCTAATTTTTACTCTAAATATATATTCTTTTCATTCGATTTATGTGACCAATATGTCTCTTTGAACTCTAGTTAAACCTTCATAACACTCTGCACTATCTCCTCATAGATATCATAGTCTCGATAGGCTATATTCCTCTATATATGGGGTATTATTCTACAAAAGAATATGTCAACCTTTCCATTAGGATCCATAACAATGATAGAGGTGTAATAAGAAAGTCTCGTAAAGTTTATCTTATATATTCACACTAGTTCATTTCCCATCTTCTTCAGATCTAGTAATTCCTTATCTATTTTCATTTTCATCAAACAGGGGAAATATTTATTGAAAAAGGTTCCCCTGAACTCTTCCCACTCTATAGCATCAATCTACCTTCTTAGTTTCATGTTTTTAATCAGTTTCCACAACTGATCAGTTTCTCCCTCTAAGAGGTATAAAACCAGGGTGAATTTCTCTTATTCAGAATAAGGAGTACATAAAATATATTTTCTATAGAGATTATCCATTATTTAGAAATAAATGGTTCAGTAGATCCAATAAAAGAAGGTGGTAATTGATGCATAATAAACTCAACAATTTTTTTCCCTTTGAGGAAAATCTAGTCTCTCAGGTTGATTCAAGATATTATTCATAACTTGAGTTAGTTGATTCATTATTCTCATGAATTTTTCCATTCTAGATTCCATGAGAGGTTCATCAGTGCATGGTTCATTGCACTCATCATTTACACAGTTCCTCATATTCCCCACCATCTTCTAAAAGAAGAAAAACTCTAGTGAGAAATGTGTTTCTTTTATGAATATTATAATTCTAAAGGAATTTTATGCCTTAAAAATTATTCTTAAATATGTTATTCTTTAACAATAATTACATTTTCTATATCCTTTATAATAGTTCATAAAAATCTTGGTATTAACCAAACATATCCCCCAGGAGTGTCAAACTAGGAGTGAAATAAATCCCATTTTCATGCATGAGTTCCTATTCAAGTCTAGCCCAAATTAATTTTTTTGGGTGTTATCCCTAGATACACATATTCCAGATCCACATCCAATTTTTTGTATCTAGACAAGGATTTATTTTCTTAGAAACCACTTGGTTAATATTTCACCAAAATACCAGGATGTTTTCCTATATTTAAGAATTTATATAGGGTTTATACTAAGGATTTATATTCATAATTACCATAAATAACTAAACTTTCATTTTATACCAACTATTTCATCCCACATTTTTATTTCATAACTTTTCATTAAATTGTATAAACAATGGATTATTTAAAGTTTAGTTTTTTGGCAATTATGAATATAATACATGAAAACATGAAACATTTTTCTAATTCACTTGAAAGGATTATTAATGGGTTCATCATAAGTAAATTTACTACATCTAATATCCTAGGGACATATATCAAAGTAAAGGGGTGATCGTGAGGCTGAGTAAGGGAAAACACAAGGGAAACAATTTACATGTGATCATGAGGAATATCATTACGGCATGAGAAAAGAAAAATAAGAAATATAATAATAAAAATAACATGAATCATAACATCTAAATTTGGATACAACATTTAATTTATACATTAACAAGAATATCACCAAGGTTAATCTCTAAGGTGTCGTAAATGAAAATTACCAAGGTTATTCACCAAGGTATCATACAACAGGTCATATCTAGATATTAAATTCTTTAACCAATGCATTGAAGTGATATAAGGGTGAACCATTCATATGTATTAATTAATTTGATCCATATATATCAAAATCAAACATTTCATAAATAACCTATGGAGAATAAAGAAAGATGTTCTTATCAAAATCACAACGTTTCAAAAGTGATTAAAGACATGATCATTATGTCATTTTTAACCCATGGAAAGAAAATGAAGGTTTAATGTATGTTAATACCTGAATAAAATAAATATTTTATATATATTGGTGAATAACCCTAGAAAATAAATAGATTTTTGTATTTATAAAAATAAAATAAAAGATAATTTCTTAAGTAGAGAGATAAATTTTGAGAATTAAATTCAGTAGCATGACGAGTATAAAACTTGGTTTTAGAAAAGGGAACAATAAGAGGGGACAAGGGTCACCCATTGATAAAAAATAATTTTTAAGTAAGGGTTTTAAAAAAAAGTTAGTAAGAGAGAGTGAATATAATATTCATAAGACATATACAAAAAGAAGTTCTTGATTTGAAGAGAAAATAAGGACAATTCACTTACCTTGAAGAGTTACTCATAAATCTTGAGTAATGGAACCTTGGCGGTTTGAGGACACCTTGGGGGGATCCTTGGAAGGTAAAAACACCATTAATTCATGGAATATGAATTTTGAGTGAAATGAAATGGAAAAATGGGCAAGTCTTTATAGAAAAAGTGGAGGATTTGTTTAATAATTTCCAAATATAGTCCTCGAAATCTAGGTTATGGAAAAAGAAAAACCATTGGATTAAACATGGTTTTTCTCATGGTTTTGAACATTTGGGAACTGTTTTATTTTATTTTAACCCACATTAACCAATAATCATATTATATTACTTATTTTGGAATGGAAAAGTAATGTTTCTACAAAATAATGTTTTTAAAGTCAAAGTTTCCATTTTAGACTTTGGAAAGTAAATTATAGGTTTAGAAATTGATTAAAATATATTAAAATACTTAATATTAAAAAAATAATACATTTTAGGTTTTTTATTGTGGTAAATTAATTATTAAATAATTATGAAATAATTATGAAGTCATTAAACATACTGAAAAACAGAAACTGTATTTTTTCTATTCATTGAAAAAATAAAGTATTTTAGAAAATTCTCATAAATTCACCCTAACCCAATTTTGATGTTATAATTTCAAAAATTAATTTTATTTTTTCATAATAATAATCTAAATAATATAATTTTAACTTTTAAATATATAAAAACTTTTTATTTTAAAAAATAATAAGTTGAAATTCATAGTAAAATTTCTCACACTTAAAAATTTTCAAGGACATAATAAAATTATTTTATAATTTATATATAAGAGTTTTTTTTATTATAATTTTTCATTAAAATAAATATTATTTATAATACCTTAGTTTATTATAAAAAAATTACATCCTTTCTAAAAAGTACAATTTGTGTCTGAAAATCCATTTATCAAATTCCATCGTAATTAAACATATATTTTATTAAGCAAAACTATTATTAAAATGGAATTGATGGAATAAAAATTTTATTTATGCAAAGGAATTAAAATTTTAAGTAACTAAGGCTAGGATATGTAACCCCTTATAACACCTGTGTACGACCTAAGGGTAAGGTGTGTGATAATGATAGATTTATGAGGTGTCTCGACTAACATCGACCGAGTGGTAATTTACACTAACTTGAAATTATCCCATAGGAAATGTAGTGATCCGTCTGAGTGGGCCCCATGTTGTGACTCCCCAAGCCCACCTCTAATAGGATAGGTGCTAGAAAATAGTGCCGAGAAGGCATATCACTAACATGGGAGGACTTAGCCTAAGTATTTATACACATGCACACATATCCAAGCCTATACATTACTGAAATGTAAAAATAACTGGATAAACACACATGTATACATCTAAATCCCATAACTAGAGTATGATAGGAAGTAAAGGAAAGTAAATAGGGCCAAATAAAATCCCACCACAAAGAGTTCAAAACACAAGTCATGAAATTAAGTACTGGGACTACTGTCGGAAAGACATAAGATTACACCTCGGTTTGTTCGGTATCACTAAGCACTATCTGATCGTGGTCCTCCTAGAACTTTATCAAAAGGTCGATCGTCTACAAAAGACATGAAATGTTTGAGAAAATATCATGTAGGGGTGAGTATAAAAATACTTAGTAGGACACCCTAAAACCACAAAGCATAAAACAAAGGAAATACATTCATATCTATACAATTATATGTCTACAACACATATAACAAGAATATACAGATATACTCAAAAAAGTTGAATAGTATAGAGGTAAGTCACAACCACAGTATACCAGCCTATTGTTCCAGCTCGGATATTCCACAAAGCACTCATTTGGGAAAACACACTCTTGAGACTGATAACACTAATGATGTTCATCTGAGAGATAGTTCTCAGTAGGTATCTTCATTATAAGTACATGCTGATAGTATAAATATAATAAAATACATATATGAGGATCACTACCAAGTCCATGGAGTGATACCAACAACTCAATTTGGATTGAACCCCTAAGTAGAGGATCGATGCCCGTGTAGTTTTGGTCATGAAGATACCAAGAACTCCACCTAGGGAATGAAGATGAATTGAGGATCTTACTCTAGGCCTCTCGGAGGGATTCTAATGACTCTATCCAAGAAGTACTACTGAATAAATATTATTCATAGGAGTAGAAGATGATTCCATACTAACCCTCAGGGAAAGTATGAGGGGAACTAACCCAAAAAAAACTTGTCCATGATACAAAGGACAAGGACTCCAAGACATGTATAATAAAGTACATGACATGTAGTAAGGTTCACACACCATGTCCCTTGACCCCGTGTCCTATCTGTGTAATTGACCCATGTCTCAATCCATGTCCGTGTAGAAGTACATGGTATATAGGATTCCCATATCGTCTACCTGTGTGCTAGTACACAGATTCAACCCGTGTACATGTTCCTATGTACCACTACATAGCTTAACCTATGTACTTGGTCTAGGCCGTGTCTGTGTAGGGAGTTTATGACATAATCCAACCTATTTACTCCAACCCATGTCCATGTACCCTCTGAGGTACAATCCGAGTCTCTAGGGAGGGGTAACATGCCATGTGATCCTTAACTCATACCCAAAACCCTAGCCACTTCAAGGGGGCCCCACATGATGTGTAGATCTAGATTACACACCGTTTAACATGGATTTTTCCAAAAATCCAGATCTGTGCTCTGTGCATTCCAGACGATGATCTAGCCTTCAATTAGGGGATCTATTTTTTGAAAATACATAGATAGAGACTCATTGATTCATTACACCACCGAATCAATAAGATTCGGGCCTTCAATCTTCTCAGAAAATGGGATCATCATCTTTCTTCATTACATTACAAAGAACATGAAGATCAGGTATCTATGTCATATGATCCATTTTATTCTCCATCTTCTCACCACTGTCATGTCGTGTCATTCCTACTTTTATGATATCATATCATTGCACCAAGAAATGGGTGCGTAAAAATCGATCGATCGAGATATTTCAAAACCCGAGCCAAACAAAGAATGCACATGGGTGAATGAAGAACCGGGGGAAAAATCATAAGAACATATGAGATGAATGAACCTCATTCGATGTTTATGTCGATATCAATTCATTTCCATGAGAATAAAAATGAAGAAATCATCAAATCAAAGTAATTCTCCCAAAATCACCCTAAAATAAACCCATCATGAAAATATGCATGATCTACAGATAAAAAAGTTGGTTGATTGATCCACATTAATCATAGGAATCATGAACAGGGAATGAAAAGAAATTAAACAAACACCCTACCTCAATTTGGATCAATCACTGGTGAAGAACTAAAATGCGTCACATTCGTTGGTGAGATCCTTCAATCCTGTCCCACACCATTCGTCGAACTCTAATCTGGTTGACATCCACTAACATGATCTCCTCCAATAGCTCCAATGTATCTCATCAATTCATAGGGTTATGCGGCTAACCCTATGAATTTTCCATAAGCACATATTTAAATTGAGAATTTAGGTCATTGCATTGCTGTGTCAACAAAACAAATAAAATAAAATAATTTATTAATTTTATTTATTTTACACCCATGAAATGTTTTCCACAAATGACCCACATCGACTAAGTTTAAGTCACACCTAGGGTAAATATTGAATTTTGAATTCAATAGTGCCCTCATATTTCTAATCTAATCACCCGTTTAGAATTTATTCCTCATTTTTAGGAAAACTACACACACATTATATTTAATATATTTAATATATTCCAAAAATTTATTCTGAGAACACCGAGTCTCAGAATTGCACGCCATCTAAACCTCTGGAATAAAAAATAATCTATATAATATTCAAATTTAATACACATAAAATATGAAAAATTACATTCTCCCCACCTTGTGTATTTACATTCCCGAAAATCCAAAACAAGTGTTACACAAAAAGATGTGGATACTAAGCATGAATCTGATCCTCCTGATCACATGTGCTCTCCAGAAGATTTTTGTTCTACCACTAGACACACACTAAAGGAATAGATCACCCATGCAATATTCTCTCTTACCAATCCTTAATCTCTATCAGGTACTTGATTAGCCACTAAATGAGGATAATATTCATTGTTAATATACTTAATATTCATGTTATTTATTATTCATAAACACCATTTTAGTGCATTTTACACTTTGAACATCATTTTACATTATGATTGTAATACCTTCTTAAAATGCATTATTATGTGGTACATATTTGAACATCATTTGAAGTACCAAATAATTCATATGATTATACATATTTTAATTTTATATTTTTGGAAATTTTTCTACACTTAAATATGAACATGTTTGATTCAGGGATCAATGGAGAATTCATGGAGGATGATGGAGATATTTGGCAATGAAAGGAAGCAATTCTAGAGAAGGCATATTGGACACCAGCCCACTGATGAGACTGCGGGTCCCAACATACAGGCCCAATTAATCCCAAATTTCGTGGGATGATATAAGACATGTATAGGAACAAATCACTCTTCATGAGATAATGCTAATTCGTCCTCCATGGTGGTAATTTAGGCGGCCCAAGTTAGAGACAAAATTCTGGGCCAGATTCTGCGGCCCAGAAAAATAGCCCACCAATTAAACCATATCTCGAAACAAATAACTCCTTTTGGGCTGAGATTTTACAGGATGTTAGGGGATATCCGGTTATTAATTTAAGTCTTCTATGGCCCACCATAATTCTTCCATCCAAAAGGTGTTTCAAGCGCATCTGTTCGGTGCATGAAAGATGGATGCCTTTTTAGGTCAAGGGTGGAAAGCCTTCTTTCCACAAACTTTCCACCACCCTAGACCTACCATACTCAAGTGGGATGCTTTGTACTGTTGGAGGATCGACCCAAAGCTTCCAAAATGCCTATTTAAGGTAGTGGTGGTGGAGGAGTTTAGGATCTTTGAGCTTGTTTTCATCTTAATGTTATGCTGCTAATTTCTCTTTGTAATGTTCTTCCTTCACATGTAAGTTGTTTTAATTCATCATTGTTTCTTAATAAAAGTTATTCTTCTATTATTATTCTGTTATTATATTTATCACTTTGATACCGTTGGTTCAATGTGTGAACTTGTTCATACCAAACCTTGTGAGATTATCACACAACGGTGGAGTGATTGTTATTTTATTGCGTTTTTTTACTTCTCCATTTCCTCCCTCATGAGTCTACTTTCCGCTTCCATTGAAACCATAGAATCAATGGAGGGATAAACCACTTATGGGTTGATCCAAGGGAGTAGAAAGGGGCTGTATTGGGTGTTATTTATCACCTTATTAATGTATAATCACTTCTTTAATTGAGATTTTTATTTGATGATTTTTAAACTCCATCGTCCTTGTTGAATTTAAGGCCACACACTTCAAGTGCTAATACGAACCTTTACCTTGAAGTGCTCAAAACTTTGATCCTTCAAGTGTATAGGTGATTAGTATTAAAGGGTGTAGGCATTAAACAAGTAAGTGATGATGTTGTTTTATCTCCTTAAATGAACCCATCTCAAATTTAAGAAATTGAAATCATTAAAAAAAATACGTCCAATCCACCTCGAGCGACAACCTAGGATCAACTAATTATTTTAAATTGAATTCACTTAAATCTGTTAGATATCCTCTAAACTCATCTAAAATAAATCCAAGTTGGCCACTTCATAGCCGAAAACTTTCCATAGAATGTGCGTGTCTATAGGTTACTTCTTAGGTCTCTGTGGATTCGACAACCCAAGCTAAACTACAAGGACTATTCTACCTTCATCACTTGGGTAAATTTGAGTGAGAATAAAATTTTGGCACCATTGCTGGGGACCTATGTAAGTTATCTTAGACATTATCATTCTTTTTCTTCACCCCTCTTCTCTTTTCTCACCCCTCACTCCTATGGAAGACAATTTTGAACAATTACAAACAAGGGAAACATATCCCTACTTTGATCACCCAACCCCATGTGTGATGTACAATGAACATCCTTATTTATACTTGTGGGATCATCAACAACCTAATGAACGACAATGTTTTTACTCCTATGATCCACAAAACATCCCATCATATAATTAGTTTCAATACCCACAAAGCCAATTTGAACACCCTCCTGTGAAATTCCAACAACATAATTACCCACCAAGAATATACCATCTTTCTCAACCCCTTTCCCATCATGATCCACAACCATTACTTGAAAAATTGTTTCAACAAATGGAGATAATGAATTTTGAGATTTCATCATTGAGTTTAGAACTACAAAGCTTTAAAAATTGTGAGGAACCCATCCCTACACAAACTGTCCCTTCCATAACCTTATGTGAAGTGTCTAGTTTCCCACAAACCTCTTATGAATTTACTGAAGAGAAATTTTTTGGATTTGGTGAAGATGAGGAGGATCATGGAATTGTTGATGGGTGTTTAAATCAAGAGGAAAATGATTTTTTTGTATTCACCAGAGGGAAATTTGACATCATGGATTGAGTCTCATGAATACAACTCCATTTATGATTTTTCAAAGACACAAATCACTAAACCATTAAGAGAAATCACAAACTTTGAGTCCATACCCATTACTGAAACTGATCTTTCCAATTTGGTGGTTGAATCTTCTATTCAAAAGGAACCAATTCTATTGAGAAAATTTGAAAATGAAATTGAGTTTGATTCAAAGTCCCAACCTATGTTTGAGAGTTTTAGCCTACCTGAACTTGAACAAAAGGAAATTCCATCCAACCTTTAGTTTCCATTCATTGGGGATAGCCAAAAACTTCCAGTTGTCTCCATTTCTTATCTTGAAACCAATAAAGAGGTAATGATTTTTAATGTCTTAGAAAATACTACAAAAGAAATTGAATCCATCATTTCTGATATTCCTTGGATTTACCAACTCATTTTAGAACATAGGTTTGTTAATGAAACAAATTATAAACATGTAATCAATCTAAACCTAGTTGAATAGGTGAAACATGTGGTCCTTAAAATTTTTAAAGTTGGTATTGGGTAAGTTGGGGGGTTCATGTCGATCTAACGACGTTAAACAAAGCACTGCATGGGAGGCAACCTATGGTTTTAAAGTTTCCTATCATTTTGTTGTTTTAATAAACTTTATATTTTAAATACGATTAATTAATCATTTTTATGTTTAAAAAAAAGACTATTGACATGTTCTTATATTATGAGTATGGATGGGTATGAAAGGGGAGCATCGTATTCATCTGTGTCACGCTGTGTGATCCCTGAGTAATACCTTACCCAGAAAATTAAAAGAAGACAATGTATCATTAGTTTGATTTAAAAAAATAGAAAAACAGGAAAAACCATAAAAATGATGATACTTTGAATTAAATAAGTCGTTGTGTTGTTTGTTTTGTCTGGTTTGTTCTTATTTTTTTAGGTACTATTTTGGGTGATACATGTTCAATCAAGGAGGTACCTACATCCCCCAAGAGATAAAAGGACTAATTTGGAGCAGCAAGAACTTCAACTTCAACCACCAGGTGATTTCATTCCATGATCCTCAGTTTCAATTTCCTTTTTGCACTTCCATTATCTGCCTCTACTCCTTCTAAATTTTCATTTCTTCAAACACTGGGGACAATGTTGTTTTATGTTGGGGGGGAGATAAAATAAAATAAAAAATGCTTTTGTGTCAAAAAAAATTGAATGATTTGAAAAAAAAAGTGTAAATGGAAGGAAAAATTCCTTTAACTTTAAACATGGTAATACACATTGCACACTTTGAAACTGAATATCAAATAATTTAGCATACCCTGATTCTGATTTTAATCCTTGTATAATTTCATGAGCATAGATTTTGGAAATTGTGGCTGTCCAATGTGATATTTTATCGTTTATATTTTCATCCAAATAAAAAAAAATCACAATGCACATTCTTTGGATAGTGGGGTATTAGTTTGAGTTCATGGGGTCCCCCAAATAAATAGTATAGGTTTGGTGATCATTTTAGTTTAATATGAGTATTCAAAAAAAAATTAAAAAAAAATTGCGCATAGAGCAATGAAATGACCTAATGCGTGGCTTTCGGCACTTGGGGATCGTGACTCCATAGTTGTCTGGCCCAGAGTTAGTAATTTTATCTCTATTTATGGTAATTTGAATTTTTTTTGACTGAGTTAACTCGAGATGATGCCCGAGTATGTGGGCTTCACTTGGTTCCCTAAGGTCTTTGAGCCTGGGAGTCATCAGCAAAGTCTCGCTATAGGGGTTGACACTTTTGAGTGAAACTTCAATTACCATGGCAAAATTGCAAAAACAAAAAAAAACAACAAAAAAACAAAAAAAATTATACAAAAAAAAATGAATACTCATCTTAATATTGAAATGTGATTCCACCTAGCGCTTCCGTAATTTCCCCCTTGAATAAAGATGAACCCCCATGTCTATTGTGATGCATAACACATCCTCATACTTAATTGATATTGGATGAAATATGGCAATGAATTTGAAAAAAGGAATGGGCTTGGGATTGGGATCTTCTTATGAAACTATCTTTTATTAAAATATTTTGATGGGTTTCATGATTGTTTGGTATAAGGTTTTTTGGTGATCATTGTGTATTAAAATGTTTTTGGAAAAGGGAATTCGAATTTCATATTGTTGAGATATATTTTGCTCGGGACTAGAAAAACTCAAATTGGGGGGTGTGATTAGCCACTAAATGAAGCTAATATTCATTGTTAATATACATAATATTCATGTTCTTTATTATTCATAAACACTATTTTAGTGCATTTTACACTTTGAACATCATTTCACATTATGATTGTAATACCTTCTTAAAATGCATTATTATGTGGTACATATTTGAACATCATTTGAAGTACCCAATGATTCATCTGATTATACATATTTTAATTTGATATTTTTGGAAATTTTTCTACACTTAAATATTAACATGTTTGATTCAGGGATCAATGGAGAATTCATGGAGGATGATGGAGATATTTGGCAATGAAAGGAAGCAATTCTAGAGAAGGCAGATTGGACACCTTCCCCCTGATGAGACTTTGGGGCCCAACATACAGGACCAATTAATCCCAAATTTCGTTATATGCTATAAGACATGTATAGGAACAAATAACTCTTCATGAGCTAATGCTAATTCGTCTTCCATGGTGGTCATTTAGGCGGCCCAAGTTAGAGACAAAATTCTAGGCCAGATTCTGCGGCCCAGAAAAACATCCCACCAATTAAACCATATCTCGAAAAAAATAACTCCTTTTGGGATGATATTTTACAGGATGTTAGGGGACATACGGATATTAATTTAAGTCTTCTATGGCCCACCCAAATTCGACCATACAGAAGGTGTTTCAAGCGCGTCTGTTTGGTGCATGAAAGCTGGATGCCTTTTCGGGTCAAGGGTGGAAAGTCTTCTTTCCACAAACTTTCCACCACCCTAGACCTACCATACTCAAGTGGGATGCTTTTTACTGTTTGAGGATCGACCCAAAGCTTCCAAAATTACTATTTAAGGTAGTGGTGGTGGAGGAGTTTAGGATCTTTGAGCTTGTTTTCATTTTAATGTTATGCTGCCAATTTCTCTTTGTAATGTTCTTCCTTCACATGTAAGTTGTTTTAATTCATCATTGTTTCTTAATAAAAGTTCTTCTTATCTTATTATTCTTTTTTTATCCTTATAACTTTGATACCATTGGTTCAAGGTGTGAACTTTTTCATACCAAACCTTGTGATATTATCACACAACGGTGGAGTGATTGTTATTTTATTGCGTTTTTTTACTTCTCCATTTCCTCCCTCATGAGTCTACTTTCCGCTTCCATTGAAACCATAGAATCAATGGAGGGCTAACCCACTTATGGTTTGATCCAAGTGAGTATCAAGTGGCTGGATTGGGTGTTATTTATCACCTTATTAATGTATAATCACTTCTTTAATTGAGATTTTTATTTGATGATTTTTAAACTCCATCGTCCTTGTTGAATTTAAGGCCACACACTTCAAGTGCTAATACAAACCTTTACCTTGAAGTGCTCAAAACTTTGATCCTTCAAGTGTATAGGTGATTAGTATTAAAGGGTGTAGGCATTAAACCTGTAAGTGATGATGTTGTTTTATCTCCTTAAATGAACCCATCTCAAATTTAATAAATTGAAATCATTAAAAAGAAAATACGTCCAATCCACCCCGAGCGACAACCTAGGATCAACTCATTCTTTTAAATTGAATTCACTTAAATCTGTTAGATATCCTCTAAACTCATCTAAAATCAATCCAAGTTAGCCACTTCATAGCCGAAAATAGTCCATAGAATGTGCGTGTCTATAGGTTACTTCTTAGGTCTCTGTGGATTCGACAACCCAAGCTAAACTACAAGGACCGTTCTACCTTTATCTCTTGGGTAAATTTGAGCGAGAATCAGTACTCAGAAAATGTAGTTCTATCCTCAATGTCTAGATCTCCCCATTTGATAATGTGTCATGGGTCATGCATGTACCTCCTCAACTAAGACACATGGAATAAATCATGTCCCTAGTCTAACTACAGAGTTATAGCTAAGTGGTATGCCACCTTGCCCACTCTGTATCTGGAAAGGTCTGATAAACCTTAGAGATAGCTTGTTGCCTTGAACAAATCTTTGTAATCTACGTATAGGTGAAATCCATAAGAACACATGGTCTCCTTCCTCAAACTCCAAATGCCTCCATCGCCTGTCATCATAAGACTTATGATGGATCTGTGTATTATTCATCCACTCCTGGATGATTTTCACCTTCTCTGTTGTATATCACAGCAACTTCGAGTCCCTGAGTATTGACTCTCTTGGGCCAGTCTAGTAAAGTGGTGACCTACTGGTTCACCTATAAAAATCATTGAATGGTTCCATACCAATGGTGGAATGGTAGCTATTACTATAATAAAACTCCCCCAATGGTAGGTGATCCTCCTTACTATGGTCAAAGTCAAACATGAAAGTGCGTAACATGTCCTACAGAACCTAAATGGTCTACTTACTCGGGCCATTAGTTTAGTGGTGAAACATTATTCTCAAGCATAAATGAGTCCAAAAAACCTCCTATAATCCCTTCCACAACTGGGATATGAAGGGAGCATCATGGTATGAAATGATCATCAATGGAACTTTATGGAGTCGAACTATATCCTATGTGTAGAGGTGTCCCAATCTCTCTACTGAACTCTACTATCAGATAGCTAGGAAGTATGCCGACTTTGTGAGTCGATCTATTATCACCCAGATGAAATCATTTCCCTTGGGTGTACATGGTAATACCATCATTAAGTATACAGATATCCCATACCACTTTTATTCTGGAACCTTAAGGGATTGAGCTAAACCCATTGGAACTTGGTGCCCATCCTTCACTTACTGACAAGTAAGGCATAAAGAGACAAACTCTACAACTACGTTCTTCATCCCTGTCCACCAAAAATGATTTCAAAGGTCTTGGTACACCTTTTTTACACTTGGATGTACCTCCAAATGAGATGTATGAAACTCTCTCAAAACCTATTCCCGCAATGTCACTGGTACCATCGTGCATCCTCTGAAAATAATTATGTTCTCCCTACTTTTTAAAAATATATTAAGACCATGCCTAGTGGATATCTGAGTATGTAGGGTCTCAAATTTAGTATCCCCAAGTTGTTCCTCCCTGACTCACTGTAAGAGCGGAGGGGTGACAACCATATGCTGAAGGTAAGTTATTCCATCTCCATCCAAAAAGGGTAATTATAATGAGTCCAACTGCTCTTATGCCTCATTCAGTAATGATGAAAAATATCTCTTCCTAAGAGAATATTCTACCATGTTCCCTTTCCTAGGATTATAGAAAATTTTGAAGTCATGATCTTGGAGGAACTCTATCCATCACCTCTATCTAAAGTTTATATCCTCCTAAGAGAATATGTACTTGAGACTCTTGTGGCCAGAGTAGATGAAAAACCACTCCACCATTAGGTAGTGTCACCACATATTTAGTGTGAATACCACCAATGATAACTCAAGATTTTGGGTCATGTATTTATGCACGTGTGGTCTCAACTAGAATGAACCATAGGCAATCAATGCTTGTTTCTGCATCAGAACACAACCTAGCCTGATCCTTGATGCATCACAAAACACTATGTACTCGACACCATCCTCTAGAAATCTCAAGATGAGAGCACTCATTAAACTCTTCCTCAACTTTTAAAAATTCTTCTCGTACCTCTTTTCCACCTGAAAGGTTTCCCCTTTAAAGTCAAAGTTTTCATGGGTGTTTATAACGACCCGAACTATTATAAATGAAGTTTCCCCTTTTTGATTTAATTAAATGTATTATGGTTATATAAAACACATGAAATTATTTTATTATATCCAATTGGATTTAAATGACCATAAATTATATTTACCATTGTTAATATAGTCATTGAATAGTGATCACAGGACTAATATAAATATAGGGTTTTAGAAAATCCATTTGGCACAAACAATGGAAGTGATGGCCTCAACCAGTAAGATCATACCATATGAAGACCATTAATCAGAGATTATTAGGAAGATATAATTTATAAGATATTCCCTATACCAAACCCAAGTTGATATCCAACAACTTAAGAATGAGAGAAATCATCTACGAGAGATGTTCAAACACATCGAGATCACGACCCAAACCATGTTCACCGAATGGACCCATGAAATCCCCACCATCACACACCTTAATCTTAGGAAATATGCTAGTGTAATAAAGGGATATGTATCAATACCCTAGAAATAGGAATATTTACATTATTTTTTTTATAAAATAATGAATATATTTTCATCTTATTATTGTTACTTTGTAAATGATTTTTAAAGAACAAATAATATTTTTAGTTAATTAAGAAATATATTTTGATGAATTAATGGATTTTTGAAATAAATAATATTTTAATAAAATATTATTATTAAATAATTTTTATTAAATATAAATTATCATATAATTTTTATGAAGTCAAATGTAATTTCTATTAGGGTTCAAAAACGCTTCTTGTCAAAAAACCCGTCAATTTTCAATAAATGTAATTTTTTATTTTAAAAGTAAAAATTAAAATATTTAGAAAATTATTTAGATAAAATGAATATTATTTTTTGAATCATGATGTTAAAAATATCCAATGGTGAATTTTTCATAATTTTCTGAGATAGTGTAATTTTTGGGTAAAAATTAAATACCATATAAATATAAGGTGTGTTTTATGACATCATAATGGACCAATGGTGATGTAATAAATACTATAAAATATATACTTGGCTAAAAATATGTTTTTAATTTAAAATAATATTATTTTATTTTTATTTTATTTATTTTATAATGCCTTAGAAAATCCTCCATGGCTTATAATATATTTTAAGATTTTAAAATCATTTCTTTGAAAGTGTGACTCCCCTCCACATAAGAAAGGATAATATTTTATTATCTTAATACCTTGTAATTATAAAATAATCTATATCAATCCCCTTTTCCATAATCCATGGGCAAAAATCATGGGATGATTTGTGGTTTTGAATATTTTATTATGTAGTGTCCAAAACCAAAATAATAAATAAATCCCCCTCTTTTCCTATATAAAACCACCCATGCTCCCATTTATCTTCACTAAAACTCATTGAAGCACGTCCAACCTCTTAACCCTTCACCATATATTCTTCCCAAGGTTCCCCTAATCTCTCAAGAAGCCTCTACTAAACCTTTGGGGTCACACATTCTAGTAAGGGATCCTCACCTTCCTCTCCTCCTTTCAATTCAAGCACCTTCTTTGGAATTTTTCTTATTAATTGAAATTTTTTATAATATAATTTATTTATAAACATTCCCTTACTATCAAATTTATGTTATTTTAATGATAACGTCTTTATTCTCTCTCATTTTTACTTTTTTCTAAGCTTTTATTTTGTCAAAATTTTGTAAGGGATTCTCTCTCCTCTTTTTGTTAAGCACTATATTTATGATATTCCCTTTTGATTTCCATTTGCTTAAATTTTTATACATTATTACATATCCATATTACTTTTCATTTTATTTTTAAATTATGGGAGCCCATTTTACTCTCATTTATCCCTCTTATGAACCCTTATGTACACCCGTTACTATGCTGAAATTTCATAAGGATCTTCCACCCTCTTCTTTTATCAAGCATTACTTTTATGTTATTTCTTATAAATTCCTTTTTTTTATGTTGGTATATATTCTTAAATATCCCCCTAACTATAAATTTCATGTATAAATGATGATATCCCCATTTCTCTCCCATATACCCATTTTTTAATTTTTATATGACGTCGTTATGCTGTCGAAAATTGCACAGTGATTTTTCATGCCAAAATAATTATGTATTGAATACCATAAACATTTCTCTATAAAGGGTATTCACCTAAATTAACATATAATTATTTATTGGGGACTTAAAACTATGTATTACATATTCCTATATCATGGAATAAATTATGATGTTGAATGAATCCATGTTATATGATCTATGTGGCACACTTTGACATGAGAATGAAATGATTATGAAGGGTGAAACCTGATAGCACTCCAATGCATTGGGTAATGGTTAGTATCAAGATACATCATGTTGGAATAATGGGGTTTACCTAATTCCTTTATGATACTTTTTACACCATGGGGTCTTGGTGGATTATGCCTTGATCTATTTATGATGCAGTGTTTTATGTTTTTGACACATTTCTCATGTTATGATTATTATGCTATATCATGCCTTATTATCCATTTTCCTTTTATGCCCCATTGATATGCCTATTGTATAACATGTATTGTATTCTTCATGTCATTACTTGTTTATTCCTTTACTGGGCATTATTTCTAACCCTTTTTAATGTATGTCTCCAGGATATCCCATGTAGTTTTAAGTTCATTGGATTATTCTGATCATTTCAAAGAAATTTTCAATAATATTGTTGTATCTAATATTATAAGTTGTTATGTGATATACCTAATTCCCAAAGGCACTATACTTATTGATATTTTGGGGTTTTATTAAGTGTGATCTCATGTAAAAAATCATGTATTAATGTGTAATAAAGAGAAGGGTTGTTATAGCTGGTATCATAGCAAAGTATAATTACTTTTGGGATTAGTATTAGAAAACCCTTGTGAAAATCCTTAGGGATAAGACTAAGTGTATAAAAAACATCCTTAAATTTTGGTAATTATAGAGTAAGTGGTTTATCAAGAAAATACATCCATGTCTGGATACTACAAGTGGACGTGGTTCTGGAACAGATGTACCTAGTAGTAACAACTCTGACTAGGTGTTCCGAGCCTGACTTGGGGTAACCTAATACATGACAACGGGCCTTACTGCACACCTGTTTTGACACTCTCATGGTATATTATTTGGTAAATTCATAATCTCATTAGAAACCATTATTAAGGGAATAAAAAAAATTCCCATAAGAATATATGTTAGTAAGTAGATCATGGATAACATATATTGAAGCCTAGAAACTCATAAGTTAAGAAGATAAATTTAATTTATAAGTTATCCCTTTAATGTTATTGGACACCCCTTTATTTGTTTAATAGTTTAAAAGTACTCATCCATAAGTCTATATTGAATAAAGTATAACTAGAATAAAAAAGTGAAAGGTAGGGTTATCATCTATAGTTCTATGCATTCCTTTATATCATCAAAGTTTAGTAGAACAATCCAAACACCACCCTAAAGAATGGAAGTAGAGATGTCGGTGAAAACAGAAAATGGATTAATTATTACATCCCAAGTATATAACTCCTCCCCTATAAACTTATTTGGGATGAACTTCTTGGAAAACCTTGTCATAATTCCCTTGGTAGAATTTGATGTAATTATTGGCATGGATTGTATTTCCCTATATAGAGCCAACATAAATTTCCAAAAGAGGGAAATAACTCTCTATATGGTGAATCAACCCCTGATTCTATACAAGTTAAATGACTAGGATGAATATTATTTAGCAAAATCATCTCAAGAATATATATTATTTTTCTATGAGCAAGTGTATCTAATTCAAATTATTGGTTTCAAGGAACAAACCATCCTTGAAGACATGCCTATTGTGAGGGAATTCACTGATGTGTTTTTTGAAGAATTTCTTGGTCTTCCTCCAAGAAGGGAGGTGAAATTTTCAATAGAGATTAAACCAGGGGTGTTTCCAATATCCAAGAATCTATATAGGATGTATTTTGTGGAACTTGAGGAGCTAAATAAACAACTGTAGGAGAATCTAGATAAAGGGCTTATATGACTAGGTGATTCACCATGGGGTGCACCAGTAATCTTTGTCAAGAATAAGGATGGTCTAATGTGCCTTTGCACTGATTATCATGATCTCAAAAAGATCACAAGAAAGAATAAGTATCATTTTAAATGAATTGATGATTTTTTCAACCAGCTACATAGAGTACAACACTTATCTAAGGTGGACCTGCAGTTGGGACATTACCAAGTAATGGTGAAGAAGGAGGATATCCCCAAGACTACTTTTTCGTATAAGGTATGGGCACTATGAGTTCACAATGATGCCATTCAGACTCACTAATTCCCCAGAAACCTTCATGTACTTGATGAATATATTCTTTATATATTACCTTGACAAATTTTTGGTAGTATTTATAGAAAATATTCTAATATACACCAAAACCAAGGAGGAGCATGAGGAGAATTTGAGCACTATGCTAAATACCTTGTAAAAGGAGAATCTCTATGGAAAGTACAAAAAGTGTGAGTTTTGGTTAAAAGAAGTCTCATTATTGGGGAATATAATCACAAGTAATTAGATATATATATGTATCCTTCCAAGAAAAAAGAAATTAAAGGATGGTTGAGGCCAACATCTGTTACAGATATCCGTAGCTTCCTTAGGTTAGACAGATATTATCACCGATTTGTGAGAAATTTCTCATGATTGTCAAACCCTCTTACCAAGATAACTCGGAAGGGAGTAAAGTTTTCTTTGAATGATGAATGTGAATACAACTTCTTAGAGATGAAAATAAGACTTATCACTACCTTTGTGCTCACACTACACATAAGTGGGGAACTTTTCATAATTTTTAGCTATGCTTTGAAGAAGGGATTGGGATGTGTGTTGATGTAAAATGAAAAATTCATAGTCTATACTTCAAGGTAGTTGAAAATTCATGAGAAAAAATATCCCACACATGATATGGAGTTAGAGGCGGTGATATTTTCTTTGAAATTTTGCATCATTATCTCTTTGGGGGTAAGTGTGAAATATATACAGATCACAAAAAGTCTTAAATATATAGTCACACATAAAGAGATGAATATGTTCCAACGAAGATGGTTAGAGCTCATCAAGGATTATAACTTCTCAATCCACTACCATCTTGGGAAAGTGAACAAAGTGGCATATACTCTTAGTAGAAAGGATCCAATAATTCTATCATCAATGAGAATTGAGAAGGATTTGATCTTATTATATTTGAAAAGTATGGACATGGGAATCATAAAGAAAGGAACATCACCTTTCACAAATGATTGATCAACCATATATTTTTTAAGGGTAAAGAATTTTGAAAAATATGACGTGAGTATTCAAAATAAAGTGGAAACTATAAGAAAAGGGAAATCCCCAAATTTCAATGTTAATGAAGAAGGAATTGTGAGATTTGGGTCAATACTATGTGTTCCATAAAACCCTGAGTTAAATAGGGAACTATTGGATGATGCAAATAGTTCAAATTTATCTATTCACTTAGAAAACAAAAATATGTATCGAGATATCCAAGATAAATATTGGTGAGATAACATGAAGAAGGAGATCACAGAATATACATTAAAGTGCCTGGTATTCCATAAAGTGAAGGATGAAAGGAAGAAGTGTAAGGGGATGATGCAACAATTACCCATACCAACATGGAAATGAGAAAACATCACCATGAACTTTGTCACCAGACTTCCAATTACATCCAAGTGAAACAATTCTATTTGGGTTGTTGTGGATATTCTCATAAAGACTTCATACTTGATTTCAATTTGAGAGGATTTATCACTGGATCAACTAGCACAGATATACACCAGAGAAGTTGTAAGGCTGCATAGAGTACCACTATCAATTTTTTCTGATCAAGATCCAAGACTCACCTCTATGTTTTGGAAAATTCTTCAGTATGCTCTAAACACTGATCTGAATTTCAGTATGGCTTGTCACCCTCAAACTGATGGCCAATCTAAGTGGACTATCTAAACACTTGAAGAAATGTTGAGAGCATGATCAATTGACCTCAAAGGAGGATTATTCCTTTGGTGGATTTATCTTACAAAAACAGTTTCCACTCAAGTATATAAATGTCTCCCTATAAATCCATTTATGGGAAGATGTGCATAACATTTTCATGTTGAGATGAAGTTAGGGAACACAAAAATTCTATGTCTTGAAATGGTCTAATAAATTGTGGAGAAGGTTAATACCATCCAGCAGCACATCAAAGCTACTCAGATTCAAAAAAAGATCTATACTGTAAATCATCAACGTGACCTAGAGTTTAATATTAGAGACATGGTATTCCTCCACATATCTCCATGTAAAATAAAGATGATATTTGGGAAGAAGGTAAATCTTAGTTTAAGGTACATCAACCCTTTAGAGATACTTGATCACATCAGAATTGTGGCCTATCGACTAGAACTCCCACTAAACCTATCTTAAGTACATGATGTTTTCCATGTATCCCTATTAATAAAGTACATACCATACTCATCACATGTACTCAATCCAGAGGTGGTACCATTGGAGAATGAAATTTTCTATGAGGATCAACCGGTGAAGATCTTAGATTGTAGAGAAAAATTTCTTTGAAATAAGACAATTCTCCTCATCAAAATGTTGTAGAGAAACCAAAAGTTTGAATAAGAAACATAGAAAAAATAGGAGGTGATAAAGCAGAGTTACCCTCATCTGTTTTAAATATGGGAAAAGGAAATTTTGGGGGAAAAATTTCTAAATGGGGGAAAATTGTAATGACTTGAACTATTATAAATGAAGTTTCCCCTTTTTGATTTAATTAAATGTATTATGGTTATAGAAAACACATGCACTTATTTTATTTTATCCAATTGAATTTAAATGAATGTTAAGTATATTTACTATTTTTAATATAGTTGTTGAATAGTGATCACATGACTAGTATAAATATAGAGTTTTAACAAATCCATTTGGCATAGGAAAAGTGATGACCTAAACCAGTAGGATCGTACCCTATGAATCCCATTTATCATATCTTTAGTGGAAGATAAATTTTCTAGGCTATTCCCTATACGAATCCAAATCTGAGATCCAACAACTTAATCATGAGAAAAACCGTCTACGGGAGGAGTTCAAGCTCATCGAGATCACAACTCAAACCATGTTTATCAAATGACCCCATGAAATCCCCACTATCATGCACATTAATTTTAGGGTTTATTCTAGTGTAATGAATGGATATGTATCAATAACCTAGAAATAGGAATATGTACATTAATTTTTTTATAAAATAATGAATATATTTTCATCCTATTATTGTTACTTTGTAAATTATTTTTAAAGCATAAATAGTATTTTTGGTTAATTAAGAAATATATTTTTATGAATTAATGGATTTTTGAAATAAATATTATTTTAATAAAATATTATTATTAAATAACTTTTATTAAATATAAATAATCATATATATTTTTTGAATTCAAATGTAATTTTTATTAGGGTTTGAAAAAGCTTATTGTCAAAAAACCCATTAATTTTCAATAAATGTCAGTTTTTATTTTAAAAGTAAAAATTCACATATTTATAAAATTATTTAGGTAAAATGAATATAATTTTTGGAATCAAGATTTTAAAATTATCCAATAGTTAATTTTTTAAAATTTTATGCGATAATTGAATTTTTGGGTAAAAATTAAATACCATATAAATATACAGTGTGTTTTATAACATCATAATGAACTAATGGTGATGTAATAAATACTATAAAAGGTATAATTGATAAAATATATGTTTTTAACTTAAAAAATAATGTGATTTTGGGTTTATTTTATTTATTTTATAACACCTTAGTGAATCCTCCAAGACTTACAATCTATTTTAAGATTTTAAAATCATTTCTTTGAAAGTGTGACTATCCTCTATATAAGAAAGGGAGATTTTTTTTATCTTTATCCCTTGGAATTATAATATAATATAAACCACTACCCTTTCTAGAAACCATAGGCAAAAACTATGAGATGGTTTTTGGTTTTTAATATTTTATTATGTAGTGTCCAAAACCAAAATAATAAAGAAATCCCCCTCATTTCCTATATAAACCCACACATGCTCTCATTTATCTTCAATAAAACTACTTGAAGAACATAAAAACTTTTACATCTACTACCTATAGTCTTCCCAAGGTTCTCTCAATCTCCCAATAATCCTCTCCCAAACCTTTTGGGTCACACATTCAAGTAGGGACCCTCACCTTCCTATACTCCTTTCAATTCAAGCACATTATTTGGAATTTATCCTCATAATTGCAGTTGTTTATAATGTAATTTATTTATAAACATTACCTTACTTTCAAATTGATGTTATTTTAATGTTATCATATTTATACTCACTCATTTTTACCTTTATCTAAGTCATTACTATGCCAAAATTTTGTAAGGTATTCTCTCTCTCCTCTTTTTATCAAGCACTACATTTATGATATTCCCTTTTGATTTCCATTTTCTTAAGTTGGGATAAATTATTACCTATCCCCATTAATTTAAATTTTATGTTTAAATTATGGGATCCAATTTCACTCTCATTTATCCCTCTTATAAACCCTTATCTACACCCGTTACTATGCCGAAATTATATAAGGGATCTTCCACCCTCCTCTTTTATCAAGCATTCCTTTTATGTTATGTCTTATAAATTCCATTTTCCTATATTGGTATATATTATTAAATATCCCCCTTTCTTTAAAATTAATTTATAAATTATGATATCCCCATTTCTCTCCCATCAAATTTTTTTATGAATTTCTATATGACGCTGTTATGCTGTTGAAAATTGCACTGCGATTTTCTATGCCAAAATAATTGTATAGTGAATTCCATACCCATTTATCTATCAAGGGTATTCAACTTAATACAAATATATTTATTTATTGGGGACTTGTAAGTATGTATTCCACATTCCTAGATCATGGAATAAATTATTATGTTGAATGAATCCATGTTATATGATCTATGTGGCACACTTAGGCATGAGAATGAAATGATTATGAAGTGTGCGCCCTGATAGTGCTCCAATGCATTGGGTAATGGTCAGTATCATGATACGTCATGTTGGGATAGGGGTTTTACCTGATTCCTTTATGTAAATTTTTCCACCATGGGGTCTTGGTGGATTTATCCTTGATCTATTTATGATGCAATGTTTTAAGTTATTTCCACATTTCCCATGTTATGATTATCATGCTATATCATTCCTTATTATCCATGTTCTTTTTATGCCCCATTGATATGCCTATTGTATAACATGTATTTTATTCTTCATTATATGCCTTATTTATTCCCTTATTTGGAATTATAGCTCAACCTTTTTTATGTATATCCCCAAGATATCCCATGCAGTTTTAAGTTCGATGGATTATTATGATTATGTCAAGGAAGTTTTCAATAATTTTGTCGTATCCAATGTTATAAGTTGTTATGTGATGTACCTAATTCCCAAAGAAATTATCCTCAAAATTAATTTTTTTATTTTATTTTCAAAAGAAACTTTAAGGATGAGCGGTAACCTACATTTCAGTGGGAATAGAAACAAAATAACCCCATTACAAATTTCAAAATTCAAAACCATCTGCAAAACTCGATGAGATCCAGATTTGAGAATCACCCGCATCATCATCATGAGACCACTATTTCCATCTCCATTCATCATCAACATGAGTACCACTACTATCATCGCAATCATTCACAACATCGTCATCAACCTCCAACCACCGCACCAAAGATCGTCGGAGACCGATAGCGTCACCGGAAACATATCACCAAAATAAAAAATAAGCAATAACTCTTCATCGGAAGGTACAATCCATTGGTATTCCACCGTCAAGAACAAAACAATCAAAAAATCACCAATAACATGGGGAAGAAAACCAAAAAACATAAAAACAACATTGAAGAACTGCGTTTGAAACAATGACAGCCGCTGAACCATACCTCCCAAAACCAGATTGATACCACCGCTCTGGCTCTGACCAGGAGGGGAGAAGTAGAGGATGAGGTCAGAGTAGTGGTTGAGTGGCTGAGAGATCCAAACAGAAGCAACAAAGAAGAGGAGAAAAATGGGAACAAACAAACTAGGAGCAACAAGATAGTAACACCTTGAGATCTATCAAACACCAAAACACACAACCCAAAACCTCATAGAACCAACACTCCATATCCAACCTAAGAGACGCAGAGGAACTAGAGGTCAGAGATTCATAAGGGCGATTGAAGGCATTTGCAGTGGACAACCATCATTGGATACCCAGGATCGCCTTGTAGATGTCATCGTCACGAAAGAAGAGCGTCTTCACCAGAGCGAAATTGATAAGCAGACCAAAATAGAGACCCAGTCGCGAACAAGCTGTGAAGGTAAAATAGGTAGAAGAAATCAAAGATGAACCACATAAACTGTAGGGAGATCCATCTCTGAAGAAGGAGAAACCCTAGAAGAGGGTGAGGGAGACACAAGAGCACTGAAGACCAGGGGGGATAGGTGGAACCATCTAGAAAGCAGGAGAAACCCTAGAAGAGGGATGCAAGAGAATAGAGATAAATAATGCATTAATATTTAATAAAGACCAGGGTTGTTATAGTGTTGATACTCTAGAGAAATCATGTATGAATCTCCGGTAATATCCTACCAACCCAAAGAAGGTCTGAACCTCCATCATGATCTTGGGTGGCTACCAAGATAACACTACCTCAATGTTGGATGGGTCTATTTCCACTCCATCTACAGAGATAACATGTACCAAGAAGTGGACGACCTGAATCTAGAATTGGCACTTTGAGAGATTTCTTCAAATATGGTGCTCTCGAAGTACATACATAACTATCCTCAAGTGTCTCCCCTACTCCTCCTCAGAAGTTGAGTACACAAGGATGTCATTGATGAAGACTACCATGAAATAGTCTAAGAAGGGATGAAATATCTTGTTGATGAGTCCCATAAACACTACTGGGGAATTCATCACTCCAAAGGGCATAACCAAGTACCCATAGTGACCATAGCGACATTTGAATGTCATATTCAGTATATCCTTGTCCCGTACTCACAACTGGTGATAACCTAACTTGAGGTCTACCTTTGAGAACCATTGGTCCCCTCTCAACTGATCAAATAGGTCATTGATCCTTGGTAGTGGATATTTTTTCTTCATAGTCACTTGGTTCAATCACTGATAGTCAACACACAACCTCAAGCTCCCATATGACTTCTTGGAAAACAAAATTGGGGCTATCCAGGGTGAAACATGAAGGTATTGGGCATGCAGAGGAATCCCCAAAAGACAAGATTTTAAAATTTTCCACCAACTATCAACATGAACTCATCGATGTTAGTGAATCATGACCCGTTTTAAGCCTAGGATCTCACATGAAGAGTTTTAAGCACAAAATAAAAACCATGAATACCTAGTTTGATCTGAAAATGTTCTTGACATCTTCTCATCATTAGCAATCACTTCTCGAAGAATATGAATCTTAATTCCTCTAGATCATCCAGACACACTTTAAAAATCTGTGGGAGCACTGATCATCGAAATCCAGGTGCTAACGTGGAGTTTTGACGATGCCTTTGATGCTCTGACAATCCCCACATCACCTTGCTTGCAATGTGTGAGAGGTATCTTGATCCAAGCTCTTAGATATAGATCCTATCTCTAGAGTGTGGAAGAGATAAGGGGAGAGAGATAGGGGTCCATGAATAGTCCATGTGAAATCCCTCTCCTCCTCTATTTATAGGGTGTTAGAAAATTATCTGGTATTGCCTACCCAGCCCCTGAATAATTAACACTCTATAAATGACATATTATGATCATTGTACTAATTCATAAACATTATTATCACTTTCCTATACTAAATTTACTATGTGACAATAATTGATCTATTAAATCGAATCATCTTTCCCATAAATATTAATCGAACCTTGAATATTTTAAACTAATATTCATTGAATTAATAATTTCATATATTTACTTTCAAACTTGTAAATAAATTTAATAAATAAATTCAATGTCCATTATTATTAACTTGAATAATATGAATTTATTTATTTATTTAGAGATCGTATTTACTTGGACAAAACCTAAACCCCAGTGGTGGGTCCCACCATATCCAAAACTCCTATTCAATTGAATATGGAAGATTCTTGAATACGATATTGTGCATGACCCTCTAGGCCCTTCTATAGATATCAATGAATACTATTCATTGACTAAGAGTGGGATCTAGAAACCCATCTTGGCCCCTAAATAGATAAAGATTATCACAATAGGGAAAACCAACCTATGAACATGCACTGTGTAATATAATCTATTTTTCTTTAACATCTCATAAAGTAGGACACACACCCATGTCATTTACCTTTTCTTACTTTATTATTTTTTGATCTAAATGAAGAGATTTACCCTTAGCTACCATGACCATGGTGTTATGAAGGTACTAGAATCCTAATTAATGTGTCCTGAGATATATAACTTTCTTAACCTGGAAGTGAAAAATCCTTTCTTGACCATTTAACCAATGTCATACCACTAATGACACACCCAAAACAAACTACCTCGCCATGATTTCATTATCATGGTTTTCTTCTTGGATCAAAGTACATGATCAAATGAAACACATTGGTAATGATCTCAAGTTAGGAGACCAATACAAATGTCCATATATAGGAACATCCAATGACACCCAAAATATGTGGTGTTGCTATTGGCAGGTCTGTCCTCATGATCTCACTACCAGGGATCACCAAGTACAACCTTCATGAGAAGATGTATCAATGATTATGAGCCCCCAACACCTAATAGTCAAAAATATATTGTGTCCAGTCATTAATATGTATCTAGATCATATGACCTTTGTTTAAGATTAATTTCATAGTATCTATAGGTTCTCATTATAGCCTGAGACCTGCTATAACGACAATTAATATATGTACATTACCATTAAATAGTATATGAAAAAATATATACACTATTATGGTAATCACACATCATGTATATCTAAATTTTATACATGATATGGTAATTAAAAGTATTGTATAGTTGTGTGACGCATTCATATCATAGGGCATGGAAAAAAGAAAATTTATTTTCCTAATACAGCATAGTTTCAAACCAGGGTCATCTAACTTGAGGAGCATTGTAGTCGGTTCAATCACTTATTCTAGCTCAAATATTATAATTCTTTTTTTTGTTTTTATATTATTTATAAAAATTATGGTTTTAAGTGTTTTGTAAAATAGTTAAATTAAAATAATTCAATGAAAACTTTAAATCTTAATGCAGATGCAGATGCTGATAGAATGAAATTAAGGAAGAAAGAACTTGGTCCTAGGGATGGATAACATAGGTTTATTCATTATTTATTCATTATTTAAATTAAATTTGATAATTCATTTTATAAAACCTGATTAATTAATTACTTTCCTTTGATTTAAAGAGTGTATTATTTTAGCATGCCTCTGGCACACCAAACCACACCTCCTCCAATAGTCAACTAGGATAACACCTAAACCAAGAATGCTATCCCAAAATGACCCAGCTCCATTGTATGCCATTTCATCCCTTATTGAAAATCCAACTCCACTGTATGAAGGGTTTTCATAAGATAATGGAGGGAAAGTGAATTAATCATGGAAAAGAAATGGATTTGGAAATAGTGTCGTGGTGGATGACCACCACACCCGTGCGATATTCTCGCCTCCACCACAAATAAATTTAAAACATTTTAAATTGAAGATCAATAAAAAATAACACTTTGAAACCCCCCATGGTTCCAAGCCTCAAGTTATTAAATTTACATGGTGAAGTGCATAGAGATCACGATGGAAAGATGGAGGAGAGAGAATGAGATTGATATTGGAAGAGAAATGAGGTGGAAGATGAAAGGGGAACAATTTAATATAAAAAAGATTAAAGTATTAAATGAGAAAATAAAAACTAAAACTAAAAATAAAATAAAGAAATAAAATTTCTAAATGGTTATTTTCTACCTCTCCTTGGTACCCTAGATGGTGTGGGGATGGGAAGGAATGATTTGAGTGGTATGAGATCCTCTTCTTTTGTAGGCATATTTCTGTACTCTGAAAGTTTACGCATTATCGACTAATTAAATGGAAAATTCACATGTGGTATCCTTCATTAAAGTTATTTCCCATTTTCTTGATCGTCTCCTCTAAAAATTTCAACTAATTTGGACATTGGATTCAAGAGTTATGAATTTTTGATTGAGTGTTTCTTTTTCTGGATGAAGTTTCTAGGAAGCTTCCTCCAAAAGTATAACATCCAATGATAACCTTAATGACTTAAAAACTCCATAAAATTAATTTTTGAAATACATTAATGTGCCCAAGTTATATTTTAGATTTAATCATCTCAATTGGAGGTACTTAGGCTAAGATGAGATTCTGTTACTGCGGTGGGTTCCACGCTACGCGCCCGGAAAATTTCCCAACTTCGTTGATTTTTTGGGTCTATAGATGCTTGAATCATCCCCTAGTCCAGAATAAAAAGTTGAAATAAATTAAATAATAATTTAAAAAAAATCAATCAATTTGGAATTATATTTTTAAATAAATGACCAAAATACCCTTGACGTAAAAATCAGTAAAAAATCCAGAATTAATCACTTTTCATAATTTTACTCAAAACACATCATAAATCCAAAACTGATCCATAAAATATCAAATTGATAATTTGGGAGGATTAAAACAATTGAAATGCATGCAAAAAATATGTAAAATATTAGCTCTATCATTGCGTCTAGGATACCCACTATCACAATACTCCCACTTACACTAGATATAACTTGCTAACCATACTTTTTAGATCTCATATAATTAAGATCACATTTTTGCTGAGTCACAACTTTACCTGCTGGGCCTGCCATGATTCCATTGTGTGATTATTATATTATTTTAGAACTCGTTTCCTTGAGTAAAACTTATCAAGAGATGGTATCCTTGAGTATATTAATTTTTTCCACTTTCATAACTTTACATCTTGGCTAGTAAGAGTATCATAATTTACATTATGATAATCCTCTACTTACTAGGTGTGATTCCAATTACTAGAACATATCTTTGAGTTTAAATGCTTCTTTACTGCCTTAAAAGACGCAATGTACTTAGTATTTATTGGTATGGATACCACTGGAATTTATGACATTGTCTTGATCATCACCATTATTCTAACTATGATATTAGAATACATTGATCTAAGTAAGACTAGTTTGTGTCCCATGAAAACTAGTATCCTTTCTTCTCCACTTACCAAGTACTTATCTTTTGTACTTTTAAAAGTAAAATCAAATAGTACTGATTGATTTACTTTTAGTGCTCTTATATATAATTAATATCTACCTACTATAAAGTATATGTTGTAAAAATCATTTTTTGTACATATTATGTCATACATGATTGATCCATCGTTAAAGAGTATGGATTTAAACTCACGACATTAATCTCCTCCCATGTCCCAGACATGTTTACCTGAAGAGATATATTCCATGTGACACTAGTAACAATTCTCTATTGAATTTTTCCAACCTGTATTTTTCAATACCATGCCACTATATGTACAATTGACTTAGGTCCAAGAAACCTTTAGATCTACCTCAGCAGTTCCTATTCCCTACAACTTAGGTTGCTACTTTAATTCAATCACTAGAGAATAGATTCTTTCATTTTGGTCTTAACTAACATGAAGACCAACATCTATTTTTCATATATTACAAACATATATCACTTGAAAAACATTGGTAATCCCACTAACCTCTGGTTGACACATGAAAAACATTCATTCCAAATGAATACTCTATGATCTTTTTTCTTACTTCAATCCTAAAATGGATTTCAATAACTTGAAACTTTTATTAGCATTATATGACATGACCATCCCTTTCTGGTTGCGTCATATATACACCTTCCATGATTTGTGGTCATGAAATCCAATTCTCAATATAATATGATCATATAAAGTAGCTATGACAAGCAAAATTCTAATGGATTTAGGCATATCTACTTGGTATAACCAATCAAGCCTTATTGGTACTACACTTGTACCATCCATTATTGAATTTTAATTGATCTTTCCAATATTATCTAATTTTCATATAATACTTACCTATAGGAAATATTATTCATAATGAATAATTTATCACCACCTATGGTGAATAGAAAAATCATCACCATGGTTTTATTCTTCCTATGCACTATGTGTCTCTAGAATATTCATGTTAAACATCAACTTGTGGAACTTGTTCCTATGCCAACTATTTGTGCATCTTAATCATTGACTAAACCCAAGTCAAGATGGCTCCCACTATCTCTAATAGATATTTTCACCCTTTAAATAAATTTATTATGTCACTTGACTACCACTTTTCTATCATAGGGATTTAAGTAATATTCTAAGAAACCATTAGAATAATTAATATAGACGCACAATGTGTTTTTCTTGATGCAAGTTTGTTTATAACATAACAAAATATTTGCATCCAAACACATTTTCTTATGAAATAATGGATTTACATCATAATACAACTGTTGTGATATCCGTTAGTCATTATAGTTGGCATATAGTTATGATAAATCACTGTTAATTTCAAGGCTTGTCATGAAATATAATGGAAATTTTAGAAGTTGCAACATTGATGTTGCCTACATCATAACATTGATGTATCAAATGCACATTTAGGAATTAATTCACACTAATTTTTTTTTGATAAATGTTATCATGTAATATTTCATCATCGATCCTTCTCATTCACATCAATATCGTGATATAGATAAGGTAATGTACATTTAGGAATTTCTCCACACTATATTATATTGATCGATGATTTCTTGGTCAAGATATTCTTTGGCATGCTGGCCCGAAGCAACTCATATATTTCAACTGTACATATACTTCAATTTTCCAATCCTTAATTACTTAAATGAATCTTATGAAGTATATATACCTCTAGGTTACCCTTGTAATAGTTCACGCTCTCTAGCTGAAATACCTCTGAAAGCATTGTGGCATGCCTTTATTTTTAAAGGTTTCTTTTTTCAAACTAAAGACGTCAATTATAACAAAGGTGTTTATCCTTACCAAGCCTAAATACCAAAATTTGGTATATAATATTCATCCACTTTTAGTTTTTCTTAACAATTATTATCTTTCTAAAAATGGGTAAATAGGTCTTACATTTTATATTCATCAAATATTTCCTATGATTCATGTATTACTAAACTGTTAGTTGAGTATGAAATACCAAAAACAACATTAATTCCAAAACCTAGAATAATGTATCCTTGTGTCCAAAATACATGTGAGATAAATGTTTTGGTTATACTCAATTATTATTTTATAGGAATCATTAACTTGGAAATATAGAATTCATGTACTTCTCATTGCTGACTTAGGAATCACCTTTTCTCAGTTGCTTGGAGAATACACCTTACTTATTGTAACATTTCTATAAATACTTGGTTACTGTATTCAAATACACATATGTAAAAGGAATATTGTATTTAATACCCAAGAAGTATGGCTGAAGCATTATATTGATGAATATACATGAAGAAGTGGGTACTTGCTTCTTTAATTCAGTTTACTGTATTTAAACTTTCATAGTCTTATTTCATAATATGAAATGAAAATAACCTCTTGTTAATACCTCTTTACATTTAAGGACATTACAGATGTGTATTTTTCATTAATTTTAATTAACCTTTTCACCTTCCCTTTCAATTTGTTCTCTATAAGAATTAATGATTGAACTATCTTTTATATTCTTATTTACTTGGAAAATCCTTACCCAAATTTGTAATGAATCATTTACTCAATAATGTTTATTTTTTAACCTAAAATGAGACTTGAGTAAATGGGTGAAAATGATATGAGAAAGGTATCCATTGAAATATCATTATCCATATTTCAATTTACACATTATGGTGTAATCATTTTCTTATTCATATCTTGCTTCACTTTCTCCTCATAAAATTCTCAGATATGAGACTTCATGTTATATTATCCATGTCCTAATGTAGTGACTGAAACTGACATCAAAAGTTGATAATATTATAATGACATAACCATCATATAAACTATACCTTAGTCTCTTGTAAGAAAATTTTTCACCCTTGCTTCCTGAGATGACTTAATAGGAAATGGGAACACTAGTACCTTGAATTTCTCATACTATAGTATTGTGTGCAAGTGCCTATACTACACTTGGAAACTTATTCTAGTGTGGACATTTAATTTTTCCACTATTTATTGTAGTTTTACTTGTGGTATAACATGACATTTTTTTACAAAAATAAAATTTAGTAGATTATTACATATTATCTTGGTTACCAATTTAGACATTTTTATTAAATAATTAAATCATTAAATGTCTCCCACTATTTTATTGAATTCTAGGAACCCTCTATACTAGAATTAGAATACATTATATCTTGAGTATTCTATTGGAAAGTATCCATGAAACTCGATATATGGATATGACACTACTTGGAGGGTTTAAGGTAGACATTTGACTATCCAACCGCATTAACTCGCGGTTCGTTAATTTATCGAGTGAAGTCCCAGCTTCTTAAATCATAACTTGATTTACTCAACACTTTCATATAAAATGAAAACAATCTAGCTATGGACAATCTTTAATACCACTTTAGTTAATTCTACCCACCACTCTCATAAGAACTCCCCAATAGTAAGAGGTACCCTCAGCTATGGAATGATGAGCACCCAAAACACTCAGTTTTGTTCAAACTTAAATGATGGAAGAGGGAAATGACTTAATATTTCTTTTAGGGTTTTTGTATTTTAATGTAAAGAAAGAAACAAATTTCTATTTTCTAAGCATGTACTATGTGACCACACTCACAACTGACCATTCAATAAATATATTCATCGCATCATATGTTCATTTTATCTTTGAATTCTTAATTATTATTTCTATTTGATTTCGTATAAACTTCACATTCACAAAAATAATAAACCATGAAAAAATAAATTGACAACCTTATCATGAGATGATTATAATGGTAGATACATTTAGTGAATAATGGATCAACCTATACCCTGGGGGTAATACCATGAGTTGCATCTCTTACGGATCGAATTACAGCTTCTCCCATCCAATGCATTAAGCTACTATCTGGTGTATCACCATAACTTGGCACGAAGTGCATCTCTGCTCATCTTTTCATTATACAACATTACTCCCATGTAGGATAGGGGGTTTGGGGAGTATAAAATACATCTTTAAAATGGACACACAAACCCTTATACATTAAATGACTCAGAGGACTCGCAGATTTCCATTTAATTAAACTAATTATTACCAACCATGCAATAATTAAATAAATAAATAAGAAAATTCACTAAATATACATTGGTCAGTCCATGGGATCATGATGAGTCTAATACACCTAAACCTATGTATTAAAATTAAATATAGAAATAAAAATTAAACTTGCACTAAAATATTTTTTGAGGGCATTTTTTTGAATTAAAATTCACTCATATTTTAATTCAAAAAAATTCATCGTTTGGCCTCATTAATTAATTTAATTTATCAAAAAAATTAAAATAATTTGACCCATATATTAAAATTAATTTTAAACCAAAAATTAATATTTAATTAATTTAATTTAAAACCAAAATTAAATTAGTTAATTCAATTAACTTTTGATTATTTAAAATACTCAGGCCCCGAAAATCCTAGGAAGGGCCTCTACAGGTCAGGCTGAACCCATGCAAGCCTAATTAGGGTAATGCAGACCCCATGTAGGGGTTTTTAGGGATAGGAAAGTCTCTCTAGACCCATTTTGAAATGGGCAGACCCGCCTAAGGCCTCTTTTTGGGAAGATCGGATCATGCAATGGTTACCTGTACACTAGGAGTACTGGGAAGCATGCCACGAGAGTTTGTCATGCTGAATCTAGAGGGGTAAACTTGCTTCAGCAAGGGGAGAAGCTGAATCGAGCATCTTTGGTTAGAGAAGGGGACTCTCGGTGAGGATGGTGCCTGATAAGGAGTGAAACGACTGATTGCGGCTTCCCAGGGTAGAGGAGGATTCGACGCGAGTGGGTCTCGGGAGGCTGAGTGAAGTACAATCGACAAAACATGTGGTCTGAGGTCCTGCGTAGAAGAAGCTCAGCCTCACGGTGAAGGAAGACAGAGCAGGTGGCTATGAGGGGAGGCCAGATCTGGCAATGCCGACTAGCACTAGTCTGGAGCAGTGAATGGTGACGTGACACTGTGTGCGGTGGAACAGTGTTGTAGGTGATGTTGTAGCCGGGAAGCCAATAAAGGTGTGGTATGGGTGAGGTGAGACAACGTAGGTGGTCCACGACTGGTCCAGAGCTCTCCTGGTGCGGTGGAGTGGAGCTTACCCGAATCTGGATGTAGTGGCTGAGGAGGGGTTGGTGGTGCGAGGTGGGAGTGCCACACCCATGGGGGGATGAACCAGGTGGGGGATAGCTAGGAGGAGGCTACGTTGGCTAGTTCTAGTTTCCATTGTAGGAGGATACTAGAGAGGGCCACCATGGTGGATCCAGCTTTGACAATTTTTTTGTATTATTGCTGACCGCAGCCAACCACCACTCAAAATTTTTCCACTTTTTTATTAAATGCACATATTAAAAATCCTAAATAAATGGGATTAAATAGATTATTTTTATTTATTAATTTAATTAATTAATTAATTTATTTATTTATTTCAAAAAATTTGTGGAAATATCCTCAGTTGGAAAACACTATTCTGACCACCAGAAATCCGACTGGGGTTTGGATCATTGGAAATTTTTGAATTTGACTCATTCGGGTATTTCAACATGTATATTAAATATATATATATATATATATATATATATATATATTCAATGATTTAATACCGAAAAAATGAGTTTTTAACCTATATTTGAAACTTTAGATATTCTCACCGTCTGCAGCATTGGGACCGTAACGACACCCTTTATACAAATTTAATGAAAATTTAATTTGGATTGGCTTAAAACTTTTATGAGACCCTCTGATACTAATTGAAGGTACCTGAAACATAGAAAAACCCCGAAATATGGTATTTTAATTTTTTTTACCGACTATCGGCATGAACACCTTGACGTCGGTGAATCGCGACCCAGTTTAAGCCGAGGATCTCACATGAAGAGTTTTAAGCACAAAATAAAAACCATGAATACCTAGTTTGATCCAAATATGTGATCAAATTATACTATTCATTGGAGATAAGTACTTAAATAATCTAAATCCGAATTCCTCTATATAACCCACATGCACTTCAAAAATCTATGGGATCACCGATCGTCTAAATCCAGGTGCTAGCATGAAGTTCTGATGATGCCTTCAACACTTTGATGATCACCACATCACCTTGCTTGTGATGGGAGAGAGATAGCTCAATCCAAGATCCTGGATCTAGGGCCTCTCTCTTTAGAGTGTGGAAGAGAGAATATGAGAGAGAGGCTGTGAATAGTCCATGGGAAATCCCTATCCTCCTCTATTTATAGGGTGTTAGAAAATTATTCAGTATTGCCTACCCGAAACCTGAATAATTAACACTCTATAAATGAAATATTATAACTAATGTATGGATTCATAAATATTATTATCACTTTCCTGTAATAAATATGTTACATGATAATAATTGATCCATTAAATCAACTCTTCATTCCCACAAATATTAAATGAACTTTGAATATTTTAAACTAATATTCATTCAACTAGTATTTTCATGTATTTACTTTAAAATTTTTAAATAAATTTAATAAATAAATTCAATGTCCATTATTCTTAAATTGAATAATCTGAATTTATTTATTGCTTTGGTGATCATATCACCGTGGAAAAAACCTAGACCCCAGTGGTGGGGCCCACCATCTCTAAAACTTCTATTCATATGAATAGGGAAGATTATCAAATATGCTATTTTGTGTGACCCTCTAGGAACTTATATCGATAATAGTGAATACTATTTATAGACTAAGAGTAGGATCTTGCAACCCATGATGGCCAATAAAGATATAAGGATTTTCACAATAGTGACAACCAACCTATAAACATGCACAATGTAATATAATATCTTTGTCTTTAATATCTCATAAAGCAGGATGCACACCCATGTCATAACCCTTTTATTTCTTTATTATTTATTGATCTAACTAGATAAATTTACCCTTGACTACCATGGCCATGGTCTTATTATGGTACAACCATCCTGATTAATGTGTCCCAGTATATATAAATTCCTTAACCTGGAAGTGACAAATCCTTTCTTGACCATTCAACCAATTCCATACCACCAATGACACACCCAACACAAACTACCTCACCACAATTTCATTATCGCGGTTTTCACCATGAATAAAAGTACATGATCAAATGAAATCATTATTAATTATCTCAAGTCAGGAGACTAATACACATGTTTGTAGATAGGAACATCCAATGACACCCAAAACATGTGGTGTTCCTATTAGTGGTTCTATCCTCATGATCTCACTACTAGAGATCACCAAGTGTGAACTTCATGAGAAGAAGTCTCAATACTTATGATCCCCCAACACCTGATAGTCAAACATCTATTATGTTTAGTCAGTAAGATGTATCTAGACCATATGGCCTTTGTTTAATAGTATCTCAAGGTTCTCATTATAGCCTGGGATATGATATAACCTTTTGATATGACAATTAATCTATGAACATTACCATTAAATAGTGGACGTAGAAATATCTAAACTATAATGGTAAGCACACATCATTTATATCTAATTTGTATACACGATATGGTAATCAAAAGAACTATATAGTTGGGTATAGGGAACACACTCTTACAACACTCCCACTTTAACTAGATATAACTTGAAAACCATACTTGTTAGCTATCACATGATTAATATCATGTTTCTACTGAGTCACAACTTTAGTTGTGGGCATGCCATGATTTCGCCGTGTGACTATTCTGCTATTTGCGACCTCATCTCCTTGAGTAAAACTTATCAAGAGATGGTATCCCAGAGTATATTCTTTTTTTCTACTATCATAACTTGAAATCTTGGCTATAAAGAGTATCATAATTTACATTATGATAATCCTCTACTTACTAGGTGTGATTCTAAGAACCATAACAAATCATTACATTTAATTGCTCCTTAGCTACCTTAGAAGCTATAATATACTCAGTATTTGTAGGTTTTTCTACCAATGGATTTTATGATTTATATCACTCATCACTATTAGACTAACTATGATATTAGATCACATTTATCTAAGGAAGACTATTTTGTGTCCCCATAAAACTATTATCCTTTCTCCTCCACTTACTAGGTACTTATCTTTTTTACTTTCCAAAGTAAAATCAAATAGTTTTGAATGATTTACTTGTAGTGCTCTTGAATATAATTGATATCTTTCTAATATAAAGTATATTCTGAAAATATCAATTTTTGTACATATTATATCATATGTGATTGATCCATCACTAAATCATATGGATTTTAACTCACCATGTTAATCTCCTCCCATGTCCCGAACATGTTTAACTGGAGAGATATATGCCATGTGACACTGGTAACAATTATTTCTCTAATTTATCCAACCTATATTTTTAAATACTATGTCACTATATATACAATTGACTTAGGTCCAAGTAGCCTTTTGATCTACCTCAGTAGATCTTCCTCCCTGAATCTTAGGTTTCTACTTTAAGTCAATCACTTGAGAATAGATTCTTTCATTCTGGTCTTAACTAACTTGAAGAACAATATCTATCTTCAATATTTTATTGAACATATATCACTTGAAAAACATTGTCTCTCCCACTAACCTATTTTAGACACATGGAAAACATTCATTCCAAATGAATACTCTATGATCCTATTGCTTACTTCAATCCTAAATTGGATTTCAGTAACTTACAACCTTTATTAGCATTCTGTGACATAACCATCCCTTTCTGGTAGCATCCCATAGACACCTTCCATGATTGGTGGTCATGACATCCAATTATAAATATAATATGATTATATAAAGTAGCTATGAAAAGTAAAATTATAACAGATTTAGGACTACCTAATTGGTATAACTAATCGATCCTTATTGGTACTACATATGTACAATCCATTATTGAATTTTAATTGATATACTAAATCTTATATAATTTCCATATACTTCATACCTATAGGAAATATTATTAACAATGAATAATTTATGACCATCCATGATGAATAAAAAAGCCATCACCATGGATTTATTCTTCCTACACAGTATGTGTCTCTAGAACATTCCTACTCCGCATCAACTTGTGGAACTTGTTCCTATTCCAACTATTTGTGCATCTTAAGCATTGACTAAACCCTAGTAAATATGTCTCCCACTATCTATAATATATATATGAACCCTTTATAGAAATATAGTATGTCACTTGAATACCGCTTTTCTATCATATGGATTTAAGTAATATCCTAAGAAACTGTTAGGATAATTACTATAGATTCACAATGTGTTTTACTTGATGCTTGTTTTGTTTATAACCTAAAAATATCTTTTCATAAAAACACATATCCTTATGAAATAATGGGTTTCTATCATAATACAACTGTTATGATATCTGTTATTCATTATAGTTGGCATATAGTTACAGGATATCACTGCTATTTTTAAGGCATGTCAATAAATATAATGGAAATTTCTGTGAGTTTCAACATTGATACTGCCTACATCATAACTTTGTTGTATCAAATGCGTGTTTAGGAATTACTCAACACTAAATTTTGTTGATAAATGTTAGCATGTAAGACTTCATCATCGATCCTCCTCATTAACATCAATATAGTGATGTAGATAAGGTAATGTGCATTTAAGAATTTTTCCACACTACATTATATCGATCAATGATTTCTTGGTCAAGATATTCTTAGATATGTTGGATTGAAGAAAATTATATATTATGACCATGCATATACTTCAATTTTCCATTCCTTAATTACTTAAAAATGAATCTTATGAAGTATATATACCTATATCTTACCCTTGTAATAGTTCACACTCTCTAGCTAAAATAACTCCGAAAGCTTTGCAGAATACATTTATTTTTAAAGGTTTCTTTGTCCAAACTAAAGACGTTGATTATACCAAATGTGTTTAGCCTTACTGAACCTAAATACAAAAATTTGGTATATAATTTTCATCCAATTTTAGTTTTTCTTAATAAATATTATCTTGCCACAACTGGGTAAATAGGTCTTACATTTTCTATTCATCAAATATTGCCTATGATTCATGTATTACTGAACTATTGGTTGAGTATGAAATAAAAAAAACAACATTAATTCCTAAACCTAGAATAATGTATCCTTGTGTCCAAAAGACACATGAGATAAATGTTTTGGTTATACTCAGTTATTGTTTTACAAGAATCATTAACTTGGAAATATATAAGTCATGTACTTCTCACTACTGACTTAGGAATCACCCTTTCTCATCCGCTTGGAGAAGACACCTTACTTCTTGTAACGTTTCTATAATTACCTAGATACTGTATTCAAATACACATATGTGAAAGGCATACTTTATTTACTACCCAGAAGTTTGGTCGAAACATTTTATTGATGAATATACCTGAAGAAATGGGTACTTGATTATTTAGTTCAGTTTATTTCATTTAAAACTTCTATAGTCTTATTTCATAATATGCAATGCAAATAACCTCCTGTTAATACCTCTTTTCATTGAATCATGTTTTGAATGTGTCTTTGGCGTTACTTACCATTAACCTTTTCGTGTTTACTTTCAATTTTTTCTCCATAAGAATTAATGATTAAACTATCTTTTATATTCCTATTTACTTGGAAAACCCTTATCCAAATTGATAATTAAGAATTTACTCCAAAATGTTCATTTTTTAACCTAAAATGGGACTTGAGTAAATGGGTGAAAATGATATGAGAAAGGAATCCATTAAATAATTTTGATTCATATTTCAATTTACACATACCGGTGTAATCATTACCTTATTCATATCTTGCTTCACTTTCTCCTCACAAACTCCTTAAAGATGAGACTTTAAGTTATATTATCCATGTCCTGATGTAGTGAACTCAACTAACATCAGATTTTGATAATATAATAATAACATAACCATCATATTCACTGTACATTAGTCTCCTGTAAGCAATTTTTTCACCCTTGCTTCCTAAGGTGACTTAATAGGTAATGGGGACATTATTACCTTGAATTTCCCACACTGTAGTATTGTGATCAAGCACATGTACTACACTTGGAAACTCATACCTCTGTGTACATTTACTTTGTCCATTATTTATTGCAGTTTTTACTTGTGGTATAATGTTATATTTTTCTTCAAAAATAGATTTTAGCAGATTTGTACTTGTTATCTTGATTACCAATTTTGATATTTGATTAAATAATTAAACCATTAAATATCTCCCACTATTTTATCATATTATAGGAACCCTCTGTACTAGAATCATAATACTTTGTCACTTGAGTATTCTAGTGGAAAGGATCCTTGACTCTCATATTATAGTTTACAAGCTATGGCTACACCACTGTTCAGAGGGTTCAAGGCAGGCATTTGACTGACCAACCACATTAAATCATGGTTCCTTGATATGTTGAGTGAAGTCCGAGCTTCTTAAATCATAACTTGATTTAATCAACACTTACATCTAAAATTATATAAAGTTAGAAATGGATAATCCTCGCTACCACTTTAGTTAAGTCAACCCACCACTTCCATAAGAACTCCCTGATAGTAAGAGGCACCCTCAGCTATTGCATGATGAGCACCCCAAACACACGTTTTTGTTCAAATTTGATTAATAAAGGGTGGTAATTACTTAATATTTCTTTGAGGGTCTTTGTATTTTAATGTGATGAAATAAATCATTTTCTATTTTCTAAGAATGAACTATGTGATCACACTCACAACTGACCATGTAATAAATAGAAAAAAATTCATCACGTCACATGTTCATTTTATCTTTTCCTGCTTGTTTATTATTTCTATGTGATCATGTATAAACTACACATTCACAAAAAATAATAAACCAGGAAAAATAAATTGATGAACTAATCATGAGACGATTATAATGGTTAATACATTGAGTGAATAATGGACCAATCTAGACTCTAGGGGTAATACCTTGAGTTGCATTTCTTGTGACTCGAATTGATGCAACTCCCATCCAATGCATCAAGATCCTGTCTGGTGAGTCACCATAACTTGGCATGATGTGAATCTCTTATCTTCTTTTCATTATACAACATTACTCACACACAGGTGAGGGGTCTAGGGAGTATAAAATACATATCTGAAATGGACATGTGGTCCCTTATATATATAATGACTCAGACGACTCGTAGATCTCCATTTAATTAAACTAATTATTACAAACCATGAGATAATTAAATAAATAAATAAGAAAACTCACCAAACATGCATTATTCAGTCCATGGGCTCATGATCAGTATAATATGCTTAAACTTATGTATTAAAATTAAATGAAAAAAAATAAAAACTAAACTTTCACTAAAATATTTTTTGAGGGAATTTTGTTGAATTAAAACTCAAACTTATTTTAAATCAAAAAATTCATCGTTCGGTCTCATTAATTAATTTAATTTTAAAACAAAAAATTAAATTAATTAATTAATTTAAATTATCACAAAAATTAAATTAATTTAACCCACATATTAAAATTAATTTTTAAACCAAAAATTAATATTTATTTAATTTAATTTACAACCAAAATTAAATTAATTAATTAAATTATTTTTTTATTATTTAAAATACCCGGGGCTTGAAAATCCCAGGAGGGGCCTTTGTGGGTTAGTCCAAACCCGTGAATGCCTAGTCTGGGTAATGCAGACCCCATTTAGGGGTGTTCAGGGCTATGAAAGTCTGCCTAGACCTATTCTACGTAGAGAAGACCTGCCTAAGGCCTATTTTGGGGTAGAGCGGATCATGCAGGGGTTACCTATCTTTTAAGAGGACCAAGCGGTGGCCAGAGTCACCTGGGGGGAGGACTAGCCACCAGAAATTAGAAGGAGACTACCCCAGGGATGTGCTGTGGTAGCTGGGCATGCCAGATCTGGAGGGGAGGACTCACTCTGGTGAGGGAAGAAGCCAACTCGAGCTTCTTCAACTGGATAAGGGGACTCTCGGTGAGGACGGTGCCTAACAGGGATTGCAACAACCAGTTTCGGCTTACCAGGGTAGAGGTGGAGCTGACATGGGCGGGTCTCATGCATCCAAGCAAAGGGAAGTTAGCAGACCGTGCAGTCTGAGGTCTTACATGGGAGAAGCTTAGCCTCTCAGTGAAGGAAGCCAGAGTAGGCGACTATGAGGGGAGGCCAGATCTGGTGGTGCTGGATGGAACTAGTCCAGAGCAGTAAATAGTGTCATGGAACTGTGTGCGGTAGGGAGGCACTGCTTGCAGAAGTGCAGATGGGCAGCCATCAAAGGCATTGGATGGGATATGGGAGCCAACGTAGGTGGTCCGTTGCTGGTTCGGAGATTTCCTAGCACAACAGAGTGGTGTTGATCTGATGCTGGATGCGGTGGTCGAGGAGGGGCCAGATGTATAAGGTGGGGGCCCACACTAGTGGGGGATGAACTAGGGAGGGGGATATCTAGTAGGAGGCTATGGTGGTTGGTTCTAGATTCCAGTGAAGGAGGATACTAGAGAGGGCCATCATGGTGGACCCAACTTTGACATTTTTTTTGTATTATTGTTGACCACAACCAACCACCACGCAAAATTTTTCCACTTTTTTATTAAATTCACATATTCAAAAGTTTAAATAAATAGGATTAAATAAAATAATTTTATTAATTAATTTCATTAATTAATGAATTGATTTATTATTTTCCACAAATTTATGGAAATATCTCTAATCAGAAAACACTATTCCGACCACCAAAAATCCAACCAGGGTTCGAATCATTGGAAATTTTAGAATCCGAATCATTCTAGTATTTAAACATGTGTATTAAATATATATGTTCAATGATTTAATACCCACAAAATGAATTTTTAATACATATTTGAAATTTTTGATATACTCACTGTCTGTGGAATTAGGATCGTAATGACACCCTTTATTCAAATTTAATGAAAATTTAATTTTGATTGGCTTAAAATTTTCACGTGTCTCTTTGATACCAATAAAAGTTACCAGAAACATAGTGGAATACCCAAAAGATGAGATTTTAAAATTTTCCAACGACGATCAACATGAACTCGTTGACGTCAGCGAATCGCGACCCGATTTAAGTTGAGGATCTCGCATGAAGAGTTCTAAGCACAAAATAAAAACCATGAATACTTTGTTTCATATGAAGACATGATCAATGTATTCCCATCCTTAGTGATCATTGCTCTAAGAATCCAAAGTTTAATTCTTGAATATTATCCACACGTACTTCAAAAATCTATTGGAGCACTGATCGTCAAAATCTGGGTGCTAGCGCAAAGTTCTAATGATGCCTTTGATGCTCCGACGATCACCACATCGACTTGCTTTTGATGAATGAGAGAGAGATTGATCTAAGATCTTGGATCTAGATCCTCTCTCTCTAGAGTGCATAAGAGAGAAGAGTAGAGAGAGAGACTGGGAATTGTCCATAGGAAATCCCTCTCCTCCCCTATTTATAGGGTGTTAGAAAATTATCCGGTATTTCCTACCCGACCCCCAAATAATTAACACTCTATAAATGACATATTATGACTATTTTACTGATTCATAAATATTATTATCACTTTACTATAATAAATATATTACATGATAATAATTTAGCCATTAACTCAACTCCTCTTTCCCACAAATATTAAATGAACCTTTAATATTTTAAACTAATATTCATTCAATTAATATTTTCATGTATTTACTTTAAAACTTGTAAATAAATTTAATAAATAAATTCAATTTCCATTTTTATTAACTTGAATAATATGAATTTATTTATTTCTTTGGTGATCGTATTACAATAGAAAAAACATGGACCCCAGTGGTGGGGTCCACAATGTTCAAAACTCCTATTCAACTGAATAGGGAAGATTCTTGAATATGCTATTGTGTGTGACCCTCTAGGACCTTATCTCAATAGCGGTGAATACTATTCATAGACCAAGAGTGGGATCTAGAAACCCATCATGGCCCCTAAGGAGATAATAATTGTCATAGAAGTGACAACCAACCTACGAAGACGCACTATGTAATATAATCTCTTTGTATTTAATATATCATAAAGCAGGATGCACACCCATGTAATCTCGCTTTTCTTCCTTTATTTCTTTTAATCTAATTGGATGGATTTACCCTCAACTTCCATGGACATAGTCTTATGAAGGTACTACCATTCTGATCAACATGGCTTGGGATATATAACTTCCTTAACCTATAAGAAACAAATACTTTATTGAACATTCATTCAATACCATACCACCAATGACACACCCAATACAAACCACCTCACCAAGATTTCATTATCATGGTTTTTTTCTTACATCAAAGTACACAATAAAATGACACACATTGGTAATGATCTCAATTCAGGAGACTAATACACGTGTCTATAGATAGAAACATCCAATGACACCAAAAATATGTGGTGTTCCTATTGTTGGGTCTCTCCTCATGATCTCATTACTATAGATCACAATGTGTGAACTTCATGAGAAGAAGTCTCAATGCTTATGATCCCAAAGCACCTGATAATCAAACATCTAATGTTTCCAGTTAGTAAGGTGTATCTAGACCATATGATCTTTGTTTAATATTAATGTCATAGTATCTTAAGGTTCTCATTATAGCCTAGGATCTTTTATAACCTTTTGAGACAACAATTAATCTATGGACATTACCATTAAATAGTGGATGCAGAAATATCTACACTATAATTGTAAGAACATATCATGTATATCTAACTTGTATACATGATATGGTAACCAAAATCCTTGTATATTTGGGTATAGGGCACCCACTATTACAAAAAAAACACTAGTTATAACAAATCCCTTTCTATGTAAGTCCTCTAACTACACCCTCAACTCGCGAAGCTCTGTAGAAGCCATCTGATATTCTGGCCTAGATATAGGTGTCATCCCAGGGTGTAGATCAATACAGAATTCTATCTCGCAATAGGGAGGTAAACTTGGAACATCCTCAGGGAATATATCCTTATACTCCACCAACACTATAGTATACTGGGAACTCATATCATCCACTACACTAAGGGTCAAACTAGAAAACTGATGAGTAATCGGTTTCACCTTCCTATGAACGAGTCCATCATGCACTGCCTGGGTTTCCTTTTCACTGGAAAAGGAAAACCTATTTCTTCACTGTGGACACAATGAATCCTTTACCCAAAGTAGTCAATCTGGGTTTGAACTATGAATAAAAAGTCCATACCAAGAATGAAATCATAAGGCCTCGACACTGCTACCAAGAGATTCCAACAAAAACTCTCATCTCCAACAGTCAAGTCACAATGTCAGCACAAGTGCGTCATCACTGAGTCTCCTCCAGTAGAAGTCTCTAAGAATAAGGTTCAATCCAAAAGATCAAATGGAACCTCTAAGTATCATAAAAGGTATGTGCAAAGAAATTAATTAATAAAAATTGTGTCTAGCAATACTGTAGATAAGGTAGAAAAGACACAGATCATACCACGAATCATTTCCAAAGCATCTGGGTTGTAAGCTTTGAATGTATGCAGTTGTCCCCTACCCTATCCTCTAGATTCCTAAACCTAGTGTGGGCCACCTGGGGGTGGGGTGTTAACATATCAAATCATCAAACACCTCCCAATTCCCTCCCATATCCTCTTCCACACCTTTCACCTTAAGAACCTATCTGCTCCTACAACTTACTCTACCTCGACGAACCATCTATGGTTTGTCTGTCAGCTATATGATAGGTTGGAAATCTCATGCAAGATTTCCCCTACCTTCACATGAGTAGAACTTCCTATCCCTGGGATAACTATACCCAATATTTGATCCCTGAACCATAGAACCTCTGTCCTAGAAACTCTTCCTAAAATGTCTCACCTGTTCAGGTCCTTGAGACTGATGTTGGCTCTCAGCTATGAAGGTCTCTGCTCTTGATTTCCCACTACCAGTAACCACTAGTTGTATCTGCTCAACCAAGAAACTCTCAACCACCAAAGATCACTCTAGGTCCCAACATAGTTAGGAATAAATAGAGGGATAAAACTGGCTCAGATGTCTCTATGCAGACCTCTCTCGAAGGTTTGAGCCCTAAAAAACTGACCTCAAACCATATCCATCGAGTACCAGGAAAGGTTGGTAAAACAAGATGAATGACCAACTATTTTCATGTTACCCTACTGAAGCTACAAAAGCTCTTGGATACGTTCATCCATTAATGTATCTGGTGAGAACTCATCTCTGAAAAAGTGCTCAAACTTTTTCCATGAATGAGTCACCTCATCGTAAGATTGGGTCACTAGCCCCCACTATTTACCTGTTGATCCATAAAGAAGGCTCACTAACAAAAAAACCTTCTGATCTACTAGTATCCTAACTAGATGGAAAACCCAGGTCACTGCCTTAAGATAGTCCTCAACCATCTATGGGCCAGGATTGCCTTGAAACCTGAGGGTCTCTACTGCTGAAACTCATGAAGTGAGCTCAGCCTATGCACTATATCTGCTGGTACTACAGGAACCACGTGCTTCTCTATAGGTGGTGGTATAGCTGGAGCACCACCTGGAGGTAATATCTTAGGAACTGGTCCCTATATCAATGCCTCATCACTGAGGGGATCATCCTTGTGATCATGCTGAATCCTATATGGCATACATTAAAGAGGCATCCTGAAAGTAAACAAGATGTACCACAATTAATGAGTATATTTGGAGATATGACTTAAGAAAAACATGGAAACCACAACCCATTCCAATATTATGCATGTACAATTTTTTCCCTACAAAAGGTTTTCTCATGTATCGAGTCAAAAAACAGGTGATCAGAGTCATAGTGTATGGATACATAAGCCTCCACACCAACACTGGAGTCCCTGACCTGAAAACCAAAGTCAAAACACTTAGCATTGTTTCCCTAAAATAATCTATTTGACTCTCAATACAAAATTAGAATCAACCACTTTGATACCTATTTGTCATGACTCATCCCAGTGGGGCTTGTTCCATGACTCCCCAATCCAGACTCTAGTAGGCTAGGGGATGACAACTAACACTGAGAAGGTATATCACTAACATGGGAGGCCTTAGCTTAATTACCTATACACATGCACACATCTCCAAGCCTATAAAATGCTAAAATGTAAAAACAACTGGACAACCATGCATGCATACATCTAAATCCTACAACCAGAGTATGACAGGAAGTAAAGGAAAGTAAATAGAGCCAAATACAAGCCCACCAAAAAGAATTTGAAACACAAGTTATGCCTGAAATTAAGTAATAGGATTGTTGTCTAAAAGCCATAGAAACACACCTTGATCTATCCCGTCCCACTAAGAACTGTCTGGTCCTATTCTTCCTAGGAATCTATCAAAAGGTCGATAGTCTAGACAAGACATGACATGTGCAGGCAAACCCATGTAGGGGTGAGTATAACAATACTCAGTAGGATACCCCAAAACCACAAAGCACACAACAAAGTAAATACAGTCAGATCTACATAGGTATATGTATACATCACATATAATAAGAATATCCATATATACTCAATAAAGAAACATAGTTTAGAGGTAAGTCACAACCATATCATACCATCTTAGGATTCCAAATTTAAGATTCCATAAAGCACTAATCTGAAAGAACACACTCCTAAGTATGATAACACTAATGATGTCCATCCAAGAGATAGTTATCATTGGGTATCACCATTAAAATTACATGTTGATAGTCTGAAGAGAATACAATACACGGATGAAGATCACTTCCAAGGCCATGGGGTGATACCAACAACTCAATATGGATTAACCTGCTAAGTAGAGGATCGGTGCCTGCATCATGTTGGTCATGAAGATACCAAGAACTCCACATAGGGAATTAATATGAATAGATTATCTCACTCTGGGCCTCTTGGAGGGATTCTAATGACTCTATCTAAGAAGTCGCGCTGAAGGGATCATTGTCCTAAGAGTAGGAGATGATTCCATACTAACCCTCAGGGAAAGGATGATGGGAACACACCCTAATAAAACATGTCCAAGATACGGATTAAAAGAGATCCAATCCATGTATAATAAAGTACACGACATTTAGTAGGGGTCACACATCGTGTCCCTTGACCCTGGGTCCTGCCTGTGTAACCGACCCGTGTCTCAAGCTGTGTACATGTAGAAGTACATGGTGTGTAGGCTACTAATGTCATCTACCCGTGTTCTAGTACACGACTTAATCCAATTTTTATGTGTCTATTTACTAGTACAGGGATTATCCTGTGTACTTGTATATATATTATCCCATGTACTTGGTCCATGATGTGTCCTTGTGGGGAGTACAGGGTGTGCTCTAACCCGTGTACTCCACCCCATGTCTGTGTACCCTCTAAGGTACATGTTGAGTCTTCGGGGGAGGTTTCATACACCATGTGGTAGGGTCACACACCGTGTGGTAGGTCATACATTTTGTGATCCTTAACTCCTACCTAAAAACCTAGCTTCCACAAGGGGTCCCCACATGATGTGTAGACTTGGATTACACGTCGTGTAATCCATATTTTTTTAGAAATCTAAATCCGTGCTCTGTGCATCCCGACCAATGATCCTACCTTCGATCTGGTGATCAATTTGTTGAAAAAACATATATTGAGACTCATAGAGTCATTCCACCACTGAATCAACAAGACTAATGCCTTATATTTTCTTAGAAAATGATATCATCATTGTTCTTCATTGTGTGCTAAAGAACACGAAAATCAGGTATCTACATCGTCTAATCCATTGTTGTCTCTGTCATGACACCACCTTCATATCATGCTGATCCCAGATCTTCAGTATCGTATCATTTCACCAAGAAATGGGTGCACAACTATTGATTGATCTGGATATGTTGAACCCCGATCCAAACGAAGAATTCCCATGGGTGAACGAAGAACTGTGGGAGAAAATCAAAAGAACAGATGATAGGAAAAAACCTCGATTAATTTTTGTGTCAATATCAATTAGTTGTTATGGGAATAATAATTAAAAAATCATAAAATCAAAGTAATTATTCTAAAATCACCCCACAATAAACCCATCCTACAAATACGCATGATCCATGGATCAATCTGTTGGTCGATTGATCCACATTCATAATAGGAATTAAGAAAAGGGAATGGAAACAAATTAAAAAACACCCCTACCTCAATTTGGATGGATTTCTGGTGAATAATGAATCTATGTAATGTTATTTAGTGAGATCCTTCGATCTTTTCCCACACTATTCAATGATATTTGATTCGGTCATCATCCACCAATGGGATCACCTCCAACAGCTCCAATATATCTCATCAATTTGTAGGGTTATGTAGATAACCCTATGAATTTTATGTAAGCACATATTTAAAGAGTGAAGTTAGGTTGTTGCATCGATACATTTATAAAATAAATAAATAAATTTTATTTATTTATTTTATTCGTTTTATGCATGTGATATATTTTCCACAAATGACCCGTACTGACTAAGGTTAAGTCGTTCCTAGGGTAAACCCCATGTTCTGAACTCAACGGTTCCCTCATATTTCTAATATTGGAACATGTTTAGAAGTTATTCCACTTTTTCAAAAAAAAACTGTGTTTTCATGCTATTTAATATATTTCAAACATTTATTATGATCACACTGGGCCTTTGAATCACACTCTGTATCAGTGCTTAGTCTCAAAAATAATCCACATAATATCCAAAAAATAATACATGGAAAATTTTATACATTACAAGCAATTTCATTCAAGCTTCACTTGTTGAAGTTAGGATTGGGCTTGGTCAAAGGAAAACCCCAGTGATGATACCTACCTCCCAATTTCTAAATAATGGGCTTCATATGACATGACTCTACTAGTAGAGGCAATCGATTATCCTTTCTACATTAATCATCATTTTTCATTTCTACTTATAAACATCAATTATAACATTAAAATTATTACCAAGAGTATAGTTTCCAATGGTCATATTGACCAACTGTCATATAACGGTTGAATCCCGATGGTCACATTTCCATTTATACTCACTTCATTATTAAATAGATATGGTTTTTTTTGTTTATAAAATAATATAACACACATTTTCAGGAAATAAAGAATCATTTAAAAAGTCTGGGTTATTACATGAACAATGTGTCTAAGTGATTACTAATTATTAGTGTTCTTTGAAGATAACTAGTCATAATGATTATAATTAATTATAAAATCTATATAAATTAAAATGCATCAATGTTTCTCCTATATATGTAGGAAATAATTTTGAACCATGTAAATCCTTATGTGCCTTCTTATTTGTTGTTTTTTACTATTCTTGAATGTTTGTGAGTCTGAGTTTTCTTGAGCGTGTGTGTGGTTGAAATAGTGTGGTGATTTAGGGTGATTTTTTCTTCTTCTTGGGTTCTAGTGCATTGAGATTAGGGGTTATTTTGATCAAGGAAGATATAATTATTCTATTCCACTACTTTTTACACTTGATGTTATAGAGGGATACTTCTAGTGATTGGAGACCAGTCGATGTGAGGGAGATATTCTGATCATCTTGCAATATCTAAAATCTGGTTTCTTGAATTTATTTATAGTAGAAAACTTTTTCATGCGGCTCAACAAAACATGAACAATAATCCCTTCTAAGTTTTCCTTTCTCAAAGTCTTGCAGATCCTAAATAAATCTAGGATAATGTGTTTCTAGAAACAATTATTCCCACCTTGTTATGTTGTTAGTGGGTAAAACAAAACATGGCCATAAATATTCTTGGGTCAATTGATATTTTTTATATGGATGGAATTGTTGAATCCATGAAATTCATGTCATAAGACAATCCACATTCTCATCGATAAAAGCCATTCTACTTTATGAATTAACACAGAAGTTTATGGAAAATAGAACATTTTCATCCTCACTTTTAAATCTCAAAAAATAAGGCCAAGTAAAATCAAAGGCCTCTGTATTTGTTGAATCTACCAAGATAATATTTAATAATCCCTAGTACATGATTTCTTAATCTTTTCCTTGCTGATAAAGGTATCCCTAAAGTCACTAAACTCTTGATTGGGTCTCCTATTGGTGGTGTGCGGTTTTGAAGCCTTATGGTTATAAATGGATTGGATTGATGACTCTTAAAGGGAAAATGAAGCATAACCTTAAGAAATATTCTTATCCAATATAATATTAATAATTTCATTTGTAGCATAAAGTCAAACAATATAATCCCATTTAAAAAAACCTTTATGAAAGACTAATATGGTTTAATTCCAAAGTTTATGACTGTGTTTAATGAGAGCCAATAGAACCTTAATAAGAAAAGTGAAAACCTTTTCATTCAAGAATATGTAATTATCTAACAAGTCCTTAAGATGAGAAATGTGTTCCAACATCAGGTGAAGAAAAATTTTGGAAGGAAAACATGGAACCAAATTTCCAAGAAACCTTATTATTGGCATGCTCTGTTTAGTCCTAAAATAAAGGTTTTAAAGATTTAATTACTTGGTAATCTTTATAAAGACTTGTATAATTAGTAGAACATGAGGGTAGTTTTTGAAAATATCACTATTTTTTCAACATGGTAGTGAAGCACATGAAAAACCGGGAGTTCAGGAGTGAGAAATTATTTCACCCTGATTAGATTGTGCATGGGTAAATATTCTACCAAATAGATATCCACCAATTACACTATTATAATAAGAGTTAGTAATGGATAAATAAATACATTGACCTTTTTTTACTTGGAATCAATACATTCACTATATTTTTTACCAGGAGTGTTGTTTTTATAAGAAAGAACAAAAACAAGATAATTAGGCCAATAATTTCTAAAAGCCTTAATCAGTATATATTTCCCATTGAACCATGCACTAACAAATAAACATTTTGGGGAATAACCTTCTAACATGAGAGAAATTAAATATATCTATGAAGAACTATCTTATATTACTAGATTTTGGGAGGATGATGAAAAGGAGACAAGTTGTATCTCTATAATCATGTTTTTATTTATTTATCTTGCAATAGTGATGTATCGGTAAGGAATGAAATAGAAGCTACAAGAGGGAGGTGAATTGTAGTTGAAAAAATGACTTGCAATTTCTCTACCACTCAAAAATTAAGATGATTGAAATATTAAAATTTCGACTAAATTATAATAATAAAATAATAATTGCAATGGAAAATAAAAAGAAAGGAAGTAAAAAAAACTAGTCTAGTTAAACAAGTGCAACATGCATAAGAAAATAAACCAATGCACAATGTGATAAAAATAATTCACAGAGTTAAGGATATCAATCATAAAACTTCTAAAAGAATATTATTATCGAACACTTACAATTCACATGAATTCATAACTTTTAAACCAAAGTGGTAGGTGGATAAATATATTTTTCCAAAGGTATCCAAGTCTCAAACAAAGAAACTTATTCAACTAAGCTAGTTTGAATAAGTAAGTTCTAAACTAAGAACTTCTTCAACAAGCATCCAAACTAGGAATATCTGTCCTTAATCACTTCTTAGATCTCCTTTATTAGTAGCAAGTCTACATTAGGACTTCATCAAACTCAGTATTCAGAAGTATCATTTTCCTAACCCCTTAAATTCGTCGATCTCAATGATCAGAATCAAATAGTTTCCCAGCTTTGGAACCTCATTGATCATGAAAAATCATAAGTATAATGATTAAAATAGGAAAAGTGAGATCTTTTACCAAGATCCTCACACAATTGAAAGCACTTATCAAAAATTACTAAAATAAAATAAAATCAGAAGTGATCAAGGAAACAAGATTATACAAGCTTCAAAAAAACTACCTGTTTTCTAGTGTTCTAGTCATAGCTGCTCTCATTCCTCAAATTATCAATACAATTTATAGATGATAACATAACAAAATTCAACAATAATATTATAAGATCTTCAAGTTTTGCTGCAAAAATATCAGAATCAGATCACCCTCTTTTGATAAATTGAATATAGTGTTATCATAATGATTCTCAAATATTAACAATTTAGATGATTCAATTTAGTTTACCAGAACCTAAAAATTTTAAATTAAAGGTTTCAATATACTTCAAGTTATCAGAATTAATAAAGGAGTGTGTTTTTATTCATCAAAACAAATGATTTTTTAAAATTTTATTAAACAAATTCATCAACAAAGAGTTCTTGAAATACAATGTTGATGGTGAACATCTTATATCTAAAATAATTTAGACTCATTTCTTTCAAATTAGTGAGACCCTTAAAATTGAATCAAGTGTAAATAATGATCAAGAAATTTTATTTCAACTCAATAAGCCCAACACACGTAGAATATTAAAAACAAAACAAAAACCTATTCTAAAAAATCACAGGAATCCACCCCCATGCCTATCCCATGTATTACCCTCATGTAAATTGAAAAAATTATTTTCATATCACACTTAACAAAATTTAAGGTAATATTAGAGTATAGAGTGGAGAGATATCACATAGTGTTTATTTTTTATGTTAGGGATAGTATACTGTGTTTTTTTTATTTCTTTGATTCATATATACTTCCACTTTGTTAAACCTATAAGATAAAAATAAAACACATCACTAAAATTTAAATAAAACAAGAAATCATACTTGGAAGCCTTTATTCAGATGTGGAAAATATTAAAAATTAGCTTCAATAAGTCTTATATCGGTGAAATATGTGTTGAATATGCACTAAAATATGCATGTGAATGAATTATATTTAGGTTTATACATCTTTACACATGGTTTCATCAATTGTAATCTATTATGAATAAATTAAATAGCTTTTATATTCATGGTTTAATGAATAAATGAAAAATGGAATAAATGTATACATTGAATATGGCCAACATGTTTCATTAAATAAAATACGTCAAGGATGGATATATAAAGACATGAGATTATTTTTTTTATGCATGATCAATTGTTTGAAAACATTTAAATTCTATATTACTCTCGAAATATAGTTTATCACTGGATAAAGGAGCTATCACCCCTTATACATTTTTGGGATCCTCAAGATACATTATGGGATCCTTTGGCCAATGTGATCTCTCAGGGGTAGGAAAATTTTGTTTATAACTTTCATAACCTTCATTAAATGTGTGATGAATAAAAAAAGATAGTTTCATCACTTTAGGTATGCACATTATGTTCTTTATTTAAATTATACATTATGATTATGTTGAGTATAGATCACAAAAATATAGTTTTTCATCTGCATCCAAGTTCATATGATGAACACATAAAACCCATTAGTGGTATCAAATAAAAGGTTAAATATTTAACTTATTCTTGAGAACTATAGAACATGAATGGTGATGAAGTATAGTTCTCTGCTCAGGAGATCTATAGTCGATACAAAGAGTTTCATTACATGGGATAAAGATTTGGGGTAATGGAGTGCTTTGATAGGTTCATATGGATGTCATGTTGGACATGTTCATATGAGGAATTGACATTCTTAAACCATATGTTCTATCAAATCCATATTCCTCATTGAATCACATATTTATTTCACTATTAAATAAAGAACACATTTTATGAAATCATAATTAGTTTTCTCCCTCTCAAAGATATATGATATGATAACATAATGTCAGGAACACCACTCAATATTAAATTAAGATACTAACGTAATATGGAATGAAAGGCATGGTTTGTGTTTATCTGTTAACCTATTCTATGTTGCTTCTATAGGAAAACAAAACATCAGAGTTACAGTTCATTTATAAATTGTTTATAATTAATGGGATCATATATTTTGGAATTATATAGAATTTATAAAATGTTTTATAAAATAATTAACTATAAAATCTTCATGGTTAACTATTTTTTTTTGAAATAATTATTATAAATGTTCCATTAATATAAAAGAGTTAATATTAAGAATATATTTTCAAATTTATAATCTATAAAATGTACATAAATCACAGTAAAAGGTGTTTTACCTTAGATAAAATTATATGGAATGTTTTTAATTTTTAAATAAAATGCTTATTAAGAAATTATAAGGTTAATTTATAAAGAATTTATAAATTACATAAATTAGGCCAAAATATAAAGAATTTTATATTTAAAATTATGAATTGTTAATAATTAATTAATTTAAATTGTTCGAAATGAAATGGTTCTTATTTAAGATATTATTTAAAACAAATAAAAAATAGTCTTGATAATTTAATTGTTAAAAATTTTAAATAATGTTGAGTATATAATATATAGATTATTTAAAATGTTTACATGATGGAAACTAGATTATAAAATGTTTATAATTTTATAAATATCATATATTTAAACAAAAATTCCATATAATGTATAATATGAAAAGTTTATATTATGAATGAGTATAAAAGTGTTTATGTTTAAAATTATGGAGTGTCCATAATGTACTAGCTAATTTATTAAATTTTTATAGTTAGATTTTATTTATAAATTGTTCATGAATGGATATTTCATGTTTTGGAAAATGACTAAAATGTTTATTTATTTGTTAATTTCTTTAATATTCATTTTTAGTGAATTGTTTAATAAATTTAAATAATTTTTATGTAAAATTTATGTAATGAAGTACTTACGAGAGATAAATCTCTGCATTACATGCTAGGAATAACTCCTTAAAATTTAATTTTCTATCTATCTTAACCTCAGTTTGTAATTGGAGTTATTAGCTTGAATTTAGTAGTTGGGCGTAGTTTGTGCATATTATCTTTAAGGATTATTATGAATTGAATTCTATATTGAGTGAATTATACCTAGGTAGAGAGACTTAGGGTTGGACTTCCCACTAGACTGAAGTATTATACCTTGTATAGAAAAGTGAGGGTTGGATAACTATGGATTCAATCTTACACATGTGGAGATTTCCAATCTCATACAACTCTAAACATTTACATGAATAGTTCATGTAACTTATTCATATGATGTATATGGATATGTATGAAAATTTTTGGAACATATATTTGCGTGAGTAACAAAACCTATGAGTTGTGTAAAATTTACACGTTAATGTGGTGTGAACACATTAATTTGGTGGATAGAATAGAGATTATAAAACTAAATCATTAGAATTATGTATATAATAAGTAATAAAACATGAGAACATAAAGATCGTATAAGATGAAATAATTATGAATTTAATATTCTTATTATGTATATTAAATGGACAAGATAATTAAAACCCCTTAAATACTAAATGTGAGATTCCTTCTAAAGCATCACTTTTCGAGACCTTGATCATCCAAACAGATAGGTTAAGCTCAACAGAGTACCCTTGGATTATCTTGAGTTAGGAAAGAAAGCTATAAGTGACTCTTCATTATCTTATTGGGTTGGATGAGCTCAGTTGAGCACCCCTTGGTTGTAAATTTTTAGTTTATTATTGGATTTTTATTTAGGTTACACTAGCTAGAAAACCCTAATGGTTAGTATACCAGAGGAATATAGTTTATTTTATTCATATTGTGGATTTGAGTATAAATTTACCCACTCGACTATCCAATAATCAATACTGTTATGATTGGTATGATTCCCTACCAAAATATTCATGGCTTATTTACATGATACCCAATGTAAGTAATGATAAAATATGGATCTAGGCTCATTAAATGGATATAATGTATGAGTTCAACATTTTTAGTGGGATCACTTTCATTAAAATTCCTTTATGAAAATATATAAGACATGATACTCACCCATTAATATGTATTTATTATAGATTATGGCCTACTTCAAGAAAATCATTTTGAGGTCATTAATAAGTATGGCCTATAGAATAGTTAAATATTGGTATTTATGATTGAGAATTTTTTTCAAAGAGAAGTATTCAAATATTATGAATGTGAATGATATAGAGATTAATTTCGCTTGTTCTGAATCATGGGTATTAGATATTAGGTTTTCATCACACATTTGTGCTGACAAACACATACTCAGAGATATAAGGGGATTAACAAAGGGTGAAGTATATCTTCATATCAGTAATGGATCAAGAGTTATTGCATTAAAAGATAGCATTTATTATCTATGTTTACCTAGTGTATTGGTACTATAATTTTAAAATTGTTATTATGTTCCTGCCATAAACATAAATTTTATTTTTGTATCTTGTTTGGAAAATAAGGGATTTTAATTCACTATTAATCTTAAAACCCCCTCCCTCAAAGATACCCCTCTTGGGATAAAAATTTGAGAAGGGATATGGTGACTTCCTGAAGCTTTCCTCTAATATTCCACGAGTTGTGGACAAGAACTGAGGGTATAATGAGCATAAAAATGGGAGGCATTACCCTATAAGAGAACATATAGAAGATCAAGATAAGATAAGTATACCAATAAAATCCTACTTAGATATAGTAAAATAAAACCCAAGTACATACATGTAATGTCATACAAGATAGAATAAACTGTAAAGGAAAACTACAAGTACTAAAAAGGTAAACTTGGTAATGACCAAAAACCCCAAAAATATCATGACCAACCACGAGCTAGTAATATCCATTTCGATCTCCAACCTTCTCCTTATAACATAAAAAATAGTTTATATAGATATAGGGTGAGCATAATAGGTATAATCGGCAGGATCCTCCCTAAAGTATCTCATGCAAAAGATAAAGAAATCATACTAAATCCCAATCAACAACAAGTGAAACTAACTCATAACCTAAATAGGTATACTAAGTTATTAGCCTCACCATGGATATTTATCACCAAGTAACACATAATAGAGATAATTTATTATAATAATAAAACAAGGGTACCCTAGTACCACTTCCCCATTGGTTTTACACTCTTCCCCAACATCATACATTCTAAGTCATCTCTCTCCAAAAGAATCCAGACAAAAAACTCATAGGCTAAGTATCACAACATGAATATCATGAACCACATCATATAATCATCCCATCCACATATAAAAATAGTAATAAAGTAGTTTATAGGAGCTACCATAGCCCATATTTCATGTATTATACATCAGGTATTATAACTCAATCTACCAAAATCCATACATTGAGTAATGTACCTCGATCCATCACATCCCATACACATCATACCTATAATAATCCTTTGGATACTATATCCAGTGATACATGTGCGAAAAAATGATAATAAATTACATCCCTATATATGCACATATGGAGAAACTAACCACAGTGCACTCCAACACATAATACTACCAAGAGAAGAGAGCGGATCCAGAGGTGTTAGTTAGCCATCTGTCCCTCTCCAACCTGAATATTGGGGAAAACACCGTACTAGAGTCCATTGGGTGATAATATCCCTACCAAAAAGGGTAGGATAGAATATGAAATCACAAAACATAATAGATATAATATATCTCACAATCATACTATGGTCATTAACCTAGTCTCAATCTCAACTATGGCTATCACCTCTCGGACACCTGACTTCCACCACTAAGAGCTAGATATACTATAAGCACACAAGAATTTAAAAATAATTTCATAAAATTACTTCTTTTTTTTAACATCCTAGTTCACGTTAATTAATTCATTAAACATTTATTAACATTATTTTGATTTAAATTTTTTTAAACATTAGAGTGAAGTCCATTATCTCCAGGAATAATCCAAACTGAATCCATAGTTTCTCAAGATTAACATCTTTTAAGCATTCCAATAAGCACCAACCCAATGGGTTAATACATTCATTAATCATTATAATCATTTAATTATTCTAGGTACTCTAGGAAAAATACTTAGATACCATCAAAGAGATTAATAACCAAGAACATTTAGTTGCCTCATATAGTGGGGAAATAAATTCATATAAACAAGAAACCCAACCATCTAGCCTTTAAAAAGATTTATTAACAAGAAAACATCTCATATTTTAGAACAATAATGGGTAAGCCCAAATTCAACCCATTCCATAAAATCTTGTTCCATACCCTACACCCTCTTGCATATCACCATGTATCTCACCATCACAGGCATCAATTGTATCCACAAACCTAGGCCTCCCCACCCATATCTCACTATCCATCTCAGAACCTATCACATCATACATCAAGTCTCACATTAAGAGAAACATAGAAGGAAGCAAACAACCATAAAGTTAAATAGGGAAACTAGGACCTAAAACATAACATTCAGCCTTAACTTGAAAATGGGTTCTAATGGTCCCAAACACAAGGCATTTAGCCTTCATAAGAAAATAGGTTCACTCAGTCCAAAATTTTATCTTTATAAAACAACTAGTTTTATGCCATCTTGAATTGACTGCTTAATTTATTATAGGTTACTACTATGGGTAACATATGACATAAACTATAACATGCTATCATTTATTTAAAAATGCTCCCTCACATCAAATCTAGTTTCAAAAAATTGTGAGGAGAAAAATTCTTCTTCAACATGCCTTTTATTATTATCAACAACAAGAATTACATATTCATTTTATTTATCCAATTACATTAACACATGGAAGAAAAACTTCAATTTTAATCATGAATTAAGCATCAATTTGATTACCATAAAATTACAATAATCAAAGGATTCATTAAACATACCTATTTAATTCTTTACCCAAACAACAATATTTACTGGATTTACATTCTTTAACCAATTTCATCAAAACAACACACACTAATATAATTATACCAAACATGATAAATAAACATTTCATATATAGCACAGTATCTTACAAATCAAGAGGAAAATATTTATCAAAGTATAAAATAATGACATGAGATCACTACAACCAAAAACTAATTATTTTCATTAATCAGTATATCTTTTGTTAAGTATAATTACACTAGCACCCAAAAAGATAAAGCATGATGATTAGATGATTTCATGAAAATAAATAAATGAAGTAACAAATCTACTACCTAAAAACATTTAGAATTATTTATATAGAAACCAAACTTCAACATGGATCTTTGATCACCCCTCCCATAAGAAAACTATGATCTCCTAAGGACTTCATTCTAGGAATGCACTGAGAAAACAAAAAATAAACTCCATTAGAACATTGGTGATAAAATTTCATAACATCGCAAGAATAAAAAGATGGAAACATTATCAAAAAAATAATAAATTTATAGAAAATATAAATAACTTTCCTCTGATCACCATAGATTGAATACGAGAAGTTGGGGATCAAATCTGATATAAAGGATTTTAAAAAACTATCTTGGGAACCAAGAGGTCAAGAGAAAAAATTTGGAGAAATGTGGGTTTAGAGTGGGTTTGGATATTTATAGGCCAAATTAAAAATTGAGGACAATAGGGCATCCTTCTAGACCACACCATAGGACTGGATGACATAGGGAGGACTACAACATAGTGTAAGGGACCGCACTATAACCTGCCTAGTCAACCCATATATGAGGAACATGGTGTATACCATGATTAATATCTTATAAAAGGTGAAAATGGAATACAATGAAGCCTCATACAACATGTCATAGGATTAATTAATCCCAAAGGGACCTATTCTTCAGCCTCCTCCATGACATAGCTTCCCAGAAAAAGGAAGAATACCCTCAGAGCACTACATTGTAGTTAGGATTCTCGACACCATAGAAGTCATATGGCTTATTCCATACCCCCGATCCATGATGAAAAAATAAATCTAGGATATTCCATATCCAACCACCATGGAAAAACCATGCCAAAAATGGCAGTGGATCTGGATATCCTACCTCCAAGCTCCAACACCACAACAAACACCTTTATAGCGCAACCCAAGGATCCACAGTGTAGAATTAATTTAACTCTTCATTTCCATCAAAAACACCATTGAATCTTCTCCAGACACCTCCAACACCCAATCTCATAAAGTAAATGGTTAATAGGGTCTGAGACCTTATATTAGACACCTCTAAAACCATTCTCATCCTCAAGAATTTAAATCCAAACCCAGAGGAAATAGGGAAAGGGGTTTCCAAACAACCACCCCATGAGACACCTCTCAAGAATTTCATAAACACAAGAGATCAATCAACTCACTTAGAGTAAACAAGCACAAAACCTTATAAAAAAACAAAAACATCCTAAAAACTCTCTTGCAGAAGATACCTCTCAAAAAAAGAGAAAGGAAACCAACAAAACAGCAAGAGGAAACCATATACTAAACTATAAAAGGTCAACAACCATAAACAAGAAACATTATAAGAAAATAGATAAATATAAAACAACTTGGGATACAGAGCATGTATATATGAATCATGCTCCCAGGTGCTCTCCTCCATGTTAATGTGACACCAAAGGACACAAACCAAGGTAATATAATGTTCACATAACACTTTATCTTGGTAGTCCTAGATCTCCATAGGCTTCTTCTCAAACATAAAATCATCATCAATGTAGATATCTCCCCAATCGATGACATATGAATCCTCATAAAGGTAATTGCAGAGGTAAGATACATAGAGGAAATCATATATCCATATCATTTGTGAGGGAAGTGGTATCTGATATTCCACAACTCCAAAATGGGCTAACACCTTGAAAAGACCAACAAACTAGGGAGAAAGCTTACTCCCATGACCAAACCTTCATTTCCCATGATGAGGAGTCACCTTTAGGAACACATGATCTCTAAAGATGAAATCAAAAGATCTACTACTATGATTAGTATAGGAATTATGAAGATACTTTGCTTCTTTAATCCTATTGAAAATTACTTAAACTATATCTTTCATGTTTTGTACTAGCTCTTGTCTAGTAATTACTAACTCTTCAACCCCAGTCTATCATAATGGATAACGGTAGGGTTAGTTGTACAAATATTAAAATGGTGTCATATAAACTATGGAGTGAAAACTATTGTTGTTAGAAAACTCAACCAAGGGTAGGTTCCTCATCCATGAAACTCCAAAATCTATAACACAACAATGCAAAATGTCCTTAAGATTTGGGATAGTCTACCATATCTGATCATTTTTCTATGGATGAAAATCAGTGATAAGGAATCAATGTCATCAAAAAGGATATTGGTGACCTCTACACACTCTGAAGGTAAAATGAGTATCATGGACATAGATGATTTTCCTTAGGACTCTAGGGATTCTCACCACCTTATCAAGATACTTTCTCAAAAAAAACTCCATTGATCTCAACTCATTAACCACTATAAAGTGGTTTGATTTCATCAAATGATCCAATATCACCCATATATATTAAAATCCCCCATATTATCAAGGTAAATTGGTAATGAATTCCATCATGTTTTACTACCACTTTCATCGAGGAATGTCTAACAGCTAGAGAAATCCACTAGGAACATAGTTCTCAACCTCACCTTCTAGAAGACCAAACATCGAGTTGAAAAATTTGCAACTACATGCTTCAAACCAAGACACCAAAACTTAACTCTCAGATATTGATACATCTTTTTCATGTTAGGATATACTTACAAGGTTGAGCTATGGAACTCTAAAAGAACCACCCCATTCATCACCAAAGTGATGAAAAGACTTCCATGGAACAAAACCCAGTGATGATCATCCTTAGACCAACCATCAGAGGAATCACCAAAGATAACTCAGTATCTCGAGACCACCACATCAGAATCCCCCAACTAGGAATCCTAAACCTACTACACCAATAAAACTATACTATCATCTGAAAAATACAACCTCTTCCCCCAACCTCTCCCATATCAAGATGCATCTCTGATATCTCATCCATTACTCTCCAAGAATATATAGATTCATGAATGATATCACTATGTGACTTCCTACTTAGCACATCAGCTACAATATTTTCCTTTCCTTCTATATACAAAATCTCAAAGTCATAATACTATAAAAATTCTATCCACCTTCATTGTTACAAGTTTAGGTTATTCTGGGAGAAGACATACCCTAGTCTCTTATGATCGATAAAAACCAAAAAATGGTTTTTTGTGAGCTAATATCACCACAAATTTATGGAAAACACAACTGTTGCTTACTTAAGATGATGGGTGGGATAGTTACACTCATGATCATGTAATTTATAAGACCCATAAAAATCAACTAATCTATACTGTATTAGAACACAACCCAAATCAAGACACGAAGCAACACAAAAAACCTCAAATTGAACTCCGTCTTATGGAAAACAAAGGAATTGATAACTAACTAACTTCTCCTTCAGAAAATTGAAAGGTGTATGACATTGAATAGTTGATAAGAACACCTAATCCTTTCTATTCAAGGCTATCATAAGAGTCGCAACCTAAGAGAAACTGGCTACAAAACTCTTATAATAGTCTAAAAAACAAATAAAAATCTACACTTCTACAAATATCTTGGTAGATGAATAAGAAATGAATACCTCAATATTTGACGGATCCACAACTAATCCTTATTAGGACATGACATTCCACAATAAAAAAACTTCACAATACCAAAAATCACACTTTGACAACTTATCGAACAACTGCTGATGAAGAACTCTCAAAATGGCATGAAAATTCTCTATGTGATCTTCCTCAAATGTGGATTAAACAAGGGTTTAATTTATGAAAAACACCACAAACTTATCCATAAACTCCCTAAACAATAATTTAATCAAACCCATGAACACCGTTGGAGTGTTTCTATAATGACCAAGTTTTTTTAAAATAAATATAATTGATTTGAGAAATAATATAGTTATATATAAAACTATATTTTATAAGGTTGTACTAAAAATTAATTTTTTATCATGATAATTTATGTTTGAATATATATATGTTATATAAATATATTAAAATATATATGTCAAAATATATATACATTGAAATATATATGTTATATATATGTGTGTGTGTGTTTGTTTAAAAAATTATTCTTAGTAATGTAGTATAATGTAAGATATATACTATAAGATAAAAGAAATTTTAGATGATAATATAAATTAATTAATTACTAAGTAATTTATTAGGAACCTATGAGTATTACATTAATGACATTAATTATTAGCCATTAATAAAACATTTTTTTCAATAATATACTCTGAAAGTTTACATATTTTTGGAAAATTAAATGTCTGAGTCTAGTTATATTGTCTTCAAGAAATTTATTTTTCAGCATATACTCTTTTATCCCTCAAAATTTCAACTTATTTTTCCATGTATTCAATATGTTATTGCAGAATAAATATAGAAAATAATTCTATCTAGATATACTATCTAGATTCAATGTAACGAATTTCAAAGAATTTTTGGATACCTTAATAGAAAAATATTGGAATGTGTTATTATTTGTATTTTATTATTTAATTATTTCATATCTATCTTCAAAATTTCAGCCTTTTACATGACTTTTTGTAGGATTTATGGTTGAATCATTGATAAAAATAAGTCCAATCTGGCAGATTCATTGAATTTGGATGCATTGACTTCACACATACTTTTTACCATGATAAAGTTTGAACTAGATTTTCCTCAAGTTGGATTAAATGATCAAATTAAATTCATACAACATCTATCAAAATTTCATTCAAATATGAGAATGGGGAAAAATTCATGATTGAATTTATGTTGTGGGACCCATCCAGTTTGATCCACATCCGTGTTGACTTAATGTCCACTTATCACCCCTCAAAATGTAGATCCATATTTCATTATATAAATGAAAAATGTAGATATAATTGTATATAATAGACAAAAAATAAAATACGGATGGAATAAAATTTTAGAATAAAAATACTAAAGTTCAATTAAAAGGAAAAAATGGAATTCCCCTGAAATTTTCAAATTTATTAATCAGTATTATTAATCAAAATGTATTTAAAAAATAATATAAAATTAAATGGTTGATTAATGTGTTTTATGTCCTTAACCATCCTTTTCAAAATTAATTGAAAATGAAAAACATTGGTATTAATTTCACCCAAAATTAAGTGGCCTTAATAGAAAAATAATAATTATTTAAACCCTTAACACTACCCCTACTCAAGTATAAATACCCACCCTCTATTACCATTCTCCCACACCCAATACAATGTTATCTCACCATATAACTCCCAAATATCATCTTCTATTGCTCTCTATTCAATATTGAAGAGTGTTTTTTGGTCTGAAGGTTGTCCACTCCAAGATTTAGGAAGTTACTCTTCATGGTAAGTGAATTCTTCTCTTCTCCTTTTTCATTCAAGTACCTAATTTTTATGTCTCTAAATTTTAAATTATTTTCTTTTCCAAACAATTTTTTATTTTCCCTTTACTAAAAAAATAGTGTTTTACCAATGGGATACCTTCGTTCCCTCTCACTATTCCCTCCCTTTAATCCATGTTTCATACTGTCATGCTACCAAATTCATTTCTTGAATTTCTCTCTTTTATGTGATAAGTTACAAATATTTTAAATACCTAATCCCCTTATTTTTCAATGGGTATTCACCTGGATATAAAAATAATTTATTGATTCAGTGATTTAAATATATGAAACCTACATTACCTCTTCATGGTTTAAAATTGGTGTAATTTTAAAGTCTATAATCACCTATATACTTAATGATTTTTATGAAACCCATTGTTTATTCTCCTCAAGTTATTTATGAAATGATTTATTATGATAAATATGTATCACATGAATTAAGTAATATGAAGGGTGTTCCCCGATATCACTCCAATTTATTGGGTAAAGAATTAATCTCTAGAGATGGAATGCTCATGATACCTTAGCATCATGACTTGGTAATGTTTCATGATACCTTAATGAATAACCTTGTCAATATGAAGGGTGTGCCCTGATAGTGCTCCAATGCATTGGGTAAATAATTTATCTCTAGAGATGACATGTTTTATGATACCTTGGTGAATAACCTTGGTAATTATGTTTTATGACACCTTGGTGATATGCTTATGAATGTATTATTTTTATGTTGTAGAAAAATTTTCATATTATGTATCATGTACTTATGATTATTATCTTATGATATGCCTCTTGATTTATCCATGATAATTTTTCATGTCCAATTCCTTTTTTTCCTTACTATGATTTATGATCACCCTATTCTATTGATTTATGTCCCCAGGAAATTACTTACAATGAGGTGAAGTATGATGGAATATAAAATAAGTCTTTAAAAAGGATTAAATAATGTTTATGTTTATGTTTTCCTTACGTAATTTATGTGTTATGTACCTAGTTTCCAAGACACTAGACCACAAAAGATCCTTTGATGTTATTAATGTAATATTTTTTAATTAATTATGTTAAAATTCATGTATTAAAAATACAAGTCATCATAGTTCATCACACTGAATGACATCACAATGAACTCATAATGCCCATAACAACATCAAAAATATTTTTTTGGAACATATTCATCCTTCACCCACATATGATGATATCCTAAACCAAAATTGATCTTTGAGAACCAAATTTATGATTTTAGCTGATCGAATAAATCATTAATTTGTGAAAGAGGATAGCGGGTTTTCACTTTCATCTGATTCGGTCGATGATAATTGATACATAGATACAGACTACCATTGTACTTCTTCATGAACAAAAATGGTGAACCCTAAGGTGAAACACTCATCTAAACAAAACCATTCCATAAGAGATCATCAATCTATAACCACATCTATCGCAACACATAATGTATCCTATAAATACACATTGAGATAGAAGAAATTCTTGGTTTCAACTCTATGAAAAACTCAACCTCTCCTCAAGGGAGTAATTCTATAACCTATTATGAAAAAAACATCATGGTACTATTCCACAACCTTAGGAAACACCATCGGCTGAACCTATGAAAAAATTAGCATCATCTTGACCATCAAGGAAGATAATGACAAAACACGCCTCCAACCCATCTAAAGGTCTTTATCACTAATGAACACTACTATATCTCCATCGGTATCATATAACACAACCTGCCTTCTGAAATAATACAAACATCCATTTAATTATGAGGATGTTGTTCTATGGTTGTATCAGTAAACATAAGAAATCTATCAAAGAGTGATGCTCACCCAAAACTAAATAAAAGTCTCTAAATAATTTATACAAATAATCTCGAACTTCAACTAGCATATTCAAATCCAAGGGAACTAAAATTAATTCAACCTAAAGTCCCAAAGCATGGACTAAGTCAAGTGATATAAAGGAGTGTGTAGCTCCTGAATCAAACAATGCATGAACCCAATTAAAAAAAAGAAAAGGGTACCACAAATGACATTTGTCCCTCCTAACACTAGAAATGACATGGCATTAAGTTGACAACAATATAATCCACATACACTATGAAACTTGTAAAAACCACCTCCATGATTGCACTATGTTATCTGAGGATGAGGAGAATCTTGGGGATATCACTTGCCTTCCCCATCTCCTCTCTACCGATCCTAGGTTGGAGCATCCTGCTACCAACTCAGTTGAAATTTCCTCAATAGAGGAACCTGAAGTGGAACACATGGTGAAAACTTCCTTCCAAGAAAGTTAGGTCACTCTTTCCACTGATGACCACATCCTCCACACAAAAAATAATCACATGATCCCTTAGTAAAGACCTGAAATTCACCACCATTAGAGAAATGAGACGATGAGGGATGATAACTTACATTGGATACCTAAAAGTTGTTCTATCTAGGAAACATAGAATCGCATACCATATCTCTTCTTTACAAGGAATCCTAATGAATCCCATATCATGATGATGTGGTTTTGGATAATGTCCTCTCAACAACATATTCTCTCACTAGCACCTCGAGATATGTTGACAACATGAATGAGGTGACCTGGAACTAAATCTATGGACACAAAGCCTCTTTAAATTCCTAACCCTAGACTCCTCATCTAGAAAAAAGTCTGAATCATATTGGAGAAGGGTCTTGAGATGAATCTCAAACTTCTACATGATGGAACTCCCCTATCAAAGGGTAATATATCCTAGAAACTGGTCACCTTTACAGTTGAAGAAATAAAATGTGCTCATAACTAGTCCCTAAACTTCTCCCATAATACCTAAAAATCCTCATGATCCATAAGGAATAAAACCCACCACTACCTCATTGATCCATTCAGCATTGTCAGATCCAATTAAACCCAATGATCCTAAGAACAAATTGAACTAAAAGTTATCTCAACCTACTCCAAAAAGTATTCTATCACCAATTAAAAAATTGATCCCTCATAATTTTATAGAATATTGAACTAAAACTCTCAAATTTTCCTCCAAGTGTTGTAGTCATTGATCTATACTCTGTAGTGATCTATTGAAACATCATTCTGAACATCTTCAGCGTGAAACTGATAAGGATGTCGACCTAAGGCCATACATGAAAAATAAAAAATGGTTAGAGAATCTTAAACCTAGAATATGAAATATTTAACATTAATTAATTAATTAATTTTTTATTTAAGGTAAAACCTAATCCAAAGTTCTATCCATTTCAAACACAGGCATAAATAAGAATGATGCATTATCCTTTCCCAGGTCTCTAATTTGGAATCAGTATCACTTAACTTAGTAGTCTTGGTAAACTTAAATATCTATGCATTATATCATAGGGGTCCCTAAATACTCATGTCTACACCGGTCTCCCTTATTTACATCATTTACTAAACTTATATGACATTGTTTCCCTACCAACCCTTGTATACCTCACCTATGTCTAACTCCATCATATCCTTTAACCTGAACATCTGATACCACTCTATCATGACCCCTCCCCCAAAAGGCACCCCTACTAGTCCTATAATAAGAGAATTTAGATTGTGACCACATGAATCCCACCACCAATTGGACATTGGTTGGCAATAAGAACAGATGGTATAATGAACATACAAATGGAAGGCATTACCCTTTAAGAAAACATTCAGAAAGGAGAGATAAGGTAAGTACACAAATCAAATCCTAATCATATATAATAAAATAAAACCCAAGTATATACATGTAATTTCATACATGACTAAAGAAACTAGAAAAGAAAACTATATGTACCAAAAAGGTAAACTCGAAAACAACCATGAAGCCCAAACAACTCAGGATCAACCACGAGCTAAAAATATTCTTCCCAATATCCAACCTTCCCTTGATGACTTGAAAATTAGTTTATATATACTTAGGATGAGAATAATAGGTATAATCAGTAGGATATTCCCTAGATCATCATGTGTAAAATATAAAGAAAGCATACTATAGAGCAGCAAACAACAAATGAAACTAAATCGTCACATACATTGGTACAATAAATTCCCAGCCACACCATTTCTATCTCTCACTAATTAATAAAAACAAGAGATGATTTATTATAGTAATAAAACAAGGGTTCCTCCTTACCTCTAACCCACTGGTTTTTCAGTCTACCCTAACATCATTCATCCTAAGCTATCTCTCTCCAAAAGAAGCGAGCATGAAGACTCATGGGTATGTATCACAATATTCCTCTCATGCATCACATAATCCTATAATCTCATCCACATCTCAACATAGTAACCGAATATTTCTAGGAGTCTCCACATCCTGTATGTCATGTATCATACTTCAGGTATTATATCTCAAGCCACCACAGTCCATACACTGAGTAATGTAACTTGATCCATCATAGCCCATACATGCCATACCTATAATAATCATGTGGATACTATCTGGAGATACATGTGTTTAAAACAAGAACAATTTCATGACCCGTCCCCCGGGGCCCGTGCCATGACTACACCAAGCCCGCTTTCCATAGGCCAGGGGCTGGCGACTAGCACCGAAAGACGTATTCCCTAAAACCGGGAAGGCATTACCTTTATATTCTATAAACACACTCAACCAAGAATACAACAAGATAGGAACACAAGTAAACTGTAAAGTAAAAAAGAGTGTGTACAATAAGTAAAAGGGGCTAGGATACAATCCCAACAGGAAAGTACAAGTAAACTGAAACAGCTCCCATGGACACCTGCCAAGGATCCTACCTAAAGGGTAGGTATAGATCTCGAATGGTCGTCTCTGCGGTATGCCTCGTATAATGTCCACCGCCGAGCTACCTCTGGTCCTGGTATTCTCATCCTCAGTCAGCGCTGTCTGTTGTCTGTACCAAACACAATAAGGTGCAGGCATAGACCGTGCAAGGTTGAGTATAACAATACTCAGTAGGGACCCTGAGACCCTCTAAGTTCTCACAAAATCCACAAAGGATAAAACTCAAAGCATGGAAACAACTGAAAACCCTACATATGTATATGCTCATACATATACCCAAGTTATCAAGCATACCCATCTCATTCATGAGGAAACACAAGGACCAACTCAAAAGATCAAAGCTCAACTATTCCAAAAAGGAAGTAATACCATGATGGTAACACCATAAAGGTAAGTACCACAAAGGTAACACCACATAGAAGATTACCACAAAGGTATAACCACGAAGGTAAGTACCACAAAGGTATGCCACACAGAGGATTACCACATAGGTATCACCATGAAGATAAGTACCACAAAGGTATTCCACACAGAAGATTACCAAAAAGGTAAAGACTCATCTCAAACCAGGTATAACTTAGGTACGGTAGTAAAGATGATTAGATGTAACTACTAAATCAACTTACTATTTAAGAGGTAGAACCACATAGGATCCTAAATCATTAGACCCACGTAGGATCCTAGTACAGCGGACCCACATAGGATCCTAGTAAAGCATACCCACGAAGGATCCTAGAGTAGTCCCACATGGATTCCTAAAGCAGATCCATGTGGGTTCCTCAAACTCAGACCCATGAAGGGTCCCAAAGCATAGACCCACATATGATCCATTTCTCATGTTACAGCTAGCTACAGGGTTCCCACACTAAGCTCGCTTGATTCTAAGAGAATCAGCACCTCAAGCCATATGTCGATACTCTAACTACCATGAAGTCCTATGAATAAGTATCCAAAAGGACCTCCATGAGATAGAGGTCTCAAAACAAGAGACGATGCGTCAATCAGATTCCCAGTTTGTAAGTTACTAGCCTTTTAGTCCTAAGGGCCCCGTTAGATTCGTGTTCGATCCAAACCAGATGTACCCCAACTTTATCCAAAACCCAAGTGGGGTAGATCAAAAGTAACATCTCAATCCAAGCTTTCTTGCGCCGTAGACGGCTCGTCAAACATTCGCTCATGGCTCAAGATATGGCCGAAAGAACGAAAAGGGTCGAAGTTGGTCCGGGTCCGGTCCGATCCGGTCGGGGCCGACCCGACCCGGTTCGGGTCAACCCATCCCAACCTGGGTCTGGACCTAGGTCCAACCCAACCTTTTAGGTCTGGCTCGGCCCGGCCCGCGGTGCGGTGGCCTACCGTGGCTGGCCGGATGGCCAGCCTCCTTCACGCCGTGCGATCGCGCGCCGCGCCACCACTGGCGGCTGGCTTTGCCGGCCACCCACCCTTCACCGCCGCGGCCTCGTGCCGTGTCCCTTGCACACTGTGTGGCGCAGACATGCACCGCCGCCTCCCCATCGCGCATCCGGCCTCCACCGGCTGCCGCCCTTGCTCCGCCGCGGCCCTTCTATGGCGGTGCGGTCGCGCTACCACCTTCTTCGTGGCAGGCTAGAGTGTCGGCCGCTGTTCCCGAGCCCCACCAGTATCGTTCGCCGGCACAGTCATCGTCGACATTATTCGGGTCACCGGGCGTGCCCCGATGGCGCATTCTTCATTCCGTAGACATCGACACTCATATCGGGACGTCACCATTGATTTAAAACCACCACTAAAATCACATAGGTTGCGGAGAGGTTGGGTCGTGTTCTTTTGTCCCGCACCCACAACATTAGAATGGTAGCAAGAGGCTTATTCATTCTTGAATCATGGATAATGTCAAGAATGAGTGGGGGGGATTATTTAAAATAATAATAAACCCTACCTCGATTTCTCTTTGGAAGAGGACGCGAGGAAGAAGACGAAGATGGTGCCAACGATCGTCGCTTCCGCAACACGCTTCCGAAGTCGGGCTCATGCGTCGTCCTCGTTCTTGATTCTGAAGCACGTTCTTCATTGTAGAGGGAATTATTCTTTTGGAGAAAATTTTTGTCCAATGTTCTCCAAGGTTCTATCCCAATTCTCATTTTCCAACCAATCCTATCAAAGGTAAATAGGAGCCAATATAATAGAAATAAGTTTAACAATTTAATTCCACGTTGTCACAATTAAATTTGACACATTTAATTAATTATAGTTAGCTCAATTAATTAAATGGACAGTTGAAAGGTTTTCCCCCATTAAGAGGGGTTTGGGTGGTCCCCACCATTAATTTCAAATTAGGAGGTTTTAAGCTCGTTTGGTCCCCACCGTTGCACATCCAAATGGGAGGTTAAGAATAAATTAAAAGTTTGTTCTTTATTTTATTTTTATTGCCACAAAAAACATGAAAAATAACTTTCACCCTCATCCTACTGCGGTCGAGGTGAAAGTCTCATTAAGAGAATACTGGAACTGCAAGTTCAACGGTGCCCTCAAATTTCAATTCCAATCACCAGTTCAAAAGTTACAAAAACATGCTCTCACATTTACTAAACATACCTAAAAAAAGTTAAGAAATTCATTCCGGGCATACCGGGCCTCAGAATCACGTGCCATCAATTTTCGTGGACTCGTAAAATTCCCATATAATTAAAAAAAATTACATGGAATTTTCAGGTCTTTACATTCTCCCCACCTCAGGGCTTTGTGTCCCCAAAAACCACATTACAAAAACTAGGAAAACAAGTGGGGGTACTGAGCACGAATCTGAGCCTCCCACTCCCATGTGCTCTCCTGGAGGTTCCTGTGCTTCCAACGTACACACACCAAAGGTATCGACCGCCCAAAAAGGACCCACTTCTATTAATCCTCAATATCTACTGGAACCTTCGTAAATGTCTCCCCATCATTGATGTCATGCTTGCCCCAGTCAATGACGTGAGATGAGTCGTGCACGTATCTCCTCAGCTGGGATACATGGAAGACGTCGTGCACCCGGTGAAACTGAGGTGGAGGAGATAAGTAGTAATCCACCTCTACAACTCTACTGAGGACCTAAAAGGGTTCGATGAACCTCAGAGATAACTTTCCGCCCTGACCAAATCTCTGAAATCCCCATCGGGGTGAGACCCGTAAAAAGACATGGTCACCATCCTCGAACTCCAAAGGTCTCCGTCTTATGTTGGAATAAGACTTCTACCTGCTCTGTGTAGTCTTCATCCAATCCTATATGATCTGCACCTTCTCTGTTGTAGCCCGTACCATTTTTGGTCCCATGAGTGCTAACTCCCCTAGGCCAGTCCAGCACAAAGGCGATCTGCAAGGTCGGCCGTACAACGCCTCGAAAGGTGCCATCCCAATGGTAGAGTGGTAGCTGTTATTGTATGAAAACTCCACCAAAGTCAAGTGATCCTTCCTGCTATGACCTAAGTCAAGGATGCAAGCACGTAGCATGTCCTTGAGGGTCTGAATAGTCCGCTCAGTCTGGCCATCCATCTGAGGATGTAAGGCGGTTCTCAAACAAAATTGCATCCCGAAAGCCTCCTACAACCCCTTCCATAGCTGGGAAGTGAAACGTGCATCATGATTGAAGAAAATAATCAAGGGTACTCCATGTAGTTGCACAATCTTCTGCACATAGAGGCATCCCAATCTCTCTACAAAACCCTGCTCTCTGATCTGTAGGAAGTGGGCCGACTTGGTGAGTCAGTCGACGATCACCCAAATAGAATCATGAACCCTAGATGTACATGGAAGTTATGTCACGAAGTCCATGGATATTCCACCCCACTTCCACTCTGGGACCTCTAATGACTGAACTAAGCCTGCTGGTACCTAATGCTCCACCTTCACTTGCTGACAAGTGAGGCACCGAGAGACAAACTCTACTACTGCTTTCTTCATTACAGCCACTAGTGCTGTCATTAGAGATCCTGGCACATCTTCGCCACTCCTGGATGTACCTCTAGAGGGGATGTGTGGAAATACCTCAACACTTCTTCCCAAAGTGACACTGGTACCATGGTACGTCCTCTGAAAAGGATGACGTGCTCCCCACCTTCAGAAAATCCATCAGGTGCCTGCCCTATGGATATCTAAACACGTCGAGCCTTGTAGTCAGTGTACCCATGTTGTGCTTCCTTGAATCACTAAAGAAGTGGGGGAGTGGCTGTAAGAGACTAAATAAAGGCTAATCCATATCGATCCAGAAAGGATATTTACAAAGCAGCCAGCCACTCCGTCGCCTCACCTAGAAAATGTATACCAGATCTTCTGTTGAGTGCATCTGCTACAATGTTCCCCTTCCCAGGAGTATAGACTATCTCAAAGTCATTGTCCTGGAGGAACTCAAGCCAACACCGATTTCTCAGGTTCAGGTCCTTCTGGGAGAAGATATAACTGAGACTCTTGTGATCGGAGTAGACTGTAAAACGTTCTCCCATCAAGTAATATCACCACATCTTCAAGGCGAAGACCACTTCTACTAACTCCAGGTCATGGGTTGTGTAGTTTTTCTTATGTTGTCTTAGCTTTTGAGAACCATATGAAATAACTGCTCGATCCTTTATTAGGTCACATTTGATCCTGTTCCCTGATGCATCACAGTAGAACACGTACCCAACACCCTCCTCCAAAAGCCTCAAGATGGGGGAACTAGTCAGCCTCTACCTCAGCTCCTGAAAACTCCGCTGGAATATCTCTGACCACATGAAGGGTTTCCCATTCATCTTCAACGCTGATAAAAGTTCTACAACTCTGGATAAATCTGGCACAAACCTATGTTAGTATCCAGAAAAACCCAGGAAACTATGTACCTCCGTCACACTCTTGGGTGGCTCCCAAGAAAGTATCGCCTCAATCTTCGCTGGATCCACCACACCTCCATCTCTGAGATGAAATTTCCTAGGAAGTGAACCTCTCGGATCTAGAACTGGCACTTCGAGATATTACCATAAAGCTGGTGCTCTCGAAGTGTGTCTAGAACTATCAGCAAGTGATAGACATGCTCCTCCTTGGTAGCTGAGTAGATCAGAATGTTGTCGATGAAGACTATTATAAAGAGATAAAGGTACAACTAAAAGATCCTGTTCATGAGTCCCATGAACACTACTGGAGTGTTGGTTATGCCAAAAAACATGACCAAAAACTCACAATGTCCATATCGACAGCTGAAATTTGTCTTCGGCACATCCTTATCTCATACTCTGAGCCAATGATAGCCTGATATGAGGTATATCTTCGAGAACCACTGTGCTCCCTTCAGCTGATCAAAGAGGTAATCAATCCTCGTAAGTGGGTACTTGTTCTTCATAGTCACCTTGTTCAGGCGCCGATAGTCAACAAAAAGTCCTAAGCTCTCATCTGCCTTCTTGGAAAACAAAATCGGGGCTACCCAAGGAGAAACACTAGGCCGGATGAATCCCTTCCCCTGCAAGTCCTTTAGCTATACCTACAGCTCATGAAGCTCCGTGGGAGCCATCTAATACACTGGTGTAGATATTGGTGTCGTCCTAGTGTACAATTCAATGTAAAAGTCCAACTCTCTGCGAGGATTTAGACCCGTAACATCATCATGGAAGACATCCGTGTACTGGTCTACCACTACAGGATAGCTCAGACTCTCCACATCAACCACTCCAAGGGTAAGGCTAGCCAACTGATGAGTGATCGACTGCACTCTCCTCCGGGTAAGTCCATCCTATGTTGCAAAGGCTCCCTTCTCACTAGTGAAGGTAAACCTAGTCCCATCCGTGTGGACACGCTACACTTTTTGCCTAATACAGTCAATCTGAGTATTGACTATAGATAACCAGTTCATACCCAAGATGACGTCGTAAGGCCTCGATGCCACTACTAGGAGATCCCAACCAAAGATCTCGCCTCCTAGAGTAATCTCACACTACCGACACCAGTGTGTAATCGTCGAATCTACTCCCGTAGGAGTCTCTAGCTATAAGGATCGAGCCAACGGATCCATCGGAATCTCCGAGCTCCGAACGAGGGAAGTGAAAATAAAATAATGACTGGAACCTATGTCTATAAGTACTACAACTAAGGTGGAGTATACACAGATCGTACCTCGTATCATATTCGGAGCATTGTGGTCGTAGGCCTCAGCTGCCTAGAGCTGAGATCACCCCTTTCCACCTACTCCCTATGGTCAGGGTGGTCTACCTAGTGGTGGTGGCGATAACATCTCGAATCATCACCCACTGTGAGCTGAACAGCCAGCTCCTCGGCCACGTCCGCCTGCTCCCTGCCGACCTCCTCGGTCGAACCTCTGTCTCTACATGGGTGGTCCTTCGACCATCTCCTGATCATCTATGTGGAAGGTCGGATAGTCACGAGCCATGTGACCCTTCCCGCCACATGTGTAACATTTCCTACTCCTCGCATGACTGGATTTGTCTCTGGTGCCTCACACAACCGACCTTGAATCCTGCGGTCGTCCACCTGTAGGTTTGGTCCTCTTAGACCTCTATGACATCTATCTGCAACCAAATGCAGAAGACTCTACTATGTGACACCTGTTGGTGGGTCTCGCTACCAGTGACTGCTCATCAAGAAAACTATCCACTAAAAGGGATCTCTCTAACACCCCCACCTGCATCGGGATGTTGAGAGAAATCATCGAAGCCTTGATCTCCCTCCTGAGTCCCTGATCGAAGGTCTGGGCCTTTAATAATGGGTCCCACACCATATCAGTAGAGTAGCGTGAGAGGTCGGTGAACCTCGCTGAGTATTGATCCATAGTCATGCTGCCCTACTGCAGATGAAGAATCTCCTATATGCGTACTGCGCGTAGAGCCACTGGGACAAACTCTGCACCAAACAGGCTCTCAAAGTCTGCCTATAGAAGAATCACCTCATTGTGAACTTGGAACATCAAGCTCCACCATCTACCTGCTGCTTCTTGTAGAAGACTGGCGGTAAGGATCACTATGAGATCGGCTGGTGTCCCTACCAGTTGAAAGACTCTCACCACAACCTCCATCCAATCCTCAGTCGCATGTGGGTTCATCTCTCCCAAGAACCTGGGTGGCCTCTGACGCTGGAACTCGTACAACGCGCTCAAGTGACGTGCACCCTCTACTACTGGGGCTGGTGGCATCGGTGGCCCAATGGGTAATGGTACCGTTGGGGCCTCTATTGGTGCCTCTACTGATAAAGGGCCTTGCACCGAGGCCTCATCGATCGAGGGGCTATCATCGTGTACTATACCCGAAACCCTAGCTGGTTGTCTACATGGAGGCATCCTGTAAAGAAACAGTTGTGCCACGGTTAATAAGTTATACCTAGTGAGCTGATTCAAAGAGTTCATGAAGAAAATTTTTCAAAACATGCACGCAATTAGTGTTTTCATGCCCTGAGTCAGAAATCAGAAGTCAGGGTCCTGGTGTATGGATACATCAACCGCCACACCAACAATGGATACCCTAAATTGATAACCATACTCACTACACTTAACACTATTTGTCGTTAAAATGATTAGATTCCAATTTTCTACGGTAGAACCGACTCCTCTGATACCAATTTTTCATGACCCATCCTTCGGGGCCCATGCCGTGACTACCCCAAGCCCGCCTTCCATAGGCCAGGGGCTGGCGACTAGCATCGAAAGACGTATTACCTAAAACTGGGAAGGAATTTCCTTTATATCCTATAAAGACACTCAACCAAGCACACAAAAAGATACGAACACAAGTAAACTGTAAAGTAAAAAGAGTGTGTACAGTAAGTAAAAGGGGATAGGATACAAGCCCAATTGGAAAGTACAAGAAAACTGAAAGTACAAGTAAACTGAAACAGCTCCCATGGAAACCCGCCAAGGATCCTACCTGAAGGGTAGGTACAACTCTCAAATGTTCATATATGTGGTACTCCTCGTCTAATGTCCACCTCCGAGCTACCTCCAGTCCTGGTACTCTCGTCCTCAGTTAGCACTGTCCATCGTCTGCACCAAACACAACAAGGTGTGGGTGTATCCCGTGTAGGGGTGAGTATAATGATACTCAGTAGGGACCCTGATACCCTCAAATGTCTCACAAAATCCACAAAGGATAACCCTCAAAGCATGGAAACAACTGATAACCCTACTTAGGTATATTACTATACATATACCTAAGTTATCAAGTATACCCATCTCATTCATGAGGAAACACAAGGTCCAAATCAAAATCCCAAAGCTCAACTATTCCACAAAGGAAGGAATACCATGAAGGTAACACCACAAAGGTAAGTACCACAAAGGTAACAACACATAGAAGAATGCCAAAAAGGTATCACCATGAAGGTAAGTACCACAAAGGTACGCCACATAGAGGATTACCACAAAGGTATCACCATGAAGATAAGTACCACAAAGGTACGCCACACAGAAAATTACCACAAAGGTAAAGACTCATATCACACCAGGTATAACTTAGGTATGGTAGTAAAGATGATTAGATGTAACTACTGAATCATCTTACTCTGTTAAGAGTCAGACCCATGTAGGATCCTAAATCATCAGACAAACGAAGGATCCTAAATCATCAGACCCACGTAGGATCCTAGTACAACAGACCCACATAGGATTCCTAGAGCGGATATATGTGGGTTCCTCAAACTTAGACCCATGAAGGATCCCAAAGCACAGACCCACATAGGATCTCTTTCTCATGTTAAAGCCAGCTACAGGGTTCCCACAATAAGCTCGCTTGATTCTGGGAGAATCTGCACCTCAAGCCACAGGTCGATACTATAACTGCCATGAATTCCCACGAATAATTATCCCAAAGTACCGCCACGTGATAGGGGTCTCAACACAACAGACAATGCATCAATCAGATGCCTGATCTGTAAGTTATTGGACTTTTAGTCCTGAGGGCCCGGTTGGATTCGTGTTCGATCCAACCCGGCCATACCCCAAATTTATCCAAAACCCAAGTGGGGTATAACAAAATGACCGTATCAATCCAAGGTTTTTGGAACCATATAAGATTCTTCAAACGGATGTCCGTAGCTCAAGATATGGCCGAAAGAACGAAAAGGGTCGAAGTTGATCTCGGTCCGGTCCAACCCGGTCTGATCCAGCCTGGGCCGACCCAACCCAGGTATGATCGTTGGTCCGACCCAGCCCACTGGGTCCGTTCTGGATCGTTGGGTCTGGCCTAGCCTGCCGGCATGGCCTGCGGGGTGGCGTCCAACCTCCTTCTTCTGGTGCGATCACGCATTGCGCCACCACCGGCGGTCGACTCTACCGACCGCCCTCCCTTCGCCGTCACAACCTCACGCTGCGACCCTTACAAGTCGGGTGGCGCAGACGGGTGCCGCCACCTCCCCATTATGCGGCCAACCTCCGTCGGTCGCCGCCCTTTCTCCACCGTGGCCCTTTACCGGCGGCGCGGTCTCGCCGCCGCCTTCGTCGCAACCGGCCACCATTCCTGAGCCCCACCAGTGTCGGTCGCCGGCACGGTCGCTGGCGACGTTCTTCGGATCACCAGGCACACCCCACTGGCTCTTTATTCATTCCATAGACATCTGAACTCATCTTGGGACTTCACCATTGATTTAAAACAACCACTAAAATCACATAGGTTATGGAGAGGTCGGGTCGTGTTATTTTGGCCCGCACCCTCCGCATTAGAATGGTAGCAAGTGGCTTATTAATTCTTGAATCATGAAGAACATCAAGAACAGGTAGGGGTATTTAAAACAACAATAAACCCTACCTCAATTGATCATTGGAAGACGGAGCGAGGAAGAAGACGAAGAGGGTGCCAATGATCGTCGCTTCCGCAACACGCTTTCGAAGTCGGGCTCGTGCATCGTCCTCGTTCTTGATTCCTAAGCACATTCTTCATTAGAGAGGGCATTCTTATTTTGGGGGAAATGTTTCTCCAAAGTTCTCCAAGGCTCTCTCCCAATTCTCCTTTGCCAACCAATCCTCTCAAAGCTGAATAGGAGCCAATATAATAGAAATAAGTTTAACAATTTAATTCCACATTAGAAAAATAAAAGTTGACACATTTAATTAATTGTAGCTAGATCAATTAATTAAATGGACAGTTGAAAGGTTTTCCCCCATTAAGAGGGGTTCGGGTGGTCCCCACCATTAATTTCAAATTAGGTGGTTTTAAGATTGGGTGGTCCCCACCACTGCACATCCAAATGGGTGGTTAAAAATAAAATAAAAGTTTGTTCTTTATTTTATTTTTATTTCCATGAAAAGCACTAAAACTAACTTTCACCTTCGTCCTACTGTGGTCGAGGTGAAAGTCTCCTTAGGTGAATAACGGTGCTGAGAGTTCAACGGTGCCCTCCGATTTTAATTCCGAGCACCAGTTCAAAAGTTACAAAAATACGATCGCACGTTTACTGAACATACCTAAAAAAAGTTCAGAAATTCATTCCAGGCACACCGGGCCTCGAAATCATATGCCGTCAATTTTCACAGACTCATAAAATTTCCATATAATTAAAAAGAATTACATGGAATTTCCGGGTCTTTACAAACAAGCTATTACATATCTCTACACACACATATAGGGAAGCTAAACACTATGAATACCATCACATAGTACTACCAAGAGAATAGAGAAGAGTGAGAGGGTTTAGTTAGTCATTTGTCCCTCACCAACCAAGATATTAGGGAAAACACCCTCCCATAGTCCACCAGGTTTCATTTTACCTATCGAAAAGAGAGGGGTAGAATATAAAATAACAAAACATATAGGATATAATATATCTCACTACCACACTATTGGAATTAACCTGGTCTCAGACTCAACTACAGTTATTGTCTCTTAAAAACTCGACAGCCACCACTAGGATCTATATATCCTATAAGGACACAAGCATTTAATAAGACTTTTATCAAATTACTTATTTAATTTTTAACACCCCATATTTATAAAATAACTGGTTTTATTCTATCTTGAATTAACTAATTCATTTATTATAGGTTACTACTATGGGTAACCTAAGGCATCAACTATAAAAAGCTATCATTTATTTAAACATGCTCCATAGTATCAAATCTAGTTTCAATAAACCATGAGGTGAAAAGTTATCATTTAACATGATTTTTTTTTATTTTCATCAAAAAGAATTATAGTTTCATGTTCTTTATCCAATTTAATTAGAACATAGAAAAATAACTTTAATTTTAAACACACATCAAGAATCAATTTGATTACTATAAAATTACAATAATCTAAGGATTCATTGCATGAGTCTATTTAATTATTTAGCCAACAAAAAATTTGTAGGATTTATTTTATTTAACCAATTTAATCAAAACAACACATTTAAACCAAATCATACCAAAAATTAAAAACAAGAATATTATAGATATCACACTATCTAGAAAATAAATAGGAAAACTATTATCATGGTAGAAAAAAATGGCATAATATAACTACAACCAAAACCAATTATTTTAATTAACCAATTTATTCATTATTAGGGATAATTACACCAACACCCAAAAAGATAAAGCATTATGACTTTACGATTGTACATAAATAAATAGGAGAAACAACGAATCCTCTATCTCAAATATTTCGAATTTGTTTAAATAGAAATAAACCATTAACATGGATCTCTGATCAATTCTCCCATAAAAAAACTATGATCTCCCAAGGATATCATGCCATGAACACATTGAAAAAAATCCATTTGAATATTATAGATCAACATCCATAATATTGAAAGAATAAATGAGAGGAAAAAAGATTAAATAGTGAAGAAATCGCTATAAAAGAGGAATACCTCACCTCAGATCACCACAGTTTGTATATGGGATGTCGAGGATCAAATCCAACTGAAAGGGGATTCATAGGCATTCGAAAAAAATATCTTGGGTGCTTAGGGGTTGAGATATACACTTGAGAGAAAAGTGGGTTCAGAGGGGGTTTGATATTTTATGGGCCAATTTAAAAACTAAAGACCATGGTTCAACCTCCTAGACCATTCCATAGGACTGGCTAACATAGGGTGGTCTAAGGCACAACACAAGGGACCATGACACAGCCTGCCTAGTCAAATCGATTTCGAGGAACATGGGGAAGAACATGGAATAGATCTTATAAAAGGGTAATGGGTCTATGATGAATCCTCCTAAACCATGCTGAAGGACTAAGAAATCCTAGAAGGAGCCTACGTTGTAGCCTACCTCCATGGCACAACTACTGTAAAAAGGGAAGAACACCATCAAAGCACTACACTATAGTCAGGATTCTCCACACCGTAAAAGTCATATGACCTACGACACAACCCCACACCATGATATAGAAACCCATCCAGTCTATACCACAACCAACCTCTATGGATAAACCATTCAAAAAATCGAAATGGATCCATATATCCAACCTCCAAGATACTATTCCACAACAGAGACCCTTAAGATGCAATCCAAGGCTCCATGGTGTAGAATTTTGTTAACTCCCCATTTTCCATCCAAAATACCTTAGAAACTTCTATGGACACCTAAAACACCTAAACTCATAAAGGGATGCTAGGTTTTGGGACCTTATAATTAATAAAAAAATTGTTCTATATAAAATAATGAAATGTTTTATGAAATTGGAAATATAATGAATGGTTTATAAATCCTAAATATGGATAATCATGTTTATAACTTTCATGAACCGACCCACTGAGGCTTTCCTAGTTGATGATAAGATGAATGTGACTACCCCAAGCTCATCTCCAATAAGATAGTAGCTGTAGACCAATAGTAAGTAGGAATATCACAAACATGGGAGTCCTTAACATATAATGCCTTTACACATGCACACACACAATATCCATGAAAAAGTGTAGATATAATAATACAGATGATACCAAAATGCATGAATACATCTCTCCCAAAACCAGAGTACTAAAATCATGAAATGGAAAAATATAATCCCACTAGAAACTGATAAAATCATCCAAAATTCTTAGAAGGATTGTACTAATGTCAAATTCAACCACTGGTACCCACCTCAGTCTGTCCATCTTGCTAAGCTCTACCTACTTTGGGTCCTCCTAGAACTCCATTTAAAGGTCTATCATCTGCATAAGACACAACATGTGTGAAAAAATCCCATGTATGGGTGAGTATAACAATACACAGTAGCCACCCCAAAACCCAAAATAAAAGAGATCAACTAAAAAGAAACATTCAACTTGACCCCAATCCAGAGGAGAAAACCCAAGAAAGAGAGTACATGAAACTCCATATTGACCATTACTCTTTTAAACATGACTAGTCAGCTCATCTCAACATGATATGTTAAATATACATCATCACAAGGAATCGTAGAATAACCTAAATATACTCAGCACAAACTCCCAGTCTCAAGAGGTCCCAACCTCACTGCCAGCCACATGATTTTAATTGAGCCTCAAAGGTATTGCTTATCTAGTAGAACTCACTCCAAGAGACCTACCTTCCCAGATGAAAATCACTCAAGATATCTCAATCATTGGGTATCTCTAAGCTAATGGTGCATCCTTATCATCCCTAATATAATCTATCCAAGAGAGCCTACTCAATAGGTACTTTCACAAATAAATTCATGCTGGAACCCATTAAATCTAGATAATATGATAGGGGATCTCACCCATGTATCATGGGGGACTCCATGAACCCTAATGGAACCCAGAACATATCAACTCATAGACAAGGGATCATAACCAAGACCATCGGGGGATTCCATGAAACTATTCTAAAACTTTTTAAATCTGAAAAATCTGATAAGGGATCACAACCAGGACTATTGAGGGACACCACAAACCCTACTGAGACTCATAACCATGAAACAAAAATAGGGGATCACATCTAGGACCATTGGGATATACTATAAACCCAATATGGAACTACCCTCCAAGTGGGGTATCGTAAACAAAATGATATCACAAACCCAACTGGATCAACCCTCTAAGTAGGGATCAATGCCTGTGAAAGAGGGCCATGATGATACCAAAAAAACACACTTAGGAAAGACAGTGAAATAGAGGATCCAACTCTTAGATTCCCAAAGGGAAACAAAAACTCTATCTAAACTAGGATCATTGTTGGTATCACAACACTATGCTTGGGATAAAATGAAACATTGTACCCTCAGGGGATGGACCAAGGAAGTGCACCCACCTGGCGCTAACCTACACATCATTACAGGAAGCTTCCTGATATCATCACCTCATGTTGTATCTCTCATGTCATGTCTCTAAATATAAAAAAATAGACACCATCATGTCCCATGTGGAAAGAATACTTATGATAGGCTACTCAAAAGCCTTTATCTGAGTCTTGAATATAACAACCCAGAGTTTTATCAATAGAAATTCTCTTCTTATAATTATGTCATATAGTATAATCACATAAAATCACATAGAGAACAAAATAAAAAATTTATAAATGACAAATTAATAAAATAAAAGGAATTTCTAGAAGTTAAAGAATATATATCAAAGGAATAGTAACTTGACCTTTGGAATAGTAACATGACCCTTATGAATAGTAAAATGTAAAATTGAATAGTAACCTCACCAATGAAAGTATAAATAAAATTTATCCATCTTATAACTGACAATATTATATAATTATATCACAGTATAAGTAAAAAAATATTTTAAAAATTATTAAGTGTTGGTATTTTTGTAAGTCATAAATATTTAATTACAATGTTATGATTAATTTAATAATTAAAAAAATATTTTCATAAAATTTATTCATAAATTAATATTTTGTTGTTGTAACGTCCCGACCCAGCTCAGCACTAAACCGGGGGCCGGATCGGTCGCCACTTGACCTCAAGCATGCCTCCCTGTACACCAAAGGCTGCCGACTAGCAGTGAGGGTCTAAGGATAGTCAGTGGGGAGACTATACCCTCATTTTAGTATTAAAAAATAGACAAAGGCAATAAATAGTGGAAATTGTATAATAAATGAATAATCAGCGGAAAGTAGATTTTATAAATCTTGTACAAAACAAATGGCCAACGCGAAATTATACAGCAGATGCATGCATGACATGCTAATGATACAAAAGTATAAAACAATGAACAAAATAGCATGCTTTACATTTCAATGCATAAAAAATAAATAATTAATCAAATCCCCAAGGAAGATCTCCTCAAGTATCCCGAGCCTCCGCTCGGTCCTATGCTTCTAACTCCCAAGTAAATGCAAACAACATAGTCCTGCAACCAAATAGAATCTACGTGGGTACCCAGTGCAATGGCGGCCCGAGTAGGGTGTGAGATATAAATCTCAGTAGGCCAGGACCACCGGTGTCTACCCTAAACTAGACATTTAATAAATAAATTATAACAAGTGAAGACATGCATAAATTAAGTAAATGGTACAATGTAACTATATACCCAAGTACCTTCTTCATACCTCAGCTGGTGTCTGAACATGCATTATACATTTTTCATACATACTCAATATTCATTACATAATCATTCATCGTTTATTAATTATTCCAATCTTAATAAATTATGAAGGTCTTGAGATTCGGCCTACGCCCAACATCTCCCATATAAGTTACTCACCACAGATGTCTCTAAAGACCATCTAAGTAATCAAAGTAAAGACTGAATCCAAGCTTGTGCTTTGGCTTGGATAAAGTGTCATAAGTTATTCAATTCAACATTTCATATACTAATTCTGAGCCCGTCCACTAAAAGTTGTTCACCCAATTCATAAAAAAGTTTGAACCCTTTCTCATAATCAATTCACAAATCATCATGTCACAAAATCCTTCATTAACCATTAAACTCATTTCATGCACGAACAATTGGAACCACAGTCCAATGTTAATTAATGGGTGTAGAACATCATGTCTAGAACCCTCGTGAGTATTTAGAGCATCAGTCCATGTCTCACAACCCATGGGTATTTGGAGCATCAGTCCCTATCCCATAAAAGAATATTTTCTTACAAGCTGGGTGTAGAACGTCATGTCTAGCACCCCGTGAGTATTTGGAGCATCAGTCCCTGTCTCAAAACCCGTTTATCAATAATATATATATATATATATATATATTTATCATTGGTGTAGAACTCCATGTATAACACCCCACAACCATCCATTAAATATTTCACAAATTAATTAATCCAATCCATTAATTAATTCAACAACTAATTAACAACATAAATTGCCCATCAAAAGTCAACCCTTAATTAACCATTCAACATATCAATAGTAAATAATTAATTAACATTTAATTATTCTTATCAAGCCAAATAAATAATTAACTCAACATATAATTATCCAAATTTTTTAACAAGTATGAACCCGTCCACTCAAACAGTGATTCGTCCAGGACTTTAACAATTTACCTGCATGTCATAATAATCACAAAACATGCTGTAAAAATCCCATATATTTAGCAACCATCTCACGCATCATCTCATAATATAAAACAACTCCATCCAAGACAACTTAATGCATGGAAATCTAATATGCATCAAAAAAGGACCCTTGGCCAACGGTCGTAACAAACAATCAATTCACAATCTTAATTTTAATGCATGCAAATAAATTAATTCAAAAATTAATTAATTAAATCTTATCACTTTAACCAATCATAAATTAATTAACCATTAAAATTTTAACATGTAATAATTAATCCAACCATTAATTATTACCAATTTCTAATTTATATTTTTGAACATGTCAAACATTCAATATTCCCAATCATCAATAAAATCCACAATTTTATTCCAACTCATGAATTGATAATTAATTCTAAAATTAATTACCCTATTTCACATTCTGTCCATTCAAATCATTTAACTGTTTAATCATATCACTTTAACCAAATTATCAAAACATTCTTAAAATCAACACAAGTTCAAGCCCTCATTTATCACATGTGGGCAGCATCATTTAATAACTTCAAAAGTCGTGTATCAACATAATATATATCACATTTAGAAATTTAATCAAAATTACTAAATTCACATTTAGATGAAATACAATATAAATACTTCACCGCACAAATTAAATATCCACAAAAACGCAACAAGGATTTTATTAATGTATTTATTAAAGTTTAACACATGGGAAGGGACCCTACCTCGGGGTGGCACCATTTTAAAATCCAAAACGCTTTAATGTACTTGGCGGAAACTCGTCCACAATAGGTTCGTAATCGCATGCACACACACCTTTATATATATATATATATATATATATATATATATATATATCCATGCGCGTTGCCTACATTGATCAAAGAAAATTCAATATATTAAACTTGTAACCAGAATCAAAGTTGTAATGAACAATGCATCCCAAAATTAGTACCAGGAACTCATAATAAAAAAATAGGCCTTAATATTCCCTGTGCAAAACCAAACAACGAGTTTAAAAACCTACCTGAACCAATGACGACAAGAAAATTTGAAACCATCTGCCTCGCCCTTGGCGGCAGATGCCGGATTATGGACCAATGAGTCCCGATTCAATATTCGTATATCCTAAAAAAATAGAGGAATGCAAGAATTAGATTAAACCCGAACCTTCACGTTTTAGCCAATAAAACAAGGCGAGAGATAGAAGTCAAATGATCGATGCGAATCACGAGTTATACGTAGACAGACTCACCTTGACGAGGAAGACAAGATTCATGAAGAGTATGAGGGGAATCGTCGTGCACAAAGTGATGTTCGGGAGAGGGGGTGGTGCGCCTCTAGGTATTTCCCGAAGGGGGGGGGGTTGCGCCACAGAGGTCGTGCATTGCAGGAGCTCCACCTGGGTGTCGCGCTGCTCCAGGGAGGGTCACCCAGGGGTTCGCGTGCCTCTTGGTCGCACCGCGGGAAGGAGCTCACGCTGAGGAGGGAGCTCAAAGGAGGGAGTAAGGGGCCGCATCATGAGGTGCGCTGCCGCGTGCGTGCAGCACCTTGTGTGTAGGGAGGAAGAAGAGGGGAATTCAATTCCCTTTATTTTCTTTTTCAAACCCTTAAATTAATTTCCATCAATAATAGTTATTATTAAACTCTTAAAACCCCATAATAATACTACCATTAATGTGATAATAATAATAATAAAAGATAATAATAATACTCATTTTTTATTATTATTATTATATACATTAAACACTTATCTAAAAAGTGAAAAACTACCTAATTAAACTTTTTTAAAGGAAACATTTTTTTGAGAAAATCAAACTCCCCTTTACTTATGAATTAAATTAAAATCACTTTGACTTCAAAGTAATAAAAAAAATAATTCCTTTCCCACAATTAATAAAATTCATTTTCCTTAAATTTAATTAATTAACACAAAAAATAATAATAATATTTAAATCCTCATTATTATTATTAAAAATTTCATTTTTTAATTCCAACCAAAACTCCCCAACTCATTACTATTATTATTTATAATAATAATATTCATAATTATCAATAATTATGACACTCATAAAACCATAATAATAAAAATATCATTATTATTACTCAAACCTTTGATATAACCCAACACCTCTATTAAATAGCATCACTCCTTTAATAAATTTGAAACTGCTTATTTTATTAAGCATTTCTTTGAGATAACCAACAATGTCATTAAATTCACATAAGTATTACACCCCATTAAATAAAAACAAAACTTTGATAAACCCCAAAATTAAATTGTATTAAAAGAAATAATAAAACGATCATTTTGATTAAGTCCAACCTCCCCATTTAAATCCACATTAATTATATAATTCATTTTTTACCTTAATTTATTATTCTCATAATAAATGTTTCGTAATTAATTATAAAACTCCCTATTGATCATTAAATTCTTTTAACATTTATTTAACAAAAAAACCACAAAAATAATAATAACATCATTATTATTAATATTCAAACTTTCATTTATTTAATAACCCAAACCCACAATTTATTACAATATCATTAATATGAAAAAAACTCCAACCCATAACCCCTCATTTAATTAAATATTTCTTTGAGAAGATCAAAAAACACATTTAATTCTCATAAATGATACACTTCTTTAACATGAAATTAAAATCTCAAAGTATCAAATAATTTATGACTCCATAATAATAACAATGATATTATTATTATTAGAAGATTCCTACATTTAATAATAAATGGTCCTTTAATAATTTTGAAACTCTTTATTTAAATAAAATGGTTCTTTGATAAACTCAAAAGCCACGTCAATACCTTCAACTGCCATTTAATTAATTTTTTAACGTTCAATAAATTTAACAACCTCAATAATAGTAATAATAAATTCATTGTTATTATTATTATTATTAAAAATTTATTTTAATTAATCCAAATATATCATATAATCACATTTAATTAAAATAATAATAATTTATTAATTAAGATAAACTGCACAGGTTGGACCGCAACCATACGCTGCCCATGCAGATCCATTAAAGTGGATTTTTCTGGATCCGGTGCACCCGATACTCATTTGGACACCAACTAAAATTTATTGGGTAATTATGCAAGTCCAGAAACGACACCATTAGGTGTTCTAACACTCGGAATAAAATTACAGAGCTCGGTTAAAAAAAACGAACCGTTGATAATTTGATTTTTTTTTCAAAAACATTCATATTTTAACCCGGTTCAAAAACACGGGACTTTACAGTTGTTTTATGATTTTAATATAATTTTATGAGACCTTAAGTAATTTTTCAAAGTGTTACAAAATCAGTTATAATTTTAGAATTTTTATTTTCCAAGTAAATGATTATTTTAATAAAAATTAAAATTTCTCATATTTAGAAAATTATTTTTCTTAAAATGGAGTTCATTTTTGAATCATACACATCAAAAAATGGTTGAGGTGAATTTTTGGTATTTTTCTGAAATACTTGAATTTTTGGTGAATAATAATATATGTCAATTCACGATAAATGCTAAATACATGAATTATGGAGTCATAGATGATGTATGACTGATGTAAGCCCAAAATCTCAAACTATACTTCATTATTTTAATATTTTTGTGATAATTCTCAAATTATTCATAGTCTTGAGCCAAAATAACAAACTAATGATTAAAATATTGAGAAAACACCCCTCTTCTACATTATAAATACCACCCCACACAACCTCTTTTCCTCACACATCTCAAGCCTTGATAATTATCCAAATTCTACACATTAATCTTCCCAAACTTCTCCCCCACTTCTAGGATATTTTTTATTAACTGAACTGAAAATATTATTTTTTGATTTTAGGAAGCCGCTTTAAGGAAGAGCGGTAACAATAAACATACATCAAGCGGGAATCCAAAATACAACATCCTGAAATGAAATTTGAACTTCAAACTACAAACACCGAGCCTGAGGGGCCTCGATCCAAGAGTCACACGTGTCACGTCGACTGCCATCTTATGCCATCATCATTAGAACAAGGACCACCGTCGGTGCCGTCCATCGCCACTAGAGTCGGTGACCAGAGCATTCAAAACAAAGGATCCCTTAAACCACACAATCACCCCATCAAAAATACTCCATTAATCGCAGGAGCCACAACACAACCCAAAGAAAGAACCCATCCACTATGAAGGCTTCACCGGTCGACGGAACCGAGGCCGGAATCCCACTTTCATCCCACCCCCAACCAGCTGCAGACGCCAGAGGAACGAGGCCTCAACAGAGTCCGAATTGTGCACAGGAAGCAAGAGGAGAAGTAGGAAGCCTCCAACGATGGTGATGCCGCACACACCCAGACGAACTTCGAACATCAAAGAAAAAATAATGAAACCCCTTACCGCAAAGACCTCTGAAGCCAAACCTGCGAGGGAAAAAGAAGAAGACCACCACAAGCCAGAACCAAAAATCTCTTCACCACCTTCGATACCGCACATGACAGCCAGATCCTCCCAACGCACCCCCAACTGACTCTGACGCGAAGCATCAACCTTTACCGCAGCAGCAGGAAGCTCGAACGTTGAACCCTCACCGTGCCGCCATGGAAGCTCTGTCCAGATTGTTTAACCCTTATCTAAGTGGAATAAAAACTCCATTATATTACATATAATGTAATTTTATCATGTTTATGGAATAATTATTCATCAAATCTCATCTCCTCTCTCTTTTATTTTAAGAATGAAAACATCGGCTGTGAGGTGTTGATTTACCACCTTCGTGGACGACATGCTTTCATATTTAAATTACACCTTCAAGGATGGTAATGAAACAATTTTTATAGTTTAAACATATCATATTATATGTTTTAAAACCTATTTAATGTTCTGTAACCAGTTTATATACATGATATTTAATAATATAACAAAACTAGTTTGTGATGATAAAAATAACTCTAAATTAATCTAAACGTATATCATTAATGATTTTTCTAATGAATAATCCTAACTTCTAGAAAAAATGATATTTTAATATTATATAAGTTCATTAATAACATATAATTTTAGTTCTAGACAACTATCCTCATTCTACATGATTTTCCATACACATATATAAGTAAATGGATCATGAAAACCAAGGAAACTAATGCTCCCAAATGATGAAATCAAATATCTTAACCCATCAAAAAGTCCACAATAAACTTAATAAAGTTATAATAAATAAAATAAATTTATAAAGGATTTTGTAATTATTAATTAATGAATTTAATTTTATTATCTAGGACATTTATATCAAGTGAAGAACACCTTCAGACTTAAGGTGAGGGATTCTACCTGAACATCCATTATTCCTTCGGGTTACTTTCTCTCTTTTTACCCAAACAAAATTCTATTTTATTTTTATGTAATTATTATAAATTATGTTTATATGTTTAAAAATCATGTATCAAGATCCATTCATCTTTATTTTTTTAGGATATATATGTTTTTAAAAGGCTCCCTACTCAATTCTTTATGATAAGCAAGCCCAGATTAAGGGATCTTCCCGAATTCATACCCATTTTCAAGTGTGATTCATAATTTTTTTTAATCCACCATTATTTTTCTAAAATACCTCATTTTATCATGAAAAAATAACTTGTTTAAATTTTGGTTTTATACAAACAATTATTCCTTTTCCATTTCAAATAATCTTGAATTTTTTCCCTTGAACCATACTAAATTTTTTTATTTATAAAGTTTCTTAAACACTATTTTCACTTTAGTTTGATATCACTCATAATTATATAATCCTATATTACCTTATGAATGTATAGTTTTGATTTAAATCCATCCTTTCATGGACACCATTACAAAATTCCCTTTTGATCTTTCTTTTGACATGATTATGATACCCAATTCTTTCGATGAGTAACCCTTATGTTTATGTTTGATTACTTATGTATGATTATTTATATGAAAAACATATTCATGAGCATGTATAGGTGAACCCATATATCACTCCAATTCATTGGGTAATGTTTAGTCTCATGAGACGTTATGTGCAACGGTCTTAGTGGTTGGCCTTGACTCGTACTCCATGTGCAACGGTCTTTGTGGTTATCCTTGAATCGTGATCCTATATGTGAAATGAGCCTTGACTCATACTCCTATATATGAAACAAGACTTGAATCATGCTAAATTCATGTTTTATGTTTCTGTCACATTACTACGAATCTATGATTTTATGATCCCATGTTATGATTCCTTATGTTTAATCATGTTTCATGCCTTTTTATATCATTATGTTATGCCTTCTAACCCATATGCTAAGATTTATTTTAATGTTTGTTACCTTAATGGGATTTTTAGATCATCCCTTTTTTCATGTTATCCCTATGTTATCCTCTATAGATGTAATGGCTCAAAGGAAGTTAGGATCTCGTAATAGAAGATAAATAAAGAAATGTTTTTTTAGTCCCATGTTTTCATTTTTATGTACTTAGTCTTCCAAGACACTAAGATTTATGTTCCTTGGATTTCAATTTGATAATTAATTTTGTAATGATATCTGAAAAAAGGTTAGGGTCTCTATAGTTGGTATCATAGGAAAAAGTTTAGTTATTTTTAGAGATTAGGAATAGAGAACTTTAGTAAGAACCTTAGTGATAAGACCAGGTCTAAGAAAACATCCCTAAATTTTGGTAAGTATAGAGTGAGTGGATTATCCATAAAATACATCCATGTCTGGATAATACAAGTGGATTTGGTTCTAGAACTGATGTACCTAGGAGTAACAACTCTGATATGGTGTATGGGTCTGACTTAGGGTAACCTGCTACACGACAATGAGCCTTACTGCGCATGTGGTTTGATAGTCCTGGGGGGTATGCTTTGGTAAATTCACAAGCTCATTAAAAACCATTATTAAGGGAATAAATAAAATGACCATAAGAATATATGTTAAGAAATAGATCATGGATAACCTAGATTGAAACCTAAGGAATCACAAGATATGATATACCTTTCCTTTAAGATTTTATCCTTTTATGTTTAAAGTTTCCTTTTTATACTTATTAGTTAAGTATTAAAGCCCCCTAATTTCACTTTATTTTTCTTAGTTAATAGTGGGAAATAGAATAACACGTGAAGAAAATCAATATGGTAGAAAATGTGATGATTTACCTAATAATATTTCAAATATGATGGAAATGGGTGCTCAAAATTTCATGATAGTACTTGCTCAACTGGCTCAAGTTACGAATGATAACTTAAATCATGTGGAATGAACTCATTCTCTAAAGAAAGAGAAATTTGTCATAAAATCCTTCATGCATAAAAGGCCACTCATGTTTAGTGGATATTATGATCCCCTCCTCACAGAATATTAGATTAACTCCATTAAAAAGATATTCTCTATCCTTCGGTGCTCAGAAGAAGAGAAATTTGTGATGACAGTCTATAATTTTGAGGGGGAAGCTGATGAGTGGTGGAAACTAATCAAAAATAAAAATTCCAAGGAGGAAGTTAATTCCATGTATTGGGATTAATTAAAGAAAATGTTTTTCAATAAATATGTTCCCCAAACCATCCATCTCAATATGGAAAGAGAGTTCCTTAGACTTAAGCAGAAGGAAGATGAGCCTATCAGGGCATACGAATCAAACTTTACAAGGATTGCATGATGCACCTCAGGATTTGTCATGAACACAAAAAGCAAGGTGGGTCACTTATTTAGAATACTAAATCTGAGTTTATGAAAAGAATCAGGGATTTGAGACTTCAACAGTTATGAATACTTTGTGTGTTGTGCCCTCAAGATTAAAATGGAGATCGGAGACTCTCAATGGTCTCGTGGGCCCAGTGAAAAAAAAACTAGAAAATCAAGTCTAATATGGGTGTATCTTTAGATAAATACCATGATGGAAAGAAGTTTGAATATACCACATGTCAAAATTGTGGGAAGAAGCATCCAGGTAACTATCTAAAGTGAACTAGGAAATGTTTCAAATGTGGAAGAATGGGGCATCTATCTAAGAACTGTCGAAGGGTTATGAAGAATTCCACTAATGTGGAAGAATAAAGGAATGTTTAGATCAAAATTCAGCCTATAGTGCAGTGTTTCAACTTTAAGGAACATGGTAATTTTTTAAATCAGTTCCCTAATCTCATAGTTTTCAGAGTCAATCAACAACAACCTCAAAGGGAACAAGGAAGGTATTATGTTATCATTACTACTAAAGTGGATCCAGAAAACAATGTGGTTATAGGTTTGTTGATTATTCATTCAATAATAGTGAATATACTATTTGATTCTAGTTCTATAAATTCTTTCATATCTTTCAATTTTAATATAAATATTCAAACACCACCTTAAAATTTAGAGGTTGAGTTATCTATGAGAACAGATAATAAGGAAATTATTACATCCAAAGTACATAACTCCTCCCTAGTTAATGTGTTTGTGGATTGAACCTCCCAGAAAATATTTTCATACTCCCTTTGGTAGATTTTGATTCTATATTGGGCTTGGATTGACTATATTTATTCAAAACCAACATTAAATGTTAGTAAAGGGAGATCACTCTTCACATCTCGAAGCATCCTCCAATTATTTATAAGTGTAAGTTGGAAGATGAATCTTCTACAAAATCATCATATCAAGTGTGGATATTACTGAATTATGAGAAATCATATCTCACTAAAATTATTGAGACAAAGTATATGATCATGCTTGAATATATTCCAATCATGAGGGATTACATTGATGTATTCCCTAAATAATTTCTTGGTATTATTGAGGATTGAGAGGTTTAATTCTCAATTTAACTTATTCTTGGATCTCTATCTATATAAAATACACCTTATCAAATGGCCAATGTTGGGCTAGAATAACTGAAGAAGTAGTTACAGGAGAATCTGGATAAGGGTTTTATACACCCAAGTGCTTCACCATGGGGTGAACTAGTACTCTTCATCAAGGAATAAAGATGGATCAATGTGCCTCTACATCAATTATCATGAGCTCAATAAAATCATGAAAAAGAACAAGTATCCCCTACCATAGATAGATGACTTATTAGATCAACTATGTGGGTTTAGTTATTTCTCTAAGGTGGACCTTCGGTCAGGATATCACCAATTAAAGGTGAAGAAGGAAGATATTCCCAAGACTAAATTTCAAACGAGGTATTGACACTATGAGTTCATAATGATTCCCTTCGGACTTAATAATTATCTATCAATTTTTATGGATTTAATGAATAAATTATTTAGAGATTACCTTGACAAATTTGTGGTAGCCTTTATCGATGATATTCTGATATACTCCAAGAGAAAGGAAGAACACGAGGAGCATTTGAATACTATGATAAAGAATTTTTGAAGGGATAAACAATATGAAAAGTATAGTAAATGTGAGTTATAGATGGAGGAAGTATCATTCTTGGGGCATTTTATCACCAAAAAAGGAATATCTGTAGACCCTTCCAACACAAAGGTAATTGAAGAGTGGCCCAAACCAACATTTGTAACAGAGATCCGCAACTTTCTTGGTCTATCTAGGTATTAACAATGATTTTTTATGAACTTATAATGATTGTAAAACCCAATAACCAAGATAACATGGAATTTAGTGAAGTTTTTATGGACTCAAGAATACAAGGAAAGATTTATGGAGCTTAAAAAGAGGCTTATCACTGCACCGGTACTCACACTCCCGACAAGTGGGTAACTCTTTGTGGTGTGCAATGATACTTAAAACAAGTGATTAGGCTATATACTAATGTAAAATTATAAAGTAATAACCTATTCCTTAAGGAAATTAAAAATGCATGAGAAAAACTATCCCACATATGATCTGGAGTTGGAAGCTATGATCTTTGCGTCGAAAATCTGGCGGCATTATCTCTATGGGGAGAAGTGTAAGATATATACTGATCACAAGAGTCCAAAATATATATTCACACAAAAGGAGATTAATAATCCCCAGAAAATATGGTTAGATCTCATCAAGGATTACAAATGCTCAATCCACCACCATCTTGGTAAGAAAAATAAGGTGGCAGATGCTCTAAGTAGGAAGGATCATACATATTTATCAATGATGAGAATTAAGAAGGATCCAATCTTCTTATAATTACAAAGGATATAAATGGGGATCATTATGGGAGGAATATCATCAATCCATTCTCAAATTATTTCCCAACCTTCCCTTGTGGAGGAAATAAAGGATGCTCAAATAAATGATGAGGAAATTTAGAAAAGGGTGGAAGCTATCAAAAATGAGAAATCCTATGAGTTAAAGATTGGTAAGGATGGAGTCATAAGATTTGGATCATGATTATGTATACCATCCAATACAGAGATAAATAAAGAGCTTATTAATGATGCACATAACTCAATTTTCTCTATTAACCTAGGGAGAAGAAAGATATATCAAGATCTCCAGGAGAACTATTAGTGGGACAATACGAAGAAGGAGATTACTGAATATACATCAAAGTGCCTGGTATGTTAGAAAGTGAATACTGAATGGAAAAATTCTAAAGGTATGATGAAACCATTACCCATACCAACATAGAAATGGGAAAACATCACCATATACCTTTTCAATGGACTTCCAAAGACATCTAGAGGGAACAATGCTATATGGGTTATTATGGATCATCTTACAAAGATAGATCACTTTATCACAATTTGAGTGGAATTATCATTTGATCAATTTTCACAGATATATATCAAAAAGTGGTAATTCTATATGGAGTACCACTATCGATTGTATCTGACTGAGATTCAATATTCACCTCCACGTTCTGGAAAAGTATTTAACATTCTCTAAGAAATAAGTGGACTTTAGTAAAAATATCATCCTCAAACTGATAGACAATCTAAGTAGACTATTTAGAAACTAGAATATATGTTGAGAGTGTTTTATATGTACTTTAAAGGAGGATGGGACCAACATCTTCCACTGGTCTAATTTTCATACAAAAATAGTTTCTACTCGAGCATCAAAATGGCTCTATATGAAGTCCTTTATGGGAAATGGTGCAGAACACCGACATACTAGGATGAAGTCGATGAGCGTAAGATGCTAGGATATGAAATGGTTGAAAAAATGGTGGAGAATGTGAAATCCATTCAGAAGTACATCAAGACGGGCCAAAGTAGGAAAAAGATCTATGAAAACAATCATTGACAGGACCTGGAGTTTAAGGTTGGAGACATGGTATTCCCACACATATCTCTAGGAAAGAGGATCATGAGATTTGGGAAGAAAGGTAAGATATGTCCCAGATACATTGTCCCCTTCGATATCCTTTATTGTGTTGGAGTTGTGGTTTATCGACTAGCACTTCCACCAACCATGTCTCAAGTACATGATATATTCCATGTATCCCTCTTAAAGAAGTATATATCGAATCCCTCACATGTTCTGAATTCATAGGTGGTATAATTGGAGAATGATATTTCTTACAAGGAGCATCTAGTGAAGATCTTGGATCATATGGATATAGTTCTACATAGCAAGACTTCTCTGTTGGGAATGTATTGTCTCAACAATACTCTATAAATCTTAATTGATTTTGATGCTCATAAATACCCTTGTTTTTTTACTAATGATATTAACTTAAGTGTATTTAAGGAAATTATTATTAATTTCATTATTTATTCTGGAATTATATTCAAGCTTTTAATTCGCTCGGAATATTTGTTAAAGTGTTCAAAATTCTATTAATTGTATTCTGGAAACACTATTCATACCCTATATTCAGAACATAATGTAAGGAATAAACCCTACACTTGGACATCATGTATGGATTGTAAACCTTACATCTATATTAAACCTTACGTTAGAACAAGGTGTATATGGATCATCATCCCTACACTTAAAGGAATGTATGGATAAAGAACCTTATGTTTTAATGGAATCGTACGTGTAAGAAGATAAGAAAGTATGGTTAAAGAACCCTACGTTAGTAAGGAACCCTATGTTTGAGGACAAAAATGTATGGTTCATCAACTTTACTTTTATGATCAACATTATGTTGTCCAAATTATGCTCAGAAAATAAACTCTATGTAGTTGAACCCTATGTTTAGTATTTTATTGTTTTGTGAAGGAACCCTACATTTGACTTTTCAACATCAAATATTTAATTTTACAATTTTATCTGAGATTTATGTAATGGTATTTATAGAATTACAGGATGTTTTAAGATCATTTTTGACTGATTCAAAGCTCTTTATAATTGATTCAAAGAACCATATTCAATAGATAGAATCTCTTCTATTCTTAAGGAAAGTTATGACTCCCATGGCCTTTTTTGAATATGAATAAATATGGTTTATCAGTCATCTTTTGTGGATCTAAAATTCTAGAAAGTAGAATATATGATGTATATATTCTACCAGTGTATCATTTCAAAAGATGGGATATACAAGTCATATATTTCATTCTCATAAACATCTCTTTAAATGCACCTATAAAAAATTTTCGATTATGAAAGAAGCTACACTTTGGAGACATACATTTTTAATCTTTTACTGTTATGAGATTAATGATTATATTTGTTGCTAATTTTATTTGAAGATCTTTTTGATACTGGGATCTCTTCAGATCTACACTTTGTTGAAGACTTTATTTCCTGAAGAAGAACATCCATATAATATCAATTATTGCTGCTATAATTATGAAGTTCAACCTGATCTATCTTCAAATCAATTTATTTTTATTTTTGAGAGTCTCAACTACTTGTACTCAGTTGTGGTAGAGTATTAGATTCTTGATCTAAGCTGTTGATATTGTGTTCCATGTTAAAGAACTATAAGGCTCTATTTTTATCCTTGTTTGTAAATGTGTCAACTTCCTGCACTCAGATGTGGATTTATGGTCTTATGATAAGAGGACCTTACTAGTGAAATTCACCAAGTTCACAGAGAGAGTGATTAGTGGAGTGGACTAGGGGATCTTTTTTCCCTGAAGCACTATAAAAAGTTTTGTTCTTTATTTTTGTTTATCTACTACTTATACTCATTACCGAAGTAAAAACTACATATCCATATTAATCATAGAGGATATCAAAATCCATAATTGTGGAAGATTTTTTAAAAGACACAATTCACCCCCATCTTGTGTTACTTTGTATTATTTCAACCTAAAAATTGGTATCAAATGAGATATTTTGAGATAAATCTATAGAAAGATAAAAGTATAAGGTCTATACAAAGATGGAGATGGATGATATGAGATAATTAATGTCTATGGTACATGATCCATACTTAATGGTGAAAATTATGGGTGTTGGAAATCATGGATGGTTATCTATCTGAAGAATCTTAGATTTAAGGTCTATTAAAAAATCATTACTCCATATAAAATTACTAAGAAACTTGAGACTTGGACTGCTAAAACAAAAGTTGAATATGATATCAATTCAAAATCAATTAATGCTATTGTTTGTGGTTATGGACCATATGAGTTCAATCGTGTATCACAATGTCCTACTGCTTATGAGATGTGGAAAATATTGTAGTTATCTATGAAGGAACATAAAATGTTTGACAGATGAGGTATGCTACTGCTAAGCTAAAATTTGACACCTTTAGAATGTTTGATGATGAAAAAATCATGAAAATGAATAGAAGGCTTACAAAAATTGTCAATAATGTTACTGAACTATGAGAACCTATCAAGAAATCTAATCAAGATTTTAAAATACTCAGAGTACTACCTTTAAAATGGAATGGAATATCTACTTCTATTCACTAATCATCACCTATCAAGGATCTGACAATGAAAGAACTAATTTGAACACTGATGATGTATGAAGCTGAGATACAAGAATAAGCTGAAGATCATAAAATTATAGTGAAGAAGGAAAATACTGATCTAAAAATAAACATCTCAAAAGAATAGAAGAAGAACAAAGCAAGAAGTCAAAGAATAAAAAAAAATTGATTCCTCATATTCTGAAATATATCTGGGTTAGTTATCCAAAAATTCAATAAATTCTATAAGAAGAAAATAGGTTTCAAAAAAATCCTTCAGGAGCGATGAGAAAGAACCAATATAATTTTGATGCCATGAATGCAAAAAATTGGGTCATATTAGATGAGATTGTCCTCAACTGAAAGATTAAAAGAAAAGGCCAGAAAATAAATATCAGAAGAATGTTGATTATGAGAACAAAGGAAAAAGAGAAATGAAAGATACTTGGAGTGTATCTAAAGAATCTATAAACTCTTCAAAATATGATTTAGAAAATTAGAAATCAAATCTAAAAGCCAATATGTGCTTTATGGATGAATAAGAAAAGGTAAAAACTTATTATTCTTATAATTCTGATACTGGTAGTTTCTCAAATGACAAATTAGCTACCTACTATTATCTGTTAGAATAAAATTATGATTCTCTTCTAAATAAGAACAAGTCATTAAAAAATATTCATAATTTTATTTTAAGTGAAAGAGACACTCTACTAAAACAACATAAGGAACTAGTTGATAAATTAAACTCATCTTAACAAACAACATTGATCATGATAAAATTATTAAAGAATTACAAGATGAAGTAGAATCCTATAAGAGTACTACAATTAATTTTGCCAATGGAGAAAAAGTGTTAAATGAAATTTTTAGAAATAATGTCATTAAAAAGAAAGATTTGAAATAGGAAGCAAGGGTGATAAATAAAAAATAGATAAAAATTATTTTCTGACCAATTTGAAAAATACTACCTATTATTATTTTGAAATAAAAGGTTATTTAACAAATAATTATTATTTGAAAAATCCTCAAATTAGTGGTATTAAAAGAGCCTTTATTTCTAAATTTTTTTTTGAAGAAATTAACCTGACTTATGGAAAAATAAAGGAGATATTGATTCCCAGATCATTACTAGCTAACACTATAGGACCTAAGAAGATATGGGTACCAAAACAAACACATGTTTTATTACTTTTATAGGAAATAGGCCATGGGAACAAAAATGTTATATGGTATATGGATAGTGGTTATTCCGGACACATGATTGGAGAATCAATGAATTTTAATACATTAACTCAAATGAATGGAGGTCCATTCACTTTTGGTGACAATGCCAAAGGAAATATTGTTAGAGTTTGAACTGTTGGAGATCCAAAAACTATATCAATAAACAAAGTAATATTTGTTCAAGGGATAAAGAATAATCTGATAAGTATTTCTCAACTTTGTGATGATGGTTTTTATGTTTATTTTTCTAACAATTCCTGCTTAGTTTTTAAAGATAAACTACTTAAGTTTAGAGAACCTAGAACTGATAATGTTTATACTATGTATTTAAATTCCTTGGTGTAAATAGAAATTAAATTGTTTATATTTCAAGAGAAATGAGTCATGGCTATGGAATATGAGAATTGGTCATTTTAATATTTATTATTTATATAAATTTTCTAAGAAATAGTTAGTTTCTGATTTTCTTAGTCTTAAATTTGATAATGATAGATTCTGTGATGCATGCCAAATTGGAAAACAAAAAAATCTTCTTTCAAATCTATTAAAAAAATTGCTACATCTAAACCATTATAACTTATTCATATGGATTTTTTTGAACCATCTAGAGTAGCAAGTTTGGATGGTAAATTATATTTCTATGTTTTAGTTGATGATTATTCTGAATTTACTTGGGTATATTTTCTAAAATTTAAAAGTGAATTTTTCACTATTTTTGAAAGGTTTTGTAAAATTTCTCAAAAATAAAAAGGTTTTTAAATAATTTCATTAAGAAGTGATCATGGTGGAGAATTTGAGAATAAATAATTTAGTTTTTTTTGCAAAAATTTGGTTTTTATTGGAGTACTGTGAAAGGAAAGCTTATGCATGTTGGTGTTGATGACCAAATTCAGTAGAGATATTTTACTCAGGGGGAGAAAATTGATTTAATAAATGAAGGCATTGGAGAATTCTGGAAAAAAGGTGTTTCAAAATCAATTAAAATAAAGGTAATATATGATACTTTAGACATTTTTGAAGAAGATGACAAAGAATAAGAAGTTCATGAGGAACTTATTTTGAAACCAAGGAACAGAGAAGAACCACCGTCTGAAGAGTCAGTGTTAGGATCTGGAGAAGCAACCCGTTCATTTCATTTCTATGAAATAGATCTAGTTGAGGATCAATGGGCAGAGAGGAAACCCTAAGAACAGGTTGTTGTTCAAACATATAAATAGATAAAATCTATTCAATAAGTTTTGCAAGTCCAACATTCATTCTATGTGACTACTGAGTTTCAAGATATCTCTTCAATGAATCACTCTTTAGAGAAACCTACATCTATTTCTAGAGAAATAACATAAGTGCTGGATGGTATATCTTGTTCAAGTGAAAATTTTGTGGAAAAATCATCTACAAATCCCTTATCAATTGTTTAAGCTGTTTTCAATAAAAGAATCCATATAAAGGGACATATTATTCCTTGACTAATTAAATTGTGGATCTTATGATAATTTTTAATAAGGTTTAGGAGGAGAATTATAATATTATATAGGATATAGAAGCTTCTATAAAATCCTATGATGATTTTCAAAATTCATCTACTCTAAGGATATAATTAGAGACTATTCAAACTCCGCTTCATGAGCTTAAAGATAATTCAGTGTTAAAAAGAGATTTTGATGCCTTTAAGAGAGAAATTTTGGATGATATTGGGAATATCAAATATGAATATATTTATGAAACATATTTTTTAAATATGAAATGATATTTGGGGATCCAATTTGAATCTATGAATGTAAGTGTCAGTCAAGATAGTACTTCTACCTCTGCACCTCCAACCTCTCAAGATCTAATTAGAATATTTCAGGATATCACATCTATCATGAAAGATATGAATGACATTCTTCAGAATCTTTAGTGAAATAGTGCACCTTTTTTAGTGTTGTTGGAAAATTAGAGATAAATTTTTCAACAACTCACTTCAAGTGAACCAGGTATCAGGATACTATTAAATAAGTTTAGTGATAAGTTAGCTTAGTTTTTTCAAACATAGGAGATTTTACATGAATTTTTTAATGTTAATTTGATCAATAATATGAAATTCAGTCAATATTCAAGAATTTTGATAAGGAAGTTGGGAGACAATCTTGTATATAGGATATAGGCTCAGATGACAGAGCTGAAATCATTTTTTGAAGTAGCTTAGGCTTCTACAGAACCATAACCAGATCCAGCAACCAATCTTGGCCATTAACCTTTCACCTGAAATTTTTTCCACCTTTTTTATCTTCACCCAAAACTATCTTAATGTATTTTTATAGTTGTTCTTAATAAAATCCCTTTGTTCTTCTTACTTTATCTGCTTTTATTTTTATCATTTCTTATTTTTTATCTCTACTACAAGAATCACTATCCTATTTTTCCACACAGTACACTATATCAACATTCATTTAATGTTACATGTAAAATTGAAATTGTTTTAATAATTTTTCTTATAATTTCTTTTTGATATCACAAAAGGGGTATAAATTTGGAGAAACACAACATTTCATTTTAGTTATATTTTAATCAAAATAATTCTGTAAAATTGAAATAATAATTTCTATTAAAAGTATTTAAAAAATTCTATATTTTATGTTAGATATTTTATGGGTTTTGTGATCATCCAAAAGGGGGGAGATTTGGGCATGTATTGTCTCAAAAATACTCTATAAATATTAATTTATTTTGATTCTCGTAGATTCCCTTGTTTGTTTTACTAATGATATTACTTTAAGTGTATTTTAGGAAATTATTCTTAATTGCCTTATTTATTCTCGAATTATATTCAATGTTTTAATTCGCTCGAAATATTTTTTAAACTGTTTGGAATGCTCTTATGTGTATTCTAGAAACACTATTCATACCCTATGTTTAGAACATAACGTAAGGAATAAACCCTACACTTGTAAAAAATTTATGGATCATGAACCTTACGTTTGTATTTAACCTTACATTAGAAGAAGGTGCGTATGGATAATCAACCCTATGCTTGAAGGAACATATGGATAAATAACTTTACATTTAGATGGAACCTTATGGGTAAGAAGAGAAGAAAGTATGGTTAAATAACCCTATGTTTGAGGACACAAACGTATGGTTCATCAAACTTAATTTTATGATCAACCTTATGTTGTCAACATTACACTCAAAAAATGAATGGTACGTAGTTTAACCCTAAATTTGGTACTTTTTCATTTTGTGAAGGAACCCTACGTTTAACTTTTCAACATTGGATATTTAATTTTGCGATTTTATCCGAGATTTCTGCAACAGACTTTACAGAATTATAGGTTGTTTTAATCTCATTTTCAACCGATTCAAATCTCGTTATAATTGATTCAAATAACCATATTCAATAGAGAAAATATCTCATATTATTAAGGGAAGTTATGAATCCCCTTTTCTTTTTTGAATTTTAATATCTACGGTTTATCAGGAATCTTTTGTGGATCTAAAATTACGAAAAGTAGAATATTTGCTGTATATATTCTACCAGTGTATCATTTCAAAAGATGGGATATACAAGTCATATATTTCATTCTCATAAATATCTCTTATAGTGCTACTGAAACTAATGATCGATTCTAAAAGAAGCCACACTTTGGAGACATACATGTTCAATCTTTTACTGCTATAAGATTACTGCTGCTATTTGTTGCTACTTTTGTTTGAAGATCTTTTTGAAATCAGGATCACTTCAGATCTATGATTTCTTGAAGAATTTATTTTCTAAAGAAGAAGATCCATCTACTATCAATTGTTGTTTCTTCAATTGTGAAGTTCAACCTGATCCATCTTCAAATAAATTTCTTTTTATTTTTTGGAGCCTCAACTGCTCGTACTCAGTTATGGTGGATTATCAGCTTCTCTATCTAAGATGTGTATATTAGGTTCTCTATTAAAGAACCATAAGGCTATATTTTTAGCCTTTTTTGTAAAGGTTTCAACTACCTACACTCTACTATGAATTTATGGTCTTATGATAAGAGGACCTTTCTAGTGAAATTTACCAAGCTCGTAGAGAGAGTGATTGGTGGAGTGGAATAGGGAATCTTTATGCCTCAAACCATTATAAAAATATGTGTTCTTTATTTATATTTATACACTACTTATACTCATTACATAATTAAACACTACATATCCATATTAATCACATAGGGTGTCAAAATCCATAATTGTGGAAGATTTTTTAAAAGACACAATTCACCCCCTCTTGTGTTACTTTATATTATTCTGACCTAACATACTCACCTAGTAAAAGTATTATGGAAAACCTATATGTATAAGGAGGCAACATGATAATCGGAGGAATTGATGAAAGAAAAGTACCCACACCTATTTTCAACGTAGCTTGTAAAACAAATTTTCTAGGGTAAAATTTCATAAGGGGGAAGAATGTAACGAACCAAAGTTTTATCAATGGAAATTCCCTTATTATAATTATTTCATATAGTATAATCACATAAAATCACATAGAGAAAACAATAAAAACTTTATAAATTATGAATGAATGAAATAAAAGTCATTTCTAAAAGTTAAGGAATATATATCAAAGTAATAGTAACTTGACCTTTGGAATAGTAACATGACCCTTATGAATAGTAAAACAAACAATTGTATAGTAACCTCACCAATGAAATTATAAATAAAATTTATCCATCTTATAAGTGACAATATTATATAATTATATAGTATAATTCAATAAATATTTTAAAAATTATTAATTAAGTGTTGGTATTTTTGTAAGTCATAAATATTTAATTACAAGGTTATGATTGATTTAATAATTTAAAAGAAAAATTATTTTAATAAAATGTATTCATAAATCGATATATTTTTCTTATAATTTTAAGATAATTTTATGATACCTTAAGTAATTTTTCCAAGTGTTATAAAATAAGTTATAATTTTAAATTTTTTATTTTCTAAGTAAATGATGATTTTAATTAAAATTAAAATTTCTCATATTTAGAAAATTATTTTCATAAATTGGATTTCATTTTTTAATTCTACACATAGAAAAATGGGTTGGGTGAATTTTTGGTATTTTTTTGAAATACTTGAATTTTTGGTGAATAGTAAAATATGATAATTTACGATAAATGCTAAATACATGAATTATGAAGTCATAGATGATGTATGGATTTTATAAGCCCAAAATCTCAAACTATAATTCATTATTTTAATATTTTTGGTGATAATTCTAAAACTATTCATAGTCTTGAGCCAAAATAATAAACAAATGATTAAAATATTGAGAAAACACTCCTCTCCTCCACTATAAATACCAGCCCTCACCACCTCTTTTACTCACACTTATAAAGCCTTGTGCCTTGTAAAAATTCTACCCAATACGCTTCCCAAAACTCTCCCCAAAATCCAAGATCTTTTGGTCTTAAAAAAATACCAAAATCAATTCTCTAAGGAGGCTCTTGAGAAGAAGGAATCAAGAGGTAAAACCCTCTTCCTTTTCTTTTAATTTCTTTTCAAGTTCCTTTATTTTCTTATATTCTCATCACTTAACCTTGTACAAGTGGCATTAAAACTCAATTATATTACATATACTAGAATTTTATCATGTTTATGGAATAATTATTCATCAAATCTCATATCCTCTCTCTTTTATTTTAAGAATGAAAACATCATATGTGAGGTGCCAATCTACCACCTTCGTGGAGGATGTGCTTTCATATTTCAATTCCACCTTCAAGTATGGTCATGAAACCATTTTTATGGTTGAAACAGATTATATTATATGTTTTATAACCTATCTAATGTTTTGTAACCAGTTTATGTACATGATATTTAATAATATAACAAAACTAGTTTGTTATGATAAAAAAACACTAAATTAATCTAAATGAATATCATTAATTATTTATCTAATTAATCATAAAAATTATAAAAATGGTATTTTAATATTATATAAGTTAATTAATAACATATAATTTTAGTTCTATAAAACTATCCTCATTCTACATGATTTTGCATACATATATACAAGTAAACTGATCATGAAAACCAAGGAAACTAACACTCCCGAATGATGAAAACGAATTTATTAACCCATCAAAAAGGACATAAATGAAATTAATAAAGTTATAATAAATAAAATAAATTTATAAATGATTCTTTAATTTTTAATTAATGAATCTAATTTGATTATAAAATACATTAAGATCAAGTGAAGAACACATTTGGACTGAAGGTAAGGGATTCTACCCGAACCTCCATTATTCTTTCGAGTTACTCTTTCTCTATTTTTACCCAAATTAAAATCCATTTTATTTTTATGTAAATATTATAAATTCTATTTATATGTTCCAAAATCATGTATAAATATCCATTCATCCTTTTTTTTGAGGATATATAAATTTTTTAAAGTTTCCCTACTCAATTCATCCCAATAAGCAAGCCTGATTTAAGAGAACTTCCCAAATTCTTATCCATTTTCAAGTGTGCTCCATAATATATTTTAATACATAATTATTTTTTTAAATCACACATTTTATCATTAAAAAATAACTTGGTTCAATTATGTTTTTTTTCAAATAGTTATTCCTTTTTCATTTTAAATAATCTTGAATGTTTTCCCTTAAACCGTACTAAAATGTTTTATTTATAAAGTTTCTTAAACACTATTTTCACTTAAGTTTTACATAAATAATCATGATATATGCCTATATTCCCTTATGAATTTCCATGTATGATTTAAATCCATCCTTTCATGGACACCATTATGAAACTCCCTTTTGATATTCCTTTTAACATGATTATGATACCCAATTATTTATATGGGTAACCCTTATGTTTATGTTTGATTACTTATGTATGATTATTTATGTGGAAAACATATTCATAAACATTTTATGATGGGTAAACCCAGATAGTTATCCAATGCATTGGGTAATGTTTAGTCTTATGAGACTTCATGTTCAACAGTTTTGGTGCTTAGCCTTGACACATGATCCATATACAACGGTCTTAGTGGTTAACTTGACTCATGATACTCCATGTGAAAAAAGACTTGACTCATTATCCTCTATGTAAAACGAGCCTTGAATCATGCTAAAGTCATGTTTTTTGTTACTTTCACATTACTAAAAATCCATGATTTTATGATCTCATGTTATGATTCCTTGTGTTTAATCATGTTCCATGCCTTTTTATATCATTATGTTATGACTTATAACCCATGTGTCAAGCTTTATTTTAATGTTTATTACATTTCTAGGATTTTAGATCATCCCATTGTTAATGTTATCCCAAGTTTATCCTATACAGATGTAAGGTATCAAAGGATGTTAGGATATCATAATGGATTATAAAAAATAAATATTTTTTAAGTTCCATGTTTTTAGTTTTATGTACCTTTTCTTCCAAGACAATAGAATTTATAATCCTTGGAATTAAATTTGACAGTTAATTATGTAATGATATGTGTAAAAATATTGAGTTTATATAATGAAGATAAAGATTCATGAGGGAGAAGTTCCTTAGGAGAGTAAATAATGTGTACTGATAGTACATGATGTGTCTCTTGAAACTCGCCCCTGGACATGTCCCCTATTGGTACTCAACATGTATAAGGAGAATAGACAACACATACCACATGTAACACAATGCATTACCTCATGAAAACCCCTAGGTATGCCTTTGCCTACACATGGTCAGATTGGCCATGTCGACATACACGACATGTACCCATATTAAATAGTGTGTTCCTCTTGGTCGGGCCCAATACCTTGTTCTTGGTTGTTCCTATGTATAGGAGCTCATGATCATGTACCATTACCCATGACAATGTACATAACCATGCCCTCTATACCATGTGCACTTGAGATGTGGTTGTTTACTTATACACGGCCATTTCCCCTTACATGGTGTGCCTACCCATTTCTTCGACCATATGGATGAGCCTGACCATATAGTGTGTACCCCCAGTACACAACATGTCATCCCCAAAAGACCATATTCCCCAAATGGGAAGAATACATAACATGTTCTCTTGCACTAAACACCGTGTGATTGGAAATTCTGAATAGGAATTCACTATGAGCCACCCGAAACCCATGATTTTCCACCTAAAACCCACAGATCTACCCTAGGGGGTCTCTAGTAGTCATAATAGGGATATAAAACCTTAAAATAATGCATAAATGAGGATTATGATGTAAATTTTGTAAATATTCCTACCTCATGGAGAAACACTGAAGCTTCGGGTTTAGATCTGTGCCCTGAAGTCATTGCACTACGATCCGGGAGTGACCGTTGTCAATAATGGATTTCAGTAACACTTCCTATACTCAATTCCTCCTCGGGTTGTCCATCACTATTAGTGAGAACCTCCCCTCCCCCTTCCATACACTGAAATCAAAATGGTGGGGGTAGGTTTATTAATTAAATTTTATTTAATTAATAAACCTCCAACTTTTATACTCAACATCAATTGCCTCCAACCACGTGTCCAACACCAAAAAACATTATGTCTCAGCTAGACTTAAACCCATGTTCTGAACTCAACCACGGTCCTATATTTCAGATCCAAGACTTCGATCTAGAGTTATTCCACATTTCTTTAAAAAAACACATGCTCGTGATATAATATATTTAATATTTTTAATATCACCACTCAGAGGCTCTTTGATCCCCAAATTTCCATAATGACTCAGCACTTGGATTTGAAAATATAACTAGAAATATTTCAAAGTCTTACGTGAAAAAACTAGAGTCACTACACTCTCCCCACCTTGAAGGAATTTTTATCCTAAAAAGTGAAATCCTAAGAACAGGTGAGGAAAAATTGAGCTATCAACTGGGTCTCCCACAATAGTGTTATCTCTAGAGGGTTATCATGATGTCAATAAACACACACCTAGGGAAACCACTTTCCCATGAAGGTTTCTATCTATTCAAAACCAAAAAAACCACTAGGTACCTCAAAAAGGAAACAACACACCTATCACACAGATCAACCCATGTAGACATCATGAAACAATATATGTACATGTATCCTCAACTATGATAGGTAGAAAAACACCAAACACCTAGTTCAAATAAGGTCATAGGGTCTGGTAGTACACCACTTTGCAAACCCAATATAGAAACTAGAAAAAAAATTACAAACCCTAGAGATTTCCTACCAAACCAATTAACTCTCCACAACCCTCAATGAAGCGAGATCTCTTGAAACACATGATCTATTTATCAAGATCCAAAGTCCACTATAATCAATCCATAAAGGACTCATGAGATTCCCAATATTCCTCATCCATCCCTGGATGAAATTCACCATCAACATCTATTCCTAGAACCAACTTTAGGTTTACAAAATCATTATCACACTAGCTCCAACCAATACATCGGTGACCTGTAGCGTCTCCCAAACATGGCCTAAAACAATGATAAAGTGATGGTGTAGTGATAATCACCCCATTACAACATGAAAACCCAAATATTGTTCTAAAAAAATGAATGGTCTAGATTTAGCTGGCCACCACACCTAGAACTAAATGATCTCATTATAACCACTCCTCTCTTGGGTTTACTACTATGGGAAATTATCCTCCTCTATACCTTATTTTTTAGTGTGACAAGTTTCACCACCAATCCTTGAAAGGATGAAATACTCCCAACCTTAAAAAATATATCAAGAATATTTCTAGTAGATATATGGTCACACAAGACCTCCTCAATGATATCCCCAAGTCGTGACCCTTTCCTTACTGAAAAAGAGGAGGGGTAACAACCACCAACTAGAGATATGCTGAAACTATCCTCACCCACAAGGTCCAAATACAAAGTGGTCAACTTCTTCATTACCTCACTCAATAATAATAGACATGAACCCTCACTGTGAGCATTTTCTGTTATAGACACATTCTTGGGTGTCTCTTAAGCTATCATGAACTCAACCTCTACTAGGTCCACTATCACTCCCATGTAAGAGAAAACATATCACATGAAGTAGAACTCCTAAATCCAGACCTGACTCAATAAGAGATCCCCAAGAATATGGTACTATTACAGAATTTATAGAATCCATCCTAAAGTGTCTCGCATGCAACTCTAATGTGGATCACAAGAGGAAACTAACAAAGAATACTACCATGAACCTATCCAAAAAGAGTTGAACGACCTGATCCAGAAGTCACTCTTCTACTCCCAGGAAAACAACACAAGGGTTCCCAAGTGAACACACTAGATCTTACCATGACTATATTATGAAAACCTATAACAATACCACATCTCATGAATCTCCATAGGAGTAAACCAATATGATGACACAAATATCGACCAGTACCAGGGTTCCAGTCTATGAAAAAGTGTAACACTCAGTGAGGAAGTAAACATGGAACATCAATGGTAAGACAAAAATAACTCCAACACTACTAAAAAGAATCTAAATCTCATAGAATCACTACTCCAAGGGTCATAATAGGCATATGATAAGAGTTGGTAGTATTCACCCACATAAGATCTCATCCTACTCGGCCTGGGAGCACTCCCCCACAAAGGAGGAAAACTCCATTCGACAAGCTAGAAAACACCACCACACCCACTAGTGACAACCATTTGAGAATGGATTACAGGAAACCAATCCACACTGATGAAAACATCATAGGGTCTCCCTACAACCATGGAAAGATTCTATAAAAGGCTCTCTCTCTCTCTCTCTCCTCCAGAGTTGGGTCACACTATAGATATGTGTGTATGACCTATGATCCTATATGTTGAATCCTCTAAGTATAAGAGTCATGAAAAAGGATACAATGGTATCACTAGGTCTCAAATAGGTCATTTTCTTAGGGAAACATGGATCATGGCCCTATGCTAAACTGAAACTGGGGAAGCGAATTCTCTAGTTATACCTCAAACCATAATCAAGCCTCTAGGACAAAAATCCATTCTTCTCGAAACTTATCATTTCCCTTGAATTTTTTTTACCATGACCAAGTTCTACTCTAACACATAAACACAACAAGCTACCATAAACAAACAAGTCCAAGTAACTCATCTTTCAAACCTTAACACTATTAGCTTTGGGCAGCACTAACTCATCCATATGGTTTTGTATCGCATCACATGAATGTGTCACGGTGGGGAAGTGTCCTTATTTCTCATGATTCCAAATCCTTTCCAAACATCACCATCATAGGGTTCCACTGATACCCTGTGTCACATTGTATATGCCTTAAGCATTAGGTGGAAAAAAGGGTTCCTCACACCTGTAACTAACAAAACTGCTTCAAAATTAGAAAGGATACAAATCAAACCTATAATCATCCTTGGAGACTCCAGGTCATAGGCCCATGCAATCTAAAACTATCCTCACCTCTATCCTCTATATCCCTAATCTTAGATCAGACCACCTAGGGGTGGTGGTGGAAACAAATCAAACCATATGGAACCTACTTCTATTCTCCCCACTCCTCTACCACGTACTTCATCATCTGTAACTCCTTGCTCCTATTGTTGTCTCTTCTAGGGTGGTAAATTTACCATATCCCTATTAGCTACTTGATGGGTTGGGAAATCCCACATGATATGTCCTCATCCATCAAAAGAGAATCCCTATATATCACACGGATAACTATAAATATCTTGATAGACCTGATCTATAGACCCTATATCATGGGATCATCTACTAAGTGTCTCACACACACAGATCCCAAAACCTTTCATCAGCTACCATCTTCCAAGGTCTCATCTCCTATGTTCTCAACACCAAAATTCAGAATTTTCTCGGCTATAAATCTCTCTAATATCAAGGCCCACTTTAGAACTCTAATATATATGGTAATAAGAAGATATATCATTGAACCCTTAATATCTAAACAAAATACATTATGATAATACTCTACTTACTAGGTGTGATTCCAATAACTATAACATAATGTTGTGTTTAAATGCTTCTTTATTGCCTTAAAATATAAAATGTACATGGTATTTATAGGTATGGATACCACTTAAATTTATGACCTTTTCTCGCTCATCACCATTATCCTAACTATAATATTAGATCACATTGATCTAAGGAAGACTAGTTTGTGTCCCATGAAAACTAGTATCCTTTCTTCTCCACTTACTAGATACTTATCTTTTGTACTTTCAAAGTAAAATCAATTAGTTATGAATTATTTACTTATAGTGCTCCTATATATAATTGATATCTGCCTACTATAAAGTATATTCTAGAAATATCATTTTTTTACATATTATGGCATACATGATTGATCCATCGCTAAAGAGTATGGATTTGAACTCACCATATTAATTTCATCCCATGTCCCAAACATGTTTACTTGGAGAGATATATGCCATGTGAAACTGGTAAAATTTTTCTCTTGAATTGTCTGAACCTGTATTTTTAAACATCATGTCACTATATGTAAAATTGACTTAGTTCCAAGCAACCTTTAGATCCACCTCAGCAGTTCTTTCTCCCTAAAACATAGGTTGCTACTTTAAGTCAATCATTAGAGAATAGATTTTTTTTAATTATGGTATTAACTAACTTGAAGACCAATATGTATTTTTCATATATTACAAACATATATTACTTGAAAAACATTGGTTCTCCCACTAACCTCTGGTAGAAACATGGAAAACATTCATTCCAAATGAATACTCTATTATCTTCTTTCTTACTTCAATCCTAAACTGGATTTCAGTAAATTGAAACTTTTATTAGCATTATATGACATGACCATCCCTTTCTGGTTGCGTCATATAGACACCTTCTGTAACAACCCAAAATTTTTGAGTAGTATATTAACTTACTCTTAATGATTTTAATAGAGATGTTAATGGTTAATGTAGAAAGAGGAGTCGATGGCTTCATCCAGTAGACTCGAACCTTATGAAGCCCACTTATCAGATCTTAGGAAGGAGGTGGCATCTTTGGGCTTCGCTTTGGACCAAGCCCAAGCCGAACTCCAGCGTGTCAAGCTTGAACGGAAACGCCTACGGGAGAAGTTCAAGTTAGTGGATATTACTACTAGGGCAATGTTATCTGAGCCTCCCTCAGATTCTCTCACCATAGCACACCTTACACTTAGGTCATATGCTGGTGTTATAAGGGGCTATGTGACGAGACCCTAGCTTCTTTGTGTAATCCTTTGGGATAAATAAATTTATATTTCTTCCTTTAGCGAAGTTTGTGAAATTTTAGATGTCTGGATAATTTTAGGATGTAATTATTGATGAATTTTGAAAAAAAGGATATTTTAAAATATTTATGTAAACCTTAAATAATTAATGATGTGTAATGATTTTCAAAAAATGGTATTCTGCAAAAGTGTTCAGTAAGGAATTTGGATTCTAATAAGATCAACTTAATTTTTAATGAATAGTAAATTATGAATAGTGATTTTATGCTTAGGATTAGTAATGTGACCAAATGGATTAGTAATCTCATTTAAAGAAAGTTTTAATATAATTTAGACACCTTAATTAAGTAATGAGATTCAATAAAATGGGTAAATAACGGTTTCATAAATTATTAGTCAAGTATTAGTTTTTTCGGGTGAATAGTGTTTTTTAATTAAAAATTAAATTAAAAATAATTAGAAAATTATTTTTATAAAATGGACTTTATTTTTGAACTCAGAGCACCAATATTATGTTATGGTAATTTTTGGGGTTTTTTCTGAAAAAATGAATTTTCAGTGAATAGTTTTTTTATTTAAAAAATTAAATTAAAAATATTTTGAAAAATATTTTTATAAAATGGAGTTCATATTTTTAATCAGAGCGTCGATATTTGGTTAAGGTGAAATTTTGGGATTTTTCTGAGAAAGATGAATTGTCAGTGAATAGTAAAAAAAGCAGTTTTAGGGTTTCAGTATGTTTAATGACATCATAACTGTGTCATGATGATTTCATGAGATATTTTAAGGGTTGGCCAACCAAAGGTAATGATTTTTTTATTGGGGGCCCCATGTGGCCTAACTCCATGGAAAATATCATGGGAGAGCCCATGGTTTTGAGAAAACCACTTGTGATGTGTCCCTTGGCCATTAATGCCTTGTCCCCTCACTTTCCCTATAAATACCAAGCCATTCTCTCATACTTTGGACTTAAAAATCATTCTCAACGAAGTTCTGGTCTCCTTACCTCCTAAGGAGTCCTCCCAAGGTGCCCTCAAGCCTCTCAAGGTCCCAACCATTGAGTTTTAAGAGTTACGTTTAAGGTAAGGGATCCGACCTCTCTCTTTCTTTTCAAGTAATCTATTTTATGTCATTCCTTTTATGCTCCATGTTATTATGTGAGAGGGTGTTATTTTATATTCCTCTTAATTCCCTTTTCATTTTTATATGATGATAGATCCCCTCTTACTCTCATCATTACGTTTTATGAAATTTTAAGTGACGTCGTTAGGCTGTCGAATTTTTAAGGGATTCTTTCACCCTTCTCATTTTCAAGTTCTATTTTCATGTCAATTATTTCAAGTTCCTTTTTATTATGTTGGGGTATTATCTATATACCTATCATACTGATCAAATATGATCATATTATGAGAGAACCTATTTGATCTCGTCAATTCATTTTTATTGAAGTTTAAGTGACGCTGTTAGGCTGCCGAATTTTCATAAGAGAAATCTTATTTTTGTCTTACTTCCATGTTTTTCATTTAAAATGGTATGTCCTTAAAATTTCATTACCATGATTAATATCCTTTATATTCTGTCCCTATACTATTTTTATAGATCATTTATGAGTGGGCGACCCATGTTCCCTCTCTTTTCAACGTTTTCTAAAACCCTGTAACGTAGCTGTTATGCTGTAGAATTTTCGGCTCAAATTGTCTCTCTCTTTTTCTCAAAATTATTTTATGTTATTAAGTGAATACTCAAAGATCTTATTTCTATAGGGTTATTCACATATATATCAAAATTTTCTATTTTAAATTCTGGTATTTACATACATGAAACCCGCTTTCCCTTTCTGTGGGTTTAAAGTGACATAAAGATCATGTCTTTAAAACAGTTTTTAAAACGTTATGATTATGAAATGAAACCCATTTATTTTATGATATATGGGTTGTTTATGAAATTATTTATGATGATATATGTCGCTCACATGATAATAAAGACATTTAAAGGGTGCGTCCAGATAGCGCTCCAATGCATTGGGTAAAGACTTAATCTCTAGAGATGACCATTTAGACTGATACCTTGGTGAATAACCTTGGTAATTTTTAATGACACCTTGGGGATGGACCTTGGTGAAACGAAATGATTGTCAATATTAAATGTTTCAGCCACATATTCAAGTTATGAAAAATTTTATTTTTTTATGATATATCTCATGATTTCTTTCTCATGCCTTAAAGTTCTTTTCATGACCTTATTGAAGTATCTCAAGTTCACATGTAAAATGTTTCTCTTGTTTCCCTTACTGGGCCTTCTGCTCACCCTTTCTTTTGATGTATGTACCCAGGTTATGAGATGAAGTAATTAACCTAGGAAGAACTTAGAGATAAGCCTTTAAAATGTTTAAGAAGAATGCTTTATATTGTTTTCATGTATTATGTTCCTGGTTTCCAAGACACTAAACCTTAAAGATCCTCAGTTTTGTGTAATGTAATGAAAGTTTATGTTATAAAAATGTGGGATGTTATACCTTCCATGATTGGTGGTCATGAAATCCAATGATCAATATAATATGATCATAGAAAGTATCCATGACAAGTAAAATTATAATGGATTTAGGCATATCGACTTGGTATAACCAATTAAGCCTTATTGGTACTATGCTTATACCATCCATTATTGAATTTTAATTGATCTTTCCAATATTATATAATTTCAATATACTACTTACCTATAGGAAATATTATCCACAATGAATAATTTATCACCACCTATGGTGAATATAAAACCATCACCATGGTTTTATTCTTCCTACGCACTATGTGTCTCTAGAACATTCATGTTAAACGTCAACTTGTGGAACTTGTTCCTATTCCAAATATTTGTGCATCTTAATAATTAACTAAACCCAAGTCAATATGGCTCCCACTATCTCTAATAGAGATGTTCACCCTTTATAGAAATTTAATCTGTCACTTAACTACCACTTTTCTATCATAGGGATTTAACTAATATCCTAAGAAACTGTTAGAATAATTACTATAGATGCACAATGTGTTTTTATTGATGAATGTTTGTTTATAAAAAACAAAATATTTTAATCCAAACACATTTATTTATGACATAATGTATTTAAATCATAATAAAACTGTTATGATATCCGTTAGTCATTATAGTTGGCTTATAATTATGAGAAATCACTGTTAATTCTGAGGCACGTCATGAAATAAAATGGAAATTTTTAGAAGTTGAAACATTGATGTTGCATACATCATAACTTTTATGTATAAAATGTGAGTTTAAGAATTAATACATGATACATTTTTTTGATAAATGTTAGCATGCAATACTTTATCATCGATCCTCCTCATTCACATCAATATCGCAATATAGATAAGTTAATGTGCATTTAGGAATTTCTCCACACTAAATTATATTGATCGATGATTTCTTAGTCAAGATATTCTTTGGAATGTTGTCCCAAAGCAACTCATATATTCTGACCATGCATATACTTCACTTTTCCATTCCTTAATTACTAAAATGAATCTTATGAAGTATATATACCACTTGGTTACCCATGGAATAGTTCACTCTCTCTAGCTGAACTAATCCTGAATGATTTGTGGCATGACTTTATTTCTAAAGGCTTCTTTTTCAAAACTAAATACATCAATTATACCAAAGTTGTTTATCCTTACTGAGCCTAAATACTAAAATTTGGTATATACTATTCATCCACTTTTATTTTTTCTTAACAAAGATTATTTTTCCAAAAACGGGTAAATAGGTCTTACATTTTACATTCATCAAATATTACCTATGATTCATGTATTACTAAACTATTGGTTGAGTATAAAATACCAAAAACAATATCAATTCCAAAACCTGGAATAATTTCATAAATGTTTTCATTATACTCAATTATTTTTTTACCAGAATCATTAACTTGGAAATACAGAAGTCATGTACTTCTCATTACTGACTTAGGAATCACCTTTTCTCAACTTCTTGAAGAATACACCTTAATTATTGTAACTTTTCTATAAATACTTGGTTACTGTATTCAAATACAAATATGTGAAAGGCATATTGTATTTAATACCCAAGAATTATAGATGAAACATTATATTGATGAATATACCTGAAGAAGTAGGTACTTTCTTCTTTAATTCAGTTTACTGCATTTAAACTTACATAGTCTTATTTTATAATATGAAATGAAAATAACCACTTCTTAATACCTCTATGAATTTAAGGACATTGAGAATGTGTCTTTGTTATTACTTTTCATTGACCTTTTCACCTTTCCTTTCAATTTGTTTGCCATAAGAATTAATGATTAAACTATCTTTTATATTCTTATTTTCTTGGAAAACCCTTACCAAAATTTTTAATGAAGCATTTACCCAATAACGTTCATTTTTTAACCTAAAATGAGACTTGGGTAAATGAATGAAAATGATATGAGAAACGGATCCATTGAAATATCATTATCCATCTTTCAATTTGCACATGTTGGTGTAATAATTTCCTTATTCATATATTTCTTCACTCTCTCCTTGAAAAATTCTTAGAGATGAGACATCTTGTTATATTATCCATGTCATGGTGTAGTGACCACAATTTACATCATACTTTGATAATATCATAATGAAATAACCATCATATACATTAGACATTAGTCTCTTGTAAGAATTTTTTTCACCCTTGCTTCCTGAGATGACTTAATATGTAATGGGAAAATTATCACCTTAAATTTCTCATACCATAGTATTGTGTGCATGTAACTCCCCAACCCCAGTTACCCAGAGTCGGTGCATTATTACATAACATTGGCATGATAACAAGAAAGATCAAATCTCGAAAGACCGATTAGTTTAGTAGCCTTGGAAACACTATATATATTCATAATGTTTTACATTACATAATAAAAATGAAAACTACAACAACATAGTCTCCATAGTCCACAGTCTTATCCCCTCATACTATCCCTGTAGGTCATTCATAAATTACTTCTTCACATCCTGGGAAAAATAAAACATAGAAAAAGGGTGAGCTCAAATACTCAGTAAGGATAACAATATAGCGGAAACTTTCATAAATAAGAATAAACATTTAAGGCAATGTATAACTAAAAAAAATCCTTTTAAACTTAAACTTCAACATAGTATGGCACAAATAAAATGAAATAATTCCATTTAATGATTTACATTGATATTATACTAATCTAATAATCACATGAAATATCAATAACCACTTTCATAATGATGGAATGCATAATACCAGACTATCATAACCACAGAGCCAAGGCCTCGTGCCAAGACTACAAATTAGATTTTGTCAAGGCCTTGTGCCAAGACACTATTTTGTCTCATTATACCTACCGATGCACCGAGGAGCTATAGCGGGCTCCACCCATCACATATTAAGTCCAATGCATTCCCATATGAAAAGGTTTAAACATAACATAAACATTCGTATTAAAACTAGCATACGAAATGTAAATACTTCATCCATAAACCATGAATGGTATAAAAATAACACATCCACAGTAAAACATATCACAAAACCTTCAATACAATATAGAAGTTTTGTATCATAATAAATCAACTTCAAATAAGCGTAAAATCCATCAAAAGATATTGACATAGATGAAATCAAAACTCTTTTTAGAGAAATATCTATTTCTATTTTGAAATAATTTAAGAGTCATATATTTATAAAATAAAACATTTTCTTTAAAAATATTCTTATAAGATTGTAAGGTAAGCTTCTACGATTTTATAACGGTGGAAAATAGTCGCACCCGCCGTATAGGTTAAAAAAACATTCTTACCTTAATTCTGTCGAAAAGGTTAAAAAGCACCTTATTTGGAAAACGACGGAAAGATTCCTTTATAAACCTCTTATAAAAAGTCAAAAAAGGGTATAAATGACTTTAACCCATATTCTTGTAAATAGTAAAAATGTTTTGAAATACATTTTTAAGAAACATGGATGTGGATGATAAAGAAATCCCAGTAGATTGTTATGTATAAACAACCTCAGATAATGAAGAGATTGCGAAATAAACCCTTACCTTGTACTTTTACTTGGTTTGGGGTAGGTAAACCTCCTATATAATGGTGAAATAATTTTTATTAAATTATACAAGAATCATATACTTTAATATGATATCATATATGATCTTTTAACATTGATTTTTTAATAATATCTTAGTATTATCGTTGTTTCGGGTGTTAACTTACTCGTTTTATTTTATATGTTTTGTTATGTAAGCCATGTTTTTAATGGATAGTTTGTATCTTATTCATATCCATAATGATATCAAGTCCTTAAAAATTATTTTTAAATCATAAAATGATAATTATACTTGAATGGATACGATGAGGAATGAATCTCATCGCGTTCGTGGAGACGGTAGTCCGTACGTACGCACGAGCGACAATATCATTATTTTGATATTAAAATAATATATAATTGGATGGTATATCATATATAAAGAATAATTATCATTTTATATTTACTATTTACATGAATTATAAATCATTATTATACCCATCCAAATAATAATATATTGAATAACAATTACACCACGACGTGGAGACGGTAAGCCGTACGTACGCACGTATGGTGACATGTTATTCAAAGGGTGGATAGAATACTGAATATGGTTTTAGCATATTTATAATAACATCACAGTATATATAAGATACTGTATTTATTATTTTATAATGGTAATAACAAATAAATAAGAAGTGGAAGAATAAAGGAACTTGAAAAAGGGTGGTGAAATTATTACCTCTTCTTCGGGTTCTTCCTTTTGATTTGATCAAAAGGACTCATTAGGTTGGATTTATGATCAAACTAAGGCCTCTAGGTTGTATTGATGGAAGTTGAGAGAGTATTTGGGCAGGGTTTGGCCGAACCAAAAGTCTTTTAATGTGTGAATTAGTGAGAAGGGGGAGTTCCCTTTTATAAGAGGGGTGAGGGGCACCTTTGGAAAAGCTAGAAATATTATTTTATAATAAATTCATATTCGGTTTATAATGGCTCCAAAGTGGATTATTTTAAGGTTAAGGTGGTTATAGGTCAAAAAACACTCAAAAAATATGATTTAGACAGGTTTGGGTTACTATATTAACCTTATCTTTAAGTATTAACTCTTAGTTAATTAGTTTGACACTTACCATGTCATTTTGTATTTTTATATTATATAGTTAATAAACATACTATATACATGCAAGAGACCCCCAATTGGTCCATTAATGATACACCTATCATGATATAAGTCTCTTGGCCGAACCTTAGATTTTTAGTAATTTAATATCAATTAATAATATAATATTTGTTTTAAAAACTCTTTTATGTCAATTTTGACACTATTCAATAGTTTATTTTTGTAAAAATCATAACAGAATGATTACTTATAAAAAAGTTAATTAAATCAATCCTAAAATGTCATATTAACCTATAAAATTATTTTAATTCATAAAAAATCTCAAATTATATTTATTTGGGTATTTATAATATCAATTATTTTAATTTTTTACTATTATGGTAATTACTGCATCATCATTGTGTCATAAATAAATTAACTTATTTAATGTCTAAAAATTATAAATAAAATATCATTATGTAGGAAATCGTTTTATCTTTCTAATGAATATTTATAGTCTAAAATACAACATATATAACCCTATGTAAAAATTGTTTTTCTAAAAGATATATGCTTATGTCATTTTTGTATTTATTTTAACTTAATTAAAATAAAGTGTCCCTATCACCTACAAGTGGCTCCATGGGGTCTCAAAATCGACCCAAAGATGACCATGGTCGGACATGTATCCACCAATAAGGTTAGGACACGTTTTAGGGTAATTTAGTATTATTATAATATTATTTTTTAACCCTTATTTACCAGATTTACCCTTAACCATGGTAAATAAAATATTTACCGAAGTAATTATTCAAAATGTATAAAAATAAAAGTTACCTATTTACACAATATGAAAATCCTGATTCCAAATATGGAATCCATTTTTCCAAATTCAAAACACATAAGTGGCAGAAATTTATTTAAAATTAATTCCCGTTGTTAAAACAAAAGGCGTGTTTTTAAGAGATAATAACTATCAAAAGATTGACACTTGTTTATGTCCGGTTTAATTGTAAAATTATGTACAATGACCAAAATTGTATTAAATGGTAAAAATATATTCTAAATATACTTTAAAACCACTCAAATTCATAATTTATCAATATAAATTATTTTGATTAAAAAAGTTGTTTTTAATTAAAATTTAGTAATTTTCACTATTCATCAAAATATAAATGTTATCTGAAAAGTTCCAAAATTTCACCCTAGGCTAAATTCGATATTCTGAATCCAAAAATAAAGTCCATTTTGAGAGATAAAATTTATAAAATTTCAAAAAGTAGGTATTACTATTCATAACGGCTAGTTTGATTGGTTGTGGTGTGTTAGAACTTGATGTTGCGTACAACACACGCTATCGCATTATTCAAAGAGAAGCGTACCATAGAAGCTTATTGTGTTACAGTGAAAGTGCCTATACTACACTTGGAAAATCATTCCAATGTGGAAATTTACCTTTTCCACTATTTATCATAGTTTTACTTGTGGTATAACGTTCCATTTTTCTAAAAAAATAAATTTTAGTAGATTAGTACATGTTATCTTGGTTACCGATTTAGAAATTTTGATTAAATAATTAAACCATTAAATGTCTCCCACTATTTTATTAAATTATAGGAACCCTCTGTACTAGAATTAGAATAATCTATCGCTTGATTGTTCTATTGAAAATAACCCCTAAACCTTATATCATAATCTACAAGATATGGATATGCCATTACTTGGAGGGTTTAAGGTAGACATTTGACTGGCCAACCACATTAACTTTTGGTTACTTAATTTATCAAGTGAAGTCCCAGATTCTTAAATCGTAACTTGATTTACTCAAACATGCCTCTAAAATGACAAAAGTTAGTTATGGATAATCCTCACTACCAATTTAGTTAAGTTGACCCACCACTCTCATAAGAACTCCCCAATAGTAAGAGGTACCCTCAGCTATGGCATTATGAGCACCCCAAATACCCAGTTTTGTTCAAACATGAATGATGAAAGACAGTAATGACTTAATATTTCTTTGAGGGTTTTTTTATTTTAATGTGAATAAAGAAATAAATTTCTATTTTCTAAGCATGTACTATGTGATCACACTCACAACTGACCATGAAATAAATAGAAAAAATTCATTGCATCATATGTTCATTTTATCTTTGAATTCTTTTTTATTATTTCTAATTGATTTTGTATAAACTTCACATTCACAAAAATAATAAACCATGAAAAAATAAATTGATGACCTAATCCTAAGCCGATTCTAATGGTTGATCGATTGAGTGAATAATGGATCAACCTAAACCTTGGGGGTAATACCTTGAGTCGTGTTGCTTGCGACTGAATTACAACTTCTCTCATCTAATTCATTAAGCTACTATCGGGTGCATCACCATAACTTGGCACGAAGTGCATCTCTTCTCATCTCGTCATTATACAACATTACTCGAATGCATTCAAGGGGGTATGGGGAGTATAAAATACATATCTAAAATGGACACGTAGAACCTTATACATTAAATGACTCATACGACTCGCATATTTCCATTTAATTAAACTAATTATTACAAACCATGAAATAATTAAATAAATAAATAAGAAAATACACCAAAAATGCATTGATCAATCCATGGGCTCATGATGTGTCTAATACACCTAAAACTATGTATTAAAATTAAATATAGAAATGAAAATTAAACTTTCACTAAAATATTTTCTGAAGTCATTTTTTTTGAATTAAGATTCACTATTATTTTAATTTAACAATTTTCAACATCCAGTCTCATTAATTAATTTAATTTTAAAACCAAAAAATAAATTAATTAATTAATTTAATTTATCACCAAAATTAAATTAATTTAACCCATAGATTAAAATTAAATTTTAAACCAAAAAATAATATTTAATTAATTTAATTTACAACCAAAATTAAATTTGTTAATTCAATTAATTTTTTATTATTTAAAATACTCAGGCCCCGAAAATCCTAGGAAGGGCCTCTCTAGGTTAGGCTGAACCCACATAGGCCAAGTTCGGGTAATGCATACCCCATGTAGTCAGGGCTAGGAAAGTATGTCTAGACCCATTTTAGGATGGGCAGACCCGCCTAAGGCCTCTTTCCGGGTAGAGCGGATCATGCATGGGTTACCTATCCACTAGGAGTACCGGGCAGCATGATATGGTAGTTGGGCATGCTGAATCAAGAAAGGAAAACTTGCTCCAGCAAGGGGAGAAGCCGACTCGAGCATCTTCAGCCAAAGAAGGGGATTCTCAGTGAGGACGGTGCATGATAGGGAGTGCAACAGTCGATTGCATCTTCCCAGGGTAAAGTAGGATTCGACGTGAGTGGGTCACGGGTGGCCGAGTAGAGTATGGTTGACAGACTATGTGGTCTAAGGTCCCGCGCAGAAGAAGCCCGACCTCATGATGAAGGAAGCTAGAGTAGGTGTCTATGAGGGGAGGCCAAATCTGGCAGTGCTGACTGGCGCCAGTCTGAAGCAGGGAATGGTGGTGCGATGCTGCGTGCGGTGGCATAGTGTTTCATGTGGCGGTGAAGCTGGGAAACCAACATAGGTGCGGTATGGGAGAGGCGAGGCAATGTAGATGGGTTGTGGTCGGTCCAGAGCTCACCTGGTGTGGTGGAGTGGAGCTGATCTGATGTTGGATGTAGTGGCTAAGGAGGGAATGGAGGTGCGAGGTGGGAGCGCCACACCCATGGGGGGATGAACCAGGTGGGGGATAACTAAGAGAAGTCTATGATGGCTGGTTCTAGTTTCTAGTGAAGGAGGAGACCGGAGAGGGCCACCATGGTGGACCTGGCTTTGAATTTTTTTTTTGTATTATTGCTGACCGCAGCCAACCACCACTCAAAAATTTTCCAATTTTGTATTAAATTAACATATTAAAAATCTTAAATAACTAGGCTTAAAAAAATTAATTTTATTAATTAATATAATTTATTTATTTATTGATTTCAAAAAAAAATTGGAAATATCCGCGGTTGGAAAACACTATTCCGACCACCGGAAATCCTATCGGGGTTTAGATCATTGGAAATTTTTGAATCTGAATCATTTGGGTATTTCAACATGTATATTAATTATATATATATTCAATGATTTAATAAATGAAAAAATGAGTTTTTAATCCATATTTGAAACTTCATATATTCTCACTATCTGCATCATTGGGACCATAATGACACCCTTTATTCAAATTTATTTTTGCTTGGCTTAAAATTTTCACACGACCCTCTGATACCAATTAAAGGTACCAGACACATAGAAAAAACCCCAAAATATGGGATTTTAATTTTTTTACTGATGATTGGCCTGAACTCCTCAACGTCGGTGAATCTCATCCTAGTTTAAGCTGAGGATCTCACATGAAGTGTTTTAAACACAAAATAAAAACCATGAATACATAGTTTGATCCAAATAAGTGATTGAAGTCTACTCATAATTGGATATAAATACTCAAATAATATAAATATGAATTCCTCTAGATAACCCACAATCACTTCAAAAATCTATGGGAGCACCGATCATCGAAATCCAGGTGCTAGCACGAAGTTCTGATGATGCCTTCAACACTCTGATGATCACCACATCAACTTGCTTGTGATGTGAGAGAGAGAGCTCGATTCAAGCTCATGGATCCAGGGCCTCTCTCTAAAGTGTGGAAGAGAGAATAGGAGAGAGATAGGGGGGCTATTAATAGTCCATGTGAAATCCTTATCCTTCTATATTTATAGGGTATTATAAAATTATTCAGTATTGCCTACCCAAACCCTGAATAATTAACACTCTATAAATGAAATATTATAAATATTGTACTGAGTCATAAATATTATTATCACTTTCCTGTAATAAATATATTACGTGATAATAATTGAAACATTAAATAGACTCATCATTCCCGCAAATATTAAATGAAATTTGCATATTTTAAACTAATATTCATTCAACTAGTATTTTCAAGTAATTACTTTAAAACTTTTAAATACATTTAATAAAGAAATTCAATGTTCATTATTCTTAAATTGAATAATTTGAATTTATTTATTTCTTTGGTGATCATATCACCTAGGAAAAAACCTAGACCCCAATGGTGGGTCCCACCATCTCTAAAACTTATATTCATATGAATAGAGAAGATTCTCAAATATAATATTGTGTGTGACCCTCTAGGACCTTATCTTGATAATAGTGAATATTATTCATAGACTAAGGTCTCGTTTGGCAGCGGTCTGTTGGGAGGAAAAGGAAAGATATATGAGGATTGAAACGGATTTATACCATTTGGAAAATTTAAAATGATAGAGAGAAACGCTAAGGGGTGGAATCGGGGAGAAATGGATTTCTCCCCTGTCAACAATTTCTTCAGTTCTGCAATCGTCCCAAAATCGGGACGATTCCAGCGGAAACACGCTGTCTTTTAAATTGTTTTTCAAATTCCCAAAATTACCCTTAGTTGTATATATATAAATAATCATAAACTAATTATGTACATATACATAATCATAAATAATTTATAAATAATTTTGATTATAAATAATTATAATTATCTTGAATTAATAGTTTATATAAATAATTTATAATAATTTTAAATTAATAAATGTTTTGAATTAATAAATGTTTTGATTTAATAATTATTTTGAATTTATAATTTTGAATTAACAATTATTTTGAATTGATAATTTTGAATTTATAATTTTTATTACATTAAATTAATAGTTTTGAATTAATAAATTATATAAATAATTTTGATTATCTTTAATTATTTTTTCTAAATTTTAAAATTTGTAGTAACATATGTTTGTAGTTTAATGTTTACCTAATTTTAGTGATATGAAATACAATGATTGATTAAAATCAAAATTATTATTTTTTTGATTTATTATAAAAAATGTAATAAAAATACATTATTTTAAAGATTATTTGTATCATTTAACATAAATTGTTCATGTTGGGTGGGCATGGTGACAGATGTGATGTCTGTGGAGATCTAATCTATGATTGTTTTTTATCTTGGGAAAGTATGCCTTTTAATTCTGTGTGCATGTGTTATTTTTTAACAAAGGTTATTTGTGTCATTTGCATCAAAAAAGTTTCTTTTCTTTTCTTTTAAAAATTTTCACCAAACATGATAGAGATAAACCCAAATCTTTTCTCTTCTTTTACTAAGTTATTGATCCAAACACAAGGAGAGAAATCACAATCATTTCTTTTCTTTTCTTTTCTTTTATAGACTATCAAATCATTTCTTTTTCTTTTACTAAAATCTTACCATACACAGGCTAAGAGTGGGATCTAGCAACCCATGATGGCCCCTAAAGATATAAGGATTGTCACAGTAGTGACAACCAACCTATGAACATGCACAGTGTAATATAATATATTTTTGTTTAATATATCATAAATCAGGATGCACACCCATGTCAACACCCTTTTATTTCTTTATTATTTTTTATCTAACTAGGAAGATTTACCCTTGACTACCATGGACATGGTCTTATAATGGTACAACCATCCTGATCAATGTAGCCCGATATATATAACCTCCTTAACTTGGAAGTGAAAAATCCTTTATTGACCATTCAACCAATTCCATACCACCAATGACGCACCCAATACAAACTACCTTTCCATGATTTCATTATCGTGGTTTTCAACTCATTGGTAATGATCTCAAGTCAGGAGAATAATACACATGTTTGTAGATAGAAATATCCAATGACACCCAAAACATGTGGTTTTCCTATTAGTAGTTCTATCCTCATGATCTTACTACTAGAGATAACCAAGTGTGAACTTCATGAGAAGAAGTCTCAATGCTTATGAGCCCCCAGCACTTGATAGTCAAACATCTACTGTGTTCAGTCTGTAAGATTTATCTAGACCATAGGACCTTTTTTTAAGATTAATTTCATAGTATCTCAAGGTTCTCATTATATACTATGATATGATATAACCTATTTATATGACAATTAATCTATGAACATTACCATTAAATAGTGGATGTAGAAATATCTACACTATAATGGTAAGAACACATCATCTATATCTAATTTGTATACACAATATGGTAATAAAAAGAACTATATAGTTGGGTATAGGGAACCCACTATTAAAACACTCCCACTTTCACTAGATCCAACTTGAAAACCATACTTGTTATCTCTCACATGATTAAGATCATGTTTCTGCTGAGTCACAACTTTAGCTACGGGCATGCCATGATTTCACTGTGTGGTTATTCTGCTATTTGCGACCTCATCTCCTTGAGTAAAACTTATCAAGAGATGGTATCCCAAAGTATATTACTTTTTTCCATTGTCATAACTTGAAATCTTGGCTAGAAAGAGTATCATAATTTATATTATGATAATCCTCTACTTACTAGGTTTGATTCCAAGAACTGGAACAAATCATTGCATTTAACTACTCCTTAGCAGCCTCAAAAGCTGTAATATAGTCATTATTTTTAGGTTTAGATACCAATGGATTTTATGATCTTTTATCTCTCATAACTATTATCCTAAATGTGATATTAAATCACATTGATCTAAGGAATACTATTTTGTGTCCCCTGAAAACTAGTATCCTTTCTTCTCCACTTACCGGGTACTTATCTTTTGTACTTTCCAAAGTACAATCAAATAGTTATGAATGATTTAGTTGTAGTTCCTACTATCAATTATATGGTATAAATATCAAATTTTTTACATATTATAGCATACGTGATTGATCCATCACTAAATCACATGGATTTTAACTCACCATCTTAATCTCCTTCCATGTCCTGAACATGTTTAACTAGAGAGACGTATGCCATGTGACACTGATAATAATTCTCTCTCAATTTTTTTCAACTTATGTTTTTAAATACCATGTCACTATATGTACGATTTAATTAGGTCCGAGCAACCTTTAGATCTACCTCAGTATATTTTGTTCCCTGAAACTTAAGTTTATACTTTAAGTCAATCACTTGAGTATATATTCTTTCATTCTGGTTTCAAATAACTTGGAGAAAAATATCTATTTTCCATATGTTATCAAACATATCTCACTTGGAAAACATTGGCGCTCCCACTAACCTATTTTAGACACGTGGAAAACATTCATTCCAAATGAATACTCTATGATCCTATTGCTTACTTCAATCCTAAATCGGATTTTAATAACTTAAAACTTTTATTAGCATTTTGTGACATAACTGTCCCTTTCTGGTAGCATCCTATAGACACATTCCATGATTTATGTTCATGATAACCAATTATCAATATAATATGATTACAAAAATTATCTATGAAAAGTAAAATTCTAACAGATTTAGGCTTACCGACTTGGTATAACCAATTGAGCCTTATTGTTACTACATCTGTACCATCCATTATTGAATTTTAATTGACACTATCAATCTTATATAATTTCCATATACTTCATACCTGTAGGAAATATTATTCACAATGAATAATTTATCACCATATATGGTGAATAAAAAATCCATCACCATGGTTTTATTCTTCCTACGCAGTATGTGTCTCTAGAACATTCCTATTTTACATCAACTTTTGGAACTTGTTCCAATTCCAACTATTTTGTTCATATTAAGAATTGAATAAACCCAAGTCAATATGTCTACCAATATCTCTAATATATATGTGAACCCTTTATATAAATATAGTATGTCACTTGAATACCGATTTTCTATCATATGGATTTAAGTAATATCCTAAGAAACTGTTAGGATAATTACTATAGATTCACAATGTGTTTTACTTGATGCATGTTTTTTATAACCTAAACAACCCTTTTCATGAAAACACATATCCTTATGACATAATGCATTTCCATCATAATACAACTGTTATTATATCCATTATTCATTATAGTTGGCATATAGTTACGGGATATCACTATTATTTGTGAGGCATGTCATGAAATATAATGGAAATTTCTACAAGTTTCAACATTGATACTGCCTACATAATAACTTTGATGTATCAAATGTGTGTTTATGAATTACTCAACACTACATTTTGTGGATAAATTTTAGCATGTAAGACTTCAACCTCGATTCTACTCATTAACATCAATATCGTGATGTAGATAAGTTAATGTGCATTTAGGAATTTCTCCACACTACATTATATTGATCGATGATTTCTTGGTCAATATATTCTTCGACATATCAGCCTGAAGAAACTCATATATTCTAACCATGCATATACTTCACTTTTCCATTCCTTAATTACTTAAAGGAATATTATGAAGTATATATACCTCTATCTTACCCTTGTAATAGTTTAGGCTCTCTATCTAAACTAACTCTGAAAGTGTTGTGTCATACCTTTATTTCTAAAGGTTTCTTTTTCCAAACTAAAGACGTTGATTATACCAATTGTTTTTAAACTTACTGAGCCTAAATACCAAAATTTGGTATATAATTTTCATCCACTTTTAGTTTTTCTTAGCAAAAATTATCTTGCCACAACAGGGTAAATAGGTCTTACATTTTATATTCATCAAATATTGCATATGATTCATGAATTAATAAACTACTGGTTGAGTATGAAATACAAAAAACAACATTAATTCTTAAACCTAGAATAATGTCTCTTTATGTCCAAAATACACATGAGATAAATGTTTTGGTTATACATAGTTATTGTTTTACAAGAATCGTTAACTTGGAAATAGAAAAGTCGTGTACTTCTCACTACTGACTTAGGAATCACCCTTTCTCAGCCGCTTAGAGAAGACACCTTACTTATTGTAATGTTTCTATACTTACTTGGTTACTGTATTCAAATACACATATTTGAAAGGCATATTGTATTTACTACCCAATAAGTATGGTCAAAACATTTTATTGATGAATATACCTGAAGAAGCAGGTACTTGATTCTTTAGTCCAGTTTATTGCATTTAAACTTCTATAGTTTTGTTTCATAATATGCAATGAAAATAACCTCCTGTTAATACCTCTTTGAATTGAGGCACGTTGTGAATGTTTCTTTGGCATTACTTACTATTGACCTTTTCATGTTTACTTTTAATTTTTTCTCCATAAGAATTAATGATTAAACTGTATTTTATATTCCTATTTACTTAGAAATCATGTATCCAAATTGATAATGAAGACTTTAATAAAAAATGTTCATTTTGTAACCTAAAATGGGACTTGAGTAAATGGGTGAAAATGATATGAGAAAGGGATCCATTGAAAGATCGTGATTCATTTTTAAATTTACACATGTCGGTGTAATCATTAAATTATTCATATCTTGCTTCACTTTCTCCTCAAAAACTTTTCATAGATGATACTTCAAGTTATATTATCCAAGTCCTCATGTAGTAAACTCAACTAACATCTGATGATGATAATAGCATAATAACATAACCACCATATGCACTGTACATTAGTATTCTGTAAGAAATTTTTTCACCCTTTCTTCTAAAGGTTCCTTAATTGGTAATAAGGACACTGGCACCTTGAATTTCCCATACCGTAGTATTGTGCGCAGGTGCTTGTACTAAACTTGGAAACTCATGACTATGTGGAAATTTAATTTTTCCACTATTTATTGTAGTTTTTACTTGTGGTATAATATTCTATTTTTCTTTAGAAATAAATTTTAGCAGATTCATACTTTTTATCTTGATTACTGATTTAGATATTTGATTAAATAATTAAAACATTAAATATATCCCACTATTTAATATAATTCTAAGAACCCTATGTACTAGAATCAGAATACTCTGTCACTTGATTATTCTAGTGGAGAGGATCCTTGATTCTCCCCTCATAGTTTACAAGATATGGCTACACCACTACTCAGAGGGTTCAAGGTAGGAATTTGCCTGGCCAACCACATTAACTCACAATTCCTTGATATGTTGAGTGAAGTCCCATCTTCTTAAATAATAATTTGATTTACTCAACACTTGCCTATAAAATGATAGAAAGTTAGAAATGGATAATCCTCACTACCACTTTATTTAAGTTGACCCACCACTCCCATAAGAACTCCCTGATAGTAAGAGGCACCCTCAGCTATTGCATGATGAGCACCCCAAACACACGGTTTTGTTCAAATTTGAATTATGGAAGGTGGTAATGTCTTTTTTTTATTGAGGGACTTTGTATTTTAATGTGATGAAATAAATCATTTTCTATTTTCTAGGAATGTACTATGTGATTGCACTCATAACTGACCATGTAATAAATAGAAAAAATCCATCATGTCACATGTTCATTTTATCTTTTCCTACTTGTTTATTATTTCTATGTGATCATGTATAAACTACACATTTAAAAATAATAATAAACCATGAAAAAAATAAATTGACGACCTGATCATGAGCCAATTCTAATGGTTGATCCATTGAGTGAATAATGTATCAACCTAGACCCTAGGTAGTACCTTGAGTCATATTTCTTGCAACTCAAATTGTTGCAGCTCCCATCCAATGCATCAAGATCCTATCTGGTGAGGCACCATAACTTGGCATGAAGTGCATCTCTTCACATATCTTCATTATAAAACATTACTCACACGCAGGTGAGGGGTTCTAAGGATTATAAAATACATATTTGAAATAGGCACGCATGCCCTTATACATATAATGACTCAGGCAACTTGTAGATCACTATTTAACTAAAGTAATTATTACAAACCATGAAATAAATAAATAAATAAGAAAATGTACCAAACATGCATTGGTCGGTCCATGGGATCATGATCAGTATAATACGCTTAAACTTACGTATCAAAATTAAATGCAGAACTTGCACTAAAATACTTTTTGAGGGATTTTTTTTAATTTAAATTAAAACTTATTTTAATTCAAAAGAAATCGCCATTCAGTCTCATTAATTAATTTAATTTTAAAAAAAAAATTAATTAATTAATTAATTTAAATTATCACAAAAATTAAATTAATTTAAATCACAGATTAAAATTAATTTTTAAACTGAAAATTAATATTTAATTAATTTAATTTACAACCAAAATTAAATTAATTAATTCAATTATTTTTTGATTATTTAAAATAACTGGGGCTTGGAAATATCAGGTGGAGCCTCTATGGGTTAGGAAAAACTCGTGCAGGCCTAGTCCGGGTAATGCAGACCCCATGTAGGGGTGTTTAGGGCCAAGAAAGTCTTCCTAGACCCGTTCTGGGTCGGGTAGACCCATATAAGGCCTCTTTCAGGGTAGAGAGGATCATACAAGGGTAACCTATCTTCTAGGAGGATCGGGCAGCGGTCGGAGTCACCTGGGGGGAGGACCGGCCACCGAACTTCAGAAGGAGACTGTCCTAGGGATGTGTTGTGGTAGCTGGGCACTCAAGATCTGGAGAGGCAGACTCACTTTGGTGAGGGAAGAAGACAGCTCAAGCTTCTTCGGCTGAAGGGGACTCCCAGTGAGGACGGTGCCTAACAAAGATTGCAATGGTCAGTTGCAGCTTAATAGGGTAGAGGTGGAGCCGACACGGGCGGGTCTCAGGCTGCCGAGCAAAGGGTGGTCAACAGATCATGCGGTCTGAGGTCTTGTGTGGGAGAAGCTCAACCTCTTAGGGAAGGAAGCCAGGCCAGGTGGCTGTGAGGGGAGGCCAAATCTGGCGGTGGTGGATGGAACCAGTCCGGAGCAACAAATGGTGGCATGACGCTTCGTGTGGTGGGGAGGCACTGCATACGGTAGTGCAACTAGGCGGCCATCAAAAGCACTAGACGTGATATGGGAGGTAGTGTAGGTGGGCCTCTACCAGTTCAGAGCTTTCCTGGCGCGACAGAGTGGTACTGATCCGATGCTGGATGTGGCGGTCGAAAAGGGGCCAGAGGTGCAAGGTGGGGGTGCCGCACCAGTGGGGGGCTAAACTAGGGAGGGGATATCTAGGAGGAGTCTACGACGACTGGTTCCAGATTCCAGTGAAGGAGGATACTAGAGTGGGCCATCATGGTGGACCCAACTTTGACATTTTTTTTGTATTATTGCGGACCACAACCAACCGCCACTCAAATTTTTTCCAATTTTTTCTTAAATTAACATATTAAAAAGTATAAATAGATAGACTTAAATAAATTTATTTTATTAATTAATTTCATCAATTAATTAATTGATTTATTTATTTCTACAAATTTGTGGAAATATCTCTGATCAAAATACACTATTATGACCCCCGGAAATCCGACCAGGGTTCGAATCATTGGAAATTTTTTAATCCAACTCATTTAGGTATTTCAAAATGTATATTAAATATATATGTTCAATGATTTAATACCCACAAAATGACTTTTTAGTACATATTTTAAATTTTGGATATACTCACCATCTGTGGCATTGGGATCGTAACGACACCCTTTATTCAAATTTAATGAAAATTTAATTTTGCTTAGCTTAAAACTTTCATGTGTCCCTTTGATACCAATTGAAGGTACCAGAAACATAGTGGAATCCCCAAAAGATGGGATTTTAAAATTTTCCATCGACGATCAACATGAACTCGTCGACGTCAGCAAATCGTGACCCGGTTTAAGCTGAGGATCTCGCATGAAGAGTTTTAAGCACGAAATAAAAAAAATGAATACTTGGTTTGATCTGAAGACATTATTGATGTCCTTTCATCATTGGTGATCCCTGCTCAAATAATTCAAAGTAAAATTCATCTAGATCACCCACACGTTCTTCGAAAATATTTTGGAGCACCAATCGTCAAAATATAGGTGCTAGCGCAAAGTTCTGACGATGCCTTTGATGCTTCAACGATCACCACATCGCCTTGCTTTTGATGTGAGAGAGAGAGTCTGGTCTGAGATCCTAGATCTAGATACTCTCTATATATTTTGGAAGATAGAAGAGGACAGAGAGAGTCTAGGAATCATCCATAGGAAATCCCTCTGCTACCCTATTTATAGGGTGTTAGAAAATTATCAGGTATTTCCTACCTAACCCCCAAATAATTTACACTCTATAAATGACATATTATGACTATTGTACCGAGTCATAAATATTATTATCAATTTCCTATAATAAATATATTACATGATAATAATTGATCCATTAACTCAACTCATCATTCCCTAAAATATTAAATGAACCTTGAATATTTTAAACTAATATTGATTAAATTAATATTTTCATGTATTTAATTTAAAATTTTTAAATACATTAAATAAATAAATTCAATTTCCATTATTCTTAACTTGAATAATATGAATTTATTTATTTCTTTGGTGATCGTATTGCCTTGTAAAAACCATGGACCCCAAGGGTGGGATCCACAATGTCCAAAACTCTTATTCAATTGAATATGGAATATTCTTGAATACACTATTGTGTGTGACCCTCTAGGACCTTATCTCAATAGCGGTGAATACTATTCACAGACCAAGAGCGGGATCTAACAACCCATCATGGCCCCTAAAGAGATCATAATTTTCACACCAACGATAACCAACCTATGAACACGCATTATGTAATATAATCTCTTTGTATTTAATATCTCATAAAGCAGGATGCACACCCATGTCATTGCCCTTTTCTTCCTTTATTATTTTTTGATCTAACTAGATGGATTTACCCTCAGCTGCCATGACCATGGTCTTATGAAGGTACTACCATTATGATCAACATGGATTGGGATATATAACTTCCTTAACCTGAAAGAAAAAAAATACTTTCTTGACCATTAAACCAATGTCATACCACCATTAACACACCCAACACAAACTACCTCATTGAGATTTCATTGTCATGGTTTTTTCCTTTCATCAAAGTACGCGATAAAATGAGACACATTGGTAATGATCTCAAGTCAGGAGACTAATACACGTGTCTGTAGATATAAACATCCAATGACACCCAAAATATGTGGTATCCTATTGGTAGGTCTCTCCTCAGGATCTCATTACTAGAGATCACTATCTGTGAACTTCATGAGAAGAAGTCTCAATGCTTATGAGCCCACAACACCTGATATTCAAACGTATACTATGTACAATCAGTAAGGTGCATCTAAACTATAGTATCTTTGTTTAATATTAATGTCATAGTATCTTAAGGTTCTCATTATATCCTAGGATCTTCTATAACATTTTAAGACAACAATTAATCTATGGACATTACCATTAAATAGTGGATGCAGAAATATCTACACTATAATGGTAAGCACATATCATGTATATATAACTTGTATAAATGATATGGTAACCAAAATCCCTATATAGTTGGGTCTAGTCCACCCACTATTACAAAAAAACACTAGTTCTAACAAATCCATTCCTCTGTAAGTCCTCTAACTGCACCCTTATCCCGCGAAGCTCTGTAGGAGCCATCTGATACTATGGTGTAGATATCGGTGTCGTCCTAGGGTGTAGATCAATGTAGAATTCTATCACACGATGTGGAGGTAAACTTGGAACATACTTAGGGAATATATCCTCATACTCCACCACCACTATAGTAAATTGGGACTCATATCATCCACTACACCAAGGTTCAAACTAGCCAACTGATGAGTAATTGGCTTCACCTTTCTGTGCATGAGTCCATCATGCACTGCCTGGGTTTCCTTTTCACCAAAAAGGAAAACCTAGTTTTTTCACTATGAATACACTGAATCCTTCACATAAAATAGTCAGTCTGGGTGTGAACTATGGATAACCAATCCATACCAAGAATGAAATCATAAGGCCTCAACACTACTACCAAGATATTCCAATAAAAACTCTCATCTTCAATAGTCAGTTCACCCTATCAGCACAAGTGCGTTATCACTGAGTCTCCTCCAGTAGGAGTCTTTAAGCATAAGGTTCAATCCAAAAGATCAACTGAAACCTCTAAGTATCATAAATGGTATGTTGAAATAAAGGAATGAATAAAAATCATGTCTATTAGTACTAAAACTAAGGTAGAAAAGACACAGATCATACCACAAATCATTCTCAAAGACTCTGGGTTGTAAGCTTTGACTATAAGCAGGTGTGCCCTCCCCTATACTCTAGTTTCCTAAACCTGGTGTGGGACACCTGGGGGTGGGGTGTTAACATATCAAATCATATAACACCTCATGATTCCCTCCCATATCCTCTTCCACATCTTCCACCTTATGAACTTATCTTCTTCTACCACTACCTCTACCTCGATGACCCATATATGGTTTGTCTTTTAGTAATATGGCAGGTTGGAAATATCATGAAATATTTCCCCTAACTTCACATGAGTAGAACTACCTATACCTGGGCTAAATGGACCCACTCTGTGATCCCTAAACTATAGACCCTCTATCCTAGGTACTCTTCCTAAAACATCTCACATGTCCATGTCCTTGAGACTAATGTTGGATCTCGTCTGTCGAGATATCTTCTCTTGATTTCCCACTATAGGTAAACACTAGTTGTATCTGATTAGCCAAGAAAATCTCAACCACAAAAGATCACTCTAGGCCCCAACATAGGTAGGAATAAACATAGGTATAACACTAGCTCAGATGTCTCTATGCAGACCTTTCTTAAAGGTTTGATCCCTAAAAAAATGACCGCAAACCATATCCATTGAGTAACTATAAAGGTTGGAAAACCATGATGAATACCCAACTATTTTCATGCTACCCAACTAGAGCTACAGAAACTCCTGGATACATTCATCCCTCAATGTAGCTGGTGAGAAGTCATATCTGAAAAGGTGCTCAAACTTTGTCCATGAAAGAGTCACCTCATCATAATATTGGGTCACTAACCCCCATCATTGCCCTACTAAGACATGAAGAAGGCTCACTACTATGAACACCTTCTGATCTACTGGTGTCCTAACCATATGGAAAAATCAGGTCGCTACCTTAAGACATCCCTCAACCGTCTATGGGTCAAGTTTTCCTTGAAACCTGAGGGGTCTCTACTACTAAAACTCATGAAGTACGCTAGCCTGTGCACCACATCCTTTGGTACTGCAGGCAACGTGTGCTTTTCTATAGGTGGTGGTAGAGATGGTGCACCACCTAGAGGTAATATCTCAGGAATGGGTCCCTATATCAATGCATCATCACTGAGGGGATCATCATCATGATCATGCTGAATCCTAGATGGAATACATCACAGATGCATCCTGAAAGTACACAAGATGTACTATGATTAATGAGTATATTTAGAGAGATGACTCAAGAAAAACATGGAAACCACAACCCATTATAATATTATTCATGTACCATTTTTCACCATAATAAGTTTTCTCATGTATCAAGTCAAAAAATAGGTGATCAAAGTCATGGTGTATGGATACATCGGCCTCCACAGCAACACTGAATTCCCTAGCCTGAAAGCCGAACTCAAAACACTTAGTATTGTTTCCCTAAAAAAATCTCTTTGACTCCCAATATAAAAATTAGAACTGACCGTTCTGATACCACTTTTCCATGAATCATCCTAGTGAGGCTCGTTCCATGACTCCCCAAGCCATCCTCTAATAGGCTAGGGGTCAGCGACCAATACTGAGAAGGTATATCACTAATATGGGAGGTATTATCCAAAGTACCTATAAACACACATATCTCCAAGCATATAAAATGCTAAAATGTAAAAACAACATGACAACCATGCATGCATACATCTAAATCCTATAACCAGAGTATGTTAGGAAGTAAAAAAAAGTAAACAGAGCCAAATACAAGCCCACTGCAAAGAGTTTGAAACACAAGTTATACATGAAAGTAAGTACTATGACTACTATTTGAAAGCCACAGAAACACACCTCGGTCTATCCTGTACCACTAAGAAATGTCTGGCCCTGCTCATCCAAGGACTTTGTCAAAAGGTCGATCATCTAGACATGACATGACATGTACAGGAAAATCCCATGTAGGGGTGAGTATAACAATACTCAGTAGGATACCCCAAAACCACAAATAATACAAAAAAGTAAATATAGTAAGATCTACATAGGTATATGTATACATCAAATAAAATAAAAATATCAATATATAATCAATAAATACACACAGTCTAGAGGTAAGTCACAACTATATTATACCATCCTAGGATTCCAACTCAAAGATTTCATAAAGCACTCATCCAGAAGAACACATTCCTAAGTCTGATAGCACTAATGATGTCCGTCCAAGAGATAGTTCTCATTGGGTCTTGCCATTAAAATTATATGTTGATAGTATAAAGAGAATACAATACACAGGTGAAGATCACTGCCAAGTCCATGGGGTGATACCAACAACTCAATATGGATTAACACTCTAAGTAGAGGATTAGTGCTCACGTATTGTTTGTCAGGAAGATACCAAGAACTCCACCTAGGGAATAAATATGAATAGATAATCTCACTCTGGCCCTCTTGGAGGGATTATAATGACTCTATCTAAGAAGTCCTGCTAAAGGTATCATAGTCCTAGAAGTAGGAGATGATTCCATACTAACCCTGAAGAAAATGATAATGGGAACACATCCTAACAAAACATGTCCAAGATACAGAGTAAAAGGGTTATAATCCATGTATAATAAAGTACACGACATGTAGTAAGGGTCACACACTGTGTCCCTTGACCCCGGGTCCTGCCTGTGTAACTGGCTCGTGTCTCAAGCTGTGTCCATGTAGAAGTACATGGTGTGTAGGCTGCTCATGTCATCTACCCATGTGCTAGTACATGGATTAATCCCATGTATATGTGCCCATGTACCATTTTAGGGCTTATCCTATGTACCATTATATATATTATCCCATGTACTTGGTCCATGTTGTTTCCTTTTTGGGAGTACACGGTGTGCTCCAAACCGTGTACTCCATACTGTGTTCGTGTACCCTCTATGGTACAAGTCAAGTCTTCAGGGAGGGGTCACACACCATATGGAAGGGGTCACACACTGTGTGGAAGGTAACACATTGTGTGATCCTTAAATCCTAACTGAAACCCTAGACGCCACAAGGGGGCCCACACAATGTGTAGACCCGGATTACATGCCATGTAATACAGATTTTTCCATAAATCCAGATCTTTACTCTATGCATCCCGACCAATGCTCCTACCTTTGATCCGACGATCACTTTGCCTAAAAAATGTAGATTGGGCCTCATCGAGTCATGCCGCCACAAAATCAACAAGATTTAGGCCTTAGATCCTCTTAGAAAATGAGATCATCACCGTTATTCATTTTGTGCTGAAGAACATGAAAATCATGTATCTACATCATCCAATCCATTGTTGTCTCCAAAATCACACCACCTTCATGTCATACTGATCCCAGATCTGCAATATTATATCATTTCACCAAGAAATGGGTTCACAATAATCGATTGATCAAGATATGTTGAACCCTGATCCAAACGAATAATTACCATGGGTGAACGAAGAACTGTGGGAGAAAAGAAAAATAAAAAATGATAGGAACAAACCTCGATCGATTTTCGTGTCAATATTAATTCACTGTCATGGTAATAACAATGAATAAATCATCAAATCAAAGTAATTCTCCCAAAATCACCCCACAATAAACCCATCTCGCAAATACACATGATCCAAGGATCAATCAGTTGGTCAATTTATCCACATTCATCATAAGAATTGCAAAAAGGGAATGGAAACAAAGTAAACAACAACCCTACCTCAATTTGGATGGATTTATGGTGAAGAATGAAGCTATGTCGTGTTTGTTGGTGAGATCCTTCGATCTTGTCCCACACTGTTCATCGATCTTAGCTCCGGTCATCATCCACCAATGATATCTCCTCCAACATCTCCAATGGATCTCATCAATTTGTATGGTTATGCGGATAACCCTATGAATTTTCTATAATCACATATTTAAAGAGGGGAGTTAGGTTATTTCGTCGCTGCATCAACAAAACAAATAAATTAATTTTATTTATTTATTTTATTTGTTTTATGCCTGTGATAGATTTTCCACAAATGACCCGTACTGACTAAGGTTAAGTCGTTCCTAGGGTAAACCCCATGTTCTGAACTCAAATATGGGCACCTTTTTAGAATCTATTCTAATTTTTCAAAAAATAACTATGTGTGCATGATATTTAATACATTTAAAACATTTATTCTAATTACACTGGGCCTCTGAATCACACTCTATCTCAATGCCTACTATCTAAAATAATTCGTATAATATATAAAAAATAATAAATGGAAAATCCAATACATTACAGGAAATTTCATTCAAACTTCACTTATTGAAGTTAGGCTTGGGCTTGGTCAAGGGAGAACCCCATTGATGATACCTCCCTCCCATGTTCTGAAAAATGGGCTTCATATGACATGACTCTACAAGTGGATGAAATCGATTCTCCTTTCTACATTAATCATCCTTTTTCATTTCTACTTATAAACATCAATTATAACATTAAAATTACTACCAAGAGTATAGTTTCCAATTGTCATATTGACCAACTATCATATAACGGTCCAATCCCAATGGTCACATTTCTCTTTATACTCACTTTATTATTAAATAGATATAGTTTTTTGTTTATAAAATAATTTAACATTCATTTTCAGGAAATAAAACATCATTTAAAAATTCTGGGTCATTACATGAACAATTCATGAGAGTGATTACTAATTATTAGTGTTCTTTGAAGATGATTAGTCATAATGATAATAATTACTTGTAACATCTAGATAAATTAAAATGAATCAATTTTTCTTCTATGGATGTAGGAAATAATTTTGAACCATGTAAATACTTACATGTATTCTTCTTTGTTGTTTTTTACTTTTCTTGAATGTTTGTGAGTCTAAGTTTTCTTGAGCATGTGTGTGCCTAAATTAGTGTGGTGATTTGGGGTGAAAGTTTTTTTTCTTATTGGCATCTGGTGAATTAATATTAGTGGGTCTTCCGATCAAGGAAGCTATAGTGCTTCTATTCCACTACTTTTTTCGCTTGATGTTGCAGAGGGATACTTCAAGTGATTAGAGACTGGTCGATGCGAGGAAGATATTCTGATCATTCTATAATATCTAAAATCTGGTTTCTTGAATTTATTTATAGTAGAAAACCACTTCATGAATCTCAAAAAAACATGGACACTAATCCCTTCTAAGTTTTCCTTTCTCAAAGTCTTGAAAATCCTCAATAAATCTACGATAATGTGTTTCTAGAAACAATTATTCCCACCTTTTTATCTTGTGTGAGGGTAAAAAAAATATGGACATAAATATTCTTGGGTCCATAGAGATTTTTTATGTGGATGGAAATGTTGAATCCGTGAAATGAATTTCATAAGACAATCCATAGTCTCATCAATAAAAACCATTCTACTTTATGAATTAACACGAAAGTTTATAGAAAATAGAACATTTTCATCCCCATTTTTAAATCTCAAAAAATAAGGCCAAAGAAAATAAAAGGCCTCTGTATTTGTTGAATATACCAAGATAATATTTAATAATCCTTATTACATGATTTATTAATATTTTCCTTGATGATAAAGGTGTCATTAAAGTCACTAAACTCTCGATTGGGTCTGATATTGGTGGTGTGTGGTTTTGAAGCCTTATGGTTATAAATGGATTGGATTGATGACTTTTTAAGGGAAAATTAAGCATATCCTTAAGAAATATTCTTATCCAATATAATATTAGTAATTTCATCTGTAGCAGAAAGTCGAACAATATCATCCCATTTAAAAAAAATATAAAAGACTAATATGGTGTAATCCCAAAGTTTATGACTGAGTTTAATGAGACACAATTGAACCTTAATAAGAAAAGTGGAAACATTTTCATTCAAGAATGTGTAATTATCTAACAAGTCCTTAAGATAAGAAACATATTCCAACATCATGTGAAGAAAAATTTAGGAAGGAAAACTTGGAATCAAATTTCCAAGAAACCTTATTCTTGGCATGCTCTATTTAGGCCTAAAATTAAGGTTTTAAAGCTTTAATTACATGATAATAATTATAAATTCATGTATAATTAGTAGAACATGAGGGTAGTTTTTGAAAATATCCACATATTTTTCAACATGGTAGTTAAACACATGAAAAATTTGGAGTTTAGGAGTGAGAAATTATTTCACCATGATTGGATTGTGCATGGGTGAATATTCTACCAAATAGATATCCACCATTAACACTCTTTTAATAAGAGTTATTAATGGATAAAAAAATACATTGACCTTCTTTTACTTGGAAGTAATACACTCACCAGGTTTTTTAACAGGAGTGTTGTTTTTAGAAGTAAGAACAAAATCAAGATAATTAGGGCAATAATTTCCAAAATCCTTAATCTGTATATATTTTCCATTGAACCATGCACTAACAGATAATTATTTTGGGGAATAACCTTCTAACATGAGAAAATTTTAATATATCTAAGAAGAACTAGCTTGTATTAGTAGATTTTGGGAGGATGATGAAAAGGATAAAAGTTGTATCTATATAAGCATGTTTTTATTTATTTATTTTCCAAGAGTGATGTATCAGTAAGGAATAAAATGGAAGCTACAGGAGGGAGGTGAATTGTAGTAAAAAAATGACGAGAAATTTTTCTCCCACTCAAAAATTAAGATGATTGAAAGATTCAAATTTCAATTAAATTGGAATAATAAAATAATAAATGAAATGGAAAATAAAAAAGCAAAGAAGTCAAAAAACTATTCTAGTTAAACAAGTACAACATACGGAAGAAAATAAACAAACACACAAGGTGATAAAAATAATGTACAGAGTTAAGGATACCAATCCTAAAACTTCTAAAATAATATTATTATCGAACACTTCCAATTCACATGAAGTCATCTCTCTTAAACCAAAGTGGAAAGTTGATCAATATATTTTTCTAAGGTATCCAAGTCCCAAACAAAGAAACTTATTCAACTAAGCTTGTTTGAATAAGTAAGTTTCAAACTAAGAACTTATTTAACAAGAATCCGAACCAGGAAGATATATCCCTAATTGCTTCTTAGATCTCCTTGATCAGTAGAAAGTCCACATTAGGACTTCATCAAACTCAGTATTCATAAGAAACATTTTCCAAGACCCTTAAATTATTCAATCTCAATGATCAGAATCAAATAGGTTCCTAGATTAGAAACCTCATCGATCATGAAATATCATAAGTATAATGATTAAAATAGGAAAACTGAGATCTTTTACGAAGATCCTCGCACAATTGAAAGAACTTATCAAAACTCACTAAAATAAAATAAAATCATAAGTGATCAAGGAAACAATATTATACAAGATTCAAAAGAACTACATGATTTCTAGTATTCTAGTTATATCCTCTCTCATTCCTCAAATTATTAGTACAATTTATAGATGATAGCATAAAAAAATTCAACAATCATATTATAAGATCTTCAAGTTTTACCGTAACAATATCATAATCAGATCACCCTCTTTCGATAAATGTAATATAGTGTTATCATAAAGCTTCTTCAAGATTCATAATTTAGATAATTCAATTTAGTTTTCTAGAACATAAAAATTTAAAATTCAAGGTTTCAATATAATTCAAGTTATCATAATTAATAAAGCAGTGTGTTTTTATTCATCAAAACAAAGTATTTTTTAAAATTTTATTAAAAAATTCATCGACAAAGAGTGATTAAAATACAATGTTGATGGTGAAAATCTTGTATCTGAAATAATTTAGAATCATTTCTTCCAAATTAATGAGACCCTTAAAAGTTGACTCAAGTGTAAATAATGATCAATAAATTTTATTTCAGCTCAAGAAACACACCACACATATAATATTAAAAACAAAACAAAAAAATATTCTATAAAATCGTAGGAATACTCTCTCACTCCTATACCTCATATTACCCTCATGAAAATTGAAAAAATTATTTTAATATCACACTTAAAAAAATTTAAGGTAATATTAGAATATAGAGTGGAGAGATATCATCTGGTGTTTATTTTTTATGGTAGGGATAGTATCCTGTGTTTTTATTCTTCCTTTGATTCATAGATACTTCCACTTTGTTAAACCTATAAGATAAAAATAAATCACATCACTCAAATTTAAATAAAACAATAAATCATACTTGGAATCCTTTATTAAGATGTGGAAAATATTGGAAATTAGATTCAAGAAGTCTTATATTGGTGTAATATGTGTTGGATATGCACTAAAATATGCATGAGAATGAATTATATTTAGGTTTGTAAATCTTTCTACATGGTTTCATCAATTGTAATCTATTATGAATTAATTAAATAGATTTCATATTCATGGTTTAATGAATAAATGAAAAAAGGAATGAATGTTTACATTGAATATGGCCAACACGTTTCATTAAATGAAATATGTCAAGGATGGATATATAAATACATGAGATCCTTTTTGTTATGCATGACCAGTTTTATAAAAACCTCTAAATTCTATCTCCCTCTAAAAATATAGTTTATCACTGGATAAAGGAGATAGAACCCCTTATACGTTTTTGGGATCCTCAAGATACATTCTGGGATCCTTTTTCCATTGTGATCCCTCAGAGGTAGGAAACTTTTGTTTGCAGCTTTCATGACCTTCATTAAACGTGTGTTGAATAAAAAAAGATAGTTTCATCACTTTAGGTATGCACATTATGTTATTTATTAAAATTATACGCTATGATTATGTTGAGGATAGATCAAAAAAAATATAGGTTTTCATCTACATCCAATTTCTTATGATGAACACATAAAACCCATTAGTGGTATCAAAGAAAAGGTTAAAGAGTTAACTAATTCTCAAGAACTCTTGAACATGAATGGTGATGAAGTATGATTCTCTGCTTAAGAGATCTATAGTCGATGAAAAGAGTTTCATTGCATGGGATAAAGATTTGGGGTAATGGAGTGCTTTTATAGGTTCATATGTATGTCATGTTGGACGTGTTCATATGAGGAATTGACATTATTAAACCATATGTGGTATCAAATCCATATTCCTCATTTAATCAACATGTTTCTTTCACTATTAAATAAAGAACACATTTTATGAAATCATAATTAGTTTTCTCCCTCTAAAAGATACATTATATGATAACATAATATCAGGAACACTGCTCAATATTAAATTAATATTAAAATTTAATATAGAATGGAAGGCATGGTTTGCGTTCAGCCATTAACCTATTCTATGTTACTGCTATAGGAAAACAAAACATCAGAGTTATAGTTCATTTATAAATTATTTATAATTAATGGAATAATATATTTTGGAATTCTATAGAATTTATAATATGTTTTATAAAATAATTAACTATAAAATATTCATTGTTAACTGCTTTTTTTATTTTTGAAATAATTATTATAAATATTCCATTAATATAAAAGAGTTAATATTGAGAATATATTTTAAAATTTATACAGTTTATGAAATGTTCACAAATCATAGTAAAAGGTATTTTACCTTAGATAAAATTATATGGCATGTTTTTAATTTAGAAATAAAATTATTATTAAGAAATTATAAGGTTAATTTATAAAGAATTAGTAAATTACATAAATTAGGTCAAAATAAAAAGAAGTTTATATTTAAAATTATGAATTGTTCATAATTAATTAATTTAAATTGTTTGAAATGAAAGGGGTATTATTTAAGATATTATTTAGAACACATAAAAAATAGTATTGATAATTTAAATGTTAAAATTTTTAAATAATGTTTAGTATATAATATATAGATTATGTAAAATGTTTACATGATGGAAACTATATTATAAAATGTTTATAATTCTCTAAATATCATATATTTAAACAAAAAATCCATATAATGTATAATATGAAAAGTTCATATTATGAATGAGTATAAAAGTGTTTATATTTAAAATTATAGAGTTCCCATAATGTACCACCTAATTTAATAAATTTTTATATTTAGATTTTATTTATGAATTTTTCATGAATGGATATATCATGTTTTGGAAAATGAATAAAATGTTTATTTATTTGTTAATTCATTTAATATTAATTTTTAGTAAATTTTTTAATAAATTTAAATAATTTTTATATAAAATGTATGTAATTAACTACTTATAAGAGATAAATCTTTGCATTACATTCTAGTAATAACTCCATAAAAATTAATTTTTCATCTATCTTAACCTCAGTTTGTAATTGGAGTTATTAGCTTGAATTTAGTAGTTGGGCATAGTTTGTGCATATTAGGTTTAAGGATTATTATGAATTGAATTATATCTTGAGTAAAGTATACCTAGGTAGAGAGACTTAGGGTTGGACTTCCCACTAGACTAGAGGCTTATGACTTGTATAGAAAAGTGAGGGTTGGTTAACTATGGATTCAAGATTACACATGTGGAGATTTCCAATCTCATATAACTCTAAACATTTACATGAATAGTTCATGTAACTTATGAATATGATTTATATGGATATGTATGAAAAAAATTGGATTATATATTTGGGTGAGTAACAAAAACTATAAGTTGTGTAAAAGTTACAGGTTAATGTGGTGTGAAAACATTAATTTATTGGATAGAATAGATATTATAAAACTAAATCGTTAGAAGTATGTATACAATAAGTAATAAAACATGAGAAGGTAAAGAATGTATAAGATTAAATAGTTATGAATTTAATATTCTTATGTTGTATATTAAATGGAAAATATAATGAAAACCCCTTAAATACTAAGTGTGATATTCCTTCTAAAGCAGCACTTGTCAAGACCTCGATCATCCAAACATACATGTTAAGCTCAGCAGAGTACCCTTGGATTATCTTGAGTTAGGAAAGAAATCTATAAGTGACTTTGGATTATCTTATTAGGTAGGCTAAGCTCGTCTGAGAACCCCTTAGTTGTAATTTTTTAGTTTATTATTGGCATTTTATTTGGGTTACACTAGCTAGAAAACCCTAATGGTTAGGATACCATAGGAATGGAGTTCATTTTATTCATATTGTGGATCTAGGTATAAAGTTACCCACTAGACTATCCAATAATAAATACTATTATGATTGGTATGATTCCCTACCAAAATAGTCATGGATTATTTACATGTTACCTAGTGTAAGTCATGATAAAATATGTATCTTTCCTCATTAAATGGATATGATGTATGAGGTCATTATTTTTAGTGGGAGCACTTTCATTAAAATTCCTTGATGAAAATATATAAAACATGATACTCACCCATTAATATGTCTTCATTTTAGATTATAACCCAATTCAAGAAAATAATTTTGAGATCGTTAATAAGTATGGCCTATAAAATATTTAAATATTGGTATTTATGATTAAGTATTTTTTTCAAAGAGAAGTATTCAAATATTATAATGAGAATGCTATAGAGACTTATTCCAATTGATCTGAATCATGGGTATTAGATATTAGGTGTGCATCAAACATTTGTGCTCACAAACACGAACTCAGAGATATAAGGGAATTAACAAAGGGTGCAGTATATCTTCATATCAATAATGGATCAAGAGTTATTTCATTAAAAGATAGCATTTATTATCTATGTTTACCTAGTGGATTGGTACTATAATTTTAAAACCGTTATTATGTTCCTTCCATAACCATAAATTTTATTTTTGTATCTTGTTTGTAAAAGAAGGGATTTTATTCAGTATTAATATCACAACCCCTCTCCCCAAAGATACCCCTCCTAGGTTAAAAATGTGAGAAGGGAGATAGTGACTACCTGAAGATTACCTCTAATATTCCATGAGTTAGGTACAAGAACCGAGGGTATAATGAACATAAAAATAGGAGTAATTACCATCTAAGAGAACATGTATAAGAGTGAGATAAGACAAGTAAACCAATAAAATCTTACTTAGATATAGTAAAATAAAACCCAAGTACATTCATGTAATGTCATACAAGATAGAATAAACTAGAAAGGAAAACTACAAGTACTAAAAAGGTAAACTTGGTAATGACCACAAACCCCAAAAATCTCATGATCAACCATGAGCTAGTAATATCCATCCTGATCTCCAAACATATCCTTAAAACATGAAAATGGTTTATATAGATGTAGGGTGAGCATAATAGGTATAATCGGTAGGATCCTCCCTGAAGTCTCTCACACAAAAGATAAACAAATCATACTAAATCCCAATGAACAACAAGTAAAACTAACTCATCACCTAAATATGTATACTAAGTTCCCAGACTCACCATGGATATTTATCACCAAGTAACACATAATAGAGATCATTTATTATAATAATAAAATAAGGGTACCCTACTACCACTTCCCCATTGGTTTTCCACTCTTCCCCAACATCATACGTCCTAAGTCATCTCTCTCCAAAAGAAGCTAGATAGAAGACTCATGGGATAAGTATCACATCGTTAATATCATGCATCACATCATCTAATAATACAATCCACATCTACACATAGTATTAAAGTAGTTTCCAGAAGATAACATAGCCCATATTTCATGTATCATACATCAGGTATTATACCTCAATCTACCAGAACCCATACATTGAGTAATGTACCTCGATCCATCACAACCCGTACACATCATACCTATAATAATCCTTTAGATACTATATCCATTGATACATGTGTAAAAAAATGACAATAAATTACATCCCTCTATATTCACATATGGGGAAACTAACCATAGTGCACACCAACACATAATACTACCAAGAGAAGAGAGCGGATCCAGAGGTGTTAGTCATCCATCTGTCCCTCTCCAACCTGAATATTGGTGAAAACACCCTCCCAGAGTCCATTGGGTGCTAGTATCCCTACCAAAAAGTGAAGGATAGAATATGAAATCACAAAACATACCGGATATAATATATCTCACAGTCATACTATGGTCATTAACCTAGTATCAGTCTCAACTATGACTATCATCTCCCGAACACCTGACTTCCACCACTAAGATCTAGATATCCGATAAATACACAAGAATTTAAGAATAATTTCATCAAATTACTTATTTCATTTTTAACATAATATTTCACATTAATTAATTCATTAAACATTAATTAACATTATTTTTATTTACATTTTGTTAACCATTAGATTGAAGTCCATTGCCTCTAGGAATTACCCAAACTAAGTCCATAGTTTCTCAAGATTAATATCTTTTCAACATTCCAATAAGCACCAACCCAATGGTTTAATACATTTCTTAATCATTATCATCATTCCCTAATTATAGGTACTTTAGTAAACATCCTAAGATACCATAAAAGAGATGAATAACCAAGAACATTTAGTTGCCTCACATAGTGGGGAAAGGAATTCATATAAACCAAAAACCCAACCATCTAGCCTTTAAAAATATTTATTAACAAGAAAGCATCTCATATTTCAAAACAACAATGTGTAAGCCCAAATTCAACCTATTCCATAAAATCTAGTTCTATCCCCTACACCCTATTTCATATCACCATGCATCTCATCATCACAGGCATCAATTGTTTCCACAAACCTAGGCCTCCCCACCCATATCTCATCATCCATCTCAGACCCTATCACATCATACATCAAGTCTCACATCCAGAGAAACATATAAGGAAGGAAACAACCATAAAGTTCAATAGTGAAACTATTCCCTAAAACATAACATTCAGCCTTAACCTAAAAATGGGTTCTCATGGTCCCAAACACAAGTCATTTAGACTTCATAAGAAAATAGGTTCACTCAGTCCAAACTTTTATCTTTATAAGACAACAATTTTTTTTCCATATTGAATAAACCGATTCATTTATTATACTCTACTATTATGGGTAACCTAATGAATAAAATATATTATGTTATCATTTATTTAAAAATGATCCATAACATTAAATATAGTTTCAAAAAATTGTGAGGAGAAAAATTCTTATTTAACGTGCATTTTATTATTATAATCAACAAAAATTAAATATTCATTTTATTTTTTCAATTACATTAAAACATAGAATAACATATTCAATTTTAATCATGTATTAAGAATCAATTTTATTACCATAAAATTAAAAAAATCAAATGATTCATTAAACATGCCTATTTAATTATTTACCCAAACAACAATATTTACTGAATTTACGTTATTTAACCAATTTCATCAAAACAAAACACACTAATAAAATCATACCAAACATTGTAAATAAGAATATCATTGATTCTCGCTCAAATTTACCCAAGAGAATAAGGTAGTAAGGTCCTTGTAGTTTAGCTTAGGATGTCGAATCCTCAGAGACCTAAGAAGTAACCTATAGACATGTACATTCTATGGATTATTTTTTGCTATGAAGTGGCCAACTTGGGTTGATTTTAGATGGGTTTAAAGGAACTATAATATACTTAAGTGAATTCAATTTAAAATAATGATTTGATCCTAGGTTATCGCTCGGGGTGGATTGGACGTATTTCCTTTTTAATGATTTCAATTTCTTATATTTGAGATGGGTTCATTTAAGGAGATAAAACAACATCATCACTTACTGGTTTAATGCCTACAAAATTTAATACTTATAACCTATACACTTGAAGGATCAAAGTTTTGAGGACTTCAATGTAAAGGTTCATATTAGCACTCGAAGCGTGTGGCCTTAAATTCAACAAGGATGATGGAGTTTAAATATCATCAAACAAAAATCTCAATTAAAGAAGTGATTATACATTAATGGGGTGATAAATAACATACAATCCAGCCCCTTTCTACTCCCTTGGATCAACCCATAAGTGGGTTATCCCTCTATTGATCCCATGGTTTCAATAGAAGCGGAAAGTAGACTCATGAGGGAGGAAATGGAGAAGTAAAGAGAACAACAAAAATAAAATGATCACTCCATCGTTGTGTGAATAGTTTCACAAGGTTTGGTGTGAATAAATTTACACCTTGATCAAACGGTATCAAAATGATATGAAGAACAGCAGAATAAGAGTAGAATAATAAATTTTATTAATAAACTAAAGTGAATTGAACAACTTACATGTGAAAGACAAATTTGAGACAACAAAATTACATCATAACATTACAATTGAACAAAGCACCAAAAAAATCTTCAATACTCCAACACCACTACCTTAAATAGGAATTTTTGAGCCCTTGGGTCGAGCCTACAACAGTAAAAGTCTCCTCAATTAATTTTGGTAGGCCATAGGTGGGTGGAAAGTAAGGGAGAGAAGACTTTCCACCCTTGACCCGAAAAGGCATCCAGCTTGCATCCACCAAACAGAGGCGCATGAAACACCTTCTATATGTCATAATTTGGGTAGTATATAGAATAATTAAATTAATCTAATGATATCCCCTAACATCCTGTAAAATATCAGCCCAAAAGGAGTTATTTTTTTCTATATATGGTTTAATTGGTGGGATGTTTTTCTGGGAGGCAGAATCTGGCCCAGAATTTTATCTCTAACTTGGGCCGCCTAAATGGACACCATGGAGGCCGAATTAGCATTGTATCCTTAAGAGTTATTTGTTACTATAAATGTCTTCTATCATCCCAAGAAATTTTGGATTCATTGGGCCTGTATTTTGGTCCCCATAGTCTTATCAGTGGGCTGGTGTCCAATATGCCTTCTCTAGAATTGCTTCCTTTCATCAAAAAAATATCCCCATATTCTTCCATGAATTATCCATTGATCCCTGAATGAAACATGTTAATATTGGAGTTTATATCAATTTACAAAAATATCAAATTAAAATATGTATAATCAGATGAATCATTGGTTACTTCAAATGATGTTGAAAAATGTACCACATAATAGTTCATTTTAAGAAGGTATTACAATCATAATATGAAATGATGTTCAAAGTGTAAAATGCACTAAAATGGTGTTTATGAATAATAAATAACATGAATATTATGTATATTAACAATGAATATTAGCCTCATTTAGTGGCTAATCACACCCCCCAACTTGAGTTTTGCTAGTCCCTAGCAAAATATATCTCAACAATATGAAATTCGAATTCCCTTTTCCAAAAACATTTTAATACACAATGATCACCAGAAACCCTTATACCAAACAATCAAGAAACCCATAAAAATATTTTAATACAAGATAGTTTCATAAGCATATCCCAATCCCAAGACCATTACTTTGTTCAAATTCATTGCCATATTTCATCCAATATTAATTAAGTATGAGGATGTGTTGTGCATCACAATAGACATGGGGGTTCATCTTTATTCAAGGGGGAAATGACGGAAGCGCTAGGTGGAATAACATTTCAATATTAAGATGAGTATTCAATTTTTTTTGTATCATATTTTTTTTTGTTTTTTTGCAATTTTTCCATGGTAATTGAAGTTGCACTCAAAAGAGTGAACCCCTGTAGCGAGACTTTGCCGATGACTCCTAGGCTCAAAGACCTTAGGGAACCAAGTGAAGCCCACATACTTGGGCATCATATCAAGTTAACTCAGTAAAAAACAAATTCAAATTACCAAAAATAGAGATAAAATTACTAACTCTGGGCCAGACAACTATGGAGTCACGATCCCCAAGTGTCGAAAGTCACACATTAGGTCATTTCATTGATCTACACGCAATTTTTTTTTAATAATTTTTTTTTGAATACTAATATTAAACTAAAATGATCACCAAACCTATGATATTTATTTAGGGGACCCCATGAACTTAAACTAATAACCCACTATCCAAAGGATGTGCATTGTGATTTTTTTTAGATGAAAATATAAACGATGAAATATCACATTGGACAGCCACACATTCCAAAATATATGCTCATGAAATTATAAAAGGATTAAAATCAGAATCAGGGTATGCTAAATTATTTGATATTCAGTTTCAAAGTGTGCAATGTGTATTACCATGTTCAAAGTTAAAGGAATTTTTCCTTCCATTTACACATTTTTTTTCAAATCATTCATTTTCTTTTTGACACAAGCATTTTTTTTATTTTATATCCCCCCCAACTTAAAACAACACTGTCCCCAGTGTTTTAAGAAATGAAAATTTAGAATGAGTAGAGGTGGATAATGGAAGTTCAAAAAAGGAAATTGAAACTGAGGATCATGGAATGAAATCACCTGGTGGTTGAAGTTGAAGTTCTTGCTGCTCCAAATTAGTCCTTTGATCTCTTGGGGGATGTAGGCACCTCCTTGATTGAACATGTATCACCAAAAATAGTACCTGAACCAAAAGAAGAACAAACTAGACCAAACAAACAACACAACAACTTATTTAATTCCAAGTATCATCATTTTAATGGTTTTTCCCGTTTTTCTGTTTTTTTTAATCAAACTAATGATACATTTTCTTCTTTTAATTTTCTGGGTAAGGTATTACTCAAGGATCACACCACGTGACACAGATGAATATGGTTCTCCCCTTTCATACCCATCCATACTCATAATAGAAGAACAGGTCAACAGTCTATTTTTTTTAAATATAAAAATGATTAATTAAAATATAAATTTTATTAAAATAATAAAATGATATGAAACTGGAAAACCATGGGTTGCCTCCCATGCAGCACTTTTCTTAACATTGTTAGCCCGACATGGATCCTAAATCTATCAATTTTTTCCTAGTTCATAGGTTGGATCAGTTAACTCAACCTCAATTTCATGTTTATTTAATGATTCAATAAATGGTTTTAACCTTTGACCATTGACCTTGAAAATGTAACCACTTGTGGGATCTTGAATCTCTACTGCCCCATGGGGGTACACATAATGCACTATGAAAGGTCCTAACCATCTAGACCTTAACTTTCCCGGGTGTAAATGAAGTTTTGAACTATACAATAGCACAAGTTTTCCCGGTTCAAAATGTTTGACCTTGATATTCTGAGATTGGTAGGCTTGAACTCTAGCTTTATTGATCCTTGAATTTTCATAAGCCTCCATCCTTAATTCCTCCAGTTCATTGAGATCTAATTTCCTTTTTTTTCTGGCCAATGAGAGGTCATAATCCATCTTCTTAATTTTCCAAAAGGCCTTATGCTCAATTTCAACAGGTAAATGGCATGCTTTTCTATAAACCAACCTATATGGTGACATTCCTAGGATGGTTTTGAATTCTATATGATATGCCCAAAGAGAATCTAAGAGTTTCTCAGACCAATCTTTCCTAGAAGGATTGACAGTTTTCTCAAGAATTTATTTGATTTCACGATTGGCTAACTCAGTTTGACCATTGGTCTGTGGGTGGTAAGTAGTGGACACTTTGTGATAAATTCCATATTTTTCCATGAGTGATGAGAATGGACGATTGCAAAAATGAGTTCCACGATCACTAATGATAGCCCTAGGAATTCAAAATCTAGAGAAGATGTTTTCCTTGAGAAATCTAATCACAGTTTGATGATCATTGAATTTTGTAGGAATAGCCTCAACCCATTTAGAGACATAATCGATAGCTAAGAGAATGTAAAGATATCCCCTAGAGTTTGGGAAGGGGCCCATGAAATCAATTCCCCAACAGTCAAAGATTTCAACCACTAAGATGGGAGTGAGTGGCATTTGATTCCTTTTTGTGATGGACCCTACTTGTTAACACCTAGAACAGCTTTGACAAAATGGGTAGGAATCCCTTGAGAGGGTTGTCCAGAAGAGACCACACTGAAGAATCTTAGCAGATGTTTTCTTAGAGGAAAAGTGACCTCTACATGCCTCACTATGATAGAATTTAAGGATGGACTCTTGTTCAGATTCTGGGACACACCTCCTAATAACTTGGTCAGGGCAGAACTTATAGAGGTATGGATCATCAAAAACATAGTGTCTAACATTCTAAAGGAATTTCCTTAGAGCATGAGTCCCTAAGAATTTTGGAATGACTCCTGTAACTAATAAATTGGTTATGTCAGCATACCAAGGGCAGTCACTCACAGAGTATAGGTGTTCATCAATAAATGAATCAGACATAGAAAGGTGATTTGAGTTGTCTTTGAATTCCATCCTAGAGAGGTGATCATCTACAACATTTTCAACACCCTTTTTATCCTTGATTGTGAGGTCAAATTCTTGTAAGAGAAGGACCGACCTAATCAGTCTAGCCTTAGCATATTGTTTTTGGAAGAGGTATTTTAGTGCAGAATGGTCAGTGAACACAGTGATGGGGGATTCTAAGAGGTGGGCCCTAAACTTCTCTAAGGAAAACACAATAGAAAGTAACTCTTTTTCAGTAGTGGTGTAGTTGATTTGGGCATCATTTAAGGATTTTCTTGCATAAGCAATGACATAAGGAGTTTTATCACAACGTTGTCCTAACACAGCTCCTACAGAAAAGTCACTGGCATCACACATAAGTTCAAAAGGAAGGTTCCAATTTGGATATTTCATAATGGGAGGAGAGGTGAGAGAGGATTTGAGGGTTGAGAATGAACCCTCATAGCTTTCTGTCCAAAAAAATGGAGCATCCTTTACTAGGAGAGCACAAAGGGGACGGGAGATTGAACTAAAGTCCTTGATGAATCTTCTATAGAAACCAGCATGTCCTAAGAAAGGCCTCACTTCCTTGATAGTTTTGGTTGATGGAAGGTGACGAATGATGTCAACCTTGGCTTTATCAACTTCAATCCCCCTACCTGAGACCAGATGGCCTAGAACTAGTCCCTCTTTAACCATGAAATGGCATTTTTCCGAGTTTAGGACCAAATTCTTTTCTTCACATCTTGACAAGACTCTCTCCACATTCTACATAAATCCCTCAAATGTATCCCCAAACATAGAGAAGTCATCCATGAAGACCTCTAGAAAATCCCCTACCATGTCTGAGAAGATTCCCATCATGCACCGCTGGAAGGTTCCAGGGGTATTGCATAACCCGAAGGGCATGCGTTTGAAAGCAAAGGTTTCAAATGGACATGTGAATTTAGTCTTCCCTTGATCCTCTAGGGAGACCTCAATTTGATTGTACCCCAAGTACCCATCTAAGAAACAGTAGAAGGCATGACATGCCACTCTCTTAAGGACTTGGTCAATGAATGGTAAGGGGAAATGGTCCTTCTTGGTGAATGATTTTATCTTCCTATAGTCAATGAAGACCCTCCATCCACTACTCACCCTTGTTGGAAGAATCTCTCCATCCTCATTGGTTATCACTGTGATTCCAGCCTTTTTTGGAACCACTTGGATTGGGCTCACCCACTCACTCTCAGCTATGGGATATTTGATACCAGCTTTTAACAATTTCAGAAGTTCTTTCCTTACTACCTCCATGAGATTAGGATTGAGTCTCCATTGAGGTTGAAGACATGGCTTTGAATCAGATTCCAGAACAATCCTATGAGTCCCAACAAGTGGGCTAATCCCGGGAATATCAGATAGGGTCCAACCAATGGATTTCTTATGTTTCATAAGGACATCTAGAAGCATCCTCTCATGATTGGATTCAAGAGAAGAATAAATGACAATAGGATGTGTTTGATTGTCCCCAAGGAAGGCATACTTTAGTGCAGCAGGAAGTTCCTTCAATTCAAGATCAGGTTGGTTCAGAATTTCAGCAGAAGATTGGGAAATTGGATCAAGATCAATTTTATTTCCTAAAGTTTTAGACAGGATTGTTTCCCCACATGTAGAAGTTTCAGCTACTAGATTGGCTTGATCAGATTTAGGGAATGAATTTAGAGTGGTCTCTATGAATGTGGTTTCTTTAAAGGTTTCACTGATTGTTGGACCTAAGACTTCATTATAAGAGCAATTTGAAAATGATTCAAGCCAAGGAGATAAACTTCCTTCATATGAACAAAGGAAATCAATCTCATCCTGACTTAAACATTCGTAAAATATTCCTTGATGTTCCATGGATTCATTATCAATGCTTTCTATCATGTTTACTTCATGAATTTCCTCATCATCCCCTATTTGTGAGCTTGCATTATAGATGTTGAATTCTAGACTCATGTTCCCAAAGGTGATGGTCATGTTCCCATTTTGAACTCGGATAACAGAGTTTATTGTTGCAAGGAAAGGACGACCAAGGATGATTGGGGTTTTTTCCTTATTTCCTAAGTTTGGATGGTTGTCAAGGACAATAAAGCCAGCATGGTAGATGAAGTTTTAACCTTTACCAGAACATCCTTTAAAATACCCTTTGGAACCCTAATTCTATGATCAGCAAGTTGAAGTGTGACAGATGTGGGTTGGAGTTCTTCTAGGCCTAACTGGCAGTACACGGCATAGGGGATGAGATTGACACTAGCACCTAGATCACTCAAGGCCTTGACAACTTTGCTTTCTCCTAGTTCAACATTGATGTAAGGGCAACCTGGGTCTTTCAACTTAGGAGTAATGGTCCCTTGAATGGTGGTACTCACATTATCATCCAAAAGGACTTGGTTTTTATGTGAAAATTTTCTTTTAAAAGTGAACTAGTCCTTAAGGTACTTTGAGTAGGTAGGTATGGTTTGGATTGCATCAAGAAGGGGTATGTTTAACTTGACTTGTGAAAATATTTCCCTCAATGTTTCACTCAGTTCAGGCTTGGGTTTCCCCCTCATGCGTTGAGGAAATGGTGCAGGTTGTGGGGTTGTTTGTTGAAGAGTTGTTTCTTTCACATTGTTATCAGTTTCCTCAGTTTGATCTTGGGGTTCATTTGAATTTTCATCCAATTTTGAATCTTCAGGTGGGTTCTGAATTAGTTTTTCAGGTTTCTCAATTGATTTCCCTCTTCTTAAAATAGTCACAGCCTTTAGTTGTTCATGAGTTGTTTGAGCACAACTTGACTCTCCCCTTGAAGTTGAGGATGGCACTGCCTGAGTAGGCATGGGTGCCTTTCCAGTTTTGATGGTTTTAAGTTCTTGTTTTAGGGAAGAGACTTCCGAGTTCATCCTCTCCATTTGTTTGCACAGTTTTTCTAGTAGGCTTTGTGGAACAGTTTGGGTGGGTGCTTGAGTAGGTTGGTTTATCCCAGGGGGATATTTTGGAGGTGGGATGGTTTTTTGAAAATGGACCGATGGATATTGGTATTGGATAGGTTGGGTTTGGAATTGGTTATGGGATTGGTAGTTCTAATGGGGGTAAGGATTTTGTCCCTATGGTTGGCTAGGTTGTTGGTTATCTTTCCATCAGAAGCCTGGGTGGTCATTATACCTTGGATTGAAGTTGTTTTGGTATTGAGGCTTTTTAAAGTTCAAGGCATTTACTTCTGCTGGGGTCCCTCCAAAAATAACATCCTTGATGGATGGAATGTTTGGGAATTTTTCTGTCTTATGGTCATGTTTGTCACAAATTGTGCAAACAGGGTCAACGGTTTGGATTTCATAGACTTTCCTAAGGTCTATCTCTTCAACCTTCCTAGAGAGTGCTGCGAGTTTAGCCCTAAGGCTTTCTTCTTATCTAAGTGTATGAATTCCAGTAGTTCTTTGTGGCTTTTCAGAATAAGGCGATGTTCCCTATGTTTGGTTTTGTTCTGAAATGCTTTCTAGATACTCGTAAGCATCATTTGGGGCTTTGTTTTTAAAGGTTCCATTATACATCATGTTAATGAATTGTTTGTTCCCCGGACCCAACCCTTCATAGAAAATTCTCACTTGTTCAGGAATAGAAAAACCATGGTGTGGAACCATGTTTAGAGTGTATTTGAACCTCTACCATGTTTCATATAATGACTCTACCTCTTTTTCAAAAAAAAATTGGATACTCTTTTTAAGTGCAATTATTTTGTGGTGGGGAAAGTATTTTTTGTAGAATTCTCTTTTTAGTTGGTCCCAAGAGTTTATGGATGATGGTATCAAATTGTTTAGCCAATTTTTAGCTTGATCCTTTAAAGAAAAAGGAAATAGCCTCATCTTAGTTGATTCTAGTTGATGTGGGGGACACATGGTTTCTACAATGTCATTGAACACCTTAATGTGAAGGTAGGGCATCTCGGACTCCATTCCATGGAATGTGGGAAGATGGTTTAGGACACGGGGTTTAAAGATGTAGTTGGAATCTCCTAGGGAATTGTGTCTAATGCATGAGGGGGAACTGGTCCAAGAAGGTGTGAGGTATTCATTCATGGTTTGATTGACCGTATTCCCCAAGTTTGGGGATGCCTCATTTGGGTTTACATTTTGGTTCCCACCCGGGTTTATGAGTTGGTTTCTTTGAAGACCTTCCATTGAAATGGGCTCAATTTTTGACTCGGGGGTGTTAGGAAGATTAGGATCTAATGGAAAGAGTTCCCTTTGTGTACTTGACTCCCCAACCCCAAGACTATCCACCCTAACAAGAAGGTTTGATTGATCGCGGGTGTAGGCGGACATGCGCCAAAAGAAAAAAAAATGAGAAAGGGACAAGATAAGAGAATTTGGATGAGAAAAGAAGAAATGTGGGAGAATATAATGGGTGTTTAGATGACTTAATTGGGTCCCCGGAAATGACACCAAAATTTGATTCTCACTGAAATTTACCCAAGAGAAGAATGTAGGACGGTCCTTGTAGTTTAGCTTGGGTTGTCGAATCCTCAGAGACCTAAGAAGTAACCTATAGACACGTACATTATATGGACTGTTTTTGGATATGAAGTGGCCAACATGGGTTGATTTTATTTGGGTTTAAATTAACTCTAAGATACTTAGTGAATTCAATTTAAAAGAATGAGTTGATCCTAGGTTATCACTCGGGGTGGATTGGACGTATTTCCTTTTTAATGATTTCAATTTCTTATATTTGAGATGAGTTCATTTAAGGAGATAAAACAACATAATAACTTACTAGTTTAATGCCTACACCCTTTAATACTAATCACCTATACACTTTAAGGATAAAAGTTTTGAGCACTTCAAGGTAAAGGTTCGTATTATCACTTGAAGCGTGTGGCCTTAAATTCAACAAGGATGATGGAGTTTAAAAATCATCAAATAAAAATATCAATTAAAGAAGTTATTATACATTAATGGGGTGATAAATAACATACAATACATCCCCTTTCTACTCCCTTGGATCAACCCATAAGTGGGTTATCCCTCCATTGATCTCATGGTTTCAATGGAAGCGGAAAGTAGACTCATGAGGGAGGAAATGGAGAAGTAAAGAGAACAACAAAAATAAAATGATCACTCCACCGTTGTGTGAATAATTTCACAAGGTTTGGTGTGAATAAATCCACACCTTGATCCAACAGTATCAAAGTGATATGAATAACAACATAATAAGAGTATAATAAGAACTTTTATTAAGAAACTAAAGTGAATTGAACAACTTACGTGTGAAAGACAAATTTGAGACAACAAAATTGCAGCATAACATTACAATTGAAAAAAGAACCAAAAGATTCTTCAATACTCCAACACCACTGTCTTAAATAGGAATTTTTGATCCCTTGGGTAGAGCCTCCAACAGTCCAAGTCTCCTTAATTAATTGTGGTAGGCCATAGGTGGGTGGAAAGTAAGGGAGAGAAGACTTTCCACCCTTGACCCGAAAAGGCATCCAGATCGCATCCACCAAACAGATGGGCATGAAATACCTTCTAGATGGAAGAATTTGGGTTGGATATAAAATCATTAAATTAATCTCTGGATGTCCCCTAACAGTCTGTATAATCTCAGCCCAAAAGAAGTTATGGTTTTCGAGATATGGTTTAATTGGTGGGCTGTTTTTCTGGGCCGCAGAATCTGGCCCAGAATTTTATCTCTAACTTGGGCCGCCTAAATGAACACCATGGAGGCCGAATTAGCATTTTATCATGACAAGTTATTTGTTCCTATACATGTCTTATAGAAGCCCACGAAATTTGGGACTAATTAGACCTGTATGTTGGGCCCCATAGTCTTATCAGTGGGATGGTGTCCAATCTGCCTTCTCTAGAATTGCTTCCTTTCATCAAAAAAATATCCTCATCTTCTTCCATGAATTCTCCATTGATCCTTGAATGAAACATGTTCATATTGGAGTGTAGATAAATTTCTAAAAATATCAAATTAAAATATGTATAATCAGATGAATCCTTGGGTACTTCAAATGATGTTCAAAAATGTACCACATAATAGTGCATTTTAAGAAGGTATTACAATCATAATGTGAAATGATGTTCAAAGTGTAAAATGCACTAAAATGGTGTTTATGAATAATAAAGAACATGAATATTATGTATATTAACAATGAATATTAGCATCATTTAGTGAATAATCAATCATATATAGCATAATATCTTAAAAATCAAGAGGAAAATCTTTGTCGAATTGGAAAATAATGACATAAGATCACTAGAACCAAAAACTATTTATTTTCATTAATCGGTATATCCTTTTTTAGGGATAATTACACTAACACCCAAAAATTTAAAGCATGATTATTATATGATTTCATGAAAATAAATAAAATAAGTAATTAATATCCTACCTAAAAACATTTAGAATTATTTATATAGAATCCAAACATCAACATGGATATTTGATCACCTCTCCCGCAAGGAAACTATGATCTCCTAAGGATTTCGTTCAATGAATGCAATGAAAAAACAAAAAAAACTACATTAGAAAATTGGTGATAAAATTTCATAACATTTCAAGAAGAAAAAGAAGGAAACATGACAAAAAAGAATAAATTTCTAGAAAATATGAAAAACTTTCCTTTGATCATCATAGATTGAATACGAGAAGTTGGGGATCAAATCTGATAGAAAGGATTTTGAAAAACTATATTGGAAACATAGGGGTCAAGAGAGAGAATTTGGAGAAATGTGGGTTCAGTGGGGGTTTGGATATTTATAGGCCAACTTAAAAATTGAAGATAATTGTGCATCCTTCTAGACCACACCATAGGACTAGATGACATAGGGAGGACTACAACATAGTGTAAGGGACTACACTACAACCTGCCTAGTCAACCTGTATATGAGGAACATGGTGTAGACAAAAATTAATATCCTATAAAAGGTGAAAATGGAATACGATGCAGCCTCCTAAAACATATCACAAGATCCATTAATCCCAAAATGGGTCTATGCTTCTGCCTACCTCCATGACATAGCTTCCCAAAAAAAGGAAGAATAACCTCAGAGCACTACATCATAATCGGGCTTCTCCACACCATAGAAGTCATATGGATTATGTTATACCTCCGATCCATGATGAAAAAACCCATCCAGAATATTCCATATCCAACCACCATGGAACATACATTCCAAAAATGGTAGTGGCTCTAGATCTCCCACCTCGAAGCTCCAATTCCATAACAAACACCCTTATAGCGCAACCCAAGGATCCACAGTGCAGAATTCATTTAACTCTTCATTTTCCCTCCCAAACACCATAGAACCATCTCCAAACACCTATAATACCCAATCTCGCAAAGGAAAGGGTCACTAGGGTCTGATACCTTACATTAGATACCTATAAAACCATTCTCATCCTCAATAATTTAAAACCAAACCCATAAAGAAATAGGGAAATTGTTTTCCAAACAACCACCCCATGAGACACCTCTCAAGAATCTCACCAACACAGGAGCTCAATAAACTCACTTAGAGTAAACAAAAAAAAAATCCTTATAGAAAAAACAAAAAACATCCTAAAAACTCTCTTGGGGAAGATACCTCTCAAACAAGAGCAAGGAAACCAAAAAAACAACAAGAGGAAACCATCTTATAAACTCTAAAAGGTCAATAACCACAAATAAGAAAAATTATAAGAAAATAGATAAACATAAAAAATGTTGGGATACTGAGCATGTATCTGTGACTCAGGCTCCCAGGTGCTCTCCTCCAAGCTAATGTGCCACCAAAGGATGCAAACCAAAGTAATATCACATTCACATAACACTTTCTTCTGGTAGTCTTGGATCTCCATAGGATTCTTATCAAAGGTAAAATCATCATCAATGTAGATATCTCCCCAATAGATGACATATACATCCTCATAAAGGTAATTACAGAGGTACAATACATCAAGGAAATCATATATCCATATCATTTGTGAGGGAAGTGCTATCCGATATTTAACAACTCTAAAATGGGATAACACCTTGAAAATCCCAACAAAATAGGGAGAAAGTTTACTCCCACAACCAAACCTTCACTGCCCATGATGAGGAGTCACCTTCAGTAACACATGATCTCTAAAGATTAACTCAAAATATCTCATCCTATGATTATTATATGAATTATGATGATCCTTTTCTTCTTTCATCCTATTGAAAATTACTTGAACTATATCTGTCATGTTTTGTACTAGCTCCAGTCTAAGAAATACTGACTCTTCAACCCTAGTCCAGCATAATAGAGAATGGTATAGTTGGTTGTATGAAGATTAAAATGGTTTCATACAAAATGTGGAGTTAAAATTATTGTTGTAAGAAAAATCAACCAAGGGAAGGTTCATCATCCATGAAACTCAAAAATCTAGAACACAATAATGAAAAATGTACTCAAGAGTCTAGATAGTCTACCCTATTTGATATTTTGTCTATGGATGAAAAGTAGTTATAAGGAATAAATGTGATCCAAAAAGATATTGGTGGCCTATACACACTCTAAAGTTAAAATGAGTATCATGGATAGATAAAATTGTCCCCAGGACTTCATGGATTCTCACCACCTTCTCCAGATACGTCCTAAAAAACTCCATTGATCTCGACTCATTAACCACTATAAAGTGGTCTGATTTCATCAAAAAATATAATATTATCCATATATATTAAAATCCTCCCTAAGATCAAGGTAAACTGGTAATGAAGTCCATCATGTTTTCCTACCACTTCCTTCAAGTAATTTCTAACAGCTGGAGAAAACCACTAGGAACATAGTTCTCAACCTTCATCTTCTGGAAGACCAAACATCGAGATGGAAACTTTGCAACTACATGCTTCAAACAAAGCCACCAAAACTTACCTCTTAGATATTGATACATATTTTTCATGTTAGAATATACTTACAAGGGTGAGATATGGAACTCTCAAAGAACCACCTCATTCATCACCAAAGGGATGAAAATACTTCCCTAGAATAAAACCCACTGATTCTCATCCTTAGACCAACCATCAGGGGAATTGCCAAAGATAACTCAGTCTCTCGAGACCTCCACCTCAGAATCCCCTAGATGGAAATCCTTCACCTGCTACACCAATACAACTATACTATCATCTGAAAAATACAATCTATTCCCCAAACCTCTCCCATATCAAGATGCATCTCTAAGATATAATCCATTACTCTCCAAGAATATATAGATTCATGAATGGTATCACTATGAGACTTCCAACTTAGTACATCAGCTAAAATGTTTTCCTTTACTTCTATATAAAAAATCTTAAAGTCATAATCCTGTAATAATTCTATCCACCTTTGTTGTTACAATTTTAGGTTATGTTGGGAGAAGACATACCCTAGTCTCTTATGATTGATAAAAACCAAAAAATGGTTTTTGATGAGCTAATATCACCACAAATTTAGGGAAAACACAAATGTTTCTTACTTAAGATGATGTGTGGGATAGTTACGCTCATGAGCATGTAATTTACATGACCCATAAGAAGAAACTAATCTATGATGCATCAGAATACAACCCAAATCAAGACACAAAGAAACACAAAAAACCTCAAACTGAACTCCCTCTTCTTGAAAACAAAGGAATGAATAACTTACTAACTTATCCTTTAGAAAATTGAAGGTGTATGACACTGAATAGTCGATAAGAATGCCTGATCCTTTCTAGTTAATGTTTTCAGAGGAGTCGCAACCTGATAGAAATTGGCTACAAACTCCTATAATATCCTAAAAAGCAAATAAAATTATGCACTTCTACAACGATCTTGGTAGATGACCAAGAAATGACTAGATCAATATTTGAAGGATCCACAATTAAGCCTTTTTAGAACATGACATTCCCCAAGAAATAAACTTCACAATACCAAAAATCACACTTTGAAAACTTCTCGAACAGCTGCTCTTGAAGAACTCTCAAAATGGAATGAAAATTCTCTACGTTATCTTCCATAAATGTATATTACACAAGTGTTTCATTGATGAAAACCGCCAAAAACTTATCCAGAAACTCCCTAAACACTAATTTCATCAAACCCATGAACACTGTTGGAGTGTTCCTATAATGAAAAAGTTTTTTTAAATATATATAATTGATTTGAGAAATAATATAGTTATATATATAAATATATTTTATAAGGTTGTACTGAAAATTAATATTTTTTATCATGATAATTTATGTTTGAATATATATATACATTATATAAACATATTAAAATATATATGTCAAAATATATATACGTTGAAATATATATGTTACATATATATATGTTTAAAAATATTATTCTTAGTAATGTAGTATAATGTAAGATATATACTATAATATAAAAACAATTTTAGATGATAATATAAATTAATTAAGTACTAAGTAATTTTTTAGGAACCAATGAGTATTACATTAATGACATTAATTCGTAGCCATTAATAAAACATTTGTTTCAATACTATACTCTGAAAGTTTACATGTTTTTGGAAAATTAAATGCACGAGTCTAGTTATATTGTCTTCAAGAAATTTATTTTTTTAGCATATACTCTTTTATCCCTCAAAATTTCAACTTATTGTTTAATTTATTCAATATGTTATTGAGGAATAAATATAGAAAATAATTCTCTCCAAATATACTATCTAGATTCAATGTAACAAATTTTCAAGCATTTTTTGATACCTTAATGGAAGAATATTGGAATGTGGTATTATTTATACTCTATTCTTTAATTATTTCATATCTATCATCAAAATTTCAGCCTTTTACATGACCTAATTTTGGATTTGTGGTTGAATCATTGATGAAAATATGTCTAGTCTGGAAGATTCATTGAATTTGGATGCATTGACTTCACACATGATTTTTACCATGATAAAGTTTGAACTATATTTTCCTTAAGTTGGATTAAATAATCCAAATAAATTCATATAACATATATAAAAATTTCATTCTAATCCATTAATGGGGGAAAATGTTATGATTGAATTTATGTGGTGGGACCCATCCAGTTTGATCCACATCAGTGTTAATTTAATGGCCACTTATCACCCCTCAAAATATAGATCCATATTTCATTATCTAAATAAAAAATTTAGAAATAATTGTATATAATCTAAAAAAAATAAAATATGGGTGGAATAATATTTTAGAAGAAAAATAATAAAGTTCAATTAAAAGGGAAAAATGGAATTCCCATGAAATTTTCAAATTTATTAATCATTATTATTAATAAAAATTTATTTAAGAAATATCATAAAATTAAATGGGTGATTGATGTCTTGGATGTCCTTAACCATCCTTGAAAACATTAATTTTCAATGAAAAACATTGGTATTAATTTTACCCAAAATTAATTGGCCTTAATAGAAAAATAATAATTATTTAAACCCTTAACTCTACCCCTCCTCAAGTATAAATACCCACCCCTCTTCCCATTCTCCCACACCCAATTCAATTTTATCTCGCCATATACCTCCCAAGGATTTTCTTACATTACTCTCTCTTCAATATTGAAGATTTTTTTTGGTCTGAAGGTTGTCCTTTCCAAGATTTAGGAAGTTACTCTTCATGGTAAGTGAATTATCCTCTTCTCATGTTTCATTCAAGTACCTCATTTTTATATGTCTCTAAATTTTGAATTAATTTCTTTTCCAAACAATTTTTTATTTTCCTTTTACTACCAAAATATAGTTTTACCAATGGGATACCTCTTTTCCCTCTCATTATTCCCTCCCTTTAATCCATGTTTTATACCGTCATGATACCAAATTCATTTCTTGAATTTCTCTCTTTTATGTGAGTAGTTCCAAATATTTTAAATAACCAAACCACTTATTTTTAAATGGGTATTCACCTATATATAAACATAATTTATTGATTCAATTATTTACATATATGAAACCCACATTACCTCTTCATGGGTTAAAAATTATGTAATGTTAATGTCTATAATCACCTATATACTCAATGATTTTTATGAAACCCATTATTTATTATCCTAAAGTTATTTATGAAATGATTTATTATGGTCAATGTGGATCACATGAATTAATTCATATGAAGGGTGTTCCTCGATAGAACTTCAATTTATTGGGTAAAGAATTAATCTCTAGAGATGGAATGTTCATGATACCTTGGCATCATGCCTTGGTAATGTTTCATGATAGCTTAGGGAATAACCTTTGAAATATGAAGGGTGTTCCCTAATAGTGCTCTAATGCATTGGGTAAATAATTAATATCTAGAGATGAAATGTTTTACGATACCTTGGTGAATAACCTTGGTAATTATGTTTTATGACACCTTGGTGATATGATTATGAATGTATTATTTTTATGTTGTAGAAATATTTTTATATTATGTATCATGTACTTATGATTATTATCTTATGATGTGCCTCTTGATTTATCCATGATAATCTTTCATGTCCAATTCCTTTTTTTCCTTACTATGGTTTATGATCATCCTATTCTATTGATGTATGTCCCTAGGAAATTACTTACAATGAGGTGAAGTACGATGGAATATAAAATGATTCTTTCAAAATGATTAAATAATGTTTATGTTTATGTTTTACTTATGTAATTCATGTGTTATATATGTACCTAGTTTCCAAGACACTAGACTACAAAATATCCTTTGATGTTATTAATGTAATATTTTTTTAATTAATTATGTTAAAATTCAAGTATTAAAAAGACAATTCATCATAGTTCATCACACCGAACAACATCACAACAAACTCATAATGCCCATAACAACATCGAAAAGAATTTTTTGGAACATCTTCATCCTTCACCTACATCTGATGATATCTTGAACAAAAATTGATCTTTGAGAACCAACTTTATGCTTTTAGCTGATCGAATAAATAATTATGTTGTGGAAGAGGATAAAAGGTTTTTACTTTCATCTGATTCAATCAATGATAATTGATACATATATACAAACTACCATCAGCCTTCTTCACGAAAAAAATGGCACACCCTAAGGTGAAACACTCATCTTAACAAAACCCTGCTATAAGAGATCATCAATATATAAACACATCTATCGCAACACATAATATATCCTATAAAGATACATTGAGATAGGAGAAATTCTTGGTTTCAACTCTATTCCAAACTCAACCTCTCTTCAAGGGGGTAACACTATAACCTCCTCAAAAAAAACATCACGGTACAATTCCATAACCTTGGGAAACATCATCAGCTGAACCTTTAAAAAAATTAGCATCATCTTGGCCATCAATGAAGACAATGACAGAACATGCCTCCAACCCATCTGAGGGTCTTTCTAACTAATGAACATTATTGGATCTCCATCAGTATCATATAACACAACCTACCCCCTAAAGTAATTCAAACATCTAGTTTATTCTGAGGATGATGTTGTATGGTTGTATCAGTAAACATAAGAAATATCTCAAAGAGTGGTTCATCCCCAAAACTAACTCAAAGTCTCTAAATAATTTATACAAATAATCTAGACCTCCTACTAGCATAGTCAACTCCAAGGGAACTAAAATTCATTCAACCTCAAGTCCCAAATCATGGACTAGGTCATGTGATTAAAGGAGTGTGTAGCTCCTAAATCAAACAACGCATGAACCCAATTAAAAAAAAGAAAAGGGTACCTCAAATTACATTTAGATCTCCTAGAACTAACAATGACATGGAATTAAGTTGATAACAATATACTACACATACTCTAAAAACCTTGTAAAAACCGCCTCCATGACTGTACTATGCTCTCTGAGGATGAGGAGCATCTTGGGGATATCACTTTCCTTCCCCATATCCTCTCTACCGATCCTAGGTTGGAGCATCATACTACCAACTTAGCTGAAACTACCTTAATAGAGGAAATTGAAGTGGAACACCTGGTGCATGCTTCCTTCCAAGAAAGTTTGGGCACTCTTTCTACTGATGACCACATCCTCCACACAAAAAATAACCATATGATCGCTTAATAAAGACAAGAAATTCACCACCCTTAGAGAAATGAGATGATGAGGGATGAGACTTACCCTTGGATATCTCAAATTTGTTCTATCTAGGAAACATGGAACCCTGGACCATAGATCTTCTTCATGAGGAATCCTAATGACTCCCCTCTCATGATGATGTGGTTTTGGATATCATTCTCTTAACAACATCTTCTCTCACTAGCACCTTGAGATATATTGACAACATGAAAGAGGTGACCTGGAACTGAATATCTGGACACAAATCCTCTTTGAAATGACTAACCCTATCCTCCTCATATGGAAACAAGTCTAAAGCATATTGGAGAAGGGTACACTAATAGATCTCAAACTTCTGCACACTGGAACTCCCCTATCAAATGGTAATATATCATAGAAACTGGTCACCTTTTTGGTTGAAGAAAAAAACTATGCTCAGAACTAGTCCCTAAACTTCTCCCATAAGACCAAAAAATCCCCAATATACATAAGGAATAAAACCCACCACTACCTCATTTCTTTATCCAGCATTGTCACCTCCAATGAAACCCAGTGATCCTAAGAACAGATTGAACTGAAAGCTATCTCAACCTCCTCCAACAAGTATTCTGTCACTAAGTAAAAAACAGATCCCTCATAATTTTATAGACTATAGAAATAAAACTCTCAAATTTTTCTCCAAGTGTTATAGTCATTTACCTCTACTCTGTAGCAATTTATTGGCATATCATTCTGAACATCTTCAGCATGAACCTGATAAGGATGTCGACCTGAGGCCATACTTGAAAAATAAAAAATGGTTAGCGACTCTTAAACCTATAATATGAAATATTTAACATTAATTAATTAATTAATTAATTAATTAAGGTACAAACTAATCCAAAGTTATACCCATTTCAAACACAGGCATAAATAATAATGATGCATTTTCCTTTCCCATGTCTCTACTTTGTAATCAGTATCACTTAACTTAGTAGTCTTGGTAAACTTAAATATATACACATTATATCATAGGGGTCCCTAAATACTCATGTATCAACCAGTATCCCTTATTTACATCATTTACTAAACTTAGATGACATTGTTTCCCTACCAACCCTTATATACCTCACCTATGTCTAACTCCATCATATCCTTTAACCTGAACCTTTGATACCACTCTATCATGACCCCTCCCCCCAAAGTCACCCCTAATAGTCCAATAATAAGAGAATTTAGATGGAGACCACATGAATCCCGCCTCTAATTGGAAATGTGTTGGTGACAAGAACAGAGGGTATAATGAACATACAAATGGAAGGCATTACCCTTTAAGAAAACATTCAGAAAGGAGAGATAAGGTAAGTACACTAATCAACTCTTACTCAGATATAATAAAATAAAACCCAAGTACATATATGTAATGTCATACATGACTAAAGAAATTGGAAAGGAAAACTAAAACTACTAAAAAGGTAAACTCAAAAACAACCATGAAGCCCAAACAACTCAGGATCAACCACGAGCAAAAAATATCCATCCCAATCTCCAACCTTCTCTTGTTGACTTGAAAATTAGTTTATATATACTTAGGGTGAGAATAATAGGTATACTTAGTAGGATATTCCCTAGATCCTCATGTGTAAAAGAAAAAGAAATCATACTATAGAGCAGTAAACAACAAATGAAACTAACTCATCACCTAAATAGGTATTATAATTTCCCAGCCACACCATTTCTATCTCTCACCAATTAATACAAACAAGAGATAATTTATTATAGTAATAAAATAAGGGTGCCTTGTTACCGCTACCCCACTGGTTTTTCAGTCTACCCTAACATCATTCATCCTAATCTATCTCTCTCCAAAAGAAGCCATCCCGAAGACTCATGGGATAAGTATCAAAATATTCCTCTCATGCATCACATCATCCCATTATCTCATCCACATAGTAACCGAATATTTCTAGGAGCCTCCACATCATGTATGTCATGTATCATACATCAGGTATTATATCTCAAGCCACCACAGCCCATACACTGAGAAATGTAACTTGATCCATTATATCTCATACATGTCATACCTATAATAATCATGTGAATACTATCTAGAGATACATGTGTGTGAAACAAGAACAAGAAATTACAGCTCTCTACACACACATATGGGGAATCTAAACACTATGATTGAATGTCCCAAAGGCCTAAATTTTTATTGATTTTTGATAAGCCCCCTTTTAAGGCTAAAGGGGGACAACCAAGACTTCAAGGACATAGAGACATAAAAAAAATCAAAAAAAACAAGAGGTTTTCCACCTAGGATAGAACTACATAGAATAACCCCTTCTTAACATCAACGTCATTAAGGAATGCCTCCACTAGAGCATGGATGCTCAGTAAGTTGTCCCATGCAAAAATGCACGGGCCCGGTACTGATGGCAGCGCCATACCCTCTCAATCTTCCAAATATGAAAATCCATGCACAGTGAAGGTGATCTAATCTAACCTCATATTAATCAATTCTATGTAGACTATATGGGTTCCCCAGCATGAAGCAAACATGAGACCATGGCACCACCAACAACGACCATCCTGGGCGAATCCCACCGCACTCTACAAGACATCCCGCCACCACCGTCGCAGAAGCCCAGAAGACATTCCAAGGGACACAAGATCACACCATCATCACCAAGGACTAGATGGCCCAACATCATGATGATAGAACGCCACCGATGGGGGGATCCGGGTCGTCATGAACCAAAAACATCGCTCTGGGCATGGATTTTTTCCAATCAGACCACGAATAAACCATCACCGGGTTCTGAAGTAGGCCAGCCATGATTTCAAAACAATGATCATGAAAATGCAGAAGAACTAGTGACATAATACCTCAAAAAACCACCATATTCACATCTAATATATGATATTCCGAATCACCAGAAATATCCAGAATCTTTAAATCGAACAACCTGCAAAAACTCACAGAATCTGAAGCCCAAAGCCTCCCCCTCCACGAACGGCAGAACAGATGTCGAGCCACACTAGAAACCCTCCATAGGCATGGCTAGGTCACAAAAGACTCACCGAGCTAGATCCACTTTGTCGGCACCGAACGTCTGATATGCTCTGAACTGAGAAGTCAGGACCACGCCAATCCACATCGTCAATGAAAGTGGAGATCCGTGCCAGGACGAACGCCTGAGAACCACCAAGACTTCATCAACAATACATCATCCTTGGAAGTGACATGCCAATATAATCGATGATGCCGGGAAAGGGATCTAGAGACCAAACCCCACCGTATTCAGACGAACCCCACCGATGCCAGACCACACCCACGATGAGCCAAGGCTAGATGGAGCCACAAGTCGATCCAGACCGAAGGGGGAAGGGGAAGAGAAATCAATGGGAAACCCTAGTTGCCATGGAAGAGAGAAGAGACTCCGCTCAAAGGCTCATTGTCACTGATACATATTTCACCTTCCTCAGGAAGCTAAACACTATGAATACCATCACATAGTACTACCAAGAGAAGAGATCATAGTGATAGGGTTTAGTTAGTCATTTGTCCCTCACCAACCAAGATATTAGGGAAAACACCCTCCCATAGTCCACTGGTTTTCAGTCACCCTATCGAAAAGAGAGGGGTTGAATATGAAATAACAAAACATATAGGATATAATATAGCTTAAAACCACACTATGGTAATTAACCTAGTCTCAGGCACAACTATAGTTATTGTCTCTTATAAACTCAGTTTCCACCACTAAGAACTAGATATCCTATCAGTACTCAAGCATTTAATAAGACTTTTATCAAATTATTTCTTTACTTTTTAACATCCCATATTTATAAAAAATAGTTTTATTTTATCTTTAATTAACTGATTCATTTAATATAGGTTACTACTATGGGTAACCTAAGGCATCAACTATAACAAGATATAATTTATTTAAACATGCTCCCTAGTATAAAATCTAGTTTCAACAAACCGTGAGGTGAAAAGTTCTCATTTTACATGATTTTTATTATTTTCATCAACAAGAATTATAGTTTCATGTTATTTATCCAATTTCATTAGCACATAGAATAAAAAATTTAATTTCAAACATACATAAAGCATAAATTTGATTACTATAAAATTACAAAAATCTAAGTATTCATTACATGAGTCTATTTAATTATTTATCCAATAAAAAATTTATAGGATTTAATTTATTTAACCAATTTCATCAAAACAACACATTTAAACCAAAGCATACCAAAAATGAAAAACAAGAATATCATATAAAGAACACTATTTAGAAAATAAATAGGAAAACTATTATCATGGTAGAAAACAATGGAATAATATCACTACAACCAAAAACCAATTCTTTTCATTAACCAATTTATCCATTATTAGGGATAATTCCACTACCACCCAAAAAGATAAAGCGTGATGACTTTACGATTGTACATAAATAAATAAAAGAAATAATTAATCCTCTACCTCAAATATTTCTAATTTTTTTAAATATAAAGGGACCATTAACATGGATCTCCGATCAAATATCCCGTAAAAAACTATGATCTCCTAAGGATATCATGCCATGAACACACTGAAAAAAATCCATTTTAATGTTAGAGGTCAACTACCAAAATATTGAAAGAATAAATAAGAGAAAACAAGATCATACGGTGAAGAAATCAATAGAAAAGAGGAAGACCGCACCTCAGATCAACACAGTTTAGACATGGGAAGTCAGGGATCAAATCCATCTGAAAGGGGATTCATAGGCCTTTGAAAAAATCTCTTGGGTTCCTAGGGGTTGAGAGAGACACTTGAGAGAAAAGTGGGTTCACAGGGGGATTGAGATTTTATGGGACAATTTAAAAACTAAAGACCATGGTGCAACCTCCTAGATCATTCCATGGGACTAGCTGACATAGGGAGGTCTACGGCACAATGCAAGGGACCATGACGCAGCCTGGCTGGTCAAATTTCTTTCAAGGAACATGGGGAAGACCATGGAATAGATCTTATAAAAGAGGAATGGGTCTATGGTGAATCCTCCTAAATTATGTCTAAGTAATGATAAATCCTATAAGGAGCCTACTTTGCAGCCTATCTCCATGGCATAACTACCTCAAAAAAGGCAGAACACCCTCAAAGCACTATACTGTAGTCGGGCTTCTCCACACCATAGAAGTCATATGACCTATGACACAACCCTTTACCATGACATAGAAACCCATCCAGGCTATGCCACAAACAACATACATGGAGAAATCATTTAAAAAATGAAAATGGATCTAGATATCCTACCTCCAAGATCCTACACCACAAGAGACACCCTTACGATGCAGTCTAAGGCTCCATGGTGTAGAATTTTCCTAACTCCCAATTTTCCCTCCAAAACATCTTGGAACCTTCTCTAGACACCTACAACACCCGAACTCATAAAGGGGTACTAGGTTTTGGGACCTTATAATTAATAACAAAATTTTTCTATATAAAATAATGAAATGTTTTATGAAATTGTAAATATAATGAATGGTTTATAAATTCTAAATATGGATAATCATGTTTATAACTTTCATGACCTGACCCATCGAGGCATTCCTAGTTGATGATAATATGAATGTGACTACCCCAAGATCGTCTCCAATAAGGAAATAGATGGAGACCAATAGTAAGTAGGCATATCACACCCATGGGAGTCCTTAGCCTATAATACCATTAAACATGAACACACAAAATCTCCATGAAAAGTGTAGATATAATAATTCAAATTTTACCAAAATGTAGGAATACATCTCTCCCAAAACCATAGTATTTAAAACACCAAATAGAAAAATATAATCTCACTAGAAAATAATAAAATTATCCAAAATTATTAGGAGTATTGTACTACTGTCAAATTCAACCATCGGTACACACCTCGGTCTTTCTATCTTGCTAACCTCAGCCTACTTTGGGTCCTCTAAAAACTTCATTGAATGGTATATCATTTTCATAATGTTGAGTCAATAATGTTTCCTTATGAATTTTCTATTCCTATATGTTTTTAAAATCACAAACACTTTAGGCAAATTATCTTTCCCTAAGGATTATTTTATTAAGGAAAATTTCCCTTCTCTAAAGAAATTTTTATCCTTACCTTTATTTTCACTGCCTCATTTTATAAACCTCTCAAAACTAAACTCATTTTACTGCTTATTCAAAAATTAAAATTCTTATCTAAAACCTAGGAATCTTATAGTTCCTTGGATATAGAGTCTTCTGTTTTTAGACTTTTAATTCTCTGAAATTTACACTCTAAATTATCTGAAATTCAGACTCAAAAATTTCTAAAATTCAGACTCTAAATTCTTTGAAATTTAGACACTGAATTCTCTAAAATTCAGACTCTGAATTCTATGAAATTCAGACTCTGAATTCTCTGAAATTCAGACTCTTAATTCCTTATAATTTAGACTCTGAATTCCTCAGAATTCTGAATTTGAATTCCTCATAATTCAAACTCTGAATTACTCAGAATTCAGACTCCGAATTCCTAAGAATTCGGACTCTTAATTCATTGTAATTCAGACTCCAGAATCTATATAATTCATATTCCAAATTCTGTGTAAAACAGAATCTAAATTTTCATGTTTATAGAATCTGATTGTTTTTATGTTTAGACTGCAAATTCTATTTTTCCTTAGATTCTAGATATTCATAATTGGTTAAGCTAATTCATTTTTCCTTACACATTCTTTTTTATGTTTGAAATGATGTCATACAATTTGTTTCTAACTAACCTTTGGGTGAGTGACACGTGTATAGGTCCCTCTGAAATTCAAGGAAAAATATGACTGTTTGAGGAGGGAGTCGACCGTTGAATTTTTTCCTATAAATAGAAGATCATTTTAATGATATCATTATCTATATGTTGATCACCCTAGATATTACATGATGTGATGTTGTGAAGTGATTTCTAGAGAGAGAAATACTCTCATGATTTGTGTGTTTCATGAACATCTTTTTCAGTCGTGAAAATCTTATTCAGCTTACTTTGTGTAACTCCGATTATTGCTGAGTACAATCAAGGGCTTTGGGGGATAGGAAGAAAGAGGTTCCGACTACCTTAAAGATTGAGGGCTTGCAGGGATAGCAATATAGAATCTGATATTCCTATTGAAGGCTTACCCTAGTGTGGGTAAGATAGACTTTTTTGAAAGTATAAATCAAGGGACCTTTATCTAAGGTTGTTGGATACCGTAATCTTTGGGTTAAGATATTTCATACTTGTTACTTTTTTTTGTTTAAAGTTTTTATTTCTATTGTATTTTGATAAAGTAATAAAGTATAACTTTCTTTTACTTTTCTTACTCTGATAAATAATATTATATATGCTTTAAGGTAAAATATTCCTTTAAGAAAATTGTCCTTAAGTTTCATTTTTGGATTCATATTTTCAGAACCTAAGCAATTTTTTTTCGTAGAACTAAAAGAGGATTTGTGAATTTACCTTGTTTAACTTTGTTAAACATAGTTTTCATTAAGGTTAAAAATGAAAGTTTTTAAATTTAAAATTCACCCCCCTCTTGTAATTGAGCATCTACATACACTATTTGGATCCTACAATTGGTATTAGAGGAGGTCTCTTTTTTTAACTCATATAGACATAAAATATTATTAAAAAGTAAAGCGAAGATTACATGATTCTGAAGGAGGAAATTTTATTACAATCTTTCTCATAAAAAGGGTAGAGCTCAATTGAAAGGTCATCACTCCATGTAATGTCCTGGTTGTTCACTTATTGGCAAGACCATCTGCGACCATGTTTGCTTCCTGATAGACATGAGTGGAAATGTATCTGAACTCCAGAAGCGAGTTAAGACATTTCTTCCAGTGCACTGTGAGAGACCCCACAAGGTGAACCACGCCATTCCAGATAGCTTGGATAATGGTGGTAGAGTCACTTTCTATCCAAATTTTATTCCATCCTCTTAGTTTAACAAAGTTGACTGCATGAATCACTACCATCATCTCAACCTCAAGGGAAGAGGCAAACCCACATCCATCGAAAAAGCAGCCATGAGAATGTCCAAGAGAGTCCCTAAAAATGTCCCCACAGCCTACGGGATATGGATTTCCTTTGGAAGCTCCATCAACATTGATTTTTATCCATCCAGGAAAAGGGGCTTGCCAGAACACTTCAAAAAAGAGCTTTGGATTCTTGTAGATCCCTTTGATTCTAAGTCGTCAAAGAATCATTAAATCACCAACCGAATTATCACAGTGGAATTTTTGAAGCGTGGAAGCATCAAATTTTCCTTGTTCTAAATTTTCTTTCTTAACTTTTCTTGTTCAAGTTTTGCTTAAATATTTTTATCTTTGTTTATAAAATTTTTATATTAACGTGTTTTTGTGGAAAATATATTTTTCTTATAGAATGGAAGGTATAAATGTTGGTTCTATTGAAAACATTAATCCTAAGAGACCACCAATTTTTTATGGTAATGATTATGAGTACTAGAGAGATAGAATGAAGGCCTTTGTCATTAACACTGAAGTAGACAATTTTTTTATGCTCACTGGTGAATAAAAAATTTCAGACAAGGAAGTCAAAACCTTCACCAATCAAGAAAAATCAAAATATCAACTAAATTAAAAGGTATACAATACTTTGTTGTGTTCTATGACTAGGAATTTATATAGTCAAATATCTTCTTGTGAAGCTTCCAACTGCATCTGGAAGAAACTTGAAGTTACTCACTTTGGAACTTCAAAAGTGATAGAGACCAGAAGAGCAATGTTAAGAGCAGAATATCATGGATTTTTTTTTCATATGGAGAACTAGTTTGCAAAGTGAAACAAATATTTATGACCATTGTAAATATTCTTCAATCTATCGAATAAAAAGGTTTAGATGATGAAATTATTGTGGACAAGATTATAGATATTATTCCCAATGAGTGGGAATCCAAAAGAATAGCCATTGATGAGAACAGGAGAGTTTCCAATATTACTCTTGATGAAATTTTTAGAACTCTTCTTCAATATGAAATAAGATTGAAAAGATATGATGATATGAATAAGAATAATAATGAAAATGGAAGTATTTCCTTTACTACTACTAAAGTCAAGACTCCGGAAAGGGTTACAAGATCTAATTCTAATAAATTCATTGTTCTATTTGATTTTAGTGAAAGATAACATTCTGAGAATGAGTTAGCAAATCTTTCTCGAAGGATGAATAAGATAGTGGGAAAGAAATACTTTCAGTATAGATATAATAAGAAAGAAAGAAAAGACAATAAAGACTCGGAAGTCACTTTCTATGAATTCAAAAGAGTCAGACACAACAGGATAGATTATCCCATGCTTAAAAGAAAATATTGAAAAGAAAATCATTCTGATAGGAATAGAAATAATTATTAAAAATATAAAGAAATTTTTATCCCTTCTCTAAAGAAATTTTTATCCTTACCTTTTTTTCACTGCCTCATTTTATAAACCACTCAAAACTAAACTCATTTTATTACTTAGTCAAAAATTTGGATTCTTATCTAAAACCTACAAATCTTATAGTTCTTTGGATATAGAGTCTTTTTATACTCTAAATTCTCTGAAATTCGGACTTTGAATTCTTTGAAATTCAGACTCCGAATTCTCTGAAATTTGGACTCTGAATTCTCTAAAATTCAGACTCCAAATTCTCTGAAATTCAGACTCTGAATTCCTTAGAATTTAGAATCTGAATTCCTCATAATTCAGACTCTAAATTCATTGAAATTCAGACTCCATAATCTATAGAATTCAGATTCCAAATTCTATGTAAAACAGAATCCGAATATTCATTTTTATAGAATCTGGTTGTTTTAATGTTTAGACTCTGAATTCTATTTTTCCTTAGATTCCAAATATTCAGAATTGGTTAAGCTAATTCATTTTTCCTTACACATGCTTTTTTAAGTTTGAAACGATGTCATGCAAATTGTTTCTAACTAACCGTTGGGTGGGTGACATGTGTACAGGTCCCTCCAAAATTTAAGGAAAAATATGACCGTTGGAGGAGGGAGCCGATCATTGAAGTTTTTCCAATAAATAGAATCTTATTTGAATGAGATAATTATCTATCTGTTGATCACCATAGAGATTAAATGTTTTGATACTGTGAAGTGATTTCTAGAGAGAGAAATACTCTCATGCTTTCTGTGTTTCATGAACATCTTGTTCAGTCGTGAACATCTTGTCCAGCTTGCTTCGTGCGACTCTAATTGTTATCGAGTACAATCGAGGGCTTCTGGGGATAGGAAAATAGATGTTCCTACTACCTTAAATATCGAGGTCTTGTGGGGATAGCAAGATAGAATCCAATATTTCTATCAAGGGCTTACCCTAGCGTGGGTAAGACAAAATTTCTTGAAAGAATAAATTAAGGGACATTTATCCAAGGTTGTTGGATACCCTACTCTTTGGGTTAAAAGATTTCCTACTTGTTACTTTTTTTTGTTTCAAGTTTTTATTTACAATTTATTTTGATAAAGGAAGAAAGTATAACTTTCTTATATTTTCTTGTAATTTACTTACTATGATAAATAAGATTTTATACGCTTAAAGGTAGAATCTTCCTTTAAGAAAAGTGTTCTTAAGTTTTATTTCCGGATTCAAATTTCTAGAACCTAAGAAAGTTTGTTTCAAATAACTAAAAGAGGATTTGTGAATTTACCATGTTTATCTTTGTTAAACATAGTTTTCATTAAGATTAAAAAATAAAGTTTTTAAACTTACAATTCACCCCCTCTCTTGTAATTGAGCATCTACATACACTATTTAGATCCTACACATAATACACAACATGTGTGGAAAAATCCCATATAGGAATGAGTATAATAATACATAGTAGCCACCACAAAAACCAAAATAAAAGGGATCAACTAAAAAGAAACATTTCACTTGACCCCAAGCCAGAGGAGAAAACCCAAGCAAGAGAGTACATGAAACTCCATCTTAACCATTACTCTTTTATACATGACTAGTCAGCTCATCTCAACATGGTATGTTGAATATACATCTTCATAAGGAATCATAGAATAAACTAAATATAATCAGCATAAACTCCCAGTCTCAAGAGGTCCCAACCTCACTGCCAGCCATATGCTTTTACTTGAGGCTCAAAGGTATTTATTATCTAGGAGAACTAACTCCAAGAGACCCACCACACTAGATGGAAATCACTCAAGATATCTCAATCATCAGGTATCTCTAAGCTGATGGCACATCCTTATCATCCCTAATGGAATCCATCCAAGAGAACCTACTCAATAGGTATTACCACAAATAAATTCATGATAGAACCTAGTAAATCTCGATAATCTGATAGGGGATCTCACACATGTATCATGGGGGACTCCATGAACCCTAATGGAACCTAGAACATATCAACTCATAGATAGGGGATCATAACGAAGAGCATTGGGGGATTCCATGAACCCATTCTAGAACTTCATAAATTTGAAAAATCTGATAAGGGGTCACAACCAGGACTATTGGGGGACACCAAAAACCCTTTTGAGACTCATAACCATGATACAAAAATAGGGGATCACATCCAGGACCATTGGGATATACTGTAAACCCAATCTAGAACTACCCTCCAAGTAGGGGATCGTAAACTAAATGATATCACAAAACCTACTGGATCAACCCTCTAAGTAGGGGATCAATGCCCGTGAAAGAGGGCCATAATGATACCAAAAAACCCCACTTAGGAAATACAATGCAATATAGGATCATAATTTAAGATTCCCAGAGGGATAAAAAAACTCTATCTAAACTAAGATCATCGTGGGTATCACAACACTATGCTCAGGATGAAATGACACATTGTACCCTCAGGGGATGGACCAAGGAAGTGCACCCACCTGGCTCTAACCTATACATCTTTAAAATAATCATCCTAATATCATCACCTCATGTTGTATCTCTCATTTCATTTCTCTAAATCCAAAAAAATATACACCATCATGTACCATGCAGAAAGACTACTTATGATAGGCTACTCACAAGCCTTTATCCGAGTCCTGAATGTAACGACCCAGAGTTTTATCAATAGAAATTTCCTTCTTATAATTATGTTATATAGTATAATCACTTAAAATAACATAGAGAACACAATAAAAAATTTATAAATGATGAATTAATGAAATAAAAGGCATTTCTAGAAGTTAAGGAATATATATCAAAGGAATAGTTACTTGACCTTTAGAATAGTAACATGACCCTTATGAATAGTAAAACAAAAAATTGAATAGTAAACTCACCAATGAAAGTATAAATAAAATTTATCCATCTTATAAGTGAAAATATGATATAATTATATCATAGAATAAGTAAATAAATATTTTAAAAATTATTAAGTGTTGGTATTTTTGTAAGTCATAAATATTTAATTACAATGTTATGATTAATTTAATAGTTAAAAAAATATTTTTATAAAATGTATTCATAAATTAATATTTTGTTTTATTATTATTTTAATATAATTTTATGAGACCTTAAGTAATTTTTCAAATTGTTACAAAATCAATTATAATTTTAAAATCTGTATTTTCTAAGTAAATGATGATTTTAATACAAATTAAAATTTATCATATTTAGAAAATTATTTTCATAAAATTGAGTTCATTTTTGAATTATACATGTAAAAAATGGTTAATGTGGATTTTTTGTATTTTTTTGAAATACTTGAATTTTTTGTGAATAATAAAATACGATAATTTATGATAAATGCTAAATACATGAATTATGGAGTAATAGATGATGTATGGTTGATGTAAGACCAAAATTTAGAAATATCCTTAATTATTTTAATATTTTTTGTTATAATTATCAAACTATTCATAGTCTTGATCCAAAATAATAAACTAATGATTAAAATATTGAGAAAACACCCCTTTTCTCCATTATAAATATCACCCCTCACCACCTATTTTCCTCACACCTCTCAAGCCTTGATCCTTATCCAAATTATACCAAATAATCTTCACAAACAACTCCCACAATTCTAGGATATTTTTTTCTTAACAAAAGACCAAAACCAATCCCCCATGGAGGCTCTCATGAAGAAGGAATCAAGATGTAAAACCCTCTTCCTTTTCTTTTAATTTATTTTCAAGGCCCTTTATTTTATTATATTCTCATCACTTAACCATATCTAAGTGGAATTAAAACTAAATAATATTTCATGTAATGTAATTTTATCATGTTTATGGAATAATTATTCATTAAATTTTATCGACTCTCTCTTTTATTTTAAGAATGAAAACATCGGTTGTGAGGTACAGATCTACAACCTTCATCGATGGCATGCTTTCATATTTAAATTCCACCTTTAAGGATGGTAATGAATCCATTTTTATAGTTGAAACATATAATATTATATGTTTTAAAACCTATTTAATATTCTGGAACTAGTTTATATACATGATATTTAATAATTTAACAAAACTAGTTTGTGATGACAAAAATAACTCTAAATTAATATAAACGAATATCATTAATGATTTATCTAATGAATAATCCCCACTTATAGAAAAATAGTATTTTAATATTATATAAGTTCATTAATAACATATAAGTTCATTTCTAGACAACTATCCTCATTCTACATGATTTTCCATACACATATATAAGTAAATGGATCATGAAAACCAAGGAACCTAACGCTCTCGAATAAAGAAATAGAATATCTTTACCCATCAAAAAGGTAATACTGAACTTAATAAATTTATAATAAATAAAATATATTTATAAATAGTTCTATAATTTTTAATTAATGAATATAATTTTATTATCTAGTACATTAAGATCAAGTAAAGAACACCTTCAGACTTAAGGTGAGGGATTCTACCCAAACATCCATTATTCCTTCGGGTCACTCTTTCTCTATTTTTAACCAAATGAAATTTTATTTTATTTTTATGTACTTATTATAAATTATGTTTATATGTTCCAAAATCATGTATAAATATTCATTCATCTTTATTTTTTTAGGATATACATGTTTTTAAAAGTTTCCCTACTCAATTCTTTTCGATAAGCAAGCCCAGATTAAGGGAAATTTCTGAATTCTTACCCATTTTAAAGTGTGATTAATAATATTTTTTAAGCTACCATTATTTTTCTAAAATACCTCATTATATCATGAAAAACTTACTTGGTTAAATTTTGGTTTTATACAAACAGTTATTCATTTTCTATTTTAAATAATATTGAATTTTTTTCCCTTAAACCGTACTGAAATGTTTTATTTCTAAAGTTTATTAAACAATGTTTTCACTTTAGTTTTAAATCATCATGATATATGACTATATTAACTTATTAATGTCTATTTATGATTTAAATCCATCCTTTCATGGACACCATTATAAAATTCCCTTTTGATCTTCCTTTTGACATGATTATGATACCCAATTATTTCTATGAGTAACCCTTATATTTATGTTTGATTACTTATGTATGATTATTTATGTGGAAAACATATTCATGAACATTTTATTATGGGTGAATCCAAATATCTCTCTAATTATTTGGGTAATTTTTAGTCTCATGAGACATTATGTGCAATGGTATTAGGGTTTATCCTTGTCTCGTGCTCCATGTGGAATGGTCTTTGTGGTTAGCCTTGAATTGTGCTCCTCTATGTGCAACGAGCCTTGAATCATGATCCTATATATGAAACAAACCTCGAATCATGCTAAATTAATGTTTTATATTTCTATCACATTACTATGAATCTATGATTTTATGATCCCATGTTATGATTCCTTATGTTTGATCATATTCCATGCCTTTTTATATCATTATGTTATTCCTTTTAACCCATGACCTAAGCTTTATTTTAATGTTTATTCCCTTAATGGGATTTTAGATTATCCCTTTGTTCATGTTATCCCCAGATTATCCTCTATATATGTAAGGGTTCAAAGGAAGTTAGGATCTCATAATAGATGATAAATAAAGAAATGTTTTTTTAGTCCCATGTTTTCAGTTTTATGTACCTAGTATTCCAAGACACTAGGATTTACATTCCTTGGATTTAAATTTTATATTTAATTATGTAATGATATGTGTAAAAAGTTTAGGGTCTCTATAGTTGGTATCATAGGACAAAGTTTAGTTATTTTTAGATATTATGAATAGAGAACTTTAGTAATAACCTTAGTGATAGGACAAGGTATAAGAAAAAATCCCTAAATTTTGGTAATTATAGAGTAAGTGGATTATCAAGAAAATACATCCATGCCTGGATACTATAAGTGGATGTGGTTTTGGAATAGATGTAACTAGGAGTAAAAACTCTGATAAAGTGTCTAGGCCTGACTTAGGGTAACCTGGTACACGACAATGATCCTTACTGCACATGTGTTTTGACAGTCCTGGGGGATATGATTTGTTAAATTCATAAGCTCATTACAAAACATTATTAAGGGAACAAATAAAATGAACATAAGAATATATGTTAGGAAATAGATCATGGATAACCTAGATTTAAACCTATGGAATCACACGTTATGATATACTTTTCCTTTAAGATTTTATCCTTTTATGTTTAACGTTTCCTTTTTATACTTATTAGCTAAGTATTCAAGTCCCCTAATTGCAATTTATCTTTATTAGTTAATAGTGGGAAATAGAAAAACATGTGACAACAATCAATATGGTAATAAATGTGATGATTTCCCAAATGATATGACAAATATGATGAAAATGGGTGCTCAAAACTTCATGATATTACTTTCTCAGCAAGCTCAAGTTATGAATAATAACTTAAATCGTGTGGAACACCCTCATTCTCCAATGAAAGAGAAATTTGTCATCAAATAATTCATACATCAAAGGCCTATCATATTTAGTGGATCTTCTGATACCCTTCTCATAGAACAGTAGATTAACTTCATTAAAAAGATATTATCTATCCTTCTATGCTCAGAAGAAGATAAATTTGTGATAGTGGTCTATCACTTTGAAAGGGAAGCTGATCAGTGGTAGAAACTAATCAAAAATAAAAATTAAAAGGAGGAAGTTTATTCCATGGATTGGGAGGAATTCAAGAAAATGTTTTTTCAAAAAATATGTTCCCCAAACCATCCATCTCAAGATGGAAAGAGAGTTCCTTAGACTTAAGCAGAAGGAAGATGATCCTATGAGGTCATATGAATCAAACTTTACAAGTATTGTGCAATACACCTCAGGATTTGTAATGAACACCAAAAGCAAGGTGGGTCACTCCTTTAGTAGACTAAATCTAGGTCTATGAAAAGAATCAGTGATTTGAGACTTCAATAGTTATGACAACATTGTCTGTTGTGCCCTCAAGATTGAAATGGAGATCGGAGACTCTCAATGGTCTCGTGGGCCAAGTGAAAAAAAGAAGAAAATCGAGTCTAATATGGGTGGATCTTCATATAAATACCATGATGGAAAGAAGACTGAATATACCACATGTCAAAATTGTGGTTAGAAGCATCTAGGGAACTGTCTAAAGTGAAATAGGAAATGTTTCAAATGTGGAATAATGGGGCATATATCTAAGAACTGCTAAAGGGATATGAAGAATTACACGAATGCATAAGAATAAAGGAAGGCTCAGATAAATACTCAGCCTATAGTACAGTGTTTCAACTTCAAGAAACATGAGAATTTTTCAAACCAATTCCTTAACCTCGTGGTTTTCAGAGTAAATAAACAACAACCTACAAGGGAACAAGGAAGTGATTATGGTATCACCACTACTAATGTGGATCCAGAAAACAATGTGGTTATAGGTATGTTGGTTATTAATTCAATAATATTGAACATACTATTTGATTCTAGTTATACACGTTATTTCATAACTTGAAAGTTTAATATAACTATTCAAACACCACCTTAAAATTTGGAGGTTGGGTTATCTATGAGAACTGATAATGGGGAAATCATTGCATCCAAAGTATATAACTCCTCCCCAGTTAATGATTATGGGTTGAACCTACTAGAAAATCTTGTCGTACTCCCTTTGGTAGAATTTGATTCTATATTGGGCATGAATTGGATATATTTATACAAAACCAACATCAACTATCAGTAAAGGGAGATCGCTCTTCACATCCCGAAGAATCCTACAATTATTTATAAGTGTAAGGAGGAAGATGAATCTTCTTTAGAAACATCATCTCAAGTGTGGATATTATATAATTATGAGAAATAATATCTCACTCAAATGATTGATACAAAGTATATGATCATGCTCAAAGATATTCCAATCATGAGGGATTACATTGATGTATTCCCTGAATAATTGCTTGGTCTTCTGCCTGATCGAGAGGTTGAGTTCTCAATTGAAATTATTCTTGGATATCTATCTATATCAAATACACCTTATCAAATGGCCATTGTTGGGCTGGAAGAACTTAAGAAGTAGTTACAAGAGAATCTGGATAAGGGTTTTATACACACAAGTACTTCACCATGGGGTGCGCCAGTACTCTTCATTAAGAAGAAATATGGATCAATGTGCCTCTGCATCAATTATCATGATCTCAATAAAATCATGATAAAGAACAAGTATCCCCTACCATGGATAGATGACTTATTCGATCAGCTATGTGGGTCTAGTTATTTCTCTAAGGTGGACCTTCAATCAGGATATAACCAATTAAAGGTAAGGAAGGAATATATTCCCAAGACTAAATTTCAAATGAGGTATTAACACTATGAGTTCATAGTGATTACATTTGGACTCAATAATTCTCCATCAATTTTTATGGATTTAATGAATAGAGTCCTTAGAGATTACCTTGAAAATTTGTGGTATCCCTTATTGATGATATTATGATATACTCCAAGAGAAAGGAGTAACATGAGGATCATTTGAATACTATGATAAATACTTTTCAAAGGGAGAAAATATATTCAAAGTACAGTAAATGTGAGTTCTAGATGGTGTAATTATCATTCTTGGGGCATGTTATCACCAGAAAAGGAATATTTGTGGACCCTTCTAAGACAAAGGTAATTAAAGAGTGGCCCAAGACAACATTTGTAACAGATATCCACATCTTTCTTAGTATAGATAGGTATTACCAATGATTTTTAAGAACTTTTCATGGTTTTAAAACCCAATAACCAAGCTAATATGGAATAGAGTTAAGTTTTTCTAGACTCAATAATATGAGGAAATCTTTATGGGGCTTAAAAAGAGGCTTATCAATACACTAGTACTCACACTCTCGACAAGTGGATAACTCTTTATGGTGTGCAGTGATACTTAAAATAAGTTATTGGGATGTGTAATGATGTAAAATGATACATTGATATTTAATTCCTCAAGGTAATTAAAAATCCATGAGAAAAAATATCCCACACATGATCTGGAGTTGGAAGCTGTGATCTTTGCATTGAAAATATGGTAGCATTATCTCTATGGGGAGAAGTGTAAGATATATACTGATCACAAGAGTCTCAAATATATATTCACACAAAAGGAGATTAATATTCCCCAACGAATATGGTTAGATCTCATCAAGAATTACAAATGATCAATCCACTACCATCTTGGTAAGAAAAATAAGGTGTCAGATTCTCTAAGAAGAAAGGATCCTACATATTTATCAATGATGATAATTCAGAAGGATCCAATCTTCTTAGAATTACAAAGGATAGAAATGGGAATCATTATGGGAGGAATATCATCAATCCTTTCTCAAATTATTTCTCAACCTTCCCTTGTGGAGTAAATAAAGGATGCTAAAAGAAATGATTTGGAAATTTAAAAAAGGGTGGAAGCTATTAAAAATGAGAAATCCTATGAGTTAAAGATTGGTAAGGATGGAGTCGTAAGATTTGGGTTATGATTATGTGTACCATCCAATATAGAGATAAAGAAAGAGCTTACTAATGACGCACATAACTCAATTTTCTCTATTAACCCAGGGAGCACAAAGATATATCAAGATCTCTAGGAGAACTATTGGGGGGACAATATGAAGAAGGAGATCACTGAATATACATAAAGTGCCTGGTATGTTAGAAAGTGAATACTGAAAGTAAAAATTCTAAAGGTATGATGAAAAATTACCCATACAAACATGGAAATGGGAAAACATCATCATGGACTTTGTCACTAGACTTCCAAAGACATCCAGATGGAACAATGTTATATGGGTCATTATGGATCGTCTTACAAAGACATCTCACTTTATCTCAATATGAGAGGACTTATCATTTGATCAATTTTCTTAGATATAAATCAAAAAAGTGGTAAGGCTATATGGAGTACCACTATCGATTGTATCTGACTAAGATCCGAGATACACCTCCAAGTTCTGAAAAAGTATCCAACATGCTCTAAGAAATGAGCTGAACTTCAGTACAACTATCATCCTCAAACTGATGGAAAATCTAAGTAGACTATTTAGAAACTGGAAAACATGTTGAGAGTGTGTTCAATAGACTTCAAAGCAGGATGGGAGAAACATCTTCCACTGGTCGAATTTTTACACAACAATAGTTTCTAATCAAGCATAAAAATGGATCCATATGAATTACTTTATAGGAAAAGGTGTAGAACATCGGCATCCTAGGATAAAGTCGATGAGCATAAGTTGCTAGGACCTGAAATGGTTGAAAAAATTGTGGATAAGGTGAAATCCATTCAGAATTACATCAAGGCAGCGCAAAGTAGAAAAAAAGAGATATGAAAACAATCATTTATAAGACCTGGAGTTTAAGGTTGGAGACATGGTATTCCTATACATATCTCTATAGAAGAGGATCATGAGATTTGGGAAGAAAGGGAAGCTAATTCCCAGGTATATTGGCCCCTTAGAGATCCTTGATTATGTCGGAGTTGTGGCCTATCGACTAGCACTTCCACCAACCATGTCTCAAGTACATGATGTATTCCACATATCACTCTTAAGAAAGTATATACTGAATCCCTCACATGTACTAAATTCATAGGTGGTATAATTAGAGAATGATATTTCTTACAAGGAGTATCCAGTGAATATCTTGGATCATAGGGATATAGTTCTACACAACAAGACTAATCTGTTGGGAATGTATTGTCTCAACAATACTCTATAAATCTTAATTGATTTTAATGCTCACAATTACCCTTGTTTGTTTTACTAATGATATTGATTTAAGTGTATTTCAGGAAATTATTTTTAATTGAATTATTTATTTTTTAATTATATTCAAGATTTTAATTCGCTTGGAATATTTTTTAAATTGTTCAGAATTATCTTAAGTGTATTCTAGAAACATTGTTCATACCCTACATTCAGAACGTAATGTATGGAATAAACCCTACACTTGTACATTATGTATGGATCGTAAACCTTACATTTTTATTCAACCTTACATTAGAAGAATGTGTGTATGGATCATCAAACCTACACTTAAATTAATGTATAGATAAAGAACTTTATGTTTGAATGGAACCTTGTGTGTAAGAAGAGAAGAAAGTATGGTTAAAGAACCCTAGGTTAGTAAGGAACCCTATTTTTGAGGACACAAATGTATGGTTCATCAACTTTACTTTTATGATAAACCTTATGTTTTCAACCTTATTCTCGGAAAATGAATGCTATGGAGTTGAACCCTATGTTTATTATTTTATTGTTTTATGAAGGAACCCGACATTTGACTTTTCAACTTCAGAGATTTAATTTTTCAATTTTATCTCAGATTTATGAAATGGTATTTATAACATTACAGGATATTTTAAGATCATTTTTGACTGATTCAAATCTTGTTATAATTGATTCAAAGAACTGTATTCAATGGATAAAATCTCTCATATTCTTAAGTAAATTTACCACTCCCCTAGTATTTTTTGAATTTGAATATCTATGTTTTATCAGTCATCTTTTGTGGATCTAAAATTCTAGAAAATAGAATATATGTTGTACATATTCTACAAGTGTATCATTTTAAAATATGGGATATATAATTCAAATATTTCATTCTCATAAACATCTCTTATAGTGCTCTTGTAACAAATGATTGATTCTGAAAGAAGCTACACTTTCGAGACATACATGTTCAATCTTTTACTGTTATGAGATTACTGATGCTATTTGTTGCAAATTTTATTTGAAGATTTTTTTGAAACTAGGATCACTTCAGATATATACTTTATTGCAGACTTTATTTTATGAAGAAAAAGATCCATATACTATCAATTGTTATTGCTGTAATTATGAAGTTCAACTTGATCCATCTTCAAATAAATTTCTTTTGATTTTTTAGAGTCTCAACTACTCGTACTCAATTGTGGTGGAGTATTAGATTCTTGATCTAAGCTATGGATATTAGGTTCCATGTTAAAGAACCAAAAGGGTCTATTTTTATCCTTGTTTGTAAAGATGTCAACTACATGCACTCAGATGTAGATTTATGGTCTTATGATAAGAGGAACTTGCTAGTGAAATTCACCACGCTCGTAGAGAGAGTGATTGGTGGAGTGGACTAGGGGATCTTTGTGCCCTCAACCACTATAAAAAGTTTTGTTATTTATTTTTTTTATCAACTACTTATACTTATTTTCAAATTAAACACTTAATATCCATATTAGTCATATAGGATATCAAAATCCAGAATTGTGGAAGATTTTTGAAAAGACACAATTCACCCCCATCTTGTGTTACTTGATATTATTTGAACCTAAAATTTGGTATAAAATGAGATATTTTGAGATAAATCTATAGTAAGATAAAATTATAAGGTCTATACAAATATGGCGATGGATGATATGTGATAAGTAATGTATATGGTACATGATCCATACTTTAATGGTAAAAATTATGGGTGTTGGAAATCATGGATGGTTATCTATCTAAAGAATCTTGGCTTTAAGGAATATTCGAAAATCATTATTCCATATAAAATTTCTAAGAAACCAGAGACTTGGACTGCTGAAACAGAAGTTGAATATGATATCAATTCAAAAGCAACGAATGCTATTATTTGTGGTCATGGACCATATGAGTTCAATTGTGTCTCACATTGTCCTACTGCTTATGAGATGTGGAAAACTATTGCAGTTATCTATGAAGTAACATAGAATGTTAGACAGATGAGGTATGCTACTGCTAAGCTGAAATTTGACACCTTTAGAATGTTTGATGAAGAAAGAATCATGAAAATGAATGGAAGGCTTACAGAAATTGTCAATAATGTTACTGACGTAGGATAACTCATCAAGCAATCAGATCAAGATTTGAAAGTACTCAAAGTACTACCTTTAAAATGGAATGGAATATCTTCTTATATTATCTAATCATCACCTTTCAAAGGATATAAAAATGAAAGAACTAATTTGAACACTGATTATATATGAAGTTTAGATGCAAGTAGAAGTTAAAGATCAGAAAATTATAATGAAGAAGGAAAATACTTCTCTAAAAGTAACATCTTAAAATCATATTAGAAGAACAAAGAAAGAAGTCAAAGAATAGAAAATTTTAGATTCCTAAGATTATAAAATATATCCGACTCATTTATCCAAAAAATTCAATAAATTCTATAAGATGAAAATTGGTTTCAAAAAATAATTCAAGAGAGATGAGAAAGAACCAATATAATTTTGATGCTATGAATGCAAAAAATTGGTTCATGTTAGACCAAATTGTCCTCAACTGAAAGATGAAAAGAAAAGGTGAGAAAATAAATATCATAAGAATGTTTATTATGATCATAAAAGAAAAACAGAAATTAAAGCTACTTGTAGTGTATCTAAAGAATCTAGAAACTCTTCAAAATCTAATTTAGAAAAGGATAAATCAAATCTAAAATCCAATATGTTATTTATGGATGAATAAGAAAAGGTACAAACTTATTATTATTCTAATTATGATACTGGTAGTTACTCAAATGAAAAATTAGCTACCTATTATTCTATGTTAGAATAAAATTATGATTCTCTGCTAAAGAATCACAAGTCATTAAAAAATATTCATAACGCTATTTTAAGTGAAAGATACATTATACTAAAACAATATAAGGAACTAGTTGATAAATTCAACTCATTTGTAACAAAATTTATTAATCATGATAAAATGATTAAAGAATTACAAGATGAAGTAGAATCCAATAAGAGTACTACAATCACTTTTACCAAAGGAGAAAAAGTGTTAAATGAAATTATTAGAAATAATTTCATTAAAAAAGAAAGATTTAGAATAGGAATCAAGGGTGATAAATCAAAATTAGATAAAAATTATTTTATTCCCAATTAGAAAAATACTACCTATTATTACTTTGGAACAAAAGGTTATTTAAAAAATAATATTTATTTGAAAAATCCTCAAATTAGTGGTATTAAAAGATCCTTTATTTCTAAAAGTTTTTTTTGAAGAAATTAATATGATTTATGGAAAAATAAAGTAGATATGGATTCTTAGATCATGACTAACTAACATTGTATGACCTAAGAAGATATGGGTACCAAAACAAACACATGTTTAATTAATTTTGCAGGAAATAGGCCATAGGAAAAAAAATGTTGTATGGTATATGGATAGTGGTTGTTCCAGGAACATGAGTGGAGTCTCAATGGATTTTAATACATTAACTCAAATTAATGGAGGTCCAGCCACTTTTGGTGATAATAGCAAATGAAATATTTTGGATTTGAAACTATTGGAGATCCAAAAACAATATCAATACATAAAGTATTGTATGTTCAAGGGATAAATAATAATCTAATAAGTATTTATCAAATTTTTTATGACAGTTTTTATGTTTATTTTTCTAACAATTTCTGCTCAGTTTTTAAAGATAAACTGCTTAAGTTTAGATCACCTATAACTGATAATTTTTATACTATGGATTTAAATTCCTTGTGTAAACAGAAAGTGAACTGTTTAATTTTCAAGAGAAATGATTCATGGATATAGAATAGGAGACTTGGTCATTTTAATATTTATTTTTACATAAATTTTCTAAGAAATAGTTGGTTTATGATTTTCCTAGTCTTAAATTTGATAATGACATATTCTATGATTCATGCCAAATTGGAAAACAAAAAAATATATTCTTTCAAATCTATTAACAAAATTAATACATATAAACAATTATAAATTATCAATATGGATTTGTTTTTACCATCTAGAGTAGCAAGTTTGGATGGTAAATTATATATCTATGTTTTATTTGATTATTATTCTCGATTTACTTGGGTATATTTTCTAAAATTTAAAAGTAAAGTTTTCACTTTTTTTTGAAAGTTTTTGTAAAATTTATCAAAAAGAAAAAAGTTTTAAAATAATTTTATTAAGATGTGATCATGGTGGATAATTTGAGAATAAATAATTTAATTCTTTTTGCTCAAATTTGGGTATTAAACACACCTTCTCTGCACCAAAAACACCTCAAAAAAATAATTTTTGAAAGAAGAAATAGAAATATTCAAGAAATAGAAAGGACTATGCTAAATGAATATAGTATTCCTACATAATTTTGGGTAGAATCTGTAAGCACAACCTTCTATATCATGAATAGAGTTTTAATAAGGCCTATTTTCCAAAGAACACCTTATGAACTTTTGAATAACAGAAAACCAAAAGTAAAGTACTTTAAATTTTTTGGATGCAAAGTTTATATCTTTAATATAAAGGAAAACCTTGGTAAGTTTGATCCAAAAGATAATGAAGGAATATTATTAGGATATTCTGCTACTTCTAAATATTATATAGTGTTTAATAAAAATTAAAGGATTTTTGAAGAGTCAGTTCATGTGAAGTTTGATGAAATTAACCCTTTCATTAAAGAGAAAGATCAAACATATGAAGTTACTAATTAGTTTGATAACATAAGACTTGAAATACCTAAAAATGATTTTGAAAATGATATTAATAAAATTTAGCCCAGTTCAAAAGAACATGAAACTGAAGAACCTAAAAGTGTCATGACTAGACAGTCTAGAACCCTAAAGAACCATCCTTTAGAAACTGTTATAGGAGACCTAGATATAAGAATTAGAACTAAAATAAATGTAGTAAACCTAAGAGAATTATCTGCCTTTATATCTTAGTTAGAACCTAAGTCTATTGAATAAGCCTTAGATTATAAAAGTTGGATGTTAGAAATGTAAGAATAACTAAAACAATTCAGAAGCAATGAGGTTTGGAAACTAGTAGAGAGACCATCCAATTATCTAGTTATAGGAACTAAGTGGGTATTTAGAAACAAACAGGATGATCAAGGGATCATTACCAAAAATAAATCTAGATTAGTAGATAAATCATATCATCAAGAATAATGGATAGATAATGATGAAACCTTTCCACCTATATCAAGATTAGAATCCATTAGAATCCTTTTAGCTTATGCATCTCATATGAATTTTGAATTATATTATATTGATATTAAATCTTCTTTTTTAAATGTTTATTTAATGGATGAAGTTTATATTGAAAAACTTTCTGGATTTGAAAATACTCAAAAACTAAATTCTATTTTTAAACTTACTAAAGCTCTCTATGGCCTTTAACAAGCACCTAGAGCTTGGTATGAAAGATTGAGTTATTTTATTTTGAAAAATGGATTTACTGTTGGATTGGAAGATCCGACACTTTTTAAGAAAACTATTTGTTCTAATATTTTATTAGTTCAAATTTATGTTGATGTTGTTATTTTTGGTCCTACTAATAAATATTTTTGTCATTATTTTTTCAAAACTAATGAAAAAATAATTTAAAATGAGTATGATGGGAGAATTAAATTTCATTTTATGATTTCAAATTTATCAAAAAGATTATGAATTTTTTTAAAATCAAAGTAAATATATTATTGATTTACTGAAAAATTTTGTACTTGAGAATATAAATACATACACAACTCCTATGTGTACTAATATAAAACTTTATTTGGTTGAAGCTGGAAAACCAATGGAAAATAATTTATATAGAGGTATGATTGGTAGTTTTTTATATCTCACTACTAGCATACTATACATTATGTTTTATGTATGTTTATGTGTTATGTTTTAGTCAAATCCAAAATAATCCCATCATACTACCATTAAAATAATTTTTAGATAATTAAAAGGAATTGTTTTTCAATCTCTTCTTTACACCCAAAATCATGATTTTAACTTAATTTAATATTCAGATACTGATTTTGGAGGTTTTAGATTAGATAGAAAAAGTGCCTTAGAAATGTATCACTTTTTAGGAAAATCTTTAGTATCATGGTCGAGTAAGAAACAACACTCAGTTTCCCTATCAACAGCCGAGGCAGAATATGTTTCTATAGGCAGTTGTTGTGAACAAGTATTGTGGATAAAAAACACACTACTAGACTTTGGACTAAATTTTAATAGTATACCTATTTTATGTAATAATACTAGTGCTATAAATATTTAAAAAATCCTATAAGTCATTCTAGGACTAATCACATTGATATAAAAAATCATTTTCTGAGAGACCATGTTCTTAAAAAGGATATATCTTTAGAATTTATTAATATTGAATATCAATTGGATGATATTTTCACTAAAACATTTCATACTACAAGTTTTGATTTTATTAAGGGGGTTTGGTTTATTTAATTTTAAATAAATATTTATTAATTTCAATTAATATGTTTTTAGTTTTTATTTATTTTAATTAAAATGGTTTATTATTTTTCTTTATTTATTTATTTTATTTTTCACTATCAAATTTATTATTTCACTTATTTTATTAAATAAATTATTTTTTCTCATCTTTAACTTCAAATCACATATTTTCAAAAAAAAATATTACCCTATGTAATTGGCACGAGAAACAAGATTGTGTCATTACCTATTAGAAAACCCTTCGACTAATCATACCTCTTCACTTTTTGAACTGATTTGTATTCAAAAACCATCATATTTATCCTAAACCCTAGAATCTAAAAACCTTCAACATTCAGATTCTTAGAAATGGTGAAGACCAAGAAAACTGATTAAGGTGAACCCAGTGACCCAAAGAGTTAGTTTGTTTCCTCGAGAAAGATTCTTCAAGGAGAGGTTATAAACTTCAAATGGATATATCATACAAATCTTCTGCTCAACTAGGCACTAGTATTTTAAGGTTTTGAATTTATATTAAATGAGGAGAATACATATTTTCCTTATGAGGTATAACTGAAACACTTCTATAGTATTGTACAGTTTAGTTTTGGTGAAAAATAAGATACTATATCCTCATGGATAGAAGATAAGGAATTTTCAATTTTTTTAGTTGAAATAGCTCAAATTTTGAAATACCCTCATGAAATAGTTTTCCACTTTGATCTCAGATCAATTGGAAATAAAGATCATAAGTCTGAAGATATAATTTATTTTCTATTTGGATTAAAAAATATAAGGAAAAATGTTTGTTAAGGATCTTGAGGCAGATCATAAAGTTCTATTCAGGTTTATTCAAACTGAAATTTCTCTAAGAGTAACTAAGATGGAGAAAATCTTATACCTAGATATGTATGTCATGTTTTTGTTCATCAGTGAAATCAAACTGAATTTTCCTAGATACATGAAGCAATATCTAAATTATTGTTTCTAGTTAGAAGCATGGATTTCTTTTTATCCTTATGGAATGACACTTTCTCTAATTCTATTTAGGAAGAACATGATTCATCATTTTGATTCAAGGGTGAAATTTCATCACATTAATGTCTTGAATGTTGGTAATCTTAGGAAATTTTGTTTTTATTGGAGTACTATGATAGGAAATCTTATGCCTATTGGTGCTGATGAACAACTTCAGTAGAGATATTTTTCTCAGGGGGAGAAAAGTGCTTTAATAAATAAAGGTGTTATAGAATTCAATAAAAATGTGTTTCAAAATCAACTAAAATAAAGGTAATATATGATACTATAGACATTTCTAAAGAACATGATAAAGTAGAAGAAGTTCATGAGGAACTTGTTTTGAAACCAAGGAACAGAGAAGAACCACCTCCTAAAGATCCAGTGTTAGGATCTGGAGAAGCAACCTATTTAGTTCATTTAGAAGAAATAGATCTTTTTTAGGATCAATGGGCATAGAGGTGACCCCAAGAATAGGTTGTTGTTCAACCATATATATAGATAGAATATATTCAAGAAGTTATATAAGTTCATCATTCAGTATATGTGACTACTAAGTTACAAGATATCTCTTTAATGAATCACTCTTTAGAGAAACCTAATTCTATTTCTAGAGAAATAACATAAGTGCTTGATGCTATATCTTGTTCAAGTAAAAAATCAGTGGAAAAATCATCTATAAATCCCTTAGAAATTTTTGAAGTTTTTGTTCAATCAAAGAATCCAGATAAAGGGACATATGATTCATTGACTAATCAAATTGAGGATCTTATGATCAAGTTTAGTAAGGTTCAGTAGGATAATTCTAATATTAGACAAGATCTATAATCTTCTAGAAAATCCGATGATGATTTTCAAAATTCATCTGCTCCAAGGATAGAATTAGTGACTGTTCAAACTATGCTTCATGAGCTTAAATATAATTCAATATCAAAAATAGATTTTGATTTTTTTAAGAGAGAAATGTTGGATGATATTGGGAATATCAAATATGAATCTATTTCTAAAAAATATTTTTCAAATATTGAATGGTATTTGGGGATCTAATTTGAATCTATTAAGGGAAGTGTCAGTCAGGATAGTAGTTCTACCCCATCACCTCCAACCTCTCTACATCTAATCAAAATATTTCAGGCTATCATATCTGTCATGAGAGATATGAATAAAAGTCTTCAGAATATTTAGTGAAATAGTGCACCTTTTTCAGTGTTGTTGGAAAATCAGAGATAAATTTTTCAGAAACTTACTTCAAGTGAACCAGGTATCAGGATACTATTAAATAACTTCAGTGATAAGTTAGATCAGTTTTTACAAATAGAGGACAATTTACATGAATTTTTTAATGTTAATTTTATTTAGAATATTAAATTTATTCAAGATTCCAGAATTTTGACAAGGAAGTTGGGAGACAATATTGCAGACAAGATATAGGCTCAGATGACAAAATTGAAAGCAGTTTTTGAAGTAGATTAGGCTCCTACTGAACCAAAACTAGAACCAGAGCCAGCAACCAATCCTGAAGTTTAACCTTTCACCTAACAAGTTGTCCTCCTTTTTTATCTTCACCCAAAACTATCTTAATGTATTTTTACAGTTGTTCTTAATAAAATTCCTTTGTTCTTCTTACTTTCTCAACTTTATTTTTATCATTTCTTATTTGTTTATCTCTACTATAAGAATAATTATCCTATTTTTCCACACAGTACACTATATCAACATTCATTTAATGTTCTATGTAAAATTGAAAGTGTTTTAATCCTTTTTCTTATACTTTATTTTTGATATCACAAAAGGGGTTATAAATTTGGAGAAACACAACATTTAATTTTAATTATATTTTAATCAAAATAATTCTGTAAAATTGAAATAATAATTTCTATTCAAAGTATTTACAAAATTATATATTTTCTATTAGATATTTTATTGGTTTTGTGATCATAAAAAAGGGGGGTATTTTTGGGCATGTATTGTCTCAACAATACTATGTAAATATTATTTTATTTTTATGCTCTCAAATACACTTGTTTGTTTTACTAATGATATTACTTTAAGTGTATTTTAGGAAATTATTATTAATTACCTTATTTATTTTGGAATTATATTCAAGATTTTAATTCGCTCGGAATATTTTTTAAAGTGTTCAAAATGCTCTTAAGTGTATTCTAGAAACACTATTCATACCCTATGCTCAGAATGTAATGTAAGGAATAAACCCTACACTTGGAAAACACGCATGGATCATGAACCTTACATTAGAAGAAGGTGTGTATGGATCATCAACCCTGCACTTAAAGGAACATATGGATAAATAACCTTATATTTAGATGTAACCTTATGTGTAAGAAGAGAACAAAGTATGGTTAATGAACCCTATATTTTTGGACACAAACAAATGGTTCATCAACCTTAATTTTATGATCAACCTTATGTTTTCAACCTTACACTTAAAAAATGAATTCTACGTAGTTGAACCCTACATTTGGTATTTATGTTTCGCTTTTCAACATCGAAGATTTAATTTTGCGATTTTATCCAAGATTTATGCAACAGACTTTACAAAATTATAGGCTATTTTAAGATCATTTTCAACCAATTAAAATCTCATTATAATTGATTCAAATAACCACATTAAATAGATAAAATCTCTCATATTCTTAAGGGAAGTTACAACTCCCTTGGTCTTTTTTTAATTTGAATATCTACAGTTTATGAGGCATCTTTTGTGGATCTAAAATTATAGAAAGTAGAATATTTTCTGTATAAATTCCACCAGCGTATCATTTCAAAATATGAGATATAAAATTCATATATTTGATTCTCATAAATATATCTTATAGTGATACTAAAACGAATGATCAATTCTAAAAGAAGTTTCACTTTGGATACATACATGTTTAATCTTTTACTGCTATAAGATTATTGTTTCTATTTGAAGCTACTTTTATTTGAAGATCTTTTTGAAATCGGGATCTCTTCAGATATATGATTTATTTAAGAATTTTTTTTGAAGAAGATCCATCTACTATCAATTATTGTTTCTACAATTTTGAAGTTCAACCTGATCCATCTTGAAATCAATTTCTTTTGATTTTTTGGAGCCTCAACTACTCGTACTCAGTTATGGTGGAGTATCAGCTTCTCTATCTAAGTTGTGGATATTGGGTTCCTTATTAAAGAAATAAAAGGCTGTGTTTTTATCCTTGTTTGTAAAGGTTTCAACTGCCTACACTTATTTTTAAATTTATGGTCTTATGATAAGAGGACCTTTCTTGTGAAATTCACCCAAGCTCATGGAGAGATTTATTGGTGGAGTGGACTAGGGGATCTTTGTTCCTTGAAACACTATAAAAATATGTGTTCTTTATTTCTATTTATCCACTACTTATACTCATTATAGAAGAAAACAATGTATATCCATATTAATCACATAGGGTTTCAAAATCCATAATTGTGAAAGATTTTTGAAAAGACACAATTTACCCCCTCTTGTGTTACTTTATATTATTCTGACCTAACATACTCACCTAGTCAAAGTATTATTATAGAACTATAATTATTAAGATGCAACATGAGAATCAGAGGAAGCGGTGAAGGAAAAGTACCCACACCTATTTTCAACGTATCTTGTAAAACAAAATTTCTAGGGTAAAATTTCATAAGGGGTGAAGAATGTAACGAACCAAAGTTTTATCAATGGAAATTCCCTTCTTATAATTATTTCATATAGTATAATCACATAAAATCACATAGAGAACACAATAAAAACTTTATAAATGACGAATGAATGAAATAGAAGGAATTTCTAAAAGTTAAGGAATATATATAAAAGGAATAGTAACTTGACCTTTGGGGTAGTAATATGGCCCTTATAAATAGTAAAATGGAAAATTGAATAGTAACCTCACCAATAAAATTATAAATAAAATTTATCCAACTTATAAGTGACAATATGATATAATTATATCATAGTATAATTCAATAAATATTTTAAAAATTATTAATTAAGTGTTGGTATTTTTGTAAGTCATAAATATTTAATTACAATGTTATGATTGATTTAATAATTTAAAAGAAAATTTATTTTAATAAAATGTATTAATAAATTAATTTTTTTCTTACAATTTTAAGATAATTTTATGAGACCATAACTAATTTTTCAAAGTGTTATAAAATAAGTTACAATTTTAAAATATGTATTTTCCAAGTAAATGATTATTTTAATTAAAATTAAAATTTCACATATTTTGAAAATTATTTTCATAAAATTCTGTTCATTTTTTAATTCTAAACATAGAAAATGGGTTGGGTGAATTTTTGGTATTTTTCTGAAATACTTGAATTTTTGGTGAATAGTAAAATATGATAATTTACGATAAATGCTAAATACATGAATTATGAAGTAATAGATGATGTATGGATACTGTAAGACCAAAATATCAAACTATACTTAATTATTTTAATATTTTTGGTGATAATTATAAAACTATTCATAGTCTTGATCCAAAATAATAAACAAATTATTAAAATATTGAGAAAACACTCCTCTCCTCCACTATAAATACCACCCATCACCACCTCTTTTCCTCACACTTATCAAGCCTTGTTCCTTGTCCAAATTCTACCTAATACTCTTCCCAACCCTCTCCCCAACATCCAAGAGCTTTTGGTCTTAAAAAAAATACCAAAATCAATTCTATAAGGAGGCTCTCGAGAAGAAGGAATCAAGAGGTAAAACCCTCTTCCTTTTCTTTTAATTTATTTTCAAGTTCCTTTATTTTATTATATTCTCATCACTTAACCTTGTCCAAGTGGATTTAAAACTCCATTATATTACATATACTATAATTTTATCATGTTTATGGGATATTTCTTCATCAAATCTCATTTCCTCTCTCTTTTATTTTAAGAATGAAAACAATGTCTGTGAGGTGCCGATCTACCACCTTTGTAGACAATGTGTTTTCATATTTCAATTCCACCTTAAAGAATGGTCATGAAACCATTTTTATGGTTGAAACAAATTATATTATATGTTTTATAACCTATTTAATTTTCTATAACCAGTTTGTATACATGATATTTAATAATATAACAAAACTAGTTTGTGATGATGAAAAAAACACTAAATTAATCTAAACGAATATCATTAATGATTTGTCTAATGAATCATCCAAAATTATAGAAAAAATGGTATTTTAATATTATATAATTTTATTAATAATATATAAGTTCATTTCTAGACAACTATCCTCATTCTATATGATTTTCCATACACATATACAAGTAAACTGATCATGAAAACCAAGGAAACTAATGCTCCTGAATGATGAAATTGAATCTATTAACCCATCAAAAAGGAAATAAATGAACTTAATAAAGTTATAATAAATCAAATAAAGTTATAAATGGTTCTTTAATTTTTAATTAATTAATATAATTTGATCATCCAATACATTAAGATCAAGTGAAGAACACCTTTGGACTTAATTTAAGGGATTCCACCTGAACCTCCATTATTCCTTCGGGTTAATCTTTCTCTATTTTTAACCAAATGAAATTCTCTTTTATTTTTATATACATATCATAAATTATATTTATATGTTCCAAAATCATGTATCAATATCCATTCATCATTTTTTTGGGATATATATATTTTTTAAAGGTTCCCTACTCAATTCTTCCCGATAAGCAATCCCAATTTAAGAGAACTTCTCGAATTCTTATCCATTATCAAGTGTGGTCTATAATCTATTTTAATCCATAATTACTTTTTAAAATCACACATTTTACCATTAAAAACTAACTTGGTTCAATTCTGGATTTATAAAAATAGTTATTCCTTTTTCATTTTAAATAATCTTGAATGTTTTCCCTTAAACCGTACTAAAATGTTTTATTTCTAAAGTTTCTTAAACACTATTTTCACTTAAGTTTGACATAACTCGTCATGATATATGCCTATATTCCCTTATTAATTACCATTTATGATTTAAATCCATCCTTTCATGGAAACCATTATGAAATCCCCTTTTTATATTCCTTTTGACATGATTATGATACCCAATTCTTTATATGGGTAACCCTTATGTTTATGTTTGATTACTTATGTATGATTATTTATGTGGAAAACATATTCATAAAAAAATTATGATGGGTTCACCTAGATAGTACTCCAATGAATTGGGTAATGTTTAGTCTCATGAGACTTTATGTTTAACGGTCTTGGTAGTTAGCCTTGACACATGATCTATATGAAACAGTCTTAGTGGTTAGCCTTGACTCATGATCCTCTATGTGCAAAGAGCCTTGACTCGTTATCCTCTATGTAAAATGAGCCTTGACTCATGATAAAGTCATGTTTTATGTTACTGACACATTACTACAAATCCATGATTTTATGATCCCATGTTATGATTCCTTATGTTTAATCATGTCTCATGACTTTTTATATCATTATGTTATGCCTTCTAACCCATGTGTTAAGATTTATTTAAATGTTTATTACATTTATATTATTTTTAGATCATCCCTTCGTTCATGTTATCCCCAGGTTATCTTATACAGATGTAAGGGATCAAATGATGTTAGTATATCATAATATATTATAAACAAAGAAATGTTTTTTTAGTCTCATATTTTTAGTTTTATGTAACTTTTATTCCAAGACACTAGACTTTATGATCCTTTTCATTAAATTTGACAGTTAATTATGTAATGATATGTGTAAAAATATTGGGTTTCTATACTGAAGTTAAAGATTCAGGGGAGAGAAGTTTCTTAGGGGAGTACATAATGTGTACCCATAGTACATGATTTGTCTCTTGAAACTGGCCCATGGCCATGTCCCCTCTTGGTACTTAGCATGTATAAGGAGAATAGACAACATATACCACATGTAACACAATGTGTTACCTCATGCAAACCCCTAGGCATGCCTTCGCCTACACATGGTCAGACTAGCCATGTCGACATACACGACATGTACCCATAGAACATAGTGTGTTCCTCTTAGCCTGGACCAAGACCATGTTATTGGTTGTTCCTATGTATAAGAGCTCATGCTCGTGTACCACTACCCATTCCCATGTACCTAGCTATGTCCTCTAGACCATCTACACTCGAGATCTGGTCGTTTACTTATACACGGACATGTCCCTTTACATGGTGTGCCTACCCATTTCTTTGACCGCATGGATGAGCCTCACCATATGGTGTGTACCCCCAGTACAGCGTTTCATCCCCAAAAGACCATATTCCACAAACAGGAAGAATACACATCATGTGCTATTGAACTGAACACCATGTGATTGGGAATTCTGAATAGGAATTCCCTACGAGCCACCTGAAACCCATGATTTCCACCTGAAACCCACTGATCTAACCCCAGGGGATCTCTGGTAGTCATAATAGGGATATAAAACCTTAAAATAATTCATAAATGAGTATTATGATGTAAAAATTGTAAATCTTCCTACCTCATGGAAAAACGATGAAGTTACGGGTTCAGATCTGTTCCCTGAAGCCATTGTACTATGCTTCGGGAGGGATCTTTGTCCATAATGGATTTTAGTGACACTTCCTCTACTTGATTCCTCCTCAGGTTGTCCATCACTATTGGTGAGAACCTCCCCTCCCCCTTCCATACACTAAAATCCAAATGGTGGGGGTAGCTTTATTAATTAAATTTTATTTAATTAATAAAGCTCTAACTTTTATACTCAACATCAATTTCTTCCAACCACGTGTCCAATGCCAAAAAACTTTATGTATCACATAGACTTAAACCCATGTTCTGAACTCAACCATGGTCCTATATTTCAGATACAAGAATCTGATCTGGAGTTATTCCACATTTCTTGAAAAAAACACAAGCTCATGCTATAATATATTTAATATTTTTAATATCACCACACGGAGGATCTCTGAGCCCCAAATTTCTGTACCGACTCAACGCTTGGCATTGAAAATATTCCTAGAAATATTTCAAAGTCTTATGTGAAATAAATATAGTCACTACACTCTCCCAACATTCAAGGACTTTTCATGCTAAAAAGTGAAATCGTAAGAATAGTTGAGGAAAAATTGAGCTATCAACTAGGTCTCCCATAATAGTGTGCTCTCTAGAAGGTTCTTGTGTTGTCAATAAACACACACCTAGGGAAACCACTTGCCCATGAAGGTTCCTCTCTAGTCAAAACCCAAAAACCAATAGGTACCTAAAAAAGGAAACAACACACCTATCACCCAACTCAACCCATGTCGGCATCATGAAATGATAAATGCGCATGTATCCTCAACTATGATAGGGGGAAACACCAAACACCTAGTTCAAATAAGTTCATAGGGTCATGTAGTACACCACTTCTCAAACCCAATGTAGAAACTGGAAAAAAGTGTTTAATAACCCTAGAGATTTCCTACCAAACCAATTAACTCTACACAACCCTCAATGAAGCGAGATCTCTTGAAACATATGATCTCTTTATCGAGATCCAAAGTCCATTGTAATCAATCCATAAAGGACTCCTGAGGTTCCCAATATTCTTCATCCATCCCTAGATGAACTTCACCCTCAAAATCTATTCCTACCATGAACTTTAGGTTTACAAAATCAGTATCACAGTAGCTCTAACCAATATATTGGTGACCTATAGGGTCTCCCAAACATTGCCTAAAACAATGCCACACTAACGGTGGAGTGATAATCACACCATGACAACATGAAAACCCAAATATTGTTCTCAAAAAACTGAATGGTCCAAATTTAGCTGGCCACCACACCTAGAACAAAAGTATCTCAGTAAAACCACTCTTCTCTTGGGTTTACTACTATGGGAAAGCAGTATCCTCAGTACCTTATTTCATAGTGTGACTAGTGTCACTACCAATCCTTTAAAGGATGACATACTCCACACCTTAAAAAAATATATCAATAATATTTCTAGTAGATATATGGTCACTCGAGACCTCATTAATGATATCCACAAGTCATTCCCCTTGACTTATAGAAAAAGATGAGGGGTAACAACCACCAACTGGAGATATGCTAGAACTATCCTCATCCACAAGAGATAAGTACAAAGTGGTCAAATTTTTCATTACCTCACTCAAAAATAATAGACATGAACCCTCACTGTGAGCATTCTCTGTTATAGCCACATGCTTGGGTGGAACTTGAGCTAGAATGAACTCAACCTCTTATAGGTCCACTATCACTCCCATGTATGAGAAAACATATCACATGAAGTAGAAATCCTAAATCCAGACCTGACTCAATGAGATATCCCCAAGAATATGGTACTTTTAGAGAATGTCTAGAATCCATCCTAAATTTTCTCACATGAAACTCTAATGTGGATCACAATAGGAAACTAACAAAGAATACTACCATGAACCAATCTAAAAAGAGTTGAAGAACCTGATCCAGAATTCACTCTTCTACCTCCCAGGGAAACAACACAAGGGTTCCCAAGTGAACACACTAGATCTTACCAGGCATACATTATGAAAACCTATAACTATACCACATCTCATGAATCTCCATGGGCATATAGGATGATCCAAATATCGACTAGTCCCTGGGTTTCAAACTATGAAAAAGTGTAACACTCAATGAGTAAGTAAACATGTAACATCCATGGTAAGACAACCATAACTCCACCACTACTACAAAGAATCTAAATCTCACAGAATCACTACTCTAAGAGTCATACTAGACATATGATAAGAGTTGGTAGTATCTATCCACATAAGAGCTCATCCTTCTCGGCTTAGGATCACTCCCCCAAAAAGGAATAAAATTCCATTCTACAAGATATAAAACACTACCACACCCATTGGTGACAACCATTTGAGAATGGATGATAGGAAACCAATCCACACTAAGGAAAACATCATAGGGTCTCCCTACCACTATGTAATGATTCTATAAGAGGCTCTCTCTCTCTTCTCCAGAGTCAGATCACACTATAGATATGTGTGTATGGCCTATGATCCTATATGTTGAATCCTACAAGAATAAGGGTTAATAAAAAGGATCCAATGGTATTACTAGTTTTCAAACAGGGCATGCTCTTAGGGAAACATGGATCAGGGAACTATGCTAAAATATAGTTGTGGAAGTGAAGTCACTAGTTATACCTTGATTCATAATCAAGCCTCCAGGACAAAAATCATTCTTATCGAAACTTATCCTTTCCCTTGACCAAATTTTTACCATGAACAAGTCCTACTCTAACAAATCAACAAAAAAATCTACCACAAACACACAAGTCCAAGGAACTCATCTTTCAAACCTTGACACTATTAGCTTTGGTCAGCACTGACTTAGCCACAAGGTTTTATATTGCATCACATGAATGCGTCACAGTGGGGAAGTGCCCTTATTTCTCATGATTCCAAATACTTTTTAAACATCACCATCATAGGGTTCCACTGATACCCTATGTCACCTTGTACAAGCCTTAATAAATAGGTAAAAAAAGGGTACCTCACACCTGTATCTAACAATACTGCTTCAAAATTAGAAAGGATGCAAATCATACATATAATCATCCTCAAAGCCTCCAGGTCATAGGCCTATGAAGTCTACAACTATCCTCACCTTTATCCTCTAACTACCTTATCTTGGATCAGACCACCTAGGGGTGGTGGTGGAAACAAATCAAACTATATTGAACCTCATACTATTCTTCCCACTCCTCTGCCACATACTTCATTATCTAGAACTCCTTGCTCCTATCATTGTCTCTCACAGGGTGGTCCATTTACCATATCCTTGTTATCTACTTGATGGGTTGGTAAATCCCACATGATATGTCATCATCCATAAAAATGGAATCACTATATCTCACATGGATAACTATAAAAATCCCTAGAGACCTGATCTATAGACCCTATATCACGGGATCATCTACTAAATGTCTCTCACAACCAGATCCCCAATCCTTTCATCAGCTACCATCTTCCAAGGTCTCATATCCTGTGTTCCCAACACCAAAATTTGGCATTTTCGCAGCTATAAATCTCTATACTATCAAGGTCCACTCGAGCACTCCAACATAGGTGGGAATGAAAATATATATCATTGAACCCTTAATATCTCGACATAATACTTTATCAATGTTTTGTGCTCAGAAAAATGGATATAAAACCATATCCAAGGAGAATCACAAAAGTTTAGTGAACCTCACCAAATACTCTCTCATGGTCATGCTACCCTAATGAAGTTGAAGAAGCTCCTGGATACGCATCGATTGAAATATGGATGGATAAAAGTATTCCCAAAAGAGTCTCTAAAATACTTACCAAGTGAGAATTGTATCATCATGTGTATAATTTACCAGACTCTACTATCGCCCCATAAATTCCTGAATAATACTCACTACTATGAACACCATATGATTGGGAGGTGTCCTAATAAGGAGAAAAACTCATGTGAATTCCTAAATCCTGTCATTAACTTCTTGGGGGTCTCTCCCATCCTGATACCTAGGAGTTCACTACCTCTGCAACTCATGCAGTGCACTCATCCTACACACATCCTTATTTGGTACCACTGACACAAACTTTTGATCAATGGGTGGTGGCTTGACTACAAAATTACTCGGAGGTACCACCTCCTATACAAACCCTAGCACTTAAGCCTCATCACTAGGTGGATCATCACCACAATACCACTATGGAACCCTAGCTAGATTTCATCATGAAGGAATCCTGAAATAATCAAGGTGAACCATGGTCAAAGAGTATATCTAGGTAGATGACTCAAGAAGTAAATGAAAACCACAACCCATTCCTATATGATGCATGTACCAATGTTTCCATAGAACCAATTCTTACATGTCCTAAGTCAACAATCAGGTTATCTGAGTCCTAGTGAATGGATACATCATCTTCTGCACCAATACTGGAGTCCTTGGCCTAAAATATAAACTTAATAAACTTTAACACTATTTCCATAAATCCCAAACAAAGATCACATCTAGAAAATCTCAACATTATGGTCTCAAAGTGGGACCCACTCTGATGCCACTCTATCATGACCCAACACATCGAGGCCCTCTTGTTTGATGATAAGATGAGTGTGAATACCCCATGCCTATATCCAATAGGCCAGGGGTTGGATACCAGCACTGAGTAGGCATATTATAGCATCCCGTCTTTTTATAACATAAACTTTCATTACATTACACAGAACTGAGGATCTTTAAGGTTTAGTGTCTTGGAAACCAGGAACATAATACAGGAAAACAACAAAAAACATTCTTCTTAAACACTTGAAAGGCTTCTCTTTAAGTTCATCCTAGGTTAATTACTACATCTCATAACCTAGGGACATACATCAAAAGAAAGGGTGAGCAGAAGGCCCAGTAAGGGAAACAAGAGAGACATTTTACAAGTGAACTTGAGATACTTCAATAAGGTCATGAAAAGAACTTTAAGGCATGATAAAGAAATCATGAGATATATCATAATAAAAATAACATTTTTCATAACTTGAAGATGTGGCTGCAACATTTAATATTGACAATCATTTCGTTTCACCAAGGTCCATCCCCAAGGTGTCATTAAAAATTACCAAGGTTATTCACCAAGGTATCAGTCTAAATGGTCATCTCTAGAGATTAAGTCTTTACCCAATGCATTGGAGCGCTATCTGGGCGCACCCTTGACATGTCTTTATTATCATGTGATCTACATATATCATCATCAATAATTTCCTAAACAACCCATATAGCATAAAAGAAATGGGTTTCATTTCATAATCATAACATTTTAAAAACTACTTTAAAGACATGATCTTTATGTCACTTTAAACCCACGGAAAGGGAAAGTGGGTTTCATGTATGTAAATACCAGAATTTAAAATAGAACATTTTGATATATATGTGAATACCCCTATAGAAATAAGAGCTTTGAATATTCACGTAATAACATAAAATAATTTTTAGAAAAAGTGGGAGGCATTTTGAGACGAAAATTCTACAGCATAATGGCTACATTACAGGGTTTTAGAAAACGTTGAAAAGAGAGGGGACATGGGTCACCCACTCATAAATGATCTATAAAAATATTATAGGGAAAGAATATAAATAATATGAATCATGTTAATGAAATTTTAAGGACATACCATTTGAAATGAAAAACATGTAAGTAAGACAAAAATAAGATTTCTCTTATAAAAATTCGGCAGCCTAACGACGTCACTTAAACTTCAATAAAAATGAATTGACAATATCAAATAGGGTATCTCATAATATGATAATAAAAAATAAGTATGATAGATATAGATATCATACCCTAACATAATAAAAAGGAACTTGAAATACTTGACATGAAAATAGAACTTGAAAAATGAGAAGGGTGAAAGAATCCCTTAAAAATTCAGCAGCCTAACGGCGCCACTTAAACATTCATAAAACAAAATGATGAGAGTAAGAGGGGATCTCTCATCATATGAACATGAAAAGGTCAGTAAGAGGAATATAAAATAACATCCTCCCACATAAGAACATGGAGCATAAAAGGAATGACATAAAAGAGATTACTTGAAAAGAAAGAAAGAGGTCGGATCCCTTACCTTAAACGTAACTCTTAAAACTCAAAGGTTGGGACCTTGAGAGGCTTGAGGGAACCTCGGGAGGACTCCTTGAGAGGTAAGGAGACCATAACTTTGTTGATAATGATTTTTTAGTCCAAAGGATGATAGAATGGCATGGTATTTATAGGGAAAGTGAGGGGACAAGGCATTAATGGCCAAGGGACACCTCATTGGTGGTTTTGGAAAAACCATGGGCTTTCCCATGGTATTTGCCCATGGTATTGGCCACTTGGGACACCTCATACCTTATCTTACTATTCATAAGTCTAAAATATTGATTAAATACTTAATACATCATTTAATGATGTCATTAAACACTTATAACTTAAAAACTGTATTTTCACTATTCACTAAAAATTTATCTTTCTCAGAAAAATGCCAAAATTTCACCTTAACCAAATATCGACGCTCTGATTAAAAATATGAACTCCATTTTATAAAAATAATTTTATAAATATTTTTAATTTAATTTTTAAATAAAAACACTATTCACCGAAAATTCATTTTTTCAGAAAAACCCCAAAAATTACCATAACATAATATCAGTGCTCTAAGTTCAAAAATAAAGTCCATTTTATAAAAATACTTTTCTAAATATTTTTAATTTAATTTTTAATTAAAAAAACACTATTCACCCCAAAAACTAATACTTGAATAATAAGTTATGAAACCGTTATTTACCCATTTTATTGAATCACATTACTTAATCTAGGTGTCTAAATTATATTAAATCTTTCTTTGAGTGAAATTACTAATCCATTTGGTCACATTACTAATCCTAAGCATAAAATCACTATTCATAATTTACTATTCATCAAAAATTAAGTTGATCTTATTAGACTCCAAATTCCTTACTGAACACATTTGCAGAAGACCTTTTTTTGAAAATCATTACACATCATTAATTATTTAAGGTTTACATAAATATTTTAAAATATCCTTTTTTTTCAAAATTCATCAATAAATACATCCTAAAATTATCCGGACATTTGAAATTTTACAAACTTCACTAAAGGAAGAAATCTTAATTTATTCATCCCAAAGGATTACACAAAGAAGCTAGGGTCTCATCACATAGCCCCTTACAACACCAGCATATGACCTAAGTGGAAGGTGTGCTGTGGTGAGAGAATCTGAGGGAGGATCAGATAACATTTCCCTAGTAGTAATCTCTACTAACTTGAACTTCTCCCGTAGGCGTTTCCGTTCAAGCTTGACATGCTAGAGTTCGGCTTGGGCTTGGTCCAAAGCGAATCCCAAAGATGCCACCTCCTTCCCAAGCTCTGATAAGTGGGCTTCATAAGGTTCGAGTCTACTGGATGAAGCCATCGACTCATCTTTCTTCATTAACCATTAACATCTCTATTAAATCATTAAGAGTATACTACTCAAAAAGTTTGGGTCATTACACATATCACACACATGGGAGGTCTTATCCTATAGTACCTGTATTCATGCACACACATTCATTTCCATGAAACAATGTAGAGAAGATAATATAATTGATACCAAAATTCATGAATATATATATATATATATATCCCACAATCAGATTATTTAAAGCATAAAAGGGAAAAATAAAATACCACAAAAACTGATAAAAGTTTCAAAACTTCTTAGAAAAAAGGGAATATTGTCAAATGAAACCACTAGTACACACCTCGGTCTATAAAGATCGCTAAACACTGCCTACACCTAGTCCTCTCATGAATCCATTGAAAGTAATGTCATATTCATAAGACATGACATGTGTAGGAAAATCCAATGTAGGGGTGATTATATCAATACCAAGTAGGCACCCTAAAACCCAAAAAGGGGGTAACTAAAAAGAAACAGCCCTCTCAACTCCAATCCAGAGGAGAAAACCCAAGAAAGAGAGTACAAGAAACTCCATCTTGACCATTCCTTGTCTATACATGACTTTTGAGTTTATCTTCACATGATATGTGAAAAACACATCACCGTAAGGAATCCTAGAATAAACCAAATATACTCTTCACAGACTCCCAATCTCAAGAGGTCCCAAACTCATTGTTAGTCATAGTATTCTACTTGAGGATCAAAGATATTTCTCATCTAGGAGAACTCACTCCATGATCCATACCATCCTAGAAGGAACTCATCCAAGATATCTCACTCATTGAGTATTTATAATCTGATGGAACAACCCTTCTATCCCTAATGGAATTTATCCAAGAGTACTTTCTCAATGGATATTTACATATAAAAATCTATGTTATAACCCAAAATATCTTGATACTTAGATAGTTGATCTCACCCATGTCTCATGGGGAACACCATGAACCCTAATGGAACCTATAAGATCTTAACTCATAGATAGGATTAAGACCGCTGAGAGACACCACAAACCTAGTTTGTAACATCATAAATCTCAATGATTAGATAGGGGATCACACCCAGGATCACTAGGGTACACCACAAACCCTACCGAGACTTATAACCATGATACACTGATAGGGGATCTCACCCAAGAATTCTATGAGATATTGCAAATCCAATCTAGAACTACACTCCAAGTAGGGGATCAAAAATAAAATAATAACAAAAACCCTACTAGATAAACCCTATAAGTAGGGGACCAGTGCTCATGCAAGAGGGTCATATTGATACCACAAACCCCACTTAGGAAATACATTTCAATAAAGGATCCATCCCTAGGCTTACCGAAGGGATACACAAACACTATTGTAACCAGGCCTATATAGGGGATCATAATCCTATGCTCAATACATAATACCACACTGTACCCTCAAGGGATGAACCAAGGAAGCACACCCACCTGGTGATAACCTATGAATCACTACAAGAAACATATTGCTATCATCACCTTACATTTCATCTCTCACGTCGCATGTCTAATGAAAAAACCATGGCCACCATCACATCCCATGTGTAAAGACTATTCAAGATAGGCTAATCATGGGCTTCCATCCGAGTCCTAAATATGGAGATAAGTGAGGGAGAAGTCTCTGAGGGGAGTACATAGCATGTACCCACAATATTCATCTTGTCTCTCAAAACTGACCAATGTATGTGTCCTCTCTCGATACTCAGTGTGTATAAGGAGAATACATGGCATGTACTCTATGTCACATGGTGTGTGCCCTTTTTTGAACCCCTGGGCATGCCTTCGCACATAGCATGTACCAAAATTATATGATGTGTTCCACTTGGCCCGACCAAATCCTATTTCCTTGGTCATGCCCATGTATAGGATCCCATTCATGTGTTCTAAAAATCATACTCGTATGCCTAATTGTATCCTATGGCCCATGTACACCCAATATCTGGTCGTGTACTTCTACATGTCCATGTCCTCCTACATGGAGTGCCTTTTCATGTGCTCAACCACATAGTCGAGCATCACAACACAACATGCACCCTTAGTACATGTTGTGTAGTCCCCAAAAGATCATATTCCTCAAATGGGAATAACACATATCATGTTCTCCAACACTGCACATCATGTGATTAGGAATTCCAAATAGTAATTCCCTTCGATCCACATGAAACCCCTAATTTCCACCTAAAACCCATAGATCTACCATCAAGGGATCTCTAGTAGTATTAATAGGGATATAAAACATTAAAACAATGTATAAATAGGGATCATAATGTTAATATCATAAATATTCTAAACTCTTAGAGAAAATCTGAAGATTTGGGTCCATATTTTCATCTTGAAGCCACTGCACCATGATCCAGGGGTGATCGCCATTAAGAATGGAGTTCGTCGGCACCTCCTCTCCTTGGTTCCTCCTCAGGTATTCCTTCACTATAGGGTAGAACCTAACCTCCCTCTTTTGTATTCTAAAATACAAATGGGGGTTGGGTGGGTTTATTAATTAAATTTTATTTAATTAACAAATCTCCAAAATTCAATAGCTACCATCGGTCACCTACAACTAGGTGCCCAATGCTGAAAAACTTTATGTCATGCCAAGGATAAAACTTGCATTCTGAACTCAACCTTAATCCAAAAAAATTGATTTGAGAATACACTCAGTATTTATTCCACATATCTTGAAAAACCATGCATGTGTGATATAATGTATTTAATATCTTTAATATCACCACACTGAGGCTCTTAAGGACCAGAATTTCCACACTAACTCAGCACTTGGCTTTAGAAATATTCTTAGAAATATTCAAAAGTATTAAATAGTAAAATCCGATTTTCTATAATAACATTCAAAATAAGAATTTTAGGTTTGATTCTATTCACACCTACCTTTTTCATTATCATGTTGGACATATAAATGATAAATTCATCCAAAGTCTTTATAAAAATGTATTATTGGAATCATTTGACTATGAATCATTTATAAATTGTAGGAAAAATGATAGAAACCATTATGGAGAAAATGTGAAAGTGCTGGTAGATTATTGGATCTCATACATAATGATGTATGTGGAATAATTAGCATACAAGAAATTGGTGGTTTTAGGTATTTTTTTACCTTTACTAATGACTTTAGTCAGTATGGTTATGTGTTTATAATGAAACACAAGTATGAAAATTTTGAAAAGTTCAAATAGTTTCAAAACAAAGTATGGAATCAACTGGGAAAGAATATTAAAATTCTCTAATCAAATCTGGGTGGTGAATAATTGAGCTAGGAATTCATATATCATCTAAGAGATTGTGGAATTGTTTCAAAACACACTCGTGAAATTCCATAATGGAATAATGGTTCTAAAAATATGAATCACATATTATTGCACACAATTTGATCAATGATGAGTCTATATGGCCTTATTATTATATTATGAGGTTTTCTTGGGAGACTGCTGAATTCTAACTAAATTATGCTCCACCTAAAGTAGTCATAAAGATGCCATATGAGATATGGACTATTAAGTGCATCAATATTCATTTTAATAATATTTGGGTATGTTTTAATTCTGATAAAATTGACCCTAAATCTGAAAAATTCTTATTTATTGATTTTTTTTTAAAATGCTTATTTATTGGTTATCTCAAGGAAAATGTGGGGTATTAATTTTATAACCCTACTAAAAACAATGTATCTGTGGCTCAACATGGTGTTTTCCTTGATAAGGAACACATGATTTTAGGATTTAGTGGGAGGAAAGTTGAACTTGGAGAAGTTTGAGAGAAAAAAATAGGAATTTTCCCTAAGATGGAAATTGATATGGTTCTAAAAAGTGTTGTAGAAGAAGAAATGACTCAAGTTATATAATAAACATGAAGTTCTAGTATGATTTCTTAGGAACCCAAGAGATATGAATTTTTCATGCTGAATGATGATTAAGTAATGTTCATAAATTATAAAATTACTACCTTCCATGAGTAAGTTTAGAGTTTTGATTTTGAGAAACAGTTGAAATCCATAGAATCTGAAATAGACTCCATGTACACTAACCAAGTTTGGTACTTGGTGGATGCAAGTGGTTTTTTCACAAGAAAACTAACATGGATGTTATAGTTTCAACCTTTAAATCAAATCTTATGTAAAATGGTTACAATAAAGTTTATGGTATCGAATATGAAAAAACCTTTTCCTCAGTATTGATGATTAAGTTCATTCTTGTTTACTAGTCATTATAGATTTTAATGATTATGAGATAAATCAAATGGATATCAAAACCATTTTCCTTAATTTAAATTTATTTAAGGATGTGTATATGATATATAACAAAGGTTTTGAAGTGTAAAATGATACTACTAAGGTATGAAATCTACAATTGTACATTTATGGACTAAATCAAGCTTCTTGGAGTTGGAAATATGATTTGGAGATGTAATTGAAGAGTTTAGTTTCATCAAGAATATGGATGATTCCTATACATATAATAGGATTAGTGAGAGTATAATAATATTTCTGATATTGTACATTTATGGCATACTACTTATTTAAAATTAAATCCTGAATCCTCACTCTTTAAAGATGTGGCTGGGTAAGTTCTTCTCAATGAAATTCATGGGTGAAGCTTCCTACACACTAATTATGAATATCTATAGGTATATATACAAGAGTCCACTTGGTTTCAGTTAGGAAATTTACATTGTTAAAGTGAAAAAGCGGTTTAGCATAGAGATAACAAAAAATGGGTATTTATTGGTGTTACATGGTAAAAATGTTAGGAAGATTCATAACCCTTATGTTGTCATGTATGTCATGTTGTGTACTCGACTGAATATCACTTACGCTCTTACCATAAATAGTATATATCAATCCAATACTGGTGAGATTCACTTGATTTTTCTATGAAGAACATTATTAAGTACTTGAAAAGGGCCAAGGATATGTTGTTGATATTTAGAGTGGGAGAAGATCTACGTGTAAAAGTTTACATGTATACGATTTTTCGATTTGATAAAGATGATATTAAATCTAAATATGGATTCATGTATTTCCTAAACTGTGGATCACTACTAGAATTCAAGGTATTTGCAACGGGTTATTTGCGATGGGATCCCATCGCAAATAAGCTTTAGCGACGGGGCCCCGTCGCAAATAGCCCGTTGCAGAAAACTCCGTCCCAAAAAATTTTATTTGCCACGGGCCCGTCCCAAATAATATTTTTTGCAACGGGAAACTTCACCGTCGTAAATAAGTCTCTGATTATATACTTTATATATATATAAGATCTTTTACAACGGGCCCGTCACAAATACTTTTTTGCGACGGGCTCGTAATCCCGTCGCAAATGCTTTTTGAAAATATTTTTTTTACTATTTGCGACAGGCCCATCGCAAATAGTATTTGTGATGGGCCCGTAATCCCGTCGCAAATACCTTTTTTAAGAAAAAATTATTTACACTATTTACAATGGGATCCCGTCGCAACAAATCTCATCGCAAATAATAAATAAATTTTTTAAAAAAATAAATTTAATAAAATTATGATTATTGAAAAATTAATTTTAATATTATTAAAATAATAAAAAAATAAAAAATATTAAAATTCTTAATATTCAAAAAAATATATATATAAAATCATAAAATATTATTATGATTATTGAAAAATTAATTTTAATATTATTAAAATAAAAAAAATATATATATTAAAATTATCAATATTCACAGAAAAATATAAAAAAATTATAATATATTATTATGATTATTGAAAAATTAATTTTAATATTATTAAAAAAATAAAAAAATAAAAAATATTAAAATTCTCAATATTCACAAAAAAATAAAAAAATCATAAATTATTGTTATTATTATTATTATTATTATTATTATTAGTAAAATAAACAAATATTAAAAAATATAATACTAAAAAAATATATTTAATAAAATTATGATTAATGAAACAATAATATTAATATTATTAAAATAATAAAAAAATATTAAAAAATATTAAAATTCTCAATATTCGCAAAAACAAATCATAAAATATTAAAAATTAAATTATGTAATAATCGTACCGATATAAAAGACAGAAGATGATGCCTCTCCATGAGCTCCTCTCGAACTGGACGCCGACATCACAGCAGTACCATAATAAGTACCAAGAGTCACATGAGAGCCGATACCAACTACTCGGTCCTTCTCAAAGCCATACTTAGTCGCCTGTATCCATGCCGCCTCATCGAAATGGTGCGCGCTGGTCTAATCAGTCGCATCGTCCTGACCCTCAGCCTGTGTCTGAGAAGTCACAGCCTCATATGACTCCTTCAATTCCAATTTGAAATTAAAATTGTGAAAATATTATATGCAGTTAATTGTCAAACTAAAAAAAATAAGACTAACCACAATCTGACGCTCGTGATCAACTCTAATCTCTCTGGTGGCTGGATCAATGTACATCCTCTGATAAACATCGTACTCTGTAATATCGAGATGCTCAACTACCTATATGAATGTAAAATAAACTTGTTATATTTGAAGTTATATAAAATATTTAAAAAAAATACTTACCAGATGCTCTCTATGTGTGCTGAATGTACGTCTACCAGCTCGATGCATCACCTCCTGTCTCCCCCAATTCTTCCAACCCAATGAAGACCTCCTCTAAAATCCACCACCCAACCAGTGTGCACATAATCCATCCCAAACCTAAGATGAAATGTACTATGGTCAGTGGGATCTACACAACTCATCAAATAATGTCTCTCATGCTTTCTTAATGGTTGTCTTTATCAAATTGTGAAAAACTGATGTAAACGCTCACGCATAGCCACCTCCCATGCTGCATGGATATCGTCACTCATGTTATCATCAATGGGATACCATAAACCCTACAAATAATTTATAATATCAAGTTATTAATAAAATAAATTTCAAAATAAATATTATTTATTTATGTACTAGCCAATGATTGTACATACCGAGCTGCACATCAATGAGAATCTGTTCCCATGTGGTCCATGGTTGAGAAAAATAATTATGCAAGATAGCTCTCCCTTGTCCAACAGCTACATGTGAAAAATTGTGAAAAAAGAATAAATAATCAAACTATTACTAATTATTCTTTTTATTACTAATTATTCTTATTTATAACTAATTATTTATATTTATTACTAACTATTACTATTTATTACTAACTATTACTATTTATTACTAAGTATTACTATTTATTAATATTTATTACTATTTATTACAATTTATTACAATTTATTGCAATTTATTACTGATTATTACTAATTATTACAATTTATTACTAATTATTACAATTTATTCCTATTTATTACTAATTATTCCTAATTATTGCTAATTATTCCTAATTATTCTTAATTATTGCTAATTATTTCTATTTATTTCTAATTATTACTAATTAGTTCTAATTATTCCTAATTATTCCTAATAATTGCTAATTATTACAATTTATTCCTATTTATTGCTAATTTTTGCTAATTTTTGCTAATTATTCCTAATTATTTCTAATTATTCCTAATTATTAGTATTTATTAGTAATTATTACTAATTGTTAGTATTTATTAGTAATTATTACTGATTATAGCTAATTATTACTAATTATTGCTAATTATTCCTAATTATCCCTAATTATTCCTAATTATTGCTAATTATTACTAATTATTGCTAAATATTACTAATTATTAGTATTTATTCCTAATTATTAGTAAATATTACTAATTATTAGTATTTATTCCTAATTATTACTAACTATTACTATTTATTACTAACTATTACTATTTATTACTAACTATTACTATTTATTACTATTTATTACTTTTTATTACTATTTATTACTATTTATTACTATTTATTACAATTTATTACTATTTATTACAATTTATTACTATTTATTACAATTTATTCCTATTTATTGCTAATTATTCCTAATTATTGCTAATTATTCCTAATTATTTCTAATTATTGCTATTTATTTCTAATTATTACTAATTAGTTCTAATTATTCCTAATTATTTTTAATTATTGCCAATTATTACAATTTATTCCTATTTATTGTTAATTATTGCTAATTATTACTAATTATTGATAATTATTCCTAATTATTCCTAATTATTGCTAATTATTCCTAATTATTCATAATTATTAGTATTTATTAGTAATTATAACTAATTATTAGTATTTATTAGTAATTATTACTAATTATAGCTAATTATTACTAATTATTGCTAATTATTCCTAATTATTGCTAATTATTACTAATTATTGCTAAATATTCCAAATTATTAGTATTTATTCCTAATTATTAATAAATATTACTAATTGTTAGTATTTATTCCTAATTATTACAAATTATTCCTAATTATTACTAATTATTCCTAATTATTACTAATTATTCCTATTTATTAATATTTATTGTTATTTATTACTAATTATTGCTATTTATTACTAATTATTGTTATTTATTACTAATTATTGGTAATTATTGGTAATTATTCCTAATTATTGCTAATTATTACTATTGATTTCTAATTATTGCTAATTATTGCTAATTGTTGCTAATTGTTGCTAATTGTTGCTAATTATTGCTAATTATTGCTAATTATTGCTAATTATTGCTAATTATTACTATTTATTTCTAATTATTGCTAATTATTTTAATTATTGCTAATTATTCTTAATTATTGCTATTTATTACTAATTATTAGTATTTATTGCTAATTATTAGTATTTATTAGTAGTTATTACTAATTATTAGTATTTATTAGTATTTATTAAAATTTATTACTAATTATTACAATTTATTACTAATTATTACAATTTATTACTAATTATTATTAATTATTTCTAATTATTGCTAATTATTACTAATTATTTCTAATTATTACTAATTATTGCTAATTATTCCTAATTATTCCTAATTATTCCTAATTATTGCTAATTATTACTAATTATTAGTAAGTATTACTAATTATAAGTATTTATTCCTAATTATTCGTTATTATTCCTAATTATTACTAATTATTCCTAATTATTACAAATTATTCCTATTTATTAATATTTATTTCTATTTATTACTAATTATTTCTATTTATTACTAATTATTTCTAATTATTGCTAATTATTACTAATTATTCCTAATTATTCATAATTATTGCTAATTATTGCTATTTATTTCTATTTATTGATAATTATTGCTAATTATTGCTAATTATTAGTATTTATTAGTAATTATTAGTAATTATTAATATTTATTACTAATTATTACAATTTATTACTAATAATTACAATTTATTACTAACTATCACAATTTATTACTAATTATTATAAATTATTCCTAATTATTATTAATTATTCCTAATTATTACTAATTATTCCTATTTATTACTGATTATTCCTATTTTTTACTATTTATTGCTATTTATTACTAATTATTGCTATTTATTGCTAATTATTGCTAATTATTGCTAATTATTCCTAATTATTGCTAATTATTACTAATTATTGCTAATTATTACTAATTATTGCTAATTATTACTAATTATTACTAATTATTGCTAATTATTGCTATTTATTTCTAATTATTGCTAATTATTTCTAATTATTCCTAATTATTCCTAATTATTAGTATTTATTGCTAATTATTAGTATTTATTAGTAATTAATAGTATTTATTACTAATTATTACATTTTATTACTAATTATTACAATTTATTACTAATTATTACAATTTATTACTAATTATTATTAATTATTGCTATGTATTGCTGTTTATTACTAATTATTACTAATTATTACTAATTATTGCTAATTATTACTAATTATTGCTAATTATTGCTAATTATTCCTAATTATTCCTAATTATTAATATTTATTCCTAATTATTCCTAATTATTTCTAATTATTCCTATTTATTCCGATTTATTACTATTTATTGATATTTATTACCAATTATTATTAATTACTACAAATTAATTATATACATTACTAATTATCATTAATAATTAATAATCACTACAAATTATTAAAAATTAATACTAAAAATTTCAATTTATTAGTACAAATAAATACTAATGACAAAACAATTTAAATTTAATTTAATTACAACTAATCAACAATAAAAAAAATTAACATAAAAAAATGAAATAAATAATAAATTAAAAAAAACATAAATACCTTTAAGACTGATTTTCTATTGATGCAGACGGTTTCACAACTTCTTCGTGAACAAAAAAAATTAACTTAGAAAAATTCTCCCTCTAAAATCTGAGTTTAGATAGAAACAGGATCAAAAATTTCAGAGGAATGAGAGAAAAAAAAGATGGGGGTACATATAGGTTAGATTATTTGCGACAGGATTATTTGCGACGGGTATCCCGTCGCAAATAGTATCTTTTGCGACGGGACCCGTCGCAAATACCTACGCCCATATTAATTACTGTCGGCGGTTAAAAAATTATTTGCGACTGGACCCGTCGCAAATAGTCCCTGCTGACACAGCTTTTGCGACGAGACGACATCCCATCGCAAAAAGCTATAAACTGTCGCCGATTATTTGCGACGGGGCCCGTCGCAAATACTTAACTATTTGCGACGGTGGGATCCCACCGCCGCAAATAACCTTTGCGCGGTTTGGCGTGCTATCTGCGCCAAACTATTTGCGACGGGTCATTACCCCCGTCGCAAATAACCTCTTGGACGAACCTTTTGCAACGGGATTTATTCCCGTCGTAAAAAACCCTTTTTCCCGTAGTGGATATTTCACTTAGAAGAGTTACAAACAATCCAACATAGAAAAATAGACAACAAAGGGAGATTAAATCATTGCATTAGATGCTATGAATGAAGCTATTTGGGTCAGAATGTTCATATATAGACTTGAGGTGGTCCCTAGAATCAAGGGTATACTTGAGGTGGTCCCTAGAATCAAGGGTATGATTGATATTTACTATGAAAACAATGCAACCATTACTCGGGAAAAGGAACCTTAGTCTCACCAAAATAAAAAAAAACTCTTCCTTTTCAGATATCATCTAATATAAGAGATCATTCTGAGGGATAATGTAAAGGTTAGTTGGGTGGATATAGAGGATAATGTAGCAGATCTGTTGACAAAGTCATTACCGTAGAAACAACATAAGGTTCATTTTAGGTCTCTATGTATTCAATTCTTAATATATTTATGTAATTAATATATAATGATTCATGATTTTATAAATAAAGTCAAACATTATTTATGATTCATTCATGTGTGTTTCATTTTACTTTACGGTCAAATGATAATATCCCCCATAAAGTATACAATTTATGATTTCCCTAATAAATGATCATAATAGAGAATTATGGGTTGTGATAATATGATAATATTAGCTTTAATAGAATATTTTACTCATTATAAAAGTTTGTATATGATATACAAAGAATAAATTCCTAAGGTAATAAGTAGATATTTATTAGTTTAACTGACCAGCTAAAGTATATCTCATGGAATTTCATACAGTCGTCGATATTTTTAGTCGTGTATGTTTATTACCAATCCTCATTACTTGAGTTTAGTGAGATACCTAGCATGAGAACCTTCATACATTAATACCTTACACTTAGCTAATTAGGGGGTGGCTAGGTATGTTGTTGTTCATGTCATTGGTTGGAGTGCAACCAAGATGAGATATGCCCACTTATATGAGGGGTTAATACATATGACACTTGATTAAATTAGACAAGATAAATGCATGGTCATGATTAATTGAGTCACATATGATGTGTTTATCAAATAAGACGAGGGTCGTGTAATGTGATCATATGTTAGATGAATGACATGTGATGTATTTATCAATCTGATTAGTCTATTTCAAAGAATAAAGAAAATGTGATATATCCTAGAATAGATTAACCCAGTTCCATGTCTAGTGGTCACTCAATTCCATATAAAAAGAAATTATATAGTTATAAATATGATTTATATGATACATCATGTGGTGTATATAGTTGTATAGATATATGAGTATGTTTTATGGAGATCACACTAAACCCATCAGTAGATTGAGTAGCACTGGTGAATTTCTAGAGGCCGCTCTTTTATTCAATATATGAAATTTGGATTTCATATTTATTTTCAATGTTGTCAAGGCTCGTAGGGTCACACGGTTAGGCCTCTGGATAAGGATTAAGTTTTGGACAAAGTGTTTTCTCCAAAATGAATAGATTATGAAGTAACCATATCCAAAAGGAATTTTTGGATGGATTCACAAAGATTTGTGAAGTTTTTTATAATGTAATTATGAGATTTTAGTGAAAATGAGAGATTTATAGATGCGAAATAAAATATGCATGCGAATGAATCTTCTCACATGGTTTCATCAATTATAATCCATTTTTAATGGATTGAATGGATTGAATATTCATCGAAAGAGTTCAATTAATAAATGATAATGATAATAAATGTATATGTTGAATTTGGCCAACACATTTTATTAAATGACCATTGAGGATGGCTATATAAAGGGATGAAATCCATACTGTTGTGCATGACTAATTCAATGCAAGCCTCTCGATTCTATATTCCTTCATAAACATATTTTATTACTATTTGAAGGTGTTATCACCCCTTATTCAATTTTTGGGATCCTCAAGAAACATTATGGGATCTTTGGCAGGTGTAATTCCTCAGAGGTGGGAAGTTTTCATTTTCTTTTTTCATGATCTTCATCGAACATGTGTCGAATGATAAAAGATGGTTTAATCACTTTAGTTACACACATTTTTTCTTTTTTCAAATTATACGTATCAATTATGTAAAGGATAGATCATACAAATATGGGTTTGCTTCTGCTACCAAGTTCATATGATGAGCACATAAAACCCATCATTATGGCTACTTGATACCTCTACCAACAAAAAAAACAAAAACATTAGTGACATTTAAAATACATAAGAATACACAACCTATATACTCATTGTATAATAACAACTTTTGGATTCTAAACATGCATAGGGCTACTTTAAAGCCTTTATTACTTCCAAAAAGGCACAATAAATAAGTTATTAAATGATTCTAAATTAAAGAAAATTTAGATCTAAATAAATTGAAAGAAATTTATTTGGGTTTAACACCACCCACCCCCTCCTTGAAAAGGTTAATTTAGTTTTATGGTCCATAGCTAGAAAATTTGAGCACATTAACCCTAGTCTATCAGTGGGTGTGTATTTAGGTGTAGGAACCAACATGGCTTGTTCTTTTCAATTTCCTAAAAAAATATAATACAGTGCTGAATCAATCAAGGATTTCAATGAACCACAACCCACCTACATAACAAAAAAATCCTCCAAAGTAACATAACTGAGATCCTCAGTTTAATCTTCAAAATCCCCTTAATAAATACATCAAGGATCATTGGAAGCTCGAATGGACTCACATTAGGTGCTTGTTCATCATCATTATCTAGGAGATAATATACTTCAACTGAGTCAATTATGTTTTTTCATAAATAAATAAATTTTAAGGAATTGTAAATCAATATAATTCAAAAATGTATTATCTCCCTTCTTGATTTTAGCATTAATATCTTCTTCAAAATACAATGCTCCTTTGTGTAACTCATATTCCAAATGTAAGTAGTCAAACTCTTCTTTATCTATAAGGGTGTGGCATTAAAAAATATGTAAAATTTATTCTTTATATAAGAATTTATTTTATTATATTCATGGAGATCTTTTATTTTTATATTTTTAGAGAATTAGGTCATTACCCTTAAAAAATATATTAAATCAAAAAATGGACACTTCCACTCAGTATCCATTTTCCCATAATAAAAAAATTAAGATATAAAAAGTTTTATTTTTATAACATATATTTATAATTTTCCTCTTGGAAACATAATTTTCCCTACTCATACTAAAACCTTATGAAAAACATTTGAAAATGTGGGATGAGCAAAAAAAGTTCAATGGGGTACATATAAAAATAAATAAATAAACTAGTTAGTCTATGAATACTCAAAAAAAAATCCTTTTTCAAAATAAACTTTGAGCTCAAAATAAATATTTTACTACCTAATAAATCAACTTCTATACCCAAATATTTTCATAAAATATTTCATAATAAATATTAAAGGAAAAATAAAACTCATAAAATTTTCTTTGAAATCATGAAAAACTCAAGAAATTTTTTCATAAAGTTATTAATTTCACCCTTAAGAAGTATCATAAACTTCCCTTTAAACTTAAACCCATTATATTACCTTGTGAAATCATAATATTTTTGTAAAAAATCATAGCATGCATAGATAAATCATGTAGGTAACTTGGGGCATCATTTCCATATCACTCTTACAAATGGAATGACCTACCCTATAAATTCTAATAATATCTTAAGATAAACCTAACCGGTTAACTATGTACCTTTACCCAATGCATTTGAGATCTATATCAAGCTCACACATCATAATGATCTATATTAGGATCAACCTTCATCAAAAAAATACCAAGAACCATAACATAATCATAACACATGAAATCTTTCATTTACATCATCATACTCATAAAAATATTTTTTACATCCATAAGAAAAACATTCTCAGATATCAAAATATCCTTTCCATTTAAAACTATTTTTGAAAATACCACAAAAAATGAAATTTGGGTTTGTATTTTTATAAAACATGAAAGGTTTTAATATAATAAAAACCTCAAATAATATTTATGATGGTGTAAAAAACTGTTGATGTTATATATGTTAAAATAGAACATTCATTTTTTGCTTTTATCAAAATGTTCTATAAAAAGATTAATTTTGAAAACCCTTGAAAGAAAATAAAAAATTGTTCTTTATAATTTATTCATGTTCATATAAATACATCAATAAAATATTTTTTAATAATATGGGCACGGAAGAAAAATATTTAAAAAATAAATTGATAAAACAATTAAAACAAGGTTTTCAAGGTAAAGTATCCCTTACCTTAAGTCTGACTCATCACGTAAGTACTTTATATCATTAATAATAAACTTTTATAAATTATTTAATTTCTAAATAACCATTTCCAAGTTTACTAACCTATCATTTAAACCATTTATTTTATTTATTTTAATAACAAATTTAATTACTTAATCGGTTAAGTCTACATTGGGTGTTTTGATGATATTTGACTCATAAGTCTAAAATGACTTTGGTAGGTTGACTATGGTCAAAGTGGTCATTATTACATCATATAAAGAATAATAATAATTAAATTATTTTTATTTTTATTTATTAATTATAATTTTAAAACCAACCATGAAAGATAGTTATGAAAAATGAATTATGTTACAATCATGGAGATGATACGTCTTACGTACGCATGAGTAACGTTTCTATTTTTCAACGAACATAAGGGAAATAAGGTAAGAATTATTTTATATTTATAGAATTATGAATATATAATAAATATAATATTATCTCTTTAAATACACTTATATATATCATCAATGTGATGTGATGATGAAAAATGAATCGCATCGCTTGTGGACGTGGCAATCCACACGTACACATAAACTACATTATCATTTTTCAATGAATGAAATTGTAAGAAAATAGATGATATATTATCTTTTTAGAATTATTATTATGTTATTTATATCATATAAATACCTTAAATCCATCATTATAATTATTCATGAGAGGCGGTGATGGAAAATGAATTACATTAGTTTGTGAGGCGGTAGTCCACCATATACACAAACGATGGTTTTGTTTCCCATTTGATGGAAGAGGGAATGAATATAGGTTATGAAATCAACATAATAATATCTCATTATATAGAAGATACTGATGTTATTATTTCAACATGGTTTAATGTTATTTTAAGGATGATGAAAAAATAAATAAAAACACTCGGTTAAGATCTATACCTCTTATTCATAAAACCTATTTAGGTTTATAACTAAAGCCTTACTAGGTTGGTTTTATGATAAAAACAAGGAATATAGGACATGTATAGGGATGTTAGGAAGGTATTTGGGTAGGTTTTTTTCAAACCAAAAGGATCTTGATGTATGGAGAGAAAAGGATAGGGGTGTCCTTTTATTTGTGGGGGAGAGGAAACACTTGGAATTTTTAAGAAGATTAAAATATATTAATGTATTACTCAAAAAATGGCTCAAAATAAACCATTTAAAAATATAAGATGATATAGGGTCAAAATATTATTTGGAAAATTTTTTATGTTATTTTAACTATTATCACTTTAGTTTAACCCTCAGTAAAACTATTTTAACATTAACCATAGTAAAATATTTTTACTATTTTTACTATTCATTATGAAAAAAAAATATTATAAACTTATAAAAATAATATTAATTATAATGATTAAAAATATATAACCCATTTTATCAAATTCAATTAAAATAATTTTTAATTTAAAATTAAACCTATAAAAAATGATGAAAAACAGTTTTTAAAAAAAATGTTTTTTTAAGTATAAAAATGTTTTTATACCAAATTCAAGTATAATGTTGATTTAAATAAAATTTATTAGATTATTTTTAATAAAAATTAAATAATTAAATTTTAAAACTAATCCAAAATATAATTTTATGTTATAAATACTTGAAAATAAAATATGGTTTCCAAAAAAAATCGGTATTTTTCACTATTTATTGAAAATTCTAAATTTTCAGAAAATTATCAAAAATTCATTCAAATATAATTTTGAAATGATTAATTTATAAATGTTTATTTTTTCAAATCCATATTCTATATTTTGTAAATAATTCTTTTAAATAAACCATATAATTCATGAAAACTTAATTTGGCTAGAAATAATTTTTTTTACTGAAAATTTACTTAATATTCTTATAACCCTCTAAAATATAATTAATAAAAATTAAAAAGACAATAAAATGATCTATTTTAACATTACCTGGGTTGTTAAATTCTTTCCCCCTTTTTGAATTTTCACCTAAATAATTTTATTCATTATTTAAACAAGTAGAGATATCTTTCCCCCATAGCATTTTCTAATTTCCATGTTTCTGTTGGAGTTGGTGGCCTAGAACCCACTAATTTGTACTTTATTAATTAAATAAACACCTTATCACATCTCGATTGTTTTTCTGCGTGATAATGCATGTGATAATGTCCCAAGGATAGTTGTTTCATTAAAGGGTCATAGTGGATCCCTACTATGATGAGAACCCGAAAGTGCCATAACACTGTTCTTGAATATATGTTCTATGGCCAGATGATGTTATTTGAGGGGAAAAAATAATACAGGCCATTAGGGGTGAGGACTCATAAAACTTTGAGTCACCTTTTCATGGTGTGCACCCTTGGTAATATTCAGGAGGATATTATGAGAACAAGACCCGCCAGTAGGAAATCTACATTTCATAGTGTCATTGGATGTTCCTATCTGAGAACGTGTGTATTGGTCCTTGGACTTTAAGATTATTATTAATGGGTATTAAAACTCACTCAATTAGATGTATTGACAAAAACTGTGACGATGCACTATTTGCAGTGAGGTAGGATACGTTGGGTGCGTCACGAGTAATACTGCTTTAATAGATAATGCAAGAAAGGATTTTTCCCTTCTGTTCCATAACAGAAGTAGATATCTCAGGCCCTTTGATGGAATTGATATAGCCTAAATAAATCCATCTCCATGATAAAGAATGGGTGAGTTCAATTCCAGAAAGTCAAAGAAAGAATAATCAAGCACATGGGTTGATGGCACTAGCATGCAACCCGCTTGATTCGAGATATCGTGACAAAGGGATTATATTACATGGTAAGCATTCGTATGAGGTGACACATCATTACGGCATTAAATTCTTTCTCTATGGGTTCCTTGGCGTGTTTCTAGACGCTAACCTTGGACTTTAGGCAGGCTCCACCTAATTCCACTAAGAAAGAGGCCTAGAGGGTCACACACTAAGTGTGTCCATGTATCACAGTTAAATATTAATTTAACAAGTTAAATAAATATTATTCTCGATTATAGTTTAATAATTATTTAAGGATGCCTGATCGCATTTATTTCGACACTAGTTATTCGAGAGAATATACTATGGTTGAAATAATATATATTTATTAGCGAGTAATGCATTTACATTTATTTAAGAAATAAATAGCCATTACTCAAGGTCTAATAAATGTGGTGGAGGAAATAATGAAAAATGAAAACAAGATAAGCAGTCTGTGTGCATTGAATGTACACGCCATGTGGTTTTCATGAAAAACAAGTACACACCATGTATTAATGATTACACGTCATGTAGTTTTTCCAGTCAGGATTTTGAGGAAATAATATCATTTTATTAAATGATATTTATTATAATCAGCATGGACACATGTCAATTAATTAATCATTCGACATGGGGGTTTTCAATAAGAGTTAATGAAATAAATAAAACACATAACGTGTTTATTTATTGTCATAACTCTATAACCTCAAACCCAAATATAAATATCCTCACAACCCCAACACTTTTCCAATGAGAATCATTGTGCACAAAAATTCTAGAGAATTCTCTCAAGTCTAAAAGAAATCCTTCCTCCAAGAATGCTCTGAAGACCGAGAGAGATCATCCTCCATCGGATCAAGGCGATCTAAGGCAGACAACGCAAGCAAAGGCTTCTCCATGCTAGCACCTAGAGATTCATTTGGCAACGTCTAGAGATACGTGGTGCATGTGTGGATCACTGCTAGAGGAAGTCTACACTTGGCTTATGCGACGCAACGACGAATCACATCGGATCATGACCGGAGACATAAATGAAGTAAGAATTCCATCAAGTTAATTCTTATCAATTAATTAAATTAATTATAACCGACATATGATGATCCTATCTTTATGGTTACAGGACTCCCTCTTTCTTTTTCATTCTTCGTTCTATTCCAAAGATCCGGCGTTTTATTATCGTGATGGATCTCATATTGGTCATTTTTAATGCTAAAATTAATGTTGGGTACACCCACTAAGGTTCCTCTACTGCACCCGGAACCTACAAGTGGTATCATAGTGGTCATATTGTTGATTATAATTATTTAGTTTTTCGTTGGTGATTTACGCATTTAATAATTTATTTGTTTCAATTCAAGTTAATCATTCTTTAAAATCTGAATCTCGAGATCAGTTCCTTCCCTCTCATTTCTCATTCACCTTACAGAAACGATCTTTTCTTTTAATTTTGATTAAAATAAAATAGAGAAACTCATTTGAAGGTTCCAAACATTCCTGGTCGTACAAAACAATAATACACGGTGTGTATTCGGAAGTACATGTCATGTAGTCTAAGTTCAATGCATCGGACTGGTCCGCCAAATCAAGTCGTGTATTGGAGTATACCTAAGTCATAAATGACACCGTGTGTTGACTAGGAACGGGTGGCACATAGTTTTTGGATTACACACTGTATGGTCCACTGAACACGGCGTGCAGTCCCTTCGGGTTAGGGTTGGACCGTGTACCCCATACACGGATTGCTTGGCTGGAAACCATGTAACGCAGATACTACACGGCGTGTGTCCCACTAAACATGTTGTGTACACTGAAAATTTCCGAAGTACATTTACACTCCATGTCCTTGATGTGTACTTTAGATGGATGGTGAACAAAAGTACACGTCATGTAGTTGGAACTACATGTCATGTAATCATCCAAATTACGCAGATTTATTAAAATTTATTATTATATTATACAAACCCTTGAGATGTGTCCCATAGTGCAGGAGTAAATCGGAGGCACAACACATGATAGGTGTTTTATATATATGTGTTTAATTTAACATCTGCATAATGAACAGGAATTCACCGGGTTGCCTCCAAGGTACAAGTTACGTACAAAGATAATTTTAAATGAATTTATTTGTTTAAAATTATTATGGATGAGAATCTCAAGGAAATTCAGAAAAGGGTTTAAGATAAAAGGATTGATTAATTAAAGATAATTAATTGATTCGAGTGTGGTTTATCTTAAGAAAGAATGATTAAATAATTGAATGCTAGTTTTATTTATGCGTAAATATTGTTGCATGTATGGATGATCATGAGCTAGACCAAGACCTTTATATGTGAATGGTTTCTTTTAATTTATTTATTTAAATTAAATTTGCTGGCCTTCGAGCCTTCTCCTCATTAATATGTAGGGCATGTGTGCCCAAGGATTATTTTATGTAAAAACCCCTTTTACACCTCACATGCATGTGAGATAAATGCATATGTAATGGATGGAGGTCCCAAGCTAGTGGAGGCAGCTCAAGTCAGGAGCCAAGGTAAAACCAATCCAATGAGATACAAAGGTGGATAGGTGGAAAGCTGTAAACACAAACCCGAAAGTTTCAAGGTGTTTCTCCCCTAGGTCTTGGGTTAGTTTATCAACTGCTAGATAAACTAACCAATAGAACAAGCTCATGATCATACCATTTATTTTATTTTTGTCAGTTTCATGGTTTATTTATTGTGGGTGTGTTGTCACGATCACACAATTAATGAATTAAACAAGCATGCAATATGGAACTAAAATAAGACAGGCTTATGCGTAAATATTATCTTAGACATGGTTAATCACTTAAGTATATTCCACTTAATATTAACAATCATGTAATCAAAGATAATAAAATGTAAATTTACGTATAAGTATAAAATCCCTCAGAGAAATATTAAGTTGGTATAGCCTTCCATAATCTTGGTTAGAATCGAACCATAGTTCAAAGTGCTTGACCAACCCTAGTTGGGGTGATTTCAATTATCGGGGAATTCTAATTCAAGGTTTTGGGTTGAATTAACTTGGTTCTCATCAAGGGTTGACTGCCACATTAGGGCTTGGTGTGACCAAGAGGAAAAGGTTGAAGAAATCCAAAATAAAAGGATTTCAGGATTGGGGAGTCCACTCAGCGGATCAAGGAGATGCAAATTAATGTAGTTGGAATTTGGAATGCCTACCTAAAACCCTTCAAGTTTCTTGACCAACCCTAGTTGGGGTAATGCGAAGGGAAATATGGATCCTTGCCACTAGAATATTCAGGAAACAAAATATTCTGAAGTCAATGGTGAGGGATATTGGATTTTGATAAAATAGTGGGAGACTAATAAGTATTAATTTATTTATTTGTCTCATTTTTGTAATAAAGTAATAAACCTTTGCTCATATTAATTTTTAGAAATGGAAAGAAAAATGACCTCAAACGTATCATTTCAAACCATACTCGAGAAGGAAAACCTTCTCACTGGCACCAATTTCCAAGAGTGGCAGAGGCATTTACGTGTCATCCTTCACCATGAAAGGAAATTGTATGTGCTGGAAGAGCATATTCTAGTTGGGTCTTGAAAAGAGTCCAGTGATGAGGAAATATCTCTCTGTGTGAAACATATGGATGTTGCCATATATGTCCAATGTTTCATTCTATTAGCCATGTCTAATGAGATCTTGAAGCAACATGAAAACATGGACACGTATAACATGATGTCTCACCTTAAGGATCTCTACCAAGAGAAGGTAAGATAAGAGAGATATGAGATCTCCAATGCTTTGTTTACAACTAATCTTGGAGAGTTTGCGCCAGCTGGGCCTTGTGTAGTCAAGTTTATTGGCTACATCGAATGCCTGGACATCTTAGGGATTAAATTCCCAGATGAGTTTCATACAGATCTCATCCTATCATCACTGCCCAAGACCTTCTCAAGATTTACTGTCAACAACAACAAGAGCAATAATGAGAAGAGACTATTGAAACTTCTTCCCTTGATTCGCCAGGTAGATAAGGACATGGGGCGTGACAAACCCACAGTCCTTATGGTGAATAAGAAAAGGAAGGACAAGGAAAAGGGGCTAAATACTTATAAACGGTCTGAAGCCCCCAAGAGTCATCCTTCCAAGAAGGGGAAGATCCAGAGGCAGGACAAGGAATGGGAGGCAGTATGTTTTTCATGTGGAAAGAAAGGACACTAGAAGAGGAACTGCACCCAGAAGCATGGGGATGCTAAAGGTGCATTCGTTATCGAGTGTAATATTTCCATTTCTACACATTGGGTATTAGATACAGCTTGTGGGGCTCACATATGTATTCAAATGTAGAAACCAAGTAGATTTAGAAATATTTCCAGAGGAGAGGTGGATCTTCGTACTTCCAATGGAGTGAGACTGGCTGCGTTGGCCATTGGCGATTACCACCTCTCATTACCGACTGGGATGATTTTGGTTTTACATATCTGTTATTATGTTCCTAGTGTTACCAAGAATATAATGTCTATATCTTGTTGGGATATAGATGGATTTATTTTCAAGTTTGGAAATAAGGGTTGTCTCTTTTATAAGAACAACATATGTTATGGTATGGAGCATTTAAATAATGGTTTATATGTATTAAATAATGAAAACCAAGTGTTGGAAATTGATAACGAAACAAACTCACATGACTCATACATCACCCAGTTGTGGCATCACCGTCTCAGTCATGTAAATGAGAAACGCATGACAAATCTCTGCCAAGATGGCTATTTAGACTCTACTAAGCTAAAACCACTTGATATATGTCACGCTTGTTTACAAGGTAAAATGACCAAGCCACCTTTCAGTGGACAAGGTGAAAGGGCCACAGAGCTTCTAGGATTGGTGCACACAGATGTGTGTGTACCACTTCCAGTAGAAGATAGAGGTGGATATTTTTACTTCATTACTTTTACTAATGATTTGAGTAGATATGGATATGTCTACTTAATGAGGTATAAGTCATAACCCTTAGAGAAATTTAAGGAATTCAAGAATTAAGTAGAGAATAATCTTGGTAAGAATATAAGGAAACTTCAATTGGATCGAGGTGGAGAATATCTAAATCAAGAGTTCATCGATCTTCTATGGGAGTCTATGAATCTATCTCAGCTCACTCCTCCTTATACACCACAGTGGAATGGTGTTAGTGAAAGGAGGAATAAAACCTTATTAGACATGGTGAGGTCGATGATGAGTCATGTAGATCTTCCATTATTCTTTTGGGGATATTCATTACAAACTGTAGCATACACATTAAACTGAGTACCAACTAAGGCGGAAAATGGAATTATATATGAGTTATGGAATGGAAAGAAACCCATTTTGTCACACACATGTGTGTGGGGATGCGTGACATTTGTTAAGGCCTTCTCAGGCAACAAACTATCACCCCAGGGCACAAGGTGTATCTTTATAGGATATCCCAAGGAAACAAAAGGATATTACCTATATAACCCTTCTGACAAAAAAGTGATTGTTGCCAGACAAGATGTATTTCTTGAGAGAGAGCACATCCTCAAAAAGGATAGTGGGAGAAAGATTGACTTTGACATATTTGATGCTCAAGATACATAGGAGTTGGTACAGGAACAAGTTCCACAGGTCCCCGTGGAAGAGGTTCCAGAAACACAAGTACTGCGTAGGAGCTCAAGAGAGGTTAGGGAACCAGAGAGATTTGGTTTCCTAGTCACCAGGTATGGTGAATAATTATTGTTTGACAATGATGAACCTCTATCCTACAAGGAAGCAGTATAAAGCTCAGAAGCTGCAAGATGGCTAGAAGCTATGAATTATGAGATGGATTCCATGTATCAGAACCAAGTCTGGGTTCTGGTCGATGAGCTAGTTGATGTAAATCCTATTGGATGAAAATGGGTATTCAAGAGAAAAATGGACATGGAAGTTCAAGTTAGTACCTATAAAGCATGGATAGTGGCTAAAGTATTTAGACAATGTCAAGGAATTGACTATGATGAAACCTTTTCACCAGTTTCCATGTTTAAATCCATAGGAATCATACTTTCCATAGCAGCTTACCATGACTACGAGATTTGGAAGATGGATGTCAAAATGTAATTCCTTAACAGGAACCTTCAGGAAGATATCTATATGACACAACCAGAAGGGTTTGTGAAACTAGGTGAATCCAAACGGGTTTGAAAGTTACATAAATTCATTTATGGATTAAAGCAAGCATCCGGGTTGTAACGACCCGGACCCGGGCAGCCACCCGAACAGTACCGAATGGGTCAGGTGTCACTACCTTAGGCGCACCTCCCCTGAACGCCAAAGGCTACCGACTAGCAGCGAGGGTCTGAATAGGTATAGTGGGGAGGCTATACCCTTTCGGAGGAATTAAAGGTACTGGTCCAAGTGTTAAACTAAAATATGCAGCAGAAGTAAATGACTCAGCAGACTCGAACCAGCCCCGTAGACCGGAAGCACATTCAATAACAATAAACAGCGGAAGCAATATGGAACCAACAACAGCGGAAAGTAAACAGAACAACATGATAGAAATCAACAACAACTGCCACTATAAACAACTAAGGCATGCATTGAGAACCAGTCATACAGCTCAATATATAATGGCACCAATGGCTAACCAATAGTCGCTACATAACAAAGTAAGCATGCTGATAAAAAAGGGAAAACTAAACAAGGTAACTCCAGCAAGGAATGATCTCAACGTCCATACCATCTCCATGCAACAACACTATGGTCCAGCTCCTGAGGCTGACCCTCTACCTATACACAGTTTCATAAAGTCTACACACGTCCCGAAGGGCCCGTGTAAGGCGTGAGACAAGTCTCAGTAGGATACCACCCAAGGGTGCGTACCTAATATAAGTGTTTAGGCAGACATGCTTATATAATAAAATAGTAAATAGTGTAATTCCCAAAAGTAAACAAATACTTCACTGGTGCTCAGCAGCCACCAGGAAGTGTCACCTGCTTCAGCTAACACCGGAATCTATGGTCTGTTTCCCGGCACCTCGTTCCACCTGACACCATGCATCTCAAGTATCGACATCCTGAAGGTACGCCCAACCGTCGTAACCCAGCTCGAAAGCTCAACCTACCCATGCCACAACATCCGGAGCAACAACGATACCTGTCCTCAAATAATAACCGGAGGGATAGCGATGTCTGCCCTCAAATCACGGCGAGCCTCTTCCCCCAACCTGACCGCCTCAAAACTGTCTCCCGAAGGCTCCTCACCTTCCACGTGGCTTCCCATGGAAATCACCCCCAAACCAAAAATACCTAACCACAACTATCAGGGGCCTCTACCCAACGAGTGGTCGTACCACCTCATCTCGGAGTCTATCTGTGTGCACACTACTCAAAAGTACCCGATGAGCGGTAATCACCTCATTATGTCCCAAGCCACAACACTTCTGACACCTCGTGTCCCTGCAAACCCGTTGCTCAAGGATGATGGCCTCGCCATCCAAGTAACCCGGGCCAAGCCCAACCTGACAGTCTGACTGCCTCAACCGACGTCCATGACGCCCAATCCCATGGTAGCAACCACCCAATGTAACCCGAGACAAATCCCCAACCTGTGATCCTTATCACTCAACAACATACATTCGGGCCACTCCTAATCAATCAAGTAGTTCAACACAAGAAAACCACACATTGCAAAAACATACTTGAAAGCATAACTTTTAACAGACAATTACTAAACAATCAAAAAATTCACTAACTTGTGATAACCCAAACCAGCACCTAAGGTCTTAACACCTTAAACAATTTGACATCATTCTTTAACAAATCAAACTCAACAGTTTAATTCAAAAACATCAACAACAGTCTAAACTCAGTAGATAATATTGGTCCAAAACATACGCATTTCGGCACCCCCGGCCGAATTGTCCCAAACGAGCCATGACCTCTCACCTGCCTTGCTCTAGCACAACAAGGGTCATGAAATACCCAGAGGCATCCCACAATGTAGATAATTACTGAACAATAAATAAACAGGGTTTTGCTCAACACCTGACATCGCGCCCAGAGGTCGCAACCCCAAATTGTCTATGAAAACACAAAAGAAGGTATACACCACCCACCTCATACTCCTATGATGACACTCCTTTGATTTCAGCCTCTGAATCAGACTAAATCGTGGTAGATCTGCATTTTTGTCAAATCCGGCAATTCCGTTCAGATGGAATCTGTGGAGGAATAGGTGAGGGATCAAGGATGAAGAAGGGTGCGCGGGATTAGCCTTTCCGATGGGGTCCCGCTGCAACCGACGGATCGAAGAACGGAATTTATATAGCGATTCTGGAAGGATTTTTGTTTTTCGGCGGTTTTCAGATGAACTGTTCGTCCAAAGGGGAAGAAGAAGACGTTTCTGGGAACAGGCACGATGGCGCCTTGATCGCTCAAATAAAAAAAAGTACACTGTGTGTATTTCCAAAGTGCACACCGTGTAGATGTGTTTCCGTACTCTGACTTAAGCAGAGTCCAGCACACGGCTTGGACTGTGTACACGGTCAACACACGGCCAGGGTCTCGGCCGCTACACGGGACAAAGGTACACGACATGTCAAGGAAGACTACATGCCATGTAGAAGGAAATTTACACCTGGACACCACATGAAATGTACTTAGCCTCACACGGGTAAGGGATACATGGCGTGTCTATAAATACACGATGTGTAGTAAGAAACTTTTACACGGTCTTCACACGACATGTACTCGGCGAGCACACAGCCGGTCACTTGGGTAACTCATACACGGCGTGTACTTTAAGTACATGGCGTGTAGTCTGGAAATTTCCAGAAACTAACCAGATTTTCAAGACTTCTCAAAAACCAGTCAAAAAGTTTAAACAGGGTCAGAATTGACCCATTCCTAAAAACTCGGGTTCTTACAAACTCCCCACCTTAACGTATCTTGTCCCCGAGCTACCAAATAAAACCAGGATATGGCACCGAACACGCCCATACTGGTTAAACAACTCAGACTACCCCGGTCTTAAGGTTCTGGATAAATTCCAAAAAAGGGCTCCCCAACTTAGGAATTGCCTACTCGGTCTCAACCCGAACAAAGCTCAAGAAAAACAAATAAACAAGCAAGGCCCAATAACCAATTTCCAGGACCCATGGTCCTTCTGTGACACATCGTCACCCCTGCACCTCCTTGGCACTCACGTGTCGCTTCCGACACCCAACATAACCCTCACTGCATCGGTGTCCACCTCCCTGAGGTCCTATATCTAATAGATGCTCAAATAAAACCTGGTGCCATGCACCTCAAGTAACCCGCATCCTTGATGCCCCGATGCCCATGACACCTCAAATATATAATAAATATATAACACGTCTGGTATGATGCCAATCCCATTAACTAGTCTCTAGTCAGTCCACAAGTAACATGTGCAACTCATGCACTCAACCAGACATGCCTCAAGAGTCCATGCCAAAAGAAAGCAAGGAAACTCATGGCCACACCCGTGGTGTACCTTCCACCGTTGTCGGCTCTCCAACCTGCTCAATCCCTGGCAGCTCCACAGTATGCACCTGGCCTAAAGCCCGACTGCCTGATGCCTGACCTCCCTACAGTGCTGCTCCAGTCTCTAGCCACGGACCCCTCAGCTGGGTCCTACTATCTCTGTCACGTCCCCCGCGTGCAGCTGAACCTTGACTACCCTCTCCTGGTACCGAACCTGAACTAACTCTTGATGCCACAGTCTGTCCTGGTCCCTGCCTACCGGCTGTCTGAGAAGGCTGCCTATAAAACCTCTCCAGATGTCTGACTTGTCCACACGCCCGGCACTCCTTCGGGGGCCTATCGCACTGAGCCCGAACATGTCTTGGCTGTCCACACTGAAAGAAAACCACTGCTGAACTTACACGGGGTGGTCTAGCTGAGTCCTTGGCCTGCCCGCCCTGCTGGAACTCATCTCTCCCTTGTTTCCTACTGTCTGGACTGTCACCTGAAGTTTCCACCCTATCGAAACGAGATTTCTCTCTCTCATTTCCCTCGACTATGAGGGCCTGGTTCACCACCTCGGAGAAGGAACCCAGCATAAAGATGTTTACCTGAACCTAAATGGCGTGTCGCAAGCTATCCTCAAAGCGCCTCACCCTAGCTGCATCATCGCTCACCATACCAGGTGCAAAACAGGACAACTCTGTGAAGGTAGTTGCGTAGTCCATAACGGACATATATCCCTACTGAAGACTCAATAACTCCCGAGCTCTCTCTGCCCTTAGAATCTCTAGGTAAACGTGCTCAAAGAACCTATCCTTGAAGTCCTTCCATGCCAGTCCCTCATGCCTACGTGCCTGAACCTGTACGTCCCACCAACGCTTCGCCGGTCCTCTCAGCATGTACGTTGCCAACTTGACCCTCCGCCCTGGAGGCATCTCCAGCTACTCGAAGATCATCTGCATGCTCTCTATCCAGTTCTATGCCACCTGAGGACCACCCTCACCCTGAAAAAGCGGCGGGTGCTGCGACTGGAACTCCCGCGTCAGATATGCCATAGAAGGCTCTGTACCCTGTTCACCTCTGTCAATACCCTATAAGACGCATACCAGGCTAGCTAGAACTTACTCATCAAGCCATGGTCTGAACCCTGCCAAACCCAGCTACTGCCCTACCTGCACTGGATCCTGAATCTGATCATGTTCCTGAGCCTGTACCTGCGGCTCATGCTCTGCCTGCACCAAATTCTGGACCTGATCCTGCGGTACTGTATCCTCTCCTTCCTGACACTCCATTGTGTCGTGAATGAGTAACCCACTGAATACCATAAATGGTCAGACATCCCACACATATATAACAATATATTCTACGCAGATAAGGAAAGCAGTAAAAGGTAGTGCATAACAACTACCCTTACTCCCCCTCACCGCAACTCATGCCCTCGGCATCACGACCTCACGGCCTCCTTACCTACCCTCAACAGAGCCAAGCACCAATAGTACCTCGGGTCGTGCCCGTCCTGACAACCAACATTTCCTCAATCTCGACGACCAAGTCGCCCAATCATGACAGTTACACTACCTCAACCATAGTACCTTCCTACTCTCATAAGATCCAAACCCATATGTCCGGAACATGCAATTCTACAGAATACGAAGCATGGCACACACATTGCAATAAACAAGAAATTCTATCATGAGTTTTACCTATTCACTTTTCAGAGCATACATAGCATGACAATTGATTTTATTCACATGGTATTATCACTTCACAAAGAATACGTGCAGTTATGAAATTGAAATACCCTAAAATGTGCCTATCAAAATCCAAGAAAGCAACCCTTGACATACCGGCCAAGGTTTACATATCATAATCAATAACATTGCACAATAAGTGAGCCAACGAGGTGGAAATCATATCAACTATAATCTGAACAAAAGACAAATAGCAATTCCCACCCCCGGCAACTCAATCCATCCCTCGTACATGGGGCTGCAGGCACCCAAGCACAAGTTTAAAAATCAAGTTCCAACAACAACCTATCTCCAGTCTACCATATCCCAAATAGTAAAACCAGCAGAAATAAAAAGATAATTCTCAAACTCATTAGTATCCAGAAGAACATTACTATTAAATACCTATCAAGAACTCCTCTAATACCACTTTGTAATGACCCGGACCCGTCCAGCCACCCAAACAGTACCGAATGGGTCGGGTGTCACTACCTTAGGCACACCTCCCCTGAACTCCAAAGGCTGCTGACTAGCAGCGAGGGTCTGAATAGGTATAGTGGGGAAGCTATACCCTCTCAGAGGAATTAAAGGTACTGGTCCAAGTGTTAAACTAAAATATGCAGTGGAAGTAAATGACTCAGCAGACTCGAACCAGACCCGCAGAGCGGAAGCACATTCAATAACAATAAATACCGGAAGAAATATGGAACCAACAACAGCGGCAAGTAAACAGAACAACATGCTAGCAATCAATAACAACAACAACTGTAAACAACCAAGGCATGCATTGAGAACAAGTCATACAAATCAATATATAATGGTGCTAATGGCTAACCAACAGTCGCTACATAAAAAATTAAGCATGCTGATACAAAAGGGAAAACTAAACAAGGTAACTCCAGCAAGGCACGACCTCAAGGTCCATACCATCTCCATGCAACAACACTATAGTCCAGCTCCTGAGGCTGAACCTCTACCTGCATGCAGTTTCATAAAGTCTACACGCGTCTAGAAGGGCCTGTGTAGGGTGTGAGACAAGTCTCAGTAGGATACCACCCAAGGGTGCGTACCTAATATAAGTGTTTAGGTAGACATTCTTATATAAGAAAATAGTAAACAGTGAAATTCCCAATAGTAAACAAAGACTTCACTGGTGCTCAGCAGCCACCAGGAAGTGTCACCTGCTTCGACCAACGCCAGAATCTCTGGTCTGTAGCCCAGCACCTTGTGCCACCTGACACCATGTGTCTCAAGTATCAATGTCCCAAAGGTACACCCAACCGTAGTAACCCAACTCAAAAGCTCAACCTTCCCATTCCACAACATCCGGAGGAACAACGATACCTATCCTCAAATAATAACCGGAGGGACAGCGATGTCTGCCCTCAAATCAAGGTGAGCCTCTGCCCCCAACCTTACCACCTCAAAGCTATCTCCCAAAGGCTCCTCACCTTCCATGTGGCTTCCCATGTCAAGCACCCCCAAACCAAAAATACCTAACTGCAACTATCATGGGCCTTTACCCAACGAGTGGCCGTACCACCTCATCTCGGAGTCTATCTGTGTGCACACTAATCAAAAGTACCTGGTGAGCGGTAATCACCTCAATATGTCCCAAGCCACAACACTTCTGACACCTTGTGTCCCTGCGAACCTGTCGCTCAAGTCTGATGGCCTCACCATCCAAGTAACCCAGGTCAAGCCCAACCTGATAGTCTGACTGCCTCAACCGATGTCCATGACGCCCAATCCCGTGGTAGCAACCACCCAACGTAACCCAAGCCAAAGCCCCAACCTGTGATCCTTATCACTCAACAACATACATCCAGTCCATGCCCAATCAATCAATTAGTTCAACACAAGAAAACCACACATTGCAAAAACATACTTGAAAGCATAACTTTTAATAGAAAATTACTAAACAATCAAAAAATGCACTAACTTGTGCTAACCCAAACCAGTACCTAAGGTCTTAAAACCTTACACAATTTGACATCATGATTTAACAAATCAAACTCAACAGTTTAATTCAAAAACATCAATAGTATTCTAAACTCAGCAGATAATATTGGTCCAAAACATATGCATTTAGGCACCCCTGGCCTAATTTCCCCAAATGAGCCATGACCCCTCACCCGACCTTGATCTAGCACAACAAGGGTCAGGAAATACCCAGAGGTATCCCACAATGCAGATAATTACTGAACAATAAATAAACAGGGTTTCGCTCAACACTCGACGTCGTGACCGGAGGTCGCAACCCCAAATTGTCTACGAAAACATGAAAGAAGGTATGCACCACCCACCTCGTACTCGTACGATGACACTCATTTGATTTCAACCTCTGAATCGGACTGAATCGAGGTAGATATGAATTTCTGTCAAATCCATCAATTCTGTTCGGATGGAATCTGTAGAGGAATAGGTGAGGGATCAAGGACGAAGAAGGGTGTGCGGGGTTAGCCTTTCTGATGGGGTCCTGCTGCCACCAACGGATCGAAGAACGGAGGTCATACGGCGATTCTGGAAGGATTTGTGTTTTTCAGTAGTTTTCAGATGAACTGTTCGTCCAAAGGGGAAGAAGAAGAGGTTTCTGTGAATGGGGCGCGACAGCACCTCGATCGCTCAAATAAAAAAAATTACACCGCGTGTATTTCCAAAGTACACGCCCTGTAGATGTGTTTCCGTACTCTGACTTAAGCGGAGTCCAGCACATGGCTTGGACTGTGTACATGGTCAACAAACGGCCAGGGTCTCGGCTGCTACACGGGACAAAGGTACACGGTGTGTCAAGGAAGACTACACGCCGTGTAGATGGAAATTTACACCTAGACACCACACGACATGTACTTGGCCACACACAGATAAGGGATACACGACATGTCTATAAATACATGTCATGTAGTAAGAAACTTCTACACGGTATTCACACGGTATGTACTCGGCGAGCACACGGCCGGTCACTCGGGTAACTCATACACGACATGTACTTTAAGTACACGACGTGTAGTCTAGAAATTTCCAGAAACTACCCAGATTTTCCAAACTTCTCAAAAACCAGTCAAAAAGTTTAAACAGGGTCGGAATTGACCCGTTCCTAAAAACTCGGGTTCTTACACAGGTCATGGAACATTCGATTTGATGAATCCATAAAGGAATTTGGTTTCATTAAGAATGAATGTGAGCCATGTGTTTATAAGTGGTTTAATGGGAATGTGATCGTTATCCTAGTAGTATATGTTGATGACATATTGCTTATTGGAAATGATGTACCAGTCTTACATCGGTTAAGGACCGGTTGAACAAGTGTTTCTCCATAAAGGACTTGGGTGAAGCAGCCTACATTCTAGGGATCAAGATCATTCGTGATAGATCCAAGAGGATGCTTGGACTAAGTTAGGGTACATACATTGATCAGATACTAAAGAGATTAAGTATGGAACAATTCAAGAGGGGATTAGTTCCAGTGTCACATGGCCTACATCTTTCTATGAAAATGTGTCCAAAGACACAACAGGAGAAAGATAGAATGAGTAAGATCTCATACGCTTAGGCTATAGGATCCATCATGTATGTCATGTTATGTACTAGGCTTGATGTTGCCTATGCACTGAGCATGGTAGGAAGATATCAAGCAGATCCAGGAGAATAGAATTGGACTGCTGTTGAGACTATCCTTAAGTATCTGAGAAGAACTAAGGATATGTTCTTGGTGTATGGAGGATACAAGGAGCTTGTCATCATAGGGTATGTTGATGCTAGTTTTGACTGAAAGTTATTTTTTATTAATACCAAAAGAAAACCAGATTACACTTCACGGGGGATGAAAATAGTGAAGGCCAAGAGAGTCCTTCTGAACCACATTTACACACTCCAAAGGCAGAGAGTTAAGGCTGTCATAAACCACCAGCGTCTCCTCAGGTCGGCCCCAACGAGCCAGCTCATCAGCCGCAAAGTTGGACTCCCTCAGACTATGGTGAACCATCCTTCCCTGATTGGTCTCCACTTTACACCGGCGACATATATACGTTAAATCCCATGAGATGTCTTGATAGCCCTGGAGAGATCTGACCAGAACCTTCGAGTCTGATTCCACTTCTATCACCGGGAGCCCCTTCCTCCTGCATACCATCAAACCTGAAAGAAGGGCTCTAAACTCCGCACCCATCGAGTTACCTGGTCCATAATAAGCACTAAAGGCAACCAAAACCGAACCCTAGCAGTCACGAAGCAAGCCACTGCCCCTCATAATTCCTCCAACACATGAGCCATCCACGTTCAGCTTCCACCCATGCTTTGGAGGCTGCCATTTAACCCATCGTCCTCTATCCAACTTTTGTCCAGCCTGTCCACTAACCAAACCCTCCAACAGAAGAGATTGAACACCATTTTTGAAAAGGGATGACAGCTCCACTATAATGGATTTCATCCAGATCTGAAGATACAACAAGGGCCTCTCACCACCCAACCTTACCTAGTTGCGAGCCTCCCAAATGGTCCAGCAGATGGCTACAAGAATGATGATGCGCGCTGTTCGCTCCCCCGACCTACCATCAAGCCTAGAGAGCCAAAACGAAATATAGTCACAAACTGAGTGGCACTCCCCGCATGGAAACCTGAACCGAACAATCCGAGCCCAGAGGAAAGAAGCCCAGTGACCCAGAAAAAACAGATGGACTGTAGACTCCGAGCATGGCTGCTCGCAACAGAAGCACCGCGAGGCCATGCTGATCCCTCTCCCCTGAATATTCTCCTCCATTGGCAAGGCTTGGTTTCTGACTCTCCACACTAAAAAATTCATTCTTGTTGGTAATACCTTGCACCAAGAAGTTTCCTCCGCTCCAACCGCTGCATCATTACCATGCAGGATTCTCCTGTACCCATTCATGATAAAACGTCCCGAGCTCGTCTCTGTGAAACAACATTTATCTGAGTCATCATTCATAACCACACTGCCGAGATGGTTCATTTGCAACGCATTAAGATTTGCATGCATGAACTCATAGCTTCTGCATGCCTCCTTAAACAGGATGTCAGGATTCGGGCAGCCTTCAAACCAAAGCCTCTCCTCTGTCCACGTATCCTTCCAGAAACTGATCTCCCCGCGACCAATCACCCATCTGGTGTGATCAAGCAGAACGTCCAGATGAGAGAACATGCATCTGGCTAGGCTCGTCGCCCCACGCGTGCAGAAATCCCCATGCCATCTATACCGGGCTCTGAAAAAACTGGCCCACAGAGTCTTACCCACAATTACCTCCCACGCTAGCTTGGCCTGCATTCCCAGTATGACTTCCTGAAGATCTCGTAACCCAACCTCACCCTCCTCCACTGGGCCAGCCATCCTCTTTCACGAGGCCCAGTGGCACCTGCCATCTCCCTTCGCATCCCACAAGAAGGATGTAAGAATGCGCTCAATTCTTTCCACCATTCCCTTCGGAGGACTGATGATGGAAAAAAGATGCATGGGAATAGATAACAAAACACTGTTAATAAGCATAATCAGGCCCCCAAACGAAAGTACCTTGTTCTTCCAATTGAAGATCCTTCCCAAGATGCGATCCACAACCCCATTGAAATGGCTCTTCAGTATCCTCCCGCTCGATAAAGGTATCCCCAAGTAAACAATAGGAAGTTGTTTCTACCAACATCCGAGAACCTCCTGAATGGTCCTACATCTCCCTCCCGAGCATTTGTTGGATATGAACACATGACTCTTCTCATGATTGACCGACTACCCACTCTGCTTCCCATACAATCCCATAATGGCCTTAAAGGATTTTAAAGTCATGCATCCACCATTCAAAAATAAAATTATGTCGTCGGCAAATATCAGGTGAGATATAACCTCCGAGTTCCTTCTACCATAGAAAGGCTTCAAAGCACCCTCTTCCATGAACTTCTTCATATTCCTGGACAAGGCATCTTGAGCCATGACAAACATAGCCGGTGAGAGCGGATCCCCCTGTCGCACCCCCCTCACCGCTTTGAAGAATCCAAAAATCTTCCCCAGTAACGAAACCGAGATCCACGGAGAGGCAAAGCATCTCAAACAAATGTCACAGAACTATTCCTGAAACCCAAAGATCCTCATAACCCAAAGTATAAAACCCCATTCCAAGTTATCATACGCCTTCTTCATGTCCACCTATAGAATAATATTGGATCCAAACATCCGATTTTTCAGATCATGAACCATCTCGCTCGCGATTCCAACCGCCCCCTGTATACTCCTCCCTTGTATGAAACCATGTTGTTCCTCAGAGACAATCCTGGGAAGAAAAGTGGATAACCTCCTGCTAATGATCGTCGCCAAGATTTTGTATGACACGTTACACAAGCATATCGGCCTAAAATGGTTTATGAGAAAAGGGTATTTGGTTTTTGGAATAAGGACCACCCTTGAAGCTGAGATCCCTTTGATCAAGGGGACCCCTCAGAATAAATCCTGAACAGCCTCCACTACACAGGACCCGACCGCATACCATGTAGCACAATAGAACGAGGCCGGAAAACCATCTGGTCCAGGTGCACTCTCGCGTGGCATGCTTTCCAATGTGGTGCCTATCAGTAAAGATCCTATCACGTTGTATTGTGATAATACTGCAGCGGTGCCTCTTGCAAAAGAACCAAGGTCACATCAACGGACAAAGCATATACTCCGAAAGTATCACCTATTAAGGTATTTATATCAAAGGGTTGAAGTTACAGTGAGAAGAGTGTCCACAAAAGAGAATGTGGCGGACCCCATGACTAAAGGCCTATCTCAAAAGAAGCATGAATATCATGTGAGAGCTAGTGGGTTAAAAGTTATTAGCAGTTGGATCTAGTCCAAGTGGGAGTCTGTTATAGTTGGTGGCCTAGAACCAACTACTTTGTACTTTATTCATTAAATAAACACCTTATCACATCTTGATTGTTCTTCTGTCTGACAATGCATGTGATAATGTCCCAAGGATAGCTGTTTCATTAAAGGGTTATAGCGGATCCCTGCTATGATGAGAACCCGAAAGTGCCATAACATTGTTCTTGAATATATGTTATATGGTCAGATGTTGTTATTTTAAGGACATAATTAATACAGACCATTAGAGGTGAGGACTCATAAAACTTTGAGGCACCTTCTCATGGTGTGTGCCCTTGGTAATATCCAGGAGGATATTATGAGAATAAGACCCGCTAGTAGGAAATCCACATTTCATAGTGTCATTGGATGTTTCTATCTGCAGACGTGTGTATTGGTCCTTTTACTTTAAGATTATTATTAATGGGTATTACAACTCATGCACTTAGATGTATTGAAAAAAACTATGACGACACATTGTTCGCAGCGAGGAAGGATACGTTGGGTGCGTCATGAGTAATACTACATTAATAGATAATGCGAGAAAGGATTTTTACCTTCTATTCCATAACAAAAGTAGATATCTCAAGCCCTTTGATGGAATTGATATAGCCTAAATAAATCCATGGCCATGGTAAGGAATGCGCGAGTTCAATTCCAGAAAGTAAAAGAAAGAATAATCGAGCACATGGGTTGATGGCACTAGCATGCAACCCGCTTGATTTGAGATATCGTGAAAAAGGGATTATATTACATGGTAAGCATTCGTATGAGGTGACACGTCATTGCGGCATTAACTTCTTTCTCTATGGGTGCCTTGGCATGTTGCTAGATGCTAACCTTGGACTTTAGGCAGGCTCCGCCTAATGCCACTGAGAAAGAGGCCTAGAGGGCCACACACTAAGTGTGTCCATGTATCTTAGTTAAATAATAATTTAAAAAGTTAAATAAATATTATTCCTGATGGTGGTTTAATAATTATTTCAGGATGCCTGATCGCATTTATTTCGACACCAGTTATTCGATAGAATATATTGTGGGAGAAATAATATATATATTAGAGAGTAATGCAGTTACATTTATTTAAGAAATAAATAGCCATTACTCGAGGTCAAATAAATTTGGTGGAGGAAATAAAGAAAAATGAAAACAAGATAAACACACTGTGTACATTGAATGTACATGCCGTGTAGTTTTCATGGAAAATGAGTACACGTTGTGTATTAATGATTACACTTCTTGTAGTTTTTTCAGTCGGGATTTTGAGAAAATAATATCATTTTATTAAATGATATTTATTATAATCAGTGTGGACGCATGTCAAGGAATTAATCATTCAACATAGGGGTTTTCAATAAGTGTTAATGAAATAAATAAAATGCATAACACATTTATTTATTGTCATAACTCTATAACCTCAAACCCAATTATAAATATCCTCACAACCCCAACACTTTTCTAGTGAGAATCGTTGTGAACAACAATTTTGCAGAATTCTCTCAAGGTCGAAAGAACTCCTTCCTCTAAGAATGCTCTCAAGATAGAGAGATATCCTCCCCCATTAGATTAAGGCAGTATAAGGCGGACAATGCAAGAAAAGGCTTCTCTACACTAGCACCTGAATATTACTTTAGCGACATCCAAAGATACGTGGTGCATGTGTGGATCACCGCTAGATGAAGTCTACACTTGGCTTCTGCGACGCAACGATGAATCACATCGGATCGTGACCAGAGACATCAATGAAGAAAGAATTCCATCAAGGTAATTCTTGTCAATTAATTAAATTAATTATAACCAATATATGATTATCCTATCTTTATAGTTCTGAGACTCCCTCTTTCTTTTTCGTTCTTCCTTCTATTTTGAAGATCCAGCATTTTATTATCGTGACGGATCTTGGATTGATTGTTGTTAACACTAAAATGTAAGTTGGGTACACCCACCAACGCACTTTCGCTGTGCCCGCAACCTACAGTTTCTTCTTTAATCATATGGTTTTTTACAAAACCTTAACCTACTAAACCACTTTATTCTAAAAACTTGATCTCTGTGGTCAAGAATATGCATTGATTTTTCCTCATAAGAATTTTTTTCTTCCAACTAAACTACTTCAAGGATCAAAAAATGAGATGCATCCAGTACATATTTTCTTAACAGTGAACCATGAAATTGGTCATGTACCAGAGATAAACTCAAAGGAAATTCCATTCATTAAGAAACCAATCCAATATTATCTAAAATTTTATATGGTTTAATTAATAATGGACTCAAATTTCCCTTTTTACCAAAATTCATAAAACTTTTTCATAAAGATAATTTAAGAAAAACATGATCACCAACCACAAATAAAAGATCTTTCCTCCAATTATCTGCTTAACTTTTCTGCATGCCCTAAGCTGTACTCAAGTGCTACTGAATCATCTTTACCTTATCATTCATTTATTCTACCGATTCTAGACCCAATAACTTTATTTCCCAAAATTTATCCCATTAATCTAGATTCCAACAACTATTTACATATAAATCCTCAAAATTTGTCATTTTTATATTAAAACAAAAACTGTTATTATAAGAAAACTCAACCAAAGTCAGATGTTGATCACAAATTCCCTGATAATCCATTGAATAGGATCAAAGAATATCCTAGTATTACAATATAACTAAAAATATTAGTAACATTTTTAGGTCTTGGAAATTAATCAACCACTTTATTTTTAACAAGATCAATAGTTATTCCATATTTATTTATGATATTTACAAGTAATGAAATTTGTTGTAACCAAAAATCACATTTGATCAATATTTCGTATAACTTATTTTATTTCAAGTTTTGAAGAATAATCCTCAGATATTTTTCATGATCCTCATAAATTTTAGAATAAAACAAAATATCATCAATAAACACAATCACAAATTTTTCCAAATATTCATAGAAAACACTATTCATAAGATTCATGAATATTATTAGATCATACATAAACCCAAAGGGTATGACCATAAAATCATAATTCTAATACCTGGTATGAAATACTATTTTAGAAATTTCATCCTCCTTCCACTTCATTTCATGGTACCCAGATATTAGATCAACCTTTAAAAAAAATTGAGCTCCCTAGAGATGATCAAATAAGTCATCAATATGAAGAAATAAATACTTATTCTTAATAGTGATGTTATTCAATGCAGTGTAATAAATGAAAATCATGGAACCATATTTATTTTTAATAAATAAAATAAGTTCATCCCATGATGAATTGTTAGTATGAATGAAACCTTTATCAATCAATTCTTGTAACTTATTTCTTAGTTACAAAAGTTATACATGAGACATTTAATAAAGTAGTTTTAAAATTGTCTTATTTTCAAGAACTAATTCAATACTAAACTCAACATCCTTATTAGAAATAACAATAGGAAAATTATCAGAAAAAAATTAGATATTATTTTACTATTGGAATGTCATTAATTTGAATAGTTCCATTATTTTCAAAAATATGAGAAAGATAACTTTCATTTAAATATTTTAATAGTTTCTCAACTTCTTGATATGTTATCAAAGGTATCTACTGATTCTTATATAAAAATGGAAACTCATTTCAGAAAATAAATTTTTGGATCTAAAATTTATCTTTACATGATAAATTGAATTTCAATCCATACCCATAATAACATAAAATTCTACAATGGGAAAGATAAAAAGGTTTGTAGGGAAAACCCTTCCACAGATGATAATAGGAAGATCTTTATAAATTCTTATTTCCTAAAAACTAACCCCAAGTGTTTTTACAAAAAATTCCTGACTTCATTTCTTAAGGTAAAATTTTCAATTTACCAAAAAAATATTATAAATGAAAGAATGTGTACACCATGAACCAAACAAGACATTAAGATAATGTGAATAAACAATTAATGTACCAGTTACCACTTCATTTGATGGACCAACATCTATTAAAGTAGATACAAAGAATTTCACCACACCCTTCAACTTATAGACTGTCACGACCCATCCTCGGGGCCCGTGCCGTGACTACCCCAAGCCCGCCTTCCATAGGCCAGGGGCTGGCGACTAGCACCAAGGCGTAAATCCCGATAAACAGGGAAGGCATTGCCTTTGTAAAGTAAACAACCACCAAATAGTAAGCAAGCGGAAAGAATGAACACTAAGTAAAAATTGTAACAAGCTGTGCTGAAAGTAAAAGGGTCCGGAAATACAAGCCCAACTGTAAAGTACAACTAAAAGGGGAAAACAACAACTGAAAAGAAAAGTCGTCGTGTCGAGACGTCCTCTGGAAGTCCCACCTGAAGGGTGAGTACAGATAGCCTCCACAGCTCCTCGGTCCAGCCGTCCGCTCCGAGTACGTCCCGCCCAGTGGTCCACCTCCAGGTATCGTCCTGCTTCGCAAGCCTCCACCACGATCAGCGCTGTCTGTCGTGTGCAACCAACACAACGAAGTGCGGGCATAGCCCGTGCAGGGGTGAGTATAAACTACTCAGTAGGGACCCCGAGACCCCAGAAGGTCTCCCAAAATCCACAAAGGATAAACCACAAAGGAAAGATACAATCACGAAGTAACAACCGACACTACTTAGTTATATGCCCATACATATACCTAAGTCATCAATTCTCGTTCAGCTCCAACATCCGAGCCCAAGCACAACCCAATCCACTAAGGAGAGCAAAAGTAATCTACATAGGATAGCTCAACACAATCCACAAAGGAAAGTAAACAGTAAATCCACCCAGGATAGTTCAACACAATCCACAAAGGAGAGTAAACAGTAAATCCACACAGGATAGTTCAACACAATCCACAAAGGAGAGTAAACAGTAAATCCACAGAGGATAGTTCAACACAATCCACAAAGGAGAGTAAACAGTAAATCCACACAGGATAGTTCAACACAATCCACAAAGGAGAGTAAACAGTAAATCCACACATGATAGTTCAACACAATCCACAAAGAAGAGTAAACAGTAAATCCACACAGGATAGTTCAACATAATCCACAAAGGAGAGTAAACAGTAAATCCACACAGGATAGTTCAACACAATCCACAAAGGAGAGTAACATAGGATTCAGCTCACACAGGTATACTTCGTCGAAAAGGTGGAAGGGATGATCAAATATAGATACTGAATCATCTAAGCTGGGACCCACTGAGGATACAAGACCAGCTGTCTTCATTGATTTATCTATGCTGGGACCCACATAGGATACAAGACCAGCACTGAATCATCTAGTTGGGACCCACATAGGATACAAGACCAGCACGGCTGGGACCCACATAGGATACAAGACCAGCACTCTTCATTGATTCATCTATGCTGGGACCCACATAAGATACAAGACCAGCACTGAATCATCTAAGCTGGGACCCACATAGGATACAAGACCAGCACGACTGGGACCCACATAGGATACAAGACCAGCACTCTTCATTGATTCATCTATGTTGGGACCCACATAGGATACAAGACCAGCACTGAATCATCTAAGCTGGGACCCACATAGGATACAAGACCAGCACAGCTAGGACCCACATAGGATACAAGACCAGCACTCTTCATTGATTCATCTATGTTGGGACCCACATAGGATACAAGACCAGCACTGAATCATCTAAGATGGGACCCACATAGGATACAAGAACAGCACAGCTGGGACCCACATAGGATACAAGACCAGCACAGGGGTTCCCGCACACAGCAAGCTCGTTCGGGAGGGTCCGCTCCACGAGCCGAGAGGCTGATACATCAACTGACTCAAAGTCCAGAGTTGATGTACTCAAAAGTTCTGTATCGTCAACAGGAACTCAACGTCGCAGACGGCGCGTCAATCGGACGCCCGGTCTGAGAGTTATTGGCTTTCTCGTCCCAGGGGCCCGGTTGGTTTTTAAGGAAAAACTAACCCGACCGTACTCCACCTGCGTCCAAACCTCGTGCGGAGTGATCCAAAAGATCCGTCCCACTTAGAGGAATCCACCAAAGTCGACAGCACGTCAATCGGACGTCCGGAGCTCAAGATATGAGCGTTTCCGCTCCGAGGGCCCGGTTGGTTTCGTGTACAAACCAACCCGGCCGAACCCAAAGTATTCCAAAACCTTGAGTGCGATATACCGAAACGACCGTCTCGATCCAAGGATCGCATCGCTGCTGACGGCGCGTCGTTCGGAGGCCCGTAGCTCATGTTACGGGCAAAAAGACCGAAATGGTCTGAAGATGGGGAGTCTGGGCCCGGACCGACCCAGCCCAACCCCCCTGGGTCGGCCCGAACCGGGTCGACCTGACCCGGGTCCGGGTCCGACCCGGTTTGGCACGACCCGGCCCGGCCCTGCCTGGGCGCGACCCGGCCAGGCGGGTCGGCCCGGTTCGGCTCGGCCGAGCCGGCCGAGCGGAGGAACCCGCGGTGTCAAAGTGTCGCGGCCCCGCGTGGGGCTGCGCTGAGTCACCCGGACGCGGCCGGGCCGTCGTGTCCCTGAACCGCGGTTCCGCGCGGCCACAGAACCGCCTCGCCGCCGCGGCTTCAGCCGCGGCGAGGTTTTTCCCGGCGCCGCCATGCCGGTGTGGCGCACCGGCGGAAGCTTCCAAGGGCCACCGGAGTTGCTCCGGTGGTCCGTTTTCATTTCCGTCTGCGCCGAGTTTCATCCCGGGTCCCGACCTTTACTGCAAGGCCCTCAAATCGCCCTTGCGGCCCCGTTGGTCGTTGCCCGTCAATCCGCACATCAAAAACGAACGTGTCGTCTTTGTGGTTTTTCCGGCGTGGCGCGACGGCACCGTGCTCCTTCACTGCGATTTTCCAACTCCCGCGCGGTCTTTCTTGGTTGACGTTCGTCGTTTCGCACTCCAAGAACGAAAGGGGCGGTGGGTTCGGACTTGTTTGTTGGTCCGCACCCACCGCGTTAGCGGTTTGAAACAAAAACCATAATTTCCAGCAATTGATAAACCTTGGCCCGCAAAAATAAACCGAGGACCAACTTGTTAATTTAATTGGTCCATGTTCATGCCTTGGAGGAAAACAACATGAAGTATTAACATTTCGAAACAACCCCTACCTCGTCAAGTTTTCGCACGCGTGTTCTTCGCGGAATTGACCGTCGCGGAACAAGTGGAGCGTCGCGTCGCGGAAGGGCGTCACGTCGTCACGGAAGGGCGTCGCGTCGACGATCTTGTCGTTGTCGATCGAAGGTTGTCGCGGGGTTGGATTGTCGCGGAAGAACGTCGCGGAAGAAGAACCATCGGCGTCACGGTACTTGGCGTCGCGTCATCGATCTATGAGGGCTCGGCTTTCTTCGTCGCCCTTCGTCGAAGGCCGGCGTTCTTCGCGTTCTTCGCGTTCTTCGCGTTCTTCGCGTTCTTCGCGAAGAAGGATGAAGAACTTGAGGTTTGTCAAATCCTCTCAACGAACAACACTTAAGGAGAAAAAATGTTGGTCTTATTTTATTAACATGCCAACAAACGAAAAAGAGATGAGTAACGACCCATTAATTCATAGAATTAATTCAACGAATAAAACCGCCCAATTAAATGGTGCGTTAAGAATTTAAGAAAACACGTCAGTTGACTTTCATAAAAACGGGTTTTCGTGGGTGCGTTACTTAGCGGAAAGAAACAGTGGGGCTCGTGCGAGCCCCACCCCACAAATATCCTACCAAGTGGGTAGGATATTTTGGATTGCACCCTATCCGTTTCAACTGAGCTAAAACAGCTTAAAGTGGTCCTTAAGCGGCTTTAAGTGAAATAAAAATAAAATTGTCGCACAACTTATTTTATTTCATAACTTAAAACCCAAAAATTAAAAACCACAACCGAGCAAACGCAACTCCGAAAGAGGAGCTTCTAAGCAAATACCGGCGCTGCGATTCCATCGGTGCCCTCGGAATTCGATTTCGAGCACCGGTTCAAAAGTTAGAAAAACCCGCTCATCCGTTCACTGAACGTACCTGAGCCAAACTTCGGAAAATGATTCTGGGCACACTGGGCCTCAGAATCAGGTTCCGTCAGAAGCTGCGTTCTTGTAAAATTCCAAAGAAAATTAAGAAAAAAAATTTCCTTGAAATTTACGGGTCATTACATTACTCCCACCACAGGTCTTTACATCCCCGTAAAGTTTCACCACAAACTTAGGGATACAAAGGCGGTACTGAGCACGCATCTGAGCCTCCCGCTCACAAGTGCTCTCCTAGAGGTTCCCGAGCTGCCATCTGAAGCACACTAGAGGAATCGATCATCCACGTAGGACCCGCTCCTGTCGATCCTCGATCTCCACTGGGACCTCCGCAAAAGTCGCCCCATAATCAAAGACCAGCTCTACATGGTCAAAGATTTGCGTCGAGTCGTGCACGTATCTCCTCTGCTGAGATACGTGGAAGACGTCACGCACCCGGCGCAACTGTGGTGGAAGAGCCAGGCAATAAGCCACCTTGCCAATCCTGCTGAGGACCTGGAAGGGTCCGATGAAGCATGGAGACAACTCGGCGCTTCGGCCAAACCTCCGTAATCCACGTCGAGGTGAGACCCGCATAAAGACGTGGTCTCCATCCTCGAACTCAAGTGGCCTCCGCCTCCTGTCAGCATAGGACTTCTGTCGGCTCTGAGCTATACTCATCCGCTCCTAGATGACCTGGACCATCTCCGATCCCACAAGAACTACTAAGATTTCTTCTTTGCCGATAAGAGAAATCTGGTCTCATCCCCTGGATGAACCACTTCCTTTGCCTAATACAGTCAATTCCGACATGGATGTTACTAATCCATACCAAAGCTGGCGTCGTAAGGCCTCGACGCTACTACCAAGAGATCCAACCGTTACTCTCGCCTCCAAGGGTTGAGTCACACTGTCGGCATCAGTGTGTGGTAACTGGGTCTCCTCTAGTAGATGTCTCACAAGTGAGGGTCAAGTCAATAGTCTAAACTGGAACCTCTTAGTAACAACACAAAAGAGGACAGGAATGAAAACATCACAAAGGTAAGCATCTTTTACTATTGCAGCTCATAATACAAAGACACTACACAAAAACAACAACAAGGAACTAGAAGTACAAAGGACGTATCCACTAGTTCTGCTCCTGTCCATATGCTCCCAGAGCTCCATGATCGAAGGCCTCAACTGCCTGAAGCTGAGCTCTCGCATGTCCACCAACTCCCTGCGGTCGGGGTGGACCTCCTGGTGGTGGTGGTGGAAACACCTCGAAGTGTCGCCCACCATCTGCTACTCGGCCAGCTCCTCTGCCTCGTCTGCCTGCACCCTGTGGACCACCGTGGCCGAACCTCAGTCTGGGAGGTCCCTCTACCACCTTCTTCTCATCTGTAAGACGAGTCGACCAGTCTCGAGCCATGTGACCTCACCCGCTGTATGCGTAGCAATGCTTGCCCCTCGTGTAGCTGGCTCTCCTTCGGGTGCCCCGCACAACCAAATCTTCATCCTGAGACTGCCCATCTGATGGTCTGGCCCGTTTGGACCTCTACGTCACCCGTCTACTGCCATCCGCAGAAGACCCTACTACGGGCTGTCCTGCGGAGGGCCCTGTCACTGGAGCCTGCTCGGCGAGAAAACTCTCCACTAGAAGGGCTCTCTCTAACACCTCTGCCTGTGTCGGAATGTTGAGGGAGATCATCGAAGCCCTGATCTCATGCCTCAGTCCCTGCTCGAAGGTCCGGGCCTGGAAGAAAGGGTCTCGTACCATATCTGTGGAGTAGTGTGAGAGATCGGTAAACCTCACCGCGTACTGGGCTACTGTCATGCTGCTCTGCCGCATCTGTAGTAGCTCCTGGATACACACAGCTCGGAGGGTGGCTGGGACGAACTCGGAGCGGAAGATGATCTCAAAGTCCGTCCAGAGGAGAGATGTCTCGTCGTGCACCTGGAGCATCAAGCTCCACCATATTCCTACTGCCACGTGCAGGAGGCTCGCTGCGAGGATCACCATGAGGTCTGCTGGTGTCCTCACTAATCTGAAAACCCATAAAACTGCCTCCAGCCAGTCCTCGGCGGCCTGAGGGTCCGTCTCCCCGTGGAACCTGGGCGGTCGCTGGCGCTGGAACTCATGCAGTGCACTAAGGCGACGTGCATCGTCAGTGGCTGGGGCTGGTAGCATCGGTGGCTCGGCGGGTAAAGGTACCATCGGTGCCTCTGCTGACAAGGAGCCCTCCACCGAGGCCTCGTCGCTCGGTGGGATGTCATCACGCTCCACTCTCGGAACCCTAGCTGGCTGCCGTCGTGGGGCCATCCTAAAAAGAAACAGGTGTGCCACGGTCAGAACTGTATACCTGGGGAGCTAACACAAGTAATCACAAAGAAAACTTGAACACACATGCAATCAATGTTTTCGTACATTAAGTCGGAAATCAGAAGTCAGGGTCCTGGTGTACGGATACGTCGGCCGCCGCACCAACACTGGACTCCCTGGACTGATAACCACACCCAATACGCTGAACACTATTGTTTCACATAGAAAAGATCAAAGTCCACGGTAGAACCGACCTCCTCGGATACCAATTTGTCACGACCCGTCCTCGGGGACCGTGTCGTGACTACCCCAAGCCCGCCTTCCATAGGCCAGGGGCTGGCGACTAGCACCAAGGCGTAAATCCCAATAAACAGGGAAGACATTGCCTTTGTAAAGTAAACAACCACCACAGAGTAAGCAAGCGGAAAGAGTAAACACTAAGTAAAAACTGTAACAAGCTGTGCTGAAAGTAAAAGGGGCCGGAAATACAAGCCCAACTATAAAGTACAACTAAAAGGGGAAAAAATCAACTGAAAAGAAAATTCGCCGCGTCGAGCCATCCTCTGGAAGTCCCACCTGAAGGGTGAGTACAGATAGCCTCCACAGCTCCTCGGTCCAGCCGTCCGCTCCGAGTACGTCCCGCCCAGTGGTCCACCTCCAGGTATCGTCCTGCTCCGCAAGCCTCCACCACGATCAGCGTTGTCTGTCGTCTGCAACCAACACAACGAAGTGTGGGCATAGCCCGTGCAGGGGTGAGTATAAGCTACTCAGTAGGGACCCCGAGACCCCCGAAGGTCTCCCGAAATCCACAAAGGATAAACCACAAAGGAAAGATACAATCACGAAGTAACAACTGACACTGCTTAGGTATATGCCCATACATATACCTAAGTCATCAATTCTCGTTCGGATCCAACATCTGAGCCCAAGCAAAACCCAATCCACGAAGGAGAGCAAAAGTAATCCACATAGGATAGCTCAACACAATCCACAATGGAAAGTAAACAGTAAATCCACCCAGGATAGTTCAACACAATCCACAAAGGAGAGTAAACAGTAAATCCACACAGGATAGTTCAATACAATCCACAAAGGAGAGTAAATAGTAAATCCACACAGGATAGTTCAACACAATCCACAAAGGAGATTAAACAGTAAATCCACATAGGATAGTTCAACACAATCCACAAAGGAGAGTAAACAGTAAATCCACACAGGATAGTTCAACACAATCCAAAAAGGAGAGTAAACAGTAAATCCACACAGGATAGTTCAACACAATCCACAAAGGAGAGTAAACAGTAAATCCACACATGATAGTTCAACACAATCCACAAAGGAGAGTAACACAGGATTCAGCTCACACAGGTATACTTCGTCGAAAAGGTGGAAGGGATGATCAGATATAGATACTGAATCATCTAAGCTGGGACCCATTGAGGATACAAGACCAGCTGTCTTCATTGATTCATCTATGCTGGGACCCACATAGGATAAAAGACCAGCACTGAATCATCTAGCTGGGACCCACATAGGATACAAGACCAGCACAGCTGGGACCCACATAGGATACAAGACCAGCACTCTTCATTGATTCATATATGCTGGGACCCACATAGGATACAAGACCAGCACTGAATCATCTAAGCTGGGACCCACATAGGATACAAGACCAGCACTCTTCACTGAATCATCTAAGCTGGGACCCACATAGGATACAAGACCAGCACTCTTCATTGATTCATCTATGCTGGGACCCACATAGGATACAAGACCAGCACTGAATCATCTAATCTGGGACCCACATAGGATACAAGACCAGCACAGCTGGGACCCACATAGGATACAAGACCAGCACAGGGGTTCCCGCACACAGCAAGCTCGTTCGGGAGGGTCCGCTCCACGATCCGAGAGGCTGATACATCAATTGACTCAAAGTCCAGAGTTGATGTATCCAAAAGTTCCGTATCGTCAACAGGAACTCAACGTCACAGACGGCGCGTCAATCAGATGCCCGGTCTGAGAGTTATTGGCCTTTTCGTCCCAGGGGCCCGGTTGGTTTTTAAGGAAAAATCAACCCGACCGTACTCCACCTGCATCCAAACCTCAGGCGGAGTGAGCCAAAATATCCATCCCACTTATAGGAATCCACCAAAGTTGACGGCACGTCAATCAGACGTCTGGAGCTCAAGATATGAGCATTTCTGCTCCGAGGGTCCGGTTGGTTTCGTGTACGAACCAACCCGGCTGAACCCAAAGTATTCCGAAACCTTGAGTGTGATATACCGAAACGACCTTCTCGATCCAAGGATCGCATCGCCGCTGACGGCGTGTCGTTCGGAGGCCCGTATCTCAAGTTACGGGCAAAAAGACCGAAATGGTCCGAAGACGGGGGGGTCTGGGCCCGGACCGACCCAGCCCAACCCCCCCCCCCCCCGGGTCGGCCCGAACCGGGTCGACATGACCCGGGTCCGACCCGGTTTGGCGCGACCCGGCCAGGCGGTTCGGCCCGGCTCGACTCGGCCGAGCCGGCCGAGCGGAGGAACCCGCGGGGTGGGCGCTGACCCCGCGGTGTCAAAGTGTCGCGGCCCCGCGTGGGGCCGCGTCGTCGATCTCCGAGGGCTTGGCGTTCTTCGTCGCCCTTCGTCGAAGGCCGGCATTCTTCACGTTCTTCGCGTTCTTCGCATTCTTCACGTTCTTCACAAAGAAGGATGAAGAACTTGAGGTTTGTCAAATCCTCTCAACGAACAACACTTAAGGAGAAAAAACGTTGGTCTTATTTTATTAACATGCCAACAAACGAAAAAGAGATAAGTAACGACTCATTAATTCATAGAATTAATTTAACGAATAAAACCGCCCAATTAAATGGTGCGTTAAGAATTTAAGAAAACGCGTCAGTTGACTTTCATAAAAATGGGTTTTCGCAGGTGCGTTACTTAGCGGAAAGAAACGGTGGGGCTCATGCGGGCCCCACCCCACAAATATCCTACCAAGTGGGTAGGATATTTTGGATTGCACCCTATCCGTTTCAACTAAGCTAAAACAGCTTAAAGTGGTCCTTAAGCGGCTTTAAGTGAAATAAAAATAAAATTGCCGCACAACTTATTTTATTTCATAACTTAAAACCCAAAAATTAAAAACCACAACCGAGCAAACGCAACTCCGGAAGAGGCGTTTCTAAGCAAATATCGGCGCTGTGATTCCATCGGTGCCCTCAGAATTTGATTCCGAGCACCGGTTCAAAAGTTATAAAAACCCGCTCGTCCGTTCACTGAACGTACCCGAGCCAAACTTCGGAAAATGATTCCGGGCACACTGGGCCTCGGAATCAAGTGCCTTCAGAAGCTGCATTCTTGTAAAATTCCAAAGAAAATTAAGAAAAAAAAATTCCTTGAAATTTATAGGTCTTTACATAGACTTCCTGATTCCCATAATTTTTTCTCTTCTTTGTACACACATCTGTATAATTAATCATCTCAGTACATTTAAAACACCTTATTAACTATTTATAAAAATAGTTCATACCACTACTAAGATATTTTTCTTTACAATCATGAGTTATATACCCAAAACTTACCACATTGATATAACATCCTAGATTTCATAAAAAATTCCCCAAGGTGATTTTTAACACACCTATCACAAAATGAAAACATGATTTTCTTACCTTCATATTTCTTTGATGAATTAATTACATTTTCCTCCCAACTAGATCACTATTTATTATTGTTATCGCAAAGCACGTGATAATTAGAAAAATCTACTTCCACCTTGGCATAGCGGACAAGTTTTTCGTAACTTTTAAATTCATGAGAGTTAAATGCTCTTATGTATCTTGGCTTTAATCCTAAGTAAAGAAAATTAATTTTACTATCAATATCTTGGATACAATTTGGCGCATACCTTCCAATCATGTGAAGTTTTCTTCATACATATCCATTGAATCTTTCTCTTTTTTTATCAATTCCAAGAATTGTTTTTTATCCTAAGTTAAGAAACCTTAAGAAAAATATTTATCAAGAAAAATATTCTTAAATATACCTCATTCCATGGAATAAATATCTTCTATTTCTAGTATTATTAACCATTGACCATCATTGTTCATCTTTACCATCAAGACAGTAAATAGATGTTGTTTCCTTTTGATGCTCCGAACAACACATGACATCGAATATCTTTTCTAGGGTTTTAATTTATCCCTATGCTACAAATGTGTTAGAAGATCCACTGAATTTTTTAGGGTTTTGATTCATAAAATTCTCCACAATAAACATGTTCCTGTGTAGTAGATTTGGCTTCTCTCTATCTTGTATGTCACTACAATTTATCACCTCCATCAACCAATTCATCACAAAAAAAACTATTCAGTTACAATTCCAACCATTCTAGGTTGCTGGTTTGGTAGGATATTTTTCTCTTGGTGTATTCCTACTTCATCTTCCATGTTTCCTCTATAGAAAACCATATTGAACAGATTTAGTTTAGATGAAGTGACATGGTAATCTTCAAAATATATATCATGGTTTCCATAAATTAGAATATCTTAAGGGTATTTACTTACACAGTACTAACCTATAAAATTATCTAATCATTTCCTATAATATCAACTATAAAGAAACAACCTTAAATAATCTATAAATTTTATTATTTAGACAATAATTAATTTTTTATTTTAGGTTTATATTTTTAGAGAATTATGTCATCATATTTACAAAAATTTATATTACATTAGAAAAGTGTAAACTTCCACTTGATATCTATTTTCCCACAATAAAAAAAATTAAGATATAAAAAGTTTTCTTTTCATGACATATATTCACAATTTTCATCTTGACCTCATCTTTATTCCCACTCATCCTTAAAACCTTATGATTTTTTTTTTGAAAAAGAGGGATGAAGAAAAAAAGATCAGTAAGGGACACATAAAAAGAAAGAAGGAAACTCATTAGTCCATGAATACTCATAAAATTTTCCTTTTTCAAACTAAATTTGAACTCAAAAATAAACATTTTTTACCCAAGAAATAAACATATCTACCCAAAGATTATAATAAAAAATTTCATAAGAAATATTAAAAAAAATAAAACTCATAAGGTTTTATTTGAAATTATGAAAAAAACTGATGAATTTTTTTTCAGAAACTTATAAATTTCACCCTTAATAAGTTTCTTAAACTTCCCATTAAACTTAATATCATTATCTTACATTTTGAAATCATAATATTTTGGTAAAAATAAGTATAAATGATAGATAAATCATGTAGTTACCTTGGGATATCATTTTCATATCACTATTACACTCACTCTTAAAAATGGAATAACATACCCAATAAATTCCAATAATATATTAAGAGAAGACAATCTAGTTAACTATGTCCCTTTACATAATGAACTGAATAGATATATTGGTATCATACATCATAATAAGCTATATCAGGCTCATTAGTCATCATAGAAAATTCCCAATAACCATAACATAACCATAACACGTGAAATATTTCATTTACATCATTAGACTCATAAAAATATTCTTTATAACCATAATAAAAACATTTCTAGATATCAAAATGTTTATTACATTTAAAAATATTTTTTAAAAATCCTAGAATAAAAGTAAAGAGATTTTTTATTTTAAAAAAAAACATGAAAACTTGTAAAGGAATCAAAACATAAAATAATTGTTATGGGGAAGGGAAAAACTATTGATGTTATATATGTTAAAATAGAACATTCCTTTTTTCTTTTTTTCAAAATGAATCATAAAAAGAATCCTTTTAAAAACCTTAAAAATAAAGTTAAATGTTTAATTTATAATTCATTAATTTTCATATAATTACATCAATATAATAAATTTAATAGTATATACATGGAAGAAAAATATTTATAAAATAAATCTTTAAAAAATGATGTTTTTAAGGTAAAGTGTCATTTACCTCAAGTATGACTCATCACATATGTTATTTATCTCATGTATAATGAACTTTTATAAATTATTTTAATTTATTAAGAAAAATTTCAATGTCTAATATCTTATCATTTAAAGAATTTATATCATTTACTTCAATGACATATTTAATTACTTAATCGGTTAAGTCCGCGTCATATGTTTTGATGATATTCAACTCATAGGTCTAAAATGACTTCAGTAGGTTGACTATAGTCAAATAGGTCATTATTCAATCATTTATAGAATAATAATCATGACATAATTATCATTTTTGCACACTAATTATACTTTTAAAACCAATAATGAAAGATGGTTGTGAAAATTGAATTGTGTTACAATCATGGAGATGGTACATCGTATGTACGCATGAGTAACATTTCTATTTTTTGACGAACATGGGGGAAAGAAGGTAAGAATTATTTTATATTTTTTTGAATTATTATTATATCATAAATATATTATTATCTCTTTAAATACACTTATATACATCATCTGTATGATGCGATGATAAAAAACGAATCACATCACTTCATGGAGGTGCTAATATGCACGTACACATGAATGACATTATCATTTTTCAATGGATAGAATGGTAAGAAAATAGATGATATATTAATGTTAAAAAATGATTATTATTTCATTAATATCATTTAAATACATTAAATCTATCATTATAATCAACTATGAAAGGGGGTGATGGAAAACAGATTACATCGGTTCGTGAGGCGAGAGTCCACCGTACACACGAACGATTGTTCAGTTTCCCATTTGATGGAAGAGGTGATGTATATAGGTTATTTTATTAGCATAATAAAATCTAAGTATATTTAATATAATTATTTTATTATTTCATCATGGTTGAATAATATTTGAAAGATTTAGAAAAAGAAATAACATAAAAATGCTCGGTTAAGAACTATACCTCTTCTTTGAAAAACCTCTTTAGGTTTATACCTAAAGCCTTCCAAGGTTGGTTTTTTTATCAAACCAGATAATCTAGTATGTGTGGTGGGATTTTAGGAATGGATTTTGGTAGTTATTGGCTGAACCAAAAGGCTCTTGAAGTGTGGAGAGTATAGAAGAGGGGGTATCCTTTTATTAGTAGGGGAGAGGACACGCTTGGAATTTTTAAAATGATTAAAATATATTAATGTCTTACTTAAGAAAAATGGATAAATAATGGAACATTTTAGAATATTTGATGATAAAAATAGGATTTATAAAAGTTTTTAGTTCATTTTAACTCTTATCAATTTTTTTAGCCCCCATGAAAATCTATTTTAACTTTAACTATGGTAATGAATGTTTATTATTTTTACTATTCATTATAAAAAAATTATGTTGATGATATTACATAATATTAATTATAATGATTAAAAATATGGAAACTATTTTTTTAAAATTCAATTCATAGAAATTATATAATTTAATTAAAAATTAAAACAAAAAACGCGGCGAAAACAGTTTTTCAGAAAAATGTCTTTATGTATAAAAATGTTTTTATACCAAATTCAAGTATAATGTTGATTATAGTAAAATTTATTGGATTATGTTTAATAAAAATTTAATAATTAAATTTTAAAACTAATCTAAAAATAAAATTTTTATTTATAAATACTTGAAAAGAAAAGACAGTTTTAAAAAAATCAGTATTTTCACTATTTATTAAAAAATCAAAATTTTTAGAAAATTCTAAAAAAATTATATTAAGATAACTTTGAAATGTTGAATTAAATTTTTTTTATTTTTTCAAATTAAAATTCTATAATTTGGAAATTAATCTTCTAAATAAAAATATATAATGCATGAAAACCCAAATTTGTTATAACTAAAGCTTTTCCCTTTTGACTAAAAAAATTAACTAATTTTATAATAACTCTATAAAATAAAATTAATGAATATTAATTAGACATGAAAATGATTTATTTTAACATTAATTAGGTTGACACATAACCCTATTCTAGGAACACTTTCTCAAGTATGTTGGAAGAACCTTTTTTTCTTCAGTTTCAATTGCTTATGGCAGTGGTACCACTCTTTGAATCTTTCCCTCATTGATTACAGTACCTTCCATCACTATCAGGGTGTTAATTTCATTGATTGAATCCATTTTCAACTTTTATAATTCATTTTTTTGATGTAACTATATTATTTTTTGAAATCTAGTAATGATATTTTGAAATTCTAGCACCTGAGGGAAGTTTTTCAGTGTGTTTGAATAATCACTTTGAAAAATCATCACTGAAGATTTAATTTAAAGAATCAAAATAAAATGGAAAGAAACAAAAAGAAACAATATCATGATAAAAGAACACTTCCAACCTAGAAATGGTGCCAAAAAGTGGCACGTAACAACCTTGTCGAAGGACTGCCAATGCACTTTAGAATTTTAGAAACACTAGAGGGTGTGGCATAGGGAGCTGACCTTAGGGATTGTTCTCTTTAGGACAATTTGCACTCAATAACATTGTTATCTTCCTAATTATTTTATTTTTATATTTTTATGATATTAAATGATAATAATATTGAATTCCTGAGTGATTAATTGCTATATATTTCTATTAGGAATGTTGTTTAAAATAGAAATGGAAGAAGAAGATAGTAGAGGAGAAGAAGAAGCTCCTCAAGGAAGACACTCCCCGAAGCCAAGGTTGAGAGCTCCACAATATTTATATCTAAATCAAATAAATAATATTTTTATCTTATACCCTATAACATCCCCTTTAATTAATACCCAACCTACTACCAACATCCCAAAATTATCTACAACAAAGTAAAATACTACCCCTAGCAGTTACTAAACCCAACCCCCACATAGGAATCTCATTACCCACATTCTTATCACTTCCATCCTCTTAAAAAACCCATATTATCCTTAAGTTTTAAATCTATATGAGTTTCTAGGTTTGTTTTTGGAGTAGCCTCGAGGTGGTTCCCATGATTTGCACACCTGTCTGGACATCCTTGGGCAGTGTCTACTACACATACCTTCTCAACATGGATCATGTGGTTGTGGATCATGCAAATAGAAACACCATAAAAAGGATCCTTGTTTTTTTTAATTCACTGGGTGAACTACAACATTGAGGCTATATGAATATTTAGGACTATCAATTTGAGTATCCAATATCGGCAATGAATTTGTCCTCTTTCACTTTGCATAGGAATTTTTACTATTATTTCAATAGGCTTTCTTCCCACAGTTTGGTGTTTCACACCTTTCTTGCAATTTTAAGCTAGAAAACATAATTCCCAAATGAGATGGACTTGAATGATCAAAAGACCTTCCACCCTTATGAGATACAGAACCTTGGAATATGTCATGACTTGAACAACTGGGGCCATCAGGTGGCCTACCTGGGGGATATGAGTAAACTTTGGTAACATTATTTTCAACCTCATTTGATTTATCCCTTGGTACTTCCATGTTAATAATCACCCAAAGTAGCTAAAGCACTTTAAGATCGGTATCACTGGATGGAATTTCAACCAGAAAATTAGTCACAAGGGCTGCAACACTAATTGTGAGATGTAACTGGATAAATTTTTGAATATTTTTATAAACTAAACACCCCTAGTAGAAAACCTTCATAAGAAAAACTAAATTATTATTTATGGTACTTTACTTTGAAACTTTAATCACATGAATAGCCATTGAAGGGCCTATTTCTACCTCATAAAAATAAATTCAATCATTAATGACATATCTAGAATCAAATACAAAATTCCCTATTTTATATAGTGTTTTCACCAATAAAATCTTATCATTAGTAGAAGAGCTACCCATAACCAAGATATTTCTAGCTACTTTCACTCTTTTCCCATATTTTAATGCATGGAATACGTGGCCTCTAATGATAGTATGTTTCCTATCCTAGTAAAGACCTCTAATTATAGTATTATTAATAACTTTCATGGTTTGAAGATTGTCCCTAGTGACCATGCTTACCTTAACATCATCATTATTGAAAAGTAGAATTAAATCCTTAACACTGGGACAACAAGAATCCTTCAATATCAAGTAGGAAAAGGTCATCCCAAACAATAGTAAGCAGAACAAGGTCATCCTTAGAAAAAAAACCCATTGTTCCAGTTGTTCCTCACCGAGTAAAATCTTATCTCTTTCATGAAATTGGTAGGAAATAGATACATACCTCAAAATTCTATTATCCATGTCACCAATATAATCCCTCAAAGTATCACTTATTTCATATGTTGGGGGATGATCAGTATAAACACTATATTTTAGCCTAGAAATCCATAATAGAAATCTAGAGGTTGTGATCAGTAGTCATTTAACTTCCAAAAATTAGCTCTCACCAGTAAAATTATAATGATAAGTAGGTATATATAATATCTTTATCTCAAAAATTTGTCTACACATTATCAATGAAAGTTCAAGGAATTGTTCAAAAAAAATCACTACAACTTCAACCATGCATTTTCTTAGAATACGAATCTATTTTCATTCACTAGTCATACAACAAGGTCTTATCTTTATTAATTCATCATATACAAACCTAGCATATTGATGGCGTGGGTGTAATAACTAGATTATCTTCCTCCAAAAAATAACTTCAAAGATCACTTCTGGTATAAAAAATATAGATTTAGAAATGGTTACTTTTTTGAATGGAAGTTCGAATGTATTCATCGGTCAAGTCCTAAAATGGATCCTCTTGCTCTAAAATTCCCATAAAGGACTAAAAAATGTATTGAATTCACACTCCATGAAACAACCCAGATTTTGAAATTTATTTTCTTTTTTCCTTTTAACATTGTTGAAAATTAATTTGAAAATTTTGAAAAAAGATTCAGGATAAGTGCTCTTTAACTAGCATTGGCACTCTTCACCTTTTCATTCCACACATGAGTAATTGGTTGGTCAAATAATTGAAATTTAGGCCTAAATTTCCTATCATTTCTAAATCATAGATAATCCTGAAAAATCCACAAAGAACAAGGCTACAGTGGTGACCCCGATGGTGGTTTTGGAAAAAGTGCACCTCTATGTGCTAAAATAATTTTTCCACTGGATAGTTGGGAAAACCTAGTGCATATTTGACATCACAAGAAAATTTGTTGTTCCACTTATCTATACTAAAACTAGGAATTTAAATTATCACTTTTGTCTGAATGGGATCAAAGTCAACATGTGCCTTATCAAACCTTCCTTGGTCGGTCTGGAATGTTTATAATCTTTTCACCATGTTCTCCACTTGCATCAACTATATTGGAAAAACCTCTTACATGGGTTTTGAAAATCCAGGAGTGGATGATCACTTAGAATATTTTTTTCGATCTTCATCCACTTATGTTGTGGGCATATATTTCCACTCTTGAAACACTATATAGTCATGAAGGTTGAGAATTCTAAGAAGGATCAGCTCGTATGTCACTATATCTACCACCACTCATACTCATTACCTCTATAGACAAGGTTTTGAAGAAGTAAGAAAAAATTAAAACATACATCTTAGAAAGGTCCCAAGCTTAAACCCACACAGACTGAAACATCACTTTCTATAGATGAAAATGTTATACCTATTCTTATATGTACCGGTCTAGGGTAGAAATGAATGTCTCCAGTGATGCAATATGTGAGTTTATATCTAAATACACCCACCAAGAGCATTATGAAAACTCTCAATGAAAGAACTAAATGATAATATTTTGGATTTATTAATTTGGAAATTCCTATAGATTTCTATTAGAAACATATATTATAATAGAAACATGGGAATTAGATAATAAAGAAGAAGAAGAAGAAGAAATTTCATAAGGAATACACTCCCTGAATCCAAGTCTAATACCTCCACAACGGCTATATCTAAAGATAATAAATAATATTTATATTCTCTACCCTACAACATACCCTCTATTTAATACCTAACAACTACCAACTTCCCAACAACTATATACATCAATATACAACACTATCCCTATAAGTTACCTAAACTATCCCCCCTTATTAGAAAAACCCACTATCCACAGTCATATCATTAATTGTTTTTTAAAATATATTTTTAAGACAAGGGGAAACAAATGAGAATGGTGATTATTGGAATAATAAAATAAAAGTGAAAAAAATGATGGGGATGAAGTGAAAGGATGGAATTCAATTGAAATTTATTAATAAAAATTCTAGTCCTAAATCATTTTACTATAAATTTGAATTATCATTGTTCTAAAATTGGTGGTTTTTATCTATCCAAACTCTCTCAGTTTCACACGTGATGTCTCGTTACATAAAATCTACTTTTATATTTATATGTGTGAATACCACTCACTAAAATTTCATTCAACTTGTGTAATTCTATTCTAAATGTGTTGTGTATTCCCTCAGATTTCCCCATGAATAACCACTTTACTTCTTCATTTTAAAACCCACTTTCTCAAGCTAGGTTGTTAGTGAGAAAATGGGGTTTATCCCTCCATTTAAGGAGGTTCGAGTTTATGGAATAAGGGGGAGAATAAAATATATAAACACTAGTTGAAAACCACAAAATAGAGGGATAAATAATATAAAAACATGTTGACTAAACAAAAAAAACACATGAATGAATTATACACACAACTGGGAAAATAGGGAGATACCAACACAAAAAAAATAGATAATTTTCACTAAAATGTAAGAATCACAGCTCACAAGGGGTGAAAAATAAAGTACAATACAAAAACTAATTATATGATGAATTAGCATGGAGTTGGAAGATAATTTAAAGCATCAAATAAGATGAAGTAATATTTGGAAGAAAATCCTAAAATTAAATTTTTATTCTAGAAAAGAGAGAAGGTGGATGCATAAAGAGTCCCTAAAGTGGGGTCCTTATTACAAGGGTTCAATTTTCAATTTAAAGAAGAGGAGAGGAAATAATCAGTTACCATCTTGGTAAATGGTAGCCTCATTGAAAATCCTTTTAATAACATAACAAATTCCAGATAATAGCTTCAATGTTCCTCTCACCTCCGATGCATACCATGTATCCATGTTTTGGTGATATTGGTCTAATATTATGGGCTTCCTGGATCAAAAGTTTTTAAATGGTAGCCTTCCCTTGAAGTGGAAGGATATTAGGGAGGCTAGGTTTTTTGGAGTAGGCCTTGAAGTGGGATTGGATGAAGGGATGGTATGAAATTTTGGGAAGTGGACGGGTTCTTGGTTGGTTTATGGGTGGGAAAGGGTGAGGTTTAGAATTCAATGTGTAATTGAATGAGGGTATGGACTTAGTTTATAGGGTTGAAAGGGTTGAAAAGTAGGTAGAAAATCTATTTGAGAAAAATGATGTGGGGGATTGGTTTTGGAAAAGCAACAGTTGTGGTTGGCTCTACTTTGAATTTTATGAGCTAGGAAATAAGGTGACTTGGCATAAAGGAATTGGGATGGTTGGTATAAAATTAGTTTAGATTGGTTGATTAGGAAAGTGGAAGTGGTATTTGAGATGATAAGGAAAGTTTTGTTTCTTATGTGTATATAAAGGTGTGTTGAAGGTAAAATAGGTGGAGATGGTATGTTGACTTTAAATTTTTGGTAGGGGGATTAAGTTGGGTGGTATGGAAATGTGTAAGGTGTATTTTCAAGTGAATTTGGGATTCAATAAGTAAATGGAATTTTATAGGGCTTTTCCTTGAGTTAGGAGAATTTTAAGGTATTATATTAAGGGCTACACTAGTGTGGTAGTCCCTACAAAACAACCAAGATCCAATAATCTAGGTATTGGGATTACAATTTGATGTATACAGTTCGATTAGAAATTTAAAAAGAGAGAGAGAACGATGGATACCATATGACTACATTGCATTAAAAATAAAATAACGTAGAGATATAATGTGTTTCGGTCTACTATGGACCTACGTGCATGGTGAGAACACCACCAAAACACTTTATTATTAAAGAAAAGAAAATAGACTGAATTACAATAGATAAAAGTAAAAAGAAAAAAGATAAATCATCCAAGGATCATTCAAGATGAAAATCATGATATATAAACACATAGAAGGATACAACACCATACATGATAGCAATAAATTAAAATAAAAAATGGGGAATAAACTTGTTATGATGTCAGTAACTAATACAATAAACTAGAAGAAGCACAAATGGCACTCGATTTGGCGGTGCCTTCTTTCATGTCAGATCATCTCGCAATGAAGTCTGAAGAGATATTCACTACTCTCCATAAAAACCCTAGATTGGGTTCAACCAACAATAAAGACGACGAGCTTTAGTAGACTATAGGAACTTTGAACAAAATATCCTTCTTTATCTCAATATTTCTCTACATAAATAATTAGAAACTTTACTCATGTTACATTGAAAATTAAAATTGATCTCTAATGATGATTCCCAAGGTATAATAATAATGGAAAGGTGATGGTGAGTCAGGAAGTGAATGCAAGATGTGGGCCACATGGACGTCCCAGAAGAGAGAGGCAGTTCAGATATTAGAATAGGTTAACAAACCACTACATGGATTTACCCTTATATGGTATTACCTTTATGTGAGCAAGGTATAACATTTACATGAGCTAGGTATGACCTTTATGCAAGCTAGGTGAAGACCTTTATGTGAGTTGGTTTACCTTTACATGACATAGGTAGTACTCTTACGTGACTGGGCATTACCTTTACATAACAGGGTATTACCCTTACACAAGTTGGTATTACCCTTACACTAGAGTTTTGACCCTTATGCAATCCAAGAATGACCCTTACAACAATAGGGATAACCCTTACATGAATAGGTATGACTCTTACATATCCAAGTATTACCCTTATGCATTTAATGAGTACCCTTACACATTGGGCAATGTTCTATTACACAAAAAGAGTACCCTTACACGGCTAGGGGCTTATCCTTATGTAATGGGGTATGAGCCCTACACATGTTAGGGAATAACCTTACATGGCCAGGCAATTACCCACAGATAGTCAGGTATTACCCTTATGCATACCAGGGTACCTTGACACAAGAGGTAGTTTACCCTTACGTAATCAGATATTACACTTACACAAAGGTTATAATACCTTTACACAAGATCTAGCTATAGGGTAAAGAAAATATTTAAATTATAATGTAATAAAAAAAGAGAGAATATTTAAAATAAGAAATGTAAACAACAGTTTGCATGGAAATTCAATTTGATTGAATACAAATAAATAAATGCATGAAAATTTCACAAATCTCCACCTTTGTAATAAAACAAGTTTAAATAGGATAGTGTTCTCGCAACCTAGGTCATTGAAATGGAACTACATTCATAAGTCCAAAATAATTCCTAAACTTGGACAATTGAACATCCTTAGTCAAACTATCAGTTGTATTTTCTTAAGTATGTATCTTAACGACACATACTATCCCATTTTCAAAGGCATCCATAACAAAATGAAATCTTATGTCTATGTGTTTTGATCTATCATGGAAAACATGATTTTTAAAAATATATAAAGTAGACTGACTATCACATAACACTTCTATATTACCAAAAGATAAAGACATTTCATTAACTAATACATTAATCCAAACTTATTCTTTGATTTATTCAATTAAGGTTATGTATTCAACCTCAATGGTGGAAAGGGAATAAATGGATTTCATATTTAATTTCCATGAAACATGACCAACACAAGCCAAGAATTCATAACCATTAATAGAATTTCTAGTATCTATATTTGCACCATATTCAAAATCAACAAATCTAAGAACATATTTACTAAAATAATATTTTTTTCAAAACAGATACATAAATCAGAAGACATTGATACATGCCTGAGTAACCACTTTATTTCATGCCAATGGGGATTTCCAGGACTTTCCAAAAACCTACTCAAGGTACAAATGGAAAAATACATATCTTATTGATATAATATCATGGCATACATGAGGCTACCTACTATGTTACTATAAGGTATTTTACTCTAGAAATAAATGTTAGAATCACTACTAGGGGATTGGGACAAGGGAAACTTGAATTGCTGACCTAAATTTACACTAAAATGTTTTAGATTATCCAAAAATAGATTTTTAGAACCTTCTTGATATGAGAAACTTGGGGTCACGACCTATCCTCGGGGCCCGTGTCGTGACTACCCCAAGCCCGCCTTCCATAGGCCAGGGGCTGGAGACTAACACCAAAGTCATAAATCCCGGTAAAAAGGGAAGACATTTCTTTTATAAAAGTAAAAAAACACAACAGAGTACGCAAGTGAAGTAAGCACTAAGTAAAACTGAGTACAAAAGTAAGTGATGGAAAGTAAATGGGCCAGTATACAAACCCAACTGAAAGTACAGTACAACTGAGAAAGAAATTACAATAGCTGTAAAGTAAAGCAGCAAGCACCGAGTCGTCCTCCGGGAATCCCACCTGAAGGGTGGGTACATATAGTCTCGTTGGTACCTAAGGTCCGTCTGTCTGCTCCGTGTATGTCCCGCCAGGTGGTCCACCTCCGGATACCGTCCAGCTCCACAAGCCTCAACCACGATCAGTGTTGTCCGTCGTCTGCAACCAACACAACGTAGTGCGGGCAATGTCCGTGTAGGGGTGAGTATAACGATACTCAGTAGGGACCCCGAGACTCCCAAAGGTCTCCCAGAATCCACGAAGGATAAACCACAAAGGAAAGATACAAACACTAAGTATCAACCATATCTACTTAGGTATATTCCCATACATATACCTAAGTCATCAATCTCAGTTCGGCTCCAACTTCCGATCCCAAGCACAATCCGGTCCACACAGGAAAGAAGTCAATCACATCAATGTTAATGATTGAAAGACAAGACTCAACTCACACAGGTATATTATTCATGAAGTGGGGTGGAGATGATTAGATGTAGCCTCTGAATCATCTCCTCTGTCGAACCCACGTAGGATCCAAGTACAGAAGTCGTCGCTGCCGAACCCACGTAGGATCCAAGTACAGTCGTCATCGCTGCCGAACCCACGGAGGATCCAAGTACAGTCGTCCTCATGGCCGAACCCACATAGGATCCAAGTACAGTCATCTTCGTCATTGAACCCATGGAGGATCCCAACATGGTAGTCGTCGTAGTCGCAACTAGCTCTAGGGTTCCCGCACACAGCGTACTCGATTCTGGGGGGGTCCGCTCCTCGAGTAAGGGGTCGATACATCAACTGTCATGAAGTCTTGATTTGATGTATCCCAAAGTTCCGTCTCATCAAAAGGAACCCAACGTGACATACGTCACGTCAATCGGATGCCCAGTCTGAGAGATATTGGCTTTTTCGTTCCAAAGGCCCGGTTGGAAATATACTCGTTCCAAACCCGGCCGATTTCCAAAGATTCCCAAAACTCACTTAGAGTATTGAAAAATGACCGCCTCATCTAAAGTATCCCATTTCCGCAGACGGCGCGTCGATCGGACGCGCGGTATTTAAGTTATTCACCTTTAAGTGAATAACGGGCCCGACCCGTTAAGCCCGGTGGGCTAGCGGGTCAGGTCACCCAATTTTGGTGGGTATGACCTGGTAGGGGTGTCAGACTGGCCCGAATATTCGTGTGGCCCGGCCTGAGGGGTGCGGCCCGGCCCGAAGAGGGCGCGGCCCAGCCCGAAGCGGTGCGGCCCGACCCGGCGAGGCGCGGCCCGGCCCGGCCCGACGCGGCTCGGCTGACCCGGCCAGCTTGCTGAGTGGCTCGTCCCAAAGGCCAAGCGGTCCGGGGGGGTCAGCTGCCCAGACCAGCGGCGCCAAGCGGCGCCGCCCTCCCTAACTGGCCGGCCTTCTGGCGCAAGTGGCCCGCACGGGCGGGCCGCAGCTCATCTGGCGCGACACCCTCCTGGCACCACGGCTTTGCTCCTCCCGGTCGGCTGACGGGCCGGTCGGTCCTTCCGCTGAAGTGGGTCGTGGTTCTTTCCGCACAGCCGGCGTGACAGTGTCGACTTCCTCCACCACATTCCCGGCACGGCGCGGTGAAGTCGTGCTTCCTCCGCCACAGTCGCTTGGTTGTGGCTTTCTTTGCATGTGCGACGGTGGCCCTTGCGCCGCCGACCTCTTCCGCATTTCGCCTTCGGTCGCCGATTCCAAAAATAGACAAGATCAAACGAAGGGTCGTCAGGCCGTCTTCGTTCGGCCCGCGCCCTCCACGTTAAGCGATAGCAATAGGTCGTACAAACAAAGATGTTCAATGACAAACGAGGCCCAATTTTAATCCATTAAAATTGAACTTAATTCCCTACCTCGATAATTGATGTCGTACGTCGGGCATCGCAGAAGACGGCTTCGCGGGGTGAGGATTCATAGATGACGTTGGAGTGCGTCTGAGGAGGAAGTGGTGTCTCCTCACTTGTCTCGGAAAAGAGAAAGGAAGGTGCGTCGTCGTTCTTCGTGGAACCGGCATTCTTCGTTGAAGAAGTCTCCGTTCTTCGTCAGAGAAGAAAATTACTCTCTCAAGAGCTCTCTCACTTCACACAACGAAAGCCCCCCCCAAAATAAAATAATAAGCTACACCTATTATTTTATTAACACAAGCCATTTAAAAAATCAAACATTCAAACACTTAATTAATAAATTGGAGGATTCAATTTATTAATTAAGGTGTTGGCATGAATTAAATGGAGAGGAGAAGGTGAGGAGATCTCATAAATATGGAAGAGTTGTCAACATTAAACAAGGGATTTTAATGGGGGTTTATGAGAGTTATGGGAAGTTCAAGGGTTTAGGTCATGTGTGGACCCCACCCAAAAAATATCCTCTCATGGGAGGTTATGTGGGTGTGGGACCCACCTCTAACTCTCTTTGGGAGGATATAACCACCATCCTTAAAAATAAAATTGTGCTACACCAATTTTATTTATTTTAATCTAATTCCCCAAAAATTAATTCTCAAACCGCTTAAAATGCAACTGTGGTAAAGGTCCCCATAAGCAATTACCGGCACTGCGAGTTCATCAGTGCCCTTGGATTTCAATTTTGAGCACTGGTTCAAAAGATAAAAAAACTCGCTCGTTCGTTTACTGAATGTACACAAGCTAAACTTCAGAAATTGATTCCAGGCACACCAGGCATCGGAATCAAGTTTCGTCAGAAGCCACAGACTCATAAAATGACAAAGTATTTAAGAAAAAAATTTCCTTGAAATTTCTAGGTCTTTACATTACTCACACATCAGGGATTTACGTCCCCATAAAACTACAACATAAACTAGGGAAACAAATGAGGGTACTGAGCATGCATCTGAGCCTCCCTCTCCCATGTGCTCTCCTGGAGGTTCTCGTGGTGCCAACGAATGCGCACCAGAGGAATCGACCATCCACGTAGGACCTGCTCCTGTCGATCCTTGATCTCCACTGGGACCTCCATGAATGTAGCCCTGTCATCGATGTCCAGCTCTCCATGATCAATGATGTGGGTCGGGTCATGCACGTATCTCCTCAGCTGAGATACATGGAAGACGTCATGCACCCGGTGCAACTGAGGTGGAAGGGCCAGGTGGTAAGCCACCTCGCCTACTCTGCTGAGGACCTGTAAAGGCCCGATGAAGCATGGAGATAACTTGTCGCCTCGGCCAAATCTCCATAATCCACGTCGAGGTGAGACCCATAAGAAAATTTGGTCGCCATCCTCGAACTCTAGTGGTCTTCGTCTCCTATCAGCATAGGACTTCTGTCTGATTTGTGCAATCCTCATCCGCTCCTAGGATGAGACTAGCCAACTAATGTATGATCGGCTTCCCTCTCCTCTGCGTAAGTCCATCCTAAACTGCCAAGGCTCCCTTATTTCCGGTGAAGGTGAAACTGCTCCCATCTGTGCGGACACACCACACTTTGCGCCTAATACAGTCGATCTGGGCATGGACTATAGTTAACCAATCCATACCCAGGATGACATTGTAAGGCCTCGACACCGCTACAAGAAGATCCTAGCCGAAGATCTCACCGCCTAGAGTAAGTTCACACGGCCGGTACCAGTCCGTAATCGTCGAGTCTGCTCCCGTAGGAGTCTCTAGCCGTAAGGATCTAGCCAACGGCTCCGTCGGAATTTCCAAGCTACGTGTGAGATGGCAGCCCACTGTGCGATGAGGCCTTGGTGCATAGCCCCATTACAACGGAGGCACCAGCGGTACCACTACCCACTGAGCCACCGATACTACCAGCCCCAGCAGCAGAGAGTTCACGCCGCCTGAGTGCGTTGCATGAGTTTCAACAACAGATGCCACCCAGGTTCCACAGAGAGATGGACCCTCAGGCAGCCAAGGATTGGCTGGAGGCTATCTTCAGAGTCTTCAGATTGGTAGGGACATCAGCGGACTTTATGGTGATCCTTTCCGTGAGTCTCCTGCATGCAGCAGTAGGTAGATGGTGGAGCCTGATGCTCCAGGTGCACGATGAGGCATCACTAATTTGGACAGACTTTGAGAGCCTCTTCCTCTCGGAGTTTGTTCCAGCCACCCTCCGTGCGGTGTGCATCCAAGAGTTACTACATCTGCGGCAGGGCATCATGACAGCAACCCAGTACTCTGCGAGATTTACCGAACTCTCGCGCTACTCCGCGGACATGGTACGGGACCCCTTATTTCGGGCCCAAACCTTCGAGCAAGGACTGAGGCATGAGATCAGGGCTTCGATGATCTCCCTCAACATTCTGACGTAGGAAGGAGTACTGGAGTGAGCCCTTCTTGTAGAAAACTTTCTTGTTGAGCCAACGCCAGCAGTGAGACCCGCTGCAGGGTGATACGTAGCAGAGTTTTCTGCAGCCGGCAGTAGACAGATGTCGCAGAGGTCCAAGCAGACCAGGCCATCAGGTGGGAAACCTCAGGATACTGGTTCTGATGTGCGGGGCACACGAATCAGAGCCATCCATACGAGTGGCAGGCAGTGCTATGCATGCGGTGGGCAGGGCCACATGGCTCGTGACTGCCCGACCCGCCATGCAGAAACCACCGAGTCGTCCTTCAGGAATCCCACCTGAAGGGTGGGTACAGATAGTCTTGCCGGTACCTTGGGTCCATCCGTCCGCTTCATGTACGTCCCTCCAGGTGGTCCACCTCCGAATACCGTCCAGCTCCACAAGACTCAACCATGATAAGTGTTGTCCATCGTCTGCAACCAACACAACATAGTGCGGGCATTTCCCGTGCAGGGGTGAGTATAACGATACTCAGTAGGGACCCCAAGACCCCTGAAGGTCTCCCAGAATCCATGAAGGATAAAACACAAAGGAAAGATACAAACACGAAGTATCAACCATCTCTACTTAGGTATATTCCCATACATATACCTATGTCATCAATCTCAGTTCGGCTCCAACTTCTGAGCCCAAGCACAATCCGGTCCACATAGGAAAGAATTCAATCACATCAATGTTAATGATTGAAAGACAAGACTCATCTCACACATGTATACTATTCACGAAGTGGGGTGGAGATGATTAGATGCAGCCTTTGAATCATCTCCTCTGCTGAACCCACGTAGGATCCAAGTATAGAAGTCATCGCTGTCGAACCCATGTAGGATCCAAGTACAATAACCATCGCTGCTGAACCCACATAGGATCCAAGTACAGTCGTCATCGCTGCCGAAACCACGGAGGATCCAAGTACAATCGTCCTCGCTGCCGAACCCACGTAGGATCCAAGTACAGTCGTCTTCGTCATTGAACCCACGGAGGATCCCAGCACGGTACTCGTCGCAGTCGCAGCTAGCTCTAGGGTTCCCACACACATCGTACTCGATTTCGGGAGGGTCCGCTCCTCAATTAAGGGTTAGATACATAAACTGTCACAAAGTCATGAGTTGATGTATCCCGAAGTTCTGTCTCGTCAAAAGGAACCCAACGCGACAGACGGCGCGTCAATTGGACGCCCGGTCTGAGAGATATTGGCCTTTTCGTTCCAGGGGCCCGGTTGGAAATATACTCATTCCAAACCCGGCCGATTTCCAAAGATTCCCAAAACTCACTTAGAGTATCTCAAAAGGACCGCCTCGTCGAAAGGATCCCAGTGTTGTAGACGGCGTGTCGATCGGACGCGCGGCCTTTAAGTTATTCGCGTTTAAGTGAATAACGGGCCCAGACCGTTAAGCCCAGTGGGCTGGCGGGTCGGGTCACCCAGTTTTGGCGGGTCCGACCTGGTAGGGGTGTCAGACCGGCCCGAAGATTCGAGTGGCCTGGCCCAAAGAGGGCGCGGACCGACCCGAAGTGGCGCGGCCCAGCCCGGCGGGGCGTGGCCCAGCCCGGCCTGGCGGTCTCGGCAGGCTCGGCCAGCTAGCCAGCAGCTCGACCCGAAGGCTGAGCAGTCCGAGGGGGGGCGGCCCCCCGGCTGCCCGAACCGGCGGCACCAAGTGGCGTCGGCCTCCCTAACTGGTCGTTTAGGTCGGCCGACCTTCTGGCGCAAGCGTCCCGCATGGGAGGGTCGCGGCTCATCCAGCGAGGCGCCCTCCTGGCACCGTGGCTTTGCTCCACCCGGCCGCCGACGGGTCGGCCGGTCCTTCCGCCGAAGCGGCCCGTGAAGCGGGCCACAGTTCCTTCTACACTTCCGGCGTGATGGTGTTGGCTTCCTCCGCGGCGTTCCCGTCACGGCGTGACGGCGCCGTGCTTCCTCTGTCGTGGCCTCTTGGTCGCGGCTTTCTTTGTGTGTGCGACGGCAGCCCTTGCGCCGCCGGCCTCTTCCGCGTTCTGCCTCTGGTCGCCGATTCCAAAAATAGACAAGATCAAACGGAGGGTCGTCGGGTCGTCTTCGTTTGGCTCGCGCCCTCCGTGTTAAATGATAACAATATGTCGGACAAACAAAGATGTTCAACGAAAAATGGGGTACAATTTTAATCTATTAAAATTGAACTCAATTCCCTACCTCGATAATTGATGTCGTACGTCGGGCGTCGCGGAAGACGGCGTCGCGAGTTGAGGATTCGTAGACGACGTCAGAGTGCGTCCGAGGAGGAAGCGACATCTCCTCACTTGTCACGGAGAAGAGAAAGGAATGTGCGTCATCATTCTTCGTGGAACCGGCGTTCTTCATTGAAGAAGTCTTCGTTCTTCGTCAGAGAAGAAAATTATTCTCTCAAGAGCTCTCTCCCTTCACACAACGAAAGCCCCCCCAAAATAAAATAATAAGCTACAACTATTATTTTATTAACACAAACCATTTAAAAATTCAAACATTCAAACACTTAATAATTAATAAATTGGAGGATTCAATTTATTAATTAAGTCATTGTCATGAATTAAAGGGAGAGGAGAAGGTGAGGAGATCTCATAAATATGAGAGAGTTGTCAACATTAAACAAGGGAGTTTAATGGGGGTTTATGAGAGTTATGGGAAGTTCAAGGGTTTAGGTCATGTGTGGGCCCCACCCCACAAATATCCTCTCATGGGAGGTTATGTGGGTGTGGGCCCCACCTATAACTCCCTTAGGGAGGATATAACCACCATCCTTAAAAATAAAATTGTGTTACACCAATTTTATTTATTTTAATCTAATTCCCCAAAAATTAATTCTCAACCCGCTTAAAATGCAACTGCGGTAAAGGTCCCCTTAAGCAATTACTAGTGCTGCGAGTTCATCGGTGCCCTCAGATTTCAATTCCAAGCACTGGTTCAAAAGATAGAAAAACCCGCTTGTTCGTTTACTAAACGTACCCAAGCTAAACTTCGGAAATTGATTACGGGCACACCAGGCCTCAGAATCAAGTGTCATCTAAATCCGAAGACTCGTAAATTTCCAAAGTATTTAAGAAAAAAATTTCCTTGAAATTTCCATGTCTTTACACTTGGGATTAATACAACACCCTAGAATTTCCATCCCTAGTGATTTACATAATAATAACTTCCTTTGATTTCCATAAATCTTTCATTTTAAAGGAATTATGAAATTGGTTTTACATTTGATTTATTAACCTGAAATCTTGGAAAATCACAAGCATGTCATCAACATATATAAGTAAATAAACAAAAACATGCTTGATATATTGAAAATAAACATAATCATTATATTTAATTATATTAAAATAATTTTTCATCATAAAATAATAAAACTCCTTATACCATTTCCTAAATGATTTTTTAACTCAATACAAATATTTTCTTAAAAGTCACACTTGACTGTATTTAAAATATCTTGAAAATCCATCAGTTGGTTGCATATAAATATTTTCATCCAACTTACCATGTAAAAATGTAGTTTTTACATCCAATTGATCAACATGAAAATCATTTTAGGAAGCAATGGATAATAATAATCTAATGGAGGAATGGTTGACAGCAGGTGAAAAATCTCACTATAATCAATTCCTTTATGTTGAAGGAATCCCTTTGAAATGAGTCTATCTTTGTATTTAATTTTATTCACACTAATGTTTTCCTATTTATTCTCAAAAATTTATTTAAAACCTATAATTTTATCCTTTTTAGGTTTGTTTACAATTATCCAAGTTTGGTTTTTAAGAAGCAAATCCATATCATCTTTCATGGAAGCAAGTCACTATCCATATTCATAGAATTTAAGAACTTTTTTAAATATTTGGGGTTTATTAATAATTAATTAAAAGCCTATATTTAAGTAAAATGTATAAGCATAAGTCTCTATAAGCTAGGTAGGGGGCCTTATGGTTTTTATAGTCCTTTCATGAGTTAACTTACAATCTCTCAAGTCACCATATATCTCATCCTCAGACTCAGATTCTATAACATCAATAGGATTTGTTTCAATGTGAGTCGATTGAGGTGGAATAGTGGTGATAGCCTTAATTTTAGGCTATATTCTAGGATCTAAAATAACCTCAACACCTGAAGGTTTAGATTTTTCAGTATGGATGATATTAGAGGCCTTATGTTTAGTAGCATAAGCCTCATGGAAAACTATATCACGACTGATAAATATAGTTCTAAAAACCAATATTATCAACCCAAATCCTATACCCTTTAACACCATGTTTGTATTTAACAAATACACACTTCACAACCCTAGGTTTGAGTTTATTAGCCCTGCTGTGTGCATAGGCAATACAACCAAAAAACTCTAAGATGTTTTAAAATAGAGGTGAACTATTCCAAATCTCTTCAAGAGTTTTGAATTCAATGGAACTGTAGGGGAATCTATTGATAAAATATAAAGCATTAGTATCAGCTTCTGTCCAAAAGGACTTGGGAATACTGGAATACGATATCATGCTTCTCACTCTTTCTAAAACATTCATATTCATTATCTCAGCTATCCCATTATGTTATAGGGTATCCATAGAAGTTTTGTGTCTAAAAAAAATTTAGAACTACAATAATCTATGAAATCATTAGAAAAATACTTTAGACCATTATCTATACTAATGGTTTTGATTTTATTTCCAGATTCAGTTTCAACACTAGATTTCCAAATTTTTAAAGTTTCATAAGTTTCATATTTTTTATTGTGAATGTAAATCCAAACTTTCCACGAATATTCATCTATAAAGGTCATATAATAGTGCCCCCACTATGATAAGTAGTCCTAGAGGGACCCCAAATATAAAAATACGCATATTCTAAATGGGTTTTAGCTCTATATGTATACCTCTTAAAACTACCATGTTTGGATTTACCAAGAACACGGTATTCACACAGGGTGAGGTTGTCTAGGGTTAAATCATTTAAAATTATTTGTTTTCTTAGTTCATTCATCCCTTTTGAATTGACATGTCTTAACCTCATGTTCCATAACATAGTATAATCTATCATGGTGGTAGGATTTTCATTTTTGTATCATATGAGTCCAACCATCTAAGACATATAGACCATTGTAGAGGGTTCCTCCCATAACAATGAGTGATCCCTTAGAGATCCTAATATTCCCTAAATTATACCTAAAGGAATATCTATTTTGGTCTAATACACATAGAAAAATAAGATTCCTCTTCAAATTAGGCACCCACTAAAATTCCTCTAAGGATTTCACCAACCTATCATGTAACTCTAGAGATTCAGTACCTCTACCCAAGATTTGACTGATTTTTTTATTTCCTAGGAAAACATATCCACTGTTAATCTCTCTTAGATCAGTGAATTAGTCATGTTTGGGACACATATGAAATGAGCATCCTAAATACATTACCCATTCATCAATCATAGAATTATAGGAGACACTTAGAATATCAGAAATATCAAAATCTTACTCAATTAGCAAAGAATAGTCACTATTATTGGTGGTGTTCTTTGAATTTTCCATTTAGGGATAATTTCTTCAAATTTTTTAATACCCTGAGATTTAAAAAACCCTATGTTCGTGATAAAACACTATTTTATTGAATATTTTATTGATAATAAATGATATAATTTCCTCACATTGTGTTAAATATGTTTATTTATAAAATATTTGGGATTAGATCATTCATTTGAATATTTGATGAAAATTCCAGTTTTACCCTTTATAATTCACTGTAGTATTTCAAATATAAATATTTTTATATTTATTATTTGAATTTTAAATTTTGTAAAAGTGTTCCTAACTTAATTATCTACAAATTTTATTCAGGACACTAGAGCTAAAGAGTTCATTTGGTTGTTGAAATTGGGTCATGAAGTCAAAGTTGGGCTGGGCTCGCCAGAATGGAGAATCTTCTGTATTTCGGCCATAACTCCTTCATATGGGCCTGTATTGAGCCCAAATTTGGAGAGGAGATATAAGACGAATATCCTCACATTTTATCCTTCTGGAAGGCCGGCCAATTAACGCGTTTTGGTAGTCAAATGGGCGGTTCAATTTGGCATAAAATATTTGGCCGAATTTCCACATTCACACTTGAAACCACTTGTAACCTCTCCTCCCCTCCCCTCTATAAATTGGAGTTTTTCTCATTTGGAGGGGTTGGGACGTGCATTGGGAGATTGGAGGAAGAGAAGAATTTGTTTCACCCAAATTCTCCAACCATTGTAAGAGAGGTAGCTCTTGAAGCAAGGATCCCCTCATCGAAGCCTCCTTCTCTTCTTCATTTTGTAATGTTTTCATTTGTGTAATAAACTTCTTTTTTATTCTTTTACTTCTTCTCTTTTCTTCTGTTTTGTTTAAATTTATTCTTCTCTTAATCTTCCTCTTTGGTCTGAAATTCTTGATTAGAAGCGTTATTGGGTTATACCCATTATAAACCTTTGCACATGCAAAACGCTTCTACGATGATTACGCCACCCATGGAAGAGTAGTCTTTTAGTAATCGATCTATCTTCTACCCTCTTCATTTAATTATTTTGAATCATTGAGCTACTGTAATTCAATTAATATGATCCATGAATTGTGTTTTTAAATTGTAAGAAACTAAGTAAGCAATTGAACAATTAACACAAAAACACGCGAGGTCGGGATTTTGTGTAAATTGTGAGAGCGCGATCTTAATCGGTAATACAAGACCACACGGGATAAATTTGTAGAGTTCAAATATAATCCCTAAACAAAATTCATCCTCATTTCCAGAATGGATATGTGCCTTAATTTACCACTGACCATAATCTAATCTTAGAACATCAATCAAAGCAGAGTGCTGCGATTGCATGTTCTGACGTTAGCCTAGGGTTAAATTCACATCATCTTCTTGGTAAAGTTAATTCTCGTAGGGTTCGGGATTTAACAAATTAAGGGATCATAATTAAGTGAATGTTAATTTAAATTATAATTATTAATAATAAAGTTAAGAGTTAGAGTTAGATCGATTACGCCTTTTAAATAGATTTCTAAAAAAAATCTTCTTGTTGTGTCATTTTAATCGAAATTCATTCCAAAACTAAAAACAAAAAAATTATACAATCTTCTTCCAGCAAACTTCTTCTAGATTCATAAACTACAAAAAACCCCAATCCTTTAAAGTAGTGTTTTTATTCTATTCTATTTTATTTTATTTTTTTTTAGAATACCTCTAATAAGTTGTTAAATTCACTTCCTCCTTTGAGAGACGACCTTGGTCAGCCACTCTACTGAACCTAAGTACCCCAAATCACACTAATCATTTGAGGGAACCCACGACAGTGCTCTATCAAATTGGAGCCGTTGCCGGGGAGTCAAGTAATTATTTCAACCAATTAGAGGTATTTATTTTATTTTACATTTTATTCTCTTCCTCTCTTCTTTCTTCCTTCTTTACCCAATCTGATTTTTCTTCTTCTTCTTTTATTTTCTTCTACTTCTTTTTGGACCATCAACTCAAAATTCTCATTTTTATTTTACTATGGTCCACTTTCTTTCTTTTCATTTTTATTTTATCTATGACACGAACTAATCCCAAAGATCTCTTAGATCTTGACCCTGAGATTGAACGTAGCCTTAGGGCTCGAATCAGAAATTCTCAGTCTACGGGAAGTTTCAATATTCAACCAGTTGGTGAATTCCTCTCTTCTGGAAACATTGAAATTGGAAGCTATTCAAATTCAAACATAAAAGAGGAACCAATGGCTGAAAACAATGGAAATTAACTTAATAGAACCATTCAAGAATTGGCTGCACCTGATATTAACTATCAACCAAATTGTATTGCATACCCAAATCTCGAATCGGACTTTGAACTAAAATCTGGGTTAATTCACTTACTTCCAAAGTTTCATGGCCTCTCTGGTGAGGATTCTAATAAACATTTGAAAGAATTTAATGTGGTTTTCTCAACCCTTAAACCAAGAAATGTTTCTGAATATCAAATCAAATTAAGAGCATTCACATTCTCACTTGATGGAGCTGCAAAAGACTGGATGTATTATTTACAACCCGAAGATGTAACTTGTTGGAACGATTTGAAACGTCTTTTCTTGTAGAGATTTTTTCCAGCATCAAGGACCACATCCATTCGAAAGGAGATATCAGGGATCAAGCAAGCATAAGGGGAGTCAATGTATGAGTATTGGGAGAGATTCAAGAAGTTGTGCGCAAGCTGTCCGCATCACCAAATCAGTGAGCAACTCCTCATCCAATACTTCTACGAAGGACTCACACCCATGGAGAGGAGCATGGTGGATGCTGCAGCTGGAGGAGCATTGGTGGACAAGACATCAGCAGCCGCACGTGCATTGATCGACAAGATGGCCCAAAATTCCCAACAATTTGGTGATCGAGGTACACCACATATCAGGGGAGTACATCAGGTAAGTCCTTCTTCTCTTGAGAGTCATTTGATTGATACCAAGTTAGAAGAATTGACAACTATGGTGAGGAAAATTGCTCTGGCACAAAAGAAATCTCTACCCCCTCCTTCAAGACCTTGTGGCATTTGCACTAAGACAAACCACCCAACTGACTGTTGTCCACAACTACAAGAGACAGAGGATTGCGCAGCAGTATTCCCATGGAGACCATTTCAGCAGTAACAACAACCATATCCCCAAAAGAAGTTTGATTCATTTGATCCAACATACAACCAAGGGTGGAAAGATCAACCAGACATGAGGTATGGCTCTGGACAACAACAAAGGCCCCCTTTTCAACCAAACTTCCAGCAGCCTCCGCCTTACCAGCAGGGTTTCCAACAACCCCAAAGGAGATTTGAAGCCCAAGCATCAGCAAGTCAGCAACAAGGGAATCCTCCACCAAAGGTAGGTTCTAATACTGATGATCTTTTGAAGAAAATTGTTCTTAATCAACAGAATGAGCTGAAGAGTCAAAGTTCGGAGCTGAGGAAGTTGAAGACTCAAATGAGCCAGATTGTCACCGCCCTCCATGAACTTGTAAGTAAGAATTCCGAAAATCTACCTTCCCAACCCACTCCAAATATAAAGGGGAATGTTAGTTCCATCACATTGAGAAGTGGGAAGAAAATGAACGATACATCTGTACCTACCATTCCACCGGGATTCCCCTCAACTCCAGAGAAGCCACATTCCAAACCAACTGATGAGAAATCCAAGGAGAAAGATAAAGGTAAGAAAAATATTGATGATGTTCCTCCTAAACCCCTTCCTTTTCCAAACAGGGTTGTTCAAACCAAGAATATGGCTGAAGAAGCAATGCAAAAAGAGGTTTTGGACACATTCAAGCGTGTGGAGATCAACATTCCTCTACTTGAAGCCATTAAGAAAATCCCAAGGTATGCCAAATTCTTAAAATAACTCTGCACCAATCGAAGAGGGCTCAAGGGGAATGAGAGGATCAACCTTGGAAGGAATGTATCAGCACTCATTACACCAACTCTAGCAATTCCAACAAAGTGCAAGGATCCCGAGACATTCACCATCCCATGTACCATAGGGGAGTTTCACTTCTCTGATGCTCTTTGTGATTTGGGAGCTTCCATAAATGTGATGCCTCACTCTGTATTCTCTTCCTTGCAGGTTGGTGAGTTGAAGCCGACAAGAGTTGTGGTGCAGTTGGTGAATAGAGCTACGGCATATCCAGCGGGAGTTCTTGAGGATGTACTTGTTCGGGTAAGAGACATGATCTTTCCAGCAGACTTCTATGTGCTTAACATGGAGGATGATCAGGTAAGTTCTCATGCCCCCATTATCTTAGGTAGTCCCTTCCTCAAGACTGCAAAAACTATCATAAATGTCAATGAGGGTACACTTTCCATGGAGTTTGGAGATGAAGTTGTGATATTTAATGTTATGGATTCCATGAAGTACCCCTCTGAGGACCATTCTGCTTTTGTTATCTCCCATTTTGAACCACCAAATAAAAACTCCATAGAATTTGATTGTCCTATGCTTAGGGAGATTATAAGTATTGGTTCGAGTTTGATGTCTAAGAGAACTTCCGCACATGTTGCTGATACACAATCCTATCTTGGATTTGATTTTGATGTGGATTCATATTCTGATTTTGATCATGTTCACTCTGATTATGAAATGGCTGTTGAGTATGCTGATGGATTTGATGCTTTATTCTATGATTTTGATGATGTCTATTCTGATACTGATGCTCTTTGTGCACATATTTCAGTTCCTTCAATGTATCCATCCATACTACACCCTCCTTCATTAGAACTCAAGCCATTACCACCAAATCTGAAATACTCATACTTTTTGAATGGTGAGAGATTACCTGTTATCATTGCTAACAATCTCCCTTTTGAATATGAAGAAAAGCTTTTGAATATTTTGAGGGAGAACATCAAGGCGATTGGGTGGACCTTGGCTGACATATCAGGTATTAGCCCCTCCATTTGCATGCATAGGATTCTCTTAGAGGATGGGGCTAAACCGGTGAGACAACCACAAAGGATACTCAATCCCACCCTCCTGGAAGTTGTTAAAAAGGAAGTTGAGAAATTGCTCGAGGCAGGTATAATATTTCCCATTTTAGATTCTCAGTGGGTAAGTCCTATTCAGGTTGTTCCTAAGAAGAGTGGTGTTACTGTTGTTAAAAATGAGAAAGATGAGTTAGTTCCAATGAGGGTGCAAAACAGTTGGCATGTGTGTATTGATTATAGGAAACTAAATCAGTCCACTCGCAAGGACCATTTACCCCTCCCATTTATTGATCAGATGCTTGAGAGACTAGCTGGGAAGACACACTATTGTTTCTTGGATGGATTTTCTGGATATTTTCAGGTTCCTATAGCTCCAGAGGATCAGGAGAAGACTACATTCACCTATCCCTTTGGCACATTTTCCTACCATAGGATGCCATTTGGACTTTGCAATGCCCCAGGTACCTTCCAGAGATGTATGGTGAGTATTTTTTCTGATTTTATTGAGACCTGCATGGAGGTATTTATGGATGATTTTACAGTGTATGGGTCCTCATTTGATGAATGTCTAAAGAGTTTGGGAAAGGTGTTGAATCGTTGTATTGAGAAGAATCTGGTCCTGAACTTTGAAAAGTTTCATTTCATGGTAGAGCATGGCATTGTCTTAGGGCATGTAGTGTCAAAACATGGGATAGAGGTTGATATATCAAAGGTAGATATTATTTCATCCTTACCATATCCTTCATGTGTGCGTGATGTTAGATCTTTCCTAGGTCATGCAGGATTTTATCGGCGCTTCATCAAAGATTTTAGTAAGATTGCTCTTCCTATGTCAAGATTACTTCAAAAGGATTCTAATTTTGTGTTTGATGTTTCTTGCAGGAATTCATTCGATGAGCTAAAACAACATCTGACCACTCCACCTATCATACAGCCCCCAAGGTGGGAGATTCCTTTTGAGCTTATGTGTGACGCCTCCAACTTCGCAGTTGGAGCTGTCTTATCTCAGAGGGTGGAGGGGCGTTCACATGTGATCGCCTATGCATCGAGGAAACTGGATTCAGCCCAATCAAACTACACTACCACAGAAAAGGAGTTTCTTACTGTCATATTTTCTTTAGATAAATTCCGTTCATATTTATTGGGCTCTAAAGTAGTTTTTTTTTCTGACCATGCAGCTTTGAGGTACCTCCTAAAGAAGCCAGATGCAAAGCCACGACTTATCCGTTGGATGCTCCTTCTTCAAGAGTTTGACCTTGAGATAAAGGACAAGAAGGGGTCAGAGAATTTGGTGGCAGACCACATGAGTAGGCTTACTCGCACACTAGAGGGTGACACCTTGGACCAGGTACCACTTCGAGACACTTTCCCCGATGAGCATCTCTATATCATCTCAGGTAAGCATCCTTGGTATGCTGATTTAGTTAATTACATTGTTGCCTCTGAAATCCCAGTAAATTTGAAGAAGCATCAAGTCCAAAAATTAAAAAGTGAGTCTAGGTATTATGTGTGGGATGATCTTTACCTCTGGCGCATGTGTAGTGACCAAGTCATTAGGAGATGTGTTCCCGATCATGAGTTTGAGTCTGTTTTGAATTTCTGTCATACACTTGCTTGTGGTGGACACTTTGGACCCCAACGGACAGCTAGGAAGGTTTTAGACTCTGGATTATATTGGCCTAGCTTGTTCCATGATGCCCATTTGTTTTGTAAGTCATGCTCTCGTTGCCAACACACTGGGAACATTTCTAGGAGACATGAGATGCCCCAACAACCCATACTATTTTGTGAGATTTTTGATGTATGGGGCATCGACTTTATGGGTCCTTTTCCTAGTTCATTTGTATTTTTTTATATTTTGGTTTCTGTTGATTATGTGAGTAAATGGGTGGAGGCCAAGGCCACCAGGACTGACGATTCTCATGTTGTTGTGGACTTTGTCAAAGCACAGATTTTTTGCAGGTTTGGAGTACCAAAGGCCATCATCAGTGACCAAGGGACACACTTTTGCAATAGGAATTTTGCTTCCCTCCTTCAAAAGTATGGGGTGACACACAAAACATCAACACCATACCACCCCCAAACAAATGGCCAGGCTGAGGTTTCAAATCGTGAGTTGAAACAAATCTTGGAGAAAATTGTGCAGCCAAATAGGAAGGATTGGAGCAAGTGCTTGGATGATGCATTGTGGGCTTATAGGACAGCATACAAGACCCCCATTGGTATGTCCCCATTTCGAATTGTTTTTGGGAAAGCGTGTCATCTCCCTGTGGAAGTCGAGCATCAGGCATATTGGGCTATAAAGAAATGAAACATGGATTTGGCCCAAGCTGGAATTCAAAGGAAGTTGCAAATTCAAGAGCTTGAGGAGATTTGACTGTCATCATATGAGAACTCAAGGCTCTACAAGGAAAGATCAAAAGCATCTCATGACAAAATGATCCAACAAAGGGAGTTTCATGTTGGAGAGAAAGTCCTTCTCTATAGTTCACGACTGAAGTTGATGCCTGGTAAGTTGCGTTCCAGATGGTTAGGTCCTTATATTGTGTCTAATGTTTTTCCTTATGGTATAGTGGAGATCACACAAGAGGACACTGGAAGGATCTTTACAGTCAATGGGCAACGTTTGAAGAGATACATTGAGGGACATCCTACTGATGCAGTGGACTTTATCACACTGCATGACCCCATCATCACTTGATCACATCAGGCTGTTCCTAACCCTTTCACTTTTATATTATTTGTCCTATTTAAAAATTCTGCATTTCATGTGCATATATCATCTCGCGGGTTCACATTGAGGACAATGCAATATTTTAAGTGTGGGGGAGGGAACCTTTTAGTTTAGTAATTTTAATTGTTTTCCTGTTTAAAAAAAACCCAAAAAAATTTGCGTGTTTTTCAAAAAAAAATTGTGTGTTTTTCAAATTTTGTGTGTTTATTTTACAATTTTTTGTGTTTTTTTGAAACATTTTGAGCTAAAATGATTCTCATCACCATTTTTAAATCCATATCAATAAGTGAAACAATTTACCCCTTGAAACTAAGCTTAAATGAATGCTAAAATGACTTTGTTTCAAGTTCAAATATTTAGTAATTTCATGAAAAGTACGCTGAATTTTGAATCTCATGCCAATCTCACTGTCTTTATATTTGAAATCACTTTCCTGTGAGGCTTCTGAACCATTATTTTCATATTCTTTACATTCACCTCACTTCTTGAGAGAACCAAACCATGCTTGATTTAACCAGAATTTGATCTAATCCTGTCAAAACTTGAGGGTTTGAGGTACATATATTTAAATGATTGAGGCATTTGTTTGGTATTAAAGCCCCTATTTCAAAGAATCTTTTTTTATAATGTCCTACCTTGAATATTTAATCCTTGTAGCCCTTAGAACCCATGAAAAGCCTATTAGGTTAGCCACATTACAAGCCAATTTTCCCTATCCAACCAACTCTTGAAGTGAAATTGCATAATCTAGTTGAGCTTAAGTGTGGGGGAAGTTGTCTTGTGTTTTGCCACCACATTCTGTGATACTTTGGGTGGAAAATTAAATTCTGAAGAGATGTGTTTGCTGCTAAAGAAAGTCATTATATTGAAAGCTGTGCCTTTTCTGGAGCTTTCATGACAAGTGAAGCTGTGCCTTTTCTGGAGCTTCTAATTGAGGTGGAAAGCTGTGCCCATCTGGAGCTTTCAAGAAAATCATGTTTGAGAAGATTGACATTTTTTATGCTGAAATGATGAATGGTGAAAACCTTTCATGAATTTTCATGATGATGGAGATGAATTGATACTATGGGGATTGAAAAGAAGACCATATTTAAGTGAAAATTAGATTAATGCAATTTTGCTTCAAAAGAGTCAAGCCCTCCTCATTCAGTCTCAGAGTTTTTCACATCTTAATCCTACCAACCGAAAGCCACAGAACAACCCTGAAAAGTCCTCATGATAAACATATGTCCTTGACTCACATCGGGTAGCGATGTAGGAATCTATCAAGCCTATGGTGACCCTTGTATGAGTTTGGATGAGAAATACATTGCAAAAAAAATTGATATTTGAGTGATGAGAGAAAATTCAAGCGAGGTAAGTGTTTTGTGCATGGGCGGATAAATGAAGTGGAAATATATTGAATGATATAAATGGAGAACTTGAAATAAGGTTTCTTATGAGGCATGATATCTTTTGATTCTTGGTGTGAAATTGATTGATCTTAAGGATATGTGTTTTAAAATTGGTTTTGATTTGATATTGATGTTTACTTGATATGAGGTTTTGCCCAGGTGTGCAAAAGGGTAAGTGTGGAGGAGTTGATAAAACACTGTTTTATTGAATATTTTATTGATAATAAATGATATAATTTCCTCACATTGTGTTAAATATGTTTATTTATAAAATATTTGGGATTAGATCATTCATTTGAATATTTGATGAAAATTCCAGTTTTACCCTTTATAGTTCACTGTAGTATTTCGAATATAAATATTTTTATATTTATTATTTGAATTTGAAATTTTGTAAAAGTGTTCCTAACTTAATTATATACAACTTTTATTCAGGACACTATAGCTAAAGAGTTAATTTGGTTGTTGAAATTGGGTCATGAAGTCAAAGTTGGGCTGGGCTCGCCAGAATGGAGAAGCTTATGTATTTCGGTCATAACTCCTTCATATGGGCCTGTATTGATCCCAAATTTGGAGAGGAGATAGAAGACACATATCCGCACATTTTATCCTTCTGGAAGGCCGGCCAATTCACACGTTTTGGTGGTCACAGGGGCGGTGAAAGTTGGCATAAAATATTTGGCCGAATTTCCACATTCACACTTGAAACCACTTGTAACCTCTCCTCCCCTCCCCTCTATAAATTAGAGTTTTTCTCATTTGGAGGGGTTTGGACGTGCATTGGGAGATTGGAGGCAGAGGAGAATTTGTTTCACCCAAATTCTCCAACCATTGTAAGAGGGGTATCTCTTGAAGCAAGGATCCCCTCATCGAAGCCTCCTTCTCTTCTTCATTTTGTAATGTTTTCATTTGTGTAATAAACTTCTTTGTTATTCTTTTACTTCTTCTCTTTTCTTCTTTTTTGTTTAAATTTCTTATTCTCTTAATCTTACTCTTTGGGCTGGAATTCTTGAGTAGAAGCGTTATTGGGTTATACCCCTTATAAACCTTTGCACATGCAAAACGCTTCTACGATGATTACGACACTCATGGAAGAGTAGTCTTTTAGTAATCGATCTATCTTCTACCCTCTTCATTTAATTATTTTGAATCATTGAGATACTGTAATTCACTTAATATGATCCATGAATTGTGTTTTTAAATTTTAAGAAACTAAGAAAGCAATTGAACAATTAACACAAAAACACGCGAGGTCGGGATTTTGTGTAAATTGTGAGAGCGGGATCTTAATCGGTAATACAAGACCACACGGGATAAATTTGTAGAGTTAAAATATAATCCCTAAACACAATTTATCCTCATTTCCAGAATGGATATGTGCCTTAATTTACCACTGACCATAAGCTAATCTTAGAACATCAATCAAAGCAGAGTGCTGTGATTGCATGTTCCGACGTTAGCCTAGGGTTAAATTCACATCATCTTCGTGGTAAAGTTAATTCTCGTAGGGTTCGGGATTTAACAAATTAAGGGATCGTAATTAAGTGAATGTTAATTTAAATGATAATGATTAATAATAAAGTGAAGAGGTAGAGTTAGATCGATTATGCCTTTTAAATAGATTTCTAAAAAAACATCTTCTTGTTGTGTCATTTTAATCGAAATTCATTCCAAAACTAAAAACAAAAAAATTATACAATCTTCTTCCAGCAAACTTCTTCTAGATTCATAAACTACAACAAACTCCAATCCTTTAAAGTAGTGTTTTTATTCTATTCTATTTTATTTTATTTTTTTTAGAATACCTCTAATAAGTTGTTAAATTCACTTTCTCCTTTGAGAGACGACCTTGGTCAGCCACTCTGCTGCACCTAAGTACCCCAAATCACACTAATCATTTGAGGGCGCCCACGACAGCGCTCTATCAGTTCGATATAATACACAATATGCAACACCGAGTCTAAACAAACCACAATATACTATTAAAATATTATTATTTAATTTAACAATTATCTCTTAGCCATTGAATTGGTCGGTATGAATAATATTAAATTAATTATGAAATAAATATATAATATCTACTCAATACAAATTTATTGATTAATTATTAGTAAATAAGTACTTGATTTTTAATAAAGTTATTTTATGCTTCAGAAAATATGTTTTCTTCATAAATGAATTTCATTAGAGAAAATATTATAATTAATTTCTGGAACTTAAATTAATTTATTTTATAAAAATAATATCATTTTAGAAATCATAATATCTAAATTATATTTGGGTAAATTTTTCAGATTTTTCTGAAAAGATTGATTTTTCAGTGAATAGTGAAAATACCGATTTTTATTAAAAACTGTATTTTTATTTCAAAGATTTAAAAACTTCCATTTTGTTTTAAAATTATTTAAAAATAAAATTTGTTCTCTTATATTTTTAATAATTCAATTAAGTTTATTGGAATCAATTTTATAATTTAATTTAGTATAAAAATAATTTTTATACATATAAAGCATTTATCTGAAAAACTATTTTCATCGCATTTTATGAATTTATTTTAAAATTAGTTTATGCTACTTATATAAATTAAATTTGATAAAATGGATTCCATATCTAGAATAAGAAGTTTTAAATTTGGTAAATAACCCCTTTCATTCTTGGTCAATATGAATAGTAACCTTTGCAAAATTTATCACCTCGGTAAGGGTAAATCAGGTGAATCTAGGTTAATAGTAAGTGAAAATGTCATAATATTTTATTTTAATTCTTATTGGAAAATTTTAATTCTAAACTTTTCACCTTAGACTCAAAATTGATATGTTTAATGGACACTTTTCCATGAAAATGACTAATATTATATTTAAAGCAAGGAAAGTTACAAAATGCCACTCTCTTAGTTTTAAATATCTATTATGTATCCAAATAAGGAAAAAACAAATTTATGAATGAATATAAATATCAATTTTGTGCATAATGAAATTATTTTCATGATTAAATTTTATTTCTAATTTTTAGGTATTAAATATTTTCCCTAAATTCTTATACAACACCAAATTTGTATTTATTCAATTAATGGAAAAATAAAATAAATGATATTTAAAATAATAAGTGATATAATATGAATGAATTAATGTTTATCAGGAATTTTATAGATCTATATAAAATTTTAGGGAATTTTAAAATAATTATATTTGAAATAAAACTTTTTCTTGATGTATTTGAAGTCAAATTAAATAAATAGTGTCAAAATTGACATTAATGATAATTTATCAAAATAATAATTTATTAAATTATTTAAAAATCATTAAAATATTGAAATAGGAAAAGGGGTAATATATGGTCTACAATGTCATCCCTTATCCAAGTATGAGTCAATAGTTACCTTATATGTAAAATTATAACCCTTTAAGAGTGAAAAATATGGTACCACAGTTAATGTTAAAATAGGTTAATTAAAAGGTTAAAAAAATGAGAAAGTTTAAAACACCACATTAACCTATAAAAATTTTATTGGTTGATAATATTTCAACCATGTCCTAATTTAGGTTTGAATCCTTATAAATTTGGATGCATTTGTATTGATAATGAGTTTATGATAATTTAATCTTTTAAGAAATTCCAAAAGTGTCTCTCACATCAATTATAAAAGGGAACCACCTCTCTCGCTTCTTCATACCACATTGAGCCTTATATCTCAACCAAAATTTGTTAAAGTCCCTTCTAAACTTCCTTATCCACGTTTTAAAGGTGTTGCGCATCCCAAAAGACCAACCTTAAAACCCTTAAGAGCAGATTTAAAGGAGTGATTTCAAAGGAGAGGAAATCACCATAATCGGTCACTTTCTTTTTACTTCTTCTTTAACTCATTTAAATCTATTTTATTTATTATAAATTAATAAATTCTGTATCATAAATATAATTAAATTTTATTATTATTATAAAATCTCCATTATTCACCCTCTTTTCCATAAAATTGGAAGGGGAGGTATCGTTCATGCGTACATATGACTTACTATCTCCACGAAGTGATATAATTCATTTTACACCACCATACTTCATGTATTGTTATGATGATATATTTAATGTTTATATATGATACTTATGACATAATTATACCCCTGGAATGATAATATCACATCTTCCTTCTTACCTTCCAATCCGTTGGAATACAATAACGTTGCTCGTGTGTATGTGTGAACTACTACTTTCACGGAGTGATGTGATTTTTTTTCATTTTTTTTACTTGGATGTTAATAAGGATGGATTTGATGAATATATATGATGTATGTGATATAATAATAAATCTATAAATGATAATTATTTTTTACCTTTATTTCATTCCATCTATCAAAAAATGAATACAACATTTATGCGTATGAATGACCCACCGTGTCCATGAACGGTGTAATTAATTTTTCTATATATAAAATTTATGTATAACCCTAGATATGTATATAATTAATATACATGATAATTATACCTATTAAAATAGTGGGTTCCCTAGACCCAACTATGCAGTACTTTTGATTAGCATATCGTGTAAGCAGTTAGTTGTACATGATGTTTACTTACCATTATAGTGTAGATATTTTCTGTGTCCACTACTTAATGGTAATTTCCTAAATTATTTTTCATATAAAAAGGTTATAGAAGACCCCATACTGTAATGAGAACCTTGATATACTATGACATTAATATTAAATTAAGGTCATATGGTCTAGATACATCTTACTGACTAGACACAGTAGATGTTTGACTATCAGGTGTTGGGGGCTCATAAGCATTGAGACTTCTTCTCATGAAGTTCTCACTTGGTGATCTCTAGTAGTGAGATCATGAGTAAAAACTTTTCAATAGGAACACCACATGTTTTGGGTGTCATTGGTTGTTCCTATCTATAAACATGTGTATTGGTCTCCTGACTTGATACCATTACCAATGTGTGTCGTTTAATTGCGTATTTTGATGCAAGGAAAAACCATGATATTGAAATCGGGATGATATAGCTTGTGTTGGGTGCGTCGTTGGTGGCATGACATTGGTTGAATGGTCAAGAAAGGATTTTTATCTTCCAAGTTAATGAAGTTGTATATCTCAAGCCTGGTTGATCAGGATGGTGTTATCTTCGTAAGTCTTTGTCCAAATCAGTCGAAAGGTAAATCCATCCGGATAGATCAAAAAATAATAAAGCAAGAAAAGGGTGATGACACAAGTGTGTGTCATGCTTTATGAGATATTTAAAGACAAAATGATTACAGTACACAGTCAGTTTTTATAGGTTGGTTGTCATTGTTATTAGAATCTTTATCTCTTTAGGGGCCTTGATGAGTTGGTGGACACCTCTCTTGGTCAATGAATTTTATTCACTGCTATCAAGATAAGGGCCTAGAGGGTCACACACAATAGTGTATTCAAGAATCTTCCATATTAAAGTTATGAATAATTAAGATTGAATTATTTAAAGTATTTACAAGTTAAGTAAATATGAGAAAAATATTATTCGAATGAATATTCTATTAATATTCAAGGTTTGTTTAATATTAAGCGGGAATGGTGAGTCAAATTAAATGGCTCGGTTATATTATGTAATATATTTTATATATATTACAAGTTTGTGATAAAATAATAAATAATATTGGCATATTTTAGTTTTTCATAATTATTTATTTAGTGGACGTTGAAATAAATGGGGGTCGGGGAACCCAATCGGGTATTTAGAAACTCTATTATAAATAGAGGAAGAGGCTCTCTCACCAATGACGATTCATTCAATTATGAATGAGAGCCTCTCTCTACTCCCGCTTCCTAGATAGAGATTCTCTCCATATCAAGTGATGATCCAATAAGACCTTTAAGTAATGAAGCTAGAGGATCGTGGTGATCGTCGGGGCGTCAAAGGCGTCGTCAGATCTCCGCGCTAGCACCCGAAATTCAACGATCAACATTTCAGTGGATTTTTGAAGCGTGTATGGATGATCTAGAGGGTTCCTACTATGGATCCTTCAAGAAACGTTAACCATCGAAAATTTACAGTCAAGAGCGACTTCAGATATGAATAGGTATGTTTTTAGTTTTAATTTACGTGCTATTTTAAATTTACGTGAGATCATCAGACTATATTGGGGCTTGAATCGTCGGTGACGACAAGTTTTGTCATCCCGTCGATAAAAATTTTAAAATCCCCAGCCCATTGGCTTCTGCTATAGGCCACAATACCTTCAATTGGTATCAGAGTGACCGCATAAATTTTCTGAGCCAAATAAAAATTAATTTTCATTAAATTAAATAGTGGATTTGAAATCGGTCTCAACAATCCAAACCATGCTTTAATCTGATTTCGAATGGCCAAGTTATGGCCATTCAAAATTTTCAGAATGGATCAAGTTTGCGGTTTAAGCTCGGGTTTTAAAATTTTATTCTTTCTGATCACCCTGAAGAACCGGCCATGTTATGACTATTTTTCTGTTCACCAAAAGTAATATCGGTTCTCTTAATAAGTAATTATTATACTTATTAAAATTTTAATTTTTGTTATAATAATAGAATTATAATAATAGAATTATAATAATAATAAAATTATTATGTTAAAATAATAATTTATTATTATATTTAAAGGTTGTTTATTAGCCTTTAGAAAAACTTTATGTGTGAAAAAAACACACAGAAAAAAATAAAAAAATTGGTGGGCAGGGGCCACCGCCGGACATCATAGTAGTAGCAGCCGAACTTTGCAGCACCGACATCCCCTCCTAGCTCACCCCAATGTTGTCCCGACATCCCCAGTCACTGCCTGCTCAGCCGGCACCGGTCGCGCCCCGGATCGCCTCCAGCCAGCCTCTCAGCCCCTCCACCTGGTGCACCCTCTAATCCCGGTTGGCCACCCCAAGGCTCAATCGGCCTTGCCTCCTCCAAGCTCACCCGAGCCGCAATCACCAGAGAACCCCCTATGGCTAGATCTGGTGATGTCGGCACCCTCCCCTTCCACCGGTGCATCTTCAGTTGGGTCGCGGCTCTTCCTCCAGCCGAACCGCTGCCGGTTCCTTAGATCTGGTGGTGCCTTCCTAGGGCGGATCTCCTACCCGACCGCTGCCCTCCCAAAGCCAGAGGCTCCTCCTTCTCACCGTCGGGAGCTATGGCCACCGGCGTCACTGGTCCCGTCAGCAAGGGCATCACCCCACGTGGCCTTATGTCGATCTATGGACACATCTGGTTAAGTAATCTTTTTTGCGGTCAATATAGGTATTACTAGACCCAATTTGGCCTTGTTCAATATGAACGGCCCCAAAAGTGGCTCGAGCAGTACTGCCCAACCCGAAACGGGTTTGGGCAGACCCGCCTGGCCTATTATTTGTCTGCACGGGCCAGAGCGAGGTTAAGGGGTCCGAGTAACCAATTGTAATTTAATTAATTAATTTAATTTTAGTTTTAAATTAAATTAATTAAATATATTAATTTTGGTTTAAGTAAAATTTTCAATACCCAAGTCAAATTAATTCAATGTAATTGAATTAATTAATTAATTTAATTTTCAATATTGAAAATTAAATTAATTAGTGGACCGAAAAAATAATTAAATTATTTGAATTATATAATTCATTTAATTTAATTAAATAACTCTCATACTTATTTAATGCAATTTAATTTTTATCACACGTTTATTATACTCGATTATTGGTCTTGAGCACCGACCCATGTATGTCTGCATTTAATTATTTATTTAATTAATTATTTTAAACTGCGTATGGTGTCTATAATTAATTAAATGGAGGTATGTGCATCATCTTATTTTCGGTTAAAATGTATAAGGGCATGCTTGCTCAATTTCACCAGATGTACATTTATACCCCTAGTCCCCCTCACCTGCGCGCAAATATCATTTCATTTTGAATAGAGACGATGTAAAGCGTCAACCTCGTCAAGATGAGGCAGTGTACATTGACCAAGATGATGCAAGATGTGATGTAAACCCCTCCAAGATGAGGCAATACTCCAAGACATGATGTGGACCCTGCCAAGATGAGGCAATACTCCTGATGAGAAGCGAACATACAGGATGAGGGTGAGCTACATCAAGAGTCAAGCGACAACTCAGGTATGATGCCCCTAGGTCATTTAGATGATTAAGACCAGTTGGGTAGTAGTTTACCTTTATACATTTATTTTTTTATGCATTTTATAATAGTAGGAGAAATACATAAAATAGTAAATAATAAAATGCATAAAGAAGCGACGTGTGTTTTTCTATTAATGTTCAGTTGTGAGCATGACAACATAGATTAATAGGATTAATATAAATGGATTACATTCATCAAGATAAAAACACAAAAACACTCAAAGTAATATTAAGTCATTATCGTCTTCCATCATTCAAGTTTAAACAAAACAGGGTGTTTGTGGTACCAGTTATGCCAAAGCTGAGGGTGTCTCTTACTACTGGGGAGTTCTTATGAGAGTGGTAGGTTGAATTAACTAAAATTGTAGCAAATAAATAGCCAAATCTAGCTTGTTTTAATTTTAGAGGCAAGCATTGATTAAATCAAGTAATGATTTTAGAAGTTGGGACTTCACTCAACAGATCAAGGAATCGCGGGTCAATACGGTTGGCCATCCAAAATCCTTCCTTGAACCCTCCGAGTAGTGGTGTATCCATATCTTGTACACTATAAGGGGAGGCTTAGGGTTCATTTCCACTAGAATACTCAAGCAACAGAGTATTTCAATTCTAGTACAGAGGGTTCCCAGAATTTGATAAAATAGTGGAAGAAATTTAATGATTAAATTAACATATAATGTATAATTCGATAATCATGGTAAAAGTACAATCTACTAAAGATTATTTGTATAAACTGGAAAGAAATACCAGAAGATAAAAACCGCGATAAATATTGGACAAAGTTAAATGTCTAAACTAGCATAAAATTCCAAGTGTAGAATAGGCGCTTGCGCACATTACTACTATATCAGAAATTCAAGGTGTTGTTGTCCCTATTCCTGTTAATCCACCTCAGGAAGCGTGGGTGTAAAATTTATTACAGGAGACTCGTGAATCTAGAATATGATGGTTTTGTCATAATGTTATCATCAATGTTTGATGTTAGTTCCAGTCACTACATCATGACATGGATGATATCACATGTAGCCTAATCTCTGAGAAGTTTTTGAGGAGAAAGTGAAGCAACATATGAATGTGATGGTCAAACTAACTTTATGTAAACATGAAAGGCATACAATGATATTTCATGGCATCCCATTCTTATACCCTTTCACCTAATTACTCTATTTTCATTTAAAGATAAAAATGAACAATAAGGAGTAAGCACTTCATTACCTTTTAGGTAAGGTTCTCCAAGTAATAAGAATATTAAAGATAGTACCATCTTGAGTTCTTATGGTGATTAAATTGGAGGACAAGGCGAAAAGGCCAATGACAAGTTACGTCAAAGGTGCCTTTGTAAATTCATTCAAAGACCAGAGGTTGGTTATTACACAAGATTTTATTTGCATAACATATTTTAAAATAAATTTATAGAAGTTTAAAATGTAATGAATTGAATTGAATAAGAAGGAACTCACTTATTCTTCAGTGTATATTCATCCAATAAAAGTGTTGTTTATAACATGCTTCTTGGTCATTAAATACAATATTCCTTTTCACATATGTTTATTAAAATACAATAACCAAGTAAGTATAAAAGAATTACAATAAGTAAGGTGTCTTCTCCAAGCAGTTGAGCAAGGGTGATTCCTAAGTCAATGGTGAGAAACACACAACTTTTATTTTACAAGTGAATGCTTCTAATTGAACAATTTGTTGAGTATAACAAAAACATTTATCTCACATGTTCTTTGGACATAATGAGACAATATTCCATGTTTAGGTTTGAATGTTGTTTGTGGTAACATACTCAACAAATAGTTTAGAGATACTTGAATCATAGGAAATAAGTGATGAATATAAAAATGTAATGCTTTTACCTAGTTATGGAAAGATAATTCTTTGTCAAGGAAAACTAAAATTGGATGCCAAGGATATACCTAGTATGGTATTTAGGCTTGGCATAGCTAAATACCTCTAGTATTATTGACGTCTTTAGTTTCTACAAAGAAACCTTTAGAAATACAGGTATGTCACAAAGATTATGGAATTAGTTCAACAAGTGAGTGTGAACTATTCCAAAGGAAATCTAGTGGTAAAGATACTTCATAAGATTCCTTTAAGTTATTAAGGAATGTGATAGTGAATTATAAGCATGGTCAGAAGATATGAGTTGCTTTGGATCAACAAACCAAAGAATATCTTGACCAAGCATTCATCGATCATGATAATGTAGCATGGATTAATTCCTAAATGCACATTACCCTATTTACATCATGGAGTTGATGTTTATAAGGATGAAAAATGATGAGTCTTACATGTTTACATTTATCAACAAAAATGTATCATGGAGAAATTCCTAAACACACATTTTATACATCAAATTTATGGTGTAAGTAGTATAAATCATACAACCTGTAGTAACTTCCATCATATTTCAAGACATTCTTTTCAAATAATGGCGAAAACCCATAACCAATATGCCAACTAAAAATGATAGATGGATATCATATGAGTCTTAGTATGATGGAAATCCATTATTTCATAGGACATGTGTTAAATATGAAAAGTGTTTGTTATGATATAAAAAAACATGCATCAAGTTACACACATTGTGCATTTAAATAATTATCCTAACGGTTGCTTGGGATATTATATAAATCCCTGAGATAGAAAAGTGGTAGTAAAGTGATAGACTTCCTTTCTATAAAAAGAGTGAACAACTATACTTAAGATAGTGGGAGCAAGATTAGCTTGGTTTTAGTCAATGATCAAGATGCAAAAATGGTTTGAATAGGAACAAGTTCCATAAGTACATGTGTAAGAGGAATGTTACAGAGACACGTACTGTATAAGAATGTTAAAAACCATAGTGATGGTTTTGAGTTCATCACGGTCAGTGATACATTATTCATTGAGAATAATAATTCCTACAAGTAAGCAGTATATGGAGATTAGTTAAGATTGGAAAGATTAATTTAAAAAAAAATAATGGATTCCATGTATCAACTTAAAAAAGGTCTTATTACTATGAATATTTTAGTCGGTATTCAAGACAATTGATACATGGATGGTACAAGCATGGTACCAATAAGGATCGATTGGTAATACCAAGTTTGTATGCCTAAAACCATTAGAATTTTACTTGTCATAGCTAACTTCTAAGATCATTTTATCGTCCATTGCATGTCAAGATCAAATTTCATGGAAGGTGTCTAAGCGACACAACCAGAAAGGGATGATGACATCATATGATGCCAATAAGGGTTGAAAGTTACTGAAATCTAGTTTTGGATTAAATTAAGCAATGAGATATTAAAGAATTCATTTGAAATGAATAGTTTCCATGAGTTTTCCAGAGGTTAGTGGGAGCGCCATAGTTTTACAAGAGAAATATGTTCAGCTACATATGGAAAATAGATATCGGTATTACAGTTAGTTAAGACCAGGATGAAAGTAATACTCCAATGATTGACTTAAAGTAGCAACCTAAGTTCTAGGGAAAAGGATCTGCTGAGGTAGATTTAATGGTTTCTTAGACCTAGTCAATCATACATATAGTTACATGGTATTGAAAAATACAAATTGACATAATTCATGTTAGGAGTTGTTGTCAATGTCACATGGAATAATCTCTCTAGGTTAACATGTTCGGAACATGGGAGGAGATTAAAGTTGTGAGTTGAGTTCCATACGCTTCAGCAATGGATCAATCACATATGTCATGATATGTACAAGAATTGATATTGTTAGGATATACTTTATAGTGGAAAAATATCAATTATATCTAGGAGCATTGCTAGTGAAGTAGTCAGAACTATCATCTTGTACTTCGGAAAGTACAAATGATATGTACCTGGTATGAGGAGAAGAAGAATACTAGTTTTTTTGGGACACAAACTAGTCTTCCTTAGATCAATTTGATCTAGTATCGCAGTTAGGATAAGGTGATGAGTGAGTAAATCTCATAAAATCTAGTTGTATCCATACTTACAAATATCGAGTATGCTACAGCTTCTAAGGCAGCTAAGAAGCAGTTATCAAATGCAATGATTTGTTCTAGTTCTTAGAATTGCATCTAGTAAGTAAATTATTATCATAATGTAAATTATGATATTCTTACTAGCCAAGATGTCATGTTTTGAAAGTGGAAAAAAGGGATATACTCGGGGATACCATCTCTTGAGAAGTTTTACTCAAGGAGATGAGGTCGCATATATCATAATTTCCATGCGACGAAAATGTGGCAGGCCTAGCAGCTAAAGTCATTACTTAGTAGAAACATGATATTTATCATGCAAGAGATAACAAGTATGGTTAGAAATTTTTCTCTAGTGAAAGTGAGAGTGCTGAAATAGTGGGTTCCCTAGACCCAACTATGCAGTACTTTTGATTAACATATCGTGTATACAGTTATTTGTACATGATGTTTACTTACCATTATAGTGTATATATTTTCTGTATCCACTGCTTAATGGTAATATCCTAGATTATTTTTTGTGTCAAAAGGCTATAGTAGATCTCATGCTATAATGAGAACCTCAAGATACTAGGATATTAATCTTAAACTAAGGTCCAATGGTCTAGATACATCTTACTGAATAGACACAGTATATGTTTGACTATCATGTATTGGCGGATCATAAGCATTGAGACTTTTTCTCATGAAGTTTGCACTTGGTGATCTCTGGTAGTGAAATTATGAGGACAGACCCGTCAATAGGAACACCACATGTGTTGGTCGGAGTGGATACTCAAGAGGGGGGTGAATTGAGTTCCAATTAAAATTTATGTTAAAAATATTTCTCTTAAAATCCCCCAAATTGAAACACAAGTTAAACTATAGTGAATTTATACAGACTGTAAATGTTTAATTAGTTTCTCAAAGATTGATTAGGTCTCAATTAATTCAATCAGGGGATTAAATTAACTTTTGAAACTAACTTACTGGTTCACAATAAGTATAAACACTTTCTAGTTTAGCTATCAAAGTAACTTTAAAACAAATAGTATTTCAAAGTAATTAGCAGTAGAATATTCAATATAGTTTATAACCAAAATAGATAAGCACAGTAGTTTTTGAAACAAGAGGTTCAGTCTCAAGCCGAGACTTAGTCCTCTCAAACAATTTATATAAATTTGATCCACACCCTGGATCGGGGTAAGCAACAGTACAAAAGACTGTCCAGGTCCTAAGACCTCTACCACAGTTATACATGGGAAAACAAATGAAAGCAACAACACACAGGCTTTTCAGGTCCTACTTGACCTCTACCACTATCCTTAGTGGGATACAAGAAAGTGTGGAAAGATTGGTGTGAGGATTTAGTATCCTTCAGTTCAGCACAAGAGTCAGTGTATGTGTGAATTATACAGAGTACACACACTGCTCGAAAAAGTAAATAATGAATCACTTAGAGAGAGTATATGAGAGTTTAGAATGCTCTAGTGATAAGCAGTGCAGCTCTGGAATCCTTTGATTCAGTATAAATGCTTCTGAGTCCTTCTCTTGTTCTTGTGTAGAAACTCAGAGTGTCGTGGTTCTCCTTCTTTCACTTCCAGTGTAAGTGTTCAGCTCGAGTATGAGTACACGTTATAGCCCTTGAACTTCTTCTTTGAATTTCTATTCTTGATGATTATAAGATTTCTTCGTGTGTTCTTCTTTTCATGTATGTGCATGCATGGAGGAATTCCCTTTTTGCCTCTCTTTCTTGTGTTGTCTCCCCTGTTTTTACTGCAGCTCGATCTTCCTTATATTCCACAAGCTCCAGCAATGGGAATGATTACCTTTTCATAGGTATGAGGTACGGTCCCATGAAATGCCAACAACTAACATTAAATATAATTAATTGCATTAAAAACATCAAATATGACCGTTGAAATTAAATACGAGTTAATAGAAATTCAAACAGTTTTTATGACTATCGGTGAGTCATTTTGAATCTGCATCGGTTTCGGTGGGTCATGATCATCAGTATCGGTAGGTGCCATCCGTGCGACCATTCTTCATCAGTGCGGCCGTTCTTCATTGGTGCGACCATTCATCATCGGTGCGACCGTTCATCATCGGTGCAACTGTTCATCATCGGTGACTCAGGAAAATAACTAACGGTGAGTCAAAACATGGAATTTTCACAAAGTGTCTGTTCAGTCCAGAATACTTCCAAGTCAACAGTAAAATATAAATTAACATAGATAAACATATTTGTACATGATTTAAACATATATAAACACATTTAGAATAATTTGAACAAAAGACTAAATTGTCATAAATAAAACAATGATTTGGGATTATTAAAATAACCATCTCACAGAGAGTTCAACAACATGTTTTGGGTGTCATTGGTTGTTCCTATTTGTGAACATGTGTATTGGTCTCCTGACTTGAGACCATTATCAATGTGTTTCATTTTATTGCGTACTTTGATGCAAGGAAAAAACCATGATATTGAAATTGTGGCGAGGTAGATTGTGTTGGGTGTGTCATTGGTGGTATGACATTGGTTGAATGGTCAAGAAAGGATTTGTCACTTCCAAGTTAAGGAAGTTGTATATCTCAGGCCTGGTTGATTAGGATGGTGCTACCTTCATAAGTCTTTGGCCAAAGCAGTCAAAAGGTAAATCCATCTGGATATATCAACAAATAATAAAGCAAGAAAAGGACAATGACACAAGTGTTCATCTTAATTTATGAGATATTTATAGATAAAGAGATTATAGTACGCAGTCAGTGTTCGTAGGTTGGTTGTCATTGCTATGACAATCCTTATATATTTAGGGATCTTGATGGGTTTCTAGACTCCACTCTTGGTCTGTGAATTTTATTCACTGCTATCAAGATAAGGACCTAGAGGGTCACACACAATAGTGTATTCAATAATCTGCTCTATTCGGTTGAATATGTATATTAGACATAGTGGGTCCCACTACAGGGTCTGAGTATTGTCAAAGATATTGATCACCAAAGAAACTAAATAAATTAATTATTATTAAAGTTATGAATAATTGGGATTGAATTTATTTAAATTATTTACAAGTTAAGTAAATATGAGAAAAATATTATTCGAACGAATATTATATTAATATTCAAGGTTCGTTTAATATTAAGAGAGAATGGAGAGTCAAGTTAAATGGATCGATTTTATCACGTAATATATTTTATATATATTACAGGTATGTGATAATATAATAAATAATATTAATGTAGTTTAGTTCATCATAATTATTTATTTAGTTGACATTGAAATAAACGGGGGTGGGGGAACCCAACTGGGAATTTAACAACTCTACTATAAATAGAGGAAGAGGCTCTCTCACCAATGATTATTCATTCATTTATGAATGAGACCCTCTATCTCATCTTGTTTTCTAGATAGAGAGAGTTTCTCCCTCTCAAGTGACGATCCAAGAAGAACTTCAAGTAATGAAGGAAGAGGATCGTGGTGATCATCGGGGCGTCGAAGTCATCATCAGATCTCCGTACTAGTACCCAGAATTCGACGATCAACGTTCTAACCAATTTTTGAAGCACGTGTGGATGATCTAGAGGGTTCTTTCTATGGATCCTTCAAGAAACAATCGCCATCAACAAGTTTCATTTGAGTGCAGATTAATATATGAACAGATATGTTTTCAGTTTTAATTTGTGTGCTCCTTTAAATTTATGCAAGATCCTCGAACCATATTAGGGCTCGGATCATCAATGACAATAATTTTTGTCATTCCGTTGATGAAAATTTTAAAATCCCCAGCCCATCAGCTTCCACTATGGGCCCCAGTACCTTCAATATCATGATTAACATTTTGGATATAATTTAACAATGATCAAAGTACAAGGATCAAAATGACTAAACCAATACATATATGATAACGAAGCAGTTATTACCCAAAATAATGATTTTAATAAAGAATTGTTAATAAATATGTGATAAAAGATTATAAGTAAATCATATATGATATTATATATATGAGTAAGGTTATTTAAAATATGTTTAATAAATCTATATTTATTATACATGAGGTTTAGAAACATACAAAGTACTTTGAACCTAAGGTAAGGGTTTCTCGTCTCACTTTTACTTTCATGAGACATATGTCATATTCACCACTTATTTATTTTGTGTGGTGTATATATTTCCTATTTAATATATTGTATCATGAATCTCTTTATCTTCATGGTATTTAAATTCTTATTTGAAGTTATTTCTCTCATGGGGGTTATGATTCAAAAGTTACCAAATTGGTAGGGGTTTATTTCATAATCTCATCATTATTCAAAAATGTTTATGTTTAAGTCTCCCTTGGGGGAATTGTTTGATATTTTTATCTTAAAACCAATATATTTTTTCATGATCTAGTTATTCATAAACTTTTCAAGTAATAGTATCATTTTCCTATCTTTGGTATATAAAATGATTGAGAAAATGTTTTTTAATAAAATACTTCATTTCTCTCATCAGTAAAATATCATTTTTCTTCCATATCCATGTTTTCTAAAAATATTTTCAAGAATGTTTTCAAAAATACCCAAATTATTTATTGAAGATATTTTTACCCATGCTTGAATATTTACAAAAAAGTTTTAAAAATGAATCTTCTCCTTTTCCGAATGAAGTACTTTTGTCATTTTATAGAAAATATGAAAAGAATATTTGCTTTAAAGTATACAGAATGAACAAAATTTCTTGTCGTTATGACCGTTACTTTCTTTGATGGTTACTCTGTAAGTTTTCATGATTATTTTTAAAGAAAATGTTTTCTATGATTTTCTATAAATTTATAGCTTTGAAAAATTATTTTCAAAGTGAAAATGGTATTTTCCTCAAGAATGTTTTTAATGACATTTTTATGGTATTCCTGTTTATCAATGACTATAACCAATATTTTACTTATGCTCCACTAGAAATATGTTTTAATGATGAAATCCTTATTCTTTATCTAGATGAATTATGATCATTTTGACTGGGGATATACTATTTTGATATCATTCTCCATATTACTCTAGATGGTTTATGATTATGAGAAAGTATTAACATTTTGTATGTTAGTTTTTCAATATGAATGTTTATATTGATTATGTTTCACCTCTTTCATATGAGGAATGCATTGGACTTAGTAAGTGGTGGTAAGGGCCTACTATAGCCCCTTGATGCATCGATATCTCTCATGAGACAAACTATATTGGGTTTTGGCCAATGTCTTTCCCATTTATGTAGATTTCTTGGCACAAGGACTTGACGGTATTTTCAGGTGTCTTGGTAGAAGGCATCAATAGTAATTTTTAGATGTCTGGAATTATGCATTCCATCATTATAAAATCATTTATTGATATCCATGTGATTATTTGATTTGTTATGAGATCCATGGATAAGTTTCTATCTCAAGTGATTATTTATATGGAATTATTTGATCACCATTTATTCCTTACATATTATTTTTCATGTTCAATTTATTGATTAAATGAAATGTGTTTTTAGATATTTACCTTGTCATGTTGATTATACCTTATTTATTCATGATAAATTCTATTGTACGCATTCCCTTACCAAGCGTCTTAGCTCACCCTTTCACTTGTTTTCTTTTCCCTAGAATATGAAGAAGGGTGTTATGAATAATATTGAGGATGAAAGAATGATTTTATGATAAGTATTTTATATGTTCAATGTAATCTAGGAATCATATTTGTATATGGTTCTTAAAGACTACTAAACTATTTGGTCCTTTGGGATGTGATTACTCTTATCTAGTGATAATGTAATAAAGTAACCACTAGATATGGGCTACAAGAGTTGGGATATTTACAGTTGATATCAAATAAAGTTTAATAGAAACCTTGGAAACTAGATTTAGGAAAGCATAAATTAGGGAATATAACCCTATAACAAACTTTTAGAATATTCCAAAAGACACCAAGTTTATTATTTAGATGAGGATAGTTTAAGATTTTTATGTACTATCACAGGTTAATATGTAAAAGGTTGATCATAATTTTAAAGGCATAGATACTCATTTTTAGGTTTTATGTGATGATGAGATTTTAACATAATTAAAAATATTTGGGGAGACATGTATGATAATAAAACCCTTTAGTTAAGTATATGTTTTAGTGAGAATATTATTTGAGGAACAATGCTTTTATATTTTGTGGACATAAGTCTAAAGCTGTTAATAACCTTTAGAATTAATATGATCATTGATATTGAGGTAATAATAATCAATTAATATTATTTTGTTTTGTGGAAAAAACAGGTTGTATATAAAACCTTAGTGGTTAAAAAGTAATTTGATGGCTAATGTTATTTTGAGGATGTTCATATTTTGGGAATGTTATAGGAATTATATAAATATAGTTTTAAAAAAAGTACAACCTATATGTCAGGAGACAACCCGTCATATCCGGCAAGGTCGCGGGCTTGAACCCACAACTGAAGGGTGATAAGGGTGTCATGCCTACCACTAACCTACATGATGACCTGGTTGGTATGACATTATTTTTACTTAAAATGTTTTATAGATAACTATTAAGTTTATTTTGGTAAAAAAATTATAGGATCAATTTTTTTTGAATTTTTATGATTTTGAGGTGATTAATGATATTTCAAGAGACATTTTATTAGGTTTAGGTATATATATTTTTTAGGTTTAATATAAAGGATTATTTGGAATGAATACTATTATGTTTTGGAGATGTAAGCTGAATGGTATGAGATGACCTCTGAGGTTAAAACCTTCTTTCATATTGAGGTTATTGATGTTATTTGGGATACAGGGTTATTTATTTAAGGAATGATCTATGTTAAACCTTTGGGTTTACTATTGAGTTTTAAAGATTAATGAATTTTTTCTTCACACAAAGGATTATACATTTTGGTTATCATTTTACCTTATGGTAACCATTTTAGATTTGGATTAATGTCTAAATATGGGAGGAATAGATTGTTATCCTTTTGTGGATTGTGTGGTCTATTAGAAGTTTATTTTAGTGTTTCATGCATAACAAATGTCATCTTGAATACTCATCGTTTGAAGAAAACGATGAGATTGTGGTGGAAATTGATTAAAGGATGAAATTATACTTGTCAAGTAAAGTAGATTTCCTTAATTTCTTAGTCTAGATGGTAAAGAAATTACTCAACTCTAGGAAAATGATATTAAAACAAAAACGATATCCTATTACCTTCATGTTTTTGTGGTAGTTAACTTTCTCATGATCATTTACTTTCTTGTGATCAATTATCTCTGTCACTTTCTATCATTATTTAGATATTAGGTTTTTATTACATGTTCATATTTTCACTTCTCACTAATTTTCTCCAATTTGGAAACTTAGTTTTGTGATGAACTTTGTATTTCTCTTTCCTTCTTTTAAAATGAAGTTTTATTAGCATTTTTGCGATGTGGGTTTTCAACAAATGAATTTTTAAATAACAAATCCTTGATTATCAAGCACAAGTTCAAATTATGAGGCTTCAATTTATTAAAGGAGGAAGAATGTAACACCCTAATATTTTAAAATAATAGTTTTTGGTGACGTACACAGCACACAACACTGAGTTTAAACGAACCACAATATACAATTAAAATATTATTATTTAGTGTAACAATTATCTTCTAGTCATTGAATTGATGGGTATGAATAATATTAACTAAATTATGAAATATATATAAAATACCTACTCAATAAAAATTAATTGACTAATAATTAGAAAATAAGTACTCAATTTTTAGTAAGTTTATTTTATGCTTCAAAAATAAGTTTTCTTTAAAAATGGTTTTTTCCTTTTTGAGAGAAAATATTATAATTAATTTCTAGAACTTATATGAATTTTATTTTATTAAAATAATATTATTTTTTAAATTATCATATCAAAATTAGATTTAGGTGAAATTTTCGTATTTTTTTAAAAAAATTGATTTTTCAGTAAATAGTGAAAAATAACAATTTTTATTGAAAACTGTATTTTTGTTTCAAGGGTTTACAAAGTAACATTTTTTGAAATGATTTCAAACTAAAATTTGTTCTATTATATTATTAACGATTCAATTAAGTTTATTGAAAACAATTTCATGATTGAATTGAGTATAAAGACATTTTTTATACATAAAAGGCATTTTTATGAAAAATATTTTCATCAGTTTTTGTGCATTTATTTTAAAATTAATTTTTATCACTTATAAAAAATGAATTTTATAAAATGAATTTAATATTTAGAATCATGAAGTTCAAATTTAGTAAATATAACCCTTACATTTTTTCAATATTAATAGTAACCTTGGTAAAATTTATCACATCGGTAAAGGGTAAATATGGTGAATCTAAGTTAAAAATAAGTGATAAAGTCGTGATATTTCAACTTAATTCAAATTGGATAAAGGGAATTAAACCCTTATCACCATAGTCTTTAAATTGATATGTTTAATGGACACTTGTCCATGAAAATGACCAATATAATATTTAAATTAAAGAAAGTTACAAATTGTCACTATCCAGTGTATGGATAGTCTGTTACGTCTACTCATCTGTCTGAGGGTGGAAAGCAGTGTTGCGGCGTAACTGGGTACCAAAAGAATGTTACAATCCCCTTCAGAATCGTGAGATAAAATGTGCATCTCGATCCGAGACAATAGAACTTGGAACTCCATGCAACTGCACCACCTCATCCACGTACCTCTTAGCCAAAACATCCATTGTGCCCAACTCCTTGATCACTAAGAAGTGGACTGATTTCGTCAACCAATCCATGACTACCCAAATAGCATCACAACCTCCCTCAGATCCGGGTAACCCTGTGATGAAATCCATCGAGATGTCGTCCCATTTCCACTCGGGAACATCCAAGGGCTGCAACAACTCACCTGGAACATGATGTTTGGCCTTTACATATTGGAAAACCAAGCACTTTTCCACAAACTCATCCACTTCATGTTTCATCTCGGGCCACCAAAACTACATTTTCAAGCCATAGTATATCTTGGAAACTCCTAGGTGTACCACTAGAGGTGAGTTATGAAACTCACAAAGGGCTTCCCCATGAATCGCTACTGGAACAAATAACCTCCCATGAAAAAACATCTGGTTCCAACCATCCCTCTGGAGTATCACCATGGACAAAACAATCGTGCATCACCTCTGTCTCTAAGTATCCCCACTAAGACTCCTCCACCTACTGCATCAGGGAAGACTGTACCGTCATTTGAAACAAATAGCCTCTTCCATCATCCACCTTTGCATATAAGCGCAAAGCTGCAAACTCCTCCATTGCTATCCAAGCATCCCCAAATTTCTAGACTTCCTGGTCAAAGCGTCAGCCACAACATTCCCTTTTCCCGATGTGTAGGAGATCTCAATATCATAATCCTGAAGAAACTCCATCCACATCCACTGCCACAAGTTCAAATCACATGGGGTAAAGATATACCTCAAACTCTTGTAATATGAGAAGACCACAAAGCACTCCACAATGAGCTAATGTCATCACAACTTTAGCACAAACAAAACTCTTGCTAGCTCCAGATCATGGGTGTTGTAGTTACACTCATGGGGACGTAACTGACTAGACCCATAAGATATCACCGCCTGCTGGTACATCAGCACGCATCCCGAGTCCAGACAGGAAGCGTTAGAAAACACCTCAAACATCACCCCCTCCTCAAGAAACCGAAGAACTGGAGCATTCACTAACCTCCCCTTAAGGTAACTAAACATTGTTTGGCACTGATCACTCTACACAAAAGTTTGGTCCTTCCTAGTCAAAGTTGTCAATGAGGATGTGACTTGAGATAAATCGGATACAAACCTCCCGATAATAGCCTGCGAGACTAAGGAAACTGCAAACCTCTACCACATTCTTGGGTGCTTCTCAAGAAAAAACCGCTTTGGCCATTAACAAGTCTATTGCCACACCCTACCGAGACACCACATACCCGAGGAAATGAAACTCTCATGTCCAAAACTTATACTTTGACAAATTTCCATAGAGCTGGTGGTGTTGAAGAACTCGCAAGACAGTTCTGAGATGCTCAGCATGCTCCTCCTCTAACTTCAAGTATATCAATATATCATCGATGAATACGATGATGAAATGATCCAAGAACTCACGGAACACAGAGTTCATAAGCCCCATGAACACAACTAGCGCGTTCGTAACACTGAACGACATGAATACAAACTTGAAGTTCCCATACCTGCATCTGAAGGCGGTCTTCAGGATATCTCCCTCCTTCACCCTCAAATAGTGATATCCATACTGTAGATCAATCTTAGAAAACCAATTTGCCCCTCTCAGTTGGTCAAAAAGATCATTTATCCTCAGAAGAGGGTAACAGTTTTTGATTGTCACCTGATTCAACCTCTGATAGTCTATGTACAACCTCAGACTACCATCTTCCTTATTTGCGAACAACATTAGAGCATCCCATGACGACACACTAGACCAGATAAAACCCTTCTACATTATATCATCTATATGAATCCTCAACTCCCAAAACTCAAAAGGTTTTATTAGATAAGGGTTTATCGAAATTAGAGAAGCATCAAGCTATAATTATATCCCAAACTCAACATCACGTTGAGGGGGTAGCGTCACAACCTCCTTGGGAAAAACATCCAGGAACTCCCCAATGACCTTGGGGACCTTTACCCCCAGTATCCATTGATTCCACTAACAAATCAACTAACAAGGAAATAAGAAGCTCCACACGCCGACTACCCACCTAACAACCCCTCTCGCCAATGAAAACCACACGTTGGTCATCCATATTTGAAAACACGACTCTCCTCTGGAAGCTATCAATAACAAAACATATGGAATACAAACAGTCGATGTCGAGGATAACATCGTATGGATGCACCTGTAATAAGAAAATATCCTCATGGGACTGATACAACACCATCATCAGTCTATATCCCCATCACACATCAAACAAGCTAGTCTAGCCTCCGACTGGTGTAGTTAACACCAGGGGAATGGGAAGTATCTCTATGTTGAGTCCCAGAGCATGGGTTAGAGTGGGTGAAACAAAGGAGTGTGAAACTCCTTAACCAAACAAGACACAAACAAGGGTACTAAATAAACTGATCGTACTTATGATGATCTCTGACCCCTATGGAACTATTGCCTCCACTGCGTACAACTGACCATGCCCAACTCCTCGAACTCTCTGCTGATGACCACCCCCAGAGATATACTCGGTTCGCGGTTCCTGAACACGAGGAACATCCTAAGGTCACCCTCTACCTACTTCATCTCCCCTTGGCGGAGCAAAAACCTGCCGCCCCTACTACTGAAATGACCTCACCAGAAACTACTGCTGAGGCTAGTGTTGAACTTGTCCACCTCCACCAAACTGAGCTTGGGGAACCACTTGGCACTAGTTCTGGCGATGTCCATGAACCCCACAACCAAAACACACTAGCACAAAGCTCCCAGGAAAAGAACGAAAAATATTGTCCCTAGAAGGTCGGAAAGGAAGTTGTTGAGGTTGGCTCCCTGCTGGTCGAAATCTCGAAGGTCCTGGTGTATGAGACCTTCCAATGACAACTCTGCTCCTTGAGGAACCCTGATGATTCTTCTCCTGTGGAAAACCTCCCCATGTGTGCAACCACTTGATCACCTCTGCCTTCTTCTGAACATCCAGATACATTGGCAACGTAAAAGGAGTAACTGCATATTGGATAGAAGAAAGAAGTGCTTCCTCAAGACGTCTCGCATGAGAATCCTCATATAGAAAAATATCTGGGGGAAAACAAAGAAGATCCTTGAACTTGATTCCCATCTCCCGCACTGACATGCTCCCCTTATGAAGAGAAAGAAGCTTCTGCCTATTTACTACCTTCATAGTTGATGAAAGGAACTCTACCCAAAACTCTCTCTAGAAGTCAACCAACAAATTTAATGTATGCCTCCTTCCACTCACCAAGATACATCATCCACCACTGACTCGTAGTTCCCCACATCCGACCGACTGCCAAAGTGACCCAATACCCTATCGGGCCCCGGATCAAACTGAAAGTGATCTCGAGCTCCTCTAGCCAGCTCTCTATCTCCACATATGAAACACTACCCTCATACTTCCCCAAAGCCTTCTGCTGGAAAGCACACACCACCCTCTGCCAAGCCTCATCCTCCTTTGTCAGATCAACCTTATAGTGATCAAATGGATCAGTCTGCTAAACCTCAAGTGCCTAAGCCACACACGGATGATGAACATGAGTCATAGCTGTAAGAAAAACAAGGAACTTCCTAAGCCCAGTAGTATGGAATTTTTATTAAGATTCATTTTAATTCATTTTATTTATTTCATCCATTTTAACCTTCACAAAACAACCCAATCCAAACAAGAACACAAGTCACCATGATGCATGTACCTTTCTTATGTCTCTGCCCTACAAGCAGGTCTATCTAACTTGGTCATTCAATAAGCTCAGAGTTTGTACACTGGATCATGGGGGGGTCTAAAATCTTGTGTCCTAACTGGTCTCCCTAACCTATGTTGCGTACCAAGATCAATTGGCATTGTTGTCATACCAACTCATGCAATCCTCACTGTGCCTAACTCCAAACTCCACCATATCTCTCAACCAATCCTTTGATATCACTCAGTCATGAACCCCTCCCTCCAAAGATACCGCAATGAGGGGAGAGAGATAATGACCCCCGAGTCCCGCCTCCAGTATGCTCTGGGTTGGCGACTGCACTGAGGGTATAAAAATCTCATGATATGGGAGGAATTACCCTCTATAATAATATAGGATCAAGAGATAAGATGAATCATCCACAAACAACTTCAATACATAATATAAAATAAATCCAAAACCATCTCACATGCATGTATAAATAGAACTGATACAGATAAAAATCTCCAAAGTAAATACTCAAAAGTAAAACTAAAGCAGCGACACATCAATTGTCAAGGATCCAAGCTAGTAAGGTCCATCACAGTCCACATAATCCTCCTGGAAACCTAAAAACATTTTTATAACATAGGCTGATCATACAAGTTTACTCAGCAGGAAAACCAAAGTCTCTCATGTACATGTGAAAGAAGCATACTAATGCACCCGTGAGAAAATAGCAGAACCAAACAACACCTATAAAGGTATACTAATCATCCAAATCTCATCAAGACACTCACCAAATAACGCAAGTCAAGTAATATAATATAACCAGAATCACATCAATAAGGGTACCCTGCACCGCTTTCTCACTGGTATGTCACTTTCACACCCAATGTCGCACGTCCTGGTGCTCTCATCTCTTCTGTATAACACACCGCCCCACAAGCATAGTCACAACACAGCTCGCCCGAAGACACTTGGGCTCACCGCCCCACAAGCACGACCACAACACATCTCACCCAAAAACACTTGATTTGCAACATAACCACTAAAAAACATAGTAGGGCATCGTGAACATGTAGGAAATAAACCTCATGCCCTCCTCCTACCATGCACAACCCCAACCAGAAGCTTCCCCACAAGCACGGTCATATCACATCCTACCTAAAAACACCTAGGCCACCACCCCACAAGCACAGTCATATCTCACCTGAAAACACCTAGGCTATCAAAATCACCATCTAATGCACTAACAAACCTCCAACCATCACATCTTATGCAATACCTACCTCTCCTAGAAGATAGAGTAGGATAGAGCAGGTACCCGACCATCTGTACTCCTCACCGAATGTTGGAAAAAACACCCCTGCGTGACTATGTGGGTGTCAGCACATAGCGGTCGACATGGGAGAGGTGCATATAGAAATCACAAGGATGTAAAAGTATATATATATATATATATATAATATCAAACACTCAATCCAAACACATGGATTCACAAAAAAACCAACCAACTCACAACACCGTCACTTTTGTTGCCACCTCTTAATGCATAACACCACACAACAAGCCACGGGCCACATTCATGTTTCCAACTAATTTCATTTAATCATATCATTTTTTTCATTATTTAGCATCAACCACATTTAACCATACAACCCACCATTTGATTATTCATTAACCATTTTCATCCCATTAATCAAACCAACCCATGTCATTTCAATCAGTATTAAATCATTTATTCCATCACTACTCTAGAAACTAGCACAAAACAACCACCACCTCGCCACCCCAAAATCACAACCAACAAACCACCTCACTGCCCCAAAATCATGACTCACAAACCACCTCACCGCCCTAAAAGCACATCCCACAAACCATCAACCCCACACGCCCCAACTACACATTGTTGTCCCAAAAGCACGACCAAACATCACAAAACATCTAGATCATTTTACATATTTACAGAGGGGCTTTAGCACATTTCACTTTATTTAGGGGTGTTATCACACAAATCATAATCCTAAGGCAACCATTTCATTATCCAAATATAAATGGTTAATCAATTTCCATTTTAGGGCGATATCACAACAATCACAACAAGCGCAATAGTCACCGCACATATCATCTAGCATAAACAAAGCTCTCAACGGCCACAATTTTCAGCGAGGCCACAAGCCCGTAAAATCCACAATATCACAAATAATATCAAAGCTGAAAAAGCATATGAATCAAACCCCATTTACCCCTTTAAATTTCAATTTAACTAAGTCTTGATCTTTGATTAAGTCAGCACAACCATAACCCATAGATAAACAAAAGTGAACCTCTCCCGAATGATACACAATAAAGAGAAACGAGACATTCTCTACCTCAAAGAAGCTTTTTCAACTCGTTGTGCACCGTATGGAAAAGAAGAAGCACCCACAACCACAACTACAACACAAGAAAACATAGATCAACTTACACCGCACCCAAAGACCATAAAAAAGCATCCCAAACACACAACCCAAACAAAATCGCACCACCGTAGCGAAACCTCAAAGAAGAACGAGAGAAAACCGTCTAATAAGAAGGAATGGATTACCACAGATTGCCAATGAACAACCACCAGGACCAACAGATCAAAGAGGGAGGAAGAGGGCTTGAAGAACTCCTTGGGGTGCCTAGGGTTCACTAAAAATGAGAGGAAGAAGAATCCATGACCGGATAAATGGAAATATGGCTAGAAAAGAACTTCTAAAATTGCATTGCATTGGGGATTTACACGACATGTAATCCCCTTTCATGTTGTGTCATCCTCAGGGTTCGATATCATTGAAAAACACATTGCCTTTTTATTATTTAACCCTGAAAATCTACACATCATGAATCAGCCCTAGACAAGCCGTGAAACCAACTTTCACGTCATGTAAACTATACACGACGTGTATTTCCTATAGCTGCCCTGCTGCACCTCCAATTTCCACTGAAAACTCCCAAAAACTCCCCTGAACAACTCTAACACTCAAAACCGGTAAATTAATGGATTAGGAGGGAAAGGACCGTTATATAGCTGAGTATTACCCTTACACATACCAGGGTACCTTTACGTAAGAGATAAGTTACCCTTACGTAACCAGGGATTACCCTTATGAAAAGGTATGATGCCTTTACACAGGATCCATCTCTAGGGTAAGGAAAAACTTTGAATTCAAAGGTAATAAAAAAAGACAAAATACTGCAAAATAAGAAATGTAAACAGCATTTTGCATGGAAATCCAATTTGATTGAAAACAAAGAAATATATGCATGAAAAATTCATACCTTAGTGCCAAGGGTGTTCTTTACTTTGATAATTGAAACAACTCTATACAGATGGACTTCAAGTCTGGAATTTATAGCACGAACCTTGCAAGATTTTCCTCCCTTCAAACCTTTAGTCAAGCAAGTAGTGTGCACAAGGTAGCACCTCAACTGTGGGATTCACTCCAATAGTGAAATGCACCCAAATCACCATGAGAAAGCCTCATGAAACCTACATAACTGTAAAGTTCCTCCCATGAGTCTATAATAACAGTCATGGTTGAACCATCCGTAGAAGATTTGGTCTCTCATGAGTTGTGGTGAACAACAATCTGGACCACCCGAGTCATCCTTCTTGCTTCGACTCAAACTTCAGCGGACAATCTGGGCGATAGGTATGGTGTGGTGAACAAGACCCCTTCGCTCAAATTTGTATCAGTAACATGAAGTTGTGGAAAACAAAAACTTTCAAACCCCCTTTGAACAACACCTCACGATCCAACCACGACTTCCTAGCAGCAACGTCGAGCATAACTGGGACCTCATCAATAGCCTGCTGAGCAGCATGAGCAGTCTCTGGTGTTGCAGCATGTAGAACCTCTTCTACGGTGGCGAACCAACAATAACAACGGTGCCTCATGCACCAAATAGAGAACCTGTGTCCTCCTATGGACTAGCTTGAGCACAAACCAACAATAATGGTCTAACAAAAAGCAGTACAAGCCTTGTTTTTATCTCCCCTTTCACATGGGAAGCATCATAATAATTAGGGTTTTGGCCTTCACCTTCTAAAACCCTAATGGACTTTGAAAAATGCGTATAGGCCCAATTCCATTTAAAAACGGGCTCCACCAATGACCCATTCAATATATTTGTCCAGCCCAATGAAATTATTGTCTAGAAAAAAATTCATTCATCAAAATACCTATTTTTAAAAGAACATATATTTTTAAGAAGATCGGTATTCTCGTAAATATTCAAAAAAAATACAAGAATTCAATAACATGAATATGCAGATTTCAAAATCCAAAACAATTTAATCGCCTCAACTCAATTTACTATAGTGAATTCAAGATTTAATAAATTCAAATTATGATACATTCATTTTAAAATTTAAGTTCATTTTAAAAGGAAAAAATGCATGCATTTTGACAATGCAATAGACCAACGCAAGTTAACCCATAATGTCACCCAAATTGACCCACCATAAGGCTCAAAGCGCGTTACTGATCACCACAGGCTGGTGACAAGCATCAGTGTATCATACAAAGGAACATGGGAATGATTTCACTATCTATAGGCAAATGATAAAGTAGAAACAATCAAATCATCAAAGTAGATAACCTGAATATATCATATGTCAAAATAACCAAACCATAAAGTAAAATCCAACAATTGGATAACCAAGTCTAAAAAAATTGATACTGTCAAAATAAAACTCAAAGCAACCCATGGATCCGTATTCTCATGACTATACGTCACCACCATCCCATCCCATTGGAAGGCAACACAAACTAGGAGAGTCGTCCTCAACATAACACTAATTTGTTTACCCGCATCTTGCAAAACCAAGGATACAACCACCCAAAGGGAAAAGTGGTATGTGAGCACTAAAACTCAGTAGAATACCACCAAGGAATCTATACAATGTCTATCCACATGCATCCGTTAGTTCTTGAATAAAACAAATTTATAAAACATTTCCATAATAAATCATTTTCCAAATAAAATCATCCTTTAGTTTTCTTTTCAAAAACATGTCATATTCAAATAGCCAAAGAAATATGACATAAAATTTATTCATGAGGCATAATCAGACATATAAAACAAGTTTCAAGCATCAATATCCATAACAAATGGGAAAATAAGCATATTATATAATCATACATGAAATGTATACTCAAAGAATCCAAAAAAAGGAAATCCAAGACACAAGGATGTACACAACTAAGACAATCCTAAAACACTAGCCGACATAAGTGGATCCTAATGGCCGGGAACCTTAGTCCCTCGGAAAGTATGCCTACTAGAAATCATGGAATCATGAGCACCTCCTCTATTGATAGATAACTCCATTAGGGCTTGTATTATGTCTAGTTTTGCCTCATACCCTAAGATCTCCAAATGTGCAATATATGAAAATTACATTTCAAGAAAACCAAAATTATGCTTTATAAAACAATTTCCAAGGCAAAGCCATTTTATTTTCATGCCCACGTTTTCATAAAACATTTTCTATAGTGATGCCACACCACTCTTTCTTGAAATCCATTTCCATTTCAAAACCATCTTTTTGGAATTCCATCAAATCAAGATTTAACATTAAAATCGGTTTTCAAAGAAAATCCCATTTGAAAAAAATAACATAACCAAAAAATATCAAATTCACCTCTCATAGATTTAAAATAATCGTTTTCATAAATCAAAACCAAAGGAAACCGTAAGAACACAAGGCATGTCAAGGGATAGATCGTGGGATAGAGACACCTACCTCAAAAGAAAAAAAACCTTATTGCTTCAAAACTGGTGATGGGAAATGAGTAGATCAAGCCCACACGAGCCTAGATCTATAAGGAGCTCGCCCAAGAAGAAGGGGAACAACCAAAGTTATTACTGGAAAGAAGAAGAGCGCCCAAAACCCCTTCCTGAAACGCTGGATCTGGAATCCGAACCAAAGGGAGGAGATTTATCGATTTAATAGGTGGAAACCAAGTCAAGAGACACATTAATACTCCCCATTAAGGTCACACATGGTTGGATTAACCACCCTCGGATGATCAAGCAACAAACGGGCATTTCAAATTCTAAACCCCCCGCCACCACACCCTGGTGCTTCCCACCACAGCGTAGTGGCCTCACCCAAGAGATCGACTACGGGCAACGACCAAACCCTGGCCCTGAGACCCTAACCGTTTTGGCCCATCATGACCTCCACCACGGTCGTGGTGAGACTTGTTAGCCATGGTGCACAGGGAGACCGCCAACAGGCCATGCCCGAGGCCACGCCCCGCACTAGGCATGGTGGCTCAAGTTGTTTGGTATATGAAACATACTAGCACACCACAACCACTACCAAGTTGTGGTACTTTCTATTTTGCACCAGAATGACCAAGACTCCTATTTAAGTCGTCGCGCACCTCCAACTCCCTCGAAACCGAAATGACAATGAAAAAAGAGGCTTCATACCTGATTTCACATGTCGGGGTGTGACAATTCTCTCCACCATAAAAGATTTATGTACTTAGAAAGGCTCAGGATCACGAACTAAAAAAGAGATAAGGTTGTTGTTGCATCATCAAGGCCTCGTGCTCCCATGTCCCATGGATGTCCCTACCACACTGCCATCTCACTTGAACTAATGAGATCTTCCTACCATGCATCACCTTATCCTATCAGTCTACTATCTGAACAGGCCTTTCAACCACTGAGATGTTGGGTTCAATCACAAAGTCCTCTCACTCAATCACATGGGATGGATCTGGCTTATACTTCTTCATTTAGAAAACATGGAACACATAAAGGATAAAAGTCAAATGAGCAGGTAAGTCCAATCAATAAGACACCTTCCTGAGTCGCTCCACAACCTCAAATAGACCGATATAACAAGGTGTTAACTTACCCTCCCTCCCCAAATGTCTATGTCCCAGTCGAGGAGAATCTCTATAGAAAACTTGATCACCTACCACAAACTCCAACGAATGACGATGTCGATCGACATAGGATTTTTGACAACTTTGAGTTGTTGCTAACCTCGTCTTAGTCAATTGCATGATATTCGTAATCTCTCGAATGATGCTCAATCTCACCATGGATCATTCTCTGGTCTCTATCCAACAAAGAGGTGATCTACACGGCCTCCCATACAATGCCACAAATAGCACCATCCCAATCGAAGACTGATAACTATTGTTATAGGCAAACTCTACTAAGGGCAGATGTTTCTCCCAAGATCTACAGAAGTCAAGCACACAAGCCCAAAGCATTTCTTCAAAAATCTGGATGGCTCGCTCGGTTTTGTCATCATTCTGTGAATGATATGTCATTCTCGACTTCAATTGAGAACTCATTGCTACCTACAATCCACTCTAAAACCGAGATATAAAATGATGGTCCCTATCTGAAATGATAGCCGATAGCACACCATAGAGCATGATGATCTCCCACATAGAAAAGATCTCAAGATCCTCTACCTTCATCAACTCTTTGATAGATAGGAAATGCACTGATTTCATGAGGTGGTCAACATTCACCCATATCATATCCTTACCACTAGGAATCCAAGGTAGCCTGATCACGAAGTCCATATCTATCTCATCTCATTTCCATACTGGAATGGATAAGGGTTGCAGCAAACCAACAGTCATCTAATGTTCTACCTTAATTCTCTAACATATAAGGCACCAAGACACATAAACAGTTATCGATCACCTCATTCCAGGCTACCATTAACGACGCCTCAGGTCATGATACATCATGGTAGCTACATGGTGCATAAACCAATTGGATCGGTGTCCATTATCCATCAATTTTTATCTCAAGCCTATCGGAACAACCAACCTGCCACAGAAGCGCACAAACCCATCGGGGGCCCGAGACCACTCACTCGAGGTCTCCCCACTATAAAAGCTTCTGCTAAAACACTGATACTCTGCATCCTCATCTTGCCTAATTCGAATATGATCATCTATAGATGATTCATCCCAAGAAAAATCTAGGAATACCTATCCATCATCTCTCCCTTCATCCAAGTACATCTCAACAAACAAGTTCATCAAGCACCACTCATCCACTGATTCTTTTACTTCCTAAGTTGGTAACTTTTTTGCTCAAAGCATCAGTGACCACATTTCCTTTACCAGGGGTGTATGCAATATCAAAATCAAAGGTCTAAAGGTACTCCACCCAGTGTATGTCTCAAGGCCAGATCCCTATGAGTGAAGATATACTTCAAACTCTTATGGTTAGAATACACTGTAAATCGCTCCCCGAAGAGATAGTAGCGCCAAATCTTAAGAGTGTGCATCATTGTCGTCAACTCGCAATCGTGAATGAGGTTGTTCTTCTCATGAGGTCATAATTGATGAGTCGTAAGCAATAACTTGTCTCTCCTGCATCAGAATGAAACCCAAACCCATACATAAGGCATCACAATAGACCTCATATCCCAAACTCGACTAAAAAAGGATCAAGACTGAAGCTGAAGTCAATCTCACTTTTAACTACTCAAAAGATATCTAACAATAATCGCTCTAAACAAACTTCACACCTTTAAAGGTTAACTCTGTCATCAGATATGTCAATTTGGAGAAGTCCTAAACAAAACGTCTGTAATAACCAGCTAATCCCAAGAAACTCTGGATATCAAACACATTTCTACGATGCTCCCAAGACATCATCGTCTGAATCCATAATTGACATTTGGATAGCTTCCCATGCAGATGATATTATTTCAAGATCCCAAGGATGGTATTCAAATGCTCAGCATGATCTTGCTCCGATTTGGAATAAACAATGATATTGTCCATGAAAACCATGAAAGAATCCAAGAATCTATGGAATATTTGACTCATCAAAATCATAAACATCATAGGAGAATTAGTAAGGCCAAACGGCGTGACCAGATACTCATAATGCTCATACCTGCTCCTAAACTTTATCTTAGGAATATCTTCCTCTCAGAACCTGAACTAATGGTACCACAATTCCATATCAATTTTAGAAAATCATCGGGCTTCCTTGAGCTGATCAAAAAGGTCATCAATCTTAGGTAAGATATATTTGTTCTTAACTGTCACCTGGATAAGTTTATGATAATCAACACAAAATTGGAGACTCTTGTCCGCCTTCTTAGTAAAGAGCATTGGTGATGCCCAAAGTGAAAAGCTAGGATGAATAAATCCCTTACCTCAAGATCCTCAAGTTGAACCTTTAATTATTTCAAATCAGCAGGTTCCATACAATATGATGGTAAGTAAATGGGCCTTATTCTCATAAGAAAGTCTATAGAAAACTTGACTTCCCACTAAGGCGAAAACATAGAGAAATCGTATGAAAAAACTTAGAGATACTCACTCACCACCACTGGAAGAGGGACACTAAGATATGGATCAACGATATCGAGAAACATCTCTGATAACTGGCATAAGATCATCTCAGCACTTAGAACAACGAGGAATGCTCTCACAAATATCGAATCTCACTCACCGTGAAAGACATGAGTGACTCCATTAGATGAAAGAAATTGGACCCGACGATGAAAACAATCAACATAGGATTTATAGTGAATCATCCAATCCATGTCAATGATGAGATCAAAGAGGCCAATATTAAGAACTAGAAATCCCATACGGTTTCATGGTTAGAAATCACCACCTGATGCTCGGTACATCTAAAACCATGTTTGGACTTATTTCCCAAAGGAGTGGAAAGAGTCATCATAAAAGGCATAAGCAACAAACGTTAACTCAAAAGAATCAATGAGGTTGGATGAGATAAAGGAATGAGTTGCACTAGTATTAAACAAACCATAACCATGAAAGATGCGATAAACACTATACCTCTCACGGTAGTCGATCCTGCCTCTAACTCCTCTGGTGCACACCCTGCTGCATAGATACATCTAGCTTCATCCTGTCATTTCTTCACAACATGAGCATCAACCTTGGCACGAGGTTGGGATCCCACCCCTTTTGGTGAATCAAATCTAAAATGAGAGCCATTGGGGAAGGTGGATCCAGCTCTACTGCCTAATGCTCTCTCTTAGAAACGTTAAAGATGACCAGATTTCCCACAAGCATGTCACACCCTGGGTGATACCTTACAATAAGGTTTGAGGTGTCCATTTCTCCCACACTAGCAACAGACCACCTAACTCTTCCCTAACATCAGTTGTGCACCCCTGCCACCACTTTGACATTAATCACCCATCTTTCTCTTATGGAAAGAAAATGAACTCTGGATACCTCCTGCTATCACTGATACTCCAAAGAGCTTTGTCTTCCCAACTATATCGACCTCATCCATAGCTTCCTTATCTACAACTTCCGCAAAGGTTGGTAGGCACATAAGAATCGGCATAGACTGAATATCTGGCCCTAGACCCATCTCGAACCTTTGTACCTTAAGATAGTCATTGGAAACAAACTCTGGAGAAAGGTGCACCAACTCAAGAAACCAAGTAGCATACTCCATGACAGAACTATCTCCCCGCTCCAAAGTTAAGAACTCTAAAGTCTTCTCCACCCACAATGATTCAAGATAAAACCGTTGATTGAAGGATTTCTTGAAAGTAGTCCGAGTGAGATTTTCACGCAACTTGGCTTTCACTATAGATTCAAACCACCTCCTTCTCGAACCCTCAAGCATGTAAGTGGCAAAACCAACCTTGGAGTCTTCCAGAGTTTTCAAAAAGTGGAAAATCCTCAAGCCTCTCGATCTATTCTTCTGATTCCTAGGGTCCCTTGTCGCCACGAAAGATTGATGGATGTTGCTTTGTGAATTCTAAAGCATGGTTCACCTTCAGTTTTTGTTCAACATTGGCAACTTTTCCCATTGATTGGATCGTTTGAACTATAGTTTCCACCAAAACTGAATCGACTAGAGGATTCGCCTACGATACTTGCTTCACAGCTTCCTTTATAACATTCAAAGATGTTCTTATTAAAGGATTCATATTCAATAAAACAAAGAGGATGTAAACCATATAGAATAGAATTTGATTCCTTTTTCATAAATTGAATTCAAAGAATTTAATCCAAACGACTAAAACCATAAACAAGGAATCTAGACAACCCTGAATTTTCTATGGTAACTCAAGGTTCATCATGAAAGTGAGTTGGTTAGGCACACTCTCACACAACCTCTTGGATTCTGACAATCCTATCACCAGTCTATTAACAACTCCCCGACAAAAGAGTGTGATATATGAGCATGAGCGCAGGCTTTAACGATAACATGAGACACTAATACTAATTTGTAAAAGACCAACTCGGGTCAACCCATAATGTCACCCAAATTGTCCCGCCACAATGCCCAAAGCGCGATCTCGATCGCCACAAGTTGGCGACAAGCACCAAGATATCATACAAAGGAATGAGAGAACGATTTCACCCTCAATAAACATATAATAAAGTAGAAACAATTAGAGCATCAAAATAGATAACTAGAATATATCATATGTCAAAACAACCAAACCATAAAGTAACATCCAACAAGTGAATAACCAGGTCTAAACAAACAAACCGATAGACCTGCAACATGGAACCTGAGGTAACCCATGAATCCATTTCATCGTGACCATACATCACCACCATCCCAACCCACCAGAAAGAAACACAAACTAGGAGAGTCATCCTCTACATGACGCTCTTCCTTTTACGTGTATCCTGTAAAACCAAGACTATAACCGCCCAAAGGAAAAAAAGTAGGGTGTGAGCACTAAAACTCAATATGATACCACCAAGGAATATATACAATGTCGATCCAAGTGCATCCTTTAGTTCATGAATAAACCAAATTTCTAAAACATTTCCAAAAGAAATCATTTTCCAAATAAAATCATCCTTTGGTTTTCTTTTCAAAAACATGTCATATTCAAATAACCAAAGAAATATGACATCACATTTATCCATGAGGCATAAACAGATATATAAAATAGGTTTCAAGCATCAATATCCATAAAATGTGGGCAAATAAGCATATCAAGTAATCACACATAATGTATTCTCAAAGCATCCAAAAGGGGAAATCCACGACACAAAGGTGTGCACAACTAAGACAATCCTGAAACACTAGTAGACATAAGTGAATCATAATGTCCAGGAACCTTGGTAACTCAAAAGGTCTACCCACTAGCAACCATGGCATCATGAGCACCTCCCCTAGTGACACCTAACTCCACTAGGGCTCACATTATGTTTAGTTTGTCCCTGTGCTCCAAGGTCTCCCAATGTGCAATATATCAACATTACGTTTCAAACATTGTGTTCTCTTCTTAATTATTTTATTTTTGTATTTTCACAATATTAACTATTTTCCAGTTTTAAATATATTTTGAGAAAAAAAGAGAAATCAATGAGAGTTGTGGGGATTAGAATAAGAAAATAAAAGTGCACAAATGAAGGTGATGCGGTGGAGGGATGTGATGAAATTGAAAGTTAGTAAGAACAATTATAAGCCTATAGTTTCACTATAAATGTGATTTATCAATGTTCTGAAATTAATGATTGTTCTCTAACCCAACTCTCTCAATTACATAGATGATGTCTTGTTGTGTTCAATCTACTTTATAGAATTATGAATATCACTCACTGAAATGTCTTTCACCTTGTGAAATTCTCTCTCAAATGTGTCACGAATTTTACTAAATTTCTCCATGAAGTACGACTTCACCTCTCCATTTCACAACTCAATCTATCGAGCTAGGTCGTTAGTGAAGTGAAGTATTATGTTAGATTAGAGTAAAAGAAAACGTAGGATGGGAAATTGCAGGTTGGCACCTTGCGACAACCTCTATAATTCTCAAAGAAAGAATAGAAGATAGGAAATTGAAATAAAATTAGGAACTCAAAAACACATTACTAGTTTAGCTCCCTCAATCAGAAAAATGGGTTAGCCATGCATTTAAGGGGGTTTGATTTCACAGCATAACATAACTGGAAAATGCATTATTTGCGATGAGGTCCCGTCACAAATGACTCGTTGCTGAAAACGGTGTCGTAAAAACAATTTTTTTGTGACAGACCATCGTAAAAAATATTTATTTATGATGGGTAGGTATCTCATCGCAAATAACATTTTCCGATATAAAAAACAATTATTAGGATGGAAAGATTGACCCATCGCAAAAAAAGTAAAAATAAAATTAAAAAATAAAATAATAAAATAATAAAATGAAAAAAAAGTATTTGCAACAATATAAAAAATGCACTATATAAAACTGTAAATATATGAATTAATAAAAATATTACAAAAATATGTTCATTCAAATGTTTATCAGAATAAATGTGACAAAAAAATACATAAATCACTGAAGGTAAAGGTCATCTGGAGGAGGTCGTGGAGGGAACTTCATCCCTAAACCCTAAGTCAGTTGTCACATGTACTTCATCATCTGCTCATGTTGTTGCTCTTGTCATCGACGCATCTCCTCCTCCTCCTCCTGCTATCGACGGAGATCTTCATGCTCCCTACAAATGGTCTCTATAAGCTCACTCCGAGCTCGCAACTGCTTCTCATACTGTGCAACAGATGATAACGACTCTCCACGAGCTCCCCTCAAGCTAAACGACAACATCGCAGTGGTGTCATAATAACTCTCGGACATCAATCGAGAGTCTATACAAACAACTCGACCTTTCTCGAAGACATGTTGAGTCGCCTACATTCATGTTGCGTCATCAAATCCTGTTGCACTAGTGCTTTCATCAGTTTTGACCTGACACTCATCCTGTGTCTGAGAAATTGTTGTCTCATATGACTTCTTCAATTACAATTTAAAATTAAAATAGTTAAAATATTATTTGCAGTTAATTTTAAAACTCAAAAAAAAATATTAACCACAATCTGATGTTGGTGAACACCTGTAATCTCTCCAGTGACAGGATCATTGTACATCATCTTATAAACGTCAAACTACGTAATATTGGGATGTTCGGCCGCTTATATGAGTATAAAATAAATAATTCGTATTTAAAGTAATATAAATTATTAAAAAAAATATACTTACCATATGTCACTGATGTGTACTGAATGTACAACTACCGGCTCGATGTGTCACATCCTACCCCCCAGTTCTACCGACCTAATGATGTTCTCTTCTGAAAACCAACTCTCATCCAATATGAATATAATTCATCCCAAACCTGGGATGAGAAGTAATTTGGTCAGTGGACGCGGCAAGACTGATCAAAATCTATGACTCCTACTTTCTGTACAGTTGTTCTCAGATTGTGCAAAAACTGACGGCGGCGCTCATGCATACAGACCTCTCAGACCTCCCGGATAGAGGTTTGCATGTCATCATCGACGGGATACCATAAACCCTACAAATAATTAATAATAGCAAGTTAATAATCAAATGAATTTCAAAATAACTTTTATTTATTTACGTACCATTCAATGATCAAACATGCGGTGTCGAACATCAATATGAATCTGATCACATGTCACACATGCTCCAGAAAAATAATTCTACAATATAGCACTCCTCTGTCCAAAAGCTATATCTGAAAAGATATGTAAAAAAAAGAACAAATAATCAAACAATTAGTATATAAATAAATAAATGAAAATTAATTAAAACTAAAATACACAATAAAACATATCTCTAAATTCGTGGATCAAACTCAAGACATGGACGTCGCTCGGGGATAGTCATGAATCATTAATCTCACAAGACCACGACCCCTCCGAGTCGACGCTGAACCGCCAACAGTCTGAGGGTCAGCTGATGAAGCATCGAGCTCATCACCAGGTAGTGTAGCCTCATCCAACTCACGAATCAGATTAGGTAAATGGTCGTCATCCATCAGAAACACGAAATAACTATTATCAGTAAATAATTAAAAACAATTATTATATATAAATATATATTATATATGATTATAACCAGCATTTAATTGTGCCAATCTTCACCTTCATTCTCATTTTCATATATGACGGTGCCAATATCTTCATATTCCTCCTCAGTATCTTCAATTTCCATAAGATTTTCAGGTACATCGTCATCATCGACCCATAACTGTGGGGTATCATCATCGATATTCATGACTCTTCGTGGAAAAAATGGATTTAGAGTTGTCTCTTGAAAAAATTTAATTTCTTACATTTCAGTGGAACCACATTCACTTTGGATAAACTGATTTTCACGAGATTTCATTTTTATTATGTTTCACTCATCACTCAACTCTCTTAAAGCAACACAATAATTTGCATAATAAATTTGATGTGGCTGATAAGCCAATAAAAATGATTCATTTACTGTAAGAATGCTTTTATATTTAATATTAAAAATTTCATGGTGCGGATGAACACACAAACCTCTATCAGTATACAATCAATGACATTTAAACATCGTTACGTAATTTCATCTCATATAACATAGTTCAATTATTTCTTCCAGTATGTCATAAAATTCAATTTCACTTTCTCTATGACGATATCCTCTCAAGCAAACATCATCATTCATTGTTTTTTTATTCCTCATATGCACGTATATGAAATTGAAAACCATTCACCACATATGCATTATAAGATTTAACCATTTTTTATGGTGAGTTACCCAATACACACAATAAATTAACAATTTTATCAGCATGTAGAGATACCTGAAAATTTGAAAAATGATTATCAATATAACAAATAATAAATTGATTTTATATGTTAAACCACAAACAATTTACTTTACCAGTTTTTGAAACCAGTAAGAAAATTTATTTTATCAGCTTTCTTCAAGAGCAGCTATTGTAATTTGTGGAAACTGTTTCTTGATATGAATATCATATAATTTACAAATAAAATAATACTAATTTACTTTTAAAAAAATATAGAATAAGTTATAGTAGCACTCATTGTACAAATGGTGTCATTTCATCACAGTTAAGCAGAACATATGTATGAGTCATGTGATGTTCATCATCTGAAAGTCGTCGTTCATAAACTCCACCAAAACCAAGTTCGGACTGATTAAAAACTGATAATTGATTATTCATTTCATCGTCAATATTTCCCTCGTTACAGCTCATTCAGTTATGTTTTGAGAGATATTCAGATTGAAAATAATGAGAGCGGAAAAAAAAAGAAATTTCCTCATGTAAATAAGCTTCTGCAATTGATCTTTCAACTGATACTTTGTTACGTATCTTTTTCTTCAATTTTTGCATTCATCTCTCGTATAGGTACATCCATCAGAACTATATCGGTCCTCCACATTTTGCTTCGTGCAGCAAATGTAATATCAAATGTTCCATTGAGTCAAAGAAAGCTGACAGATTTTTTGTTCCAATTTACATAAAATTAAAACATCTTTTTGCAGTATACTTAGTGCATCGTAGTCTGTTGTCGCCGCATAAATGTTACGGGAAAAATATGACATTTTTGTTATCGCATCTCAAATCATAGAAGCAAACCTCTAAATCCAATCGGTAGAAGTCTTTCCATTATAAAATGACAGTCATGACTTTTTAATCTGGTAATATGATCACTTCTGACACATCTAGCCAAATTAAAAATATAGTCATTCAGAAGCCTCAAATCTGCAATCCACTGACAAAATAATAAACGATTTTCTTTGGAAAATGTATAAGCTGCTTTTGAATTCATTAACTTATGTGGTCAGTCATTTTCAAATAGTTCAAATTCTGGTCGCTTGTAAATTTGGTCAAAATCTAATCGTATGTTTACATTATATTTGATCTTACCAAACGTGTCCAAAACTGTATAAAATATATTATCAAAATTGTTGGACAAAAATCCCTCAAGGTATCATTGAAACATTTTTTTGAGGTGATTGTGTTTGTTGACAAAGTGGACATCTGTGTTATGATTGTTGACAAAGCAAACCATGACATACAAATTTGTTGACAAAGGGGATTTCATAGTGGCATGTCGAGTTCAAGAGCTGTGGTTAACGATCAATGTTTGATTCCAGAACGTCGACAAAGGAATGAATGATCTGGAGGCGGTACAAAAAGAGCAGATACAAGGTGGCGCCATTTTCCAATATTTGCCAAAAATTTTTGTCTGAAAATCGACAAATGAAGAAAATTGGTTTTTGGCAAAGGGACTTGCGCGTCGTGTACTTGAAGAAGAGGAAACTTGCGCGCCTAATGTTTTTCAAGATCAGAACATCAAAATATGGCAAAGGGATAAGGAGCGCTCGAGTTTTAGAGTTGGTCGCGCAAGTGATTTGCGCGCCGAAACTTGCGCACCGAGGGGAGACTTGTGCGTCGTCGCGCAGGGTGTCCAAATACCTATAAATACAGGTCGACCCCTCCTCATTCGGTGCAGAGTTCAACACTTAGAAAAATCAGAGCTCCCGTCGCGCAGGTGTGGTGATCGCGCAAGTGGTGTGTGGTCGCGCAAGTATAAGTTGTGCGCCAGGTGATTGTTGCGCGCCTAAGGTGATTTGGGCGAGAAAGGAAGTGAGTCGCGCAAGTTTTGAGTTGTAGAAGAAGGCGTCGCGCAAGTGGTTTGGTGACATTTGCGCGCCAGATTTTGAAGAAGTGCGAAAGTTTTTGGTTGCACGCCAATATTGGTTTGGGCGTAAAAGGGTGTGTGTCGCGCAAGTTTGGAGTTGCAGAAGCTTGTGTCACGCAAGTGGTTGAGGAGGACTTGCGCGCCAGTTTTGACTTGCGCGCCGAGACTTGCGCACCAGCTTAAAGAAGGGCGCCAAGTAAGGTTGTTTCACGACAGTGGTTCGGGGCTGCGTGGAAGCTGGAAGATTGTCCGATACCTTCGGTGCAAAGCGAGATTCATCTACGGGTGAAAGTTGGACTTCAACAGAGCATCTACATACAACGGAGGATGCATTCATTAATGATAATAAAGAAACCTACAGGTCTATAAACTGTGAGTGGATCCTTTCCAGAGCAGTGAGCAAAAGAAGAGGAAGAAGGTGATCATCTCCACCGACAGTGAGCTAGAGAGAGAGAAACAGGGAGTGATCATTGGGAAAGCAGTGAGCTGACCCTAAACTTTGTAAAGGCAGTGAGCCTGAGAATAGAAGTGATCTATCCCGAACCCTGTAAACAACAGTGTGCTTATAGTGGATTTGGTACATCGGCACATTGTCGGTGTGTGCTTCTTGGACGTAGCCCAGTGAGGGTGAACCAAGTAAAAATTGTTGTGTCATGTGCATGCCTTACTTTTTGTTTATATTGTGCAACGGGAAAGAGAGAGAAGAGTGTTTTTCTTAACAGCGAAACAAGATCAGAACGGGCTTTTATTTTAAATTAGTCATACCCTGATTCACCTCCCCTCATGGTATTCAGCCTTGTGGACCTAACAAAAATAGTTCTTCTCAATATGCATGACATTCAACATGTGACGGACCAACAAATCAGATCAATATGACAGGTCCCAAAAATGCTATGTTTTATCCAATTTTGTTCTTTCTCAAAGTCATCTATTTTTTGTTGGTTTTTAATTGGTCTAGAGGTAATGAGAGGTAATGAGAGGTAATGAAGAGACAATAGATTTTAACTCAATACCTGAGATCATTGTTAGAGGTTCATCTCTTTCAATTGCACCTTTTCTAAAATGATATTTGTTCCTCCGAAAAGAATGATCGATGAAAATAAATCTTCGATGACAATCGAAAAAAAATGTTTTCTTCCATTTACGAGCATAAACATTTTGCTTTCACTCATACAATACATACATGATTTTGAACCATGTGTACTCTAGCCAAATAACATGTCATATGCTGAGAAATCAGTAACTAACCACATTAACGCAGCTTTCATTACAAAATTTTGTTTCGCAACAAAATCATATGTACTGACATCATTACTCCATAATAAATTCAACTCATCAATCAATGGCTTCAAATAAACATCAATATTCATTTTTGAATGTCATGAAATCAATAATGTCAAAAAGATATATGACTCATTTATCAACATCTAAGGAGATAAGTTGTACAGAGTTATAAAAACAGACCAACACGAATATGGACTGTCGTAAGAACCAAATGAATAGAAACCATCAATAGAAAGACGCAATCACACGTTACGGGCTTCTAAAGCAAAAGATGGATGTACCTAATCAAAATGTTTCCATGAATCATCGTTACAAGGATGATTTAAGTTTTTACCGGTTGAAATATCGGTTTTGTTTCATGACATCAATGACGCTGTGTTCTGAGATATAAATAAACGTTGCAATCTTGGTGTAAACAGAAAATACCTTAAATGTTTAACAAGAACCAATTCAGTCTTCCCTTATTGAGTCTCCTTGTACCTTGATTGTCCACATGTGAACCAACTAACGACTCATTTTCACCATAATATAAGATGCAGTCATTTAAACATGTATGAATGTTCTCATAACCAAGACCCAAATAACGAATCAGTCTCTAACCCTCATAGAAATTTACAGGCAACACATTTTCTTCAGGTAACAGTGATTTAACCAAAGATAATATCTAATCATAACAGCTATTCGACATTCTATTATCTGATTTAAAAATCATAAATTTAGCAACGACTTCAAATTTACTTATCTTGCAACTGAGATATAAGTCATCCTCAACAGATACCAACAACTCATAAAATTGATATGGTTTCAACTTAGGGAGTTAAATCAATATCATCCCGAGTTTCAGTTTAATGAAAAGACAAACGAGTCGCATCATATACTAAATTTTGAAAGCGTGATGAATTTGGAACCAAATTATTAATATCTTCTTTGGAAATGTTGATAACAAAAAACATAATCTTTTCAAAAACCAAAACGCAATTAATGACCCCCAACGTTGTGAGATGTATCAAATCTCCTTAGATCGCATTTCTTATATGGACACTCAATTTTCTCTTCTGAAACAAATTCTGATTTTGATTATGCAAATGATAGAAAAGTTTCAACACCCTCAATATATACATGATTTATAGCAGAACCGTTTCGATTCCTACAATGATTTATCCAATCGTGATCCTGTAATAAAGACTGTTGTCTACTTTGTTACATTTTTCTCTAAAAAATATTACTTGTGATTAATCAAATATAAGGAAAAGATTATCCAAAAAAGATTAGAAAATTAAAAAATTACAAATTACTTGTAAATATTATAAATTATATCTAATTATCACTGCTTTTTTCTAATTTTATATCACTAAGTCTTTCTAATTACCATTAATTGTCAATAAGTGAAATAGAATGTCGACCAAGGGACGTGAGGGAAGCATGTAGTGGAGGGGATGAAGGCGACGACAGAGGGAAATAATTCCAGTGCCCCTGCGTTCATCCCCTCCACTTCATGCTTCCCTCGAGGGAAGCAAGGAGTTGAGGATGGAGGCGACCGCAGAGGGAAAGGATTTCAGCACCATTGGGTTCAGGGTCACTGAAATTTTTTTACTATGTCGTCGCCTTCATCCCATCCGCTACATGCTTCTCTCATGCCCTTTGGTCGGTCTTATATTACTAATTTTTCTTAATTGTGGTCAATTGTGGTTAATTGTGGTGAATTGTGGTCCATTGTGGTTAATTTTCACTAATTCAATGCTAATTTTTACTAATCTTTACTAATTTACCTGGAATATCTACTATTTTTTATTAATTACCGCTAATTTTTAATAATTATGGCGATTTACCGTTAATTTTTACTAATTAATGTTAATTTTCACTACTTATAGCAATTTAACGTTATTTTTTACTAATTTACCGGTAATTTTTACTAATTACCGCTATTTTTTAATAATTACAGTGATTACTTTTAATTTTTACTAATTACTGCTAATTTTTACTTAATTATAGTGATTTACCATTAATTTTTACTGATCGCCGCTAATTTTTAATAATTATAGTGATTTATTGCTAATTTTTACTAAATAACGCTATTTTTTACTAATTACCATTAATTTTTACTAATTATAGTGATTTAAAGTTCATTTTTATTGATCTTTACTACTCACCGGTAATTTTTACTAATTTTGACTAATTACAGCTAATTTTTAATCATTATAGTGATTTACCGCTAATTTTACTAATTACTGCTAATTTTCACTAATTATAGTGATTTCATGTTAATTTTTACTAATTTACGGATAATTTTTACTAAATACCACTAATTTTTAATAATTATAGTGATTTACCATTAATTTTAACTAATTACTACTATTTTTTACTTAATTATAGTGATTTGCCACTAATTTTTACAATTTTTTAATAATTGTAGCTAATTTTTAATAATTATAGTGATTTATAGCTAATTTTTACTAATTATCACTCATTTTTACTAATTACCGTTAATTTTTTACTAATTATAGTGATTTAATATTCATTTTTACGAATCTTTACTAATTACCAATAATTTTAACTAATATTTACTAATTACCACTAATTTTTAATAATTATAGTGATTTATCATTAATTATTCCTAATTACTGCTAATTTTCACTAATTACAGTGATTTAACGTTAATTTTTACTAATTTATCGGTAATTTTTACTAATTACCGCTAATTTTTTATTAATTATAGTGATTTACCGATAATTTTTACTAATTACCGTTAATTTTTATTAATTATATTGATTTAGTGTTCATTTTTAATAATTTTTGCTAATTACTGCTAATTTTTACTATTTTTTACTAATTACCACTAATTTTTAATAATTCTAGTGATTTACCGTTAATTTTTACTAATTAATGCAAATTTTTACTAATTATAGTGATTTAAAATTAATTATTACTAATTAATGCTTCTTTAGTGGCAATTTGTACTAATTTTTAATAATTACTGCTAATATTTAATAATTATAGTGATTTACCGTTAATTTTTACTAATTATACTGATTTACCGCTAAATTTTACTAATTTTTACTAATCACTGCTAATTTTTACTAATTTTTAGTCATTATCACTATTTTTTATTAATTTTTACTAATCATTTCTAATTTTTACTAATTTTTAGTCATTACCACTAATTTTTACTAATTATAGCATTTTACCGATAATTTTTACTAATCACCGCTTGTTTTTACTAATTTTTAGTCATTATCATTAATTTAAAATAATTCCAGTAATTTATCGCTATTTTTTACTAATTACTATTAATTTTTATTAATAATGATTTAACGCTCATTTTTACTAATATTTACTAATTACCGTTATTTTTTACTAATTTTTACTAATAACGCTAATTTTTAAAAATTATAATGATTTACCGTTAATTTTTACTAATTACTACTAATTTTTACTAATTATAGTGGTTTAACATTCATTTTTACCAATTACTGTTATTTATTAAAAATTGCTATGAATTATTATTACTTATTACTAAGATCTGTAAATTATTACTAAGTTCAATTAATCAATGCTATTTATTTATCAATTATATGTAATTAATATTAATAACACCTACTTATAATTAAAACTAACTATTGCAAATTAAAACTATTACTTTTAATTAAAACATTACTACTAATTAAAACTAAATATTTCTAATTTAAAATTACTACTAATTATAAATAATTACTTCTAATTATAAATAGTTACGTTTAATCAACTCTAATTACTACTGATTAATAATATTAAATTCTAATATAAAATAAAATAAATAAAATAAAAAATAAAAACATAATATAAATATCTAAAAAATGAAGCTTTTGTGCGATGCAAAACTCAAAATTTCATTTTCTGTAAAAATTTAAACTTTTAATTGAATAATTATAAATGACGAAGGGTATTTGCGACGGGAACTTTTTCCCATCGCAAATAAGTGTTTATATAATATTATTGGCGATGAGATTCGAATCTCATTGCAAATAGTCCTCCGGCATGGACTATTTGTGACTGGCGATGGACCCGTCATAAATAACCCATCGCAAAAACTGATTTTTCCCTTAGTGTATGGGGGAAAAGAAAACACAAAAACAATAGTTGTCAGCCACAAAATAGGGGGATAAATAATGTAAACAGCACACTAACTAAACATAAAACAACACTTGAATGAAGGGGAAAGAGGGAGATACCAGCTCAAAGTCAGAGAAGATTCACAACAAAGAGAAAGCATAGTATAAACACAGCTCATGAGGGGGGAAAAGAAATCACAGTACAAACACTAATCACAGGATGAATTAGCATAGAGTTGGAAGAGAATCTAAAGCAGTGAATAAGATGAAAGAACATAAGAGAAACAATGTTCAAAATGGAGTTTCATTCGTAAAGATGGAGAAGGTAGTAGAGTACAGTGTCCCCGAAGGGGGGGGGTCCTTTTTACAAAGGTACAGTTCACAATTTAAAGAAGAGAGAGAAGAATCAGTTACCAGCATGGTGCGTGACAGCCTCCTGGAAAATCCTTGCAATGGCCTAGTGGATTCTTCATAATAGCTTTAAAGCGCCTCTATCCTACAATCCATGCTAGGTGTCCATAGTTTGGGGATGTTAAGTTGATCTTTTGGGCTGCCTGGATAGGCAGTTGGTAAAGGATGGGCTGTCCTAGAAGTGGCAGGAGGTCGGAAAAAGCCTGGATTTTTAGAGTGGGACTGGAAGTGGGATTAGATGAAGGGTCGGTATGGGCTTTTGGGAAGTGGATAAGGGCCTAGTTGGGTTGTGTGTGAGGAAAGGTAAGGTTTGGAATTTGGTGTGAAATTGAGCGAGAGGCTGGCCTTGGTTTTATGGATTGAAAGGGTTGAAAAGTGGCTAGGCGGGCTATTTGGAAAAAGGGGATGTGTGGGCTTGGTTTGGGTATATCAGTGGGTATGGATGGGCCGAGTTGGAATGTTAGAGCCTGGGAATTAAGGAGACTTGGTATGGAGGATGTGGGCTTGTAGGTATGAAATTGGTTTAGATACGTAGGGTAGGAAAGTGGAGGGGGGTTGTTTGGTATGATTTTATGAAGGTGTGCTGAAGGTGGAGAGGTAGAGATTGTAGGCTGACATTGATGTTTTGGTGTGTGTGTGTGTGGGGGGGGGGGGGGAATCAGAGAGGACCTGGTCTTTGGTTAGGAGGGTTGGAAAGGATTAGTGCCAAGGGATGTCAGCAATTTGATAATTAGATTGGATGCTTTTAGGTGGAATTCAAGTCTAGAATGTGCAGAGCGGGACTTGAAAGATTGGCCTCACTTTAGACCTTTTGTCAAGAACGTGGTGTGCACAAGGTAGCACCTCAACAACGGGCTTCACTCCAACAATGGCATGCACCCAAATCAGCACAAGCAAGCCTCGTGAAACTTTCATAGAAACTATAAATGTCTTCCTATGCATCTGCAGTAGCAACCACGATCGAACCTTCCGTGGCAGATTCGGTCCCACGTGATTTGCAGCGACCAACAATTTGTGCCCCCCAGTACCTCCTTACTCTGACTCGGACATCAGCGAACAATCCGTGTGGCGGGTATGAGGTGGTGAACCAGCCTCCTTCGCTTGACTTTATATCAGCAACACGAAGCAGTAGAAAACACACTTTCGAACCCCTTTTGAACAACACCTCATGAGCCAACCATGAGATCCTAGCAGCAGCATCTTCAGAGCAGAACTGAGACCTCATTGCAGCATGTAGAACCCCTTTTGCTGTGGCGAACCAGAAAACGCAGCGGCGCACAGACTTCTTTCAATAAATTTGCAACGGCCCCTCATGCGCCAAGCAGTGAACCCGCAGCCTCCTGTGGACTAGCTTAAGTACAAACCTACATCAGCGGTCGAACAAGCAGTAGTGCGAGCCTCATTTTGATCTTCCCTTGCACGTGGGAAGCATCCTCAGAATTAGGGATTTGGCCTGCATCTGCTAAGACCCTTGTGGAGCAGCTTTGCAAAATGCGGACAACCCCAATTCCATTTGACAACGGGCTTCATCAATGACCCATTCGTCATATCTGTCCATCCCAGTAAAATTGTTTTCTAGAAAAAATATAACTCGTCAAAACACCTGTAATTTGTTAAGCACATGTATTTTTAGACAGATCAACATTCTCTTAAATATTCAAAAAAAAAATTGCTAAAAAACATAAGAATTCAATAGCGTGAATTTCAAGCTTTCAAAATCCAGAACAATTTAATCATTTTCACTCAATTTAGTACAATGAGTTCAAGATGATAAGACACGACCGAGGGAAACTCCTTTCATATTATAGAGGTAGAATGAGAGGTACAATATATAGGTTAAGAGGGGGGAAATGAGGAATACAGAAGAAGACTTCTTCTACCCTGTCCAAGTCACCCAACTACTAACAATATTCTTCTCCACCCCCTCTTTCCCCTCCCATTTCTTAAAAAAACCGAATCGTGAAGAAATACATAACAAAAAAGCCATGTGGGGACCACCTCAAGTTGTTAGGCTAGTTGTTGGGTCCTTTTTCCCCCTACTGAAATGTGATTTTCAAGTTGTGTTGTTGGAACCTTTTTACCCCTATTGAAATATACTTTTCAGGTGTCACGGTCTCTATCAGTCGCCCCTCCTCATGAAACAGTCTTGTCTAAGAATTGAAACTGATTCTGGATGATAAATTCCTCTTCCCACGTAGCTTCTTCCACAGGACGTCCCTTCCATTTGATTAGCTGCTAAGTCACCGCTTCCTTATTCCATAGAAACAGTAACAACCCCCCTAAATCCAAAACTTACGCCTCCCCGATCAACGTTACTTACTCCGTCTCAGTGTTGTCAAAGGTGCGCGGCGCAATAAGGCGCAAAAGCCGTTTGGGGATGCGGCACGAGGAGCGGCGCGAGGCGCAACTAAGGCGCATGCACACATAATTAATTATATTCAGTTTTCAATAATATTTTAAATTTTAAAAAACTTAAATTCAATAAAAAAATGCAAATTAAAATAGATACTGATAATTTTTAACCAAAATCATAATCAAATAATCAATCCTTGAGAATCTAAACATCAAAATCATCATCAATGGAAGTTTCATCATTAATGAAAGCTTCATCGTCACTGTTGCACCCTTCATTTGACTCATATGCCTCTGAATCTTCCTCTTCAACATCATTCATCTCATCAACAACTCGTGCACGTTTTGTACCACCATGGGATTTGGAAGAAGTGGAAGTTGTTAAGTTTGATTTCGATTTGAAAGTATATTCAGGCTCTTCAATCCCAGCGGCAGCAGCATACACACCCCATGTTAAACCTTCAGCACCCTCATCATTAAATACAAAGTCGTTATCAGCATCATCATCCTCTTTGATCCTCCCAATAAGTCATTCATTGCTATCATCAATCTCTTTGAGTGTAATGGGATCAACGGTGTCACGAATTTGAAATCAACGTTTCAATGCATGATTATATTTGATGTAGACCAAATCATTTAGTTTTTGTTGAGACAGTCTATTCCTCTTTTTGCTATGAAGCTGCAATGTAAATTATAATTCAATTGTTAATATTATAAAGTTTATAATAATAAAGAAAATGCATTTAGAAGAAAAAAACTTACATGCTCAAATATGCTCCAATTTCTCTCACATCCCGATGCGCTGCAAGTGAGATTAAGAACCTTCAAAGCAAATTTTTGCAAGTTTGGGGTTGAAGATCCAAACATAGACCACCATTCAGCAGGAGCCTTCTTGTTCCGAAGTCTAATTGCCAAAGAATTTGCAAATAGACCCTCTGCCTCCTTGTACAAAGTGATTTCATCCATGATTTTTTCTTGAATCTCAAGGCTTGAAACGAGTCTTTGAATGGATTTAATTAATCCATCTTGTACTTCAAAATCCAATTGGATATTCGGATTTGAATAACAAAATTCGGGATTCAAGAAATACCCCACAGCATGCAAAGGCTGATGAAGTTGAATCTCCCACCTACGATCAATAATAGTAAAATTTTCTTTGTACTTCTCTTCCTTCATCGAAAAAGCCCTCATGATTGCCTCTTTAGCCCTATCCATGGCTTCATAAATGTATCTCATCGGTGCCTTTTTCTCTCCATCAACCAATCTAAGCACTTTTACAAGTGGATTGGTCACTTTAAGACAATACAAAATAGAAGTCCAAAATGATGGCATCAATATGATTTTAGAAACTTGTTTGCCTTGAACCTCTTTAGCCCAGTTGCTTCTTGCCCACCCATCTGATGTGAACATTTTCCTCAAATTCTCCTTCTGCTTATGAATACTTTCCATTTGTGAGGAAAGTGGTAGCAAATCTAGTTTTTGCGGGTCGAAGCAACTCTTTTTTCCTTGTGAATTCCCTCATCATATTCAACACCCCTGGACGAGTATATATGAAAGAGCTCAAAGAAGTTGCTCATTTCAATGTCTGAATGCTTATGTCAAGTTTCCCAATATCCTCCAATATCAAATCCAAAAAATGGGTTGCGCAAGGAGTCCAGTAAAGATTTTGGATACTTTACCTCAAGCATTTTCCCTAAAAATATGATTTAAAAAGAAAAAGAAACAAACATAAATAAAATTCTTAATATGCATAACATAATGTATATGTATAGACTTATATACTAATAAGGTGGATATAAATAATACCTGCTAAAACATTTGAAGAAGCGTTATCAGTGACAACTTGAACAAAATTTTATGAACCAATACATTCCACAAATTTGCTTAGCAATTCAAATATTTTGTCACCATGTTTTCAAAATGATGAAGCATCGATTGAATCAACAAACATGGTCCCTTTGCGACAATTCACTAAGAAATTGATCAATGTTCTTTGCCTTTTATCTGTCCAACCATCAGACATAATTGTGCAACCATTTTTTGCCCAATCTTGTTCATGTTCTTCCATCATTGTCTTTGTGTGCCCCATTTCCTTATTTAACAATCGAACTCTCACCTCGTGATAGCTTGGTGGCTTCATTCCTGGACCAAATTGCCCAATTGCTTCAATCATGGGATGAAAGCTATCATATTTCATAGCATTGAAAGTTATTCCCACATCATACATCCATCTTGCAATTTGTGTACATGCTCTCTCTTGCATTTCTTTCTTGTGCTCTTCGGTTTTGTATGCATCTATGATTGTCTTTTGTTTTCCTTTCCTACTATGAACAATTTCTTCCAGGTCATGTGTAAAATATGTATCCATTGGTGCAATATTATGAGGTGACTTAAATGATGACTTTCCCGCGGTAGTTCTTCCAGATTTCAGATTGATCTTTTCAATGTCATCATCATCTTCATCTTCATAATGGAAATCATCAGTATCTGGAAGTATGTTTTGTTGTTTCTTTTCTTCTTCCCTTTTTTCATATGTTGTCTTATCTCTTCCTTCGCATGATCCGAACATTTCTTACAAGCAGTAGTATTTCTATATCCTCCAACCATGTGCTGTTTCATTCGACTAATACCTCCTCTTTTTGTTTTTAAACAGAAACTGCATGTTACTGAATCTATGTCGCCAGGATTTCCTTGATAAGCATACTTCCAAGCTGGGTTTTTCCTTACACTACTTGGAGTTGCACTAGTTGGTGTTTCGGCACAATTATCACTCATAATTTCACTGTTTGGTGGGTGCTGCAGTTGATGTTGATGGAAATAGAAGACCCAGAGTTGGAACGGAAGATGAAAACAAATGAGAATAAGACATAAATAAAGAAAAATTGAAATAGGGGTTGAATAATAGAAGATAGGAATATAAATAACCTTTTGGATGTAGAAGAATGTAGCGTGCTGCTATTTCAATGGGTGCAGCAAGGTCCAACGAGGTGCAAAAAGGTCCAATGTAGCGAGGTGCAGGTGCAACATGGTGGCGAGCATCTAGTGCAGCGAGGTGCCGGTGCAGCGAGGTGCCGGTGCAGCGAGGTGCCCGTGCAGCGAGGTGCCAGTGCAGCAAGGTGTGTGATGCAGTGCAGAAATGGAAGTGTGGAGAGTGGTACAGTGAGGGCAGCGTGGTGGAGAGTGGTGCAGCGAGGAGAGTGGTGCAGCAGCAAAAAATTGATGTGCAGTGCTGTGCGGGGAGGTGTTGTTCTGTGCGGCGAGGAGAGTGGTGCACCAGCAAAAAAAATGTTGTGCAGTGCTGTGCGGGGAGGTGTGTTGTGCGGCGAGGTGTTGTATGATATTTATATTGTTTTATGTTATGTTTATTTATTAATATATTAAATGTGTTAATTAAAATTTAATAGGTGAAATGAAGGGAACAATTCCCGAGCGTCGCAACTCGCGTCCCTTCCCTGATTTCCAGTGGTGACTGGCCTGGGTCCCTCCCCAATATTCTTCATCCACCGCGTCCATCGTCCCTTCCCCGATTTCTGCCAGTCACTGCATCGTCCCTTCCCTGATTTTCACCAGTCACTGCGTCCCTTCCTTCCCTGATTTTGAGCTGCGTCCCTTCCCCGATCTCCTTCCCCGATCTTAGCCAATCGATCGCGCCCTCACCCACCCACCCTCGATCTCGTCACCACCGCCTCTACACCCACGATCTCGGCCGCCACCCACTATTATGTCGCTCACCCCCCATCTCCGCTGCCACCCTACTATGTCGCCCCCGGTCCCATCAGCCACGGTGCGCCTTACTGCGCCTAGCGCTTTTATCGCCCCTCTATTTGGCGTGAGAGGCGCACGCCTTAGGCGCGCCTTGGTGAGGCCGCACCGCCTCACCACTTTTGAGGCGCAGAAGGTGCGCCTCGCCTCGTCTCACGCTAAGGCGGGGTGAGGCGAGTGCCTTTAACAACACTGCTCCTTCTTCAACCCCATTTTGCATCATCATGATAAACTCTGTGTAATCTATGCATTTGTCATTATCCTGATCTACTTTGCAGATCAATTCCTCCAGGTGCACATCCTCCAAGCCAAATTCATCCCAGTCTTATTGAGGCTCCTCACAAGGTGTATACCCTCTGCCATCCTTGTCAAAATAGGATAAATTTTTGAGCAAATGATCATCCCTCTCAAGTTTGTTTAGATGCATTGTCGAACCCATAAATTCTCCAAAGTCAATTGTGCCACTATTATCCACATCTGCAGATCTCATATTCCTTTATATTCACACCATATTTTTCAATCCCACCCTCAGCTTTTCAAAAGTAATATGACCACTACCAATTGTGCCCATCGCCCTAAAAATTTATTTTAACCCAGTAATTTCTTATTTGGAAAATCTCTCTACAATGATTATAATGTTAAGAATGTGAAGATTGTTCAAATTCTGATAAGTTCATTAGAAGGAGAATCTCTAAAAGATACACTTAGCCTACTTTGTTCAGCAGAAGCATGGGACTTAGCGGTTGGAATATTGGTCGGAACATGGCAACTTCCAGTGGATGTGCATGCAGACTGTCAGTTCATCAGAACATGGTGAACTGCATGTTTGATTCATTAGAAGGAGGTTGTGCTGTCACGAACCAACCCGGGTCGACCCTGAACTGATCACCCGAGTCGGTCCGTGACATGGCCCGAGAGGCATTCCCGATCCTCCCGGGCTAGCGACAATCGCCAGGGCATCAAAAGAGAGCAAGAGGGAACAATTTTGCCCGATGAAAATAAATAAAGCAGTTAGAAGAAAATAGAACAACGCAAAGCAAAAAAACAACACAAAAAGAAAGAACGACCAACAACAACCAACTAACCTGACCGCGACCAAAACTCCTCGCGACTCCAAGATTCACTCACCAATCCACAACCAACTCTCACCCACGATGAGCAAGCTCGATTCAAACCTGCAAAAGAAACTAAAAACATGAAAACACTATAGGCGTGAGTATTAAAACTCAATAGGCGTGCCCAACAAACTATTCCCAATGCACTACCTTTAAATAAAGAATTTACCAATTTCAGGTTTGAAATAAATTGTACAAAATATGGGTTTCCACACACACACTTTCATTTCTAAAACAAGTAATAGTCCATTTCCATTTTTAATTTAAAAACAAGTTTAATGTTTGAAAGGAACAGGTGCAGTGCATTTTAAAACATTTTTTGCGAACAATTTAGAAATCCAAATTTTAGTTGTTAGTCAAAAAGAAAACCACACACAACATACAACACACACTAAGGGAAATGGAAAAGAAGTGGTGCACATGGGCCAACAACCGAACTATACCTCTCAATCGTCCGCCACATACAAATAAACACTAAAGAAAACATGGGTCAAACCTAGGAGCTCGTGAACAATCCAGAACGTACTATACACGTGACTCATCCTGAAGGCATGCCTACTCTCGATGACATCATAATGACCTAATGTACGGTGTTTCCATACATGGCCTAACTGAGGGGACCAACCCCCTAACAGAGCAAATTCCGTACTAAGAGCCACTAGTCAGTGCGTAATCTAAACTAGTGCAACAATCGTTCTCTGAAAATTCACTCATTATGCCAAGTTTCCATGTCAACACGTATAATAAACAGGGGTGAGTCAACAAAGTCATCAAGTAACCAGTCATGTTGCACAAACATCACACACAACTCACACAACCAACGTACATAAAAGGATCACCCCTGAGTCACCTCAAAGAAAGTTTTCCAAAATAATTTATTTTAACAAAGTGTCAAACGAGCCTTAACCAACTTCAAAGAAAAACCTCATTTCTCAAGAGAACCAAAACAATTGTTCACGCATCAGAAGAAATCATTTATCATCAAACTAGAACTACCCTTGAAATTCTGTGAATTATGTTCAAAGTCCAAATGGGAATTCTTTCACTATTGTGCGTCAATTCACCAAGAAAATATTTCAAGTGACGTGTATAAAATAAACAGATCTTTTTACATCGAGTAATTATTCCAAACTTATTTATCTAATACTATTTCTTATTTATTTAAACTAATAAAATATCAAGAAATTAATAAATTCTAAATTTAAAGGAAAGTGAAGTGGGGGACCTACCTCGGATCTTAGTCCAAACACAAAGGCGCGTCATGCCTCACACAGACGTACAAACATGCGCAAGTCGACGACCGCAGTATCACTTGTTTTCCTCACCGACACGCACTGCAACAACGCACAATAACTAAAATTACACAAACATGGACTTAAAACAATCCAAACGAAAAAACAACACGAAAGAAACCCCTCGACATGTTTTCAAAACATACTTCGCACCATTTACATTATTTACTAAACCACTTTAAAATTTATAAAACAATTTCCGAAGAGTAACTCACGGCTTACACACCCAATTTCCTCTTGAAAAAAAACTCTTTTAAGATCAACCGCACATCCTCAACATTCTAGATCATAAAACACACCACTTGCACTGTTAAATAAATTAACTGCATAACTTAATAAAAATACACCACACGTCAAAAACCCATTTTGAAACCATGCACACACACCGCTTTAAAAAAACCATAAACCAAAAGTCTACCTTTGAAATCAAGCGCGCCTCAAAATATTCCCAAAACATAATCTGCACGATTAATTTATATTATTTAACAAACCATTTAAATATTTATAAAACAATTTTTTTTTAAATAAACACACAACTCTACACACACAAAACCCACTTAAAACCCTCTCTTAAATCCAATGCACAACAAAAAAAATTAGAAACACATTTCACACCATTCATACATTTTATAAAATCACATATACAATTTATAAAAGAAATTAAAGAAGTATAATAAAGGAAGACACTTAAAATCCAACCCATTTCTTTTTAGAAAAACCATCTTCAAGCCAAAAGTCCATATAGAACCCATTTAAGGAAAACTAACCACCACTTTAAATTCAGAATAAATTTATAATAGCTAATCAAGAATTTAATAAACACTTAATAAAACATTGAAAAACACGTCATAAGAGTTTACACCTTAAAAAAACTCATTCCTGTTACATAAACGTCACATTAAGCAAAAGCATTACATATACATTCACAAAATTCAAAACCTGACACCCAAAAATCTCAAACCATAAGCAAAGGTCAATGAGGCATTTTATAAAAACACCAGGCATGAAACAATTTACAGAACAATTTTTTTCTTAATGCTTAACAAGGTATACACATGTTCAAGCTATTGAACCATGTCCTAAATAATGAGGACTGCGTGCAAAAGCAAACAATGCAATCTATGAAGCATGCATGGTACATACTTTTAACAAATCACTTCTAATTATCACAAAGAATAACTTAAAAAAAACATTTGCATGCCATAATAGCTTAATCTAAGGATCAAATATATATAATTATCAACTAAAGGGGGTGCAACAATCAAGAAAAAATGAATTTTATACTTAAAGGGAATTTGAAATGGGAAACCTACCTCAATTGTCGAAAAATCTCCCGAAACTGGTGCGAAGCTTCGTTTGCACCTCAACCGCACCTTTTTAGGTCAATAAAAAACCCTAATTGTGAACAAAAAACTCAATTTTTTTTGGAATGAACTGTAAAATTGGAATCCCAACCGAAGAACCCTAAAACTATAATAGAAAGAAGAAGAGAGCACCATAGGGGGAAGAAGGAAGGTCAACGCCATAGGAGAGGAGTTTCGATGTTGCTGCGCCAGAGAGTGAGTGGACGGAGGAGGGACGTGCGCGCTGGAGGAGCCGCGTCGGAAGGGATGACTGGAGGGGGGAGTCACGTGGCTGGGTGGTGTACGCCGGTGAGGGGTTGCGCTGGCGGAGGCCGCTGGAGGGAGAAAGGGTGGCCAAAAATCTGGCCGGAGAGCAGGGGGCACGTCTGCTCGGGGAAGGAGGGAGCGGGCTGGATGAGAGAGGGGGGGCTGCTCGGCTGCCTTCCAATGGGGGGGGGGATCTGCTTCAAACAATGGGGGGGAGACGTGCGGTGCCTCAACCCTAATTCCCCTCTTTTTTTGTCTTAATTTTAGTAAATCAATTTAATAACATAATAATAATAATAATTAAATCAAATTAATAATTAAACAAGATTAATAAGATAATAATGAAATACACATGATATTATTAATAATAAATGTAGTACTAATAAATTTAATAAAATTTTAATAATGATTAAATAATTATTTTAATAATAAAAATTTCTTTAATAATAGTAATAGTAATAATTTTTTGGATCATTACTATAAAATATTTTTAACCACCATTTTCATTCTTCATAAAACTTTTAGTTTTCCCCTCATGTCGGGCAGGTCGCGCGGTAACCCGGGTGTCACGACACTATCCCTCGACCGAGTTCTATTCGAGCGTAGATGCTACCAAACACACATATGTGTGATTTTCTCCAAAAAACTCAAAGTTTTAAACATTGTTCACCCAAAACCCTAACCCGAGTCATAACCAAAGGAAAATTTAAACCCGGGCGTGACATGTGTAGTAGTCGAGTGATGTTTCACCGGAGGTGGTGGATGTTACAGGGAAACAGAGGTCATCGGTTTCCAATAGTGGGTGCTCCAAAATCTCTAATGGTGGTGGAACTTCTTTTACCAGTTGATCACTACTACAAATATGAAGGTGGGACCATATGCACAATGTGTCAGAGAGATTATTGGTTATTAGTGATCTATGTGGTTGATTAGTTGCAATGATTTTAGAACTTACTTCCAGTGATCATAAAGCGACCGGTGTGAGGGAAATCTTCCGGTCATCCCCCAACAAGTGATATCAAAGCTTTTGGTTCTCATCTCATAACACACTCAACAGCAGCTCAGGTAACTCTCACTCATTTAACTCACAGGTCTTTAGATTTCGGTTGGGTTTACTATCATCAGAAAGATGGCATTGGAAGATGGTAATATCTAGGTAGACAATCTCAATGAGACAAACTTCGAATTCCGAAGAATGAAAATGGAGGAATATCTCATTAAGAAAGATCTTGAATTTTTTTTGATGGGAGTAAATCCAGTGAAGATGGACAAAGCAGAGTGGGAAATATTGGACAGAAAAGCACTTGGATTGGTGAGGATGTCATTGGCATGGAACATAGCCTTGAACATCTGGGAAATGAAAACAACAATAGAGTTGATAAAGGACCGGGAAAATATATAAGAGAAAATTACGAAAATTAATAAAGTGTTTATGATGCGAAGACTATTCAGGATGAGGCTACCATAAGGCCAACCAGTGGCAGACCATGCAAACGATTTTAACATGATCCAAAGCAAGATTGAGTCGGTAAATGTAAAGTTCAAGGATGATATTTTGTTGAAGTTGGTGCCCTAGAACCAACTACTTTGAACATTAGATTACCTGAATATTTATAGTCTTGAATATTAATTAATATATTATCACATGATGATCATTCTTTTGTGTGTGACATCTATGTGATAATGTTGTAAGGGTACTTGTCACACCAAAAGGTCATGATAGTACTCCGTTATGGTGAGAGTCATGAAGTGTTATGTCAGTATTCTTAAATCCATGTTCTATGATAAAATGATATCATTTGAAGGGACATAAATGATATAATATATTAGGGGTAGGGGGCTTATAAGACATTGAGACTTATTAAATCCATGTGTGTCATTCCAACATTAACTTATTTCTTTATGGGTGTCTTGATGTGTTGTTAGAAGCTAATTTTGGACTTTAGATGATTCTATCAAATGTCACTAAGAAGAGGGCTTAAAGGGTCACACACTAAGTGCATCCATAACCTCAGTTAAATTCCATATGAATTTAATATGTTGAATAAATATTATTCTCATACGTGTTTTAAAAATTATTCATGTTTGGTTGATCACAAATATTTAGTCACCGGTTATTAAAAAGAATATATGTGAGTTAAATATTTAATAAATATTTATTTTTTATTTAATGTAGTGATATTTATTTATTTAAATAAATATTCATTATTCAAGGTTCAATAAATAATAAAGAAATACATATCGAGTTAACGATTCTATGAGAAATGATATATTGAATATTATTTGAATAAATGCTAATTTAATTATTAAAGAAATGATATTTATTTATCTGGGAGTTTAGCGCATGTAGTTAAATAATAATAATAATATTATTATTATTTAAACATGGGGTACAAGATAGATTAAGAAAATAATAAGGTTCAATGTGAAATTATTTATGCTCTAACCCTATCTCTATTTAAACCTGGTTATATCATTATCAACCCTAATCATCGTTGTGCACAACAAAAGTCGAGAGAGAATTATCTCAAACCCTAGAGATCTCTTCCTCTAGAACACTCTCCTAAATAGAGATCAATTCTCCTCCTTTACCCTCTCGAGTCTATAGATATTAAGAAGAATCCCTCATCAAAGTGATTCTTGGGGGGATCAACAACGAACAATGCAAGTGTTAGATTCTTTCGTGCTAGCACTGAGAGATTTTTATGGTGATGTTTGGAGGTTTTTGATGCAAGTGTGGATCATCACCAAAGGGATTATACCCTTGAATCCTCTAACTCAACAATGGTACAACGAGAAACTATCATCTGATTCATCAACTAAGAAAGAATTTGAACAAGAGGTAATTCTTTGTATGCATAAATTAATTATAAATTATATGTGATTATCTTGTCTTATGAATTCCAGTGTTTCAATTCGTCTAGTTTTGAAGAGAAATCCGAAAAATTTAATGAATTTTCATTGTTGAGCATGGGCTCGACCGCTTTCATTGTTCCCCATAACCTTTAAATGGTATTAGAGAGACCACATAATAATTTATAATTATTTTTTGTTCATAGATTGATATGTATGTTTTTCGTTAGAACGTCAATTTTGTTGATGGTTTTTTTTAATCCAAAATTCAATTTTATGTATTCATTCACCTTTATATGATTAAGAATAGATGAAGAACATATAAATAATGATTGAACGTTCCATAGGGGGGTGTTAAGGGTTCTGGGTTAGATTATATAGTTTCATGGCATGTAACTAAAAAGTATATGTCATGTAACGAGGTTCACTGCATCTAGACATGTTGTGGGATACATGGCTTGCCAAATGAAAATTAGCATGCGATGTAATTAATACATCACATGTTGACCAGCCAGACTAGCACGCGACTTTAAGGACTACATGTCGTGTAACCTGCTTACATGACCTGTAGTCTTACACGATTCACCCAATGTTTTTTGTGAAAACCATGTGGTTAAAATATGTGTTACACAATGTATAAAGACTTAAAGCTGATCAACCCAAAATTAATGAGTTTACACATTGTGTATCCTACTTACACAACATGTAACTCAATAATATTTGTAATGCGTACATGCCTAGACCCCTAAGAGTATTTCGTGGTGACATAAAATGTGATATACACATCGTGTAGCTTGCTAGTACATGTCATGTAGTCTTCTAGAAATCAAAAAAAATAAATTTTATGAAGAATTAATTAATTACAGCATTAAAACCAAACTTCACAGCTATCAGCTGGCGTGTTACTATGTAACAATATTTTAAGAGAATATAAATGCCCAATTAATTTTGAATACAATGTAACGGTCAATGTATTTACTATAGGAATTTAAAGTGACACACGCCTCATGGGTTAATGCATGTCTGAGAGTGATAAATGCCACATTTATTATGTGGTATTTGTTAGTTTGGTGTAGCCTAATCCATTCTAGATGTTTTTAAGACAAATGATTTCGGTCCATAATGCACACCAGGACACAACTTTCACTGGTCGAGCTTGTGGTGAGCTCGTTGGGGGTTACAGGGGGCAACGTACCCCTACTCCAGGAGTTAAAGGCGCCCGGTCCAAATTTTGTGGCACTGTAGCAACTCTGACCACTGTAGTGGAGCTGACTGACCAACATTGATAGGACACTATAGCGGGTTGTAATTTGGATTTAATAGTACTATAGGTCCTTGAACTTCCAACTGCCGACCACTGTAGCACTTTTGACTTGAGTGACCACTTTTCATTGTAGTGATATAGACTTTCTGTGCAGTTGGTGGAATAGTGAATCATATTCCTCCTTTTGTATCCCATTTTTGGGATAGGGTTTATCTGTGAGAAACTTGAGATACTCTTTGTAAATTGTGCTCCCAAAACTAGTGAAAATTATGCCTCTACATGGATATAGGGATCATTTTCTAAACCACGTAAATCGTTGTGTCCAAGTTCTTCTTTTGTTTTTCCCTTTTATTCTTCTGTGAATCATTTCTTTATGTCGTTGTGTTAGGAATAAAGGGGGATATCTAGGTGTTAGAGTTTGTTATTGGCTGTAATGTTTGTTAGTTTGTTAGAGTTTGTTAGTTGGTTAGGGGAAATGCTGTAATTTTTAATGAAGGGCCAGTTGTAGTATTGAGTTGGTGGGGTATAAAAATAGGAAGCAGGGGGCTAGGATAGATACGAACTCATTTACTAGGAAATCTGCACAGTTGGCTGCTGTGTGTGGGATGGTGCATTGGGACGTTAAGTAAGGGGTGGGCTCAGAGTAGTAGTCTTCCATGGGTTCTTCTACATCTCTCTCTCTCTCTCTCACTCTCTCTCTTCTTACTATAACTTCTATATTTTTTTGTGTTCCTGCTATATTTATGCTACTGTAATTCAACTGCTACATCAATATATATAGTTTAACTTCTCTTTTCCTCCCTCTCACATTTTTACATAACAATTGGATACTCCGCTGGGGAATTGTCATGCAAGAGAGAGGATCGCTGCTGGAGAAACACCTTCACTACAGAAGAAAATCAATCACAACAGCACAGTGAGGTCACTAAGTGGAGAAGTCTACAGTGGATACTTAGAGAACCGAACACAGCAGTAGGATGATTGCTGCTATGTAAGTTGCTGAGTGAAGCGCGCAGGGGAGCAAACACTGTGGAGAATCGAGATGCTATGCAAGTCTGTTGTTACTGATAAGTTGGCATTCCAGGCAGGGAAACGTTGAGCAGTGTGTCATGACAGTTGAGGAATAAGTGTACAAAGTTGGGGAAATGCGTCGTAGTAGGAGACACATATGAGTCGAGAGCGATCTCCTGAAGCGGATGATGAGAACTGATAGAAGTAGACGATCGCGACTGGAGTTTTGAGACGTGAACTCCGACGAAAGCCTTTGAAGCTGGGTGCACACACTGGTGAATCACATTCTGGAAGAGATAGACGCTGGGGATCATGTGCTTAGAGGAACAAATGGAAGCAGTGACCTACAGACACTGTTTTGACTAATCTGAGCGACTTGGAAGAATATATTTTGCGGGAGAGGACGAACGTGACCAATGCTGGAGTTATGAAGTCATAAAGTTTTACAGAGCTACAGATGGATGAAAAAAAACCCTGTGGAGTGATTTCAATGCTGCAACTATAAATAAATGAGAAAGGAAAAAAAGGCGAGTACAATTTAAAAAAAATCACTGCTGGGGTCGTGATTCCTGCTGAGAGGGAATAATAGAGTTTGACAATGGATGAAGAAAGTTTGATGAAGTCGTCTAAAGTATATTCTAATGTAGTAGTAAAGGGGGAAAGTTTATAATATATGGATAATAGAATGGAAGCAGTAGATTCTTCAACAAAGGGTGTACTAGAAATGCTTTTCACTATGCAAGAAAATTTGGTTAAGCTGGAATGTGGTCAAACAGAGTACTTGTGTTGGATGTGTGCACAGTTTCACCAATCAGATGAAGAAACACCACTTAGATTGTTTAGAAAGGAGTAGCATCCAGCTCTTATCTTAAGATCTACTTATTTTGCAAGAGAAGTAGCTTTTCCGAGCGGTCTTTTGATAAAGCAAGAAATGCGAGAGAATAGAAAGGTAGTGCAATGACAGTCTGCTCGAGCAACACTTTAGCCTCTACCGCTGGCAGTGCAGGAGCGACCATTAGAGTTTGTACCAAAAAAAGAGACGTTGTGGGAAATGATATCTCATGAAAAAGATTCTCTAGATTGCGCAGCTAGAATTCATGGGGATGAAACATAGGCAATATGCCTTAATGAAACCATCCAAGGAAACCTTTTCATAATAGAGGCTGATGAACCAGCAGTGAACTTGAGGAGTTTCTCGACTGGTCAAGAAAGTAACTATGAGGAGGCGCAGATTGGTTCCACACCAGTTTAGTCTAAATAATTAATTTATGGTATGAACCCAAAACCGTTTGAGCGCAACAAATTTTTTGAGTGCAGTGAATTTCTTGAAATGACTGAGTTGAGAAGGACTTCTGCAGCTAAGGTTCTTTATGAGATGAGCAAGAAGTTCAGATTAGAAAATGAGGATGCTGAGGAAGGAAGCTACATATGACTATTAACAGGAGTTGTAAATGTTGGGGGCCTAAAAAGAGGTTTGTAAGAACAAGAAACACTACATTGGGAGGAGTTTAACTGTCATCCTAACATTTTTGCTTCATAGGAAGATACGGTTGCTGCTACATATTTTAGTACAGTCACTAATGGATGAGGAACTGCATTTTAACTAGTTTACGACACTAATTTTACTCCACACACAGTGTTTCCATTGAATATGGTTTTTTTCCTTAACATTTGCTCAATATGAGGTCCTATGGTATTTTCAAGATGTAGGAGTTTCTTCTTCAAAATCTAGAGCTACTCGACTGGTGCCAGTTGACATTAATCCAACTGATCCCACTATCGGATTCTTGTTAGATGGGATGGACACCTTTTTTATTTAGTGTAGAAGTATATTAAAACTATTAGGGGGTATTCATTATTATATCTTTCATTTACTTCTGGGAGGATTAGGTCTTTGTTGGGTGCTCCAGGAATGGTGGCTCAAGATATAGATTTTGGCTTGAAAAGGCTTTTTCAGAAGATTGTTCAACATCTTGAAAACTTGCCAAAGCCATTGGATAAAAGCATATCAACAGCCACATGTGATCTATCTGAATGGTGTAAGGATTGGCTGTCAATATCGATAATTGTTACCTCTGCTCGGTCATCCATAAATATAAGACATTTGGGAAAAGCTACAGTTTCCACTGGGAAAGAAGCCATGGTAGTGGAAGGAAATGCAACATTCCAGTGGTCAAAATGTATTGATGAATTGGAATCTCATATCTCTAATAATGGAAGTCTTAATAAGTCATATTTCTATCACCAAAATCTTATAGTGGTTTTCAAGAACACCATGTTTGGACCAGAAGGGCGTCCTCAACATTGTTGTGCATGGTTTGGAGTTGCTAGCAGTTTTCCACTTTGTGCTTCTCCTATAGTTCCAGAAGAGATCATTAGAATTGGGTGTGATTATATATTTACAATGAGAAGCTTTCTTAATTCAAAATTGAGGCTTTTAGATCCTGATCTGGAGAGCTCTGTATCCCTTTTCATTGGAAGCTTAATTCTACAACTTATTTTTCACCTACCATCTCAAATGGTGGAGCATCTTCATGGCCTCATTATTGCTGTTTTTTGTACCGGAACCAGTGCAACTTCAACCTTACTTGGGGAAGCTAAAGAAGGGGAAGGCTACTCTATTTCTGTCTTGATCGAGGCTGCAAAATCCTGGAATTTTGATGGGGAATTATTCCAGAAAATTTATCCACCTATAAAGGTTGCTCTAGTTTGCCCAAGTGAGTTGCTGACTTCCAATGAAGATGCATCGATGTTGAGGCCTCCACCAAATCCACCACTAAGAGATATTGTATCAATGCATATACGAGCAAAGATTTGGTTGTTCCACCTTGGAAACAAGCTGGTTTTTGGGTGGGATGGAATTGTTAGGAATAAAGGGGGTTGTCTAGGTTTTAGAGTTTGTTATTGGCTGGAATGTTTGTTAGTTTGTTAGAGTTTGTTAGTTGGTTAGGGACAATGCTGTAATTTGAAATGAAGTGCCAGCTGTAGCATTGATCTGGTGGGGTATAAAAATATGCAGCAGGGGGATGGGATAGATATGAACTCTTTTACTGGGAAATTTGCACAGCTAGCTGTTGTGTGTGGGCTGGTGTGTTGGGACGTTCAACAAGGGGTGGGCTCGGAGGAGTGGTCTTCCACATGTTCTCCTACATCTCTCTCTCTCTCTCTCTCTCTTCCTACTGTAATTGCTATATTTCAGCCGTGTTCCTACTGTATTTTTGCTACTGTAATTCAACTGCTACATCAATATATACAATTTAACTTCTCTTTTCCTCCCTCTCACATTTTTACATAACACATTGCAACTCCCAACATTTCTGCATCAGTATTATGGCATACAAAATATCACAATGTTTAACCACATGGCTTTTCATGTGCATAGAAATGACATATCAATATTTAATACACGAATAAAGATGGTGAAGTTGGTTTCATGTCATGTTGACTCTAAGTACACACTGTGTACTTATTTAATTTTAAATAAAATTAATTGATTCAATTTTTTAAAAATTATGGATAATGGAATTTCCTAGACCATTTGGATGGAGATTAAGATAAAATGAATGAATGAATGAATGAATGATATAATTTATTGGATTAATTCAATATTTTATTTTAATAAAATAAATAATTGAAGTATATGCTAACTAGTTTACAAATATGTATTCGTTTCATGTGCGGATAATCAGGGGATTAAACCAGCCAATGTATGTTATTTGTTTCTTTTAATTTAATTATTATTTCATGGGTTTTGTAATAATTATTTTATTAAACTAAAATGATGGCATGTAAGTCATCCTATCCTCTATTATGTAAGGGTTTGTGTGCCCACAGTTTCTTTTATATAAACCCTCATAACCAATCATTTTATTCTCCTCACCTGCATATGAGTAAAATATAATGTAATGGATAAAGGTTTATAGAAAGTGGAGTTGGTTCAAGTTCGGATTTGAAGTGAAACTAACCTAGCAGTTACATTGAAGTATAGGTGGAATGTTGCAATTCAAACCAAGTTACGATTCAAGTAGTTTCCCATAGGTCAAGGGGTTACACTACTGGAAATACACTATTTCCCAACGATTGTGAACCGTTGGGAAAGCCCCTCAAACCGTTGGTATATAATATACCAACGGTTCCCTCAACCGTGGGGAAGTAGGCCGTTGGGAAAGACCTTTCCCAACGGTTTACTGGAAACCGTTGGGGTAGGGTGGAAAAAGGCACTCTATCCCAACGGTTTGGGTGAACCGTTGGGATAGTTTTTCCCAACGGTTTCTCCCAAACCGTTGGGAAAAACCACATGGGTGACCTCTTTCCCAACGGTTCTAAACCGTTGGGAAAAGAGCTCTTTACCAACGGTTCAATGAACCGTTGGTAAAAATTTATTTAGAATTATATGCCAACGGTTTAAAACCGTTGGCATACCCTATGCTGCAAATTGCAGCACCCAGTAATTTGGCAGCCCCTCTCCCCTGTACATGAGGCACCTCTCATCTCATCAGGCCTCATTTTCACCTCATTTTCGATCCAACTATTGTACCTGTAATAAAATAAAACATACATATACAATTACGAACAAATTCATACACATTTAACATATAATGGATCCTGAAACTATACACATCCATAATTAAATTACAATTCATAAACATACATAATTCATATAGAATTAAATTTAAAATTTAGATGACAATTATATCTGAAATCCGATTGAGACGGGGATGATTGGTACACGTCACATATGACCCATGGATCGTTCTCCTAAATTTTCAATGAAAACCGAATGCGTTTGGTCAGTTTTGCGTATGCCAGTTCTTTTCACTTATAATCCTACCCATTTTAAACAAAACAGACACAGTTAGAGCGGTGTTGTCCACACCGCGCCTCGTATTGAGGCGGGGATGATTCGTACACCTTACATATGACCCATGGATCGTTCTTCTAAAGTTTCAACGGAAACCGAATGCGTTTGGTCGGTTTTCCGTATGTACTTAAAATGATGTCCATTTTAATCAAAAGAGAGCCACTTAGACTGATCCCGGCCACACCGCGACTCGGATTGAGCCCGAGTGGGCTCGTACATGTCACATATGACTGATGGATTGTTGTGATAAATTATCAACAGATTCGGAATGCGTTTGGTCAGTTTTGCGTATGTCAGTTGTTCTTTTCACTTATAATCCTGTCCATTTTAAACAAAAGATACACAGTTAGAACGGTGTCGGCCACACCGCTCCTCGGATTGAGGCGGGATTGACTCATACACGTCACATACGACCCATGGATCCTTGTGCTAAAGTATCGACACAGTCCGAATGCCTTTGGTCGGTTTTTCGTATGTCACTTGATGATTTTCACTTAAAATGACGTCTTTTTGAAACAAAAGACCGACGCTTTGAGTGGTGTCGGCCACACCGCGTCTCCGATTGTGGTGGGGTTGATTCTTACACGTCACATATGACCCATGGATCGTTCTCCTAAAGTTTCAACGGAAACCTAATCCGTTTGGTCATTTTTCCGTATGTACTTAAAATGGTGTTCATTTTAAACAAAAGAGAGCCACTTAGACTTATCGCGGCCACACCGCGACTCGGATTCATCCCGGGTTGGCTCGTATACGTCACATATGACCCATGTATTGTTGGGACAAATTATCAACAGATTCGGAATGCGTTTGGTCGGTTTTCCGTATGCCAGTTGATGCTTTTCACTTAAAATGACGTCCTTTTGAAACAAAAGACGGACACTTTGAGTGGTGCCGGCCACACTGCGTCTCCGAATTGAGCTGAAACCACTGAGAAACATTCTAATTATTATTCGTGACGTGTACGCGCAGACGGAACATCAAGCGGACGTGCGGTTTGCGCGGTACGGCTCAATATTCGTGTTTTAAGTGATGCGCGCGCTTCGTAAACGCGCGTGAGGGGGGGTCCAAACGGGCCGAACGAAGTCGGAATGGCCTGAAATCAGACGAAAAATACGGGACAGTGATTTCTGAAGTGTTCGAGCAGACGACGCATCAATCGGACGTGCCGTGTGCCCGCGGTGACCGACAACGCAGTTCTGGTGTCATAAACGGCCAAAACGGGCGTCCAACGGTCAAATTCATAGCGGACGACCTCAGATTGAGCTGAAACCACCGAGAAACATTATAATTATTATTCGTGACGTGTACGCGCAGACGGCACGTCAATCGGACGTGCGGTTTGCGCGGTACGGCTCAATATTCGTGTTTTAAGTGATGCGCGCGCTTCGTAAACGCGCGTGAGGGGGGTCCAAACGGGCCGAACGAAGTCGGAATGGCCTGAAATCAGACGACAAATACGGGACAGTGATTTCTGAAGTGTTAGAGCAGATGGCACATCAATCGGACGTGCCGTGTGCCCGCGGTGACCGACAACGCAGTTCTGGTGTCATAAACGGCCAAAACGGGCGTCCAACGGTCAAATTCATAGCGGCCGACCTCGGATTGACCTGAAACCACCGGGAAACATTCTAATTATTATTCGTGACGTGTATGCGCAGACGGAACATCAATCGGACGTGCGGTTTGCGCGGTACGGCTCAATATTCGTGTTTTAAGTGATGCGCGCGCTTCGTAAACGCGCGTGAGGGGGGTCCAAACGGGCCGAACGAAGTCAGAATGGCCTGAAATCAGACGAAAAATACGGGACAGTGATTTCTGAAGTGTTCGAGCAGACGGCGCATCAATCGGACGTGCCGTGTGCCCGCGGTGACCGACAACGCAGTTCTGGTGTCATAAACGGCCAAAACGGGCGTCCAACGGTCAAATTCATAGCGGCCGACCTCAGATTGACCTGAAACCACCGGGAAACATTCTAATTATTATTCGTGACGTGTACGCGCAGACGGCACGTCAATCGGACGTGCGGTTTGCGCGGTACGGCTCAATATTCGTGTTTTAAGTGATGCGCGCGCTTCGTAAACGCGCGTGAGGGGGGTCCAAACGGGCCGAACGAAGTCGGAATGGCCTGAAATCAGACGACAAATACGGGACAGTGATTTCTGAAGTGTTCGAGTAGACGTCGCATCAATCGGACGTTCCGTGTGCCCGCAGTGACCGACAACGCAGTTCTGGTGTCATAAACGGTCAAAACGGGCGTCCAACGGTCAAATTCATAGCGTCCGACCTCGGATTGAGGCGGGGTTGACTCGTACACGTCTCAAATGACCCATGGATCGTTGTCTTAAAGTATCAACACAATCCAAATGCGTTTGGCCGGTTTTCCGTTATGCCAGTTGATGTTTTTCACTTAAAATGATGTCCTTTTGAAACAAAAGACATACACTTTGAGTTGTTCCGACCACACCGCGCCTCGGATTGAGGCGGGGATGACTCGTACACGTCACATATGACCCATGGATCGTTGTCCTAAAGCATCAACACATTTCGAATGCGTTTGGTCAGTTTTTCGTATGTCACTTTTTGTTTTCACTTAAAATCTTATGGAAATTCATATAGAATATTTTTATATCATATTTAGTATGGATTAGATTTTAGTTGATCGTGCTATGAAACATTTCAAAGCTAATGAAATTAAGGAAGGTGGAGGGGCTGTCCGGGGGGCTGTCCGGGGGGGCTGTCCGGTGGGTGTCCGGGAGGCTGTCCGGGGACCAAGGAGGAGGGTGGGGGGGGCTGTGCGGGGTCTGTCCGGGGGGTGTTTGGGGGTTGTTCAGGGGGTTGTTTGGGGTTGTTCAGGGGGCTGTCCAGGGGGTTGTTCAGGGGGTTGTTCAGGGGGTTGTCCGGGGGTGTTCAGGGGGCTGTCCGGGGTCCAAGGGGGGGGGGGGGTGGGGGGTTGTCCGGGGTCCAAGGTGGGGGGGGGGATGGGGGGGTTGTCCGGGGGGCTGTCCGGGGGGCTATCCGGGGTCCAGGGTGGAGGGTTGGGGGGCTGTACGGGGGGCTGTCCAGGGGGCTGTCCGCGGGGGGCTGTCTGGGGGGGCTGTCCGGTGGGTGTCCGGGGGGCTGTCCGGGGACCAAGGAGGAGGGTGGGGGGGGGGGGGGCTGTGCGGGGTCTGTCCGGGGTTGTTTAGGGGGTTGTCCGGTGGTTGTTCAGGGGGTTGTCCGGGGTTGTTCAGGGGGTTGTCTGGGGGGTGTTTGGGGGGTTGTTCGGGGTCCAAGGGGGAGGGTGGGGGGGTTGTCCGGGGGGCTGTCCGAGGGGGCTATCTGGGGTCCAGGGTGGAGGGTTAGGGGCTGTACGGGGGGCTGTCCAGGGGGGCTGTCCAGGGGGCTGTCCGCGGGGCTGTCCGGGGGGTGTTTGGGGGGGTGTTCGGGGGTCCAAGGGGGAGGGGGGGTTGTCCAGGGTCCAAGAATGAGGGGGGTTGTCCAGGGAGTTCTCAAACACACAACCACTAAAAGACAACAACATCCATAAAAACAGACAATATATAAAAATAACTCAACTCCAATACTATACTACGAGTCTAGATAAAACCAACAACTAGAATAGATTAAACATCAAATCTCAAGTCAAAAATGTAACGGATCAATATGTCCCACATCAGCATCACCATCTCCATCATCATCATCATCATCTCCCTCGTCATCGTCCTCCTCATCGTCCTCACCCTCCACAGCGCCTTCCTCCTCGCCTTCGCCCTCCTCCTCACCCTCCTCATCTCCCTCCTCTTCCGCATCAGACTGCTCGCCATCATCATCTTCAAGCTGGACATCGGACTGACCACCACTGGAACTGCCACCTGGTGCACCATATATAGAATGTATCGACGACATGTATTCATCAATCGCTGGGCTGGCCTCTGCTGGAAGTGTTGGACGTAGAACTTCAATAAATTTCATAAATGCACTGTTTGCCCTAGCAGACTGTTCTGCCGTCTCTGTGGCCCTTTTCTCAGCATGTTCTGCCTGTGCCCTAACTTGCTGCAGCTCGGTGGCACTACAACTCATACCTGAGGCAGGACAATACCTCGTCGGGGCTATCCTAGGTCGGCAGCGTACTCTGCCAGAATGATCCTCTCCCAACACCTGATGTAAGTAATCAGATGGCCCAAAATTGTCTGCTTATTGGGCATCGAGGGCCTCTAAAGCATCCTGTTACAAATATAAATATAATATTAAGTTACGAAATAGATATTAAAATATAAAATCAACAGATTAAAACTTACAATCTGCTGCTGAGTCGCTTCGTTGACAGCACGTCCATCCTTTTTTCGTCTACTCGAGCAAAACAGTTTTGCTCGAGGCACACGTCCTTCAATATTTTGTACTTGCCTCTACAATGACATTGAAAACAAAATTTATATAAAGACTTCAGCAAATAATTAAATAATTGAGGAAACAAAAGAAAATGTAAGTCGTAAAGAAAACTTATAAACAATTGTCATACCTGCTGCCTCTCATGATCCGGCATCGTCGTGCGTCCTAGTGTATGGAGGTATTTTTTTGCATCAATGTTTTTTTTATTTTTTCCAGATGATTCCTAAATAAAATTCGATAATGCAAAGGATAATATTAATGCAAAACTTGAAAGTTATTATTTAAATACCTCAAATGTAATTCATACCTTAAACTGGGTACTCGTCCAATGAGTAATCATCTGACGATACTGCTCTATAGGACAATCATCCACGACTGGTACCGCCTCTAACTCAGTGCCAACTCTAGCACGCCAGCCAATATACAGCTCATGCTTGTAGGCTCTCCAAAGCTCGCCTAAATCCTTTAGACGTTCCAGTCGTGCACCCTCACCATCAGGAAAATTAAATCGAAGCTGAAATGAAAATATTAATTTATATAAATACAAAAAAAATTCATGGCATTAAATACAACAGATTTTTTTACCCATATCTCTACCCAAGCTCTATCTTTGACCTCATGTGGCAAATGTCTCCACGACAGCGGGCTGACGGGAATGATGTCGGAGTATTTGGCAAGCGTCGCCATAAAACTCCGACATTGCTGCCCTGTTTTCTCAACCATCTGATTGTCTTCATTATATTCCACCATAACCTGTGTACGACGGTTCCACACCGAACGCATGCGTGTACGGCCCCGCCCCCGCCTCCTGTCAGTAGATGTATCTGTCATGAAAGAAAAACAAATATTTTATCAAAACATGTTATAATGAAAATAAATATTGTTATAAAAATTTGATAGGGTTTTATAAATATACCTGTGCTAGTCTGATCAATGAGTGGCGCCGGATCCACAAAACCTGATGGAACACCCTCTGGTGGAACAGGAGTCGAAGACGATGGAATATAAAAGCTCGGAGAGACAGAAGTAGAAGGAAAAGAAGATGGAACAACTGTATGACCTGATGCTGACTGGGGAGTGGGAATCATCATGGGATGTGAAAATGATGGGGCAGAAGATGCAGAAGGTAGCGAAAACATGGGAGGTCTAAATATCCCGTGTGTCCCTAACGACACACCGGGATCAGAATGTGTGAAGGCTGAAATGTCAGTGGGAGGGGCAGGGTCTAGTCGGGCACGCGCAGCTCTATGTCCACCTTTGGTACGAACCCTCCTCGTACCACCGGCCTGAGTACTAGGACCAGTACTAGGCTCCTCGTCGAATAACTGTCGACGTAATGGTGGATCCTACAAAAAAGTTTACAAAAAAAATTAATCACATGACATTATATATTCTGTAAATATATATATATATATTTGAAATAAAGTACTCACTGTAGGCACTAATGGTGGAATGCCCATCTCCTCCATCCGACGATTGTTCTCCGCCATTTTTTTTCTTCGTCTCTCTTCAATTGGCTTCATTTCCTGCATTGGAAAACAAATATGTAATTAATTAGAAAAAGAAAATTAATGTGTAAACCAAAAAACTAAATATATGAGGGAATGAGGGGATTCATTGGTAATTTAGCTATCAATTGTTTTAGAAGAGCTTGAATGAATTTAATAAAACATACAAGTTGTAATGTTCACCAAGTTAGAAATATTGTTTGATTTGGTTTGAATACAGTTCAATTCCAAATTAGAAAATGCAATTCAAATAAAACAGCAACCAATAAACATTGAAAATTCACATAACGGTCAAGTCAGCTAAAACATATTTGTGATCAATACTTAATAAATATGAATATTACCAACCTTAACAACCCAACTCGAGGTAAACCAAAAGAATTGAGAACATGGATGAATGATTCTATATATTTCCAACCACAACTTCAGGTTCACAATCAACTCTGACAATTGAGCTATTGGAGTCATCAAAAGAAATAAATGGATTGGTTCCAATGGCAATAGGGGCAGTGTCAATTCCATCATCAGCATCATCAAAAATATGTCTTGGAATTACTTCAACTACGACACCAAATTCAGGTTGAAGTTGATCTTTGACATAAAAAACTTGTTTAGCCATTGATGCCAACACATATGGTTCTTCGGTTGCAAGAGTGCGGGTCATATTAATTACTCGAAATCCACAATCATCAATAAATGTGCCATGTCTCGTCATCGAATCAAACCAATGGCATTTCATCATTGTGACTCGTCCATGAGAGTAATAATCCAATATTATTATTTTCTCAACGACTCCATAATAACCCACATTTTCAAGTCGCGGTCTACTATCTGATGCACTGGCATAACAATCTGTTGTGGCAGTAACCATAATACCATCATGTTGTGTTCTCATGTTTTTGGCTCGTTCAGTGACAATAAATCTGTACCCATTGATAACAATTGATTTACAGTCACGAACCACGGTATTAGGACCAAAATCCAAAGCTCTTATTTCCTCAGAGACAGAGTCAGCAGACAAACTCAATACCTGCAATATAAATGACAGTTAAACTTAAGTAAATATTGAAATAATTAATTTAAACAGTAATATTTTTACCTTCAATTTTAACCAAGCAGAAAACTCTTTGCTATGCAAAGTCTCTCTCCTTCTCAAAGATAAAGAACGATGCTTCCTATTTATCATTGTTTTATGTTCCCTGTAGATAAAAAAATATGAATAGTTTAACAGATATATATGTAAGATATACATATTCAATTTTGTTACCTGATATAGTCATCGAACAAATCACAGTTGAACAAAACTGTGCGATGTGCCATCTCCCGCTCTTCATGGCTTAATGTCTTCAATGTATATGATCCAGGAATTCCTCCTGTTTGAGGAAGTGATGGAAAACTGGGTTCAATTTGCTCATATTGTTCTTCTTCATTTCTCATTGGTCTGTTCATTCTTGTAGTAAGATCAGACAAATACATTGAACAGAAATCCATACATTCTTGAGCTAAGTAACCGTTCACGATAGAACCTTCGGGATGATTCTTGTTTCGAACATAAGACTTTAATGTGAACATATTTCTTTCAGTTGGATACATCCAACGAAAAGAAACAGGTCCTCCGAGAAGTATTTCAGTTGGAATATGGACAGTCAAATGCAGCATGCATGTGAAAAATGATGGGGGAAATATTTTCTCCAACTCACACAAAATTAATGGGGCATCTGTCAACATTTTTTGCAAGAAAGACTTGGACAACTTCTTAGCACAAAGATCTCTAAACAAATGGCACAACTGAATAACACCCACCCTTACATTATTGGACAAAAGATGACGGATTGCTATTGGAAGCAACTCATGCAGTAGAACGTGATAATCATGAGTCTTCAAAGATTTTAGCTTCAACTCTCTTCTGTTGACCCGTTTAGATATGTTGCTTGAATAGCCATCAGGAACTCTAATAGTCTCTAATACTTCCAAAAATTGTTTTTTTTCAGTAGGTGTCATCACATAAGAAGCACATGGAAGTTGCCATTTATTTTCACTGATACGCACAGGATGCAATTCTGGTCTGATGCCCCAATCCACCAAGTCACATCGAGATCGTAAACCATCTTTTGTCTTCCCCTTGACATTTAGAAGAACTGAAAGCAACATTTCACATATATTCTTTTCAATATGCATTACGTCTAAGCAATGACGTAGCAAATTGGTTGACCAATAAGGCAAATCAAAAAAGATACTCCTCTTCCTCCAATTGTAACAGGTTTCTGTGGAAACATTCTTTCTCTTTCCAGATTTCATTTGACCCTTCCCGAACGAAAAACTGAAATCTTTCAATTCATTAAGTACATCAGTTCCAGACATACACTGAGGTGGATCATCGGTCTCTATAGTATTATCAAATCTTCGACGATTCATTCTATATGGATGATCCTTTGGCAAAAATCGTCGATATCCCATAAAACTGAAACTACAACGATGTTTCAGTCTTCTGGATCGTGTATTCTTCATACAAACTGGACATGACAGTTTCCCCTTCGTGCTCCATCCAGACATCATTGCATAAGCTGGAAAATCATTGATTGTCCACATAAGCGCAGCGCGCATCTGAAATATGTCTTTCGAACATGCATCGTATGTGCGCACACCCACATCCCAAAGAAGCTTCAACTCTTTTATTAAAGGTTGCATGTATACATCAATATCAATGTCGGGATCAGAAGGACCAGATATGAGTATACTCATGAAAGTGAAAGATTTTTTCATACACAACCATGGGGGAAGATTATAAATGTGCATAAAAACGGGCCATGTGCTGTGCGAAGTAAGCATCTGCCCAAACGGATTAAAACCGTCGCATGAAAGACCCAGCCTCACATTACGCACGTCAGCTGCAAAATTAGGATGTCGAGCATCAAATATCTTCCATGCAAATCCATCTGCAGGATGAACCAACTCATCATCAGTCTTCTTTCTCTCGGTATCATGCCATCTCATTTTTATTGATATGTCATCAGACATAAAAAGATTCTGGAGTCTGGGGATCAATGGAAAGTGCCACATTACTTTTTGTGGAACGCGGGATGGTGTTCCATCAGATTTTGACTTCCAGCGGGATGTGCCACATTTTATACATTCATTTCGTTCAGCGGTTTCCTCCCAGAATAAACTGCAATCTTTCGGGCAAGCATGAATTTTGTTTCTTGAAAATCCAAGTTCCTCAACTAACTTCCATGCCATATAGTGGTTTGAGGGAATATCTGCATCATCTGGAAGTAAATCCTTCAAGAGGGTAAGAATGTAATCGATTGCTGTATTAGAAATCCCATACATAGTTTTCCCATGAAATAATCGGATTAAAAATTCCATCTTTTTCATTTTATCGCATTGTCGATATACTGGAGTCGTGGCAGCATCATTCAATTTTTTCACCCTATCAATATCATCATTTTCACTAGATGCATCAGCTGTCCTCATATCGAAGTCTTCTTGAGTCGAAATCCTTTCTTTTTCATGATGACGAATAAACGGAAACCGATCATCTAACAAATTCTCCATTCCAGTCTTTTCATTTCGATCATCACGAATTTGAGATTTCGTTTTCTCCCCATTGTGATACCACAGAAAGTAGTTTGCTTGAAACCCATTTTTGGTTATGTGGTAGCTGACTTCTTCACGGCTCAACCAAGGTCTACCAACACAATTGGAACATGGGCAGTGTATGCGACCACTATCTGAAGCATTGTGAAATGCAAAATCTATAAAGCTCTCCAAATTGTTTTGAAAATCGTCTGAGATCCGATCGGTTTCATACATCCAACTTCTGTCCATTCTGTAAAAAGAATTTATATAAGTCATTTTGTCATAAACAATTCAATAGGAATTAACTATAATAGAAAATACATTTAAGTAAACGATAAAGGATAATCAAGGTATCAACTACACATGTCAAAAAAACATACAAATGTGTTATTGAAAAAATGTAAAACCAACAAGAACTTAATGTGTTATATCACATAACAGCATGACTCATCCCATAACCATATTAGTAGGGTATCATGAACATGAATAACATCAACCTTGTGCCATCCTCCTACCCTACATGACCCCAACCACATGCCACATCTTATTATAGCCTTATCACATCACACCTCACCGAAAAACACTAGGGAAATCATAGTACATCTCACCTGAAGACACATGGACAATCACATCGCATCTTGCCTAAAAACACATGGTCAATCACTTTTGAAGGAAGATTAGGGAAGACATGGTAGCTATCCAAACATATAACCACCATCCTAGATATTAGAAAAAATACTCATAACTCAAAACCTCTGATCGTTGGTAAGTTTATCCAACTCTGGTTGGGAATGTGTAGAAATAACATAAAAATACATGATATATAGATAGCACAAAATACTCAACCTATGGGTTCACATTAACTACATAATCACACACTTCACTACTACCATAAAACACATAAACCACACCACCACCACACAAGATGCATAGCATTGGAATATAATTCTACATTCAATAAGTCTATCTATGGAATTATCATAAGAATCCATGTATCAATTGGAATATAATTCTACATTCAATAAGTCTATCTATGGAATTATCATAAGAATCCATGTATCAATTGGAATATAATTCTACATTCAATAAGTCTATCTATGGAATCCCTCCCTTGGATCCATGTATCACCCATGGCTTAATCAATATTCAAAGAAATGAGTCTATCCGTGGAATTCCACTGTGAATCCATTTATCACATAAAGCGTATAAGTTAATAGAAACAAGATTATATACCTGGCATCCTAATAGAATACATGTATCACTATTTACTATTAATCATTTAATGAATTCCATTTCATTTAAACAATTCATTAAACATACCAAGGTCAAAAACAAAGGTATTTAATACAACTCACCTCAAAATGGCGACTCAATCAAATAATAACCTGAAAAGAATGAAGCTTCATTTACTCATGTTGTAATGACAAGATAATGAGATTCCCTTGCTTAATAAATCAATTCCATATCATGGTCTCAACATAACTCATAATGGCTAGCAATTCAATGAAAATTCAAGCACTCACATGGGAATTTTTAATAGAACACTCCTAACAAGACTATAAAGATATCACATGCATTAGTTATAATATATCTAACATGGTAACATAAAATATAAGATAAATTCAATCCAATTTCATAGATTCATAGCATAGTCTCTACTTTACTCACATTGGAAAGGCAATACAATTAAAACATGTGTTAAAAAATAATTGGCATTCATGTGTTAAAAGGGGAATGCAAACCATGTTCAAGGGGTAAAATCCAAAAAGGAATTTTCAAGAAAACTCACCCTTAGGCTGGTCCGGCGGGCAGTAGCTCCAAAATCACCTAAACTGATGGGAAAAATGAAAATAGGTTTAAATACTATCCAAACATTTGAATACGTTTTCAGATAAAGAAGAAGAATAACCTGAAGAATAGCTGGAAGATTCAAGGCCGGCAGTACCTCCAAAATCGCCTAAATCGGCTGCTGCTCCCGTTTTAGGGTTGTGTATCGCGAATGGGGGAGAGAACAAGCGGCTGGGAATTTGGGGAGAACCTTTGCCAACGGTTCTTAAAAACCGTTGTCATATGTTTATCTATCCCAACGGTTCTATAGAACCGTTGGGAAAAACCTCCCCAAAGCATATCTATACCAACGGTTCTCATGAACCGTTGGCAAAAACCTCCCCAAAGCCATCTATCCCAACGGTTCATGAGAACCGTTGGGAAAAAACATCCCAGGAAACATCTATTCCAATGGTTCTAATGAACCGTTGGTAAAAACCTCCTTCACCAACGGTTCTATCAAACCGCTGGTATTTAACTGTTGGGAAAGACCAGCATTCCAGTAGTGTTAATATATCATCTGCTAAATAAACTAACCATTAGATAAACTCATGATCATGCCACATTCTTTATTTTATATCTTTCAATTGTATGGTTAATTATTTATGTTTTTGGATGTTTTATCATGATCATATAAATAAATGAATTAAAAAACATGAAATATGGAATTAAAATAATTGGATCATACATAAATTTTAGTAGACATGGTTGATCACTTATGTAAAATCTTATTAGTATTAACAAGCATGTAAGAAGATAAAATGGGAAATTTATACATATAAAATTAAAATCCCTTAAATCAAAAATATGAGTCATTAAAGTCTTCCATTATTTAAGTTAAGATGAAACCGTAATTTAAAGTACTTGTTTGACCCAAGTCAAGGTACTTTTGATTATCGAGGAGTTTGGGTCGACTTAACTTTGTTCACATCAAGGGTCGACTGCCCGAATAGGATGTAGTGTAACTAGTAGTCAAATGTTGAGTAAATCCAAATCTAGGATTTCATGATTGAGAAGTCCACTCAACGGATCTAGGAGCAATGAGTTAACACAATTTCCAAGACCCACGTACCTAAATACCTTCGAATAGCTTGTCAGTACTACGTTTGGGAATTGAGAGGGGATATATAGATCATTGCCACTAGGATGTCCATGCGATAGGATATTCCAAAACCATTGGTGACAACTATTGGGATTTGATAAAATAGAGGGAGACTAATATATAAAATTTATTACATCACATATTTTGGTAATCACAATGAAAACTAAAATCTTCTTTTTAATTAATGAAGAGTATGGAAATCAAATCTTCATAACGCTATGATATTTTAGGATACATACCATGCCCTTATCTCCATATAATTCCAAGGGTGGTACAATTGTTTTATACACTAAACTACTATAGGGAAATTCAAACTATATGCCATAATTCCATTTACTCATTCAACCACCTCACAGAGCAAGTGAAGGTGAGTAGGATGCCTATATGAGGTCCATGAGGATTCTCCCACTATCTATTAAATTGGGATATCAGTTATGTTTGGAGAAATGGTAATGAAATGTAAAAACATGGATGTATATGCCATGAGATCACATCTTATATCACTCGAGGAGGATAAAGAGAGGCTTTAGATAAATGAGTGTCACTACACTATACTAGTGTAAACTGGAATAAGATGCTTAACTGTTGATCTTGTTTTCAATATATCGAAGTACATTGAGTAGTTGGAAATGTTTTCATATATATAGATAAAAAATTATCCACTAATCTCATACTATCATCCTTATCTTACAGATTCTCCTTATTCATCCATAATTATGAGATGAATAGTATGAATGAACATCTTAGGAATATTTTGACTAAGCTCCACCAGGTAAATTAGAGGTGCAGGGAGCTCAGTTCCATAACCCTTACGTTGAAATGAAAAGGTGAGGTTGAAAATCCCATGACCTACTCTATGATGATGAAACATTTATAGCGTCTTTTAACTAGATAAAAGAATCAAAGGTAATATAATGAACAAAGGTCTATTTGCTTACCATGTGGATAAAAAGGTCATTTGAAAAGAAATTACAATGAATTGAAGAAGCAATTAGTTTCATCTTCTTTAAGAATATATTTATTATAGAATATAATGTTTTTATTTTAATTCTTGGGTATTTAAAACATTTTTATTTTGATCCAAGAACCAAAGAAGTAAGGTGTGTTCTCCCAATGGTCGGAAAAGGGTGATTCCTATGTCAACGATGAGAAGCACACAGAAACATTAAAAGAAGTAAAGTGTGTTTTCTCAATGGTTGAGAAAGGTTGATTCCTATATCAGTGGTGAGAAAAAAATTACTTTAAAAGGAATGTGTTTTCTTCTAATGGTTGATAAAGGGTGATTCCTATATCAACAATGAAAAACACATGACTTATGATTGCCCAGTGGATCGATTATAGTTGAATTATTATTTTTGTTAAGTGTTACCAAACATTTGTATCAGTGTTTTATTGAACACAATAAGACATTATTATTTTTTTGAAATAAATATTGTTATGGAACACTACACTTAATTAATAGTTCAATAAAACTTGAATGATAAATATACAACATTGGCAATATATGATGAATATAAAGTCATAAGACTCAAACCTAGTATTGGAAGGATAATTCTTAGTCAAGTAAAACTATAATTTATATATACTCAGTATGATGTTTGTACTCTTTGGAGATAAAACTCTTAGATATATATCATACTAATTCCTTAGACTAAGAAACCTTTAGATGTAAAGGTATGACACAAAGCTTCCATAATTTGTACAAGCTTGGTGGAATGAACTATTCTAAGGTGAATCTATAGGTAAATTTATGTACTCTATGATATTCCTTTAAAAAAAATTAGGAATGATCAGTGTAGTAATGGATAAACTTGGGAAAAGTTAAAGGATCATTTAGGTGAGTTTTTCGAAGAATGTCTTAACCAAGTAATCACTGATATTTTAATTTAGAGTGAGGGTTTTCATAAACTCACAAGGCCTTATTCACATATTAGGTATAAGGAAAGATCAATGAACGAGTCTTATATATGTATCATAGTCTTTCATGATTCCTTTCTATATATGTTTTGTAAATAGTTGCATAAAAACTAACCACATGCCAACTATATTGACTAATGGACATTATATAAGTTACAATATGAAAGTAAGTCCATTATGTCACAACCACAGATGTTTGATGGGATCCATTTGTAAAGTTTTTTAAAGCTTCAAATGTACATCATAAAAACCCAAAAGTGCATCCAAGTTAATAATCTTATTACTACTAAGGATATTAACATCCCTGAGATAGAAAATGTATTAATTATACCAATTATATTTATATGAGTGAAGAACATCTCTTTTAAAATAGTGGGAGCAATCAAATACTTTAGTTAAATTTTGAATCCAAATACACAAGTTAGCATAAGAATAATTAAACTCCACAATTGTTAGTGGGGTGAATTGTTCCAGAGGCACATATTGTGTAGGATGGTTAAAAGCATAGTGATGGTTTTATTCACTACGGTGGGTGACATATTATTCAGTTAGAATAATAAATCCTATAGGGAGAAGTAAGTTGAAACTAACTATTATTGACAACTTCATATAAATTCAAAATAGATCCATGTACTAACTTTCATTCCGTATTTTTTTGGTTGATGTAAATTCACTTGTGGGTATTCAATAGAAATTATAAATGGATGGTAAAAACAAGATACCAATAAGGCTCGAATAGTTATACCAAACCATCATGCTTAAATCCATTTGAATTATACTTATCATAACTGCTATGATCATAATATTAGGCATCGAATGTCAAGGTCACCACCCTTGGAGATAACTTATGAAACATGTTTATATGACATGACTAGAAAGGTTGGAGAAATCAAAGAATTCCAATATGGAATGATGGTTTAAAGAATATAATTATGGGTTAAAAAAAGTATAATGATCATAGTATATTTATTTGAAACAAAATGTTGTTAGGTGTCTACAAGAAGTTAGTGGGATCTCTACAGTTTTTCAAGATAGATATGTTTGACAACATTTGGAAAATAGGTAATTAGTCCTACGTTAATTAAGACTATGGTTAATTTCTCAAAAGTGACTTAAGTAGAAACCCAAGTTCTAAATAAAATTATCTACCATCTTAGATCAAGGGTTTCTTAATCCAATTCATAGTATGCAGTTGACATGGTATTTAAAAATACTAGATGAAACAATTTACCTGAATCATTTTTAGTGTCACATGGAATTCTTGTGATGTATAGACTATATATGCCTAAGAGTACTTCAAAAATTTATCTCTCATTCTATGATATGTAATTAGGTTAAATATTTCATATGCATAGAGAATAAAATAAAAATATCAAACAAGGCTAGTAGAACAACATAGGCTGGAAGTAAAAACTATTTGACAGTGCTTAAGAAACTAAAACTAGATGAGTTCGTGGTAATTGGAGAAATGAGAATACTAGTTTTAAAGGGATATAAAAATAGTCTTCTTTAGATCACTTTGATATAGAATCAGAGTAAGACTAAGGTAATATGAAAGGGTAAAGCTTATTATAGCTAGTAGTTCTCAAATCTACATTCGACCAAGCATGTTGTGCCTTTTGATGCAACTTAACAAAAAAGTTTAGCAGCGATTTGTTCTAGATTTTGGAGATGTACCTAGATAGTTAAAAATTCAAATCATATCATGATGAATTTTAAAAATGGTATTATCCAAGATTTCAGGGATGGAAAAGAAAAAAAGTTATATACTTAGTGATATCGTCTCATGAGGGATTTTCCCAGAGTGATGAGGTCTCACTAAGTAGAACAACCATAGGTAATGCAACGAACCAGCTCGGGTCGGCCTGACACATCATCCAATCTAGTCTTCCATAAGGCCTCAAGCATGCCTCCCGAAAGGTCAGAGGATACTGACCAGTGACAAGATTCTAAAAGGTGCAGAGGGGAGACTATACCCTCTTATCAGAGTGTAATAACAATGAAAAATAACCAAAATCATACACATGAATCAACATCAGAGTAAACATAATAAATAAATTGAAACAAATAATGCTATAATAAATGAAATGCAACATACAGTCACACATACTCTCAAAGCATGAAAAAAATACAATTGGTTTCCCATTGGTCTGACCACATATAAAAAATAAACAAACTAAGAATAAATATAACCGGCTCTACTGCCACCACCGAGCCAAACCACATACCCAATCTCCACGATGCTAAAGCTGCACCAGCCTGATCCCGAGACTTCACATGAGTAGCTCTGTTCGATCAAGAAACATTGGGCCTCAACCCCATCCACTATGCAACATGTTCTCCGACCTAAAAGCAGAAATCAGGTCTGCGTGTGCACCGAGGTGCACGTATAGGGGGTGAGAAATAAATCTCAGTAGGTCACACCCAATGGTAAAACAAGAAATTTGTTTTCATAAAAAGTGAATGTACATGTGTTATGTCTAGCCTATCTAAAAACTAATAGAAACTAACATAAAATATACTACTACAAAAAATGGGACAAACAAACACAAGAAAGCAGCCAACCAACGAGTTTTAGCCTGACACCCATAGTAATCCTAGCCCCACTCTGGCCTCTTCCAGAGGATTTACAGCACATGACTCACCTATCTACATGACAACCGATGCATATTCCAGATCTACACAAGATCTTCAAGATGTCTAAATGCAACAAGCATGAATGTCAGACCGTAAGGCGTAACCGTAAGTTTCAAAAGGAACAACGTGAATCTATTGGGCACTAAGACTCCAATGACATGATCTGAACTAGCAATAAGAACATATAGGTTGACGCAACTAAAGAAACTGTCAGACCCGAAGGTCCTATAGAAATAATCAAGCACCAGCTATGGACCTGAAAAACATGTCCCATGGGATTCATAAAAACCAAGAGCACAAAACATCCATGGACCCAGAAGCGCAAAGCATACACAGTATAGAAAACCCACTACATGAGTTCTTTGACACCACACGAGCCTGAAGAGACACTAGTTAGGGATACCAATCAACTAAATGGGGGTTGCGCTCATTCAGACCGTCTATTAGCTCTCTAAGCTCGTCTAACAAAAAATCAACTAGTGGAGGAGAGAATAAAATCAAAACTTAGGGCCAATTCCCAATCCAAGATATCCCAAGAGTCTCTATCTCAAACCCTAGTCCTAATCAAAAACTCCATCAAACATCATGGCCAATGGCCAGCCGAACGTGGGATGATCCATCCTCGAACCCAATGTCCAAACAACTGAACTAGAAGCGTCAATCCACTCTCGTCCAACAAGAACAGGGCTCTCACGTTCTCCTAGATCTCAGTATCCAAATAAAACAACCACCACAGGCTCTCCATAACCCACCTCAGGGTCAAATTAAGCTCAGGGCTCCCACGGTCCCCAAGACCATGACATAAAGTAGCGTCCACTATAGGACTCCCCTGCCGCACCTAATCTCTCAAGCCACACCCATAAAGATAACCTCAACTAGCCCAAAGGCCACATCAAGAGAAGGACACCCTTCAAGGGGTTCCTCTAGCTAATCCAAAAATACGGCACACACCTAGTGATGAAACATCACAAATGGCCCTCAACGGCCTCCAATTGATCCTCAATCAACAAAACACCCAAAAGTGGGCATCCAAAAGCATAAGACCACCTAAATGGGCATTCACAATGGTTCGCATGACCAAATAAAAAGCAAAATACCCTACACATGGGTTCCTCATCATAGGCTAAAACAAAACATGTCATACGAGCATTCTCAATAGCCGACTATGGCAACCACTAATCACTTGATCAGAAACTAGCCCACAAGGGCATCCTCACAAGTCCCTCAGACTCATCTCAGAATTTCAACAACACTCAACTATAACAACCAAGAACTGGCACAACCGATGCTATATCTAACCTCCAACGAATGGTTATACATCATCTAGAACTCTCTCCCCACATGAGAGGCATTCTGTTGTGATTGATCTGACTCACCCCACCACAGGAGTATCCTTATCATCACCTCACTGCCCAACGAAAAACCACATGGACCACACTACATCCATCACCGAACGCAATGGATAAACATGGATGAACTGCTCACACCTGAGCACCAGCACGAAAACCCGCAACAACCACACTAAAAACCACTTAAATGGGGCTCACGACCTCCAACAACCTATGGTGCACTCCCCACCACAAGGCTTACCTTACTCTCCTCCTCAAGCACACAAGTGGATTCACACTCACACGAGTCAAGACCTAATTAAACTAGGATAATGCATCTAAAGTCACTGACCAAGCTCCTCACACAAGTTAGTTCAAGCAAACCAGATCACCCTTGACACTCCCATTCAAAATCGAGGAATCTCCCTCATGCTAAGATCAACCACACAACTACACTCCACACATGCGTCGATCCAAATCCCCAAACACCTAACCACGCATGCACTGCACTACCCAAGGTGCAACAAAAAATGAACAGGTAAAGGGTCCAACCAAACCTACCCTCTCAATCCATCCATGAGAAAAATGAATGAACCCTAGAATCTTGTCCACAATCCAAGAACCAAGAACCAAAACAAACCATAAATCCACAATCTTAAGTGTATCACACTAGGTGAAATCACGCAACTGTAAAATTGGAATCCAATAACTGCAATCTCATGCCCTGGAAACTTGGACTTCGTACCAGAAAAGGTGTTCGCAACACACCAGTCCAATATCCATCACAAGTTTCAACACATTCCTAGAACACTTGTCTACCAAACTCCTCAAATCATAAAAATAAAAACCTCTGATAACATTTTGTAATGAACCAGCTTGGGCTGAACTGACACGTCGTCCAATATGGCCTGCCACAAGGCCTCAAGCACGCCTCCCCAAATGCTAGAGACTATCGAACTACGACGAGTGTCAAAAAGGTGTAGTGGGGAGACTATACCCTCTGGTCAGAGTATAATAACATTATAAAATAACTAAACTCATACATAGAGATCAAAATTAGAGTATGTATAATAAATAAACTGAAACAAAGCATGCTATAATAAATGGAAGACAACATAGAGTCATACAAACTCTCAAAGCATGCAAAACATACAACAGTTGGTCTCCCACTAGGCCGACCACATATACAAAATAAACAAACTATAAATAAATAAAATAGACTATACTTCCAACACCGAGTCAAACCACATACCTAGTTTGAATGATGCTCGAGCTGCACCAGCTCAATCCCAAAACTCCACATGAGCAACTCCACTCAATCAAGCATCCCTAGGCCTCGACCTCATCATCTCTGCAACCTGTGCTCCAACCTGAAAGAAAAAATTAGGTCAACACGCACACTGATGTACACATATAGAGGGTGAAAAATAAATCCCTGTAGGCCACCCCAATAGAGAACCTATAAATCTATCATCATAACAAGTGCATGCACATGTGATATGACCAGCCTAGCCGAAAACTAACAGTAGATGGCATAAAAGAAACAACTGCAAAAAAATGGACAAACACAAGAAGGTAGTCAACCAATGGGTTTTAGCCCGACACCTAAAATAAGTCTACCCTAGATTTATACCCTACCAGAGGATTTACAACATGTGACTCACCCAACCACATGACAACCGGCATGTCTGCCAAATCTACACAGGATCCCCAAGACATCTAAATGCAATAGGCATGAATGTCAGATCCCAGGGAATAACCATAGGCATCCACACGAACAATGCACATATACTGGGAACTAGGACTCCAACAACATGATATGAACTAGTGATGGGAATATTTAGGTCGACACAGATAGAGAACCTGTCAGTCTCAAAGGTCCTTCAGAACGAATCGAGCACTAGCTATAGGCCTGAACAAAATGTCCCATGAGATCCATAAAAAATTGGGAGCACACAATATCCATGGCCCCAAGAGAACAAAGCATCCACGGTACACAAAACTCATTCCATTCCATGAGTTCCTCAACACCTTATGAGCCTGAAGCCACACTAGTTGAGGCTAACACTAAACTAGATGAGAGTTTCACTCATCCAGATCATCCATTAAATCGTAAGACTGTCTAACCACAACCAACCAGCAGAGAGAACCAAATCAAATCTTAGGGCCAACACCCAATCCAAGATATCCTAAGGGTATCAAACCCTAGTAATAATCACAAACTACCTCAAACATCATTACCAAAGGTCAACCGAATGTGGGGTGATCCAACCTCGAACCCACCATCCAAACAGTTGAACTAGCAGCGCTGATCCACTCTCAACCAATAAGCACAGGGCTCTCATGGTTCCATGGATCTCAGCATCCAAAACAAACAACCAACACGGTCTCTCCATAACCCACTTCAGGGTCAAACCAAACTCGGGGCCCCCATAGTACCCAGGGCTACAACATAAAAAGACGTCCACCACAAGACTCCCTTGCTGCACCCAAGATCTTGGGAAACACCTGTAGAGACAACCTCAACTGGCACAAAGGCCATAGAAAGAGAAGAAAACCCTAAGAGGGGTACCTCTATCTCATCCAAAAGTACATAACATGCCTAGTGCAGAAACATACCAAACAGACCTTGACGACCTCTAACTGACACTCGATCAACAACACAACCAAAAGGGGGCATCCAAAACATAAGACCGCCTACAGGTGAATTTACAATGGTCCTCATGACCACCTCAAAATAAGGATACCCTCCACAAGGTTTCCTCAGCACAAGACAAAACAAAACATGTCATATGGGCATTCTCAACAGTTGACTACAACAACCACTAATCACTTGATCAGAAACTATCCCACAAGGGCATCATCATGAGTCCCTCAGACTCATCTAAGAATCTCAACAACACCTGACCATAACCGCAAACCAAAGGAATCAACACAGCCCAAAGGATCCAGTAGCTCTGGTCCCCAAACCAAAGAGATAAACCTCAACAGCTCTAACCACGAGCAACTAGTCCCGACATGCAGGGACTAACATAGTTCTCCTCAAATATACTGCTCGATCATGCCTACCAAAATTTATCCAAAGAACCTCAAACAGATCTTCATGGAATACTTGATCCAAGCTAATCATCGAGCTCAGAACCCTCACCCAGGCCTCGTAGATCACAACCTAAATCCCCAGGAGGATTATGAAACCAAATATCAAGGAAAACCTCCTCCCGAACTCTCACAGTCCAAAAAACCATCTAGATGGTCTCTGGACACCAAAAGGATATCACCATCATAGTCTATGTGAAAAAATGCCCAGAATGGACTACTTACAAATCCAATTCTGACTCTAGGGCGAAAAATATAAAAAATAGACCAAGTACACGATGTATAACCCCAGAAGTCCTCCCTAGTCATGTTCCTTAGGCCACTCGGTGTGTACTTTCCCGAAGTACATGGCATGTGGAAACTGTACACATCCTGTACCCCAGCATGGGTACCTTCCTATGTACCTAAACCCCACTCAGCGTGTAGAATGCATGAGTACATGGTGTGTAACCCCACATGGGGTCCCCACCCATGTACTTGGTCATGCACCTCAACCGCACTCGGTGTGTAGAACACCTGAGTACATGGAGTGTAACCCCACATGGGGTCCCCGTCCGTGTACCTAGCCATGAACCCTACATGGGCATTTGTAGACTGTACACAGTGTGTACCCCAGCATGGGTACTTGCATGTGTACCTCAACCCCACTCGGCCTGTAGAATGCCCAAGTACATAATGTGTAACCCCACATGGGGTCCCCACCCGTGTACCTACCCATGCACCCTGAATGGGTGTTTACGCCTACATAGCGTGCACCCCACATGGACACTGGCAGTGTACCCTATATGGCCAAGTACTGACACACAGGGTGTCTGGCTGAGTACTCGACCACACCCTAGAAGCCCACTACATGACATGGACTCCTGGTACACAGTGTGTAGTTCCAAAAACTCATCCTCCCCAAACAGAAAGAACACACAGTGTGTGTTCTATGAACAAAATGTTGTGTACATGGGTTTTTTCAAATGGAAACCCCTCAAAATGGCCCGATTCCTCACCGAAATTCCCAGATCAACCCACAAGAGGTCTCAAACAACCTAAACAAGGCTTTAAAAATAGAAAAAACTGAAACTACAGGGATTTGAGGTATAAAATGTAAAATGTTCCTACCTACAAAGATGAATCTTTACATCAATATATGATCTCCACACGACAATACGGTGTGTCATGAGTCCGGCGCGACTCGATCTCTACGTCGGCGTCTCATCTTCTCAATCTGCATCTCTTCTCCCCCTCCCCCTCTCTTGGCTAAAGACCCCAAAGAGGGGGGGGGGGTCGGGTGTACGTGAAAATCTAAGGGAAAATAAATAAGAAAGAAAAAACAAATAAAAAAAAGAAAACAAAAAGGGGGTCCAGGCCTAAGCCCGACCCCGACACCTGTGTAAGGTTATGCCTCACCTAGGCAAAACCTCTCATTATGGACTCAAAGAAGAAGACATGATCTCAATCTGAGGATCTATTTAAAATATAAAACTGAATGAACATGCGCGAATAAATTAATATTTAATTATTTAAATATTAAATATTCCATAAAAATTTGAACGGCTAATATTTCCACCAAACTCCAATCCCAAGGTAAAAAACCTATTTCGGGACCAACAGAGTGGTTAGGAAAAAATAAATGAGAACATATTACAGGTGAAATTACCATTTTTTCCCTAAAACACTTTCGGGAATAAAAAGGTTCAAATTTCCCTTGATTTTCTCATTTTGAGACGATGCGGGTTGTCACAGGTAACATTGTGGGCCCAACAGTTATAGTCATATCTCAGTAGAAACATGTTTTTCATGTGAGGCTAACCAATATAATAGCTGGTAGTTGTCTCCAGTGCAAGTGGGAGACTGTTAGATTCAGTTCCTTAGAAACCAACTACTTTAAAAATTAAATTATCTAAATATTAATAGTATTGAATATTAAATAATATTTTATCACATTATGATCATTCTTCTGCATGAAATCTATGTGATAATGTCCTAATAGTACTTTTCATACCAAAAGGTTATGGGAGTTTCTCGTTATGATGAAAACTTTGAAGTGCAATGACAGTATTTTTAAATCTGTGTTTTATGGTCATATGATATCATTTAATGGGACACAAATGATATAGGATATTAGGGGTAGGGGGCTCATAAGACATCGGGACTTCTCTAATAAATTTTTTCCTTGATAATCTCCAAGAAAAAGAGGTTATGAGAACTTGACCTGTCGGTAGAAAATCCACATTTATATGTGTCATCGGATGTTCCTATCTACATGCATGTGTAGTCATCCTTAAACTTTATGATTATTATTAATTCATATAATGAGTCACATAATTTTATGTATTGTTGTAAACCATGACGATATATGTCCATGGATAAGTTGGGTACGTTTAAAGCATCATGATTGATGTTTCATTAATCAATAATGCAAGGAATGAATTTTATTTTATGTTCTTTAACAAAAATTGATATCTCAGGATCTTTGATGAGAATGAGACTTCTTGATTAAATCCATGGACATGATGTTTTTTCGGTAAGTTCATGTCTAGAAATTCAAAGAAATGGGCATTGATCACATAGATTTATGACACCAGTGTGCAACCTTCTAAATTAGATGTCATGACAAAGGGATTATACTACACAGTGTATGTTCGTACGATGTTGTATGTTCGTAGGATTTTGTATGTCATTGAGACATTAAATTATTTCTCTATGGGTTTCTCAATGTATTTTTAGATGCTAATATTGAACTTTGGGTGGTTCTGCTAAATGCAACTGAGAATGAGGCCTAGAAGGCCACACACTAGTTGTATTAAAGATTTTAATTAAATTCTATATGAATTTAGAAAATTGAATAAATATTATTCTCATATGTGGTTTAAAAATTATTCATGTTTGTTTGATCACAAATATTCAGTCACTGATTATTCAAGAGAATACATATGAGTTGAATATTCAATAAATATTTATTTTTTATTTAGTGAATATAATATTTATTTCTTTATTAGTGAATGCAATGATATTTATTTATTTAAATAAGCAGTCATTATTAAATGTTCAATAAATACAAAAAACATAAGGGTTTTGCAAATGGTTCAGTGAGAAATGATATATTAAATATTATTTGAATAAATTTTTATTTATTCAATAAATAATATTTATTTATCTATAAGTTTAGAGAAAGTAAATAATAATAATATTATTATTATTTAGACATGGGGTACGATGGTGATTAAAATAATAATAAGGGATCATGTGTAATTATTTATCATCTAACCCTAGCTTTATTTAAAATTTATTATATCATTCTCAATCCTAATCGTTATTGTGCCCAATGAAAGTCTAGAGAGAATTATCTTAATCCCTAGAGAGTTATTCAACTAGAATGCTCTCAAGAACAGAAAGTATTTATTATCCTTTACCTTCTTGAGTCTAGAGATAAGAATAAGAATCATTCCACCTCAAAGTTATTATTGGGGAGATCAATGAAGAATGATGCATGCGTTAGAATATTCTATGCTAGCATCTGGGATTTCTACGATGACGTTCGAAGGATTGTGGTGAAAGTGTGGATCCCCGTTGGAGGGATTCTATCCTTAAATCCTCTAACGCAATGATGGTACAACATGAAGTTGTCACCTAATTCATCAACGAAGAAATAATTTGAACGATATGTAATTATTCATCTATATAAATTAATGATACATTATATGTGATGATCCTATCTCATGGATTTTGGGGTTGCGATTCATCTACTTTTGAGGTGAGGTCTAAAGAAGTTAATGAATTTCCATTTTTTGTAAAAGGCCTGACTGATTCCATTGTGACCTGGAACCTTTAATATTGGCACTTTTACTGGTGTCATCACTGTCGGAGTCATGGGTCATGATAGCAACATCTATGAGTAACTCCTTTTGGAAGAGGGACTTGGTGTTAGAGGAAATCTAGAATTTCATCCTGAATGAGGAACTTGGGAGAAGGGAAGTTCAATCACCTTCTGAAAACACACTAAATGTCGATGGAAGGGGATGTCAAACTTAATAAAGAAGTCATTGATAAAAAGAATATAGATTAAGATAAATGAATAGAGGAATGTTGGTTGGACCAGGTCTCACATGTTGGCATTATGGGAAGAAGGGGAATCTGTAGAAGAATTGCAAAGATCGATGCAAAAATTCAGAAAATTTTACATCTGGAGGATTGAATTTCATGAAATCAGTTTAAGGGAGGTAACACATTGTTACTCAGTGTCAACATTCTAGTGGAATCGTGGCTGATTGATTCTGGTGCATCATTTAACTCAACAATAGAGCAGGGATGCATGGTGAATTATGTATCCAGATGATTCGACAAAGTGAACTTGGTGGATGACGAAGCACTAAAACTTGTGGGTAAAGGTGATGTGAACATTCGAATGAATAATGGAGGGTTCTTGAAACTTAAAGAAGTTAAATGCATCCCAAGGCTATGGAAGAACCTTATTTTCATGTGAAATATTGATGAGGTGGGCTATGATACTCACTTTTCCAATGATGTTTAGAATGTAACTTGAGGTTCCATGGTGGTGGTACATAGAGTAAAATATAAGACTCTTTATCTAACCAGAAGGTCATATGGAGTAGTAATTGTTAGAGTATTTACATCTGAAAATTGGGAGTTGTGTCATTTTAAACTCGAACATATTAGCGAGAAGAGCATGGAGGTTCTAAAAAAGGCATATTAAATATTGATCACACATACATCATAAGTTATGAGAATTGTGTGCTTAGGAAACAAAAGAGTGCTTCATTCAATTTGAATGGTTGGAATCCCAAAGCCTAGAAGTTATTTATTTCTCACTTAGATGTGTGGAGGCCAGCCCCAATTCAATATCATAGAGGTTCCCTTTATATTTTCACTTTTATTGATGATGACACGAGGAAAGTATGGGTACTTTCTCAAACAAAGGATTGAAGTTTTCAATGTGTTTGTTCAATGGAAATCAATAGTGGAAAGAGAAACTAGTTATAAGTTTAAATGTATCAAATCCAATAATGATGGTGAGTAAAATGACAACAACTTCTGAAACTTCTATTGAAAGAAAAAGATTAAGCTATAGAATTAAGTTCCCATTACACCACAAGAAAATGGTGTGGCATAACGAATGAACCAGACATCGACTAAGAAGGCACAAAGCATGCGACTGCACTCCATAATTCCCAAGAAAATTTAGATAAAATAAATCAACACTGATATACCTAGTAAATAGAAGTTCATCATTTGGAATGGAAAAAATATACTTAAAGAGTTATGGTTTGATAAATATATGAAATTTTACAACCTCAAAATTCGTACGTTAATGTTGATTCTAAGGAAAAGGGAAATAACAATTCAAAGTCCAAGAAATGTTTCCTTGTGGTGTATGGAAATATGATTTTTTTTGAATTTAGAATAACCATAAATGGAAGATTATCAGATGTCAAAATATTCTCTGCAATGAAAAGGTTATTTGAAAGGACCATAAATTGGCTAATAAGGAAGTTGAGAGCAAGGTTTAAATTGATCAAGTCCAGGTTGATCTAAATGGGGATACCTAAAGATGAAAACTTCTAAAGAGTTCATATGAAAGCATTGAAAGTCTAGAAGTGGGACTACAGGAAGATGTGCCAAAATGCTCAAAGACTACTAAAGATTGAGGGGAAGCTCCAGAAGATAGAGCATTGGAAGATGGTGCTCTGGAAGTTAGAGCAACGAAAATAGAAATATCGGAAATAGCAGAGTCACACATCAAATTATGAAGATCATATAAAGTCAGGTGTCTTATCCAAAGTTTTGGGGTTGATATGAACTTTCAACCTCTAATGAATTCTTACAAACCTGAATTCTCAAAAGAAGAGGCAACTCTCAATGACTCGGAACAGTGGGATTCAACGATGAATGAAGAAATGTCTTCATTTGAATCCAATAGAACTTGGGAGATAACAATTTTACCATGGGGAAAAGAGCACTCAAAGAATAAGCTAATAGAATAAATAGATATAAGGCACAACTGGTGGTAAATAGATTTCAAAAGAAGGAATTGATTTCTTGAAAATATTCTCACCGGTAGTTCATGATACTATCCAAATGGTGTTATGCTTGGTTGCTTCTAATGATCAATATCTTGAGCAGATGGATGTAAATACAATATTTCATTATGGTTCCTTAGAGGAAGAAATTTACATGAAACTAATGAGTTTCTAAAATTATCGAAAATAAGACCTTGAATTGAAGCGAAGTATTTATGGCTTGAAGCAAGTACCAAGGAAATGGAATCATAAATACAACACCTTCATGACTGAGGAAGGTTTCACTCGGAGCATGGCCGCTATTACTACTAGAAGTCATGGAATTATGGAAGATACATCATGATTCTCTTTTACATGGATGATATACTACTTGTGGTCCGACGATTTCAAGGATTCAAAAGTTGAAACATGATTCATCTGGAATAATCGAGATGAAGGATCTTGATCAGGAGAAGACAATCATGGTAATAGAGATTGAATTCAAAATAAAAGTAGGGACTTTGGTTATATCTCATAAGGAAAACATATGGAAGGTAATAGATCGATTTTGGATGACCAAATGCATGCCTGTTCTAACTCATCTTATCGACACATCAAATTTTCCAAGGAAAAGGTCCCTAAAACATAAGATAAGGTTCGATAAATGGAAAATATTTCATTTTCATCACCAATAGTAATCTTAATATATGTTATGAAATGTACCTGGCTAGACATTTCATTTACGGTGGGAGTGGTGAGCTATTTCATGTCAAATCAAGTAAGGGATCACCGGGAGGCTATAAAATGGACTATCTAGTACTTGAAAGGGTTGGAAGATATAACCTTGTTCTTTGGATAAGATGATACACTGCAAGGTTACATCAATGGTGACTTTCTTGGGGATTTAAATACCCAAAAGAGCACCATGAAGTTTGTGTTTACCTATAGAGGGATGACAGTCAGTTGGATGTCATGGATGCAACTGGTCATAAATTTGTCTACAAGGGAAGAAAAGTGAATAGATGAAACATAGGTAGAGTATTTGGTAGCAACATAAGTGGGAAAGGAACTAGAATGGTTGATGCACTTGTTGAAGGAGATTAGAAGCTATCTGAAAGGTGGAGTTTCAGGACCCCCTCCCCACAAAGTGTACTTATCCTAGTCCGGTAATGAGATGAGAGAGATAGTGACCCCTGAGTCCCACCTCTAGTAGGCCCCGGGTAGGCAACTAGCACCTAGGGTATAATAAACTCACAAATGGAAGGCATTACCCTCTAAGTGAACACATGTGAAAGAGAGAGATAAGAAAAACACCAAACAAACTCCACTTAGATTAAAATATAAAAGAAATACCAAGTACACATATGTAATGTCATGCAAAAATTACTGCAACTGAAAGGGAAAACTGCAAGTACCAAAAGAAAGTAAAACAGTAGTGACCACAAAGCCTGAATAGCTCCTGCAACCCCAAGCTAGTAGTAACCAGCCTGATCTCCAACCTGCTCCAAGTGACCTGAAAAACAGTTTATATATATGTAGGGTGAGTATAATAGTATACTTAGTAGGATCATCCTCGGATCCTCTCATGCAAAAGTAAAGAAAGAATGATAAAGAACAGTGAACAACAAGTGAAACTAACTCATCAGCTAAACAGGTATACTATGTTCCCAGCCTCACCATGGATACTCTCAAAAAGTATTGAAAACAAGATTATATAATATAATAAAGAATATCAAGGGAACCCTGATACCACTTCCCCACTAGATTGCCACTTTTCCCCAACATCGCACGTCATAAGCATCTCTCTTCAAAAAAGATTGCCCGCACACACCTGGGAGAAGAACCACAACATGCACCTCGTGCAAAACAACCACCACATCCATGTAACCAAGGTAACTATGTAGTTTCTAGGATCCACCATAGCTTTCATAATGTGTATCATATATCGGGTATTATACCTCAAGCCATTACAACCCATACACCAAGTAAGGATCCTAAAGTCACCACAACCAATACACGCTACACCTATAGTAGTCCATAGGAAAGTATATCCAGAATATACGTGTCTGAATAAACACAAGCCATTACAACCCTCAAACACATATATGGGTAAAACTAACCACCGTGCCTACCAACACAAGTAACTACCAAGAGAAGAGAGTGGGGCCAAAGGGGGTAGTCAGTCATCCATCTGCCCATCGGGATGTTGGGGAAAACACCCCCTAGGGCTCAGAATCCCTAGGGTGCTAGTCACCATAAGCGACAGGGTGGGGTAGTGTATAGAAACACAAAAGGTACAAAATATATTATAGCTCACAACCACACTATGTGCATAACCTAGTCTTAAACTCAACTGCAACTAATGTCTCTCAGACTCTCAGCTGCCACTACTAAGACTATGTATCTTATAAGTGAAAAACCATTTAAAGAGATACATTGGATTACTTTATCCCTTTTTATCAATTGAAAATTATGTTAATTAATTATTTAACCATTAATTAACTATTATCATTCCACATTACATTTCATTATCACCACACCCAAAGTTCCATGCCCTTCAGTCATAACCAAACTAAGTCCATGGTTCCTTTAAATTGTAACCTCACCATTGCATCCCAATAAGCTCCAACCCCACAGGTTAAAATCATTTATTTAATCATTTATTAATAGAATTATCACTTCTCCATAATTCCAGGTATTCTAGAAAATCATTACAAGCTTCCAAACACAAGGGGATCAACACGGTGAGTAGATGAACTACCAGTCAAGTCTTTGCCACCTATAGCTGGAGTGCATGCCCATCCATCATCAAGAAGCTAAACATAGAAAGTACATGGAATACCCCATGTGTTTTTGCCTCTTTTGGAAGGAGGTTAAGTAAGACCATATGCCTAAAGAAGTGGAGAAAGTAAAGAAGATGAACAACCAATAAGATTCAACAATCATCCAATATTCACATCCAACTCATTTCATAATCTCAGGTGCCCTCCCCGACACCCACATGCATAAATTGATTCATATCGCCACCCTAGGCATCAAATGCTACCACAAAAACTAGGCCTCCCTATCCCCACATATCAAAATAGTCATCCATGATCACATCATAGCATAATAATTAGGAAAAAACAAGCAACTAGGCTCTTGGACCTAATCAAGGCATTCATCCTTCACAAATAACGATCACTCACGGCTCCAAAGCATACAGATCTTGGCCTTTACAAGCAATTGGGTAACTCAAAACCCTACCAAGCACTATCCTTTATCAACAAATGGGTCTTTAATCTATCTTGAATTAACTGATTCATTATTAGTAGGTTCCAACTATGGGAAACCTAACCAGCAAGTTACCACAACTATCACAAATTAATTAAACATAATTACTACATCCATTTTATTATCATCAAATTACAAAAAAAAAACAAATTCATTTATATGTCACTTTATCTTTGGACAATTAATTTACAATTAATCTCAGATTTACGTTCTTTACCAATTTCCATCAAGAATGACATGTTAAACAACCAAATCCAAGATATCACACTATCTAGTAAATCAAAAGGCAACAACATACGATTAGAACCAATTCTTTAATCCGATTCAAATATTTTTTATGTCAATTCCATTATGATCCAGTGGGATAAAACATGATAACTTTACTACTACACATAAATAGAATATAGAATACATGAATCTTCTACCTCAAATGGTTTCCAATGTTTTTTGCATGAGAATGAGCCAACGCAACAGATCACGATCATCTCTCCCGCAATGACTGCATTCACATGAGGATGTCAGGGCATGACCGCATTAACCAACACCCAACAAAGGTCCATTAGAAACATAGATATCACATTTCATAACATATAAATGATAATGGGAGGAAACCGATTTAAGAATCCACAACAATAGAGATATATCATACCTTCTATCAAAGACGGATCGACGCTTCCTACTTGCACCAAAGTAGGGGTGCATAGGAAGGTAAAACTCAGTCCAAGGATACAACACAATCAAACATCTACTCAAGAAATAAAGTTTTAGGGAACCTCGTACTAAGATTAAGGAGAATAAACTAATGACAGGAAGGCCCCCAACTTAGAAGTATCAGATCTGAGACTCACAGAACGTGAAACAATTGAATTTCCATTAAAGACAGATCGCAATAACCCATGCAATTTGACCAAGTAAAAACCTTGGGAACCTTATAGATTTAATGATAGGAGTTATATGTTCTTTCAATCAGCCTCAAATCCCTTAAAAAGAGTCTTTGAATGAATTTTACATCAAATAAAATGTCAAACGGGGGAAATTGTAGGAAGCTGGAAACACTGTTCACCGGTTGATCTGGAAACACTGTAGCACCTACTAACAGTTGAAGGTAACTCATCAACAGATGAATCACCGACAGATGAATCAATGATAGTTGAAGATGACTCACTGATAGAAATTTTTACATATGTCTCACTAACAGTTGAATACGACTCACTGATAGCACTGTTCACATCTGTCTTACCGACAACACTGTTCACAAAACTAGAAATATTGTTCACAGAACTAGAAATACTGTTCAAAGAATTGGAAATTTCCCAAAGTACTAGAAATAAGTCACCTTCACCTCCCAGAACACCTCAATCACCAGATTTTCACAAAGGAATGGACCAGAGAGGTTCTGACCATTACATCGGATACCTCTCAAAAAATTCTCGTCCTAAAGAATCCAAAACCAACCCAGAGAGGAAATGAAAAAGGGTCTTAAAACCACCATTAGAAATACCTATCAAGTCTATTTCCACCAAAGGAGCTTAACCAATTCCTCAAAGGAACAATGTGTAACCATGTGAAAACTACAATCAGCTCCGAACTACTCTCCCGGGGGGGTACCTCTCAAAAAAGTGTGAGCCACAATAAGAAATAAGAGAAGTCATCTCATAAACAGGAAATGTATACAACCACAAGATGAATGTAATTATAAGAAAAGAGATAAACATCAAACAGATCAGGGTATTGAGCACGTATCTATGACTCACATTCCCAAGTACTCTCCTCTATGCCACCGTGCCTCCACAAGACACGAATCAAGGGAATAACACACCCACAAAACACCTTCTCCTTGCAGTCTTGGATCTCTACAGACCGTTCCTTGAAGGTCGAGTCATCATCAACATCGATATCTCCCTAATTGATAACATGAGAGTCATCATGAATATAATTATTGAGCTTTGACACATGAAAAACATTGTGTATACGACTCATCTGTAGGGGAAGTGACACCTGATATTCCATGGCTCCAATATGATCCAACACCCCGAAACACCCAACAAACCAGGTAGAAATCTTTCCCCCATGATCAAACCTTCGTTGCTCACGATGGGGAGTCACCTTCAAAAACACATGATCCCCAACGTCAAACTCCAAAGGTCTCATCCTATGATTAATATAGGATTTATGATGATCATGCACTGCCTTCATCCTCTCACGAATCACCTGAACCATCTTTGTCATGTTCTGTACTAGTTTTGGCTCGAGAATTACTAACTCTCTGACCCCAGTCCATCACAATGGAGAACAGAAAGGCCATCCATACAAGGTTTCAAATGGCATCGTACCGATGGTGGAGTGTAAACTATTATTGAAGGTGAACTCCACCAAGGGTAAGTGCCTCATTCATGAACCTCCAAAATCTAGGACACAAGAGTAAAACATGTCTTCAAGAGTCTAGATGGTCCGCTCTGTCTGACCATCCATCTATAGATGAGAAGCAGTGCTAAGGCATAACTAAGAACTGAAATCATGCTAGATACCTCTCCACACCCTGGAGGTAAAATAAGGATCTTGATCAGAAATGATCATCCTAGGGACCCCGTGGAGTCTCACCACCTCCTCTAGGCACTACATCAAAAAAACCTCCACTAAGCTCAACCCCTTGATCTCTATAAAGTGGAATGATTTCATAAAACAATCCAAAGCTACCCATATAGCATCATAGCCTACCTGAGCTCGAGGTAAACTGGTAACAAAGTCCATCGATATGTACTCCCACTTCTACTAAGAAACATCTAACGGTTGTAGAAACCCACTGAGAACACGGTGCCTGACCTTCACCTTCTGAAAAACCAAACATTGAGACGCAAAATCTGAAACTGCATGCTTCAACCCAGGGCACCAAAACTGACTCCTCAAAGATCAATACATATTTTTCACACCAGGATGTACCGCTAAAGGTGAAATATGGAACTCCCTGAGAACCATCTCCTATACCGCCAAAGGAACAAAAAGTCTTCCCTGAAACAACTCTCAGTGTTGTTCATACTCAAACCAACCATCAAGGGACTCACCACAAACAACTCGGTCTCTCCAGACCTCCACCTCAAGATCCTCCAAATGGGAATCTTCCACCTGCTTCACCAAAGATGACTGCACCATCATCTGAAAAAGAAAACCTATGCCCCCAACTTCTCCCATATTGCAATGTAATGCTAAAAGTTCTTCCATTACTCTCTAGTAATCACCTGATCATGCACTGCATCACTACGCGACTTCCTACTCGGTGCATTGGACACAAAATTCACCTTATGAGATTTATATGAGATTTCAAAGTTGTAATATTATAATAATTCCATCTACCGACATTTTCTCAATTTCAAGTCATGCTGGGAGAAAACATACCTCATGATTTTATGATCGGTGAAGACCACAAAGTGCTCTCTGATGAGGTAATGTCTCAAAAACTCCAGGGAAAACACCACTTCTTCCAACTCAAGATTGTGGGTGGAATAGTTATTCTCATGAGAACATAATTATAGAGACCCATAAGAAACAAATGATCTCTACAACATTAGAACACATCCTAACCCCAAACATGATACATCACAGAAAACCTCAAACTGAACTCCTTCTACTGGCAGAAAAAGAACTGGATCACTAACCAAATTCTCCTTCATATTCTTGAAAGATGTATGACACTGATCAGTTCATATGAACACATGATCTTTTCTGGTCAATGCTATCAGAGTAGTCACAACTTGAGAGAAATCGACTATGAACCCCCTGTAATAGTCTATAAGACCAAGGAAACTTTGCACACATACCACTTTCTTGGGGGATACCCAAGATAAAAATTCTTTATATATTCTATGAATCCACAACTACTCCATACTAGGATACAACATGCCCCAATAAAAATACTTCTCAATCCCAAAAATTACAATTCGGAAACTTCCCAAACAGCTGAAATCGACGAAGAACTCCCAAAACTGCACTAAGATGCTCTACATGCTCCTCCTTAGGCGTGGAGTACACAAGGATGTCATCGATGAAGACCACCAAAAAATTATCCAAGAACTCATGAAAAATAGCGTTCATCAAACCCATGAACACAGCTGGATCATTTTTCACACCGAATGGCATCACAATGAACTCATAATGTCCATGATGACAACAAAAATAATTCTTCAAGATATCTCTATCCATCATATGCATATGATGATATCATGACCACAAGTCGATCTTCAAGAACCATCTTTCACCCTTCAGTTGATTGAATAAATCATCAATACATGGAAGAGGATATTGATTCTTTACTATCACTTTGTTCAAGAAATGATAATCGATACACAACCACAATCTATCATCAACCTTCTTCACGAACAAAACTGGTTCATCCTACGATGACACACTCGACCAAACAAAACCACACTATAATAGACCATAAAGATGTATACATAGCTCCCACAACTCAAAATGCATCATCCTATATGGAGACATCGATATAGGAGACGCTCCTGGCTGTAGCTCGATCCTGAACTCGATCTCTCATTGAGGGGGTAATGATACAAACTCTTCTGGAAAGACATTAGGGTACTCTTACATGAACCTGAGAAATTCAAACTATTGAACCTACATCGAACTCAACATCAACTCATCCCTCAAGGATGACAAGGACAAAACACGTCTCTGACCCATCTGAGGGTCTCGCTCACCAATAAACACTGTTGTCTCTCCATCAGCATCGAATAACACCACCGGCCTCTTGAAGAAATCCACGATAGCTTGCACCAAATAAAACCAATCCATGTAGAGGATGAAATAATATGGTTGTATTCATAAAAATAGGAAATATCCCCAATAGCAGTGCTGCCCCAACACTAGCTCACGGTCTCTATATACTTTAAACAAGTCAGCTCAACCTCCAACTGGCGTACTCAACGCCAAGGAAACCAGAAGCCTCTCTACCTCAAGTCCCAAGGAATGGACAAGGGTAGGTGATATGAAGGAGTGTGTCACTCTTGAATCAAACAAGGCATAAAACTAAGTAGAAAATAAGAAAAGGGTACCTCGAACGATGTATGGCTCACCCATCACTGGCAGCACTAAAAAATGAAGTTGGCCACAACTTTCTCCACGACCTCTCTGACTCTGATGATGACCACCACCACAGCTGCACTCTACTCTCTGGGGATAGGGAGAATCCCAGGGTTGTCCTCTTTCTTCCTCATTTGGTATCTGTTGATCCAAATATAGTGCAACCTACTGTTGCTACCTTGGCTGGAACAACCTTAAGGGGGAACTTGAAGTGGAACACCCAATACACGTTGACTTCTCAGAAAGGTCAGGGACTCTCATTGTTGATGACCTCAACCTCCATAAGAAAAAAAATCACCTGATCCCTTGGCATAGGTATGAGAGATTCTTCCCCTGGAGAAATGAGGTACTAAGGGCTGGGACCTACCCTTGGCCAAACAAAAACTCTTTTTCCCTGAAAATCGGGAACCCCAAACCAAAGCTCTTCTTCGCAAGGAATCTTGACGACTCCCCTCTCATGATGATCTAGTTCTGGATAACATCCTCTTGATGAACTATGCCCTCGACAACACCTCAAGATATGTCCTTAGCATAAATGGGGTGACTGGTGCTGGATCACTAGACACAAATCCTTCTTGAAATGACCCGCCCTAGCCTCCTCATCTAGAAACAGGTCTGAAGCATGTCGTAAAAGGTCCCTAAAAAAAATTCCAAACTCTTGAAAACTGGAGCTCCCCTGTCAAAGGGTAATAATCTCTTGGCGACTGGCCACCTTAGTGGTTGAATAGAGAAACTCAAATCTGAACTGGTCTTGGAACTCCTCCCATGAGACTTCCAATTCTTCACAATCCCTAAGGAACAAGCCACTGCCTTGATGCTCCACGCAACATCACCACAACCAATGAAACCCAGTGCTCATTCCGAGCATGGATTGAGATGAAAGTTATCTCAACCTCCTCCAACCAGTATTCCATGACTACATCTGAAACTGAGCCCCCATACTTCTACAGACTATGGCACTGAAACTCTCAGAATGTCCTCCTCCAAGTGTCATCATTGTCAACCTCTACTCTGCAACGATCGGTTGGAATAACCTGCTAAACATCTTCTGCGTGAACCTTATGAGGACTTCGAACTGGATCCATATCTATAAAATAACAAATAGTTAGAGATCTTAAACCTATAATATGAAATAATCAACATTAATTAATTAATTGTTTTCTTTTATTCATTTTAGGTTAACCTATCCCAAGGTCTACCCATTAAAACACAGGTGCAAATAAGAATTATGCATGATCATTTATTAAGTATCTACCCTGAAACAAGTATCACCTCATTTAGTAGCTACTCTAAACTTAAAGTTTTGTGCATCAGATCACAGGGGGACCTAAATACATGTGTCTCAACCAGTCTCTAGTGTTTACAACACTTGCTAAACTGGACTGACATTGTTTCCCTACTAACCCATGTAACCTCACTTGTGCCTAACTCCAAACTATATCCTATCCCTCAACCAGACCTCTAATACCACTCTTTCATAACCCCTCCCCACAAAGTGTACCCCTCCTAGGTCAGTAATGAGAGGAGAGAGATAGTGACCCCTAAGTTCCGCCTCCAGTAGGCCCCAGGTTGGTGACTAGAACCGAGGGTATAGTAAACTCACAAATGAGAGACATTACCCTATAATAGAACATATGAAAAAGGAAGAGATAAGACAAACACCAACCAACTCCTGCTCAGACTAAAATATAAAATAAATCCCAAGTACACATGTAATGGCATGCAAGAACTACTAAAATTGAAAGGGAAAACTACAAGTACCAAAAGAAAGTAAAATAACAGTGACCACGAAGCTCAAATAGATCCTAAAACCCCAAGCTAGTAGTAATTAACATGATCTCCAACCTCCTCTAAGTTACCTAAAAATAGTTTATATATATGTAGGGTAAGTATAATAGTATACTCAGTAGGATCCTCTATGGAGCCTCTCGTACAAAAGTAAAGAAAGCATACTAAAGCACAGTGAATAACAAGTGAAACTAACTCATCACCTAAATAGGTATACTATGTTTTCAACCTCACAATGGATAATCTCACTAAGTATTTCATACAAGAGTATATAATATAATAAAGAATATCAAGGGTACCCCGCTACCACTTCCCCATAGGTTTTCTACTTTTCCACAACATTGCACATCCTAAGCATCTCTCTCCAAAAGGATTGCCTGCAGACACCTAGGAGAAGCACCACAACAAGAACCTCATACAAAAAAACCACCACGTATACATAACCAAGGTAACCAAGTAGTTTCTAGGAGCCACCACAACTCGAATAACATGTATCATATGTCAGGTATTATACATCAATCCATTACAACCCATACATTGAGTAAGGATCCTCAAGTTGTCACAACCAATACACGTTACACCTATAGTAGTCCATAGGAAACTATATAAAAAATATATGTTTTTAAATAACCACAAGACATTACATCCCTTTACACACATATATGGGGAAAATTAACCATCATGCCTACCATCACAAGAAACTACCATGAGAAAAGAGCGGGGCCAAAGGGGGTAGTCAACCATCCATCCTACCATCGAGATGTTGGAAAAAACACCCCCTAGGGATCAGAATACCTAGGGTAACAGTCTCCATAACTAACAGGGTGAGGTAGAATATAGAAACATAAAAAGTACATAATATATTATATCTCACAACCACACTATGTTCATAACCTAGTCTTAGACTCAACTACAACTAACGTCTCTTGGACTCCCGATTGTCACTGCAAAGACTATGTATCTTATAAGCCCACAACCATTTATAGAGCTACATTAGATTACTTTATCCCTTTTTATCAGTTTCATTTTATGTTAATTAATTATTTAACCATTAATTAACCATTATCATTCTACATTACATTTCATTAGCATCACACCCAAAGTTTCATGCCCTCCAGGCATAACCAAACCAAGTCCACAGTTACTTTAAATTGTAACCTCACCATTGAATCACAACAAACTCCAACCCCACAAGTTAACATCACTTATTAAATGATTTATTAACAAAATTATCACTTTTCTATAATTCCAGGTATTCTAGAAAATCATTCTAAGCTTCCAAATACAAGGGGATCAGCGCGGTGAGTAGATGAACTACCCATTGAGTCTTTTCCACCTATAGATGGAGTTCAGGTCCATCCATCCTCAAGAAGCTAAACAAAGAAATCATGTGGCATACCCCATGCGTCTTCACCTCTTTTGGAAGAAGGGTAAACAAGATAATCTAGCTCAAATAGTAGGGAAAGTAAAGAAGATAAAAAAACAACAAGATTCAACAAGCATCCACCATTCACATCCAACTCATTTCATCATCTCTAATGTTCTCCTCAACACCCACATGCATAAAATGATTCATCTCACCACTCTAGGCATCAACTACTGCCACAAAAATTGGGTCTCCATACCCCCATATATCACAACAGCCATCCAGGCTCACATCACAACACAATCAGTAAGAAACATAAGCAACTAGGCTCTTGTCCCTAATCAAGGCATTCAACCTTCACACATAACAAGCACTCACGACTCAAAATCATAAGGGTCTTGGCCTTTACAAACAAGAGGGTAACTCAAAACCCTACTGGGAACTATCCTTTATCAAAAACTAATTCTTTAATCCATCTTGAATTAAACGATTCATTATTAGTAGGTTCTAATTATGGGAAACCTAACTAGAAAGTTACCATAGCTATCATAAATTAATTAAACATGTTTACTGCATCAATTTGATTATCATCAAATTACAACAACCCGATTCATTTACATGCCTCTATCTTTAGCCAATTAATTTATAATTAATCTTAAATTTACATTATTTACCAATTTCCATCAAGAATGACATGATAAACAATAAAAGCATAGACATCACACTATCTAGAAAATCAAGAGGCAATAATATACAATCGAAACCAATTATTTAATCCAGATCAAATATTTATTATGTTAATTCCATTATGATTAAGTGGGATAAAACATGATAACTCTACTACTGTATATAAATAGAATAGAGAAGCCATGAATCTCCTACCTCAAAAGGTTTACAACGTTCTTTGCATGAGAATGGGCCATCACAACAGATCATGATCACCTCTCCTGTAATGACTGCATTCACCCGAGGACGTTGGGGCACGACCGCATCAACCAAAACCAAAGAAAGGTCCATTAGAAACATGAATATCAAATTTCATAACATGGGAAGGATAACAGGAGGAAATAGATCGAAGAATCCACAACAACTAAGATAGAACATACCTTCTATTGAAGACAGATCGATGCTTCCTACTTGCACCAAAACAGGGGCGCGAAAGAAGGGAAAAATCAGTCTAAGGCTATAACAAAATTGCACTTATCCTCAAGAAAGAAAGGTTTTGGGCACCTCGTACCAAGAGGAAGGAGAATAAATGAACAAAGGGAAGGCCCCTGGCTTAGAAGGATCAGATTTGAGACTCACATAACGTGAAATGGTTGAATTTCCATTAAAGCCAGATCTCAATAAACCACATGTTTTGAACAAGTAAAAACCTTGGGACCTGTAGGGATTTAATGATATGAGTTATTGGATTTGAATTGGCCTTAAATAAATTAAAACGAGGCTTTGAATGCATTTTACATCAAATAAAATGTCAAATAGGGGAAACTATAGGAAGTTGGTAACACTATTCACCAGTTGATCTAGAAACATTGTAGCATCTACCGATAGTTGAAGATGACTCACTGATAGTTGAAGATGACTCACTAATAGATGAATCAATAATATATGACTCACTGACAGCTGAAGATGACTCACTGAGAGATGACTCACCAACAGTTGAAGATGAATCACCAAAAAATGACTCATCGATAGTTGAAGATGTATCACCGACAACACTGTTCACATCTTTCTCACTGACAGTTGAAAATGACTGACCAAAAACACTATTCAAATCTATCTCACTGACAACACTATTCAAAAAACTAGAAACACTATTCAAAGAATTGTAAATTTGTCAAAAGTGTTAGAAATAAGTCATATTGGCCTCCCAGAACACCCCAAACACCAGATTTTCAAAAAGGAATTGGTTAGAGAGGTCCATGAAATTATATGGAGTGTTATTATGTGACAGTTAGAGTTAAATTCATTTGGAATATAATTCGATGTTTAATGCAAGGAAGAACACATCTACTTGAAATATCACTTCATTTTGAATTTTTTAGAGGAAAAGGTGTTGGAGTTGTAGAAGGTATCTATGAAGAAAAATCAGACTAACATGTTTAAAAAAGTTTAGGTCTAATAAAACCTAAGAAAACTATGCCCCAATGGCACTAGGGTGATCAAAAGATTGTGGAGGAACACTACGTGCTGTAAAAGAAGGAAGGTTTGCTCAGGATGTTCAAAAGTGTTGAAAAGTTGTCATGGAACTCCTTGATAAGGTATTCAAGTGGGAGATTGTTAGGAATGTGAAGATTGTTCAAATTCTAATAAGTTGACTAGAAGGAGAATCTATGAAAGATAATACTGGGCTTGCTCAGTTCAGTGAAAACACAGGACATCACTAGTTGGAAGATCGTTCATAAGGTGACAACATCTGATGGATGTGCATGCAGGCTATCAGTTCACTAGAAGATGGTGAATTGGATGTTGATTCACCAAGAGGTTGTGTAGTGGTCATGTGATGTTTCATCGAAAGAAATGATTGAGGCGAAATATGATATAGGGAAGCAATGGTCATGGGTTTCTAATGGTGGGTGCTCCACAAATATCAGATGGTGGTGCAATTTTTTTACTGACTAATCTCTTCTACGAATAAGGAGGTGGGACTACATCCACAATGTTTCAGAGTGATTACAGATTATTAGTGGTCTACATGTTGGATTAGTCATAGTAATTTTAAATCCTTGTAACTTCCAAAGAAATGAAAATTCAACAGTGTTTCTACTATGGATGTGGGATACAAGTTCGAACCATGTAAATCACAATGTGTCTTCTTAGTTATTGTTTTTTTACTTTTCTTGAATGTTTTTTAGTTTAAGTTTTCTTGAGTGTGTATGAGGTAAACTCATTATGGAGATTTAGGGTGAAAGTTTGTTTTCCATATCGAGTTCCAATGTATTGAGATCGGGGGGGGGGGGGGGTATTTCGATCAAGGAAGTTACAATGCTTTTGTTCTACAACATGTTTCACTTGAAGTTCCAAAGGGTTAGTTCCTGTGATTGGAGAGAGACCGATGTGAGGGAGATATTTCAATCATCCCCCAATATCTAAAATCTCGTTTCTTGAATTTATTAATAGTATAAAACTACTTCAAACATATCAACAAAACATGGACAAGAATTCCTTCTAAGTTTTCCTTTCTCAAAGTCTTTTGGATCCTTAAAAATCTATGGAAAATGTGTTTCTATAAACAATTATTCCCACCTTGTTATCTTGTGAGAGAGATAAACCAAAACATGGCCATGGAATATTCTTGGGGCCGTTGAGCTTCGTTATGTGGTTGGAATTGTAGAATCCATGAAATTCATATCATAAGACAATCCACAACTCCATCAATAAAAACCATTCCACTTTCTGACTTGAAATATGAGTTTATGGAAAATGGAAAATTTTCATACTCACTTTAAAATCATAGAAAATAAGGTCAAAGAAAATCAAAGGCCCCTATAGTTTCTAAATCGACCAAGATAATATTTACCAATCCTTGGTACATGACCTCTTGAGCTTTGCTTTTATGGTAAAGGTATCACTAAAGTAATCCACTAAACTCATGAATGGCTCAATGAATCTTGGAGAGAAAATGAATCATATCCTCTAACAATATTCTCAGCCAATATAAGATTAATAATTTCATTTGTAGAAGCAAGTCAAACAATATCATCCCATTTAAATAAAGCTTTATGCAAGACCAATATGGTGTAATCCCAAAGGTCACAACTGAGTTTAATGAGAGGAAATAGAAAAGTGGAAACCTTTTCATTTATGAATGTGTATTAATATAAAAAGTATTTAGGATTAGAAACACGTTCCAACATCGGGTGAGAAAAATTTATGTAAGGAAAACTTAGAACAAAATTTCCAAGCAACCTTATTATTGGAATGCTCTATTTAGGCTTGAGAGAAAGGTTGTGAAGCTTTCATTACCTGATAATCTTTATTAATCCAAGTATAATCGATAGAACATGAGGTTGTTTTTTAAAAAGATCACAATATTTTCCAATATAGTAGTGATGCACATGCAAAATCGGGAGTTCAGGAGTGATAAATTCTTGCTCCATGACTGGCTTATGCATGGGCAAAGCTTGCGCCAAAGAGCCATCCAATATTAACACTCTTGTAATAAGAGTTAGTAATGGATAAACAAATACATTGAACTTTTTGAAATAGAAACAATACATTCACAATATTTTTCAACAAGAGTGCTTTTTTCATGAGTAAGAACAAAAACAAGAAAAAAAATCAGATAATTTTTGAAATCCACAATCAGTATATCTTTTCCATTGAACCATACACTACCAAATAAGTATTGTGGTTCATAAACGAATAACATGAGAAAAATTGAAGGTAGCCAAGAAACTCCAGCTTGTATTTCTAGATTTTTGGATCACAACACAATGGAGACAAGTTGTATCTCCATAAGAACGTTTTTCTTTATTTAGATCGCAAGAGAGATGACTCAGTGAGGAATGAAATGGAAACTACAAGAGAGGGTGAATTGTAGTCACAAATCTAACAAACAATTTTTCTCCCACTCAAAAATTCATATGATCGGAAGATACATGTTCCGATCAAATCAAAACAAATAAGTAATAAATACAATGGAAAATAAGAAGTGGGGAAGCTAAAAACTTAAAGAGTTAAAAAAGCGAAACACGCGGCAGAGAATAAACCGATGAACAAGGTGATAAAAACAATGCATAGAGTTAAGGATACCAATAACAAAAATCCTAAAATGATATTATTACCAAAAAATTCCAATTCATAGTAAGTCATATCTTTTAAACCAAACTGGTAGGTGGATCGGTAAATCTGACATGAGGCATCTGAGTCCCAAGGATTTAAATCGTCTTAGGTTCGGCACCTGAACCTGAGCGTTAGGTTGGCCGCTAGATTACTGCCACATCATGTGAGTCCATCCAAACTATTAAGATACTAAAAGAAAATAATTAAATAAGCTAAGGGAAAGTAAAGAGAAAAGTGTGGGGTTAATTACTTACCGCCTAAACAAGGGTGAATGAAATCTTTTGACCGTCGTGGCTACACTGGAGCGGTGAACTTCGGGATTCTCTGAGGGTCAGTTTCAACATTTTCCGGTCACAGCTACATCGACTCAGGTCCACTTGTCAGGAGCAGCTATACCCGTGCAGGTTCTTCATGATTCCAAGGGACGAAATCCATACCCGGAGTTTGTAGGAACCATTTGAAGCTTTTGTTCACAAGGTGCGGCAATAAACCGTGCACGTTTGCAGATTTATAAAGGTTCGTTTACAGGAGGTGTTTTGACATAGTAGTTGCAGGACGCATTTTCAGAAACCCTTTCCAAGAGCGTAGCATTTTGTAGGAGGTGTTCCCATCAAGGTTCAAGATTCTGCTAGTCCCTTTCTTTGTTAGAAAGAACATCATGAAATCATAGCTCAAATTTTTCATTGACATCTCTACTACAAAATTTCACTATGAATTAACAATTTAAATTCCATGTTCCAAATTTCAAAAGATTCAAAGACGAGAACTGGGATTTTTAATGGAAATTTTCCAATGGGAAAGTCTGATGAGAATTTCTATTGGGAATTTTCCAATGAGAATTTTCAGTACGAATTTCCAGTGCGAATTTCAACTGGGAGTTACTACTGTGAATTTGCAACTGCAATTTCTAATGAGAATTTCTAGTGTGAATTTTCAGTGCAAATTTGCAGTGCAAATTTGCAATGTGAATTTCCAGTGGGAAATAGTAGTTTGAATTTTCAACTCCAATTTCCAATGGGAATTTCAACTAAATCCAAAGGAAACACCATTAAACAAATTATAGACAACTGTGATCTAACACTTTGTGTAGAAAAATTGTATATCACAGAATGACAGCAAGGGACCTGAATCTGAATGCTCTACAAGGTGCAGAGACCATAAATTCATTTGATTTAAATGTTGTTCAAAATTTGTTTGACTGCTACATCACGGAGCATAGTAGTGAGGAAATTACAAACTCAAAGAGAAGTGTAGAAATTAACATCAACAGAGATAGAGTACCAAATTCAGAAGAAAGCAACCCATGTGAAAAAATTTCTAAAGAAAGCAGTACATGGAGACCAAGTATTGGGATGACTAGATTGAGATGCTTATTCATTTGATGTTGCTTATAGAGTCATTATTGGTTTTAGTTTACAAAAACAATATGTTAACAAACATAAAAAGGACAAAATTTTGGTAACATCCACATTGTATACATGTATCAAAGAAGGATGTCGAAGAGTAGAAAACATGATGTCAATGTAAAAAATCCACATATAGAAATAAGGACTAATTGTCTAGCACGAATAGGATTTGTCTACATGTACAATAACCAATATGAGTGTATACAATTTGTTGAGGAGCATAACCATAATTTACATGCTCCCAAGACCATACATTTCATGAGGTCACAAAGACGCATTAGTGATGCACAAGGTGTCAAGTTGGATGTTAATGACAAAGATGGTCTAAAGCCCAGTGATTTGTTTTCACTTGCAACAGTTATTGTAGGTGGCCCTATGAGTCTTGGATATACACGAGTGGACCAACTGAATTATCTACGGTCCAAAATACAAAGGGAGTTGCAACTATGTGATGCTGATGGTATGTTATAATACCTAGAAAAGCAATCAAGAGATAACAAGTCATTCGTATACTCAGTGAAACTTGACATGTGTGGTCAAATTAGCAACATTTTTTGGATTGACCTGAGAATGAAGGTTGATTATGAGCATTTTGGAGATGTTTTTTTGTTTGAAACTACCTTCAACACAAAAAAGGAGTCTGGGACTTTGGGAGTGTTTGTAGGTATAAATCATCATAAGGAGATTGTAATTTTTAGTGCAACACTATTATATTATGAGACCGCAGACTCATTTAGTTGGTTGTTTAATAGATTTGTTGATTTTCATGGAGGAAAACATCCAAAGACAATTTTCACAGATCAAGATGCAGCTATGTCTAAAGCAATTGTTTTGAAACTACCTACAATAAGACACAACCTATATACCTGGCACCTAATGAAAAATGGCATGAAACACTTGGCCCATGTAATGAAAGATGACTTGAAAATGTTGGAAAAATTAAAAAAATGCATGTATGGCGTTGCAGAGATTTCAAAATTTGAAATAATATGGAAAGAAATACGACTACATTGCAGTCATACAAATTCAACATGGATAGAAGATATGTACAAAGTCAAAGAAAAATGGGCTCATTGTTTTATGAAAACTGCATTTACATTAGGAATTCGAAGCACACGGTTAAGTGAAAGTTTTAATGGTGTATTAAAGGATTATTTGAATCGTAAACTCAGTGTCTTGGAATTCTTCCAACAATTTGAGCTTGTGTTAGATAAGAATCAGTATTAAGAAATGAAAGCTGAATTTGATGGAAGGGAAAATCTATCACGCAATCATTTTCCATATCATCCGATCATGGTTCAAGCAATTCATTTGTACACTCAAAAAATATTCGATCTTTTTCATCATGAACACCAACTATGTGGTGCTTTTTTCCTTAAGTCTTTTAATGAAACTGTTTTCCTAAAATGGTATCTTGTGACAATGAAAGGTTCATCAAATGAGTTTAGAGTTGAAGTGTACCAACAGTCACCCGTCAGAATTGGTTGTACTTGTCTGAAATTTGAAAGTTATGGTTATTTGTGTTGTCATGCATTGAAAATATTAGAAAGGTTGGATGTGCAGTCCTTTCTAGAGTTGTATATCTGTAAGAGATGGACAAGACATACCCGTGACATCCAATTAGCAGACATCACAGTTAATCATGTTGAAGATGATATGGTAGCAAGAAAATCTCAATGTTACCAACAGTTGGCATGAATGACAATAAAGCTTATAATAGAATCCTGTGAGTTTGAACAAGGATATAGAATTGGAATGTCAAATTTGAACAATTATGCCAGAGAATTGTAGGATGCCAAAAAGAATGTACCCTCAAAATTCATTAAATAAGAATCTAACAACCAAGGTCAACAATAGTCTAAAACATCATTTAAGAAAAAAGATAAAAGGAAAGATGGTGACAGGATGCAAAGTTATCTAGATCAAGCAAGAAAACACATCAAAAATCGATGAAAAATCAGAAATCAAGAGACTGTAGAACTGGTACTGCATTGTTATTATTTACTTATGTTATTGAACTAATACATTTTATGTTGTCATGACTAAATATTGTTATAATTCTATTGTAGGGAACAACTAAAAAACTATAAAATAGTGGTTGTAATGGAAAAACTATCACATATGTCAATGTAGGTACTGTACAGTAGGTTACAAAACATTTGATATTGAAACCAACATCATATAACTTTATATAATGTGATATTTAAAACCTTATACAATATAAATTGTTATGTGTAACTCTCAGTGGAGGTTTCATGGTTGGACACTCCATATAGATCTATAACATACTGATAGTAAATTATGGAATGACTAGAAAAATCAGACCCTCCACATCATAGCCTACTGACCACACAGTAGAGTCCCAGGATAAGAAAATTTTTGTAGAAAAATCAGACCCACCACCTCAGAATTTAATTTCCATCATTCCATGGGTAAAACATGCATGAACCCCCTATCCTAGATCCACTATTGTATGCACACCATAATCTGAATCCACCTAGTCAGCCTCTGGTGCTTCCGAATATTCTTACTCTTCTATACCCAATTATTCACCCCAACCAAACTCTCTACAATACTAGCCTAGTGGACCATGTTCCAACCATGAAACCACCATTGAGAGTTACATTGATACCCACATCATAACACTACATATAATGTGATATTTAAAACCTTATATAGCAGTTCTGATGTTATTTTATTATGTTAATAAACTATTTCATTCAATGCTAACATGCATAAATAATGTTATAATAATGTTGTAGGAAAATGCAATAGAACCGTTGAATGCTGGTTACCATGCTGATAGTGGCATAAATCTCAATGTATGCACATATTGTTCTGTATCTTAAAAACCTAAAAATTTAAAAATAGTTCATAGCATTTGATATGTTGTACTATTTGAAATCTTATGAAACACTTTTATTAGTTATCATTGTAGTTGTTAATATATAATTATTGATGCAATTAGAAGCCAACAAGGATGAATTTTCCACCATTGACGACGCAAGATTCAGCAACGACTACAAATGGGAATGAAAACATAAATATGAGGACCAAGAACTCATTGCAAGCATTTTGGAATTCAGTTGATACACAACTTCAACTACAGATGTCATCACAATATGCAACTTCTTTTGAAAATCAGTTTTTATAATTGAATTTGTTGTTGCAGATAGGGAAATTGTAAAAATCATCTTGTACATGATCAAACTGAAAATGTCCCCTCCCATTTTACAATGAAAAATTCCAGTGGAAAATTCCAATTCAAATTCCCAGTTGCAATTTGTATCCACAACAAGTTACCATCAAACTGACGAAAGAGAGTGCAAATAAAAATGACACCGTAACACCTAATAAAATTATGTAAACGAAACTAAAAATTTCCACACACAGTTTGGAGTGGGAGTTCCCACTCAAAATTCCCAGTTGGAAGTTATATCCACAACTAGTTTACGTTAAAAGAACTGATCCACACTTTATAGTGGGAAATTCCACTGGGAATTTCCAATGAAAATTCCTAGTTGGAATATATATACACAAACAGTTTACATTGAACCAACTATCCCACAATTTACAGTGCGAAATTGCAATGGGAATTTCCAATGAAAATTACCAGTTGGAATTTTTATGCACAACCCATTTCCATTGAAAGACGTGACTCCAGAGACTACAAGTAGAAATACTAGTTTAACACCCTTCATACTGTTAAAGATTAAATCAATGTAATCTATATGAAAATGGTTATCCAGATAATCAAATTACCATTTTCACCCTATATAACACCCAAAAAAGTGATGAAAACCAAACTGAAAAATTTCAATCCACAGTTTATAGTGGGAATTTCCACTGGAATGTTCCAAGGAGAATTCCCTATTAATAATTCTATGCAGAACAAGTTTCCTAGTCATTCAAATAAAACAATGCATACTAAAAAGATAAATAACATAGCAATACCTATCATAAAACCAATGTTTGTTCATCCTGAAAAGAAATTACCCATTTCTACCCACCAATCACCCACCAACACCATCAAAAAAATTCACAATAGTTATGTTTGTTACAGGACAACCATATTTCTGTTACAATAAAAAGGTAAATTAACAATCATCATTGCTTCTGACAGCAACCAAATACTTCTGACTCGCAGCATCGATCTCTGTTGTCTTCCTCCCAGGATCATTTAAGAAGTAATACACCATAAACAAGCACCGCTCAACAAGTTCTTTTTCTATCAAACATTTTGAGACTTCAACTCCTATAGCCAAACATTCCATGATATAACAAATGATGACACCGCAATCCAAAGTCGCATCTCCCTGTTGTGGCGTCTTCTCAATTGTCATGTCCCATTTATGTGGCTTGAACTTCTTGGCATGAACTAAGTTGAAAACTTCCTCCAAATATGATTTCTGTAAAAAATATTCAATGATTAGTCCATCTATTAATTTATTCGAAATTATATTGTACATTGTATAATAACTTACCACAATCACTGCATCTTTAAGGAACGTATCGCTTACTCTCGTGAGTCGAATGGGTTTCATTGAGTTATAATATCAAAAAACACTTTTTTTTTTCAAATACATGACTAATAAAGTCCAATGGATATTATTATAATTTACTGGGCATAATAAAAGCATGGAGCTCCTCATACCAGAAACTACTGGTCGCTTCAAAAAGGTGCCCTTTAATTTGTCATTTTTTGAATACATAACTCCCTATAAGCCAATGACAAAAAGAAATGTAAGAATGTAGTAACCATTAACTATATACATGTTTTCAACATGAAAACTACTAAAATATGATCATCATTATATGAAAAATGAAGTACAGTCTTACTGTAAAGGTGCTTGGAATGAATGAACATCTTTCCACATCGGTAATGCTAGCCATACTCCGAAGCTGACATCTTTATTGAATGATCACTATATATGAATCTATGACCTGTTTTGAAAAATTGAACTTAATAAAATAAAAAGTAGTGCTGATTAAAGAAACTAATCCAAAACATACCGTACTAGAAATACACCTCTTCTTTAACAAATCATTAATGTTTTTCATATTGATCTGTTGTGATTTGTCACTAGATTTCCATACCACACTATTATTGTCATGAAAGGTCATTTTTAGTTTCAGTATAGTGTAAACTATATGAAAAGAAATTATAACACAAATTCAATAGCATTACCCGTCCCTATCTGCATTAACCAACATCTGCATCAGTCTTCTATCATTTGTTGTCACTATATTATGTTGCATTACCCACTTAGTAATTAATTGAGATAGCTTTCCAAATATTGTTGGCCTCTTCATCGCAATCAGCTGTGGATATATATATGGATACTGACACTTCAGTTTCCTCATCCTACTCTTGACACCTCTAATCAAATAAGTTTGTATCTTAAAGGCAGAAGAGAATGCAATGGACTGGTCAACACATTTTGGGCCTTCATTGCCCAATTCTTCATTCATATCTTCCTCCTCACTTTCCTCCAAAATAGTTTCTTCCATCCTCTTAGCATCATGAATATCCTTTTTTCTACCTTTATTTATAGTAGTTGAAGTTGTAAGATTTTCCATTTCAATAGCTTCACTCCCAATATCCTCTAAAATAGTTTCTTTTTCCTCATCTAAAACTGTTTTAACCTCTTCCTCCCCCTTCAACTTTACTTTCAAATGCAGAATCTGTCTACTCTGTAGCTTTATTTGGGTCTCCAGTCTCTTGACCCACTTATGAAGTTTCACATTCTCCACATAGCAGCATAAAGACTCCTCCTTTGAAAAAACTATCATGTGTCACCTCATACTAAAAGGAACTTTTTTTCATCAACTACCTATAGACCAGGTATTGTAACATCAGAAGGCCTTGACTACAGCCTGGGGCTTTGCCTAAACTTGCTTGGAGTCTAGATTTCATAGTACAAACATAATTATAGATGTTTAAAGTATTCTAAAAGTAAAGGAATGTTTAGTAACATATTCTACTAATAGTACCTTGGTAGATTCTTGTACAGTGACTTCAACATCTTGCAAACTCCACCGAACAAATAAAGGAGCACCCTCTCTTTTGGGTGAAACATTCCCAGACTTCTCAACATAGCAATACTGTAATATTTAATATTGTTAGGAAATACTAAACCAACATGGGAAAATTAATCGGTTAAATAAAGTTGAATACCTTACCAATAAGCTAACAATGGAGCCAACAAATTTTAATGGCCAAGTGTGATTTTTTTTCCATTGACGTGAGAAGATGGTCATGAATACCAGCAGCCCAAGAAAACCTCTTCACTTTCAAGATATCATCAAAATAAGTAACAAAATTCCAACCGACATATGAACCAGATGTGGGGAAAAATAATGTAGTGCATGAAAACATGCAACATCAGAAAAATCTTGCACTTCACTTGCTTCAACAATGTCAAGAATAGATCTCTGTAAAACACCCTGTGTTAATAGTCGGCCCACACGTGAAAAACGTCTCCTCAAAAGGGATGAGTTATTTGGACATAATGTGTATGAAGATGATAAAGGAAACTGACCATCCTCAAAGCCAAATATATCACGGATGTCATCAAATGTTAATTCCATCATCCTAACACCTATATCAAACCTTTTTAATTGAACATTGTACCTATTTAATACTAATAAAACAGAACCATCTATTTTTTTACAATCATCAAAGGGCACTCTATTATCAACAAAGACTTTAAACAATTTCCAAAATGACTTCTTCTGAAGAAATGTAATGTGATTCTAAGTGATCTTAGGCCTAATATCATGAATTTTTTTTCATAACCCAGTCATTAAAGACCTTTAGTGGGCGATAGATGATATAGATGATTAATCTTCCATAAAAAAACCAGCATCCCAAAAATAATTATCTTCTTCAATGTCAATATTAACACAAGGAAAAAAAGTGACGACATTACCAGAACAAAGTGTGAAATTTCAACTCATTATAAAAAGGGATCTACAGTTCAAAATTAGAAATTAATTCCACAGGGAATTTGTAGTGGGAATTTGTAGTAGGGATTTCTAGGGGGAATTTCAAGTGGGAATTCCCACTGGAAATTTCCAGTGGAAATTTCAACTAAGAATTTACAATAACAAATTACAGTGGAAATACCCATGACAATAGTAGGAAAAGACGGTGTACAATTTCAAATTCTTCTCATTATGGTTTACAGTTGGAAATTATAAATGAATTCCATAAGGAATTTGTAGTGGGAATTTACACTGAGGATTTCCTATGGAAATTTCAACTCGAAATTTCCAATGGAAATTTCAACTGTGAATTTCCAGTAACAAATTCTAGTGTAAATATCGATGCCAACCGTAGGAAAAGGTGGTGTGAATTTCTAGTGGGAATTTGTGGTGTGAATTTCCAATAGGAATTCCAGAGGGAATTTCCAGTGGGAATTTGCGGCGTGAATTTCCAATGGGAATTTGCAGTGACAAATTCTAGTGCAAATACCCATACAGACAGTAGGAAAATACGGTGTACATTTTCAACTCATTCTAACAATGGTTCTAAAGATTCCATAGGTAAATTTTAGTGGGAATTTTTTGTGGAAATTTCTAGGGAATTTGTAGTGGGAATTTTCAGTGGGAATTTTTACTGGAAATTTGCACTGGAAATTTCAACTGGGAATTTCTAGTAGAAATATTGATGCCAACAGTAGGACAAGATGGTTTACAATTTCAACTCATTATGATTATGGTTTTGCAGTTGGAAATTATAAATGAATTTCCACTAGGAATTTCCAGTGAGAATTTCTACTGGGAACTTCCACTGAGAAATTCCAGAATAAATATCACTGCCCAACAGTGCAAAAACACGATGTACATTCTAAAAATGGTTTTCAATTGGAAATTATAAATCAATTACACATGTAATTTACACTACATTTCATAATTCCTAGTTCCAATTATATTGAGAATGTCCATTGGGAATTTCCACCGGAAAAACCCCAGAGAAAATTTCTATTTGGAATTCAATGCCAAATGTGCACTGGAAATTCTCAATTCAAAACAACAAGTGATTGAAAAACTAATTGTTCAAAAATTTTAAATTGTAAATGAATTTCAACGTGAATTCCCACTTGGTAAAAAAATGCGACACTTGAAATTCCGGGTTAGAATTGCCAGTGGGAATCCCCATGGCAACAGAGGCAATTCACAGAGTAAAATTTCAACTAAATTCAAAAAATTGTTTCGCAGTTGTAAATTCTGAATGAATCACCACTGGTAATTACCAATGGAATAACTAAGAATTACCATAGGGAAATTCCCATTGGGAATTTCCAATGGGAATTCCCAAAGAGAATTTCCTATGGGAATTTAAATTGGAAATTCAGCACTGAATGAGCACTGGAAATTGTCACCAGATTTTTTTAGTGAATACAAGGGAATTATGGGAATTTCCAGTGGGAATTCCCAATGGGAATTTTTGATGGGGATTTCCACTGGAAATTCAGCACCAAATGAGCACTGTAAATTGTCACCGTATTTTTTCAGTGAATACAAGGTAATTAACATTGGGAATTTCCAATGGGAATTTCCAATGGGAATTTCCAATGGGAATTTCCATTGAGAATTCATTACCAAATTAGCACTAGAAATTGTCACAGGAAAAAATCAGTGAATAAAAATTCCCAGTTACCTTTAGAAAATATCCATTGGGAATCCAAAGTGGAGAATGATAGGAATTTTCAAAAACTATTCAACCAATAATTGGAACTAAAAATTGCCATATGAAATTTTAAATTTGAATCAATTTGGAATTAGAAATCAATCCAGTTGATGAAATATAAATTGCTAGAGAAAATGGAATGCAATTTTTCAATGCAAATACCAACTGCAAATTTCAATTTAAAATTCCCACTGGAGACTTCTATTAAAAACTACACGCAAGTAGTAAAAACATTAAGGAAAATAGCTAACAATACATATTCAAACTACAAAATTACTATGAAAATTTCAAACAAACATTAATAGTTTGTGTAATACTTCTAAAGCACAAAAATCCCTAATAAATATATCATTACAACTAAAAGAACAAAGAAGAACACAAATAGAAATGATTGTATCCTAGTGACTCACATAAAGAACAAAAAATAAGACAAATAGAAATGACATAAACCACCTGACATCTTCTGTCATCATCGGTTGAAAATGCATAATAGCTCGCCGACAACTTCACCGACTCCTTCAACAAATGGATGTCTGAGGGAGTCAAAGTGGGGTTGGCCGAGGGTTTCACCATCAGGTTGCGACAAGATACTGCAAAATGATGTCGAAAGAATTGGAAGACAGTTTCTCCAAGGGATTCGTCTCAGGTTTCCTCACTGAGGGTTTTGCTGAGGTCTGATGTCTTTCACCTCGGTGTGATGATGTTGAACGAATCAGCTGATAGTTTCTTTGAAGGCTTTCACCGAGGGTTTTGCTGAGCCACCGAGGGATATGACTGACAAATTTTTTCAACCCTAATTTCAAACTCGATGACAGACCAAACTAATCTAATGGTCCACCCATGTATTAACTATGTAGAAGCCATCCAATGGGAAACCTGAGGGTCAGGTTGAGATCCCAACCTGAGACGATAATTTTCAAAGTCCCAAACACTAAAACTTCCTCAACAAAGCTAGTCAGAAATGGCAAGTTCCAAACTTGTAATTTCTTTGACAAACATCAGAACCAAGCATCTATATCCCCAATCTCCTCTTTGATCTCCTCGATTAACAGCATGTCAACATCAGGACTTCGTCAAACTCAGTGTTCAGAAGCATAAATTTCCTAGCCCCATAAATTCTCTGATCTCACTGATCGGGATCAAATAGGTTCCTAGCTTCAAAACTTTGTTGATCATGAAAGATCAAAATTAAAAAAAATTATAACAGGAAAACTAATAGATTTTATAAATATCATTACATAATCAAAATCCCATAGAAAAACTCACCTAAAGAAAATACAATCGGAATCTCTCTAGGAAACAAGATGATGCAAGCTTCAAAAAAACTGTATTATTTTCAGTGTTCCAATTTTATCCTCTCTTATTACTTGAAGCCATGGTCTAATTTAAAGATGATTTCATAAAAAACTTCAATTGTCGTATTTTGAGATCATTAGGTTCAGCTGTAACAACATCAGAATCAGATCACCTTCTTCTGATAAATACAACACAACACCATCACAACGCTAATTCAAGTTTCGAAAGTAATATGGTTCACTTCAGTTTACCGAAAAATAAACATTAAAAAATTATGGTTGCATAACACTTAAAGTTAGCATAAGTAATAAAGGGGTGTGTTGCGATTCATCAAAACAAAGGAGTCTGGAAGATGTTATTAAAAAAACCCTCAATAAAGAGTGCTTGAAATATAATGTTGAGGGTGAATATATTGTTTCCATAATCATTTAAACTCATTTCTTCCAAACCAGAGAGACCCTTAAAAGTCAACTCAAGTGTAAATAATGATCAAGTCATTTCATTTTGGCTCAAGTGATGTATGTGGACCAATGAGAACACAAGCAAGTAGTTGTTTTAGGTATTTAGTTAACTTCACTGATGACTTTAGTTGGTATGGTTATGTGTTTATAATGAAACACAAGTATGAACATTTGAAAAGTTCAAAGAATTTTAGAATGAAGTATGGAATTAACTGGGAAAAGTTACTAAAATTCTCCAATCAGATCGGCATAGGTAATACTTGATCTAGAAATTATCAACTCATCTGAGAGATTATGGAATTGTTTCATAACTCACTCATCTTGAAACATCACAATGGAATATATAGTGTGTCTTAATAGAGGAATCATACCTTATTGGACACAGTTTGATCAATGATGTGTCTATGGGATATTCCTATTACATTTTACGGTTTGATCGAGATACTGCAACATTTTTACTAAATTTCACTCCATCTAAAGTATTCATAAAGATACTATATGAGATGTGGATTAGGAAGTGTCTCAATATGTCTTTTAAAAATATTTGGTGATGTTTGACTTCTGATAAAATTTACCCTAAATCTAAAAAATTCTTATTTGTTAGTTATCAAACTGTGGGATATTAATTTTATAAACCTAGTGAATAGAAAGTGTTTATGGCCCGACGTGGTGTTTTCCTTGAGAAAGAACACATGAGTCAAGGATTCAGTGGGAGGAAAGTTGAACATGAAGAAGTTCAAGACAAAAAAACATGAAGTGTTCTTGAGATGAAAATTGATATGGATCTACAAAGAGTTTTGGAAGAAGAAACAGCTTAAGTTATATAAGATCCTCAAAGGTATGGCAGGATTCATCAAGAATCCAATAGATATGAATTTCTCATGGTGAATGACGATGAAGTAATGCTCATAAATAATGACCCAAATACCTATCGTGAGTCCATTGAGATATCTGATTCTGAGAAATGGTTAAAATCTATAGAATCTGAAATGGACTCCATATACACTAACAAATTTTATAACTTGTTGGATACAAGTGGGTTTTACACAAGAAAACTGAAATGGATGGTAGAGTGTCTACCTATAAAGCACCTATGGTGGAAAAAGTTTATAAGAAAGTCTATGGTATTGACTATGAAGAAACATTTTCACCAGTAGCGATGATTAAGTCCGTTAAAATTTCACTACCCATAACAACTTATTATGATTATGAGATATATCAAATCAATGTCAAAATCATTTTCCTTCATTGAAATTTAATCTAGGATGTGTATATGACAAAGACTAAAGGTTTTGAAGTGTCAAATGAGACTACTACGGTATTCAAGCTACAACGGTCCACTTATGAACTGAAGCAATCTTCTCGAATTTGGAATATCTGATTTGACAATGTAATCAAAGAGTTTGGTTTCATCAAGAACATGGATGATTATCATGCATATAAACGGATTAGTGGGAGTATAGTAGTATTTATGATATTGTACATTATAACATCCTTGTTAATCTATGACCTCTTTTTAATGTTTAAGAGTTTTTACTCCGGGTTTAGAGGGAATCATAGACAATCAGGGTGTTTTTATAAACAAAATGGGGCTAGGCACTGGCTACAGGATGGGTCCACATCATGAATCATATATTCATGGTGTCAATTAGTCTTTTAAAAAATCCATGAATGTTTGGTTCATGACATGAAAAGTATTCACATCATGAATTTATCATTCAAGTTTTTTAACCTGAGGTGACACCTTTTTCAGCATACGTACAAACCTAGGAATTCACATTGTGAATCTGGGATCACGCAATGTAATTTTCTCACCCAACGGGTTTTTATGCGTTGCATGATGGAGACCTCCATCATTCAGATTTTTCTTCCTCTCTTGAACCCTAGGTCCACTCTAAGCATCATTGGTTGGATTCCTCTCTTCTAGACCTCTCTTATTTGGCACTTCGATCTCTGACTTGGTTAGATGCTTCTCTTTTGCTAAGTGAAATCCCCATCTTCTCATTTTCTTTGTTTCTCTTGGATTTGGTAGTGGTGTTGGGTTGTGTTTGTGGTTTATATGGATTAGTTTGTGATCTCTATTAGTCCCCATGTGGATTCTTTGTGTGTTTGTCTTTTGGATTCCGACCCTCGTGTGGGTTGTGGTGAAGCGTGTGAGTTTCTCAAGGTATGTGCTGATCGAACCTCTCCGCATACACTTGTGCTTATGGAATTACATTATAAGGTGTAAGAATCAATGATAGGACCTCCCTTTATTGTTTTGTGCTCCTTTCCTTCTAGTGTGTGTGGATCCCATCGTATTTTTGTGTACAACTCGAGCTTGAGGTAGGTACTTCCGTATCTATCCTATGGAATTTAAACAGTAATTACTCTTGGATTTATAAATTGTTTTATAAATTAATTGTAATAATTTGGTATTGGTTGATTTGTTTGTGTAAATAGGATTTTGAGATTTATGATTTTCCCTCACTTTGGTAAAGGAAAGGTGTTTTTAAAAACATTGTGAAATGGATTTATAAAATGTGTTTTCAAAGCATGTTTTGATGAAAAATGGATTTTTGGAATTGTTTGTAAATTGATAAACCCTTTTGATATGATTTATGTATGTTACACATGGGAACCTTGGGTACCTAAGTGGAGGGTTTAATATTCAGCCTTGTTCATTGTTTCTGTAGGAGGGTTCACTCATGGGGCCTTCCTCTATTCCTTAGGTCATGTGTCCTAAGGACTTAATCTTGACATTATAGGGGGTTCACTCATGGGGTGTTCCTCTGTTACCTCGGCCCTATGTCCTAGGGACTTGAGTCCACACTAGTCATCGTTGTTCATTATGGGGTGTTCCTCTATTACCTAGGCCCTATGTTCTAGGGACTTGATTCCACACTAGTCGTTGTACATCATGGTATGAGTGGCCTAGCTAGCCTGACCTTTTTTATCCTAGGGGTGTTTACCATTGTGCTTTGTCTTGTACTATTTTAGATTTGATATACATGATTTGATGAAATGTAAATGTTTTATTGGAATTAATCTTTGAAACTGTATCACATGGTTTTGTGAAAAAATTGAAAAAATGGGAACTATTTACCATGATTTTAATATAAAATTGTTTAATTGTTTATCATGTATTGTTTTATTAAAATTGATCATATTTGGATTATTGTACAAATTCTTGATATAGAATAGTTGGGTGGGAACCTACTGATCTTGTTTAGCTCGTACCCTACATACTCCCTCAGGGGTGTGTAGACCTTGTATTATCTTTTGATGTAGGAAAACGCAAGGCACCGTAGTGAGGCGGTGAGGTTTCTATCAGCTAGATACAGGTAGCATGTGGTGAGATGGTGGAACATTTCCAATATATCACACGGAGAAATTTTTTTTAGTTTTAGTTGTCCTTTGGGGTTGTTGGACATATACCTTGGGTTTTATCTTGATTTTTGGGTTGTATAAATACCTTTTATTCCTTTTCTTATGACATATAACTTTTCTAATTGTTCTTACATGTATATATATATCCTATATTTTGTTTTAGGTTGGGTGAAATTGTTCCCTCTGTTCATTTTTAATGCTCGGGTGCTAGTCATCAGCCTGTGAGGATTGGAACGTCCTTCGGGTATTTCCACAATTCGGTTTGGAGCCTAGTTGATGAGTTTTCTGGGTTGGGTCATGACAATTTGGTATCATAGGGAGGTTATGCCCGGTCTTAAGAAGTTGGTAGATATGAGATTTTATTGTCAAAACTTGAGGGGTAGGTTGCAGTGAGTGTTTGGCTAGGTCTTACCGTGATAAGACTTAAGTTACCATGTGATGTTAAGATGTGTGTCTCCTGTGTCGAGTTTTTACCTTGATCTCAGTTTCTACTTGTGATTTTCTATATTAAACTAATATTTTCCTATTGTCTAATCATTTCCTTCCATTTTTTTCATATAGAAAATATGTCTCCAAGATGTCTTCCAAGGGTTCCTTGGAAGGATGAAACGAGAGATGTTCCTCAAGAGAATCCTCATTCGGATCAGAATTTTATAGGTGTTATCATACGGGCAGTTCATGTTGTGGACCAGAATGACCTGTGAGTTTAGAACCAAGATATTGAGGCATAGCTAGGAGCTAGAGGAGACCGAGATCGATATCAAGAGTTCCTACACGATAATCCCCTGTATTTTAAGGGTATGAATGAACCCCAAGAGGTGGAGGGATGGTAGACAATATTGATCATATCTTCTACTTCCTGGAGACACCTAAGGATATCAAGGTGAAGTGCGCAATGTTAAAGATTGTGGATCCTAGAAAGAAGTGGTAGGATTCCATGGTATTGGAAAACTAACACGTGAGCTTGGATCGGAAGGGTTTCAAGACCCACTTCTTTCAGCAGTTTTTTCCAGAGTCTCTAATGATGGTAAAGTCTCTAGAGTTCCACTCTTTGCAGTAAGGAGAGTGTTTGGTGTCGAAGTATAGAAACTATTTTTCAGAGCTAGTTTGTTTTGTTCCAAAGGTGGTAATGAATGGTCACCTAAAAGCTTAGAAATACCTGCATAGTTTGTGACTAGGTATTCGATCACAAGTATACATGTTGAAGCTCATCATCTATGATGAAATGGTAGATAGGAAGATGATAACGGAAATGGATATGGAGAGAAAAATTGGCTTCTCTAGATCTTCTCTTATGCCCAATGGCAGTTTCAGTGGAACGAATGGAAATAGAAGAAAGTGGCTCAATAATCGCAAGGCTGGTGGAGGTGGCTCTTAGAAACATGCCTCCTTTGCACCATCAGCATCACCCAGTGGTGTTCCCTTGACTTTCTACCAATGTAACCAGGTTGGGAACACCCGACGTACTTATCCCGCACCCTCTAAGACTTGTGATGCTTTTGGATGATGAGACCATTTATAGAGGTTCTATCAGACAATGTCTACACCCCGTTATGTTCGGGGATCTTCAATTCCAAAGGCCACTGCAGTATAGTTAGAAGCTTCAAAGTCCATAGGGCTCTAGCCACAGGCCTCAAGAGTGAACCACCTTCATGTAGTGGATGAGTTTCTGGAAAAGGTTGATGCAAAACCAATAATAGTGAGAGGTACCATTTTTATTGAATCTTCTATGGAAACTGCTTTTTTTTATATGAGTGTCTCGCACTCATTTATATCTTCCCATTTTGTGGATGTACTAAAACTTCGAATGGATCTTATTTCCTTTGTTATGGAGTTAGATACAACTCATAGAATGAGGAAGGAGCAGGGATTTTGTTGTCCTATATGTTCTCTATTGATAGATGATGTAGAGTTTGTATGTGATTTCCTGGTTCTCAATTTGGATCTATTCAACATCATCATCGGGATGGATTGGCTAGTTTCTATTCATGTTGAGATAGATTGTTATCATCATCACATTTCATTATCTACCACCGATGGGAGCTCTCAGGTGTTTCAGGGAGAGTAGGATCTGAGGTATGGTCATACATGACCCTCCCATCCAGAGCTTTGAAGTTTTTTTTCCTATCATTGTAGTTGAGCCCGATGATGTTCATTCTCTTGTAAATTTTTCCTTAGTTGTTAAGAACTTCCCTGATGTCTTTTCAAATGACTTCTCCAGTATTCCTCTAAAAAGGCTGGTAGATTTCATGATTGATCTGGTTCCAGGTACACATTTGATCTCAAAACCCTCTTATCAAATGACACATACTAAGCTAAAAGTTCAAGATCCAGTTGGATAATCTGATGGAAAAAGAATTTATTTCCCCTAATGTTTCATTGTAGGCATCCCTCATGATTTTTTCCAAGAATACATATAGTTCACTTAGTTTTTTCATGGACTATCAAAAGTTGAACATGGTGAGTGTTAAGAATAAATACCCTTTTCCCCATGTGGATGAATTGTTGAATCGGTTAAAGTGGGTGAAGTGGTTTTTGAAAATCGATCATCAGTCAGGTTGTCATAAGTTTTGGGTTTGGGAATCTGATATCTCAAAGATTGTTTTTAGGATCAAGTATGATCATTATGAATATCATGTGATGTCTTTTGTTTTGATCAATTCTCCTGAAACTTTTTTGGATTTAATGAAACACATATTCCATCAGTATCTCGACACCTTTTTCGTGATGTTTGTAGAAAATATCGTGGTTTATTTGAGATCCAAGTGTGAACATGAGTACCATGTGAATCTGGTTTTAGAGATCCTGATGAGTCACCGCATTGATGGAAAAGTTATGAAATGCAATTTTTGGATTCAAGAAGTGAAGTTCTTAAGACAACTGATTTCAAAACATGGACTTTCAATCGATCTTGAGAAGGTCGATGCTATCTTGTCATGGGAAGAACCACAAAATGTCTTCAAGATATAGGAATTCCTATGTCTAACTAGATATTATCAGTGGTTTGTCAAGGATTTCTTGAAGTTGGTGTCACCTTTGACCAATCTTACCAGGAAATGGGTGAAATTCGCATGGGATACTAAATGTCAAACTTATATCATGGAATTGAAATGGATTATGACATCACCTCCTATTTTGATCTTACCTGAGCTCGGTAAGGGGTATTTGGTGTTTTTTGATGATTCTAAAACTAGTCTGGGTTTTGTGTTTATGCATGATGATCATGTTGTGGCCTATGGATCTCATCAACTTTGATTGCATGAGAAAATCTATGCCAGACGTTTGACTTTGACATCGCCTACACCCCATGGAAGGGGAATGTCGTCACTGACGCTCTTAGTAGGAAGGTCCCACCACAACCTATTTTGAAATCTAAGGAGAAGTGGAACATAATGGGGCTTTTTCCCACTTGCATTTGGATGCACAGGAGGATGATTTGGGTACGGTTTTGACCAGCGTTCAGTATCATCATCTATCCTTAAGTTTTTCCTGTAGGTCCAACAGCAAGATGACAATTTCAAAGGAATTAGAGAAACCTTATATGGTGTGGAGACTATTTCAAGTTGGTCTCTCCATTATTATGGTATTCTCTGATTTGGGTATCAGTTTTTCATTCCATTATCTGTGAGGAATTTAGTCTTTCACGGTTGTCATAGTTATTCATGGGTCATTAACCTTGGAACTATGAAGATGTATTATGACATGAGACAACATTTTTTGTGGTTGGGTATGAAGCACGACATCCCTGGTTATGTGTATCACTGTTACACCTATCAATAGATAAAGGCAGAGCACCTGAATCCTTTTGGTCTACTTCAGCCTCTTGTGGTGCTAGTTTGGAAATGGGAAGAGGTGTCCACGAGCTTCATTGTTGGATTACAATGGACTCCCTGAGGAAAGAATTTCATCTAGGTGGTGATTGATCAATTGATGAAATCAGTTCATTTTATTCCGATCACAGATACCACCAAGGCTGAAGATCTGGGTAAGCTATATGTACAAGAGATCATGAGGTAGCATGGGGTTCCCTCTTCCATTGTCTCAGATAGGGATACTTGGTTTACATTTAGATTCTAAAAGAGTCACTTAGAGGAAATGAGAACTCATGTTAGATTGAGTACAACTTACCATCCCCAGACAGATGGCCAGACAAAGCGTGATATACAGATCCTAGAGAAAATTCTCCATGTCTGCATCTTGGATTTTGGTGGATCATGGGAAAACCATTTGGGACTGGTTGAATTTTCTTATAATAATAGTTTACAATCGTCAATTGGGATTGGATTGTGGGACAAAAATTTGTGACTAGTTGAGTTTTCTTATAATAATAGTTACCACTCATCAATCAGGATAGAACCCCACCCTACAAGGCATTGTATGGTCACCAGTGCAGATCACCTCTTTATTGGGAAGAGGTGAGCGAGGCCTCTCTTGTGGGACCGAGTCTCATTCATGAGACATCAGCAAGGTTTTAGGATTTACATCGATGCTTGGTTATGAGGCCATGATTATTATCAATCCTCATTACCTAAGGTTGGAGAGATTCCTAGAATTAGAACCTTCATACTTTGATACTTTAGGAAAATTAAAAGAGATTTAGCTAATCATGGGGTGGTTGGGTATTTTTTTTGTTCATGTAATCAATTGGAGTGAAACCAAGATGGTATATGTCCACTTGTATGAGGAGTTAAGACATATGAAACATGCTTGAATTAGACCAGAGAAATGCATGGTCATGATTAATTGAGTCACACAGCTACTAAGATTAGGGACATGTGATATTCTCATCTATTAGATGAATGACATGTGATGTATTCATCAACCTAGTCAGTCTATTTCAATGAATCATGAAAAGATGAGATGGACTATACTAGATTGACACTGTTTCAAGTCTAGTGGTCACTTGATGTCCCAAGAAAAGTAATTTTATAGGTATATATATGATTTATATGATACAACTTGTGGAACACATGGTTGTATATAGATATGAGTATGATGGAGATCATATCAAACCCCTTAGTAGATTGAGTGTCACCAATGCTTTGCTAATGGGTGCTCTTTACTTCAATATAAGAAATATGGATTTCATATTTGTTGTCAATGCTACGAAATCTCATAGGTTCACACGATTAGGCCTCTAGATAACGATTAAGTTTTGGAAAAAATGTTTGTTCCAAAATAGAGAGAGTATGATAAAAAATACATCCAAAAAGGAATTTTGGATGGATTCAAAAAGAGTTGTAAAGCTTTAAAGAAAGGCTTATAAGATTTTAGTGAAAATGAAAGATTTTTGGATGTGAACTAAAATATTCATGTGAATGAATTAAATTTTGGTCCATACATCTTCCCACACAGTTTCATCAATTATAATCTATTATAAATGGATTAAATGGCTTGTATATCCATTGAATGGTTTCAATGAATAAATGATAATGGGAATAAAATTATATGTTAAATATGGATAAAACATTTAATTAAATGAAATGCATCGAGGATGGATGTATAAATAGAAGAAATCCCTCCTGTTGTGCTTGACCAATTGTATGAAAATCTCTCAATTCTCTCTTCCTCCCAAAATGCAGTTTATCACTAGGTGAAGGCGTTATCACACCTTATGTGTTTTTGGTATCCTCAAGAAACATTCTAGGATCTTTGGTCATTGTAATCCTTAGTTTCTACTTTCGTGATCTTCATTGAATGTGTGTCGAATAATAAAATATGGATTCATTACTTTAGGTACACACAATATGTTCTTTATTTCAATTATACATGCTGATTCTGTCAATGATAGATCACAAAAATATGGGCTTGTATCTATTACCAAGTTCATATGATAAACACATAAATCCCATCACTATGACTTCTCGATTCCTCTGCCAACAAAAATAAAACAAAAAATATTAGTGACACTGAAAATACATAAGAAAACACAACATGTATACTTATTTTGATCATTAGACAATAGAAATTTTTTTCTTCCAGACATGCGTGGGGATTTTATTTGGCCTTTATTCCTTCCAAAAAAAAACACAAAAAATATGTTATTAAATTATTCTAAATTAAAGAAAATTTAAAATAGAAGAAGGGAAAGAAATTTATTTGGGTTTAACATACCCCGAAAAGGGTCATGTAGTTTGACAATCCACAGCTGGATAGTTCCAACACATTAACTCCAATCTGTCAATGGGTGTGTATTTAGGTGTAGGAGCCAACATGGCATGGTCTATCCAATTTCCCTCCAAACCATATAAAACAGAGGTGAAGGAAGCAAGGATTCCAATGAACCACAACCCACCTTCATAATAAAAACAAATTCCTCCAAAATAACATAACCAAGGTCCTTAGTTTAATCTTTAACATACCCTCAATAGATACATCAAAGATCATCAGTAGCTTGAACAGTTCCTCATTAGGTGCTTCTTCATCATCATTATCCATGAGATGATATGCTTTAGTTGAATCAATTATGTTTGTTCATACATAAATTAGTTTCAAGGAATTTCAAATCAATATAATTCATAAATGAATCATCTCCTTACTTGATTTTAGCTTAAATATCTTCTTAGAAATACATAATTCCTTGGAGTAACTCGTATTCCAAAGGTAGGTAGTAAAACCTCCTCATTATCCTCACTCAGGCACACTTTCCTAAGTATGTTGGAAGCACCCTTTCTTCTTAAGTTTCTATAGCTTTTGGAAGCGGTACTTCTCTTTGAATCTTTCCCTCATTGATTGAAGCAACTACCTCCACTATCAGAGTGTTAATGTCACCGATGGAAGCCATTTACAACTCTAAGAATGCCTTATTTTTATTTTCCTTCAATAGATTTTGAAAGCTAGGGACGATGTCACTAAAGTCTAGTACCTGAGAGCATCTTTTCAGTGTGTTTGAAGAATCACTTTGAAAAATCATCATTGATGATTTAATTTAAAGAATCAAAATCAAATGGAAATAGAAAAATAAATATGATTACCGTGAAAGAACACTTCCTCCCCAGCAATGGAACCAAAAACCGGCACATGAAGAACTTGTTGAAGGACAGCCGATGAACTTCAGAATTTTGGAAACACCTGAAGGCATAGCATATGGAGCTGACCTCAGGGATCTTTCTGTTAAGGATGCTTTGTGTCCAATCACGATGTTCTCTTCATAATTATTTTATCTTTGTATTTTTATGATGTTAATTGATAATGTTGTAGAGGTATTGAATGAGGAATTTCTATAGATTACTATTAGAAATGTAGGTTATAGTAGAAATAGAAGAAGAAGAAGAAGAAGAAGATGTAGAAGAAGAAGAATCTAATCAAGGAAGACACTCCTAGAAGCCAAGGTTGAGACCTCCATAGTGGATACAACTCAATCCAATAAATAATATTTGTATCCTACACCCTGCAAAATCTCCTTTATTTAATACCCACTTACTACTAACTTCCCAACAACTATATACATCAATGTACAATACTACCCATGGTAGTTGGCTAACCCATACCCAGTCTTATCAATTCCACCCTCTTGAGAAACTCCTCTTTTCCTCAAGGTGGAAAACTTTATGAGTTTCTAGGGCTATTGGTGCAATAGCCCCAAGGTAGGTCCCATGATTTGCACACCTGCTCAACCCTCTCTGGCTCGTGTCAACTGCACAGACCTTCTCAACATGGATTGTGTGGGTGTGGATCATGCAATTAGAAACAAAAGAAACAAAATCCCTTGTTCTTTACATCACTGGGTAAACGAAAACACTGAGGGATCTATCTTGGTGTCGAGGATTATCAAATTGAGTATCCAAGACTGGTGATGAGTCTTTCCTCTTTCGCTTTGCATGAGAAATTTTACTATCATTTCGATCATCTTGTTTCTCCCAATTTAATGTTTCACAGATTTCTTACAATTATGAGTTGGAAGACGTAGTGTCCAAATGAGATGGGCTCACATGATCAAAAGATTGTCTGCCCTTATGAGATGAAAAACCCTATAATATTTCATGAACTGAACAGATGGGACCAACAAGTGTCCTACCAGGTGGATATGAATCAACTTTGTTAACATTATTTTCCACCACATTTGATTTCTTGCTTGATCCTTCCATGTTAAGAATCATCCAAAGGTTTTGAACCGCATTAAGAGGGAAATCACCATAGGGAATTGCAACCACAACATTAGTCACAAGAGCTACAATACTAACTATGAGTTGAAACTAGATGCATTTCTAAATATTTTCATACACTGAATGCCCCTAGCGGACAACCTTTACAAGTGAAAATAAATTATTAATGTTTGAACTTTCCTTTGAAACTATAGTCCCTTGAATACCCTAGAAAAACCTCTTTCTGCCTCATGTAGAGCAGGGTCATCATTAGCGTCATCTCTAAAATCAGCTACAAAATCACCTATTTTACACAGTGTTTGTACCGGTAAAAGCTTGCCAATATTAGAAGTGTTACCCATCACCGAGATATTTATGGCTATCTGCACTCTTTCCCCACCTTGTAATACATGGAATACACATCCTTCAATTATATTATACATGCTAGCTTAGTCGAGGTCTCCAATGATAGCATGCTTGATAGCTTTTACAGTTTGAAGATTGTCCCCGGTGACTATGCATTCCATAAAACCAACATTGTTGCAAAGTGGCACGATATCCTTAACATCAGGACAACAAGAATCCGTTTTGAAAATAATAGTAAATAGGACAAGGTCATCCCAAACAATAATAAGTAGAACAAGGTTAACATCAGATAAAACCCATTGTGCCAGTTGTTCCTCACCAGGTGAAATCTCATCCATGTCATGCAATCGGTAGGCAATGGCTACACACCTCAGACTTCTGTCAGCCATGTCACCAATATCATCCCTCAAATCATCACTTGGTTCAGATGTTGGAGGTTGATTAGTATAGACACCATCCTTTATCCTAGAAATTCATAACAGTGGTCTAGAGGTTGTGACCAGCTATCATTCAACTTCCATGGCTTGGTTCCCACCAATAAAATTTAGATGAGAAGTAGGTATATAGACTATCTTCATCTCAAAAATTTGTCTTACCATTATCAATGACAGTTCAAGGCCTACTTCAAAAAACTTCACTAGTCATACAATGAGGGCTTCTATTTATTAATTCGTCATATAAAAACCTAGCACATTGATGGCATGGGTGTAATAACTGAACCATCTTCCTTTGAAAAAGAACTTGAAATGGAACTTTTGTATAAAAAATGTAGATTGAGAACTAGTTTCTTTTGAATGGAAATTATGATGTCTTCATCTGTCAAGTCCTCAAATGGACCCACTTCCTCTAAACGACCCATAAAAGACCGAAAAATGTATTGAATTGCCACTCCACTAAACAACCTAGATTTTGAAATTTGTTTTTTTCCTTTTAATATTTCTAAAAATTCTTCCAAAATTTTTTATAGAAGGTTCCGGGTAAGTGTTCCTTGTAACACCCCTGAATGATAAAAGGTTAAATGACTAAATGATATGACTCATGTCAACAAGGTGCACCTTCCTTTTCGGGAGCCTACCTGATTAGAACTTCATAGTTAAGCGTGCTTGGCCCGGAGTAGTGATCAGGATGTGGGTGATTGTAACACCCCCGAATGATAAAGGGTTAAATGACTAAATGATATGACTTATGTCAACAAGGTGCACCTTCCTTTTCAGGAGCCTACCTGATTAGAACTCCATAGTTAAGCATTCTTGGCCTTGAGTAGTGATCAGGATGGGTGACCTTCTGGGAAGTTTCCCAGGGTGTGTGCGAGTGAGGACAAAGCACACTAGAAAGGACATGTGTTGGCCTGTGGGGATAGTCATTAGTCAGATGACTCGTTCAGGCACATGGGTGGGCCCTAGTGTGGGGACCGCGTGTCTGCGGGGCAACTGGTGGTACCTGGTGGGTCGGGACCTGATGACCATGTTAAGGTGGGGTGTCTGTGCTGTCACTGGGACCCAATTAAAGAGGGGGTGATTGTAACACCCTTGAATGATAAAGGGTTAAATGACTAAATGATATGACTCATGTCAACAAGATGCACCTTCCTTTTCGGGAGCCTACATGATTAGAACTCCATAGTTAAGCGTTCTTGGCCTTGAGTAGTGATCAGGATGAGTGATATTCTGGGAAGTTTCCCAGGGTGTGCGCGAGTGAGGATAAAACACACTGGAAAAGACATGTGTTGGCCTGTGGGGATAGTCATTAGTCAGATGACTCATTCAGTGAGTGGGCCCTAGTGTGAGGACCATGTGTCTGTGGGGCAACTGGTGGTACCTGGTGGGCTGGGACCCGACGAACATGTTAAGGTGGGGTGTCTGTGCTGTCATTGGGACCCAGTTAAAGAGGGGGTGATTGTAACACCCCCGAATGATAAAGGGTTAAATGGATAAATGATATGACTCATGTCAACAAGGTGCACCTTCCTTTTCGGGAGCCTACCTGATTAGAACTCCATAGTTTTAAGCGTGCTTGGTCTTGAGTAGTGATCAAAGGTTAAATGACTAAATGATATGACTCATGTCAATAAGGTGCACCTTCCTTTTTGGGAGCCTACCTGATTAAAACTTCATAGTTAAGCGTGCTTGGTCTTGAGTAGTGATCAGGATGAGTGGCCTTTTGGGAAGTTTCCCAGGGTGTGTGCGAGTGAGGACAAAGCACACTAGAAAGGATATGTGTTGACCTGTGGGGATAGTCATTAGTCAGATGACTCGTTCAGTGGGTGGGCCCTAGTGTGGGGACCACGTGTCTGCGGGGCAACTGGTGGTACCTGGTGGGCCAAGACCCGACGACCATGTTAAGGTGGGGTGAGGGGGTGATTGTAACACCCCCAAATGATAAAAGGGTTAAATGGATAAATGATATGACTCATGTCAATAAGGTGCACATTTCTTTTCAGGAGCCTACCTGATTAGAACTCTATAGTTAAGCGTGTTTGGCCTTGAGTAGTGATCAAGATGGGTGACCTTCTGGGATCTTTCCTAGGGTGTGTGCGAGTGAGGACAAAACACAGTGGAAAGGATATGTGTTGGCTTGTAGGGATAGTCATTAGTCAGATGACTCGTCCAGGCACGTGGGTGGGCCCTAGTGTGGGGACCACGTGTCTGTGGGGCAATTGGTTGTACCTGGTAGGCTGAGACCCAACGACCATGTTAAGGTGGGGTGTCTGTGCTGTCACCGGGACTCAGTTGTTACATTATTGTAACATCCTGTTACTGTTCAGATATTCCTAAATTCCCTTGTGTTAAATTATTAATGTAATAAGTGAGAAAAATCAGTGAAAAGTGGTGTTTTTGTTAAACACGTTGTGGAATGGTAAAATTCCTAATTAATACTTCAGAATATTCAATTAAATATTTTATGAGTTAAACATTGAGTAAGGACATGTGTTGGCCTGTGGGGATAGTCATTAGTTAGATGACTCGTCCAGACACGTGGGTGGGCCCTAGTGTGGGGACCACATGTCTGTGGGGCAACTGGTGGTACCTGGTGGGCCGGGACCTGATGACCATGTTAAGGCGGAGTGTCTGTACTGTCACTGGGATTCGGTTGTTACATTATTGTAACATCCTGTTACTGTTCAGATATTCCTAAATTCCCCTGTTTTAAATTATTAAGGTAATAAGTGGAAAAAATGGTTTATCAGTGAAAAGTGGTGTTTTTGTTAAACACGTCGCAGAATGGTAAAATGCCTAATTAATACTTCAAAATATTCAATTAATTATTTTATGAGTTAAACACTGAGTAAGTATGAGTTTTTGAGGTCTGAAAAGACTCAGTGAAGACGGAATAAAATAATTAAATAGAATATTTTAAGTGCGGACTTTTTATTCAAAATAATTAAATATCTCTCAAACGGTGTCATATGGGAAATCTGAGACCACCGATGGGTCCGGAACGTGGTGTTTACCCTAGACAAGGTATAACATTTGTTCGCATCAGGATTTTAGATGCATCGCTCGTAAGAATAACACTTTTTATTTTAATTAATTAATTATTCTGATTTTTCATTAATAAATCATTAATATCTCTCAAATCGTTCATTGTTTGAGAAATCAGAGACCACCGTTGGGTCCAGAATGAGGTGTTTACCGTAGAAAGGGTATAACTTTTTTTCGCAACGGACATTTGATGTTATTTAGTTTTTGTATTAAATAATTAATTTAATTTAATAATTAAATTCGGTTTTAATTATCAAATACGTTTCTTTTTACCCTGTTCAATCTCCTTTCACGCCGCATCATCTTCTCCACGCAATAAAACTCCATTTTCAATGGATGCTTCACCCAAAAGCTTCCAAATCACCACCGTTTTAATCCGTTTCACTTGCAACACCTTCATGAGGGTAAGTGAATGACTCCGCAGCAAAATGTCTGTTAAATAATGGGTTAAAACGGATGTTTTAAATGAGGTAGTCAAGCCTGCGTTTTTTGTGTTATTATAATCCTCAAACACATTGACAATCTCTTTGGCTCGATCACGTGGAGTTTATGCAGCCCAAATCTTCCCTGGATGCGATCACGAGGCCTTGAATGACATTTGATCTCCTCCTTCGGCGGCCAAAGGTGGGCGACCTCCTGTGCGTGGCGCATATGAGGTGTTATTTTTTATTAATTTTTTTTTATTATTCCCCAAATCTTTTAAATTCAATAAATTCTTCGTTATTGGTTGGAATTACCGGTCGTCGGTACCATTGAATCTGTCTGGACGAGTAGAAGCTTAATGATACTTTTGTTTCAAAGGCATCAAGATATTCCTTGACCCGGTTTTTCACATTTTAAATGGATTGTTTTAAATAAATTATCAATGGATGATTATGTGTATTATCAAAATATAATTATTAAAATAATTGTAATAGGATAATCACATGGTTTTATCTAGCAATAGTTTATAAAATTGTCTTATGAAAATTGCTTTGAATTATTAAAGGACAATTGCACGTCTTATTGAAAATAATTATCAAAACATAATTGCACAAAATTATCAAAATTATCATAGGATAATTATGTGTTTTATTAAAGGATAATTGCACTAAATTATTAAAGGATAATTGTGAGGTATGATTAAAGATAATTGTAAGGTTTAATAAAGCAATATTTTCTGGAAATTTTCACGGATAATTGTAAAGATTAATCAAATGATAATTTCATTAAATTGTCGTGGGTAATTTATAAAAAATTATCAAAGGATAATTAACACAATTATCGAATGATAATTTCAAGATTTATCAAAGGATAATTATAAATAATTATCAAATGATAATTACAATGAATAATCACGAGATTGCCAATTGATAATTATTAATATAATTTATCGAAGGATAATTATTTAAATTATATATGAATAATTATAAAGGTCTACCACATGTGTTTTCGTTTTATTTTAAAGATATTATAATATTGAATGTGGTTTATATTTATTCTAAGGAAAATATTGTGAACATATTCATTGACATGCAATGATAATTTGGCATTTTATCAAGGAGATTGGAACTATCATCGCATGTGATAATCAAAATGATAATTTAAGAATTATCGAGGAGAGAGAAGATATCATCGCATGTAATATTTTAATCGATAATTTGAAATTATCCATGAGGGATAAAATAATATTATCACATGTAATGTTTTTCCATAATTGGAAAATTATTCAGGAGAGAAAAACTATCCTCGCATGTGATATTTTATTTTCTTTTGAGATAAAATAACTGGTATTGGTTCTAGGAACCGTTGACGAACGTCGAACTTTGGTGTGTCGATGCTTACGATAATATGGTCACGAGGAGGGGTATTGAACCATTCATGGTGGTTTATCATTATCGCTGACATCAACGACCTTGTGGTAGGTGGTTCCGTTCTGATCAGCCAAATTGATTATTCTTGTATTGTTTGATTTATTTCAATTTTTGATTTAAATTCAATTGGTCAAATATGCTTTCAATTAAATTGATAAAAACTCGATTCCAGTGAATCGAGATATTTGAAATGGTTTTGGCATGAAAATTTGGAAAACCCCCAATTCCATTGAATTGGGTGTGTTTATGAAAATTTTCCGATTTAAATTGTTTAATTTAAATTGTGAATTTGATGAAAATGATTTCAATTAAATTATTGAATTTAATTGTGTAAATAAATTGTGTGATGATGAGTTTGGTTTTGAATGGGTTTCAAACTTGTGAAAATGGCTTAAAATGATTTGATAGAAACCTATTGGTTTTATCTTGTGAAAAAGGCATGTTTTTGAATAAAATCTGTTTTGGTTTTAAATATAATGAAATTGACATTATGAAATGGAAGAATGAGATTGATTGTATTTTAAGCGGTCTTAAAATAGTTCACCCATTATGTAAGAGCACATGCAAGCCTTAGCTAGTTAGTGAGTTATTTGGATACACTCTACGCTACGACAACGTTCTAAAACATACTTGCGGCGGGTCACATCCCCGACGGGTTGGTGACGAGTCTCCTTTGGCCACTGTCATTGGGATGTGTGTATACACATTTTGCTGAGTTCACATAGAGAGTGCGGAATCTTATAGCTGGTTAATACTATCGTACCTTTTGACAGATGACCATATTGCTCGCTTGTTTATTTATATTTGAGATATAAATATATGTCAATGTTTGAACTGCTTACATGCATTCTCATTTTACTTAAACTGTTTTATGTAAATGTTTTATTTAAGCCATTGTTTTAGAAATATTCCATCATTTGTAAAGTCTTTGCTCAAAGTATTTTTCTATCATTTTGAAAATGTATAGCATGTTTTGTTTAAATATTCTTTTGAATTGCCAAACCCGTTTATTTGAAAATTGAAAGTTTTTCTTTGGATAATCTATATATGGCATCTATTATGAAATTTTTGGTGGTATCCTACTGGGTTTAGGCTCACACCCTACTTTTTCCTTAGAGTGTTTGTAGACTTTCTTCTTCCAGGTTCAAGCAAATGGAAGGGATCACTTGGAGGTGGATCCAACTGTTGAGTTTTGGTCGTGGTGAGTTTTGCTCTTAGGAACCTTGGGGTTGTTTTTTCCCATTTTAGTACTTGGGTTGTAGTAATTTGGGCTTTTTTATGCCTTAGTGTATTATAGTACTTCACTCCCAATGGAGTTTCTTTTGTTATGCATATTGTCTTGTTTTCTTTTGCTTCCGTATTCTTGTGGAAAAATTGTTCACACATATATGTTGTATGATGCCAGGTGCTAGTCGTCGACCCGTAGGGATCGGGAACGCCCTTCGGGCTATGTCAGAGCCGGCTCGGTTATCGGGTTACCAGGGTACCCGGCCTGGTTCGTGACATTCCTTGACCAACATTGGCACTCTTCACCATTGCATTCCACACATGAGTCATTGGTTGGTCAACTGCTTGAAATGTAGGCCTAGAATTCCTGTCATTTTCAGGGCATAGAGAAACCTGACAACACCCCAAAGGCCATGCCCATGGTGGTGGCCCTGGTGGTGGCATTGGAAACAATGCACCTCCATGTGTTTAAAGAATCCTTCCTGTGGAAAGTCAGGGAAAACTTAGTACATCTTTGACATCACGAGAAACTTTGTTGTTCCACTTGTCTATATTAGAACTATGATCGAAAGTTACCACTTTTGTCTGAATGAAATTATAGTCAGCATGCACCTTTCCAAACCTTATCTGGCCAGTTCGAAATGTTTACAAGCTTGTCGCTATATTCTCCACTCATATCATTTGTACTGGAAAAACTTCATGCATTGGTTTCAAAAATCCAGAAGTGGATTGTAAAACAGAACATCTAGGACCGATCACTTCGAACTGGTTTGCCAAACTACCACTACTTGTGTTGTGGGCATCATTCTCCATTATCACCTCACTACATACTCCCGCAAGTCGAGAATCCTAAGCAGGATCGACTCATGTCTTGCTACGCCCGCCGCCACTCGAACTCATTACCTCCATAGACAAAGGTTTTGAAGAATTAGGATGAGTTCAAACAAACAGATTTACAAGGGCCCATGCTTGAGCCTTCATAGAATACAACATCACTTGTTGTAGACAAAATAGCTCTGCTTGTTCTTGTACGTATTGCTCCAGGGTAGAACTGAAAGTCTCCAGTGATGCAACACATAAGTCCATCCCTAAAGACATCTACCAAGAGCATCAAGAAAACTCTCAATGAAAGCACCAAATGATAAGACTATGGAGTTCCTAAATGAGGAATTGTTTTAGATTTCTATGAGCAACATAGGTTATAAAAAAAACCCAGGAAGAAGATAATAAAGAAGAAAAAGAAACTCCCCGAGGAAGACACTCCTGAAGACAAGATGAGACCTCCACAACAGCTTCACATAAAGCCAACAAATAATATATGTATCCTCCACCCTACAACATCCATTTATTTAATACCTGTAGAAGGTGAATTCCCCTTACCTCAAGGTGAGGCAGATACATTATTTTATAGATGGGTAAAATAGATTACACGGTAGAGTATTCCGATGTGGGACTCGGGAATACCCTTTATAATAAAACAGGGTTCAACACTCCCCCTCAAGATGGACATGCCCAACTTGGACCAAGAGTCCCACAAAAGAAAGATGACATCGAACAAGACAATACACACTCCCCCTCAAGCTGGGTCGCTGATGTTGTGGATACCTAGCTTGGTACTGAGAGAGTTCAAACGAGCTCCCGATAGGCCTTTGGTGAAGATGCCAAATGATCTGTTGTCGGTATGTGGTCAAAACTAACATGGTGTTGCTAGAGGTGATGACGAAGAAAATGACAGTCCAGCTCGATATACTTCGTTCATTCATGGAAGACAAGATTAGAAGCAATCTTTGTGGCTACCAGATTTTCACACCAGATACGAGCAGACGTCTGCGTTGGGAAGCCAAGCTAATAGAGGAGATGATAAAGCCAAAATATTTCAATAGTGATCCTTGTCATTGCACGATATTCAGACTTCACACTAGACCTGGAGACAACAGTTTGTTTCTTGCTGCGCCAAGAGATGAGGTTACCTGCCAAGAAAACGGAAAACCCAAAAGTAAACTTCCGGGTAGCAAGGCAACCGACATAGTCAGCATCACAGAATGCCTCAACATTCAGATAATCGTGATGTGAGTACCGAAGACCACATGCAAGGTCTTTCTTGATGTATTTGGCAATGTAGAGAATAACATCCCACTGAGATTTGATCAAATGCACCATGAATTGGCTAACTTTGTCAACAGCGTAGACAATGTTCGGATGCGTCATGGTGAGATAATTGATCATGATATGAGTACCGAAGACCACATGCAAGGTCTTTCTTGATGTATTTGTTAATGTAGAGGATAATATCTCACTGAGATTTGGTCGGATGCTCTATGAATTGTCTAACTTTTCCAACATCGTAGGGAATGTTCGAATGCGTCATGGTGAGATAATTGAGTTTTCCCACAAGACGACGGTAGCTCTCTGGGTGATAATAGAGTTTCGTGTTGTCATGGAGAGACTGTTCCCTAAGCTCAAGAGAAGTGTCAACGACAGTTGCCTGAGTCAAACCAGCATCCTGCAAGATATCCAAGGCATATTTCCGTTGGAAAAGAAAGATGGTGTTCGTAGAATGGGAGACCTCAATGCCAAGGATGTATGATAGTGGACCGAGATCTTTGGTGTGAAAGTGGTGGTGAAGATGCCCCTTGAGTTGAACGATTCCAATTGAGTCACTTCCAGTGATGATTATATCATCAACATATACCACTAGCAGGATGCGGCCGGATGACGTCGTACGGTAGAAGACGGTGTGGTCTTTCATACTTCGAGAGAGCCCAAATGTAGTGACGACGATGCTGAAATGGTCAAACCATGCACTAGGAGACTGCTTGAGGCCATATAGAGAGCGACGAAGTCGACATACATGGGAGTCGGCTCTGGAGGTACAAAATCCTAGGGGTTGCTGTAGATACACCTCTTCTTCAAGAAATCCATGAAGAAAGGCATTCTTGATATCAAGTTGGTGAAGGAGCCAATGATGATGAGCGACTAGAGAGATGGATAATCGGGCATATGTCATCTTTGCAACCAGAGAGAAGGTATCAAAATAGTCGATATCATATGTCTGAACAAAGCCCTTCACCACATGTCTGGTTTTGAGGTGATGAAGAGTGTCATTTGCATTGAAGCGGACCGTATAAATCCATTTGTTGTCGGCTGTCTGTTTGCCTGTCAGAAGAGGTACCGGATCCCACGTGTGATTGTCATCCAGAGCCTGTAATTCATCCCGTATTGCTTAAAGCTAGTCAGGGTGAGATTTTGCGTCGCCAACCGTGCAGTGAATATATATCGTCTCCAGAGCGGAAAGACCCCTGTATGAGGATGTGTACAGAAGAGTATTCTGGCAAGAATGAGTACATTTTCGTAGTGCAATGGGCAAGTCGTCTGGAATCGAAGTAAAAGAATTAGACGAATTTGAAGGTGGGGGGCCGGGAGAGGCAGGGTCGGTCGTCGTGAGGGAGGCCGTAGGGAGGGCGGGCCGGGAGTTGCGAAGGAGGCAGGCCGGGACGTCGCCGCGTCGGAGGCGGAGGGCCGGGAGACCGCGTCGATCGAGAAGGTTCCGCCTGGAGGGAGCTAGGAGGGGGTCAGGGTTGGTCGTAGCCGAGAGGCCGAAGGGAGGGTGGGGTCGGGCAGAGCAGGGAGTCCGTAGGGAGGGCGGGGCCGGAAGAAGCCGAGACGCCGCTGGGAAGGTGCGGCAGGAAGCGTCGCAGGAGGGATTCTTCGGGAGGAATGAGGGCAGTGGAGAAAAAAAATATTGGGATTTTTCCTCAGATACCATGTAAAAGGTGAATTCCCCTTGTCTTGCGTAGATATTCTTTTATAGATGGGTAAAATAGACTACCCGGAGTATTTCGATGTGGGACTCGGAAATACCCTTTATAATAAAACAGGGTTCAGCAATACCCAAAGGGGTGGGGTCCTCATTGCATGGGTGAAGTTAACAATTTAAAGAAGATGAGAGAGAAGAATCAGTTACCATCTTGGTACATGGCAGCCTCTGGGAAAATCCTTGCAATAGCCTAACATATTCTTGATAACAACTTCAATGTTCCCCACTCCTACGATGCATACCAGGTATCCACAGTCTAGTGATTTTGGCCTGATCTTATGGGCTTCCAAGATCGAAAGTTGGTAAAGGGTGGGCTGCCCTAGAAGTGGCAGGAGGTTGGGGAGGCTAGGAATTTTTGACTGGGCCTTGAAGTGGGCTTGGATGAGGGGATGGTATGAAATTTTGGGAAGTGGATAGGTGCCTAGTTGGTTTATGGGTGAGCAAGGGTAAGGTTTAGAATTCGGTGAGAAATTGAGTGAGGGGTTGGCATTAGTTTCTGGGGTTTGAAGGGTAGACAAGTGGGTAGACAAGCTATTTGGGAAAACAGGACAGGGGGGCTTGGTTTTGGTATAGCAGTATGTGTGGCTGGATCAAGTTTGAATATTAGGAGCTGGGAATTAAGGTGACTTGGCATCGAGGATGTGGGATGGTTGGTATAAAATTGGTTTGGATAGGTTGAGTAGGCAAGTGGAAGTGGTGTTTGAGATAGGGAGGAAAGGTTTGTTTGGTGTGTGTTTATAAAGGGGTGTTGAAGGTAAAAGAGGTGGAGATGGTAAGCTGAATTTGAATTTTTTGTAGGGGAGGGTTGAGTTGGATGGTATGGACATGGATAAGGTGAATTAGCCAGTGGAGTTGGGCTCTAATAAGGAAACGGAATAGGAGAGGGGCCGATCTTTGGTTAGGAGGGTTGGAAGGGCTTAGTGCCAAGGGTGTTCTGCACTTTGATAATTAGAACGGCTCCTTGCAGGTGGACTTCAATTCTGGAATTTACAGCACAGGACTTGCAAGATTGTCCTCCCTTCAGACCTTTGGTCGAGCAAGTGGTGTGCACAAGGTAGCACCTCAACTGAGGGATTCACTCCAATAGCGCAATGCACCCAAATCAGCACGAGAAAGCTTCATGAAACCTGTATAGAAATTGTAAATGTCCTCCCATGAGTTTGCAATAACAGCCGTGGTTGAACTATCTATAACAGATTCGGCCTCTCACGATTTGCGGCGAACAACAATCTGGACCACCCGAGCAGTCATCATCCTCCTTCCTTCGACTTGGACATCAGAGGACAATCTGGGAAGTAGGTATGGTGTGGGGAACCAGACTCCTTCGCTCGAAATTGTATCAGTAACACGAAGCTATAGAAAACACAAACTTTCGAACCCACTTTGAACAACACCTCACGAGCCAACGAGAAGCAGTGCAAGCCTTGTTTTAATCTTCCCTTTCACATGGGAAGCATCGGGGATTTGGTTTTCATCTTCTAAAACCCTAGTGGACTTTGAAAAATGCTTACAACCCCAGTTCCCTTTAACAATGGGCTCCATCAATGACCCATTCAAGATATCCGTCCACCCGATTGAAATTATCATCTAGCATAAATATCGTTGATCAAAATACCTATCTTTGAAGCACATATATTTTTAGAAAGATCAACATTCTCTTAAATATTCAAAAAGATAGCAAAAAAAAAAAAAAAAACAAGAATTCAATATCATGATTTTCCATATTTCAAAATCCAAAACAATTTAAGACCCTCAAGTCAATTTACAATAGTGAATTGGAGATTTAATAAATTCAATCTGTGATACATTCATTTTAAAAACAAGTACATTTTAAATGGAAAAATGCATGCATTTTGACAATGCAATAAAACAACTCGGTTCAACCATACTGGCACCCGAATTGGCTCACCACAAGGCTCAAAGTATGTTCCTGATTGTCACGGGGTGACGATAAGCACTAGAGTATCATATAAAAGAACGTGGGAATGATTTCACCATCAAACATATGATAAAGCAGAAATAATCAGAGAATCACAACAAATAACCAGAACATATCATATGTCAAAATAATCGAACCATAAAGTAACATCCAACAAGTGAATAACCAAGTATAAATAAATGAACTGATAGACTGTCCGCATGGAACCTAAAGTAACTCATGGGGCCATCTTCTCGTAACCATACGTCAACATCATCCCAACCCGTTGAAAGGCAACACGAACTGGGAGAGTCATCAATTACAAGTCACTCTTCCATTTACTTGTATCCTGCAAAACCAAGACTATAGCCGCCCAAATGCAAAAGTGGGGTGTGGGTACTAAAACTCAGTAGGATATCAACAAGTAATCTATATGTTGTTCTATGCCCCTGTTGCAATCGAAATCTTTTCATTTTGTTTATATGATATTTTCATATTTGCATGGGGGTGTGTTATATTGCATGGGGACTGCCCACTTTCACCGCTTATATTATGTTTATGTGGCATTTGTTTCTGCTTTTGTATACATGTTTTCCTTACCCATTTAAGTGTTTGAGTTTGGACCGTTGATCGTGGCCGATCCAACGGTCCTGAGCGCATCAGACTGTGTTTGTTTGGCTCAGCCTGGATTCACGCTGCCTCCGCTATGCCAATCCCGTGACGCCACTTGTCCCTTTAGTTGTCTCGCCTTCTATTATGTGAATCGTCGACCTCATCTGGGTCATCCATGCAACTATGATCTTGCGGTTTTGGCCGCGTCGTGTGACACTCCCTGACACGCCATCATCCCTCCAGCTGGTCACTTGGATTCACACGATCCATTCTCTTCGATTCATAGTTTTTTCGTTTGGTTCACTGATGGCTCTCCCAGCGTGAGGTTCTGCTGCGACTTTTAGGGTTTCTCAGAGGAGAAGAAGAAGGGGGACTGAGGCCCTTCGGGCATCCGTACTCCCCTCTATCGAGGTCGTGCCACCTCCTGGAATCGAAGTACAGCTCTGATGGAGATTCAACAGAGATCGACTCGATCTTGGGTCCAGGGTGACTACGCATAAAGGAGGCTTCAGATCTTGAATCGTTTTTCATCGTAACCATGTTTTAGCTTTAGATTCTTGGCTCTATAGAAATTTATATCTTTCTATCATATGTATATCTGTATCCTTTTAGCGTGTGTGTGTGAGTCCATTCAGGAGTGGATGACGTTGACTCTACATGACAAGTCTCATCATTGCCACCTAGTTCAGCAGGGCCAACCTCCTCGAATAGTTTCTTTGGTTTTTCTTTTTGATTCTTTGATTATGTATTTCTTTGCTTGTTTTTTCTTAGTAATAAAAGACTGACCTAGGTGGTGTTCTCACCGTGCACGTAAGATCATGCTGATCTGAAGCACGTTATATCTGATGTTATTTCTTTTTTGTTCTTTCTGCTTTTGTGCTTCTAGTAGCTCGATTGAGAAAGAAATTTGTTTTTTTCCTTATCATCGACTGTTTAATTGAACATATTGAATCTATAACCCTGAAATATTCTTCAGTGGGTCCTGGATGTTCTAAGGGTTAAACGAATAATCCCAACAAGTCAGAGCCTACTAAAATGTAAATAATGGACTATGTTAAGTTTGATATTGATAAGTTTGATGGTGAAAATGATTTTAATCTATGGAGAATTAAAATGACTACCTGGATCATAATGATTTAATTGATTTCCTTCCTAGCACCAAAAATAAAGTCACCACCCTTTCCCCAGATGGGAAGACTGTCATCACATATGTAGATGTCACTGAAGAAACCCTTAGGAAAGCCTATAACTTAATTCTTTTATCTTTAAGAGATAAAGTTCTTAAAGTGGTTGCATATGAGTCTTCTGCTACTGGTATATGGTATAGACTTGAATCTCTTTATATGACTAAGTCTCTTGTTGGTATATTATACAAAAAATGATATTATATACTTTCAAAATTTATCACAGAACTACAGTCGAGATACACATTGAATTTAAATAAAATCTTTTCAGATCTAGCCAACATAGACATTAAAATAGATAATTAAGATCAATCCATAATACTGTTAACTTCATTAGATGATACCATTAATTTTATTAAAGATTCTATGATGTATGGAAAAGACACCCTTACTCTCGAAGAAGTTAAATCTACTCTACTCTCTAAAGACCTTCAAAGGAAGGGTAATGTTAATACTGAGGTAGAGGGTTTGAACATTAGGTACAAAAGTGAATCTAGGGGTAGAAGTGAGTCCAAGGGTAGGAGGAAATAAAGGGGTTAGTTTAAAAGGAAAATGTTTAAGTATAAGAACAAAGTAATCAAGTGTATCCAATGTAAACAACCTCGTCACATTAAGAGAAATAGCCCTAATAAGAAAGGTGACTATAGAGATAGTAGTAATGACCATTCCTTGTTAGTTGAGAAAGAATTTGACACTATTGATGTGTTAAATGTTTCTAAAATTTCCATCTATGATGAATGGATCCTTGATTCAGGATATTCATTCCATATGTGTCCTAGGAGGGAATTCTTCACTGAGTCGAGGGAAATTAAATCTAGAGAGGTGTTTCAAGGGAATAACAGGAGCTGTCACATTATGGAGATAGGCTCGGTTTCATTAGAGCTTCATGATAGGACTGCTAAAACTCTTGAGGAGGTTAGGTGGGTTCCCAAACTGAAAATAAACCTCATTTACCTAGGAGTCCTTGACCAAAAGGCTTGCACCTTCAAATCAGACTATGGGAGTCTTAGGATTGCCTGAGGATCCCTCACAATTATGAAAGGAAACCTTTGAAATGACCATGATGTGTTATATGGTAAAGTTTATAGAAATTAGTTAAATACCTATTATGATTCAGAACTTGATACAACCACCCTTTGGTATAAAAGTCTAGGGCACGTTAGTGCCAAAGGCCTTAATGGACTTAAAAAACTAGGGCTCTTGAGTAATGTCACTCTTAATAGTCTTCCTTTTTGTGAAGATTGAGTATATGGAAAATATGGAAGAGATAGTTTTAATAGGTTAATGTATAAGGCTAAAGAACCATGTGAGTGTGTCCACTTTGATCTATGGGGTCCTTCTAGGGTCAACTCCCACGATGGAGGTTTGTACTTTGTGTCATTTATTGATGACTACTCTAGGAAAGTCTGGATTTATATACTCAAACATAAGTCAGATACTTTTCTGACTTTTAAGAAATGGAAAGATGGGGTAGAAAGTGAATCAGGTAAGAAACTCAAAGCCTTAAGAACTGATAATGGTTTAGAATATCTGTCCACTAAATTTATTGTTTTCTTTGAATATGAGGGAATCAAAATATACCATACTGTTATGGAAACACCATAATAGAATGAATTAGTAGAAAGGATAAATAGAACTATTCTTTAAAGGGTTAAGTGTATGTTATCCCACTCAAAACTCCCCATGTCCTTTTGGGCCAAGGATTCCTCTACGATAGTCTACTTAATTAATTCATTGAAGACACCTGAAGAACTCTATAAAGGTTCACCCCTGAGTCTTTCACACCTTAGGATGTTTGGATCCATATATTATAATCATACACGTACAAATAATCTAGCTCCTAGGGTTGTGAAGTGTATATTTGTGGGTTATCTACATGGTGTTAAGGGGTATTGTATGTGGGTAGATAAACAAAGTTATCAAAAGTGTATAGTCATTCTAGATGTTGTGTTTCATGAGTCTGGTCTCTCTAATTATAAGGGAACTGAATATATAGAGCCTTCTGATGATAATGGAGAATCTTCTAGAGTCCCAACACCTATAGGTGTTGAACTTACTTTAGAATCTAAAGACCACTCCCAATCCTAACCCGAGACTGGTTCTGCTCCCCTCTTTTCTCAAAATCAAGGTGAATTTGATTCTGATTCAAATTCTGAACCTAAAACTGAGGAACCTGATAATATGAGAAATTATCAACTCACCCGAGATATAGATATAAGGGTTATTAGGTCTCTATCCCGCTTTAATCAAGCTGATATTACTACCATTGAGTTTAATGTTTCTCAATATTTGTTTAACGATAAACCTAAAACTTATAGGTACTATTCGGTACTGTAGTATCCAGAACTATTCACCCGATTTGGGCCTTTGGGCCACCGGTTTTGGCCTACGGGTCTCAAGGGCCTTCGGGCCATCAAAGACCTTTGGGTCACAGGGCCTTCGAATCATTGAAGACCATGAAGTATCCTAGTTCACACAGAGCAAGCCCTAGAATAGGATTAGAGAAACATTAGTAGTCACCAGAAGCAGAGCTTACCGGATTGGAAGAATGAGAGGGTATTGGCAACCGCCATTGGGACCAGGCACTGTGTAGCTTTATACGAGGCAATGTTAGTCGATCAACAATGCAGTTGGGGAGCTAAAGACGATCAATGATACATAAGTTGGGGAGGGGTAGTTCTAGTGGACTGAGCCTATGGGTCATGTATGGGCATGGTATGCCTCTGGGCCTTCGGGTCATGTATTACGGGTCATGTCGGGCCTTGTGCTTTGGGCCTACAGGTCATGTTCGGGTTTACCTTCAACCCTTAAAAGGGGTATTATCTATAATAAAATAAAAATAAGGCCTTCAGGCCATTCAAAGTTATAGTGAGATATTTTTCCCAATTGTTAAACATTTATCCATAAGAATTATTCTTTCTTTTTCTGTCATGTTTGATTTTCATGTTGAACAATTAGATGTAAAAATTGCTTTTTTGCATGGTACCATTAATGAAACAATTTATATGAATCCTTCTAAAGGATTTTCAAATATGTTTAAACCCAATCAAGTTTCCCTTATTAAGAAGTATTTATATGGGCTTAAAGAATATTTTAGGAAATAGTATAAAAGGTTTGATTCATTTATAATTGAAAATCATTTTTTCATAAGTAAGTTTCATGCATGCATATACTATAAAATTGTTAAACATGAATTTTTTTACCAATTATTATATGTTTATGACATGATTTTAATCTGTAAAAACATGAGGATTATAAATTCTATCAAGAATCAATTGAACTCTATCTTTGAAATGAAAGACTTAGGACATGCTAATCATATTTTGGGTATGGACATAATTAAATCCAGGAAGGCTCGAACCTTGTAATTATCTCAGTTTGTTTATGTTAAGAATGTATTAAAAAGGTATATGTTTCAGCACATTAAACCATTTAATATTCCTTTATGACAACATTTTAAATTGTATTTGGAATAATTCTATAAAAATTATGATCAAGATTCGTCCATGGATAATATTCCATATGGTAATGTGGTAGGAAGTCTTATGTACGATACAAGCAGTTCTAGTCCAGATATAACATTTACTATTTATACTTTGAGAAGGTTTATGGGGAAACCTGGTAAGCCTCATTGGAATGATTTGAAGTGGATCCTCAGGTATGTCTCTATGTCTGGTAAATTGTGCATTCAATATGGCTTAAATGATAGTTTTAATCATGATATTGTTGGTTTTGTTGACTCTGATTATGCTAAAAATATTAACACTCAATAATCACTCACTAATTATGTGTTTCTTGCATATGGAAGACCAGTTTCCTGGAAATGCAACATGAAATCAGTGGTTTCTCTCTCCACTACTGAGGCAAAGTACATATCCTTGACAGAAGCCATAAAAGAGTCTATATGGCTGAAAGGTTTTCTTTTTTGAGTTGTCTCTATCTGTTGATAGTAAAATAGTCCACTATGATATCCAATCTGCATTACATCTTTCTAATAACTATTTATGCCATGGTAGATCAAAGAAAATTGACATTATACTTAATTTTATTAGGGATGTTATAGAATATGGGATAGTGAGTTTCACTAAGATACCCACAGGGGAAAATCCGGCCAATAGTTTGACTAAGGTCGTACCATTGTATGATTTTTTTCATTGCCTTAAATTAATTAAATTATCCCCACTTCTATAACTTAGGTTGTGATAACATCAGCCATAAAATAATTTAATTTCAAGGTGAATATTTTTTGTTTTATACCCCTGTCGTAATTGAATTCTTTTCATTTTGTTTATATGATATTTTCATATTTTCATGGGGTGTGTTATACTACATGAGGACTGTTCACTTTCACCACTTATATTATGTTTACATGGATTTTGTTTCTACTTATGTATACATGTTTTCCTTACCCATTTATGCATATGAATTTGGATCGTTGATCGTGGCTGATCCAACAGCCGTGAGTGCCTCCAGCTATGTTTGTTTGGCTTGGACTGGATCTGCCCTACCTCCGATGTGCCAATATTGTGATTCCATTTGTCCCTTCATTTGTCTCACCCTATGTTATGTGAACCACCAGTCTCATTCAGGCCATCCACACTGCTATGATCTTGCAGTTATGATCGCACTATATGATGCTCTGTATAACTCCATCATTCCTCCCGCTGGTTACTTGGATTCATGTGATACATTCTATTCACTTTAGAGTTTTTTCATTCAGTTTATCAATGGCTCTTTTGATGTGAGGTTCTGTTGTGACTTTTAGGGTTTCTCAGATGGGAAGAAGAAGGGGAATTGAGGCCCTACATCCATCCACACACCCCACCATCGAGGTCATTCCACATCCTAGAACCAGAGTACTACTCTGGCGGAGATCGAATCGATCTTGGGTCTAGGGTGACTACGCATTAAGGAGGTTTCAGATATTGACTCGTTTTTTATTATAATCAAGTTTCAACTTTAGATTCTTGGATCTTTAGTGATTTATATATTTTTTTCATGTATATATCTGTATCCTTTTTGGGTGTATACGTGAGTCTATCTGGGAGTGGATGACATTGAATCTACGTGATAGGTTTCATCACTGCCACCTAGTTCAATAGGGTCAGCCTCCTTGGATAGTTTCTCTAGTTTTTCTTCTTAATTATTCAAGTTTGTAGTTCTTTTCTTGTTTTTAGTTAGTAATAAAAGCATGACATGGGTGGCGTTCTCACCATACAAGTAGGATTACGCCGATCCAAAGCACGTTATATATGGTGTTATTTATTTTTTATTTTTTATTATTTTTCTTCTTCTAGTAGCTTTATTGAGAAATAAATTTGTTATATTTCCTTATTACCAACTTTTTAATTGAACATATCAAATATATAACCCTAAAATACACTTTATTGGGTCCTGGATGTTCTAATGGTTAAATGGATAACCCCAACACTATAAAATGTCTATATAAATACATCCATTAGTTCTTAAATAAAACATATTTCTAAAACATTTCAAGAATAAATTATTTTCCAAATAAAATATTCTGTTGTTTTTATTTTCAAAAACATTCCATATCCAAATAACCAAAGAAAAATGTCTTAAAATTTATCCATGTTCCATAAATAGATATATAAAACATATTTTAGGCATCAATATTCATAACATTTCATGAAACTCTCCCTCCAAAGACACCACAATGAAGAGAGATAATGACCCCATGAGTCCCGCCTCCAGTAGGCACCAAGTTAGTGACTAGCACAGATGGTATAAAAATATCACATATTGGAGACATTACCCTCTATAAATAATAAAGGGCCGGGAGACAGGATAAAAACTCACAAAAAAATCCATCAGGAAATATAAAACCAGACCCAAAACCAACCCACGATGTATGAACAAAAATAAACCAACATAATAAAAAACTCTAATATAAAGTACCAAAAGAAAAGTCCTTTAACAACAAATAAATAGTAGCTCCAACCCAAGCTAGCAATGTCCATCTCGGTCCCCAAATTCCTCTAAAAATCTAAAATAATTATATATATAGGATAATTATACATGTATACTTTTTCGGGTCATATCCAAGGTCTCAAGTGCACATGTGAAAAGAGCATGCTAATGTGATAGTGAAAAAACAACAGAATCAACAAGCATCTAAACAGTTAAACTAACCAATTCTAGCCTCACTATGAATCACTCACTAAATCATGCATCCAATATAGTAATATATTATCGAGATCATAACAAAGCAAGGTGATCCGCTGCTGCTTCCCCACTGATTTTCCACTCTCACTATCACAGCCTTACCCACCAGGTCCCACATGGATGGTGGAAGGTTGATTCGTAACTACCCCAAGCATGCATTTATAGGCTAGGGGTTGGAGACAAGTGCCAAAAGACATAACTAATATGGGAGGTCTTTGTCTAATTTACTTGTACACATGTACTTGATCATCTTCATGTAGAAGTGTAGAGGAATAATAATAAAAATATTGAAACATATAGAGTAAAAACCATGCATGTGACAATCATTAGGGAATACAGAAGAGTGAATCAAAGTAAACCAAAAAGAAAAGGAAAAAATACACTCCTAATCAGAAAAGATGTCCCAAACTAACAATAATCAGAAAAGTAAATGCTAATAGAGCCCAACTCCAGATCTCCAAGCCCCGACCACCATACACAGTCAAATGCACCTGAGTATCACCTATGCCCCTTTGTAATTACCACTGACCTTTCTGTCATCTACATAAGACACAACATGTGCAGAAAGATACCATATAGGGGTGAGTAAATACATATCCTTTAGGATTCCCTAAAAGACAGGGGGTGGGAATATGAGACACAATAGAAGTAGAAAACTCAACCCATAGTAGGGGAGAAACAAAACCCAACAACAAAGATATATGATCATAAAAGAAACTCATGCAAGAGAGAAAGGGGGACTCCATATCACATCCTATCCCAAGAAAAGAGTCTTCCAATGGTTCCAAAGGTCCGTCAATGATGCCTAACATTTAGCATATATGTCTGAAGAGTAACCGTGTGGAGCCACACCCCGCCACTATGCCTCACAGTTGAGGTGGCACAATCTATAGATAGAGGACCCATGCCCTCGTATAATATGAGAGTTCCAATCAGTAGATGGAGGAATCATACCCTAACATAGAAAGAGGGTTTCACTCTATAGGTAGAGGATCTATGCCTCGACACAGTAGGAGGGTTCCACTATGTAGGTAGAAGACGGATGCCCTGACACAGCAAGATGGTTCCACTCTATAGGTAGAGGACCCATGCCATGATACGATAGGAGGGTTCCAATCTATAGATATAAGACCCATTATCTGACATAGTAGGAGGGTTCCACTATGTAGGTAGAGGACTTGTGCCTTGGTCTGTCAGGGGGGTACCACTCTCTGATGATCCTGCTCGATCACTGTCATTGTCGAGCATCACATACAGAAGAACCATGCTCAGAACATTGCACATAATATCTTAAAATCCATGATTAATTATACCATAACATTCTAAGCATAAAAAACTTAGGATATGCTACTCGTGATCCAAAATTTGAGTCAAAATGAAGAAGATATGAGAGGTAGAGGATTCATAAAGGAGGGCACGACGTGTAAGGGACCCACACGGTGTGAAGTCCCACTTTCCTGCCTAGTCGTGTCCTCTAAAGAACATGGATCACTAGAAATGTAGTACTAAGTAGCATGTAATGGTACTACATAGTGTGTCTCAGCCACCTAGGGCCTACCTGTGTGAATCTAGTTGTGCTCGTGTACACTGAACATGTGGCAGTACACGATGTGTGCCTAACCGTGTCCATTTTCGTGTACTCTTGAAGTACATGATGGTTCACCATCACCAATTCACATCTAGTGTCGGGGTCTTACATGATGTGGGATATTTAACTCACCCTGAAACCCTAGTTGCCAAAGATGGGTCACTATATGACGTGTGTTCATCCCACCACACATCGTGTAGTCGATGTTTTTATAAAAAGTCCAGTTTCCTTCACATGTCATCATTGTGCCTCATCCTATTCCATTTCTATGGTTAATAATGCCAAAATTATTGGGTCCAAATCCATCCATGATCTATTTGTCATTGACCATCGATTTTTGGGCTCCAGTGGTTGGAAATCAGGAATCCAAAACACTGCATGAGGCTGTAGCATCTCCCTCATGCCACCCATTTCTATTACAGCTTCGGATCCCAGATACATGGAGTATCACCTACACTATATCCTAATCTCTCCTCAAATCACTGATTTGTTCATTGTTCGCACATCCACCATGAATTTGGGGGTTCGATTGCACTCAGACCCACCCGACAATAGTCAAATCGTGACCCCATGGTCCGACAATGAAGAACACAAAGAACGACTGGGGGAAAGACACGTGAAAAAAGTTTATAACATCATTATACAAGTATTCTTGGCCAATGATCACATAATCATGGATTTTTAGGGGTGATTTCATGTTATAATCAATAAACAAATTGAAAGAATAATTTATTTTGACACACGGGTTTATGAAAAGGTTGAAAAATGCCAGAAATCAAAGCAGTTAATTAAACCATGATTTATTAATTCAAAAAGAGAAAAAATACAACAAAATACATGACCTAACTCTGTCATAGACCAATCATTGGTGAAGAATGCATTCTCCAGTGATGAGGATGATTCGATGTGTTCATTGTCTGCCATTCCACCTTGACTCGATCTTCATTCTTCGTTCGATCTCGATCCACCTATGAAGAACGTTATAGATCCTCTCAATTCTCTCAGGGTTTATGTGGCTAAATGCAGAGAATTGTTATAGAAAGGTATAAATAGAGGATTTTACATTGTGGGTGTTTAAATAAAATAAATAAATTTAACTATTTATTTAAATTAAACTCACTACCAACAACTGCTTTAACCTTATGTACGACATCGATCAACTTTAGGTCGCACCTAGGGTAAATATCATGCTCCATACTCAATCGTGGTCACAAATTTCCATTTTTGGGACTCTTTTCAAGATATATTCCATTATTTTTAAAAAAATATGTGTGAGTGATATGAAATATATTTAATATTTTTATAAAACTAATTCTGACCTCACTGGGCCTCCGAATCGCACATCGTTTCAGCGCCTAGCTCCAAAAGTATTCCTTGATATATTTCAAAGTCTTAAAAAGAAAAAATATTGTAATGTTTTAGGTTTTGGAGTGGTTCGAATTCCTAAACCATTTTGAATTTTTGTGTTGGTGGTCAGACCAACCTTTCTTTTAGGGATTTTAAACCTAAACCTAAGAGTTTGATTAACCCAATGCCTTATTTTTAAATGGGTTTTAAGGCCTGACAAGTGCCTTAGGGTTTTGGGTGAATTTTAGGTGTTCCAAAACCTAGAAAATCTATTTCTGGGAAGCATAGATAGAGGCACATAGTTTGATCAAACCATGAGGCCTCCCATGAGTAACTGTGCGGCCCTCCAATTGAATTAGACATGGTTTGAAAAACCATGCAGGTGGGGGAACATGGCCATGCGACACCTATGCAGACATTAACAAAGGTCTCAATCATGGTCTGCGCATGATTTGGAAAATCATGCACCTAGACCATGCACATGTGGTGTTTGGGAAGAGAGAACCGCATAGTTTTCACACAACTAGACAAACCACGTGGGTCATTTATTTGGGAGAAATTAATTTTCCCCCTCCTTTGTCCTTCCTTCCACCACCTTTATCCTCCACTTCTCATGCACAACTAGGGGTGATCTCCCAATTTTCTATCCCTTAGGCTTTGTGCCAACTTATTCTTTCATGATCTGATTCGATCACCATCAATCTCATTGGAAGCAAATTGGTAAGGGATTTAATCCTCTTACTTACCTTCTTTTGTTATCTTCCTATACATAGTGATAAATCTATGTGAGCTGTTTTCCCCTATTTTTAGGGAGTTTATCTAAATCTATAATTTCTCTCATTTCAGCTTGAGTTAGAGGTCGATATCAAATGAGCGAGCACCTACTAGCATAAGGTAGGTGGTTTCTAGATTTCTCCTTGATTTTGTGGGTTTTTTTGGGGATGTGTTCTATATATGTCATATTGGTAGACTAAGAGATAACCCAAATTAATAAATTATTTCTTTTTAAATGGTTCACTTAGTGACATGAGACGCCTATGGGAATGCTCTTACTTCACTACAATGGTTATATCAGGTAAGGGGATTAGACCAACTCGTACATTTTAGGCTAGATGTGTTTTTCAATTAATTAAATTGTTATATTGTTTACTTGAATCTATGGTAATGTGATGATCTAGGCCCAATGATTGAGGTGATGTTGATCACCTAGATTGAGGCGACACGGTCATCTGATTAAGGGCGTATCTCGGGATACATGGGGTGATGATAATCACCAGGTTGAGGCGATATGGTCATCAATATTTGAGTCAAAAAGGTCGTTAGTATGAGGGAATGGAATATGTGATTTGAGATGGTGTTGACCATCAGGACTTAGCGACATGGTCGCAGGGGCACAAGGTTCCATATGATGTGGCTTAGGTTGTTTGTTGATTTCCACTCATCATTGTTTCCCAACATGCCGTTAGAGTCATGTGCACATAGATAGGACTCAGTTGAGGTGGTGTTGACCACTTATTGTGGGTAGAGGCCCCCATAGATCATACACATTAGGGGATTGTGTTGACCATCAAATATATTGGGGGTGCTCACCGTAGAAATCCATATGGATGGTGATGGACCATCAAGTAATGGTGTCGAGACCATCAATTTGGGTTTGAGGATCGTCATTATGCTTGAGTCCAATGATTTAGGACTCTGGGAGGACATATATCACCATGCATCAGGAAATTGGCTATTGAGACAATGATGATTATTTATTGGAGGACAAATAATGTTATGCCTTGGGACGTTGGGTTGTTAAGCCGACAAGGATTTTTGATCGATGGTCCAAGGGAACAAGTACTTATGGTTTGAGAATTCCTTTAGGATGAAAGATACTTGATTGACAACATGAGGTGTTGAGTGATATGTTTATAGGTGTAACCCAAGGATTCACCTAGGGTGATATTTGTCAGGGTATACCTTAAGCGATATGCTAAGGATCCTTTCCACTGCAAATATATATATACAGACACATGTTGTATGCCATATATATATATATATATTTATAAATATTTAGGGGAACATATTCTGAAATTTATACTGGCGATTCCCGAAGTAGATAGACACTTTCTTATGGCTATTGAGCATAAGGGGAGAGGTTAATTTAATGAACATTCATGTGCTTCCTTTTATTTATATTTAGTATACACCTGCAAAATTATTGATGTAAGATAGACACACATTGATGGTGGAATAATGATATTGTTATCAAACCCTACACGATCCCTTCAAGATTCATGTAGAATTTATGCTTTTGAGATCATGTAAGGATTCAGGCTTAGGAACTAGACCTTAGTGATCAAGTTGTGCTACTTAGCATGGGATGGATGACAGTGGACCATGATGATTCCCCTACACCAGATAGAGTTTTATTTTAATATTTTCATGATTTATATATGTATATAATGATGGAAATCCATGAGTGACCTTATTTTTCTATTGTTATGTATGACATGTTATGGCATGTTTCATCTACAAATGGTATGTTTTGGTATTATTATTTTGTTGATGATTTTATTATACTTCTGTTGTGTTGTATTTGGTTACTTCCACTGAGTTATTTCCCTTCTTTCTATATTTATATATGGACTGTTATTATTATTAGAACCAGAAGGTATAATATTTTCACTATCACCTCTCAGACCCTCACTTCTAGTTGACATCCTTTGGCATACAGAGAGGTGTGCCTAAGACCTAGTGGCCAACCGGCCCAAAGCATTATTCGAGTGGAAAACTTGGTCGAGGTGCTAAAAATGGTATCAAGAGTTTTATTTTCCTTTTGGTCTTACTATTTGTGCAATAGTAGGCCAGAGACTAGGATGTTTTCGGAACTGGGTAAAGATCTCATGTTTGGGTGCCTGAAGCCCCATGCATAGAGGATAGACCAAGTTTCCAAGGGTGAGAAATTTTTGTTCTGCTGTGCTCTTTTTACATTTTATTGATTTACAACTCAAGTGGTTCACTTGGGTGTGATGTTTATATGTTATATGGTTTTAAAACTTAGCCCAGTATATAAAGGGAGTTTTGATTATGCATCATGATAGGCACATAGGCTCATATGATATATTTTTCTTGTGATTGTATTTGGGAACCTGGAATGCGATAAGAGGGTTTGGGTTGTTTAAAGTTTCAATAAATAATATAAACAAAATTTTCATGCTTATCCTCTTTTGGTGTAATTCTACTAAGCCAAATGTAATGACCCTAACTTTTGAATAAAAAATGTTTCCTAAATTTGTGTGTTATTTTATTTTATACTCCACAAAACTATATCCTTTAATTAATGAAGTAATACCGTTGGGTTTCAACTGTTATATGACTATTGGTCAATATGACTATTGGAAAATAAACTCTTGACATTACAATTATTGTTTATAAATACAAGTGATCTTGGTTAATTAATACATAAATAAGAGTCGATGGCCTCATCTAGTAGACTCAGGTCGTACAAAGCCCATCTGTTAGAGCTTGGGAAGGAGGTAGCATCTCTGGGCTTTGCTCTGGACCAAGACCAAGCTGAGCATAAACATGTGAAGATTGAATGGAATCGCCTAAGAGAGAAGTTCAAGCTGATAGAAATCACCACTTGAGCAATGTTGTCCGAGCCGCCCCAAGATTCTATCACCATAGCACACCTTACACTTAGGTCTTATGTAGGTGTTATAAGGGGCTATGTAATGAGGCCTTAGATACCTTTTGTAATCCCTTGGTATAAATAAAATTGTTATTTCTTATTATAGTAAAATTTGTGATTTTCAAATGTTCGGATAAATATAGGATGAATATTATTGATTAATTTTGGAAAAAGGGTATTTTAAAATATTCATGTAAACTTTAAATAATTAATAATGAGAAATGAATTTCAAAAAATAGTCTCCTATAGTTGTGATCAGTAAGAAATTTAGAGTCTAATAAGATCAACTTGATTTTTAGTGAATAGTAAAGTATGAATAGTATCATACCCTAATGAATAACAATGAATAGTAATTAATAGTAAATCGGCCAAAAAAATAGAAACTTAACTCATGAATGTATAAATACAATTTAGATATCTTAAAAGTGAAAAAATGATCATAGTATAAGTTTTGGTATTTTTGTAGGTCATAAATATTTTATTTACAATTTTATAATTAATTTAATAATTTAAAATGAAAATTTATTTTCATAAAATGTAATCATAAATTTTTAATTTATTTTCTTATGGTTATATGATAATTTTATGGGACATTGATTAATTTTTCAAGGTGTTACAAAACAAGTTATAGTTTTAGAGATGTTTTTTTTGAATAAATAATGATTTTATTTAAAAATTAAATTAAAAATATTTATAAATTATTTTCATAAAATAGAGTTCATTTTTGAATTTAGAGCATCGATATTAGGTTAGTTTATGATATTTTTATAAAATGTTTTGTTTTTTAGTGAATAGTGAAAATACAGTTTTGAGTTTCAGTGTGTTTAATGACATCATTAATTATGTAATAATGATGTAATCATTCTGGTAAACTTGTGAATAGCAATATATGCTATGAGGTGTCTCAAGTGGCCAATACCATGGGAAAATACTATTTTCAAGCCCATGGTTTTGAAAATACCACCGATGAGGTGTCCCTTGGAAATTAATAAAATATTCTATCACTTTTGCTATAAATACAAAGCCATTACCTCATTCCATTCATTAAAAAATCCCCCTCAACAAAGATCTGGTCTTTTTACCTCCCAAGAAGTCCTCCCAAGGTTATCTCAAGCCCCCCAAGGTCCCAACCTTCAAGATTTTGAAGTTACTCTTCAAGGTAAGGGAACCTTTCACCCTCCTCTTTTAAGTCATGATTTCCTTTATGTTATGTCTTCTAGTTTCCATATTATTATATTGGGGTATGTTATTATATATCCTTATTACTATCCATTTTATTTACAAATGATGAGATACCCTATACACTCTCATCAATTGATTTTATGAATTTTTAAGTGACGCCGTTAGGCTGCTGAATTTTTCGTAAAAGAAATCGCATATTCTCTTTTCTTTTAAGTTTCCTTTCCATGTGGTATGTCATTAAAATATCCATACCATGTTCTTATTTATATTTTATTCTGTTACTATACTTTATTATGAGTTATTTATGAGTGGTTTATCCTTGTCCCCTCTCTTTTAATGTTTTCTAAAAAACATGTCATGTAGCCATTATGTTGCAAAATTTTCATCTCAAAATCTCTCCCTTTTTCTCAAGAAATTCTCTTGTTTTGTTTATGTGAATACCAAAATATATTTTCATTTCCAGAGGTATTCATCAAGACATTAAATTTATTTATTTTATTCTGTAATTTAAATACATATAACCCACACTCCCTTTCCATGGGTTATAAATGACATAATGATCTTATTTTTAAGTACTTTTAAAACATTATGATTTTGAAGTGAAACCGATTTCTTTTACTCTCTTTGGGTTATTTATGAAATGTATGATTATGATCTATGTGGATCACATGAAAATACATTTATATTAAGGGTAATCCCTAATAGTTCTCCAATTCATTGGTTAAAGAATTTAATCTCTAGAGATGACAAGTTTCACGATACCTTGGTGAATAACCTTGGTAATTTTTATGACACCATGGGGATGAACCTTGGTGATATGTTCATGAATGTATAAATTAAATGTTGTAGCCACATATTAATGTTATGGTTCAAGTTATTTTCATTATGTTATTACTCTACTTCCATTGCTCACGTCTTTATATTTTTCATCAAGTTCTTATTGACATCACAAGTAAACTGATTCCCTTGCTTTCCTTACTGGGCCTTCTACTCACCCTTTCCTTTGATGTATGTCTCTTGGTTATGAGATGAAATAATTGTACTTAGTAAGAACTTATGATGAAGCAATAAAAGTGGTTTAGAATAATGTTTTATTTTTTCTTGTTTTATGTTCCTGATTTCCAAGACACTAGACTTTAAAGATCCTCTATTTGTAAAATGTAATGAAAAGCTATGTAATAAAAAGGAAGGTTTCCATAGTTGGTATCAAAGGATGATTTAGTTATTTATGAAAATTAGTCTAAGAAAACTTTAGGAATAACCCTATAGAAAATTTAAATACAGGAATACATCCTAGTATTTTGGTGAGTATTGAGTAAGTGGTTTATCAAGAAAATACATCCCTGTCTGGATACAAGCAGGTAGAGATGGCTCTGGCACATATGTACCTAGGAGTGAAAACTTTGACAACGAGTTTTGGGCTTGACTTGGGGTATCCTGGTACATGAAAATGGGCCTTTATACACTCTTGGTTATGATACTCCTGGGGGATATGTTTGGTTAATCATAAGATTTTTATGAATCATTATGAAGGATTTATAGAGAAATGTAATTGTTTAAAGCATGAAGTTTTAAGACATAAAATCCTTTATAGTTAAAAGATTCATAAATGAAATTATATTCTCACTAAGGTTTTATTATTTTAGAAAATGGTGGGAATTGGGAGGAACCATGAAAGTGGTGACCACAATGGACCATGTGCTGATGACCCTCCGATGGAATCCAGAATGGAAACTTTCATGAAAATGATGAACCAAATGACTCAAGTTATGGGAAATAACTTGAATCAAGCTGAGAGAACAATCTCACTGTGAAGGGAACAACATTCTATTGAGTCCTTTATGTGTCAATGAACACCAACCTTCAGTGGATCTATCGACCCATTGATTGTTGAATGGTGGATCAACACTATTGAAAATATCTTTTCTATGATCCACTATTCGGAATAAGAGAAGGTCACCCTGGTTTTCTATCGCTTAGAGAGAGAAGCTGATCAGTAGTGGGAAATGATTAAAAAAATGAGGCCAAGAGTGGAGGTTGAAGATATGGAGTGGGAAGAGTTCAAAGGGATATTCTTCAGTAAGTATTTCCCTCATTCCATGAGAATAAGAACGGAGAAGGAGTTTCTCTAGCTGAAGCTGAAGGAGAATGAATATGTGGGAAGCTACAAGATGAACTTTATCAGACTTTCCCTTTATACCTCAAGCTTTGTCATGGATCCTAGTGGGAAGGTTGATAGATTCTTTGGTGGAATAAGACCTCATCTGTGGAATAATCTAGCCAACCGATACTATGACAGCTATGAGGAGATCATGTGGAGTGTGATGAAAGTCAAACTAGAGTTTGGAGAGACACAATGGTCTCATAAATCCAATGAAAAGAATAGATATATGGATCCAAGATTAGGGATGAGCTTTGATTAGAGAAGAGGAGGCAAGAAAGTACAATGTCCCACGTATAATAAATGTGGGAAGAAACATTCGAGGAACTGACTAATCGGGAGCGGGAAGTGCTACAAGTGTGGAAGAGATGGCCATATCCCGTGGAATTGTCATAGTGAGGTGAAACCACAACTTCCAAACACTAAAGAAAAGGGGAAGATGGTGCAAGATCTACCTGATTTCCAATGCTATAAGTGTGGACAACTTGGTCACTTTGCCAATCACTATCCAAATCTGAGGGTAGTAGAGGGGAATCTCCATCAGCCTTAGCAACGGCTAAGGGGATAAGGTCATACTTTTACAATAACTATGGCTGAATTTGAAGCACCAAATAATACGGTGGTAGGTACTCTTGTTTTTCTCTCAAATCTAGCAAGTACTTTATTTGATTCTGGTTCTACGCATTCCTTTATTTCTTCCATGTTTTCAAATAATTTAGAATCAACCCCCGATTTTCTAAAAGTAGAGTTATTGGTCAAGAATCCTGGTGGGATTATCCAAGCATTTTCAGTGTTTAGAAACTCTAGTATTTACTTTAGTGAGCACAATATTATCAAAAATCTAGTAGTCATTCCCATGCTGTAATTTGACATCATACTAGGGATGGATTGGCTCTCAAAGTATAATACTAAGATCAAATGTATAAGTAAGGAAATCTCAGTAGTATTGAATGGAAAACCTATAGTTATCTTCCAAGGAGAGATATCTCAACCTGATATTTGTCTATAAGAACCTCCTATATCCTTATATATGGATTTGATTGGTGAAGAAGAAGAAGTAAATGAGAGTTTAAGGATATAAAATGTCCCCATCATCCAAGAATACATTGACGTATTTCCTGAGGAGTTACCCGGACCTCCCCCAGAAAGAGAGGTAGATTTCTCCATTGAAATTGTACATGGATCTCATTAGATATCAAATACCCCCCATAGGATGGAAAATGTGGAGCTGGAGGAATTAAAGAAACAACTCCAAGATATTTTGGAGAAGGGGTTTATCCGACCAAGTGTGTCTCCTTGGGGAGCACCTATTCTCTTTGTGAAAAAGAAGGATGTATCAATGCGGCTATTCATTGATTATAGAGAACTAAATGAGATCAAAGTGAAGAACAAATACCCTCTTCTAAGAATTGATGACTTATTTGAACAACTTCGTGGGGCTCAATTCTTCTCTAAGATTGATCTTCGATCTGGTTATCACCAATTGAGGGTGAAGAAAGAAGATATTCCAAAAACTGCCTTCCAATAAAGATATGGTCATTATGAGTTTGTTTTTATGTCCTTAGGACTGACTAATGCACCTGCTGTTTTTATGGATTTGATGAATAGAGTCTTTAAGGAAAACCTTGATAACTTTGTGGTAGTTTTTATTGATGATATTCTGATATATTCCAAAACTTACGAGGAGCATGAGGATCATATAAGGGTTATTTTGAAAACTCTACAGAAGGTGAGGCTTTTTGGAAAGTTCAACAAATGTGAATTTTGGTTACAATAAGTTACTTTCTTGGGGAACATTGTTACCAATGAAGGAATCACAGTTGACCCTGCAAAGACAAAAGTTGTAGAGGAGTGGCCTCAGCCTACAACAATAACTGAGATTCATAGTTTCCTTGGATTAGCGAGATATTATAGGAGGTTTGTGAATTTTTTTATGACTTTATAATCTTTTAACCAAGTTAACTCGAAAAGGGGTCAAGTTCATCTAGATAGAGGAGTGTGAGGAAAGTTTCCAAGAGCTGAATAAGAGATTGGTTACTGCACCCATGTTAACTATTCCCACAAGTGGAGAAGGATTTGTTATTTTTAGTGATGCATCTCTGAAAGGGCTTGGATGTGTCCTCATGAAAAATGAAAAAGTCATTACATTTTCATCTCAACAGTTGAAGACTCATGAGCAGAACTATCATACGCATGATCTGGAGCTGGCTGTGGTCGTTTTTGATCTGAAGATATAGAGGCACTATCTTTATGGGGAGAAATGTGATATATACACAGACCATCAAAGTTTGAAGTATATTTTCACAGAAAAGGAATTGAACATGAGGTAGAGGAGATGGTTGTAACTTCTTAAAGACTAATATTGTTCAATTCATTATCATCCTAGAAGAGCAAACAAAGTCGTTGATGCATTAAGTAGGAAAGACCCAGTTGTTCTTTCCATGATGAGGATTCAAAGAGATCCTTTGATCAATGACCTAGTAAATCTAGATGTGGGAATTATAAGGGAAGGGACATCATCAACCCTAACCCAAATGATTTCTCAACCATCATTATAAGAGAAGATCAAGAAATCTCAGAAAGAAGATCCTTTGTTACATAAGAAGTTTGAGGCTATGAAGGATGGGAAGTTTCCTGAGTTCAATATTGATCAATAAGGTGTATTGAAATTTTGTACAAGACTATGTGTTCCATCTATTCTAGAAATAAAGAAGGAGCTGATGGATGAAGCTCATAGCTCTACTTTCTCTATACATCTAGGAAGCATGAAAATGTATAGAGACCTTCGTGATCATTATTGGTGGGATAATATGAAAAGGGAGATTTCTGACTACACTTCAAGGTGCCTGGTATGTCAACAAGTGAAGGCAGAGTGACAACTTCCTAGAGGGGTATTGCAACCACTACCCATACCAGCATAGAAGTGGGACAATATCACTATGGACTTCATCACTGGTATCTCGATTAATTGCAAAGGAAACAATGCGATATGGGTTATTATGGAACGTCTCACCAAGAATGCCCATTTTATCTCTATTCAGGAAGATTTATCTCTTGATCAACTTGCGATGATTTACGTGAAGGAAGTGGTAAGGATGCATGGAGTTCCACTTTCTATTGTATTTGATCATGATCCAAGGTTCACATCAAAATTCTAGAGAAGTCTTCAACATGATCTGAGTACTGAATTGAATTTCAGTACAGCCTATCACCCCCAAAATGAGGGCCAATCTGAAAGGACTATTCAAACACTTGATGAAATTCTAAGAACATGCTCAATGGAATTTAAAGGTGGATGGGATCAATATCTCCCTTTAGTTGAGTTCTCTTACAACAAAAGCTTCTACTCGAGCATTCAAATGGCACCCTATGAAGCTCTATATGGTAAGAGATGTAGAACTCCTACTTGTTGGCATGAAGCTGGTGAGAGAAAGATTCTTGGGCTTGATCTTGTGCAAGAGATGATAGAAAAGGTCCATTCCATCCAACAACACATTAAGGATACTCAGATTCAACAAAAGAGCTATTCCAACAATCATCAAAAGGAATTAGAGTTTGATGTTGGTGGCAAGGTATTTCTTCAAATTTCACCTTGGAAGAGAGTCATGAGGTTTGGGAAGAAAGATAAGCTCAGTACTAGGTACATTGCCCCCTATGAAATCCTTGATCGTGTAGGAGCAGTGGCCTATCAGCTTTCACTTCCTCTAAATCCAGCACAAGGTCATGATGTCTTCCATGTATCCCTCTTGATGAAGTACATACCTGACCCTTCACATGTACTAAATCTAGAGGTGGTACAACTCGAACATGACCTCTCTTATGAGGAGCAGCCGGTAGAGATCTTGGATCTTAGAAACAAGATTTTACGCAACAAGACTACCCACCTTGTTAAGGTGTTGTGGATGAACCACAAATGTGAAGAATCCACGTGAGAACCAGAGGAGTCTATGAGGAAGAAGTACCCACACCTTTTCTCTTCTTAGGGTACAAGTTAAAATTTCAGGGATGAAATTTCTTAAGGGGGGAATAATGTAACAACATGAACTTTTGAATAATATTTGTTTCCTAAATTTGTGTGTTATTTCATTTTATACTCCACAAAACTATATCCTTTAATTAATGAAGTGATACCATTGGATTTCGACTGTTATATGACCATTGGTCAATATGAACATTAGAAACTAAACTCTTAAAATTTCAATTATTGTTTATAAATATAAGTGATCTTGGTTAATTAATATAGAAAAAAAGAGTTGATGGCCTCATCTAGTAGACTCGGGCCATACGAAGCCCATCTGTTAGAGCTTGGGAAGGAGGTAGAATCTCTGGGCTTTGCTCTATACCAAACCCAAGCTGAGTTTCAACATGTGAAGCTTGAATGAAATCTCCTAAGGGAGAAGTTTAAGATGATAGAAATCACCACTCAGGTAATGTTGTCTGAGCCACCCCAAGATTATATCACCATAGCACACCTTACACTTAGGTCCTATGCAGGTGTTATAAGGGGCTATGTAACGAGGCCTTAGATACTTTTTGTAATCCCTTGGTATAAATAATTTTTTTATATCTTATTATAGTAAAATTTGCGATTTTCAAATATCCAAATAAATATAGGATGAATGTTATTGAGGAATTTTGGAAAAAAGGTATTTTAAAATATTCATGTAAACTTTAAATAATCAATAATGAGAAATGATTTTCAAAAAATAGTCTTCTACATTTGTGATCAGTAATAAACTTAGAGTTTAATAAGATCAAATTTATTTTTATTGAATAGTAAAGTATGAATAGTAACATACCCTTATGAATAGTAATGAATCATAAATCGGCCAAAAAAAATAAAACTTCACCCATGAATGTGTAAATACAATTTAGACATCTTAAAAGTGAAAAAAATGATCCTAGTATAAGTTTTGGTATTTTTGTAGGTTATAAATATTTTATTTAAAATTTTATAATTAATTTAATAATTTAAAATAAAAAGGTATTTTCATAAAATTTAATCATAAATTGTTACTTATTGTCTTATGGTTATATGATAATTTTATGGGACCTTTATTATACTTTTTTCAGGGTGTTACAAAACAAGTTATAGTTTTAGAGTTGTTTTTTTGAGTAAATAATGATTTTATTTAAAAATTAAATTAAAAATATTTAGAAATTATTTTCATAAAATGAAGTTCATTTTTGAATTCATAGCATCGATATTAGGTAAGGGTGAATTTATGATATTTTTATAAAATGTTTTGTTTTTCGGCGAATAGTGAAAATACAATTTTGAGTTTCAATGTGTTTAATGACATCATTAATGTTGTAATAATGATGTAATCATTCTAGTAGACTTGTGAATAGTAATATATTCTATGAGGTGTTCCAAGTGTCCAATACCATGGGCAAATACCATGGGCAAGCCCATGGTTTTGCAAATACCACCGATGAGGTGTCCCTTGAAAACTAATAAAATATTCCCTCACTTTTGCTATAAATACCAAGCCATTCCCTCATTAAATTAATTCAAAAATCCTCCTCAATATAGATCTAGTATTTTTACATTCCAATAATTTCTCCCAAGGTTCCCTTAAGCCCCCCAAGGTCCAAACCTTCAATCTTTCGAAGTTACTCTTCAAGGTAAGGGAACCTTTCACCCTCTTCTTTTAAGTCATAACTTCCTTTATGCCATGTCTTCTAGTTTCCATAATATTATGTTGGGGTATTTTCTTATATATACTTGTTACTATAAATTTCATTTCCAAATTATTAGATAACCTCTCCACTCTCATCAATTGATTTTCTAAATTTTTAAGTGATGCTGTTAGGCTGTCGAATTTTTCGTAGAAGAAATCGCATCTTCTCTTTTCTTTAAAGTTTATTTTCCATGTGGTATGTAATTAAAATATCCATACCATGTTCTTATTTCTATTTTATTCTATCCCTATATTTTATTATGAGTTATTTCTAAGTGGTTGACCCTTGTCCCCTCTCTTTTATTTTTTTCTAAAAAACATGTCATGTGGCCGTTATGCTGTAGATTTTTCGTCTCAAAATCTCTTCATTTTTTCTCAAGAAATTCTCTTGTTTTGTTTATGTGAATACCCAAATATATTTTAATTTCTAGAGGTATTCATCAAGACATAAAATTTATCTATTTGATTTTCGAATTGACATACATATAACCCACACTCCCTTTCCATGGGTTATAAATGACATAATGATATTATTTTTAAGCACATTTAAAACGTCACGATTTTGAAGTAAAACCCATTTCTTTTACTCTCTTTGGGTTATTTATGAAATATATGATTATAATCTATGTGGATCACATGAAAATAAATACATATTAAGGGTGCACACTGATAGCACTCCAATGCATTGGGTAAATAATTTAATCTCTAGAGATGACAAGTTTCACGATACCTTGGTGAATAACCTTGGTAATTTTTAGGACACCATGGGGATGAACCTTGGTGATATGTTCATGAATGTCTAAATTAAATATTGTAGCCACATATTAAAGTTATGGTTCAAGTTATTTTCATTATGTTATGCCTCTAATTCCATTTCTCATGTCTTTATGTTTTTCATCAAGTTCTTATTGATATCACAAGTAAACAGATTCCCTTGCTTTCCTTACTGGGCCTTCTGCTCACCCTTTACTTTTATGTATGTCTCCAGGTTATGAGATGAAATAATTTTACTTTGGATGAACTTATGATGAATCTGTACAAGTTTATTAGAATAATGTTTTATGTTTTCATGTTTTATATTCCTAATTTCAAAGACACTAGACTTTAAAGATCTTATGTTTGTAAAATGTAATGAAAATTTATGTAATAAAAAGGCGGGATGCCATAACAACCTAGGCACAATGAGATCAATATATGTTTCTATGTGATTCTATACACATGTGATATATGGTCCTGACCCTGATAAAGGAAGGCAGAGATAATGATAGGGGATGAGTTGCTTAAAGTTTCAACAGATAAGCTAAACAATGTTTTCCTGTATATCCTATTTTGTGAAATTATAACTAGCTACCCCAAATTAATATATGAAATGTGATTATTGACCCTGTTATGGGAAGTTAAGAGGCCATAAGGCCAGATTATATGTGATTCGTGACTCTGATGAGGTAGGCAAGGGGCCATGAGGCTGAATGATACTTGATACCTGACTCCGATATGGGCAAGTAAGGGGCTATGTGGCCAGATATCTTGTGATAGGGTGTGGTAGGGAAGTTTAAGGGTGGTGAGATGTGCAGATTGTTAAATTTTTCCCTATCTGTGATATTTTTATATATATTCTGTAATGACTATTTGACAATCATGGTTGGTATTCAGTGAGATGCCACCTAGATGGATTCCAATGGGTATCATGAGGGCGATGATATGGTGACATATTAGAATACATGAGATGTGGCCCCTGAGGGTTAGGATGAGGCCTGAGAAGTTTGGGATGATCATTGTGTCATTGGTAAAAGCCCTATTACAAGAGATACATCCACAAAAGATGAAAAACTTTGGGACATGTCTTGAAGAGCAACTCATTTCTATCTTAATATGGGTTATACAAGGTATTAAATAAGGAGGTTAGGGAGATGATCCATCTATGGATCTTTGAATCATCAGTTTTAATCTTATCACCCACCATTATTTCAAATTGAGGGTGGACCATAGACGAAAGAGAACTGGATTGAGTCGGTTCAGACTATTTTCAACCATATTGAGACACCCCCAGGTTGGAGGGTGAAGCTAACAATGTACATTCTTAGAGGACCAACAAAGCGCTAGTGAGATGTATAGGTTCCGGTGAGTAGACACAAGGGATTGGCTTGAAAGGATTTTTAGGATAGGTTATTCAATCCCTTCTTCTTAGATACCTTGAGAGTAGAAATTTCTCATGATTTCATGAATCTCTAGTAGGTAGATACATCTTTCATGGACTATGCAACTAATTTCATGGATCTGTTGTGATTTTCACCTACTATGGTGGGTGAAGACATATCTAAGGTGTGATGTTCATAGGATGGCTTGCAACATGCCATTAAGATGCAGGTGAATATCTTCAGACTGAACTTGTTATCAAAGGTATTCAACCATGCATTGATAGATGAGGGGAACCTAATAGAACAATATTATATGATTCAAGTGATGGTGTCAGGTGATTTTAGTGGTGATTATTCAAGTAGCAGGAAGTGGGGTCATGAGAAATCTCATCAGGGAAGTTGGGATAGAGATTTAGGCAGACCACCAAGGAGTGGATCTTTAGTAGTGTGCTTCTAGTGTGGGTAACTGGGAAATGTTTGGACTAAGTGCAATTAGATTTTGAAGGAGTGATGGGCATGCGACTAGATGGTCCATTTAGAGAGTTTTTATAGGAGGCCTTCTCGGACAGCTGGGAGATAGGGATCAGGCTAGACTCATGGATCTGGGGTAGGACTAGGAGTAGTACTATGAGCTAGTAGCTTAGATTCAACTGCATGTATAGGTTGTAATAGATATGGAGAGACCCAACAATGGGTTCAGTGGTTGGTAGTTAGTCCAATTTCATAGGGAAGTTGGACCTTGGGTAGTCAGTCTTTAGGCCAGGTGCACGAAGTTGATATACTAGGTGCAAAGCAGGTTGGAGAGCTGATGATAGTTTGAGGTAAATTATTAGCATGAATTAGTTTTTATTTTATTTGGATTTGGCTAGTTTTGGTTCACAGGGTGAACGAGTATTTTTTTTGGACTAACCATACACTGGTTAGTAGTTTGGCATCAGTTATGATGCATGATATATATATGAGGTGCAATGGAATCTAGATTTTTTTAGGGAATCGATGTGATGTGGGTTTTATATGAGGTGCATTGGCACTGGTATTTTGATGGGAATGCATATGTATATATGCTACATGGTTATTTGTGAGCATCTATTGAGATTCAAGGTTTATGGGAATCAGATAAGATGAAATATTTGATGAGTTTTCTGTATGACATAAGTACTATTGATCATCTGATGAGATGCATGATTTGATTAGTTTTGTGCATAACACAAGTACTTTTGGTAATTTGATGAGATACAAGATTTAATGGGTTTCATTTATGGCGCAAACATGATTTGAGAGCTTGATGAGATGTAGGAATGAATATGCATCATGGGAGGATTTTTGAGTTGCGGAATGGTTGGTGAATCATTATAAATGTTGTTTTGTTTAGAAGTGATCAGGTAGGTAACTCCTAAGATGGGGAGAGCATTGAGGGGAGTCAACCTATGATTAAATAATAGAGGTAGACCAGGTTAATGTAAATGATATGGGTATGTTTGGTACCATATCCAGGTAAAGATTTATATCTTGGGGATGAGCTAGGTTAAGGCGGGGAGACTGTAATGTCCTGGGTTTTTCAGCGGGTCAAATTCCTCAACCTTTTTTAAATTTTTATGTTTGTGGTCAGATTAAACTTTCTTTTTTGGGCTTAAAAACCTAAATCTGAGAGTTTTATTAACCTGGGGAATTTTTTAGATGGGTTTTAATGTCTAGAAAGTGTCGTAGGGTTTTGGGTGTACGAGACCCCAAAGACTCCATTTTGGGGAAGCATGGACAGAGGCACACATTTTTATCAAACCGTGCGACCTCCCAGGAGAAACCGTGTGGCCATCCAGTTGCATTGGACATGGTTTTACAAACTATGTAGGTGGGGAACACGATCATGAGACACCTTTGTAGTTTTTAATAGAGGTATCACACATGGTTTGTGTATGGTTTGGCAAACCATGCATCTAGTTCGTGCACATGTGGTGTTTGGGCAGAGAGCACTGAACAATTGGATCACGATTAACCAAACTATAAAGGTCATTTATTTGGGTAAAATTAATTTTTTACCACCTTCCTTTTTTACTTCCTTCATAATTATTTCTCCTTCATTTATCACACACAGTAGGGGTGATCTCCCAATTTTCTCTCCCTTAGGCTTTGATCCAACTCTACCGTCTGAGCTAATATTTGACCATTTTCAGTCTCATTAGAAGCACATTGGTAAGGGATTTAATCCTCTTTCTTTCCTTATTCTGTTATCTCACCATATATAATTCTAAATTCATATGCTCAATTTTGCCCTATTTTTTGGGTGTTCATCTAAATCTCCAATTTCTATCGTTTTGGTTCAATTTAGAGGCTGATAGTAGATGAGTGAGCACCTAATATCATAAGGTAGGTGGTTATTATATTTCTACTTGATTTTGCATATTTTTTGGGGGTGTTCTCTATATATCCATATGGGTAGACCAAGTGAGACCCCTAATTAATAAATGATTGATTTTTAAATGGTTTACTTGGTGATATGAGATGCCAATGGTCATTCTCTTACTTTACTATAATGGTTAAGCCAGGTAAGGGGCTTGGACCAACTTGGAAATTTTAGGTTGGGTGTGTTTTTTAATTAATTAAATTGTTATACTGATTTTTTGGTTCTATGGGAACATAAAGATATAGTCTCAAGGACTAAGGTGATGTTGATCACCTGGATTGAGGTGACATTGTTGTCAAGTTGAGGGTTTGGCCCAGGATACATGGGGTGATGATAATCACTAGGTTGAGGAGACATGGTCATCGATATTTGAGGTGATGTGGTCATCATAATGAGGTAATGACCCATCTGATTTGAGATGGTGATGACCATGAGGACTTAGTGACATGGTCATAGGGGCATGAGGTATCGAATGATGCGGCTTAGGTTGTTTGGTGGTTTCCACTCATAATTGTTGGACGATACACCATTATAGTCATGTGAACACAAATAGTACTCAGTTGAGGTGGTGTTGACCAATCATTGTGGGTGGAGGCCACTATAGATCACATTTCTTAGGGTATAGTGTTGACCATCAAATATGTTGGGGGTTCTCACTATAGAAAGCCACGTGCATGGTTATGGACCATCAGGTGATGGGGTTGAGACCATCGATTGGGGGATGAGGCTCACCATTATGCTTAAGGATAATGATTCATGAATATGGGAGGATGAATATCATCATGCATTGGGATGTTGCATATTGAGACAAAAATGATTATTTATTGGAGGAAAAATATCACCGTGCCTCGGTATATTGGGTTGTCAAGCCAATGGGAATTTTTGATTGGAGGTTTGAGGGACCTAGTACTTATGGTTTGGGGATGCTATTAGGATTCTAGATATTTGATTGATGGCATGAGGTGTGAGTTGATATGTTCATAGGTAGAACCTGAGGGTTCACCTAGGGTGATATTTTTTAGGGGACTCCTTGGGTACTAATCCAAGGATCCTATCCACTACAAATATATATATGCAGACATGTCCTGTATTCTATATATATATTTTGGGGCATGTATTTAGATATTTATATCAGCAATGGATGAAGCAAGTAGAAACTTCCTATGGGTGTTGAGGACAAGGTGAGTGGTTAATTTAATGAAAATGCATGTGATCCCTTTTATTTATATTTAGCATACACGTACACAATCATGAACGTAAGAAAAACACACGTTGGTGGTGGCCTACTGAGATTATTCTCACACCCTACATGGTCATTTTAGTATGTGTGTATACTTTATGATTTTGAGATTATGTAAGGATTCAAGCTCGAGAGATGGACCTTAGTGATCAAGTTGTACTGCTTAGCATGGGACGGATAATAGTGGACCATGATGGTTCCCCTACATTAGTTGAAGTTTTATTTTTATCTTTGAACAATTTATATATGTATGTACTAATGGTAGGCCATAGGAGACCCTATTTGTCTATTTTTATGTATGACCTATTATGGCATGTTTCATCTATAAATTCCATGTTTCAGTATTCTTATTCTACTAATGCTTTTATTATGCTTTCATTGTGTTGTATTCTATTGCTTTTTCTGATTTATGGTCCTTCCTACTATATTTATATATGGACTGTTATTATCATTATCACCAACATCGGTTATAGCCTCCCCACTATCGCCTCTCAAACCCTTGCTACTAGTCAAGATCCTTTGGAATACGGGGTGGCGTGCCTAAGGCCTAGTGGCCAACCGACCTAGAGCACTATTCAGGAGTAAAACCATGTTAAGGAACGACAAATAAGGTCTCTACATTATCCCCTCCATTAATGATTCATCTTAAAAAATAAAAAATAATAAAATAGGTAGGTATACTAATCCCTCATCTAGATATTCCATTCTCAAGAGCTCTCATGTATTCTCCCATACTAGAAAAACATATGAAACAAGGGAATTCTCTATCCACGTAGGATCCTCTACTGCAAATAGTTGATCTCCATTGGGTGCTCTGAAAAGGTAGCTCCATCCTTGATGTCTATCACAATATAGTAAATAATGTGTGTGAGATCATGTACATATCTTCTCATATATGAAACATGAAGGATTTCATTCACTCACTTAAATTGTGAGGGTAAGTCATGGTGGTAAGAAACCTCACCAACCCTATGTAAAATCTCAAATGACCTGATGAAACTTGGGGATAACTTACCTCCCTAGTTGAATCTCTGCAATACTCATCATGGATAGACTCTTAGGAAAACTTGGTCTCCCTTTTCAAACTCCAAGGGACAATGATATCGATCAACATAAGATTTATTTCAGCTCTAATCTATCCTCATTCACTCATGGATCATATATAACTTCTCCATCATCCCCAATACCATCTCTGTCCCAACAAGAGATGCATCATTGATCTCAATCCAACATAAGGGTGACATATAGGGTCTCTCATAAAAGAACTCAAAATTTTTCATGCTGATAGTAGAGTGATAACTATTATTATAAGAAAACTCCACCAAGGTTAAGTGATCCTCCCAGATCCAACTGAAGTCTATAATTCAAGCCCTCAACATATACTCTAACACTTGGATAGTGTGCTCATTTTTCTCATACATTTGGGGGTGAAAGGCTATACTGATCCTCATATGGGTCCTGAATGCCTCATGTGGGCCTCTCCATAACCTTGACTTAAACCACACATCATAGTCAAAGACAATTGTTGAGGAAACCCCATGAAGGTGTATGATCTCCATCATGTACAACTACCCAAAACTCTCCACCGAAATTTTCTCCCTAACAACAAGGAAGTTTTCCGACTTGGTAAGTCAGTCAACTATCACCCATATGGAATCATGGCTTCTCAATATCCACATAAACCTTATAAAAAAATTCCATGGATGTTCCATCCCATTTCTACTTCAGGATCTTAAGAGGATGCAACAAACTTGTTTGAACATGGTGTTTAGCCTTTAATTAGTGACATGTGAGGCACTGAGAGGTGAACTTGACCATTCTCCCCCTTATGTCAGCCCACCAAAAATACCATTGAAGGTCTCAGTACATCTTCCCCACACAGGGACGTATAACCAAAGGAGAAGTGTAAAAATCCCTCATCAGCTCCTCCCACATCATGATTGGGACCACTATCCATACCTGGAATAGGATGATGTGATTCCCTCCTTCACAAAATCCATATAGTGAATCTCATAAGGATATATGGTTACATATGACCTCACAATAGATGTTCTATAACTGATCCTCTTCACACAATGGAGAAACAGGGGAGTCAAGAACATCAATCAAAGAAAATATGCACCCTCCTACTCTACCAGGTTTGGATGAAACAAAGATAACTACTCAGGAGCCTCCTCCACTAAGTAAGACCAATAATTCCTACTGAAGGAATCTACCACCATGTTTCCCTTCCTAGGAGTATAGACCATCTCAAAGTCATAGTCATGTAGGAACTCTAACCAGCACCTTTTTCACAGGTTCATATATCTCTATGTGAATATATACCTAAGACTCTAATGGTTTGAGTAAACAAAAAAATGTTCTCCCAGAAGATAGATCCTCCACATCCTTAGACTGAAGACCACCACCACAAACTCCATGTCATGAGTCATGTAGTTCTTATCACAAGGTCTCAACTTCCTTAACCCATATACGATCATTATCTGCCTATGCATTAACGTGCAGTCAAGCCCAACTCTAGAGGAATCACAATAAACCACATACTCCATGCCCTCCTCTAGAAGTCTCAAAATAGAATCACTCATTATCCTCTACCTCAACTCCTCAAAATCTATTTGACACATCTTATTCTAGGTAAATGGATTCCCTTTCTACATCAGGGTGGTCAAAGGGGTTTTAATCTTAGATAAATCTTCCACAAAGCTCCTATAGTACCCTTCCAAGTCAAGAAAACTTTTCACCTATGACACACTCTTGGGTGGATCCCAAGAAATCACTGTATCAATCTTCATTGGGTCCACATCTAATCCATACTCAGAAATGACATTCCCTAGAAAGTGAATCTCGTGGATCCAAAACCGAAACTTCGAGATATTACTATAAATATGGTGCTCCTGAAGCAAGTCTAGGATCATCCTAAAGTTCTTTGTAGGATCCTCCTATGACACATAGTTGATGAGTATGTCATCAATGAAGACAAAAACTAATCCATCCAAGTATGGATAGAAAATCTGGTTCATAAAAGATATAAACACAACAGGGGAATTTGTCAGACCAAAAGACATTACTAGGAACTCATAGTGTCCATAGTGACATGAAAATACTAGCTTTGTAATATTAGCCTCGTGAACTCTCAACTAGTGGTATCTAAACCTGAGATCAATCTTTGAGAACCATCTCGCACCTCACAACTGATCAAAGAGGTTATTAATACTTGAAAATGGGTACCTATTTTTTATCATAGTATAGTTTGAGTGGTGATATTAAAAAAAATCTATAATACCCCATCCACATTTTTCATAATAACAACAGAGATACCTAGGGGGACACACTAGGTCTAATAAAACCCTTATCTCGAAGGTCACACAACCATATCCTCATCTCCTAGAGCTCGGTAGGGGCCATCTGATATGCCATAGAAGATATCATAGTGGTCCTGAGGTCAAAGTTGATGAAAAACTAAATCTCCCACCTCAAAGGTAGTCTCAAAACATCATCGTGAAAGATATCCATATAATCCTTTATGACTTAAGGAATCCAAATTCCTAAGAAGCCTACTATTCCAAAGGATAAACTCTCCAATTGATGGGTGATGGGTTACAACTTCCTTCTCGTAATACCCACTTACTGTGCTATAAGATATCTCTCTCTTCCACAAAGGAGAATATCATCCCATTAGTCTGAAGGCATCTGACTTGTCTATAGTGACAGTCAATCTAGGCTCGAATTGTGGAAAACTAGTCCATACCCAAGATTATGTTGCAAGGTCTCATCCTGATGACCAAGAGGTACTATGAGAAACTATCTCCACCAAATGACATCTTACACTACCAGAAGATAAATGATATTAAAAAAGCATTCCCTATAGGAACCTCAAGCTGAAGCTACTAGGCTAAAGTCTCAACTGGGATCTCCATCTCTCACACTAGGAGTAAGAAGATGAAAGAATGACTCACACCTATGTCTACTATTACTGAATAAATAATATAATAAACATAAATCATACCTCTAATCATCTAATGCGCTTCTAGGTCATAAGTTTCCATATCTTGCACCTACTCATGACCCCAATCGCTATCTCCCTAAGCCTGGCATGGGCCGCCTGGTGGTGGTGGTGGAAGGAGCTCATAACATCTTCCACTACCAGAAACTCCTCCTTCAGGATCCCCACATGCTTATATTCTATCTCCAACTCCTTGGGGGCCACCCTAGACACACCTGGGAGAACCATGATCATGGAACTTCCTCTATCATGGAGGTCCATCCACTATCTTCCTTCCCTCCTCAGTGCGCTGGGTTAGGAAATCACATGCCATGTGACCTCACCCATCACATTCATAACATAACCCCTCTATAGGATGACCTGGTCCTCTATGTAGTCCCTATGTCACATAACCACGTGCCTGAGTTAGGTCATAATAAGATCTCCTATGCTGAGATCCCACTGGCTGGTGCCTGCAAGCTTCAACAGATGACTCAACCCTATGATGCTCACTACTAGATCTAGCTACATGAAACCCCTTAGACAGGAATCTCTCCATCACCAGAACCCACTATAACACTCGAACATACATAGGAATGCATAGGGATACCACACTAAAATAGAAGTCTTTGTATAGACCCTTCTCAAACTCACACTCCCAAAAGTATCCAACCCAAATCATGTCGAGGGAGTATCGCATAAGGTCAATGAACCTTGCAGCATACTAAAAAAATATAATCCATCCCTACTACAACTTTATAAACTCAAAAATATAGATTGAGTGAAATAATGATGGGTAATAATCCTCAGAAAATAGATGCTGAAAGTCAGACCATGAGAGTGATGACTCATCATGCATTTGTGTGACTAAACTCCACCAGCACTTAGCTGTTATGTGGAAAAGTATGATTGTTAGCACAACCATCTGATCAGTTGCGGTCCACAAAAGTCTGAAAAATTAGATCACTGAATTAATCCAATCCTCCACTGTATGGGGATCTGGCTCACCGAGGAACCTCATCAGCCTCTAGAGATGGAACTCATAAAGTGCTCTAAGCCTGTGCACATCCTCAATCCGCTCTTCTGGTATAATCTACTACTCAACAGGTAGGGGTGCTTCTACCTACCCACTTGGAGGAAAGATCATGCATGATGGCCCATGAATTGAGGTCTCACCACTCATCAGATCATCATCATGATCCTGAATCAGTGACCTACCCAATTTTCTTCATGGAAGCATATTGAGAATTTAATCAATTATAACATAGTTAGATGAGTATATATATATGGGGAACTGAATCAAGAAGTATAGTCAAAAGTCTCAATCCTATATGATGAATGTACCAAAGTTCCCTGCAACCAATATCTCGGTATGACGAGTTAAAAAACAAGAAGTCAGAGTCCTGGTGAATAGATACATCGGCTGCCGCACCCTCACTGGGTTCCTTGGTTTGAAATCCACACTTGAGAAACTTTAACATCATTTCCCTAATTTCCCAAACAAACCTCACAAGGGGAGATAAATCCAAACATAATCTTAAGGTAAAACTACCTTTGATACCAATCTATCATAACCCAATCCACTGGGGCCCACCTTACTGATGGAAGGTTGGTCCACAACTACCTAAATCCCGACTTCATATGTTAGGGGATGTAAAAAATAACTAAAAGACATAACCAATATGGGAGGACTTTACCTAATGTGCATGTATCCACTCACCCAATCATCTATATGTAAAAGTGAAGAGGAATAATAATAAAAATACTATAACATATAGAGTAAAAAACATGTACGTGACAATTTATGGGGAATAAAAAAGAGTGAAAATTATTAAACCAAAAAGAAAAGGGTAAAATACACACCCATCCAGCAAAGATATCACAACCTAAAATAACTTTAAAATCAAATACTAAGAGAGCCCAAATCCAGATATCCAAGCCTTAACCACTGTACATGGTCAAATACACCTGGGTATCCCCTATGATCCTTTTTAATCACCACTGACCTATCCTTCATCTAAATAAGACACAACACATGTGGGAAAATCCCATTTAGGGGTGATTATATACATACCTTGCAGGATGCCTTGAAAGATGAAGGGAGGTAAATAAGAGACATAATAGAAGTAGACTACTCAACCCACAATAGGAGAGAAAAGAAAACCAATAAAAAAGATATATTATCATAAAATAAAACTAGGTGAGAGATAAATAGGATCTCCATATCATATCCCATCCTAATAAAATAGCATTCTAACAGGAGGGTTCCACTTAGTAGATGGAGGACCCATGCCCAATCACAGTTGGAGGGTTCCACTCTGTTGATAGAGGACCCATTCCCTAACACAGTAGGAGGGTTCCAATCTGTAGGTAGAGGACCCATACCCTGACAAAGTAGGAGGGTTCCACTCTATAGGTAGAGGATCCATGCCCTGACATAGTAGGAGGGTTCCAATCTATATATAGAGGACCCATTCCTTGACATAGTAAGAAGGTTCCACTATATAGGTAGAGTACCCATGCCCTGGTTCATCAGGGGGAACCACTCTCTGATGATCCTGCATGATCATTGCCATCATCGAGCACTACCTATAGAAGTTTCATGCTTGGAACATCTCACATCATATCCAAAAATCCACTATGAAGGACACAATTCTGTTCTATATAGAAAAAAACTCATGATAGGCTATTTGAAGACCAAAATCCAAGTCAAAACGAAAGAGATACGAGATGCGGAAGAATCATAAAGTAATACATAGTGTGTAAGAGACCCAAACAACATGTGGTCCCCCTATACTACCTAGTCATGTCCTATTTAGTACATGTATCATTAACCATGTAATACTACATGGAATATAAGAGCACTACACGACATGCCTCAGCCACCCGAGGCCTGCCCGTGTGAATCTGATCATGCTTGTGTGCACTAGCAATGTGCTAGTACATGACATGTTCCTAGTTGTGTCCATGTTTTTATACTCTTAGAGTACATGCTGATCCGCTAGCACCAATTAACATGACATGTGGAGGTTTCACATGATGTGTGATATTTAACTCACCAGGAAACCCTAGCCACCACAGCTAGGTCACTACTTGATGTGCGTTCATCCCAGTACACGCTGTGTAGTTGAGATTTTCATAAAAGCCTAGTTTTCTTCATGAAACATCGTTACTCCTTCACCACCACCATCTCCATCATTAATCATGTTGGAAGTACCATATATAGAGCCTTCTGTGCTCAATTATTCATTGGATGTTGATTTCCTGGCTTTGATGGCCAAAAATTAGGAATCCAAAATACCTATATGAGGATATAAAATCTCCCACATGCTACCCATTGTTGTTGTCACTCCAGATCCCAGATCCATAGAGTGTCACTCACATTCCATCCCAATCATTCAAAAGATCACTGATTTGGTCATTATTCACACATCCATTGTGAATCTGGGGGTCCGATCATGCTCAAACCCGCTCAACAATGGTCGAATCATAACCCCATGATTCAATGATGAAGAAAATGAATAATGGGTGGGAGAAAGACACAAAAACAAAGGTGATGACATCAGTTTACAATATTCCTTGGCCTATGATCATAGAAGTTGGGAATTGTAGGGGTTATTTCATGTCATAATCAAGAAATAAATTGAAAGAATGATTTATTTCGATACATAGGCTCATGCAAAGGTTGAAAAACACCATAAATCAAAGAAATTAATTAAAAAATGTTTGATTAATCAAAAAGGGTAGAAATAAAAAAAAATAAATTCCCTACCTAGGTTATGGATCGATCGTTGGTGAAGAATGAGTTCACCAATGATGCGGATGATCTACTGCATTCACTACTTTCCATTCCACTTCAATTCAGTCTTCATTCGTTGTCTGATCTCATTCCTCCAATGAAGAATGTCAGATATCCTCTCAATTATCCCAGGGTTTATGTGGCTGAACCTAAAAATTGTTATAACAAGATATAAATAGAGGATTTTAGGTTATGGTTTTTTAAATAAAATAAATAAATTTTATTATTTATTTAAATTAAATGCACCGCCAACGATTGCTTCAACCGGATGTCCAGTGTCGACCAAATTCATGTGGCGCCTAGGGTAAATATCATGATCCAAACTCAACCATGGTCTAAAATTTCCATTTCACAACCCCATTAAGAAGATATTAAATTTTTTCTAAAAAACCATATGGGAGTGATATAAAATATATTTAGTATTTTTATAAAACAAATTCTGGGCTCACTGGGCATTAGAGTCACACACCGTCTCAGTGCTTGGATTTAAACTTAGTACTTGATATTTTTAAAAGTATTACAAGTAAAAAACAAGCACTCTATACTCTTTCCCAAATGTCTAAAATCTTATGCTCCCATCCATTCCATACACACTACACTACATCACATCTCATCACATCTTTCCCGAACACACTTGGGCCATCTCCGATGTGGGTTAGGATACATCCCCACCCGCCCCACCTTCACATGGTCTAGAATCCTGTGCTAGCATCAGGTATCACTATATCAAATCTCACCTAAAGACACTAGGGCCATCACATCTCATCTCACCTAAATACACTTGGTCCATCACACCACATCCCATCACATAACCAGAGTAGTAGGGTTTCATGAATGTGAAAGACAATCAACCTCCTTCCCTCCTCCTACCACGCATGAACCACACCATATATCACAACAAATCACTACCTCACCACATCACATCTCACCCTAAAACACCTGGGAAAACACTGCAAGGTAATCTCCAACACCAACCCACATCATCACTGCTACTAAAGGAAGAGCGAGGAGGGGGGGGTATCCAACCATCTATGTCACCACCATCCTGGATGTTTAGAAAATCACCTAGAAACTAGAACCTATGAGTGTTTGTAATATTATCTAATTTAGGTGGGGTTTATATAGAAATAACATAAAAATACAATATATATATATATATATATAAAACACAATACCTAGCCTATGGGTCTGCAAAAATTACACTAGATCACACCACACCACCTCCACTATACCACACATTAACCATTACAACTATTACCAACACTATTGTAATGAACCAAATTGGGTTGATCTAACCCATCACCCATGCCAACCCGCCCCATAAACCAAAGTGCATTTTTGATCATCACGGGATTTCGACAAGCACTGGGCATAACTAACCAAATCTTGGGAACAGTTTCACCACTAGTAAACTAGCATGACTCATCCACAAAATGGGATGGACAAACCAATATCATTAGAGTCAACAAAAAAATATAAACATATACCATAAACAATTATGTACATAAAATACAAATAATTCCACAATTAAGAATATACATGGTATATCTAAAGAAAAACCCAAAACTCAAAAGAAAGGGGTAAAATGCCAAACAAGGCCTAAGGATAAACCAATAGGTCTAAAATTACAACAAATACTCCACATGATTCCATCCCTATGAGACTATGTATTCTCTATAAAACACATAAAAATGATAATCAAGAAGATACACCCTCGAACACGATTCCCTTGACTTTAACTATGTCCTACAAAATGAAATCTGAAAATGACTAGAAAGGTCCTAAGTAGGGTTTGGGGCATGAAGCCTAGTAGGATACCACCATGAATATCTTGAAGACTTTTACCCATGAAAACCAATAAACTAGTTTGAAAAAACTTTCAACACTAAACCACTTAAAACAAACCAATTTTAAGTAAACATTTGAAACCTATTTGGTTTCCCTTTTCAAAACAAAACACGATTTTCCAAAAAAAATCCCAACATGGATAAAATAAATAAAAAAGGAAAAAAGTAACCATATACTCAACACAACCAAAAAGGCATAGTAAAGGTGAGTGTAAACATAAACATCATATAACCATATAAATGGAAAATTAATGAATGGTAATAATACATGTTATCACATAAAAATGGAACTAATAAAATGCATAAAGAACATAAACTAATCCTACATGATTAATGTTCACCTAGGGGCTCTAATAATGAGGCCTATCATGAGTGAGGAAACAAGTATGCTAGCTAGCTAAGCAATAGAAGATATTATGGTCTTCCTCAGGACCAACTCTAAGAGCTCACACGATCTATAGACAACCAAAATGGAATATCACATGGTCTTATGACCCAAAGGATCACTAATTCCTTTTGAAAAAAATAGAGTCTTGCATGGTCCACCCCCTGAAGGATCACATGGTCCCTCAAATAAACATCACTCTCACACCCTAATTAACCCATGTTCTACTCCATTCCAACACATCACAAGAAAGTGATCATATTACACATGCCATTTCATAAGAAGACAAAATCAATTTAATAAAATACCCTTTCCAAGTTAAAATAATTTCCTAAACCACTTTAGGAATCCATTTAAAATAAAAAAACCTCTTTGATAAATTTTATCAAACACTTGGCGGGCATACAAGCCATACCCATTTGGAAAACCCCACTTTAAACACCAAAATTTCCAATCCAATCCATGAAACACACTAGACATGGAATACACACTAATAATAAATCATTTAAATGGAAATTTATATAAAAAAACCTAAGGAGATTATAAATTTAAAGTCATGTGATAGAAAACACCTTTAAATAGAGACACCTACCTTAGATTCAGTCCAGCTCATCACCTTTGACAAAGACCACATAGAAGAGGTAGAAGACAACCTCAAACACCTAAGATACAATAAATCAAACCAAAACCTCCATTACATACCCTATATTCTGACAAAACCAACCCTATGGTTCCACATCTCTATAAAATTAGAGGAATAAAGCTTGAGGAGGGGGTGGGGAAGAAAAAATCAAGGAGAAATCAAATTACCTCAAGAAAAAAACTGATAATTCAAGAGAAAATATACCACCAAGAAGATGGAGGAGGTCCATGGCCAAGGTAGAGGTGATATACACATGGATGAAGGAAAATGACCCCTAAAACTATAAAAACATGACAGAGGTATTTTGGAAAAATCCAACTTTTAATGAGCTGGATAAGGTCGCATGGTTTGATTGCATGATTAGGAAACTCGTGCACCAACCATGAACCAACCGTGATGGTGACACTATCCACCCAAAATAGGCTACAAAATTTTATCTAGGGTGTCACATGGTTTGATAGAAAATTCTCAAACCATGTTAACCTTCATTATAAAAAACCATAGTACCGCTCACACGGTTTAGAACAACCGTTCACTAATCATGTTCCCTGGTCTATCTCCCCAAAATCTCATGTTTTCGACCCCTAACACCCAAGAACTCCAAGAAAACACTCAAAGATAAATAAAACTCAAAATAATATGTACCAGTGACCCAAAAATGTTACAAACTCCCCGCCATTTCACTTTATTCCCTAAGAAATTCTTAAAGATTCACTAGAAGAAAACAAGTGTGGCCATTGCTCACTCACCCAACCGTCCCACACTCATTCATCATGGCTATCACCACTCCATTTCTAGAGCACACAGAACTATGGGATCACATTCCCATGGAGCACCATGTTATGAACATTCATTAAATGAGCAGGATGCTCCACTATGTTGGCATCAAGATCTAACTCCAAATATTCCCATTCTAGCACGTGAAATGGTCCTAGATGGTATCTCTTTAGTTGGGAGATATGGAAGATGTCAAAAATCAAGTTTATCCATGGTGGTATCTCTAACTAGTATTATACCTTCCCAAGATGATACACAACATTAAATGACCTGACATAACGTGATGCCAACTTTCCCTGCTTTACAAGTGATGACAATCCAACTGGACTAATACCTAAAGAAACACCTGATAACCAACTTGAAAATCCAATGGAAGATAATGGTGGCTAAGATATGACTTTTGGTGACTCTGATCTATCACTAAACATTTTGAATCAACTACATTGTCTTAGTCATCTCATGGACAAGGCTCTATACAGCCAAAGAATTCTCACCCACCTCAACCCAACACAATAGGGATTGTCACAACCGCCTGTATAATACCTCAAATGGGGCCATCCTGATTGAGGTTTGATAGCTATTATTATATGAAAACTCTACCAATGGTAGGTTTCTTTCCAATGAAACCCTAAAATCAAGTACACATTCCCACACATATCCTTGAGAGTCTGGATGGTCCACTCAGACTAGCCATCCGTCTATGGGTGATATATGGTTCTCAACTTAATTGGGTTCTCAAAGCCTTCTATAGTCCCTTATAAAAGTGATATGTAAAATGATCATCCTAGTATGAAACTATCACTAAGGGAAATTCATGAATCCCAAAAACCTCTCGAATATAAAAGCATTTGAAGAAATATACCTTAATTGACTCCCTGATGGGTGGAAAATGGGATGATATCATCAGACGATTGAAAATCACCCATATGACATATTTCCCACTCAGAGTATAAGGTAGCTCGATCATGAAATCTATAAAGATCTTTTCCCACTCCATACTGGCATGTGAAGTGGTTGTAACAACCCAGTTGGTCTCTGATAATCTTCTTTGATCCTCTAGTCGGTCAAGAACCTATAAACAAAGTCCTCTACAAAATTTCTCATCATGGGCCACCAATACTAGCCTATAAAGGTATAAAACATCATGGTTTCCCTAGGGTGAATGACCTAACTATAATAATGCACCTCCTATATAACCTCCTATCTCATACTCAAAGGAACTACCATCCATTATTGATAAAGAAGCGAACCATTGGGAATCACCTAAGGTCTATCCACTATTTAAATCACTTCTAAGATACTGGCACTTAGGGTTGTATACCTACTTAGTCCTCACCTGATCGATGAGAGAGGGTGTAATATGCCCTAGGAAAAAAATAACTTCCCTCCATCCTCCTACACGTATATACATAGATCAAAAATAAATCTCATCATACACCACTCATCCACTGATTCCCGAATTACCAATATTGGAAGCTTCATTCTCAAAGTGTTAGGGACCACATTACTCTTCTTGGGTGTATACAAAATCTCAAAATTAAAAATCTAAAAGTATTCCACCAAAAATACCTATTCTGTGTTTAGTTCCCTATTATTTAAAATGTACTTTGGTCTCTTATGATCTGATTATACTATGAAATGCTCTTCAAAGAGGCAATTTCACCACGTCTTCAGCGCATCTATAACAACTTCCAATTCTAGGTCATGTGTGGGATAATATCTCCCATGTGGTCATAACTTCCACAAGACATAGGCCACCACATGTCCATCCTACATTAGCAAATACCCCAAACCCACACTAGAATCATCAAAAAACACTACATAAGCTCTCCAAAGATTAGTTAGAATCAAAATAGAAGCGGATGTTAGACAAGTCAACAACTACTCAAAATCACTTTGACACTTCTCATCCCACTAAAACTTAACCCCTTTTCTGGTAAAAGTCATAAAGGGAGAATATATCATGGAGAAGTACCAAAAAACGTCTATAATACCCATACAAGCCTAGAAATCTATTGATCTTGAGCACATTCTTGGGATTCTCCCAATACATGACTAATTGAACCTTATCTGGATCCATTGAAACTCTAGCATCAGAAATTACATGGCTCAGAAAATTCACTTCCAAAATACAAAAATGGAACTTGGAAAACTTAACATATAGATGGTTCTATACCAAAACAACCAAAACAACCTCTAGATGTTCATCATTCTCCTACTTTATTTTAGAATATAACAATATTTCTTCTACAAAAATGACCATGAAGTAGTCAAAAAAGTGGTGAAATATTTATTTCATTAGTGCCATGAAAATAATCAGAGAATTGGTGAGACCAAATAGAATAAAAAATACTTAAAATTTACATACTGAATTTGAAAAGTGGTCTTTGGAATATCCTCTTCCCAGATCCTCAACTTGTGGTACCCTAATCTCAGGTCGATTTTGAAAAACCAATGAGCCCCTTTTAGCTAGTCAAATAAATCATCAAACCTTGGAAATAAGTATTTATTCTTTACTGTCACTTGTTTAAGCTTATGATTGTCTATGAAAAGTCAGAGGCTATCAGTCATCTTCTTTGTAAATAGCACTGGAGGTGCCCACTTTGACATGCTTGGGAGAATAAAATCCTTTCCCTCAAGATCAACTAGATGAAATTTCAACTCCTTCAGCTCAGCAGGATCCATATGATAAGACTATAGGGAAATCAGGATTATATTGGGGAGCATATTGATAGTAAAATCATCCTCTATCTGGGGAGTAAATCTAGAGAAATCCTTTGGAAACATGTCTGAGTACCTATCTTCAACCACCGGTGGCTCACCCAAATAATGATACTCAATATCTTCATGGAACAACCTAGATAACTAACATGAGATTAACCCCAACTCCAAAGAAACTGGTCCCACCCTCTGTAACTATAGATCTCACTCACCCTGGAAGACATGAGTGCTACCATAAGGAGTAAGGAATTGGACCCTATAATGATAATAGATGACTAGTTCCTTAAAGATGATTAACTAATACATACTGATAACGAGGTCGAACACATCTAGGTCCAAAACAAGGAATTCCCAAATGACCTTCATGTCAACTACCACTACATGACACTCAAGTTAGTTAAACCCTACTCATTTTTCTTAACAACGGGGATAGAAAATCCTTGAAATAATGCATCAAATAATCCTACATACCCAAGGTACCAATAAAATTAATTTAAATTAAATAATTAGATACGCTGGTGCTAAATAAAACCAATTCCATAGAAGAAGCAATAAACACCATATCTCGAATGATGGCTGACCTAAAATCTGAATCCTTTGGAATGACCTTTGATGCATGAATTTTCTCTGGATCAAACTCTCTCAAAGTATTCTTCCCCTAGTGAGAATCCAACTTTCCATGAGGATGAGATCTTACAACCCTAGAATCCTCTGATTGAACCCAAGAGACCTTTGAGAAAATAGATCCTACACTACTCCCACACAAATCCAACTGACCAAAGTACTAGATATGACCTGACTACCCACACTAGTGGAACTTCCTCAAAATCTCCGAGAAATTCATCCTAGTGTGATCTGCCTTCCTGCACTGATAACAGACAACTGGACTATTCCCCATAGGACCCATAAAAGCTGATCTCAATGACTATTTTACACTCTTTCCACCACCTCTCTAAGATTCATCTTGCTTCCACTTCTATGCTGAAGAATAACTCTAGCTCCTGCCCACATAAGGAATAATACTAAGACCTATATTTCCAGTCAAAACTATATCTTCCATATTCTCCTATTCAACCACCTCTGAATAGGTCATTAGACATAGAAAAATGAGCATATATCTAATCTATGTCCTCAATCCCATCTCAAAATGTCGATCATTAAGATAATTGTTCATGAAATGACCCAAAGATATATGTACCAACATAGTAAATCCGGAAACATAATCCATCAACAAATGATAAAACTAATCTATATTTAGAAAATCATGACCCTTCACTACTCTTGAGGTCTTTAGGTAGAACTCTTAATTGAATGACACTTTGATAGTGGTCCACATGAGATCCCCATGATTTCACGAAAGCACAATTGACACCCACCACTTCCTACTTGGACCTTATAGCATGTAAATGGAAAATCCAACTTTCGATGTCTTATGGGTCTTTAAAAACTCAAAGATACACTCAATATGATCCATCCACTCATTAGGATCATTGGGTCCCTTGTCACCATGAAACACTGGTGGATTCAACCTAGAAAACTCTTGATCATGGTCTATGGTCTATGTATTCTCATGACCACCCACTTGAACTAAGGTTTGGATTATACAAATCATTTAATCCACCAATGTTGGATTAATGAGATGATTTTACTATGGGATAATCTCTACTGCACCCACTATACACTAGGATGAGTTCCTTCTGGGAGGCATTGTCTACAAGATAAAAATTAAAATTTGCATCAATCACAATTCAACATCAACACATAACAAAAGTACCAAAATAAAACCCCTAACATGGGTATCATAATAAAATTCAACTAATAATAAGAGAAAATACCATAAAAATAACCCATAAATAGGTTTAAAACACTACCATAATCCCAAAACACCCATGGAAACTCAAGGTTAGACACAAAGAAGGGTCATCCAGGAACTCCTATAGTGACCCAATCTTAACATAAATGGACATTACATCATTTTAGATGAATATTCAGCACATTACAAAATTACATTCCCGAGGTCCATAATAGTTTAGTGTCTTTGGAAATTTTGACCAAAATATTATAAATCGGTGAAATATCTTCAATGTTTCCCATAAAGATCTTAACCTTTAGTACTTCTAATCAAAACCTTTCTTCATAACCTTAGGAAAGGAAATATAAGAAAGGGGTGAGCTTAGATGCTTAGTAAGGGTAAACAAGGGAGATAAAAACGAGTATAAGGGTACGAGAACATGATCATAACATTAGAATATCATACATTGCATATCAAAGATCATAAACATGAATCATTTCCTAAATATTGGTAGTTAATAAGAAATGAATCATAATGGAATTAGGAGTATAAGATTTTAAATCATAATATAGGGACAAAACATGGAATTTGTAACATACACATAAACATAGAAAATGATATGTCAAGGATACCTGACAAGACCTTCATAAGATGTTAGTCTTGGGTTAATAACCCATATACTTGCTTCAGGATTGGGATTCCTTCCCTTGTACCCTATTTTTTTGGGATTAAGATTACCTTCTATGTACCCTCTTATTTCAGGCTTGATATTCCCTCACATGTACCCTCTTATTTTAGGCTTATTATGCCCTCCCATGTACTCACTTGTTTCGGGCTTGGGATTCCCTCCTGTGTACCCTCTTATTTTGGGCTTAGAATGCCCTCTTGTTTCGGGCTTGGAATGACATCCTATATACCCTCTTGTTTAGGTCTTATAATACCCTCTTGTTTCGGGCTTGGGATTCCCTCCCATGTACCCACTTGTTTCAGGCTTAGGATTCCCTCTTGTTTCGGGCTTGAGATGTCTTCCCATGTACCCTCTTATTTTGGGCTTAGGATGCCCACTTATTTTGGGATTGGGATTCCCTCCCAGGTGCCCTTTGATATCATAAAAAATTAATTTTTACCCATTTAATTGAAGTGAGATATAGGTCCCACCCATCACATAATGAAATCATACATGCATGTGCCACAAGATAAAAAAAATTCATCATATCATGACCCATGAAAAGAGATGGGATTTATAAACACCAAATAATAACCCATGAAATTAAATGTGTATCATTAAAATTTCATCACATAATAACCTATGGAAAATATATAGGTTTTTGAATCATTTCATTAAATCATAGCCCATGAAAGGAAGCAGGTTCCAAAATCATATAACTTGTGGAAGAGAAATGAGTGTCGTAAATATCATGACATAAAAATATAACCATTCAAGAAATAATATGAATGGTATTATTGGATTATGTATCTAATAATATTAAACTATATCTAAGGATTCCATATTATATAGATAAGTATTTTGAAAGATCACTTTGAGTATTTCTTAAGGAAAATAACCTTTCTTTGAAATTCACTTTTTAAAACATAGAACATATTCAAAATCATTTTCTTAAAAAAACACTTTGAAAACATATAAAGTAAGATTTAAAATCATTTAAATCATTTTTTGAGGAAAATATATTTTCCACTTTGAAAAATTCTCTTTAAATCATAAATCATTTTGAAAACCTTTTTCTTTGAAAATAGATTTGAAAACTTATAAAGGGATCTTGAAAACATTAAGAATTCCTTTTACAATGAAAATACTTTGAAAATTTATAAATAAGGATTGAAAATATTTTGAAAAACTTTTTCCTTGAAAAAAATTAAAATGGTATTGAAAAAGTTTAAAATAATTTTTAAACATAAAACATTTTTCAAAATCTTTTTTTTAGAAAACATGGTTTTGAAAAAACACAGATTTATGACCAAAAGGAGAAATAAAGTCATATTTTCATAAAAACATTTTCTTAATTATATTAGGTACCAAAGAGTAAAAAAATGGTACTAATAAATAAATATATCATTTATAACTAGAGGATAATTAATTCATGAGTTTTCATGAGACATGGATCAGAATATTTCATCAATAGAAGCATAATCATAAACAATCCTGATAAATGATGAGATTGTAGCAATAAAATATTACCACTTCGGTAACATTGAATCATACTATACATAATATAGTGACATTAAATGAATATTAAAATATTATTATATACTTATATTCATGATATAACATGTCAAAGGGTAGTATATACACCCCATAGAAAAATATAGGTGCATAACATGGCATGTATCTCAAACAAGGAAACTTGAGACAAAAATTACTTTACCGATTTGGTAGCTTTCGACCCATAAACCCGATAAAATAAATATCATCAAATTTATATCTAAATAAACATGAATTTAAGTATAATAATCATATAATACATTAATGGTCAGTATATAAACCACACAAAATAAATGAGTAGTGAATAAGGTATGTATCTCACGGATATAAAAAGTGAGATGAGAAAACCCTTACCTTAAGTCTTGAATTTCTTCATACATGTTCAGAAATCTTGTATAATAAAAATAAGTTTAATATAAACCTACAACATAACCATATTATTATATCTAATATAATATATGATTTTATTATGACTTTATATTATGGGTTTATTAAAAATTCCATGTTAATGTTATGTTTCGGGTAATATCCGCTTTATTTTTCATATACGCTTTGACATGTTATTCATGATTATATTAATTATATAATGATATACTTATTAATATAATGTAAAAAATTATTTATATATCATATATATTCAGTATATAAATATTTATATTAATCTATAAAAGATATATATATGAAATGTAATACACCGTTTATGGAGACAGTAGGTAGTACATACACATGAATGTTGTTTCCGTTTTATTGACGTATTGAAAGAAAAGTAAACGAAATATATGTATATATATATAATATAATTAAATAATAATTATTAAGACATATATATTATATAATTTCACAAAACCCATCCTTAATACATTCCATGTAATGTGTGAACGAATCATATCGCTTTGAGGGAGAATTAGTCCACACGTCCACAAACGAAGTTATCATATTTACAAAAAATGGAAGTAATGAAGGTATATGTTATATAATAATTAAAGAATCTTAATAAATCATAAATATAATATATATCATATAAAAATATATTTTTCATCATAATTCCCAACCATGAGAGGTGGTAAAGGAAAAAACGAACAACATCATTTCGTGAGGTGGTAGTTCACCATACACAAGAACGATAAGTTCATTACCCATTAGATGTAAGTGTGTGTAAGTTTATGTATATAAATTATAATAAAAAAATATAAGTATATTTAGGATATTGATTTTATTATATAATCATGTAATAAGAATAATTTAATGGGTGGAGAAAGAAATAATACATAAATGCACGTTTGAAGAATGTTACCTCTTTTCAGGTAACTCCTTTTAGTTTGAACCAAAGGGATTCCTTGGTTGGATTTATTATCAAATTGGGTACTATAGGTTTATGGGAGGGATATTGGGATATTTTTTTTTCAGATTTTGGATGATCCAATGTGAATTGATATGTGTGAGGAATGGGAAGAGTGAATTCCTTTTTATAGCAGAGGAGTGACATTCTTGTAAATACCAAAAGGTAAATACTATTGTGAGGTCTCCCTTACCTCGTGTGATTCAAAAAAGGATAGATAATGGATTAAAGGGGAATTATGGTTGGGTAAAACCTTAACCACACAAAAATAAGTGCATTTTTATAATTTTATTCCTTAACTTATAAGTTTCATTATTTTTATCAATTTAGTTTTTATTAAAGTAACTAATATTCTATCATATGTAATTAAAAAATTAAGAATAAATTAAATTGAGATTTATAATAAAATATATAAAAAATTAATTATAAATATTATATATAATTTATAAAATATAAATCCCATGTATCTTGGAAATTAATATTAAAACAAGCACATGTAACATGCAAAAACACTGCTTTAACCCGAACTATGCTGACGATGTTTTTACTATCTATGGGTCAATATGTTAATAATAAAAGTTAAATTGGTCCATTAATAGATAATATTTTATATTTATTAACACTTAAAAATTACTTGGAATAAGGTAGTATTTTTTATAAATTTTAAATCATTTAATAAAATATGATTTATTATAAAATAACATTAATGTCAATTTTGACATTATTAAATTAATTTTAATTTAAAAATATAAAAAAAATTATGGAATTCAAATATATTATTTACAAGTATGTTTAACATTATATATTCATCTAAAAAAATAATGTAACACAATAATTGTAACACCCCAAGATTCCACGACACGTTTCCCTTTGAATAATGCAGTAGCTTGCATTGTACGCAACATAGAGTTTTAACACACCACGACCAATCAAACTAGCCGTTATGAATAGTAATACCCACTTTTTAAAATTTTATAAATTTTATTTTTCAAAATTTACTTCATTTTTGAATTCATAATATTGAAGTTATCTTAGGGTGATTTTTTGGTATTTTTCTAAAAACTTTCAATTTTTGATGAATAGTAAAAAACACTACGTTATCGTTTAAAACCGAATTTTTATTTAAGTAATTAGTTATTTTATTTTAATTTATTTTAGGTCAAAATAGATACATAATACCTATATATGTTCAATTCAATTCATTGGAATCATTTTATAATAAGTTTAGATATATAAAATTTTATTGAACTTTTTACCGTCTTTACTCACCTTCTAGGAGCATTTGAAAATTTGCATAAAACGTAATTTTACCACTTCTGTGAGTTGAATTTCAAAAATAAGAGAGACAAGGTTGTCATCAGTAAGTAAAATGTGGTTCAATAAGATGAAAATAATTTTTGGTGAATAATAACTTTTGAATTTTATTTACCACGGTTAAAAGTAAATAGGGTAATTAAGGGTAAAAATGATATTATAATTACCATAAAACATATCCTAATTCTATTGGATAAGTGTAATTTGACCAAAAAAAACCTTAGGAATAAAATATGATCCTCTTTGGTCCACTTGGATTAGATTAGGACATTTATTATTATTTTATTTAAAGAAGGGTTAAAAGAGTTAAATTCAAAGTTTAATAACTAAACCATTTTTAATATAAAATAACACACAATATAAATTATACTATAAATATTAAGTATAAAGATAAAAATATTTCCTACATAATTGTATTTTATTTATAATTTTTAGACATTAAATAATTTAATTTATTTATGACACAATGATGATGCAGTAATTACCTTAATAATGAAATATTAAAATAATTGATATTATAAATATACAAATAAATGTAACTTGAGACTTCTGATGAATTACACTAATTTTATAGATTAATATGATATGTTAGGGTTTATTAAATAAATTTTATTTTAAGTGATAAAGTTTTTATGGCTTTCAAAAAAATTAAATACTAAATAGTGTCAAAATTGACATAATTGAGTTTTAAAACAAATACTATATTGTTAATTGATATAATATTCCTAAAAATATAAGGTTCGGACAAAGGACTTATATAAAGTTATATATATTAATACTAAACCACTTGGGGTTTTCTTGGCTTGTTATAGTAAGTTTATTAACCATATAATACAAAAATACAAAGAGACATGGTAAATGTCAAACTGTTTAACTAAGAGTTAAATCTAAAAAATAAGGTTAATATGGTGACCTAAACCTATAAAAAACCTATTTGTTGAGATATTTTCGACCCATACCCACCTTAGACTTTAAATAAATTATTTTTGAGCCATTAGAAACTGAAAATTATTTTATTGTAAAATAATATTTCAAGCTTTTCCTAAAGTGACCCTCAACTCTCTTATAAAAGAGTACTTCCCCTTCTATTAATTTCACACCTCCAAATCCATTTGTCTCGGCCAAAACTTGCCCAAATATAATATCAAATATTATCCCTTAAACCTAGAGGCCTTACTTTGATCAGAAATTTAACCTAAGGAGCCCTTTTGATCAACTCAAAAGGAAACACCCGAAGAAGAGGTAATAATTTCACCACCCTCTTTCAAGTTCTTTTCTTCTTCCACTTACGGTTTCTTTATTGTTTACATACCAAAATAATAACTCCAGTACCTTCTACTTACTGTGATGTTATTATAAATATGGTACAACCATATTCATTATTCTATCCATCCTATAAATGAAAAAGTCACCATACGTATGTACGTATGGCTTACCGTCTCCATGTCGTGGTGTAGTTTGTTATTCAAACACTTCATTATTTGGATGGGTATAATAATGAGTATAACTAATTTAAATAATAAATATAACATTTTAATGATTCTTTATATATGATATACTATCCAATTACATACTATTTCACCATCAATATAATGATATTGTCGCTTGTGCGTACGTACGGATTACCGTCTCCATGAACATGATGAGATTCATTCCCCATCGGAATCATTAAATAATAATTTTCATTTTATGATTAAAAATAATGTTTATGAACATAATATCATTCTGTATATAAATCAAATACATAATATCCATAACAAACATGGATTACATAACCAAACATATAAAGGAAAATGAATCAGTTAACACCCGAAACGATGATACTACTAAAATATTATTAACAAATAAATATTAGAAGATCATATATGATATCATATTTATGTATATGATTCTTGTATAATTTAATAAAAATGATTTAACTATTATACAGGATGTTAAAGTACCCTCAACTAAGGAAAAGTACAAGGTAAGGGTTAATTCTACAATCTCTTTACTTATCCGAGGTTGTTAATACGTAAGTATGTATTGGGACCTATTTATCATCCACATCCGTGTTTTCTTAAAAATGAAATTCAAAACATTTTTACTATTTACTAGACTATGGTTTAAAGTCACTTATACCCTTATTTTACCACATATTTTTTGAAAGTAATCTTTCCGTTGTTTTCCAAACATGGTACTTTATGACCTTCTCGAAAAAATTAAGGTAAGAATGTCTTTTTTTAACTTATACAGTGGGTGTGGCTATTTTACACCGTTATAACATCGTTGAAGCTTACCATACAATATTATAAGAATATTTTCAAAATAAATATTTTATTTAATAATTATATGACTTTTAAATGATTTCAAAATAGAAATAGATATTTCTCTACAAATTTTTTTGGTTTCATCTATGTCAACATCCTTTGATGGATTTTAAGCTTGTTTAAAGTTTATTATTATGATACAAATATTCTATATTGTATTGAAGATTTTGTGATATATTTGACTATGGATGTGTTATTTTTACACCATTCATGGTTTATAGATAAAGTATTTACATTTAGTATGATAGTTTTAATACAAATGTTTATGTTATGTTTAAACCTTTTCATATGAGGAATGCATTGGACTTAGTAAGTGAAGGGTGAAGCCTGTTATAGATCCTTGATGCATCGGTAGGTATCATGATACAAAATAGTTTCTTGGCACTAGGAATTGACAAAATATTATTTGTAGTCTTGGCACAAGGCCTTGACTATGTGGTTATGAATTCTGGCATTATGCATTCCAACATTATCAAATTGGATATTGATATTACATGTGATTATTCAACTAGTAGAATATCCATGTGAATAAGTAAATGGAATTATTTGATTTATCTTTTCCATATTATGATTAAGTTTAAGTTTAAAAGGATGGTGTTTTAGTCTTATACATTTCCTTAAATGTTTATGCTTATTCTTGAAAGTTTCTGCTATATTGTTATCCTTACTGAGCATCTGAGCTCACCCCTTTCTATGTTTTATTTTTTTCCCAGGATGTGAAGAAGTATATTATGACTGACCTACAGGGATATTATAATGGATGAATTTGGTCAATGGAGGCAATGTTTTTTTTCATTTTATAATGTAATGTATTACTTATGAGTGTATCTAGTACTTCTAAGGCTACTAAACTGATCGGTATTTTGGGATTTTGATCCCTTGTGATAATGCCAATGTTATGTAATAATGCACTGAATCTGGGTAATTGGGGTTGGGGTGCTACAGTTAGTATCATAGTAAATTTAGTACAAACCTTGGAAACATGATTTAGATAAACTCTAATTAGATCACATTACCCTAAGATAGACTTTGAGGATTGGTATAGAAGAACTTACTAAAATTTTGGTAATGTAGAGATTTTGTGTATTTTCCAAGAATACATCCCTTTCTGGATATGATCAGGTAGAGCCGGCTCTGGAACATTTGTACCTAGGAGTGAAAACTCCGACAAGGAGTTTCGGGCTTGACCTGGGGTATCCTGGTACATGAAAACAGGCCTTACTGCACTCTTGGTTACGACACTCCCAGGGGATATGCTTAGGATAATTCACATTTTCTTTACAAACTATTATGAAAGATTTATGAGTATTTTTTTTATGATTATGGATTATATACATAAATTGTTCAATTTATGTTAAGTGTTTTACAAGTTTGAAATTATGTATTGCTATTCATAAACTAATACAGTGTATTCCATTGTTTATAAATGGCACCTAGTGGAAGGAATAGAAACCATATCAATACAAGTAATCCATGTAGGGAGTTCCCTCCTACTCAAGATAATTATAGTGGAGCTGGTGATGCAACTGGTGATAATCAGCTTATCACTATACTGTGACAACTCACTCAGGTTATGAATAATAACCTTACCCGTATGGAGCACCTAGATCCACAATGCAGATGATCAATGTTAGACCGCTTCATGAGGCAAAAACCACTAACATTTAATGGGAGTACAAATCCATTAGTAGCTGAGCAATGGATAAGTTCCTTAGAGAAAATATTTCATGCTTTGGGGATTAGAGAAAGGGAAAAAGTTGTCATGGAAGTTTATTGCCTCACGAGAGATGTAGATCAATGGTGGTAATTAATACAAAACACAAAGAAATATGAAGAAGTATAGAACATGGAATGGAGGGAGTTTAAAGAGATTTTATTATAAAAATACTTTCCTCTTGAACATCGAACGGATATGGAAATACAATTTCTGAGTCTGAGGAAAAAGGAGGATGAGAATTTCACCAAGTATGAGGCTAACTTTACAAGGTTAGCAAGGCATGAAAAAGATTATATACATAACCCAATGAGTAATATTGATCAATTATTTGATGGGTTAAAACCATTTATCGATCGAGCATTAGTCTCACAATCCTTCTCATCGTACGAAGATATTGTCTCATGCACTATCAAGGCAGAAAAAGAATTTTCTAAGTCTTATGACTTCAAAGCAAAGAAAGAGAAGAAGATATCTACTGATCGCTCTGGAAATGGAAATAAGGGAAAGAAGGGAAAATTTGAATATCCATCATATGGTAAATGTGAGAAGAAACACCCCGATACTTTCCTAAAGGGAATGTGAGTCTATTATAAGTGTGGTGAAAAAGGCCACCAAGATCGTGATTTTAAGGGAAAGAAACAGGCTGTCAATGTTGAATTATACAATTATAGAGAAAAGTGAAATTATGCAAATGAATGTCCTATGCACCAAGGGAACTTACCTCCGAAAATACCAAGGGAGAAAGGCCAAGCTTATGCGATCACTACTACTGAGGTTTAAGTTCCAAAAGATGTGGTGGCAGGTAATTTAATTGTTTCCTCAAGTTTAGCCAATGCTTTATTTGATTCTGGATCATCACATTGTTTCATATCTTCCCAGTTTTCTAAGAAAATTAGATATTTTCAATTTTACTTAACAAGGGAGTTGTCAGTCAAAACTCCTTAGGGAAGTGTCATCGCAACAAAGTTTTGTAAATTAGTTCACATTTGGGAATATAAATGTTCTTTATCTTCTGATCTCATCGTCATGCCCATGATTGAATTTGATATCATCCTCAAAATGGATTGGCTTTCAGACCATGATGTGAAAATTTATTGTAAGAAGAAGGAGGTTACAATTTTTGATGATGATAGGAAGTACCTTATCTTTATAGAAGAAACGTCACCACCTGATTCTTATCTAGAACCACCCCCAGTAGCTCTACTAAATTCAATTATTGGGGAGGAAGTGAATGAAATAATCATGGGTGAGTAAAAGAATGTTTGAATAGAGGACGTACCTATTGTGAAAGAATATGTTGATGTGTTTCCAGAGGATTTACCTGGATATCATCTAGAATGAGAAATTGAGTTTTCTATTAATTTAATTCCTGGTTCAAGGACCTTATCAAAGACCCCTTATAGAATGGCCACTGTGGAATTAGTGGAACTAAATAAAAAATTATAGAAATTGAGTAATAAGGTATTTATTCTCCTTAGTGTTTCTCCATGGGGAGCCCCTATCCTTTTTGTTAAGAAGAAAGACATATCTATGAGGTTGTGCATTGACTACAAGGAGATCAATGCTATAACAATAAAGAACAAGTATCACCTACCTCACATTGATGATTTCTTCGACCAAATTCATGGAGCTCAATATTTTTCAAAGATTGACCTTCGATCTGGATATCATCAGTTGTGTGTGAAGAAGGAAGACATTCCAAAAACATCATTTCGAACCAGGTACAAGCATTACGAGTTTATAGTAATGCCTTTTGGATTGACTAATGCACCCTCTATCTTTATGGATTTAATGAATAGAGTTTTCAAGGAATATCTTGATGACTTTATAGTGGTATTTATTGATGATATCTTGGTATACTCAAAAATCTACAAAATCATGAAAATCACTTGTGCACTATTCTGAAAACCCTTAGAAGAAATAAATTATATGGGAAGTTTAGCAAGTGTGAATTATAGCTTAAAGAGATTTATTTTCATGGCCATATTTTCTCTAATGATGGAATCTCTATTGATCCTTAAAAGACCAAGGCAATCCAAGAATGGCCAAAATCAATGAGTATAACTTAGGTATGCAATTTTATTAGTTTAGAATGTTATTATTGACGTTTTGTCCAGAATTTTTCCCGGTTGGATAACCCATTAACCAAGCTCACATGTAAAGGGGTTAAATTTGTTTGGACAAAAGAGTGTGAAGAATGTTTTAAATAACTTAATAGAAGATTAGTCAATGCTCCTATCTTGACTCTACCATCAGGAAATGATGGGTTTGTTATTTATAGTGATGCTTCAAATAAAGGACTTGGTTGTGTCCTTATGCAGAATGATAGAGTTATTGCCTATGCATCACGATAGCTAAAAATTCATGGGAAAAACTATCCCACTCATGATCTTGAGTTATCAACTATAATCTTTACTCTGAAGATATGTAGACACTATCTCTATGGTGAAAAATGTTAGATTTATACTGATCACAAGAGTTTGAAGTATATTTTCTCAAAAAAATAACTCTACATGAGGCAAAGTAGATGTCTTTAACTACTCAAGGATTATGATTGCACAATACACTACCACTCGGGGAAGGTAAAAAAGGAGGTAGATGCTTTGAGCAGAAAGGATCATGGAGTTTTGAACAAAATGATAGTTTAGAGGGATCCTATTTTCATGGATCTAGTAAAGATGGAAATGGGAATAACCATGGAAGGTGAAACATCAATACTTTTTCTAATTGTTTCCAAACCATATTTACTAGAAAGGATAAAAAGTTCTCATACTATTGATGAGGAGTTTCAAAAGAAGATTAAAGCTGTAAATGATGGGAGATTGAGTGACTTCGTATATAAAGATGGATTTTTGAAATTTGGGAAGAGACTTTGTGTTCTCAATATAACTGATCTAAAAATGGAATTGTTGGATGATTCTCATAGCTCCAATTTATCTATACACCCTGGGAGAACCGAGATGTATAGATATTTGAAGGAACATTTTTTGTGGGATAACATGAAGAGGGAGATTTTTTATTTTATGTCAAGATATTTGGTTTGTCAACAAGTGAAAGCTGGAAGGCAACATCCTAGAGGAGTCATGCAATCTCTTCCCATACCTGAGTGGAAATGGGATAATATTACGATGGACTTTGTCATGGGGATACCAAAGACTCCTAGAAGGAATGATGCAATATGTGTCATTGTTGATCGTCTTACCAATTCATCACATTTTCTTACTATAAGAGAAGATTTACCACTTGAACGTCTATAAATACTATATATTAATGAATTTGTAAGACTCCATGGTGTACCCCTATCGATTGTTTCTGACCGAGATCCCCATTTTACATCAAGATTTTGGAAAAGTATTCATAAGGACTTGGATACTAAACTTCATTTGAGCACTGTCTACCACCCTCAAACCGATGGAAAATAAGAACGAACTATTCAAACCTTAGAAGACATGTTGAGATCTTTCTCACTTGACTTTAAAGGTATGTTGGATCAATATTTACCTTTGGTAGAATTTTCCTATAACAATATATTTCATTCAAGTATTCAGATGGCACCATATGAAGTGTTATATGGAAAGAGATGTCGCACACCAACTTGTTGGGATGATGTTGGTTAAAGAAAACTCATAGGCCTAGAACTTGTTAAAGAAATAATAAAAAGGTGATGATTATCCAAACCCACATCAAAGCCGCTCAAAGTAGGAAAAAGAGCTATGCCGATAATCGGAGGAAGGATTTGGAATTTCAAGTAGGAGATCATGTTTTCTTGAAGGTATCTCTATGGAAGGGTGTTATACAATTCAATAAGAAGGGTAAATTGAACCTTAGATACATCGGACCTTTTGAAATTCTAAAACGAATTGGAGTTGTGGCTTATCGTTTGGAAATGCCTCCAAGTCTCTCCAAAGTTCATGATGTGTTCCACGTATCACTGTTGATAAAATATATGCCTGAACCAACACATGTACTCACCTATGAGAAAATTGAACTGGAACCTAATCTGTATCATTGTGAAGAGCCTGTCAAGATTCTCGATACCAGATAATAAGTGCTGAGAAACTAGAGACTATTTGGTAAAAGTTCTATGGAAAAACCATACGATGGAAGAGGCAACATGGGAACTCGGGGAACTTATGATGAAGAAACACCCAAATATTTTTATACAGTAATATTTTAGAAAATTCAAGGACGAAATTATTTTAGGGAGGGGAGAATGTAACACCAAAAGATTCCACGATACATTTCTCTTTGAATAACGCAGTAGCTTGCGTTGTACGCAACATGAAGTTTTAACACACCACGACCAATCAAAATAGCCATTATGAATTGTAATACCCACTTTTTGAAATTTTATAAATTTTATTTTTCAAAATGGACATCATTTTTGAATTCAGAATATCGAAATTAGCTTAGGGTAAATTTTTGGTATTTTTATGAAAACTTTCAATTTTTGATGAATAGTGAAAAACACTGCGTTATTGTTTAAAACCGACTTTTTATTTAAGTAATTAGTTATTTTATTTTAATTTATTTTACATCAAAATAGATACATAATACCTATATATGTTCAATGTAATTAATTGGAGTCATTTTATAATAAGTTTAGATATATAAAATTTTATTGAACTTTTTACCGTCTTTTACCCACCTTCTAGGAGCATTTGCAAATCTGCATAAAACTTAATTTCACCGCTTCTGTGAATTGAATTTCAAAAATCTGAGATACACAGTTGAAATAAGTAAGTAAAATGTGGTTCAATAAGATGAAAATAATTTTGGGTGAATAATAACTTTTGACTTTTATTTACCACGGTTAAAAGTAAATAGGGTAATTAAGGGTAAAAATGATATTATAATTACCCTAAAACATTTCCTAATTATATTGTATAAGTGTAATTCGACCAAAAAAACATTAGGAATAAAATATGACCATCTTTGGTTCACTTGGATTAGATTAGGACATTAATTATTATTTTATTTAAAGAAGAGTTAAAAGAGTTAAATTCAAAGTTTAATAACTAAAACATTTTTAATATAGGGTTACACACAATATAAAATATACTATAAATATTAATTAGAAATATAAAAAGATTTCATACATAATGGTATTTTATTTATAATTTTTAGACATTAAATAATTTAATTTATTTATGACATAATGATGATGCAGTAATTACCTTAATAATGAAATATTAAAATAATTGATATTATAAATATCCAAATAAATGTAAATTGAGACTTATGATGAATTAAACTAATTCTATAGGTTAATATTAAATGTTATAGTTGATTAAATAAATTTTATTCAAAGTAATAAAGTTTTTATGGCTTTCAAAAAAATCAAATACTAAATAGTGTCAAAATTGACATAATTGAGTTTTTAAAACAAATAATATATAATTAATTGATATAATATTTGTAAAAATATAATGTTTGGGAAAAGGACTTATATAAGGTTATATATATTAATAATGAACCACTTGGGGTTCTCTTTTCTTTCTATAGTAAGTTTATTAACCATATAATATAAAAATACAAAGAGACATGGTAAATGTCAAACTATTTAACTAAGAGTTAAATATCAAAGATAAGGTTAATATGGTGACCTAAACCTATCTAAAACCTATTGTTTGAGATGTTTTCGAACCATAACCACCTTATACTCAAAATAAATCATTTTTGTGCCATTAGAAACTGAAAATGTTTTTATTATAAACTAATATTTCAAGCTTTTCCTAAAGTGACCCTCACCTCTCTTATAAAAGGGTACTTCCCCTTCTCTTAATTTCACAACTCCAAAGCCATTTGTATCAGACATAACCTACCAAAATATAATCTCAACTATACTCCCTTAAACCTAGAGGCCTTACTTTTATCATAAATCCAACCTAAGGATCCCTTTTGATCAACTCAAAAGGAAACACCCGAAGAAGAGGTAATAATTTCACCACCCTCTTTCAAGTTCTTTTCTTCTTCCACTTCCTCTTTCTTTGTTGTTTCCATACCAAAATAATAAATATAGTACCTTATAAATAATATGATGTTATTATAAATTTGGTATAACTATATTCATTATTCTATCCATCCTATAAATGACAAAGTCACTATACGTGCGTATGTACTGCTTATCGTCTCCTCGCCGTGGTGTAGTTTGTTATTCAAACACTTCATTATTTGTATGGGTATAATAATGAGTATAAATAATGTAAATAATAAATATAACATGTTAATGATTTTATATATGATATAACATCCAATTACATATTATTTCACCATCAATATAATGATATTTTCGCTCGTGCGTACGTACATATTACCGTCTCCAGGAATGCGATGAGATTCATTCCCCATCATAACCATTCAAGAATAATTTTCATTTTATGATTCAAAATAATGTTTATGAACATAATATAATTCTGTATATGAATAAAATAAATCATATCCTTAACAAACATGGCTTACATAACCAAGCATATAAAGGAAAACGGACCAGTTAACACCTGAAACGATGATACTACTAAAATATTATTAACCAAGAAATATTAGAAGATCATATATGATATCATATTTATGTATATGATTCTTTTATAATTTAATAACAATTATTTAAATATTATAAATGAGGTTAACTTACCCTCTACTAAGGAAAAGTACAAGGTAAGGGTTAATTCTACAATCTCTTTACTTATTTGAGGTTATTAATATGTAAGTATCTACTGGGACCTCTTTATCATCCACATCCGTGTTTTCTTAAAAATGTAATTCAATTTTTTTTACTATTTACTAGAATATGGGTTAAATTAATTTATACCCTTATTTGACCATATATGTTTTGAAAGGAATCTTTCCGTCGTTTTCCAAACAAGGTACTTTATGACCTTCTCGACAAAATTAAGGCAAGAATGTCTTTTTTAACTTATACAGAGGGTGCGGCTGTTTTCCACCATTATAACATCTTCGAGGCTTCCCATACAATATTATAAGAATATTTTCAATTTTTTCTTATATAATTATATTAATTTTAAATGATTTCAAAGTAGAAAGATATATTTCTCTACAAAAAGTTTTGATTTCATTTATGTCAACATCCTTTGATGGATTTTAAGCTTATTTGAAGTTGATTATTATGATACAAATATTCCATATATTATTAAAGGTTTTGTGATATATTTTACTGTGGATGTGTTATTTTTACACCATTCATGGTTTATGGATAAAGTATTGACATTTCATATGCTAGTTTTAATACAAATGTTTATGTTATGTTTAAACCTTTTCATATGAGGAATGAACTGGACTTAGTAAATGACAGGTGGAGCCCACTATAACTCCTCAATGCATCGGTAGGTCTCATGAGACAAACTAGTGTCTTGGAACCAGGCCTTTACAAAATCTTATTTGTAGTCTTGGCACAAGGCCTTGACTATGTGGTTATGAAGTCTGGCATTATGCATTTCAACATTATGAAATTGGCTATTGATATTAAATGGGATTATTTGACTAGTATAATATCCATGTGAATAAGTAAATGGAATTATTTGATTTATCTTTTCCATATTATTATGAAGTTTAAGTTTAAAAGGTTGGTGTTTTAGTCTTATACATTGCCTTAAATGTTTATACTCATTCTTGAAAGTTTCTATTATATTGTTATCCTTACTGAGCATTTGAGCTCACCCCTTTCTATGTTTTATTTTTTTCCCAGGATGTGAAGAAGTATATTATGACTGACTTGTAGGGATAGTCTAAGGAATGTATGTGGTCAATGGAGACAATATTGTTGTTGTTTTTTCATTTTATAATGTAATGTAAAACTTATAAATATATCGAGTATTTCCAAGGCTACTAAACTGATCGGTCTTTTGAGATTTTGTTCCCTTATGATCATGCCAATGTTATATAATAATGCACCGACTTTGGGTAACTGGATTTGGGGCGTTACAATAATTCATTAAATTTACTTTCCTTTTAATGTTTTTAGCATCATTTATTTTATTTAATTATTAACTAAATAATCCATGTGTTAGTGTTTGTTAAGAATTTAACGTGACTAATTAATATTTAAAAATTATAGTTAAATTATCATGATTAGTAAAAAATAAATTACCTTTCAAATTAATGTTTATAACTAAAACTATGTAGCTTCTTTAATGCTCTAAAGATTTATAAATTTTAAAGGTAAGGAAGGTTCCTTTTTTGTCTTTTTATTTACTTAACTTATTATATAGGTAAAATTCATGGAATATTATCCTAATAAAACATAAAAAAAGAGGTTATATAGTTGAAATATTGGAATAAAATGGATTTTGGACAAGTTTCTAGATCATTTTGTCTCTTAAGTTTAAGGTTTAGTCCCTTGCTAAGCTTAATTTTTCCTTAATCACTGTAATTAATTTTAATTACTTTCACTAATATTTTTGTTCAAAAATAAGTTGATGATATTAGAATATAAATATTATAATAATTAAAAAAATTTATGTATATTTTTTCAAATTCAATTCACATAAGTGTAAAATTTAAGTTTAAAGCTAATCCTGGAGACGTGATGAGAAAACGAGTTTTTAAAGTGAAAATGTTCAAAAGTTTAATAAATTTTTATATCTAAATTCAATATAAAAATTATTATAATTACCTAAAATGTATTAATATATGTATAATTTATCTATTTTGAATTTAAAATCCAATTTAAAATATAATTTAACATCAATAATTATTTAACGAAAAGACAATTTTCAACTAAAATGCAGTATTTTTCACTATTCATGAAAAAAATGAAATATTTCAGAAAAAATACAAAAAATTCACCCTAAGATAATTTTGACATTATGAATTAAAATATTATTTTTATTTTATCTAATTCACTTTATAAAAGTGTATACAATTAATTTTATTATAGTTCACAAAAGGACATAAAAATCAGTTCATTTGAGAAAAAAGTATTTCCAAACATATAAAGACTTTACCAAAAATTATATATTTTATCATCATTATATTTTAACTATATAAAATAATTATAAATAATATTTAATTTTTTTTATTACCATTAATATTTCTATGTTTAACAACTATGTTATGACTACCTCGTTTAAAGAGCTATAATAATAAAATGTAGTTTCATAGAAACTGAGTATTGCATGTAATGTAAGCCAAGTTGGTGTTTTATATAGAAAAATATTATCTTGGTGTAACTAATAATTAAATATTAACTTTTTTTAGAATAAAAATTAATAATAACTTTATACTTTCATATAACACAAGCTATATTCAATGTTGCGTGAAATGAAAAATATAAAAAAGATCAAATTAATTCGAAAAAAAACATTTTAAAAAATATTAGGGTGTTATATTCTTAGGGTGTTTCATTCCTGAAGTATTAGAATATCATGAGGTAGAATTATAAGTCATTCCATTTGTATTTAGTTAGAATTATAAAAAAATGGTTATCATAGGTTATCCAATATGCATAAATCCTCATATGGAGAGATAATAATTTAATCACTAAAACCTCATCTCAAGTTTAACATAAACCATTCCATAAAGGGTTAACCTTATAACCCTTACAAAAGATGAAATCCAAAAAGTCCGAAATAATGACACTAAATTTCTCAAAAACATATTAGCATTGATCCCCCCAGATATGATAAAGTAGCTCTTGGTAGTCACATTCTAAACATGTGAATACCTTTGTCATGCATTCTCTTGAAATATGGTAATAACCTGAATTACCATACATCCTTACTGAAAACATGAATTCTTTATTATTCAAAATATAATTGGATATATTCCTTAAATTGCTTAATCTCCATCCATTATAGCACAACCTACTCTTTCAACACATCTTTTATCAGTTCTGAGGTCATTTATACTATCCATTTTACTTTCTCCAAATCAATCATCTCTTTATCCAAGTTAAACACAATTGTCTCAACATATTGAACACATTAATATTTACCTTCCCTTAATTCAAAATGTCACATTTTCATTAAATAAATTTTCTAAGTCTTCATCACCATTCAACATATCATTTTCAATCCCCAATAAAAATCTTATACTCAAAATACTTATATATTCTATGATTTATATAACATAATTTTTGAATTCCAAAACATACATACTTCAATCATCCAACTTTATTATTAAACCATTACTTGATATTCATTATCTTATTACTTAATACCCCTTATCCCAAAATATGAAATATGAATCATGTATTAAGTTTCCTCAACCTTAATCTAATCATGCTTCTTACGTTTAATGTAAACAATACTATTAGAACATCCCATGCCTTTGACATGTCGTTTACAATCTCTTTATCTTCAGAAGTATAACCAATACTCATACCACCTTCCTGATTCTCTTCATGGGGTATCCACTTAGGAAATTGGTTTGTTTAATTCCCATACTTTCCATATCTAAAACATTCAATGTTAACCCGGTTCATTATAGTTCCTACTATTGACTAACACTAGAAAGCATAGTGTGAGCAACACTTATCATTGTAGAAAACCACATAATCATGAAAAGAATTACTTATAGATGTCTAAATCATGAAACTTACTTATTTAATCTATGACACCTTAGGTTTACCATAGGTTATTCATATTAATATTCTATTTAAATCCTTCATGATGGTTTACAAAGAGTTTGTGAATTCCCAAATCACATCCCCATAGGAGTGTCAAACTAGGTGTGTAGCAAGGCTATATGTTGTGCATAAGTTCCCGATCGAGTCTAGCTAAATATAGTGTTTTTGAGGTTGTTAACCCTATATATATATATATATATATATTCCAAAGCTACATCCACTTATAGTATCTAGAAAGGCATGTCTTTCTAGGAAACCATGCACTATATCCTTTACCAAAATTCTAGGACATTTTTCTATAATTTAACTTATCCTTAGATATATCCTTAGAGACACCCCTAGTCATATCCTGAGAAATATTCCTAGGGATCTCACTAAAGTTTTATCATCCTTGTTTCCAAATGTTGACTAAAAATTTTCTTCGATACCAACTATTGTGACCCAGGCTTAACATATATGGATATTACATTATTTTAGATGAATATTCAACACATTACAAAAGTAAATGCCGTAGGATGATAATAGTTCAGTGTCTTTGGAAACTTGGAACAAAATATTCTAACTTGGTGAAATATCTTCAATGTTTCCCACAAATATATTACCCTTTATCAATTCCACTTAAAACCTTTCTTTATAACCCGAAGAAACGGAAAATAATAAAGGGGGTGCACATATATGCTTAGTAAGGGTAAAAAAGAGAGATAAAACATGAGTATAATGATATGATAATGTGATAATAACATTATAATATCATACCCTACATATAAAAGATCATAAACATGAATCATTTCATAAATACTGGAAGTTCATAAAACATGAATCATAAGTGAATTGGGGGTATAATCCATGAAATTATAACATAGGAATAAGACATGGAATTTGTGTCATACACATAAGAATATAAAATCCCATGTCAATGCTACCTACCAAGAACTTTATAACATATTAGTCTTGGGATAATAACCCATGTACCTAATTCGGGATTGGAATTCCATCCCGTGTACCCTCTTGTTTTAGGATTGGGATTCCCTCCCATGCATCTTTCTATTTTGGGCTTGGGATGCCCTCCAGTGTAACCCCTTGTTTCAATCTTGGGATACCCTCTTGTGCACCCTCTTGTTTTTGTCTTGGGATTCCCTCCCATTTATGCTCTTGTTTCGGGATTAGTATTCTCTCTTGTTTTGGGATTGGGATTCCCTCCCATGTACCCTCTTATTTCAGGCTTACGATTCTCTCTTGTTTAGGTCTTATGATTCCCTCCTGTGTACCCTATTATTTTAGGCTTAGGATTCCCTCTTGTTTCATACTTGGGATGCCCTCCCATGCACCATCCTATTTTGGGATTAGTATTCCCCCTTATTTCAGGCTTGGGATTCCCTCCCATGTACCCTTTGAGATCATAAAACATTTATCGTTACCTAATGCATTAGAGGAAGATATAGGTCATACCCAACACATATTTAAATCATGAAAGCATGTTCTAAAAGATAACAAAACATTTATCATATCATAACCCATGAAAAGAGATGTGTTTTATAAACACTAAATCATAACCCATGAAATGAATTGTGTATCATTAATATTTAATCACATCATAACCTATGGAAAATAGATAGGATTCCTAATAATTTCATTAAATCATAACCTTTGAAAGGAAGTGGGTTCCAAAAGCATATAACTCATGGAAGATAAATGAGTGTCATAAACTCATTCCATCAAAAAATAAACCATTCAAGAAAGAATATGAATGGTATTATTAGATCTTGTACCCAATAATATTAAACTATATCTAAAGATTCCATCTTAGATGGAGAAGGATTTGAAATACCACTTGGATAATTTCTTAAGGAAAATAACCTTTATTTGAAATTCAATTTTTAAAACATATAAAATATTCAAAATCTTTTTCTTAAAAAAAATAATTTGAAAACATATAAAGTAATATTTAAAATCATTTAAAAAATTTGTTGAGGAAAATATCTTTTCTTCTTTGAAAAACTCACTTTAAAACATAATGAATTTTTAAAACCTTTTTCTTTGAAAATATCTTTGAAAACTTATAAATTAATATTGAAAACATTTAGAATTCCTTTTACTTTGAAAATAATTTGAAAACTTATAAAGAATGATTGATTTAAAAAAAAATTCCTTAAAAACATATAAAAGCTGCTTGAAAAAATTTAAAACACTATTTAAATATAAAACCTTTTTGAAAACCTTTTTTTAGAAAACATCGTTTTGAAAGAACATAGATTTCTGATCGAAAGGAGAAATACTGTCAGATTTTCATAAAAACTTTTTCTTAATTATATTAAGTACCAAAGAGTATAAAAATGGTAATAATTAGTGAAGATATAATGGATTAATATAGGAGAATAAAATCCATATGTTCTTGATATATTGATCATAAAACTTCATCAATGTAATCATAATCATAAACAATCCTGGTAAATGAAAAGATTACAACAATAAACTATTACCACTTTGGTAACTTTGAATGATACTATAAATGAGATAATAAAACTACATGAAACTTAAAATACCATGAAATTAGGATATTTATGATATAAAATGTAAAAGGTCAGTATATACACCCCATAGAAAAATATATGTGCATAACATGACATGTATGTCAAAGAAGGCAACTTGAGTAAAAAATCACTTTACCGATTTGGTAGATTTTGACCCATAAAACACATTAAAGAAAGATAATAAAATTTATATGTAAATAAACAAAAATTTAATTATAATAATCATAGATTACATTAATGGACAGTATATACACTACAAAAAATAAATGAGTGGTGAATATGACATATATCCCAGGGATATAAAAAGTGAGATGACAAAACCCTTACCTTAAGTATTGATTTTATTCATACATGTTCAAACATCTTATATAATAAATATAAGTTTATTATATATCTAAAAAATAAAAATATTATTATATATAATACCATATATTATTTTATTATGACTTTATATTACCCATTTATTAACAATTTCATGTTAATGTTACGTTTCAGGTAATATCCGCTTTGTTTTTCGTATATGTTTTGACTTTTTATTCTTGATCCTCTTACTTAGATCATGATTTAATTATTTCCAGAATGTAAAACATGATTTTTATATTATATATATTCATTATATAAATATCTATAATAATCTATAAAATATAGGTATATGAAATAAAATACACTATTTATGGAGACGATAGGTCATACGTATGCATGAACGTTGTTTCCATTTTCTTGTTGTATTGAAAGAAAAGTAAATGAAATATATTTATATATAATATCATTATAGTAGAATTATTATGTCATATATATCACATAATTTCATTAAAAACATCCTTAATACATTTCATGTAAAATTTGAATGAATCACATCGTTTTGAGGAGGTGGTGGTCCACACGTTCACAAATAAAGATATCATATTTACAAAAAATGAAAATCTTGAATGTATGTGTTATATAACAATTAAAAAAGCATAAATAATTCATAGATATCATATAAAAATATATTTTCCATCATAATTCCCAACCATGATATGTTTTGAAGGAAAAATAAACAATATTGTTTCTTGAGGCAGTAGTTCACTATACACAAGAATGGTAAGTTCATTACCCATTAGATGGAAGTGTGTGTAAGTGTTGGTAAAAAAATTAGAATAAAAAAATATAATTATATTTATTATACTTTTTTATTATATAATCATATAATAATAATAATTTAATGGGCAGAGAAAGAAATAAAACATAAATACACATTTGAACAATGTTACCTCTTTTCAGGTAACTCCTTTTGGTTTTCACCAAAGGGATTCCTTGGTTGAATTTTTTTCCCAAATTTAGGAATATAGTTTTAGGTGAGGTATTTTGGGAGATTATTTTTGGAATATTTTGGATGATCCAAAGTGGCTTGAGATGTGTGAGGAAGGGGTAGAGTGAATTCCTTTTTATAGTGGAGGTGGAGTGACATTCTTGTAAATACCAAATGGTGAATATTATTGGGAAACCTCCCTTACCCCATGTGCTTCCAAAATGGAAATATAATAGATTAAATGGGAATTATGGTAAATAAAAACATAAAAAACACAAAAATAATTGTATTTTTATAATTTTGTTTCTTAACTTCTAAGTTTAATTCTTGTTTATCATTTTTGTTTTTATTAAAGTAACTAGTTTTCTATCATATGTAATTTAACAATTAAGACTAAATTAAAGTTAGACTTATTATAAAATATAGAACCAATGAATTTTAAATATTATATATAATTTAAAAATATAAACCCCACGTGTCTTGGAAATTAATTTTAAAACAAGCATATATAACGTACAAAAACACTGCTTTAACCCGAACCGAGCTAACAATGTTTTTACTATCTATGGGTCAAATGTTAATCATAAAAGGTAAATTGGTCTATTAATAGAAAATATTTTATATTTATTAACAATTAAAAATAAATTTGATAAAGGTATTATTTTTTATTAATTTTAAATTATTTAATAAAATATCATTTATTATAAAATAACATTAATGTCGATTTTCAAATTATTAAATTAATTTTAAGTAAAAAATATCAAAATAATGGAGTTAAAATATATTATTTTCACATATTTTTTACATGATATATTCATCTAAAAAAATAATGGATCACAATAATTCATTAAATTTACCTTCCTTTCATTTTTTTAGCATTATTTATTTTATTTAATTATTTAATAATTAATCCATGCTTTAGCATTTTTTAAGCATTTAATGTAACTAATTCATCTCTAAAAATTATAGTTAAATTATCATGATAAAAAAACTCATTTATATTTAAAAATAATGTTTATAACCGAAAATATGTAGCTTATTTCATTATCTAAATCTTTATAAATGTTAAAGGTGAGGAATAATCTTTTTTTGTCTTTTTATTTACTTAACTTATTATATAGGTAAAATTCATGGAATATTATCGCAAAAACTCATAAAATTAGAACCAAGATGGTATATTATATAAATATTTTTAGAAAATGTATTTTGGATAAGTTTATATGTCATTTTGGACCTTAAGTTTAAGGTTTAGTCCCTTGTTAAGCTTAATTTTTTCTTACTCTGTAATTAATTTTAATTACTTTCACTAATATTTTTTTTTCAAAAAATAAGTTGATCTTATTAGAATATAAATACGATACTATTTAAAATCATGTATTTCAATTTTTCAAAATTCAATTAACATAAGTGAAAAAATTAAGTTTAAAGCTGATCCTACAGATGTGGCAAGAAAGTGAGTTTTTAAAGTGAAAATGTTCAAAAGTTTAGTAAGTTTTTATATATATTTTCAATATAAAAATGATTAAAATGACCTAAATTGGATTAATAGATGTATAATTTATCTATTTTGACTTTAAAAACCAATTTAAAATATAATTTTACATTAATAATTATTTAAACCAAAAGTAAATTTTCAACTAAAATAAAGTATTTTTCACTGTTCATCAAAAAATGAAATATTTTAGAAAAAATCCCAATAATTCACCCTAAGATAATTTTGAAATTTTGAATTCAAATATTATATTTATTTTATTTATTCAAATTTCTAAAATTTTCTAAAATTAATTTTATTATTGTCTACATAAGGACATAAAAAGCAGTTCATTTGGGAAAATAGTATTTTCAAACATATAGACTTTACCAAAAATTATATGTTTTATTTATATAAAACTATTATAAATAACATTTAAAAATTAGTTATTACTATTCATATTACTATTTTTAACATCTATATTATAACTATATTTTTTAAATAGTTATAATAATAAAATGTTGTTTCGTAGAAACTCAGTATTACATGTAACGTAAGCCAAGTCGGTGTTGTGTGTTGCACAATATTATCTTAGTGTAGCGTATAACATAAGATTAACTTGGTGTAGTGTATAAATCAAGAATAACAAGATGCTTTCATATAACATAAGTTATATTTAGTGTTACGTGAAATGAAAAATATAAAAAAGATAAAATTAATCTGAAAAAAAAATATTTCACAAAATCTCAATGTGTTACAACTCCCTCGTTCTAACCATTCAAGTCTCAAAATACATAGCTCCAAACTAACACTAAATTAAAAATAAAAAAACATTCTATGATACCATTTTTTAATGAAGGAACCCTAGTTAACGTAACCCATTACCTAATCCAGCCCACCACACGACCCGAAGTGCGTTCCCAATCACCAAGGGCTGGTGACAAGCATCGGGTATAACCAAACAAATCTTGGGAATAGTTTATCTAGTGGAAAAATAGCATGAATCATCCAAAAAATGGGTTGGATAAACCAATAACATTAGATTCAATAGAAAAAGATAAAAAAATACCATAAACAATAACATACATCAAATACAAAGCATGCCACAACTAAGCATATACATGGTATCTCAAAAGAAAAACCCAAAACTCAAAGTAAAGGGGTACAATGCCAAACAAGTACCAAGTACAACCTAATAAGAGAAAAATACCAACAAAAAATCCACATGATTACATACCTACAAGACTATATATTCTCCCTAAAACACTAGATGATGATAATTAAGAAGATCCACCCTGAAACATGGTTCCCTTTCCTTTACCTGTGTCCTAAAAAATGAAATATGAAAATTCCAAAAAAGGGCCCAAAAAGGGTGTGAGGTATGAAGACTCATATTATACCATAATTAATATATTTAAGTATTTTTCCCATGAAAACCAATAAACTAGTTTGAAAAAATTTCAACACTAAACCACTTGAAAACAAACCAATTTCAAGTAAACCTTTTAAACCCCTTTGGTTTCCCTTAAAAAAAAGGTTTTCCAAAACAATTTCCAAACATAGATCAAATAAATAATCACATCCACAAGGCACCACATTATCAAAACAACCAATAAGGAATAATAATGGTGAGCATAAACATCAACATCATATAACCATAAAATGGAAAATGAACAAATGGGCATAGTACATGTCATCACATAAAAATGGAACTAATCAAATGCATAAAGCACATAAACCAATATGGAATGAGTAATGTGCACATATGGGCTTTAACCATTAGGACTATAGTGAGTTAGTAAACAAGTATGCTGTCTAGATAAGAAATGGAAGCTCTCACATTCTTCCTCGAGACTAACTCTAAGAGATCACATGGTCTCTCAACAACCAATATGAAATCTCACACAGTCTTCCTATGAAAAGGCTCACTCAGTACCTTGGAAACAAATGGAGGCTCACACTATCCTACCTCCTAAGTCTCACACAGTACCCCGAAAAAACCTCTCGCTCACACCCCGGTTAACCCATGTGCTACTCCCTGACAACACATCACAAAAAAATTCCTATATCATTCATCCCATAACACAAACCATTTCATAAGAAAACATTCCCAATTTAACAAAATTCCTTTTCCAAGGTAAAATTATTTCTAAAACCACTTTAGGAACCCATTTAATGTCACAAAACCTCTTTTATCCATTTTATCAAACACTTGGTGGTCATAAAAGACACACCCATTTGTAAACCTCCAATTTAAACACCAAAAATACCAATCCAATTCATGAAATACACCAAACATGGAATAAACACCAAGCATAAATCATTTAAATGGAAATTTAAACAAAACAAAACAAAGGTGATATAAATTTAAAGGCATTCCATGGAAAACACACTTAAATAGAGACACCAACCTCAGATTTAGTTTAAAGATCATTGCCTTTGATGAAGACCACCCGTAAGAGGTAGAACCAAACCTCACACACCTAAGACACAAGAAATAAAACCAAAACCCCCATCAAAAACCCTAGATTTGTCCAAAACCACCCCTAGGGTTCCACATATCCATAAAACATAGAGGAATAAAGCTTGTGGAGGAGAGTAGGAGGAAGAAATCAAGAAGAAACCAACTTACCTCAAGAAAAACATCAACAATTCAATAGAAAATCCAACACCAAGGAGAGGGAGGAGTTACATGAACAAGGAAGAGGGGATACACACATAGGGGAAGAAAAATTATCCCAAAAACCATAAAAACCTGATAGGGGTATTTTGAAAAAAAGAGACTTTTAATGAGTTGGATAAGGTCATACAATTTTTCCTCACTGTTAGGAAAACCATGCACTAACCATGATCCAATTGTATGGGTGTCACTATCCACCCAAAATAAGATGCATAGTTTTATATGGGGTGTCGTATGGTTTGATAGACTGTGCTAAAACCATTTGTAACCTCACTATCAAAAATTGTAGCACCCCTCACATGGTTACCACATGGTTTAGAAAAACCATGTGCTAATCGTGAAACCCGTTCCGTCTCCCCAAAAACTCTCAGTTTCGACCCCTGCCACCTGGGAGCTCCAAGAACACACTCAAAGATAAATAAAACTCAAACGAATATGTTACAGTGACCTGTAGGGTTTCAAAAGTGTATGAAACACACTAAATAACCACCGCATGAGCCATACATTTCCACATTTATTTACTAATCCACTTTATTCACATTTACACTTCTCATTCATTTATCATTCAATTCATTTAATCCATTTAACACACATCCATTTCCAGCCCATAACATTTATTTAACACTATATTTCATTTTGTTTTATTATCAAAATTTATTCCATGTATAACCAGGCACCTAACACAACCATCGAACAACAACTTATCTATCCCACAATAACCATCACCACTATTCTATACCAACCAAACCATTTCACCACAATAATCACACGTCTCATCCACCGCACAACCATAAACATTATGCACCGAAAACACTATGCAACGCATAGCATACCACATCCTCATCACACAACAATTCCACATGTCTCAAAACCAACACACATCATTGTCATCTCATATCCTCACCACAACCACAATGCAACTTCCCACAAGGAATACCACAACCTCTGTACATCACACAACTGAACACCACACCACATCGCATAACTACCCACATCACATCCATTCCAACCAACCACCACATCACAACCCCACACACCACATACCCCAACCGATCACCTCCATTACCATACAACAACCCAAACCATGTAGGAAAACCCAACAAGCACAAGAAGACAGAACAACACACATTCCGACTTCCATAAATTATTCATGGGATTTATCACATTATCTATTTATTTAGCATTAGTAGTATCACACAAACCAGATTATATTTGAAATAAATTCATTATTAATATATAAATTCATTATAATTTTATTCAGGGTGCAATCACACAATAGTATAGCAAGGTTAATCATAACATATCATACACAATCCAAACAAGGCCTCTAATAGACTTTATTTTCATCAAGGCGTCAAAATTATATAAACATATCAAAAATAACATCAAAGCAATATAAACATGAAATTTATCCCCCATGACCATAAATTTAAATTATTACAATTATTATCTCATTACACCAACCCTTACCATCCACAAAATAGAAATAAAAATCATGAAATTCCCACACATAACACATAAATATGAAGAGAATGAGGATCCCCAACCTCAAAAAAGATTTTCGATCTTTCTGTGCACCATAGGATGAAGAAGAAACAACCCACAACCCACATCCAAACAAGGAAATGAAAAATTAATGTGTAACACATCAAAGGATCATCAAAACACATCCCAAATCACCCCCAAACCGAAACCACAACACCGTAGTGGATCTCCTAAAGAAGAATGCAAGGAAGAAAATAGTGAAGGAAGAAGAACTCACCACCGATCACCAAAAATCGATCACTGAAACCCATGAATCTAAGTAGGATTAAATGGGATATAAGATCTCTAGAAACCATCTAGGATTCATCCAAAACTGAGAAGAACTGACGAGCGGATGAATGGAAAAATTATCAGCTAAAAAAACCTATTTACATGTTACAAGTCACTAGACTTACAGAATGAACTACTCCTTTATGTATTAAGTTCCATAGGACCATGTATTTACATAGTAAACTCCAATTTTAGGTTGTAAAACCTTTGAAACCTAAATACCCACTAAAATTCATGGCACCTTAGGCTAGAATTAACTTATTCGATAAAACCCTTTCTTACATCATAAACACATTTCATATGGTACCCCCACACCACACACAAGTTGTAAACCTACAGTTTGAAAAAAATGTAAAACCCAAACATATGGCATAAACCCCTCTTTTACATCATAAATTTTTCTGCACAACTACATCTCTAACTCTTCCAGACCCTCTGGGACCTCCTCTAAGAACTTTCCAACCACAAAATTGGCAATGTAATAGGCTATGAAGATATAGAACATTATATTAGATACCTATCAAATGATTCTTTTCATAAAGAATCCAAACGAAACCCAGAAAATAAAGGGGTTCAAATAACCACACCATAAGATACCTCTCAAGGTTCTCATTACATTTAAACACCAACAATGGCCAAATAAGCCAAAAAAATGCCCACAAAAAAATCCCATGCAATCACATCACCACACAACCACGTCATCACCTATCACTAGGTACAACACCACATCATCTGGTACCAGCCACAAGATACTAATTTATACACAGCTGTCCATATCAATATCTTACCATCCGTACAAACCAAACCTAAAACTACCAAAACCAACACACAATACTACTCCGATCACACAAATCAAGTAATTTCATCTTTCATGTCAAGATATTATCCAATTTGGGTGGTATTGAATCTCCCACATAGTTTTAATCATTCCAAGGTATAACATGTATAGATTATGAATTTGGTCTTCCCTTCCACATATTTTGGGAGCTTTATCAGACACCACACATCAATAAAAAGTAAATCTCATAAAACAATGAGATCTAACATCATATCATCTAAGAGAAACCAAAAAAAGTGAAGTAAAACTCAAAAATCCTATGGGTACTGGGTATGCATTTGTATCTCTAACTCCCAAGTACTCTCCTCTAATCAACTATACCCCAAAAAACGTGAACCGATGGAATGGTTCACCCACGTAGAACATTATATTGATGATATTCCATCTTTAATATTTACTCCACAGATGTCATGTCATCCTTAATATCAAATTCTCCCCAGTCAATGACATGAGAGTCATTATAAAGATACTGATGAATCTGATACACATGGGAGATTTTGTGGATCCTCTCTAACAATAGTTGAAGCACCAACTAATATTCCACCATGCTAACTCTCTCTAGAGCCTCAAAGGGCCCAATAAACCTGGGAGAAAGATTACTCCCCTTTCTAAATATCAACTTCCCATATCAAGGAGAGACTCCTAAAAAAGCATTTTCTCTAACTTCAAACTCCAGTGGCCTCTGCCTATGATCAATATAGGCCTTATGATGGTCTTGTGCCACCCTAAACATTTCTCAAACCAACTAGATCTTCTTGTTCATGCTCTGTGCCACATCAGGACAAAGAATAACTAACTCCCCAACCCCCATCCAATATAATGGAGAACGAAACAACTACCCATATAACACCTCAAATGGAACCATGCCAATGGAAAAGTGATAAACATTTTTGTATGAAAACTTGACTAAAGGTAAGTGCATTACCCATGATCCACCAAAGTCCAATATTAATGCTCACAACATATCCTCTATCATATGGATGGTCCACTTTTTCTACCCATTTATCTGAGGTTGGAAAGCAGTGATAAGGAACAACTAGAAGTCAAAGTCATAATGAAATCCCCTCAAGACTCATGAGGTAAAATTAGGATCCTGATTATAGATGATGGTCCTTAGTACCCCATGAATAGTAACCACATCATCCATATACCGACTCACCAAAACATCCATGGTAATCGACTCAAAGATTTCTACAAAGTGAGCCGACTTCATAATTTGGTCCACTACCACCCAAACTAAATCAAAACATCCTTGATCTTGGGATAACCTAGTGATGAAATCCATAAAAATTTCTTCCCATTTCTACTTGGAAATATCCAATGAATAAAAAAACCTCTTGGAACATGATTCTCCACTTTCACCCATTGACATACCCGACACCTCGCCATAAACTATACCACTGGACATTTTAGGCCCAACCACCAAAGATGTCTCCTCAAACCACAATACATCCTTTTCACACGATACCTATAAAGGTGAGATATGAAACTCGTAGATAAATCCATCATGAATCCCCATTAGAAAAAACAACCTCCCATGGAACAAAATTTAGTTTTGACCATCTTCTGATCATATCTTAGGGGGATCTCCATAGCCAACATGATCATGCATCACATCTACCTCTAAGTCTCTCCTTTGAGACTCCTCTGCCTATCACATCAAGTATGAATCTATAGTAATAAATAAATACAACCATGAACACTGATCTCTTCTACATCAAGATAAATGTAATGAACTCAACTCCAGTAACCCAGAGCTAGTGTCTTACTTTATTACATTGGTATAAGATACAAGGAATCACATCCCAAAGGATCAAATAGTTTAGTAGTATTGGTAAACTAGATACATAATTTATTCTCATGCTACATTTGAAACAAAAACTACAACATAATTTTTTTCGAGAATATCATTATTCCATCTAGAATATCCTTAAATTCCATTCTTAGTACACTTCCTAGATTCATAGGAAAGGAAACAAAATAAGGGTGAGCTCAAATGCTCAGTATATGTTAAGTATAACAAAATCTATCATGAATCAATAATCATAATAATGGAAAATTAAATAACTAAACCCATATTCCATTTAAATAATTTTACTAACATAGTCAATATATAAAGGTAAATAACTGAAAAAACATTCCATTTAATCAATAACATAACTATCATAATTAGATAAGCCATAATCAATATTTCAAGGCAAATAACTGAAAACACATGAAATTTAATCAATAAAATGATAATTAAATGCATCTAGAGATAATATCATTGTGAAAATATCATGAATAATAATACAAAAATTCTCATTAAAGGAAATGATTAATTATTGGATGACATGATCTCAAGCATCGTGATACCTCTACTGTCAAGACCTTTGTCGAAATAGTTTAAAACTGATGGGTAGGTATACACCATAAACCCATTTAACTAAGGCTACCCAACTGATTCATCTCATGAGACTATTGATTCATTTATGGAAAATCTATAACTGGGACCCAATGAAGTTTCCTAGTCAGGATCCAAGTATCACTGAGAGGGGGATAGGGTGAATTCGTGATATCTTTTTCTTTTATGTTTAATTATCTTTGAAACAACATTTTCCTCATGTTAAAGAGTTATTTACCTACTAAACAAAATCAAAACACAAATCCATAAGAACACAAGATTTACATGGTTCACTACTCAACAAAAGGAGCTATGTCCTTGGTATAGTACAGAAACAGTCTAATACCACACAATCCACTAGAAAACAATCCTTTGGTGTGGAATACAATGAGTAGGATATACCCTTACACTCGTGTAGTACTTGAAAAAAAATCCTTAAGCATGTGTAAACCCTCTTAGAGCAAGTAGGGAAAAAATAATGTTTTGGTACTTCTTAATGAGCTTTCACAGTTTGATCTTTCAAAACAATTATTCTCTTTCCTACCCAGAAGCTTGTAAGAACTACCTTGCACACAACTTACTACTTGTGCTGAACTCAAATATTTTGCACAACCTTTTAGGTGTCTTTCATGAAAATTTTATACCACTCATGGAAGATTTGAATTTTTTTGCGAAACACATTTTGTGCACAACTTCAATATTTCACACAACATCTTTTCTTTCACGCAACACTATTTCTTTCACACAACTCCCTTTACTTAAAATTATTTCACGCTTCAGAGATTTGGATTTCTCTAAGTGTCGAGATTTTTTAAATGAGAGGGGGTCACCTCTTATTTATATGCATCACTAACCCCTACACACAAAAACCCCGATGCTTCGCCCAAAATCCCGATGCATCACGCAAAACCCCATTTGATGTTTCATTGAATGCGTAAGTCACTTTCACATAAACCACATCTTTCATGCACTTGTTCATATTTTGCGCACTTCTTGAATATTTCATGCACTTCATAACTTTCCCATTTTTCAATGTTCTTACCTTAAATCATGCCTTGGACACAACATTCCAAACTTCCTTTAATCTTATGCGCAAAAACCAATATTTCGCATGCATATTTCTTTTGCTAGATTTTTATGTTCAGATCTTGGAACTCCACTTGAGCGCAACATATCATTCCATATTAAAACTTGCATGCAACATTATTTTCCAAAATCACATTTCTACATCTCCTGATTTTCAACCCCAAAAATTTGGAAAACACTGGAAAAAGATGCCACCTTAAAATATGCTTCAGTAAGAACACCAATTTCGCTTCATTGATATTTGGAATATTTAAAAAACAACTACTTTCATCATGAACCATATCTACCATGATATATAGTTTTTTATAAAACACATTTAGCATCATCATATTTTCAATAGAAAGTATTGCAACTTCCCTATATTCCAACAACATCATTCTTTCCAATAAAAACTGAATATGATTGGCTTTAACTTTTATCCCCCTTTCATTCATAAGGATTTCATCACAAGTTCTCTAAACTTATGATATTTGGGAAATACAAATTACAAAGCATCGTCTAATTTTTCAAGGCTTTTACAATGTAAATTGATTTATCCTGTTTTTGACAACAAAAGAAAACAATCCACTTCTCCATCCAACTTGGTCCCAACACCCAACCATATAATCCTATCCAAATCATTCATCATATATCAAATAATAAATTTAATTCATAAACAATATATCTTATCAACAAATATCCTTATTGAGTAAGGAATAAAAATTTATAAATATTTCCCCAGTCAATCAAATAACCTTGAATGTAAAACACCATATGTAGAAATGATATAAGGTTTAAGAAATAAGTATATTCATGATAAATAATATTGATATTTAGGGGGAATTTAATTTCTATTGATCATATTAAAGTGAATATTTCATGGGAAAGTTAATGACTACAAAAATGAATCAAGAAATTGAATGTCCATATTTTAATTGATCAAAATGATCATAAACCATTCATTTAAATAATAATAATGGTATCAATAAAACATATCCCTAGTTTAGTATAAGTAAAATAAAGGTTTGTTGTCGTTGATTAATATAAATATTATAAAAAGATATTTAAAAAGATTCTTAAGGAAAATATCCTTTTAACTTTGAAAATATTCTTAAAACTAAAAGTTCATAAAATATTTTGAAAATAATTTTATTTGAAAATAGTCTTTGAAAATTATAATTTAATATTTAAAACATTGAGTGGTCATATAAAATAGAAATTTCATTCATTCCATACATGTTAAAACAAAGATTCCTTTTACTTTTTTATTAAAAGCCAAACGAGCCTCATTTGGAAAATGACATAAATTTTGCATTCATATTTTTTTTCAAAAAGTCAAAAATGGGTAGAAGTTTACTTAAAAAATTATTTGGATAGCATTAAAAATATTTTTGAAAACATTTTTAGAAAACTTGGTTTTGAAAGAAGAAGGATTTTCGTCTAAAGAGAGAAATAAAGTCCAAATTTCTTAAATACATTTTCTCAATCATTTTAAGTACCAAAGAGTGAAAAAATGGTACTATTACTTGAAAAAATCATGAATAAATTTATAAGAATAAAATTAAATGGGTTTATTATACAATTATTAAATAATTTACTTTAACGTAAATTCAAGTATAAATAATCCCAATTAAAATGAGATTTTGAAATAAACCCTTACAAAGATCATAACATTAAAGTGAGGATTAATCGATGAATATATTATGTGTATAAAATATAAATCCACATAAAAAAGTTTAAATAAAACATAATATAGTCAAAATTATTTACACACATAATATCATAATTACAAAGAAAATGAATAAGTAATATAACCCAATGAAAAGAAACTGAGTTATGAAATTCTTTAACACTCGGTAACTTTTAAGTAAAAAAACCATTTGGATAAAATAATTAAAATTAATACTTAAAATACCATGAATTATTGAATAATTATTATTTTACATGTCAAATGGATAGTATAAACACAATATAAAATAATTTAGGTGCAAACCATTACCATATGCCTTAATGAAAGGAAATTGAGATGAAGTCCCTTACCTCACACTTAATTTTGGTTAAACGTGCATTAATATCCTATATAATGGTTTTAATAATGTTATTAATTTACAACATAACCATATTTATATTTATAATATCATATATAATCCTATTATAACATCTTATTACTTGTTCGTTATTAATCTTTCGTTATTTTCATTGTTTCAGGTGTTAATTGCCTTGTTTTCTCATACGTGTTTTATCATGAAAGTTCTAGTTCTTGAACATATTATATAGTTAAACCATATAAATAATTATATTAATTTTATAAATATCATATTTAACTATTATATATATTTTTAGATTCATTTTTTAAGGTTGGACATGGAAATTGAATCACATCGCTTTGTGGAGACGGTAGGTCGTATGTATGCACGAGCAACAATATCATTTCATTAATGAGTGAAAGGATAAATAAGTGAGAGATATATTAATATTATAGAATAAATATAATCTCATATATATCAAATATATTAAATAAATTTATCCTTATTACATTCCATGTAAAGCAAAAGTGAAAAAGGAAATCACATCACTTTGCGAGATGGTAGTCCGTCCTACACACAAGCGACATTATCGTATTTTAAACGGAATAGAGTGTAAGAAGTTATATGTGATATTAAAATTATATAAGTACAATAATATCATAAATATAATATATATATATTCCAAAAATATCATTATATCCATCCTTTAAATGGCGGTTATGGAAAATGAATTACATTGTTTCGCAAGGCGGTAGTCCGCCGTACACTCAATCAACCGTCTCATTTCCAATTTTATGGAAGAGTAGATGGATATAAGTACTATAATTAATATAATAACATATAATTATATGTTAGATACTTGTTTTATTATATTATAATGATTAAATAATATTTTAGGGAGGTGGAATAAGAAATAAAATTAAAATGCTTGTTTAAGAACATTACCTATTCTTTGGGGAACTTATTTAGGTTTGCACCAAAAGCCTTCCTAGGTTGGATTCGTAATAAAAAATGGATCTAGAATGTTTTTATGGGAGTAAGTAAGTTATTTGGGTAGTTATTGATAAAAATAATGGCTTTGGAAGTGTGAAGAGGGGAGGATAGGAGGTGACCTTTTATAAGTGGGGGAGAGGACACACATGGAATTTTTGAAAACATTCAATCACACCCACGTTTTTATCAGGGAAAAGTCCTAAAAAAATGGGTAATTATAGACCATTATATGTGATAAGGTAGAAATATTTCAAACCAATTCTTTTTATATAAGTTGGTAGGTCATTTTTAACCCTTATCTTCTTAATTTAACCCCTAGTAAATCAATTTTTACCTTAACCACAATAATTAATTTTTACTGCTTTTACTATTAATAATGGTAAAAAATTAAGTTAAAATTATCAGATAATATAAATTATTATTATTCAAAATATGGAATCTATTTTTCCAAATCCTATTCACATAAGTGTAAGAATCCAATTTAAAATTATACCTGCAGACATGACGAAAAAGTGGGTCTTCAAAGAGAAATTCTCTCAAGTTTAGAAGGTTTTAATATCAAAAATAAATATGAAATTGATTTTAATGACCTAAAATAGTTAAATTTTAATATAATTGAACTAATTTTAAAACCAATTTAAAATTTAATTTAACATTTTTAATTATTTAAATGAAAAGGTTGTTTTTAATAAAAATGAGTATTTTTCACTTTTCATCAAAAAATAAACCATTTTAAAAAAATATCAAAAATTCACCCTAATATAATTTTGATATGATTATTTAAAAAATTAAATTAATTTATCAAATAAATTTTCTAAAAATGGTAAAAATTAATTTTAAATTATGCATGCGAATCACGACTAAAACTTCTTTTAGAAAAATACTATTTTTTGGAAAACTTTTATTTTTATTTAAAATGATTATTATTTTATTTATAGTTAATAGATAACCATAATTTTCATAATTTATTTAGTCTTATTCATACCCAAAAATTTAATGTTTAGTTTATAGTGGTATACTATATTACAGTTCATTGAGACCCAGGGTTGCATGTTCCACAAGCTATCTAAGAGATTAAATTTAAAGAAATATATTTCATGGGTTATTTAATCTCAATGTTACATGTAACATATTCTATAGAATAAAATTTTCTTATTTTATAATTTTAGGGTGTTACATTCTCCCCACCGTAAATAAATTTCATCCTTGCAAATTGATCCCGTGATCAAAAATGAAGGGTTTGATATTTGAAAATTCCTTTGTTAAAAACCAACATTGTAAACAGTGTTAATAAAATATCCTCTTAATAAGAGAGAAAGGGAATTAAAAAGTTCATATGGAATAACACATAACTTGGTTTTTAATTATGAGAATATTGGTGGCAAGTGAAGACATGGAAATGGAATAATTTTATAAATAATTGTAAAGAATGATAGTGGTCATTGATCATAAGAAAGTAAATGATCATTGGAATTTTAAGGACCTAAAAACCATAAATCTATGATGATTTAAAATATAATTTGATTCATTATATATGAAGTTAATATGATAATTTTTTTTTGTTTCTAGATCATTTTCCTTAAAGTTGAGGAATTATTTTACTATCTATTAATATAATAAAATATACTTACTTGATACATTTATATTTAATAAGAACAATTCCATAATTTGGTTGTGATTTGATCAATTTCCAATTCATCTATTAATTCGAGTAATGAATATCCAAAAATTATTTTTTATTCCAAAATCACTAAAATTCACTTTTAAAAGATCATAAGATCCATAAAAGAGTGACAAGTCTTTGCATCCATCCACAATTATTTTCTAAAACCAATATGGTTAGCACAAGTTATCCAATATAATACATTAATCTCTAAACCATAGTAGTAACACCACTAGGTCACCATTAATATCTATTCATTAAAAAATTTAACTAAAAAACAATGACAAATTAACCATGGCATCACATAGGCCAGTGGTAGGCACTATACCCTTATCATCCTTCAGTTGTGGGTTCAATCCCCACGACCTTTCCAGATGCGATGGGTTATCACACGGAATGTGGGTTGTCATTTTTCTAAAACTATATTAATATAATTCCTATAATTTTCCCAAATTGTGATGACCCATAATTACTAAAACATAAAAGATAAGATAAACCTTAAAGGTTACCAATACATTTAATCTTAAGTCCATAAAAATGTAAAGGAATTCTTCCTTAAATACATTTTTCATATACTAAACCAATAGGTTGTATTCCCATAAATGTTTTCCAAAAATACCATCAATCATGTTATATTCCCACCACATAAATTTAAAAAGGGGTGTTTAATAATTTGAACTTATGATCAAACTTAAACTCATAAACCCATGATAGTATCCATAGATCTTATGTTAATAAATACATATATGCTTATGAAATTTTATACAATCCTTAGATGATTAATAATTATTATAAAAAAACTAAAATTGGTAAAAAAACTTCTACAATTTAATTCTTAGATCCCAATAAATAAATACTTCATTCATTTTATTTAAACATATGTCCTTCCTTTGTCTAGGGGTTAACCTTTAAAAGAAGGAATTGACTTGGATAATTCATAGGTTCCCCACATTTAAGTCAAAAAACTATAAATAGATCCCTAGTATGATATTTATGTACTTCCATCATAATCTTCATTTTTTATCAACAATTAACTCTTTTATGCCCTTATTTTCCACACATAAAACATTTTACCATTCTTTTCAGACACTTTCTTGGGTGTCTCCTTCCACTTTTCTAACATGAAGGAAATCAAACCTTCTTTCTTCTGTGGTATCCATTACTCAATATCTTAACTAACACTACTACAAAACCATACTTTAATAGTGTTATAAATGACCTTTATTAGCACTATAAAAGCACTGACTACATGAGTGAGGTTAAAATCCATGGACTTTTATCAGCACTAAAAAATCACCGATAAAGGGGTCCTTTATCAATGCTAAAAAAACACTGATAAATGGGACATTTATCAGTGATTTTAGAAGAGGTGATAAATGACCCATTTATCAGTGATTTTTTTATCATTGCTAAAGGAACACTTTATCAATGATTAAAAAAGCACTAATAAAGGGTATTTTATTAGTTCTTCTATGTGCACTAATAAAGGGCCATTCTACAGTGTGCTGTAACATCACACCACAACACAAAAAACACATCCTATATCAACACAAACAAGTCCCAATATAGTATTTAAATGAAATTAAATTTACATTAAAAACATAAGAAGAAAACACTATTATATACATTTCAAACATTGGTTTATACAATTACATAAATAAAAATTATTACATATATTCAAAAACATCAATGTTTATTTATCTTTTAATCCTGAACCGAATCATGATATTTCTGAATAAACCACCCCTGATCAAGTAAAATAATGCACCTATATAAGAAATAAATTCTTGTGTTAGTAATAATATAAATAAATAAATTAACATAAAGTGTTAATTTTACTAAAATTGATGTCAATTTTAAATAAAAAGATGCACTTGGAGTCATACCAGTCATACCGTGAAACAAATTGGGGTTATAATGATTTCAAAATGTCTCAAATTACTTGTTGACTATTTTCCTAAAGTATCAAAACAATCTGAATGTGTTTTCTTAGTTTTGAGTTTGTTAGTTTTTTTTATTAAAACTTCATTTTAAATTGGAAACACACACTTTTAACTCATTCTGATCACATCATGTATTAGTTTGATGTAAAATGGATTCTTAAAAGTCAAAAATGACTTATGAATTGTTATCCTAAATTATCAAGAAAATATGAGCGCGTTTGATCGGTTTTCAGTGAGTGACACTTTTTGAACTAAAATATTGAGTTTAAATTGATAACAGACACTTTGATTCATATCGGGAACATCATGTATCAGATTGAGGTGAAGATAATTCGTACACATCACAAATGACTTATGGATATTTTTTGTAAAGTATCAAAATAATTAGAATGTTTTTTCTTGGTTTGGATAAGGTTAGTTGTCCATTTTACTAAAATTGATGACATTTTTAAATACAAAGATTGACTTTGAGTCATACTAGTCACACCATATGTCATATTGAGGTGTAGTTGATTCCTACACATCCCAAATGACTTATGGATCATTGTCCTAAATTATCAAAACAATATGTGTTTTCTCAGTTTTGAGTACGTCACTTGTCTTTTTTACTAAAATGTTATTTTAAAATTGAAACACACACTTTACCTCATACCGATCACATTATGTATCTAATTGAGGTGAGGATGATTCATACATATAAAATTACTTATGGATAATTTTCTTAAATTATTTAATCAATTTAAATGCATTTTCTTAGTTTTGAGTTGGCCAGTTGACCTTTTTACTAAAATTGATGTCAATTTTAAATAAAAACAGGCACTTGGAGTCATATCAGTCACACAGTGCATTAGATTGAGGTGCGACTAATTCATGCACATCTCAAATCACTTATGGATCATTTTACTAAAGTATCAAAATAATTTGAATGTGTTTGTTCAGTTTTGAGTTGGTTTGTTTCTTTTTTAGAAAAATTGATGTCAATTTTAAATAAATACTCACTTAGAGTCATACTGGTCACACCATACGTGCATCGAATTGAGGTGCAGCTAATTCCTACATATTCCAAATCACTAATGGATTTTTTTCCTAAAGTATCAAAAAAATCTGAATGTGTTTGCTTAGTTTTGAGTAGGTAACTTGACTTTTTTTTACTAAAATTTCATTTTAAACTTGACACATGCGCTTTGAATCTTACAGATCACATCATACATCAGTTTAATGTGAGACTAATTCCTACAAACCAAAAATGATTTATTAATCGATTCCTTAAATTATCAAAAAAATACGAGCGCGTTTGCTCAGTTTTTTACGAGTGAAAACTTTAAAGTAAAATGTCAATTTTAAACTGATAATGAATACATTGAGTCAATTGTATTTTTTTTACCAAAATTAATGTCAATTTAAAATAAAAAGAAGTACTTGGAGTAATACCGGTCATATCTTGTGTCATATTGAGGTGTGGATGATTCATATATGTCACAAAGTCTCAAAATAATCCTTACTATCAATATTGCCATGATTTCCATTAACTTTCTTTATCAAACTATCAAAACTGCATGAGAAGCTTCTAACAAACCACATAAACTGGAAAAAACGAATCCAAATATATAAGAAAACAATTATTATGTGAGTAATACTAAAAATAAATAAATTGAACATAAATATAAAAAAATACATTAATTCTATGGAAAATGATTTTACTACGAAAAACATAAATATCACATCTGTGATTGAGCAGAGACAACATCATTTTTATTCATGAAAAGGTATTGAAGAAAACTTTAAAGAAAGTGATAAATGTAACACTACAGGGGTGAAAAATGTTTTGAGGGAGAAGAAGCATGAAATTTGGACAGAGCACCCCAAAATCGAAAAAATAATCCACTTATATAAGAAAACAATTATTATGAGAGTAATAATAATAAATAAATAAATTAAACATAAATATGAAATATTACATTAATTCTATGGACAATGGTTTTACTATGAAAACATCAAAATTACCTCTGTGATTGAGTGGATGCAACATCATTTCTCTTCCTGCAATGGTAGTGAAGAGAACTTGAAATAAAGTGATAAATGCAACACTATAGGGGTGAAAAGGTTTTGAGGGAGAAGAGTCCTGAAATTTGGAAAGATTACCCCAACTCGAACAAAAGAATCCACCTATATAAGAAAACAATTATAATGTGAGTAATACTAAAAATAAATAAATTAAACATAAATATGAAACAATACATTAATTTTATGGGCAATTATTTTACTGTGAAAACATCAATATTACCTTTGTGATTGACTAGAGGCAGCATTGTTTCTCTTCTTACAAAGGTAGTAGAGAGAACATGAAAGAAAGTGATAAATGCAACACTATAGTGTGAAAAGGTTTTTAGGGAGAATAAGAATGAAAGTTGGACTAAGAACCACAACTCGAACAAAAGAATACACATGTATAAGAAAAAAATTATAATGTGAGTAATACTAATAAATAAATAAATTAAACATAAATATGAAACAATATATTAATTCTATGGGCAATGATGTTATTATGAAAAATATCAAGATTACCTCTGTGATTAACCAGATAAATAATTCTTGATCTTCCTACAAAGGCATGACACATGAACAAAAATCTTCTAAAATAAATGAACTCTGCAAGGAATAATGAAAATTAAACAAAATTTTCATTATATAATTTTTTGGTAAAATATAGAAATTATATCATAACATTACCTTTACATATTTACAAATGGTTTCTTTGGTCCAGATATAAGTTAATAACAAAACTAAAGATTCTATGAGCACTTCATTATGGTTTAGAAGACTGTATGGATGTTAGGAAACTGTGAGAAAATTAATGACATTGATGTATATTTGGATCTATTGACAAATGGAGCCAAAACAAGGATAGGTTGTTCATTACTCACAAGTTTAATAACAAAATTAAGTATTCTCTGTGCACTTCACTACTATTGGTTAACTACTACTTAGCATAAAATCTGACATGAACTTCCTGCCTAGTGTCCCCGTGATGCTATAATCTCACAAACGCTCTCCACTATATCTATATTCAAGAATTTAATTATTTTTTCTCTCTATATATGTGGGATGAGAGCATCACGAGGACACCAAGTAGTAATTTCAGTTCAGATGATATGTTAAGTGGTAGTTAACCAACAATAGTAAAGTGCATAGAGAATACTTAGTTTTTTATTAGATTTGTGAGTGATGCACAACCATTCCTTATTTATTCTCCATTGATCAATAGATCCAAATAGACATCAATATTCTTACAACTCTTCCAGACTAAATTGTCCACAAAAACAATAATGTAAACACAGATAAAGAATTTTAGAAGGGTCGTCTGCATGCTCTCTTGAAAACTTGATAAACCCTTAAACTCCATATTCATATTAATTTGTCAAATGATTAACATGAATCCATTTTTGGTTCATATCCATCCTATTGGGTTCATAAAATATTAATTTTATACAATATATAAATAAATACACATAATATATTCATTATCAAAAGTGAAAGTTATTGAAAATTCTAATAAGGGAAACTCAACATTTGATTGTTTCAAAGAATTTTAGTATGTTGAAGAAAATGGGTAATTGAATTTAAGAAAAGAATTACTCCACATTAAATATTTATTAAATTCCCTAAACAAATGAAAATATAATATAGGCAATAATGAGTAATAAGAAACTCAAATATGATAAGAAAGAATAATAAAATCACATTCAATCAACTATAAGATATAAAAATGTAGCGGAACAAGTGATGTATCAACCTAAGGAATTATTAAATTTAAAATTAATGGTATTTTAATATTTGAAAACATCTCAAGACTCTTGGGATTTCATATCACCGCACCGACCCATCCTAAGGAAATTCAAGGTACTCTAACTGGATGTAAAATTAGCATTTACTAATGGATTACATGAATATTAATTACATCAAACAAACAAAAAGTTTTATAATTCTTTAATATGAGAATAATTTTTTGTAAATTGACAAAGGTGATGCATGAATTGAAACATGAATGAAGATATTGGTGTTGAAGGTTAAATGAATTATTAAAGAAACATTAATTTTAAAAATGAGGAATTGATCATAATCATTACATAAAAAATAATATTATGGATAGTTTGAAAGTGTTTATAAATGTGAATGGAATAATATTTATATGTTTAAGAGATGAACGATGATAATAATTTTCTACATTAACAATGACCAATTTTTAAATGTTGATTATTAGTGAGTTGACATTTACCTTAGTTTATAGAAAACTCATGGAATTCAGGGATATTTATTTCCTAATCCATGTATGTGAGGGAAGTGTTTTATAGGATAATAATGGAATTTATGGAATTCATGGGATATTTATAACTTTTGGAAATCAATTTGGGAAATGAAAACAAAATAAAACAACCAACTTATCTCCATCTGACTTTGTGTCACCATCAAGTCCAGAAACAATAAACTCTCCATGAGCGATCAAGAGTTGAATAAAAATTGGAAACTAAAAAAATAAGAAGGCCCACCTCACTAGTATATAATCACTAGACAATAAATAATGACATATTCGAAGAAGAAATAAAAAATGAAGCCAAAAGTACACAAAGAAAATCAGAAGGACTACCTCGCTAGGTTGAAGAAAACCTGAGACCCACTTCGGAAACCCTAACTACAATCAAACACTGGATGTCGAATGAGATGTTCAAGAAACTAGAGGTAGTTAAGTGGTGTGATCCAAGCTTTGATTCACTAAGTAGGATCAACAAAAACGGATGGATTCTACAGAAATCTTTTGATATCGTGATGGGTTCGCAAATGGTTAGGATTTTTTAATCAGACTGAGACACTTTTATAACTACTTATTTAGTGATGATAAATGTAGGTCTTTATCAGTTCTAATAAATCATTTCTAAAATCAATATTTATAAGTACTAAACTTATAACACAGATAAATGTTTATTTTATTAGCACTGATAAAGTCCTACCTTTATCAGTGCTAAAAAAAACACTGATAAAGACTACTTTTATCAGTGCTTATTCCTTAAACACTGTTAAAGGATTTATGATTATAATTATAAATAAAAAATTTATAAATATTTATATATACGTAATAAATATATATAAATATAAATATAGTAAATATATTTATTATAATTTTATAATTATTTATTTATAATTATAGAAATATTATTTAAAAATAATATTTATATCATTATATATATTTATATAATTATATATATATTTAATAAATATATATAAATATAAATATAGTAAATATATTCATAATTTAAGTAAATTTATCATAAATCTAAGAATTATTTAAATATATATAATTATTTATTTATAATTTTATAAATACTTTTAAAAAAATATTTATTTATTTATAATTATAAATATATAGTTGTATAAATATATTAAATGTACATTTTTAAATATAATTATTTATAAATATTTTTTTGACATTTTTAATGAATATATAATTTTAAGTTCATGCATATATGTTAAAAATGAGTGAAATTGAATAAATTAAGTATAAGTACACTTTAACAGTATTGAAAAAATAGATAAGTTTTATGTGTGTGCATTATATATAAAACTGCATTAATTATGTATATGTGAAAAAAATATAACTCATATGTGATCTTTATTAAATTGAAAAATCAAACGACAATCAATTATATGTCGAGTATTATGAAATTAGTCCATATTTTTAATTTATATTAATTTTTAATCAAAAAAACCATTATTTAATAAATATATGACTATTTAATATAAATCTCATAAATATTTTATAATATATATATCATATTTATATACATAAATATACATCAATATATTTATATAAAATTTAATAACATTAATTATCATAATTATATAATTAATAAAATATTTAATATTTAATAATGTATAATCAATTTATTCATTTTTATCAATAATTATTTAATTAATAAAATTTGTAATATTTTTTAGTAAACCCATTTTGTATTTTTGTTTTATTTAATTATTTCATTTTATTTATTTGGACCTTTATCCGTGCTAAAAAAGTGACGATGAAATAAATATTTATCAACACTAAAAATAAAGAACCGATAAAAGGTTAAATTTATTTGTGTTTTCCATAACGCTGATAAATATGCCATTTATTATCATTTTTTCCTACGTTGATAAATACTAGTGATGTTAAAGGCTGATTTTGTAGTAGTGTAACTTCATCCTTTTCTTCTTTAGTGATTCTAGGATTTGGTTAAGGTAGAGGTTGTTAATCATATTTTGGGATAACTGATAATACATAATCACGATATCTTTCACTCCCATCATTATCCCATTTGGTTTCTCATAATCACCACACTGTCCTTCATATTAAATGTCAATACTATTCCTTTAAGTTCCAATCATTTACTAAAACCAAAAATCACAGTGTGAGCAACAATAATCATAGTGGGAAACCATATAATCATTTATAGTATGTTTAAATCATGACACATTATTTTCAATATAAGACATATTAGGTTTAACCTAGGTTATTCATTTTCATCATCTATTAAAATACTTTAAAATGGTTTGTAAAGAAAATATAAATTATCCTAAGCATATCCTCCGGGAGTTTCAAACCATGTTCTGAGTAAGTCCCTTTATCATGTACCAGGTAACACGCAAGTGAATCCCAGCACTCTATTTTCAGAGTTATTACCCCTAGGTACATCTATTCTAGAACCATTTCCACTTGTATTATCCAAACAAGGATGTATTTCTTGTAAAAACAACATAATTTATACCTTACCAAAACTTTTGGATGTTATTCTATACTTATCGTCAAATTCTATCACAGGGTTATGTTCCCCAATCTATGTTTCCTAAATATACTTCTCAAGGTTCATACTAAAATTTCTCTAATACCAACTATAATGACCCTAACTCTAGTAACTCAAAGCCGATGTCTTACTTTATTACATTGGAATAAGATACAATGAATCAAATCCCGAAGGAATGAATAGTTTAGTAGTATTGGTAAACAAGATATATACATGATTCCTATATTATATTTGAAAAAAAATAAAACATATTTTTTTTGAGAATATAATTATTCCCTCTATAATATCCTTGAATTTTATTCTTATCACACTTTCTGGATTCCTGGGAAAAGAAAAAAAATAAGGGTGATCTCAAATACTCAGTAAGGTTTAAGTACAATAGAAGCTATCATGAATCAATAAAAATAATCATTTCAATTTAAATAACTGAGAACACATGAAATTTAAATAATTTTACTAGAATAATCAATATATCAAGGTAAATATCTAAAAACACGTGACATTTATCAATAACATGAATATCATAAGTGGATAAGGCATAATCAACATGTCATGGTAAATAACTAAAAACACAGGCCATTTAATCAATAAAATGTGAATGAAATGCATATAGAGATAATATTAATGAAAAAATATAATGGATAATAATAAATAAGTTATCAATAAAGGAAAAGTTTACTTATTAGATGTCATGATCTCAAGCATCATGATACCTTTACTATCAAGACCTTTCTTGATACAGTTTAAAACTGATGGGCAGGTATACAAAAAAAACCATTTAACTAAGTCTATCCAACTGATTCATCTCATGAGACTATTGATGCATTGAGGAGACATCTATAACTAGACACACTTTTATATGCATGTACAAATCATTCCTCATATATCAAATAATCGATTTAATTCATGAACAATATGCCTTATCAACAAATATCCGTATTAAGTAAAAAAATATGGATTAATAAATACTTAATTAGTTGATCAAATAAATTTAAATGTAAAACACCATATATAAAAATAATATTTAATTTAAGTATTAGGCTTATCCATGATAAATAATATGGATATTTAGGGGAAATTTAATGTCTAATGATCATAGGAAAGTTAATATTTCAAGGGAAAGTTAATGACTATAAAAATGAATCAAGAAAGTGAATGTTGATACTTTCCTTGTTCAAAATGATCATAAACCATAAATAAAAAGAATAAGGATGATACCAATACCACATATCCCCATATGAGAATAACTAAAATAAAGGGTTATCATCATTGATGAATATAAATACCATAAAATATCTTTAAAAACATTATTTAGGAAAATATACTTTTAACTTTGAAAATATTTTTAAAACTAAAAGTTCATAAAATATTTTGAAAATAATTTTATTTTAAAATAAAATTTTAAAATTATAATGTAAAATTTTAAAAATTGAGTGGTCATGATGGATGGAAATTCTATTCATGCCGTACAAGTTAAAACAAATATTCTGTTTACTTTTTTTGTAAAATCCAAATGAGCCTTGTTTGGAAAACAACATGAAGATTCCATTAAAAACAATTTTTAAAAAGTAAAACATGGGTAATATTTTTTAATAAATTATTTTAAAAATCTTAAAAAAAAATTAAAAACATTTTTAGAAAAAAAAGTTTTGAAAGAAGAAGAATTTTCGACCGAAGAGAGAAATAAAGCAGAATTTTCTTTAAAAAATTTCTCTATAATTTTAAATTACAAAGAGTGGAAAAATGTTACTATTAATTGAAAAAATCATGAATAAAAATAGGATAATAAAATTAATGTTTTTTATTATACAATGATCAAATAATTTCCTTTAATGTAAATTCAAGTATAAACAATCCTGATTAAAATAAGATTGTGAAATAAACCCTTACAAAGATAGTAACATTGAAGTGAGGATTAATCGATGAATAGATTATATGTATAAAATATAAATCCACATGAAATAATTCTAAATACAATATAATATATTCCAAATTCTTCACTGAAATAATCTTAGAATTTCAAAGAAAATAAAGAAGTAATATAATCCAATGAAAATAAATTGAGTTATGAAATTCTTTACCACTTGGTAACTTATAAGTCAAAATCCCTTTGGATGAAATAATCCAAATTGAAGCTTAAAATACCATTTATTATTAAATTATTATGATATTATCTATAAAAGGCTTATTATATATACTATATAAAATAAATTAGGTGTATAACATTATAATATGCCTCAATGAAGGGAAATTGATATGAAGTCCCTTACCCCACACTTCCTTTTGGTTGAACATGATTTAATATCATGTAAAATGGTTCTTAGAAAGTTATTAATTTATAATAAAATCATATTCATATTTATAATATCTTATATTATCCTCTTATAATATATTTTCACATATTCATTATTAATCTTTCATTATTTTCATTATTTTGAATGTTAATTGCCTTGTTTTCTCATGAGTGTTTTGTCATGAAAGTTATAGTTCTTGAAAATATTATATAGTTAAATCATCTAAAAAACGATATTAATTTTATAAATATATTATCTAATCATTATATACATTTTTATAATCATTATTTAAGGTTGTATATGGAAAATGAATCGTATCACTTCGTAGAGACAATAGACCATACATACGCATGAGCAATGATATAATTCCATTAATGAGTGATATGATAAGGAATTTTGTGATATATCAATGATAATAAATAAATATAATCTCATATATATCACATATATTCATTAAATTTATCCTTATTACATTCCTTGTAAATTGTAAGTGAAAAACGAATCATATCACTTCGTGGGGGGGTAATCCTCCGTACACAGGAGCGACATTATCGAATTTTAAATGGACTGGAAATTAAGAAGGTATATGTTATATTAAAACACCATAAGTATAATAATATCATAAAAAACATATAATTGTGTTAAATATATCATTATATCTATCCTTGAAATGTGGCTATGGAAAACGAATTACATCAGTTCGCGTGGCGGTAGTCCACCGTACACACGATCGACGACTTCGTTTACCATTTGATGGAAGTGAAGATAGACACAAGTTATGGAATTAATAAATAAAATCTAATTATATGTTATATACTTGTGTTATTATATTATCATGATTAAATAATATTTTATGTATGCTTAAGAAGAAATAAAATAAAAAATCTCATTTAAAAAAGTCACCTATTCTTCAGGGAACTTCTTTAGGTTTGCACAAAAATCATTCCTAGGTTAGGTATTTGATAAAAAAAAGATAAATAATGTTTGTATGAGAGTAAGGAAGTTATTTGGTTAGGTATGGTCTGAACCAAATGACTTTGGAAGTGTGAATAGGGGAGGAGAGGGGTGAACATTTATAAGTGGTGTAGAGGACATAAATGGAATTTTTGAAAAGATTCAATCACACCCACGTTTTTATCATGAAAAAATTCTATAAAATGGATCATTAGATACCATTATAGGTGATAAGTTCAAAATATGTCCATAAAATTGGCGTTTTACAAGTTAATAGTTCATTTGTAACCCTTATTTTCTTAGTTTAATCCCAAGTAAATCCATTTTTACCTTAACCATGAGAATTAATATTTACTACTTTTACTACCCATAATGGTCAAAAATTATGTTTAAATTATTAAAAAATATAATTTATTATTATTAAAAATATGAAATCTATTTTTCAAAATTAAATTTACATAATTTCAAAACTATAATTTAAAATTATACCTGTAGACGTGATGAAAAAACTGGTTTTCAAAGAGAAATTATTATAAGTATAGAAGGTTTTAAAATCAAAATTCAACATGAAATTGTTTAAAATGACCTAAAATAGTTAAATTTTAATATAATTTAACTAATTTTATTTCAAAACCAATTTAAAATCTATTTTAACTATATTAATTATTTTAAAAAAGGTTGTTTTCAATAAAAATCAGTATTTTTCACTTTTCATTAAAAAATGAAATATTTTAGAAAAATAATAAAAATTTACACTAAGATAATTTTTATAAGATTATTTAAAAAATTAAGTTAATTTTATTATATAATTTTTTAAAAGTGGTAAAAATTAATTTTAAATTTTTTACACAAAGCACGACTAAACCGTTTTTTAAAAAAATATTTTTTTTTTCAAAAAAAATTTCTTTTTATTTAAAATGATTCTTATTTTATTTATAATCAATAGATAACCCTAATTTTCATAATTTAGTGATTTTTTTTCATAGCCATAAATTTAACGTTTAGGTTATAATGGTATACTATATTACAATTCATTTAGACTTAGGGTTTCATGCTCCTATAGTTATCGAAGATATTAAATTTAAAGAAATATATTTTGTTGGTTGTTTAAGATGATTGTTGCATGTTTTATACACTATAAAATAAAATTTTATTAATTTAGAGTTTTTAGGTGTTTTAATACATTACTACAAGCTCCTCCATCCCTTTCCAAACATCCAGAGACTCCCGAGCCATGACTCCTCGAGATTTATGACTAAGCACATCAGCAACTATATTCCCCTTTCCCAGGGTGTAAGAGATCTCAAAATAATAACCCTAAAGAAACTATATCTATATTCTCAGATGAATATTAAAATCATAATTGAAAAATACATATTTCAAGCTCTCGTGGTCAATGAAATGCACAAAGTGCTCCCTGATGAGGTAGTGCCACCACAACTTTAGCGTAAAAATAAATGTTTCAAACACTAGATCTTGGGTGGCATATTTATTATCATGAGGATTTAAATACCTAAACCCATAAGATATCACTTCCTTATGATATTTAAATATACACCCCAATCCTAGATGATAATAATCACATAAAACCTGAAACGACACACCTTCCTCAGGAAACTGAAGCACTAGAAGAACTAAAAAACTTCTGTTTTAGTTAACTGAATGCTACATAGAAATGGTAACCCCACCCAAAATCTTGGTAATTATGGGTCAATGTGGTTAACAGGGTTACAACTCATGAGAAATCGGGCACAAAACTCTAATAATATCCTACATTACCAAGGAAACTATAAACCTCTACCACGTTCTTGGGTTCTACCCAAGAAAAAACTACCTAAAACTTTGATAGGTCTATTAACACACCCTATTTAGGCACCACATGCTTAAGGAAATACACCTTTCACATATAGAACTTACACTTAGAAAATTTCCCATAGATCTAGTGGTGTGGATGAACCTGAAAAACAACTTTGAGATACTAGACATGATCATCCTATGACTTTGAGTAAACCAAGATATCATTGATGAACACAAAAATTAATTGGCCCAAGAATTCATGGAAAATGGAGTTTATGAGCCCCATGAACATGGATGGCATGTTCGTGACATCAATTGACATAACCATGAACTCTAAGTGCCTATACCACCACCTAAAGGTTGTCTTCAGGATATCCTCATCCTTCAACCTCAAATGGTGGATGGTGATATCCATACCATAGATAAATTTTAAAAAACCAACTAGATACTCTAAAATGGCCGAATAGATCATCAATACTCAGAAGGAGGTATCAGTTCATGATCTTCACCTAATTCAGCCTCCTATAGTCCACACACAACCTCAGACTATCATTCTCATTCTTAGAGAACAACACTTGATCACCCCTAGGAGACAAACTAGGTCAGATGAAGACCTTATAAATTAGATCATCCACATACAACCTCAACTCAGGAAACTCTGTAGGCACCATCCGATAGGGATCCATTGAAATCAGAGACGTGCTCATATTAAAATCTATCCCAAACTTGACATCTCATTGAGGGGGTAGTGTCATAACCTCATTTAAAAAAACATACTGTAACTCCTCTATAACTATGAGAACATCCTCCAACTGAGCTTCCATTGATAGCTCCACCAACTAAGATAAAAGAGGCTCCACTTTCCTGTCACCCATATGATAACCTCACATGATAATACATGCCACTCACTAGCTCTACGCATTGGAAAAAGTAACTACCATTTAGAAATAGTTGATGATTTCATGCATGGAATACAACCAATACATGTCAAGGATAACATTTTATGGTTGTATCTACAACAAGAGTAAATATACCACTAACTGGTGTTGCCCCATTTCCAATTTATACCCATGACACACATAAAACAAAAAATCCTAACCTCCAACTGGTGTGGATAACACCAGGGGAACTGAAAGCCTTTCCACATCCAATATCAAAGCATAGAACAAAGTAGTAGTTACAAAGTAGTGTGAGTATCTTTAATCAAAAAAGAAAAAATGAGTGTGGGTGATAAAATTATCATACCTCGAACCAATCTTGGCTCTACTAGAACTACTGCCTCTAATGAGGTTTCTCCCTTCCAACATCATCTTCCCTTTACTGTTGAATAAGAACAGGCAGTCCCTTCCATTGAAAATTCCTCAGAGGAAAATATTTCTACTTCCAAAAAGGGCCTTGACTACCCACATGAAACTATCCTCTCAGAGAAATCATCCACCAATCCTGGTGGTGACTATGTATTATATAGGCATATAATGAAAATAGAAATCCACTGGAAGGTGATTAGAAGCCACCTACCCTAGAATAGTGGGAAGATATTTTCCATGGATAGTTCCCCATTGACTGGAACCCTAACTATCTGAACAACCATAACCCACTGCCTGAAGATTTTATCATCAAGATGTCATAATGGCCACTCTCTTGAGGCTCAAATTCTAAGGAAATCATATAATTGATAATAACTACCATTTTTTATACCTCTAGGTATTTAGGTAGTGTAAATGGAGTGACTATATACCTAATCACTAGGAATAAAGCCTCTTCTAGAAACAACACTCTAGACTCTTCATCTAGAAAAAAATTTGGAGTAAAGTGAAAGAGGTCATTGAACCTGATCCCAAGACCTTGAAAAATTAGGCTCCCTTAATAAATATAGAGAAAATCCTACCACATAGCTTCCTTCACCTTCAATGAAAGGAACTCTGAATAAAACTAACTTTGAAAGTATAGCCACAACACATATGACTCCTTATGGCCACCAAGAAATAGGATAAACCATTGATTCTTAGCTCCATACAACTGAATAACTGCTAATGGAACATAAAACTTATCCCATTATTGGATCAAACTAAGATTGATCTTGATCTCCTCCAACTAGTGCCCCGTCTCCAGATCCAAGATGACCCCAACATACTTTCCCAAAATATTCCACTGAAATTCAAAAAAATCCCTTTTATTAACCTCATCCTTAGTCAGGTAAACTCTCCAATGATCAACCAGATCAACCTATTATACCTCAACAGTTTGATCTACTCTTGAACGATGACTTTGATCCATTCTTGAAAAGCAAGAATAACATCCTAAGCCTGGTAGCATGAAATTTTAAACAAATATATTTATTTATTTCATTTTATTTCCCACAATAACCTAATTCAACCATGAACATAATCAATTATGATGAATATACCTCTCATAGGAATCTAACCTACAAACAAGTCCATCTCACTTGATCATTCAGTATGCTCAAAGTACATGGACCATATCATAGGGGGAATTAAAATCCTCTATTCTAGTAAGTTTCTATGGCCTATTTCTTACACCAAGATCAATTGACCCTGCCTCCCTACAAACCCATGAAGTACTCCCCATGCCCAAATCCAAACTCCATCTTATCTCTCAACTATCAGCTCTGATACCACTCTTTCATGACCCCATCCCTCCAAAGATACTAAAATGAAGGAAGAGAGATAATGACCATGATTCCCACCTCCAGTAAGCCCCATGTTGGAGACTAATACCGAGGGAATAAAAATATCACACATGGGAGGAATTACCCTATGTAAATAAAACATGATCAATAGATAGGATAAAAACCCACCAAAAAACTCCTACAGGCAATATAAAACCAAACCCAAAACCATCCCACAATGCATGAATGGAAATATACCAATATTATAAAAGTATCCAATATAAAGTACCAACAGATAAGTTCTATAGTAGCGACACCACAACAGCTCCAACCAAAGATAGCAATATCCAGCATGGTCCCCAAAGTCCTCATAGAAACCTGAAAAACATTTTATATATATAGGGTGAGTATATAAGTATACTCAGTATTATCATACCCAAGGTCTCAAGTACTCATGTGAAAATAGAAATCTAATGAACCGATCAACAAATAACAAAACCCACAAGCACATAAATTGGTTAACTAACCAATCCCAAACTCACTATAACTTACTCACCAAATCACACATCTAATATAGTAATATAGAATTAAGATAATAAAAAATCAAGGAACCCCACTACTACTTCCCCATTTATTTTCCACTCTCATGCCCCAATGTTGAACTTCCTGTGTTCCCATCCCTTCCATACATACCACAACATATCAAATCACATCACATCTCACTCGAAGACACCTAGTACATCTCTAATGTGGGTCGAGACACATCCCTACACACCCCACACTTTAAAGGTATAGTATGTTGTGATTGCATCAGGAATCACTACATCACACCTCTTATAAAGAAACCTGGGCCATCACATCCCATCCCGCCCAAAGATACCTCTATCATCACGCCACATCTCATCACATAACCAGAGCAGCAGGGTATTGTAAACATGAAGGAAATAAACCTTGTTCCTTCCTCTTACCACACATGACCCACACCAGATATCACATCACATCACTACCCCATCACATCACATATCCCCTAAAAAAACATGGGCCATCATTGTTGGGTAATATTCAACACAAACCCACATCATCACTACAACTGAAGAAAGAGTGAGAAAGTGGGGGTATCTAGCTATCTATGTCACCACCATCCTAGATGTTGGGGAAAACACCTGGAACCTAAAACATCTGAGTGGGTAAGGTTATCCAACTTAGGGGGGGGGGGGAATATATAGAAATAACATAAACACACATGATATATAGATAACACATAATACCCAACCTATGGGTCGACAAAAACTACACTGGTGTACTCCACATCATCACCACTATACTACACATCAACCGTTACAACCTTTACTGCCGCTATATGCAAATCACCACACAATCACCCCATGAGAAAAAAATTTCCACATTCATTTACTAATCCATTCCATTCGTATTTACACTACACTTTCATTTATATTTCAATTAATTTAATCCATTTAAAACACATATATTTCCATTCCATATCATTTATTTATCATCCTATTTCATTTCATTTTATCATTACAATTATTCCATGGATAACCGAGAAACTAACACAACCACCGCACAACAACTTTCCCATCCCTCAAAAACCATCACCACTACACCATACTAACCAAAACATCTCACCACAAAAAACACGTCTCATCCACCACAAAACCACGACCATTGTGCTCCACAACCACTATGAACCACATCACATACCACATACTCATCAAATAATGTTTCCACACAAAACAACACCACCTCACATCACTATCACCTCACCTCCATGCCACAACCACTACACAACTACCCACAAGGAATACCACAACCTATACACATCACATAACCACACATCCACATCACATCACTCAACTGACGCAACACATCCATTCTAACCTACCACCACATCACATCCCCACACACCACATATCCTAGCTCGTCACCTCCGTCACTTCACAAAAACCCAAACCATGAAGGGAAACACAATAATTATAAGAACACACAACAACACTCATTCTGGATTCCATAAATTTTTCAGGGGATTTATTACATTATCTATTTATTTAGCATGGGAATTATCACACAAACTTGATTCTATTGGAAAAAAATTCATTAGCCATATATATGTTCATTAGCCTTTTATTTAGGGTTAAATAACATAATAATACATCAAGGGTCATCACATCATATCATACAAAGTGTAAATAAGGCTTCCAATAATTGTTATTTTTAGCAAGGCATCAACATTGTATAAACATATTAGCAAAAACATCAACATATCATAAACATGTGATTTCTTCCATATACCCATCAATTTAAATTATTCTATTTTTTATCTCATTAGACTGGCCCTTACTATCCACCTAATAGAAATAAAAATCATGCAATTTTCACACATAGTATGTAAATAGGGAGAAAATGAGGATCTCCTACCTCAAAAAAGATTTATGATATTGTGGCACACTATAGGGGGAAGAATATTCAACCTGAAACCCAAAACCACCTAAGGAAATGATAGATAAACCTATAATGCACCCAAGGATCATAAAAACATATCCCAACTCTCCACCAAATGGAAACAACAACGCAATACAAGGAAAAAAATGGGGAAGGAAGAACAACTCACCACCTATCACTAAAAATAAATCACCAGAACCCACAAATAAAAGTAGGAGGAAATGGGTTTGAAGATCTTTAAAAAATATGTAGAGTTATCCAAAAACTAAGAAGAAGTGATGAGAGACTGAATGAAAAAAATATTGGCCAAACAAGACCTATTTATAGGCTTTAAGTCACCTAAATTATGGAATAAAATACTCCTTTATGTCGTAAGTTCCTTGGGATGATGAATTTATTCTGCAAAATCCTTTTTAGGCCATAAAACCTTTGAAACCTCATTACATGATAAAATTCATTACACCTTGGGACAAAATTAACTTCAACCATAAAACCCTTTCTTATGATGTAAACACATTTCACATGGTGCACATGAGCCTCAGCCCAGTTGGTGAGTACTCCTTAAGTGCATCCAAGAGACCCAGGATCAAATCCAGGTGGGGGCTAATTTCCAGTACTGTAGAAGTAATATAGAAGGTACTGTAGCAGGTACTATGCAGAACTGTAGCGAGACTATAGCAGGCACTTTTTGGCACTGTAGAATCTGGGAATATTCCCCAGTTTGGGTCTTCGGGCCACCAATTTGGTCCCCGAGTCCTTTAAGGCCTTTGGGCCACCCAGGCCTTTGGGTCAGTAAGGCCTTCGGGCCACCTCAAGGCCTTCGGACCACCTTAAGTGCAGATGCAAACCAGACAACCTACAAGGAACAAGCTTTAGAAAGAGGAGCAAAGAGATTTCACCATAGAAGAAGCTAAACGGATTGCAAGAATGAGATGGTATGACACCTGCTATCGGGACATGCCTGTGCATGTATGAGAAAGCCTAGCCGAACAGCCATGTGAAGGTGGAGAGCTGATTTCACGATGAAGATACTAGGGAGGAATAGTTCCAAGTAGTTAGTTTGGATTTTATGTAATATTTGAATCCCACAGGCAATGAATTCCTCTAAGGCATATGGGCCATGTAATACTTACGCCTACGAGCCATGTAAGGGTTTCACCTCACCCCTTGAAAGGTGGATTATCAAAAATCAATAAAAAATGAAGGCCTTCGGGACATTGGAGACATGGTATCATCTCACTATAAATAATATGTAAATTTTATAATAGACAAGATTTAAATCACAAACTTATGGAATAAACCCCTATTTTATGCCACAAACCACTAGTTTCTAAACAACTTCATATCCAACTCTTTTGGACCCTATGGAACGTCCTCCAATAACTTTCCAACCACAAAACTGGTAAATTAATGACCTGGGAAGGCACAAACCGTTACATAAAAAGTGGGTAAATAATCATATCAGGTAATCATACACATATTGTATTCTCAAAGAATCCAAAAAGGGAAATCCATGAAACAAGTGTGTACATAACTAAGACCATCCTGAAACATTAGATGGTATAAGTGAATCCTAATGTTTAGGAACCTCGATCACTTGGAAAGGCTACCCACTTGAAACCATGGAATCATGATCACCTCCCCTATCAATAGCTAACCCCACTAAAGGCTTCCTTGTGTCTAGTTTTTCCCATACCCTAAGGTCTTCTAATGTAAAATATACCAACATTAAGTTCAATAAAACCAAAACCATATTTCATAAAACATTTTCCAATGAAATTCCATTTCGTTTTAATGCTCAAATTTTCAAAAAATATTTTTCTATAGAAACACCACACCACTCCCTTACTTAAAAAATATTTCCATTATAAAACCATCTTTGTGGAATTCCATCAAATCCATATTTAACATGAAAATCAGTTTTCAAATAAAATCCATTTTCAAAACAATAGCATGACCAACAAAGATAAAATTCACCTCTCATGTATTTTAAATCATCATTTTTATAATTAAAAACCAATGGAAATAATATGATCAAAATGAATTATAAGGTATAAACCATAGGATAGAGACACTTACCATAAGAGAAAATAAATTTTTTTAATTCAAAATCAGTGATGGTAAATGTGTATATTTGGTTCACATGAGCCTATATCTATAAGGAGAATGCCTAAGAAGAAGGGGAACACCCAAAGTTACTATTATAGAGATCATTAATGCCCATAACCCAATCCCATAATTCTATATATGGAATCTAAGCCAAATGGAGGTGATTGATCAATTTAATGGGGGAAACTGAGTTAATATATTCATTAATTCTCCCCATTAAGGTCATATATAGTTGGAGTAACCACTCCAAGAAGACCAGGAAACAAATGGGTGTTTCAAATTCCAAACCCCCCACTAATACACCCTGTTTCTGCCCACCATGGTGTAGTGGCCTTGCATAGGAGACCAACCATGCGTAATGACCATGATGTAGTCCTGAGACCCTATCCATTTTTTTCCACCACAACCTCCACCACGTCCATGGTGAGGCTTGTTGGTTGTGGCGCATATGGAGACCACCAATGAGCCATAATCGAGACCAAACCCTATACTAGGAGTGGTGGATCAAGCCATTTTTCATAGGAAACATAATAGTATACCATGACCAATACCATGATATGGTCCTCGATGTTTTGCACCAGAATTCCCAAAAATCCTTTTTAGACTATCATGTACCTCAAACTTCCTAGAAACTGAAAATGCAATGAAAAATGAGGCACCATACTTAATTCCCTATCTTAGGGTGTAAAAATTACCCCCAATATAAATTCTTTATATCACCAGAAAGGCTTAAGATTATGAACCCTAAAATAGACAAGGTTATTGCTGTATCTTCAAGGCCTCTCACTCCCATGTCTCATGGTTTTCCCTACTATTCTCACATATCACTTGAACCAATGGGATCATTTTTCCATACAACATCACATCCTATTGGTTTACTATATAAACACTCCTTTCAACCACTGATGTGTTAGGTTAAATCTCAACATCCTCTCACTCAATCAAATAAGAGGGATCCGATAGATACTTTTTCAGTTGGAAAACCTAGAACACATCATGCATATAAAGTAAATGGGCAGATAAGTTTAGTTGATAAGACACCTTCCCAAGTCACTCCACCACAACCTCAAATGGGCCAACATAATGAGGTGATAACTTATCCCGCCTCCCAAAACATCTATATCCTAATCGAGGATAAACTATGAGGAAAACCTAATCACCAACCACAAACTCTAATGGATGAAAAATCCAATAGACATATGATTTATAATGACTCCAAGATATCACTTATCTCTTCTTGATCAATTGCATGATATTATTCATCTCTTTAATGATTCTCTATCCACTAAGTACTATTCTCTGATCTCTTTCCAACAAAGAGGTTATACATGAGGACTCTCATAAAATGCCTCAAATGGTTCTATTCTAATCGATGCCTAATAACTGTTATTATAGGAAAACTCTACTAAGGGATGATGTTTCTCCCAAGATCCACCAAATTCAAGCATGAATTCCTAAATCACGACTTGAAAAATCTAAAAGGATCACTTAGTCTAACCATCTGGATGTGGATGATATGTCGTGATTGACTTCAAATAAGAACCCTTCATTGCCAATAATAAAATAAAAAAAAAGATGTAAAACATGGGTCTCTAGTTGAAATAATAGTTGTTTTAACACCATGGTTCCTAAGAATCTATCACACATACAAGTTCCCAAGACTTTCTACCATCATCGACTTCTTTAGAGGTAAGAAATGTGTCAATATTATGATTTGATCAATAATAAAACATATCACATACTTAACTCTAGGTGTTTTAGGTAGACCAATCATGAATTTAATGACTATATCATCCCATTTCCATAATGGAATGGGTGAGGGTTATATAAAACCATCAGGACTATGAGGTTCCTCCTTAATTATCTAACAAATAAGGCACCAGAACACAAAAAAAATTATTAATAACCTCATCCCAAAAAACCAATAAAGACGTATCAGGTCATTATGAATCATGGTATATCTAGGGTGCATGAACCAATTAGACTTGTTTCCATTATACATTAATTTTAGTCTCAATCCGGTCAGAACAACCAACCTGCCTTGTAAGTGTAAAACCCCATCAGGAGATCAAAATCACTCACTTGAGGTATCCTCAACACAAAAACATCTACTAAAATGATGAAACTCTGTATCCTTAGCCTAGTAAAGTAAAATATAATCATCCATAGATGATACATAACAAGAAAAAACTAGGAATACATGTCCATAATCTCTCCCTTTATCCAAGAACATCTTAACAAATAATCTCATGAAGAACTACTCAGCCACTGATTTATTTACTACGTGATTCAGTAATTTTATTCTCCAATCATATATGAACACATTTTTTTCCAAGGGTATATGAAATATAAAAATAAAAAGGTCTGAAGGAACCTAACCTAGTGTCTTTATCTCAAGTTCATATCCCTTTGAGTTAAGGTATAATTTAGACTCTTATCATATGAATACACTATAAAAAACTTCCCAAATAGATAGTAGAACCAAGTCTTAAGAGTGCATATCACTACCGCTAACTCAAGATCACAACTGTGGTGATTATACTAATGAGGGTGTAATTGATGAGATCCATAAGCTACAACTAATCTCCTTATATCAAAACACAACCCAAACCCCTACCCGAGGTGACACAGTAGACCTAGTATCCTAAAACTGACTCAGAAAGGATCAATACTAGAGTTAAAGTCAATATCACTTTTAAATACTAAAAATATATCTAGAACTGATCACTAAAAATAAAATTCACACCTTTATGGGTTAACTCCATCATTGGAGTATTCCCAAACAAATCACATGTAATAAATAGCTAATCCTTAGAAACCCTTGATCTCAAACACATTTCTAGGTTTCTATGAAGAAATCACAACTTGAATCTTCTTGAGATCCATTGAGATAAAATTATTAGAAATCAAATGGACCATAAATCTCTCCTCTTAAATTAGTAATTGATATTTGTATATCTTACCATATAGATGATACTCTTTCAAGATCCCAAGAATGATATTCAAATGCTCAGAATGATCCTAATTTGGTTAGGAATAAACAAGGATATCATACATGAAAACAACCATTAAATAATCCATGAATCTAGGTAATATTTGATTAATCAAATATATAAACACCATAATATAATTAGTAAGGCTAAATTTCATGACCAGATACTCATAATGCTCATACCTTCTCCTGAACACTATATTGTGAATATCTTCTTCTCAGACCCTGAATTTATGGTACCCCGATCTGAGATCAATTTTTTGAAAACCACTGGGGTTACTTGAGTTAATAAAAAAAGTTATTAATCCAAGGTAATGGAAATGTTTTCTTAACTATCAATTGGTTGATTTTATAATAATCAATATAAATTTAGAGACTTCCGCATTCCATCTTTTCAAAGAGTATTGGCGATCCCTAAGGTAAAGCACTAAGATGAATGAATCCCTTATCTTCAAGATCCTCAAGATGAACCATTAATTATTTCAATTCAATGGGTTCCATATGGTATAATGGTAAGTAAATGGGAATTTTTCCTAAAAATAAGTCTATTTAAAACCCAAATTCCTTTTAATTCAGTAACCCAGAGAAATAATTTGGAATTTTTTTGAGATACTCCCCCACCACTAATAGAAGAGGGACACTAATATGTGGATAAAAAACATTGGTAAATATCTTTGAAAATGGTCATGAGATCATATCATCACTTGGAATAATGATATATCTTCTCCTAGATCTCAGATTCCACTCACCTTAGAAGACATGAGCGACTCTATAAAAAGAAAGAAACTGGACTCAAAAATGATGAAAATGATATAGGCTCTATAAATAGTCATCCATTCCATTCCAATGATGATACAAAATAGTTCAATATCAAGAACTAGAAAATCATATATGATTTCATGGTCAGTAATCACCACCTAACACTTAGGAAATCTAAAAACCTACTTTATCTTTCCCAAAGGAGTGTAAAGAGTCATCATAAAAGGTATAATCTCTAAACACAAACCCAACACATCAATGAGATTGGATGATATAAAGGAATAGGTTACACCAGTATCAAACAATTCCATAACCATAAAAGATGTGATAAACATTGTACCTACCACATTAGTTGGTCCTTCCTTTGAATCCTCTAGTGCACACTCCACTACATAGATATATCCAGGTTTATCCTACCATTTATTTACAACCAATGCATCAAACTTGGCATAAGGTTGATATCCCACCCATTTTTTTGCATTGAATCTAAAATGATAGACCTTGGTGAAGGTGGACTCAAATTTACTACCCTAGGACTCTATTTCATAGAAATGATAAAGATGATAAAATTTTACACAAGAATGAAACACCTTGGGTGATGCCTTACAATCAAGTTTGAGGTGTCCCTTTCTCCCCTACTAATAACAAACCACATAAATATACCCAAACATATGTGGCACACTCCTACCACCACTTCGACACTGGTCAACCTGCTTTCTCTTATGCCTAGAAAATGAACTTTGGCTACCTCCAACTATCACTAATGATCCAAAGGGACCTATATTCATAGCTATACCCACCTCATCCCTTAACTACCTTGTCTATAACTTCCTTAAAGCTGGGTAGACACATAAGAACCAATATAGAACAAATATATATATCCTCAAACCCATCTCTAACCTTCATAACTTAAGATAGTAATTGGAAATAATATTTGGAGGTAGGTTCACTAACTCAATAGACTGAGTAGCATATTCTATGAAAAAACTATCTCCCTTATCCAAGTTTAAGAACTCACACATATTCTACACTCACAATGTTTCATGATAAAACTATTGATTGAATGCTTTCTTAAAATTAGTCTAGGTGAGATTTTCATACAACTTGTCTTGAACTATAGATTCCAACCACCTCATTTCCACCCCCTCATGTATGTTAGTGGTGAAAAAACCTTGGAGTCTTTCATAGTTTTTAGTAAGTGGAAAATACTCTCAAGCCTCTCAATCAATTATTCTGATTCCTGGGATCCCTTGTCTCTATGAAAGATCAGTGAATTATTGTTAGTGAATTATGAAGCATGGTAAACCTGATATTATGGTTCAATATTGGATACTTAGCTCATATACTGGATAATTTGGGCTATATTTTCCACCAAAAATAAATTGACAGATGGATTTTCCCATGGGATTTTTTGTAGATTCATTTCTAGTATTCAGAGATGTTTTTAGTGAAGGGTCCATATTCTACAAAATAATAAGGATGAAAATAATAATATAATTTGATTAATTTTTCATAAAATTTATTCAATGAAATAAATCTAAAAAGATTAAAACCACAAACAAGGAAGTCAGAAAACATTGATCTTCCCATGTTAAAATGGGGTTTATCATAAAATTGAGTTGGCCAATAACACTCCCACACCACCCCTAGAGATCTAATAGTCCTATATCTAGTATATAAAAAACCCCCTGACACAATTGGGTGATATATAAGAATGATAATAAAAATTAATTATATCCTGAGGCTATGATAATAATTATTAATAGATAAACCAAGGTCAACCCATAATATCACCCAAATTATCCTACCATAAGGCTTGAAGCATATTCCAATCACCACAAGATGGAAACAATAATCGGGGAATCATATAAATGAATGTGGGAATGATTTCACCCTCAACAGGCATATGATAAAGTAAAAACAATAATATCCTCATAATAAATAACTAGAATATCTCATATATCAAAATAACCAAACCATAAAGCAACATCCATTAAGTGGATTTACAGGTCTAAACAAATGAACTGATAAATCATCAACATGTACCTAAAGAACCCCATGGGTCTATCTCCCCATGACCATATTTCACCACCATCCAAACCCACTAGAAGACAATACAAACTTGGAGAGGCATCCTCTACATGATTCTCTTTCCTTTACCTGTATCATGAAAAACCAAGGGTACAACCACTCAAGGGAGGAGATTGATCAATTTAATAGAATGAAACAATGTAAGTAGATTCATTAATATTACCAATTAAGGTCATATGTGGTTAAAGTAACCTTCCCTAGAATATCAAGTGACAAACGAGAATTTTAAATTTTGAAACCCTTACCACCACGCCCTGATACAACCAACCATAGTGAAGTTACCTCACCTAGGAGACTAACCATAGGCAACGAGCATGACCTGGCCATAATACCCCAACTATTATGGCCCACCATGTCCTATTATATAGTATTGGCGAGTCTTGTTGGTTGTGGAACAAAAAATGACCACCAACAAACCATTCCCAAGACCACACCCTACACTGGGAATTATGTCTTAATCAATTTTATACATGAAACATACTAACACAATACTACCACTACCACACTGTGGTCCTTAACATTTTGAAACAAAATGTCCAAAACTAATTTTATGACATTGTGCACATCCAAATCCCCAAAAACAAAAAATACAAAAAAAGAGGCTTCATACCTGATTACACTTGTTGGGGTGTGATAAAAAATGTGGCATTTAAGCTTTAAGTTTACTCATTTCAATTTTAAGTTCATATTAAAAATATAATTTCACAAAATAAACATTATTTTTTACAATTTATGTTCAAAAATATATTTTCAAAGATAACAATAAAATTTCATATGTATTTTGGTCTTATAAGTCAAAAAATAAAGATTATTTTCATTTATTTATATGTAAGACAAAAAAAGACACCAAAAATAATTAAAACAATACTTTATTAGTATTTTAATATAAAAGGGAGGTATTTTCAATTAATTTCATGAAAAGATTCAACAAAAATACCTATAATTACTAAGTATTTCCCTTTCACTACTTATGAAAACTTTAGAGTGTATGGAACATATAAAAATACACAGACTTGTTTGCTTTAAAACTCATTAAGTGTTTTTTGAGATAAAGTCAAGTTTTCACTTGAAGAATTTTTATTTTCCAAATATTAGGTAAAATATATATTGAAAAAAGAAAAAAGTCACACAACTTTTAGGGATAGACTATTGTCCCAAGAATAGGTCAAACTATGTTTGTTAGATTCACTAGTATAGAAAAAAATTATATAAAATCCTCATCACTCTCGGTAAAAGTGATTACAATTTTCCATGTTCTCTTTGAATTTTTTTTTCTATTTTGGATATATCCATGTTGGGTAATAATATTCCCCAATAATTTTGTGTCCTTTCAATTTTCCATGAAAATATTCTCAATGCATGATGGTGTAACATTCAAGGTACTTGAACCCTTATTGAACATACATTTATTGATGAATCCAATTCATACCATCGATGTATCAATAATTTTAAAATAAATCCTTTAATCATGGTTATCCTATTGGTTCACCCTTTCATAGCAATTATTAATAGATTCCTTAAATGATATAAATAAACCCCACTTTTCATGGTGAGTAGTGCAATTGACTTTGAGCTGCTAATCAAACCACAGGGCATGTTCATGATCTCATTAAAATGTCCCTTTAATATCAGGTGGTATTTTATAACGGTGTGGTGGTTATATTTCCATTTCCAGTGGTCAACCTATTCCCACTTATCATCATCACCCATTTTCAACTTATACATTCTTATGTTATGATATACCCTTTCTATAACCTATTTTTTTTTAAAATTATCCAAATACCCTTGATGTTACACATTCTCGCATCATACCCATAGTCAATGTAAGATTATGAAATTTCACTCTTATACCATTTCATACATGGGTATGTATTTTTATGATAAATGGCCTTAATTTGAGATTCTCCTCTTATAAATACTTAAATTATCAGAGTTGATATCCTCTCCTTGGAGAAAATAATTGATTCAAATTTTTTGTCTTTGATAGTATATCCCTTAATTACCCAAAATATAGAAAACATATAATGGATCTCATTAATGAGAGTTTTCTTAATAAGAATGTCACATAAATTCACATTGGGTTCAATAGTCCTCATTGAATGACTCTAAAATGCATGAAACAATGTTTTTACCATATGACTCTCAATTACATGATGTATAGCCCTTATTGTATAATATTAAACTATATGACATAAGGTATTTATCATATGAGTATAAATTTTATGGTTTTTGGTATATATTTAAATACGTTAAATATCTTAGAGAGGTATATTTCATATAAATAAATCCTCTTACATAAGATATGGATCTATATAAGAGTTATTAATGTATGAGTTTACTAATTCACATTGGGTTTTCTAAATTGGCCATACACTAAATAAATCACATGATTCCTCTTTCAATAACTATGTGTGGCTCAATTTATATTCATACAAGATATATAGTGATATCTAGATCTCTCATCTCATACTCATCCATGAATTTCACTTTCATGAAAGATTCTCTTGTGTATGGCCTCATCATTCCTTATTGGCTCCACACTAGGAAACTAAAAATTACCCCCAATTTAAGAATCATGTATTCATTGATTAATTTTACTATAGGATACATAGAGATTTTTGGATCACTTATCTTATACCCAACCACAAATTTTATCTCCATTCCATTCCTAATACCTTCCTAGCATATGATTTTATCCGTTCATGTGACAACCCAGACCCACACTCCTATGTTAGATGCTAAAACACATACTTTACATACTAGATTTGACACCAAGTGAGATGAATAAGGATAAAATTCCACATATTTCACATAATTGTTATAATTTAAACATCACACATCACAAATTATCTCACAACTGCAAAAATAAAAGGTTTAGTGTCTTTGGAGACTATCTGCCTAAAAATATCATTTTACATAGTTACAAACATTTCTCCATAATTACACTATACTAAACATTCATACTACTATAAAAAAGTCTATACTAATGGTTTATAACCATTGGTATTAGCCCTAAAACCATTGGTATGCCTATACGAATAGTTTGATGAACCATTGGGGGAAACACCATCTCTATATACCTATACCAATGATTTAAAAACCATTTTTATTGGTAATTTCCAATTAAAGACAAATACTAATGGTTTTTTCAAACCATTGGAGTGGTTATTCTATTTAAAATAATCCCAATATCATGTTTTGATCCCAGGACTTTAATGTTATTTTTCTAAATACTTTACCACTATGCTACAACCACTTTTGCATTCTAATATATATATGTTTGTATAAAAATAATTTTTAATTTAGAAAAATTTATTATTATTGATAGTATTACATATAAATAATAATGCCTCTTATAGAAATGGTTTGATAAAAACATAGGTATAGGTGTTTTAAATAAAAACTTCTACCAATAGTTTGGTTAAACCATTGGTATAGGTGGATAAAAATCATACCTACACCAATAGTTTGGTAAAACCATTGGTATAGGTATATTGGTATGAGTAATATTTATAACAGTGCCTTCTAAACATATTATATGTTATAATAATCTTTGAAACCTAGGGAATAGAAAATATAACTTATCAACGAGCCATAAAAGGGTTATATAATAAGCATATGAAAGAAACATGAAAATGAGAGAAATATCTGATTAAAAGAACATGAGACAATAAGAGTCTTCCAGAATTTAAGATATAAGGAGACATATTTTCAAATGAACAAACATATACCATGGAATAATAGTTTAGCACATGTATAATCATAGTAAATCATAAAATATATCATTGATAACTACCAATACAATTATATCATAGTAGATTAGGAATCACTACCTATTTCTTATAGTGGATTGAGTATCACTACTCATTTATCATTATTATCTCATGAGATATAAAGCTTTACCCAATGCATTAGAGGGTGATATAAAACCCACCCATCACATAATGATAATCTATACACATGTGTGATATATGACATCATTCATATTGTTAGGATTGTGAAGTCTATTCGCAACTCAATATTGAGTTTATTAAAAGTTCATGATTAAGTTCAATGTAATAAATGAAATGGTAGATAGAATTTATCAATGGGGGGATGTTAGATCATCATAAGCTTAGGTTTTTGGTTTATAGAAAATTTGAGTAGTCTATATTTTTTTACTCTTACATTAAGATGTGCGGGAAAATAGTAAAATATTGAAGCACTATTAGACAACTAGTGATTGGTGTTCAAACCATAAAAAGTTACATGGGATCGGTAGTTTCACAATGCAATAGACGAACATTCGCATTCATTGGAAGTTGGTGAAACTGGATTACTGAGTGGGATCCTCTATATATATAGGCGTGGACCACTTAGACGAGGCATTGAGCGATCATTTGAGCTAGTGACCTACATGTCATTGTAATCAAAATTATTGAAACTTTTTTCTTCCAAAGTAATAAAATATCACAGTGTTCACCCATGGACATAGGATGAAAATATGAACCACTTAAAACCATTTTTTTTATTTTTTTTATTTTTCCTTTGCTCATACACTTATGGTTATATTAGATTTAGTACAATGATTTGGGTGAATTAATTCTTCCAAGTTTCGGTACACCAGACTTTCAAATTATTCATAATGATGATTTGTTTATGTCTTCATGATCTTCCAATGAATAAAATTCCATTGTTTGAAGTACAGGCTATATTCTAAATAATTGGTATCATAAAATGATCTTGTTCATAAGAATATGAACACACTAAGATATATTCATTTATTTTCCTTGATGATTTGATTTAATAGAAGATATTGTGTTAGGGATATGTTATCTGAAGAAGGTAAGGTTCAGGTGGATAGGTCTAATAGTAAAAACTTTAGTTTCTGGAAGATGTAGATGGAAGATTATATAATCCAAAAGGATCTTGAAGTGTCATTGAATGGAACCAAACCTGCGAATATGGAAAAAATGAATGGTAGAGGCTATATAGGAAAGCCCTTGGTTTGATCCAATTAATGTTAGAAAGGAATATTTATTTTAACATATGGTAGTAGAAGACGACTGTGAGTCTTTTGGAAATATTAATGGATATTTATGAGAAGCTGACTATGATAAAAAAAGTGTTCCTTATGAAGAGATTATTTAGTTTGTGAATATAAAAAGTTAGATCAACAAAAAAATCATGAGAATGACTTTAACATGATCTGAAATTACCTTGAGAAAGTAAATGCAACATTTTTTTAATGATGTTTGGGTGATTTTATTGTTTTCTTCATTGTTAGAATCATGGAGAATCTGTGGTGAAAACAATGAGAAATTTTTATAGTAAAAATGATCTGGTTTTTATTGACATATGAAAATTAATTATAAATAATGATCCCCAAAGGAAGAAATCCATAAATATTAAAAAAAATCATTGAATACATATAGAATATTATGTTTACCTCAATGAAGTACCCATATATATTCAGTGAAAAAATACAGTGGGAGGATTTGAGGGAAATCGACCGGACCTAACCCTAGATGTTGAATTTTTTCTAATAGGTGGAACCTCAAGAAGGGTTTTAATACCATAATACCATTAGAAGAATAGTTTCCAAAATCTTAGGATCTGAAAATATTATAGCTGAAGTAGGGATCTGTTTGTTTCTTAGTATTAACATTCTAATAGAATCTTGGATTATAGATTCCATAGAATATTTCTGTTCTATAGGTAAAAGTGGATACATGTAAAATTATATTTATGGAAAATTTGGTAAAGTCTATTTTCTAGATGATAAGGCTTTAGAGAAAATAAGAAATAAATATATGAAAATATTCTTGAATAATAAAGGCTTTCTTGAGCTAAATGTTATTTGATATATTCTTGGCTTATGAAAGAATATCATTTCTATGGTTCAGTTGGATGATGCATGTTTTGAAACAATCCTTGACAATGGGGTGTAGAAGATCACTTGCGGTCCTCTCATCATTTATAAAGAAGTAAAATATATAACTCTCTATCTTACCATAAATATAGAAGGAGTCACAATTATTGGATAATTAAATTCATGAATTTTAGACTTTCAACACTACCAGTTGGGTCATATCGGTTAGAAGAGTATTAATATTCTTATGGAGAAAGGGATGTTGAATCTTGAGGATTCAAACTTCATATATTTCAATATTTTTATACTTAGAGATCAATAGAACATGTAATTAAATCTATGTGGAAGTACTCCTAAGAACTAGAAGTTGGATATTGTACATACTAATGTCTGGGGACTAGCCCTAGTCAAGTCACATGTTGGATCATAGTACCTTGTGACTTTCATTGATAATCACACAAGGAAAGTGTTGGTTTATTTTCTGAAGTACAAATCATATGTGTTTGTAACCTTTTTTCAATGTAAAGAAATGTCTTAAAGAGATATCAGTTATAAGACAAAGTGTTTGAGATTTGAAAATGGAGGTGAGTTCACTAGAAGGAGTTTCTATAACTACTGTAGGCATAGGGGAATCAGATATGTGAATACGATTCCTAAAATGACGGAACAAAAAGGCATTACTGATATGATGAATCAGAATTTTACAAAGATGGTGAAAATCATGAGGATAATTCTGGAATACCTAAGAAATTTTAGGAAGAATATATTTACATGAACATGTACCAGATCAACCAGAGTCTCTATTCAGTAGTTGGATAAGATTTACTATAAGTGCAGTGGTTTAGTAAAGCACCATAACTTCACCATCTTAGGATTTTTTACTATGTTGATTATATCCATGTGAATACTAATGATCAAGAAAATATTGATGAAAAGTTTAAAACATGTTTATTTAAAGGATATGGAAAAAAATAATTTGGATTTTTCATTTAGGATGATAGTAAAGGATAAGTCATTAGAAGAAAAAATGTTCTCTTCAATGAGCAGATCCTTTAGAAGGATCTAAACTTGGTGATCAAGAAAGATAAGTGAAAATATTAATCTCAATTCCAAGTTGACCTGGGTAGAAGTTACAAAAGAATTAAAATTATAGAAAGTTTATGGGGTAATAAATCTTCTTGAAATTGATAAATTTTAGAGGAAATTCTAGGTAGCTGAAATTCAGATAGTAAATCAATGGGTGATATACCAAAAATCTGAACGGTTTATAAAATTCAAGGAAATCACTAAAAGGAAATTTTTTGAAAGATATAATCATAGAAAGATATAAATCAAAGGTATATTTTATAATATATTCCTAGATTAGATAACTAATAGAGAGTTATGGAGATAATCTCTACTTCTTACTTTTAATGAATGGAGGAGAACCTGATATTCTGAAAGAGAAAACCAGTCTTGATGATTCTGAAAAGTGGGGTCTTTCTATGAAGAAATATTTGGATTCATTATATATGAATAATATATGGGAAATAGATAAAATTAAATAAGAGAATAGGTCTCTAGATAAAATTTGGGTTTTTTGAATTAAATAAGAAGACAATGGATGGAAAAGGTATATGGATAAGTTGGTGGTGAAAGGTTTTTAATAAAAATAAGACATTGATTTTTCAAAAATATTTTCAACAATTGTTAAACATTGTAATATAAGGGTTATTCTAAGTATGGTTGATATTATATATCTTTTTCTAGAATAAATGGATGCAAAGAAAACATTTATTCATGGGGATTTAGAGGAATAAATTTATATAAAGTAATTGGATCGTTTCATGGATAAATAAAATCATGAATTGGTGTATAAAATCAAAAGGAGTCTTTATGGGTTGAAGTAATAACTAAAACAATGGAACTAAAAGTTCAATGATTTTATGTCAGATTAAGGTTTCATGCAGAGAAAATCAGATCATTGTTTCTATTAGAAGAATTTTTAGGATGGATGTTTCATTATCTTGCTCTTGTACGTGGATGATATTCTTCTGGTTAGTCTTGAAGTCAAAAAGATTTATAAACTGATGAAATATTGTCAGACTATTTTGAAATAAAATATCTTAGTGAAGTTAAAAATATCTTGGTAACGTGGATTGAAAGGGGTATGAGTTTTAGAATATTGGTTCTCTCCCAAAAAGAGTACATCTGAAAAGTCATTGATTGCTTCGGAATGACTAGATATAAATCCATTATTTATTCTCTTTTTGGGGATTTTAAGTTATCAAAAGGGAAATATCCAAGAATAGAATATTAGGTGAAAAAATGGATAAAATTCCATCTAAAACTTCTATTGTATGTTTGATGTATGTTATGGTGTACACTCATCCATAAATTACTCATGTAGTGGGAGTTTTTACCTGATTTATGGAAAATCTAGGAAAAGAAAATTGTGAATATATGAAGCGGATTCTATGGTATCTCAGTGGAATGGAAGAAACTTAAATTTGTATGGTCTAGATGAACCATTATGAGGATAATTTCATGTTGAATTTGTGGGCTATTTCGATTCTTAGAAAAGTTCTTCCAGTTATGAATTTTACTTATGGAGGAATGACTATCTATTGCATATCAAGGTTTCATCCAGTTTATAATCTCTCACCAATAGAATATGAATACATTATTAAAATAGAATAAGTAAAAGAAATGGTGCAATTGAGGAGTCTATTTAAGGAACCTAGATGGGGCTAACAAAATGGCACACTTTACTGTGATAGTCAAAGTGTTATTAACTTAGAAAAGAATCTATTTTTTATTCAAGGATAAAACATATTTACTTTAAGTACGATTATCTACAAAAGTTGATGGAATATTGGGATATTGAGCTATATACGATTATTGGGAAGAAAAATCCAGTGGATATATTTACAAAAGTATTGTCCCAAGAAAGTATAAGGAAGTTTAGTACCTCAGTGGAGCTAGGATGAATAAGAGGATGGAGAATACTAATTTGATTATAAGGGGTGAAGTTTATTTTATTTCTAAATTGTTGTTGATTTATAGAGATCCTTGAAGTAGCCTTTAAGTGAGAGATTATTTGGATTATAAAGTCACCACTCAGCTCTAGAATGGGTTTACCAGAAGTTTGTGACTTAGTTTAATGAAACAAAGGAACCAAAAGGAATAATTTATCCATGATGGGATTTTGGATCATCAGAAGCTCAAGTTATCAATTCACTGTAAGTTTATCTATATTTTTTTCTTACTCTTTCATAAAGATTCATAGGAAAGGAGTAACACATGGAATCATATCTTGACTACTAATGAATGGAAACCAAAATAGAGAAATATATAATGTATTATTAGTTATGTAATGAAAAATATATATATACACATTTTTTAGAATTTAGATCAAATGGATGACCATGTGAGACCCTCTATATATTGGGGTGGGACCACTTGGCTGAGGTTTTGAGAAATCATTTAGGTTTGTGATCTGCATGTAAGTACAGTCGCAATGATTGTAATTTTATACATCTAAATTAATAAAATCTTATAGTGTTCTATGATGGATGTAGGATGAAAATAAAAACCATGGAAAATCAGTGTTCTTTCCTTTTCTTATTTTCCATTTTCTTGTATTCTTATGGTTTTGTTAGATTCATTGAAATGATCTGGGTGAAGCAATTATTCTAAGTTATGGTACACTAAACTTCCAGAGAATTCATAAAGATGATTTGTTTCAACTTTATGACCTTCAGGTTATTGAACTTTATATGTTCAATGTTTGGGCTAGATTCTCAATTCATACATCATATCAAGAAAAATCCAATGAAATAAAATGATTATCATATCACTTTTTAAATGGTATCACATAAAATGAAAAAAAGAGTTAGATCGGTTGATATGAAAATTCAATCAGACAAAAGGAGTAATCTCATAAAGACATCTTGAGGGTGAATCATGAAATATAACTCTATATTATTTAAATAATTTTGAGACATAGAGTAAAATGGAATCAAAATCATAAAAATATATTTTATAAAACATTTTCAACCTTGTTGTAAAAAGTCTATGTTATAAGTCATTTAAAAAGTAATTTTCAATAATGTGATATAGAGAAAATTTTAAAAATTTATTTAGATATAAATATTAATAATTTAACCTTGAAATTAAATAAATTTAATTCAAAAAATGTGGAGTGGAGGATAAAAGATATGAATATGAAAATATAATCCTTTTTAATATTTTAAAACACCTTTTATTGAAACCCACATCATAAAAAGGATAAAAAAATATTTATTTTGAAAAGAGGAAAAGATAAATAATAATTTCACATGTTATAATAAATATTTGAGTTTCAAAATAATAAAGGAAATCATTTGTTGAAATAAATAATATGGACATGGAGAAAAATGAGCCATTGGAAAGGATACAATTTTTTCTTATCAATGTTATATTTTTATGAATAATGGAATCCATAAATAAAGAATATTTTTAATGTAAGTATAAAAATTACCCAAATAAAAATGGGAATTACCGTATAAATTAAATAAATATAAAAATATAAGAAACTTAAAGGCTCATAGTTAAGGGATAAAAACTACGACTCAATGAAAAGGAGGTTGAGTCAACAAAACCCTTAATAATTTGGTAATAATTGAATCACTAGAATATAAAGGAGGGATTAATGAATAGTCATGTAAGTACCATGAATTAAAATTTAATTATATTAATATAATCCTATGGGGTATTAATTATACCATAAATATAATAATAGGTGCATAATATGAAAAAATTCCTCAATAAAGTGAAATTGAGAACAAAATATTACCCTTACTCTTGACTTTCAAAAAAGCGCTTTAACATCCTATGAAAAAAAACATAACTATATTAATAAATTATTTCATAAATTTATTCATATCCAATACATTTTCTACTTTTTAATTATAATAATTTAGTATACATTCATTCACTAATTATTGTTTATTTTCACCATCAGATGTTAATACCCCTAATTATTACGTACAAGTTTTCTAATATCAATGTTGACTCTCATTGTTTGATACAAATTTTATCATCAATATATTATTTATGGAACAATAATATATGTTACATTAATTATTTATAATGTTCAAATTTAATTCCATGAGATTTTTAGTTATGATTTGTGAAGACTACGCCGTCGATGATCTAGTTTCAATAAATTTTAATGAATAAAAAGTTATATATTAATAAAGAGTTTAAATATTAATATTACATTTATAGAACCAAAAAAACATTATTTACTCACTAATAACTAATATTACCAGTAAATATGTTTCAATAGTCATCCTTGATGTAAATTTATAGCGTCATTCATGTAGGTGGTTAAACCAACCCAAAGAAGAACATTTTATAATATGTGGATGAGTATGGTTATAAAAGTGATTATTTTACTATAATATCTTTATAAAAAATTATAATGTTATTATATATATTTTATTAAATTTTTAAATAATATTTTATGATAGGTGGAAGAATAAGATAAATGAAAAAACTATTACTCAGAAAGAAGAAATCATTTTTCCTCTTGGGATGCTCGGTTTAGGTGGATAAATTTATTGTTAATATTATTCATATAATGCCTAATTTATCTACACAGAATACTATTCATGTCATAAATAACATTTTTATTTATCAAATATATTTTTATAACCATCCATGAAATGTAGTGATGAAAAATGTAATACCTCGTTCGTAGAGGCGGTAGTCTATATGTAACACGAGTGACGTTTTCATTTTTCAAATGGATGAAACGATTATAGAAAATGGTTATTCCATTAAAATAATAAAATTTCACTATATTAATTATATTTATATATTTATATTAGTTTGGTTTTAATATTTTTGGATGATAAATATAGAAAGGAAAAGGTTAGGGAGTTTATAGTACTCACATTGAGGACTTGAATATTCTCTTGAAAGTCTTCTTAGAAATAGAGGAATTGGGAAACCTTATTGTAAAATAGGTATACCAAAAATATAATAGGTATATAGAAGATTTAAAATGGGTATAGTTTTAATGCAATTTTTAAATATTTTTGTTCCTTGAAGTGAGTGTAAGTGAGCTCGTTTTATAAGTGAAAAAGAGGGACATTTCCTTTGGAACTAAAGTTAGGAGAGGGGTAAAGATAGAATCAAAATGGAGTTAGGTGAGTTAGGTGAGTAAATATTGATGAGAAATGTGGGTATGAATTTAAAACCTAAAAAATTATTCTAAAAGTTATTAGTTTCAATTTAATTTCAAAAATTTCAAGCCATATTAAGTTACATATTTTTACCCTTGTTTGCCTTGATTAAATTTTTACTATAGAAATTACTCTTTTACTAAAAATATACGATGAACCTTATTAACAAATTTGGATGCTATTATTATTAATTTTGGATCCATTTAATATAATATAATTTGAAAATATGAGAATATTAACTTTTAAATTGAAATATAAGACATAAAAAACATTTTTGTAGAAAAATACATTTTTATACATTAAGTGTTTTTATTATTATTTTCTATCAATTAAAAAATAAATGAGTGTTAATATATTTTTTAAGATATTTAAAAATCGTATTAAATTCATAACTAGATAACAATTTAATTTATTTAAAAATCACACAATGTTTATAAAAATAATTATTTGAAAAATAACTGTTTTACTATGGTAATTAATATTTACTTTGTTAACTTATTTTCATGTTAAGAATGAAAATGTACTTATTAAAAAACTTGGATATATTTATTGAAAATATGAAAACCATTTTTTATACTCAATTTATAGGGATTATAAAAATTAATTTTAATGTAAGCATATTTAACGCATAATTTTTTATGAAAAAATACATCTTTTAAGTATGAAATGAATTTATTCTTATTACTTTACTAGTAATAACTATTGGATGAATGATGATTTATTTTATTATATATAAATTCAATATTTTTCATTTAAAATAATTCTTTAGTAGTAATTAAATTTATTAAGATAATGATACTCAACACTTAAAAAGAATTCTTTAAAAAATGCCACTTTTAAATGATCTTTACCAAATATAATTAAAATCAATTATTTATAACCTAACCATTTAATTTTATCAATCCAATGATATTAAAAAAAATTATTTTATTTTATAAACACATTATGTCATAATATAATAATAATAATATGTAACCCATGAAATATTTTTATAAATAAATATTTTAATTAAATATTATATTTTTGTATCATTGTTTATTATTTGTGATATATATTATTTTAGTTTTTTTACCAAAAATACCAAAAATTTGTATACCTATCAAATACATGTATATCCAATGACTATATTTCCAAAAACTATATTTCCCTATATAATTGTGACATTACAACCATTACTCCCTTTAAATTCATTCTATTATTACCTCTTAAATCACACCTCTTATTCCCTTAATTTTTATTTTAGATTTCAGAAAATTATTTCTCCTTTTATGTTGTTATTTATAATTGTAGGTTTAATTATACTATTTTAAAACCTCAATGGAAAATATTGTAACACCATGATATTTTATGAAATAATTTTTTTAATTAAACAGAATTTCTTTGATAGCTTATGTTACATGCAACATCAAGTTTAAATAAACCACAATATACTATTAAAAATTATTTAATGTGATAGTTATAACCTAGCTGTTAAATTTGTGGGTATGAATAGGATTAAATAATTTATGAAATATATATAAATTTACTGATAAATTCTTAGTAAATAATCACTCAAAGTTTAGTAAAGTCATTTTAATCTTCAAAAATATGTTTTTTCAAAAAATATTTTTATTACTTTTGTGAGAAAATATTGTGATTAATTTTTATAAATTTTGTAAATTTTATAAAATGAACATAATTTTTTAAATAATCATATTAAAATTATCTTAGGATGATTTTTTGATAATTTTCTAAAAATATTGATTTTCTAGTGAATATTGAAAAATACTGATTTTTATTGAAAATTGTATTTTTCTTGTAGGACTGTAAAAAATTACCTTTTGTTTTAAAATGGTTTAAAATTAAAATTATTTCTCTTAAATTTTAAAAAAATCCCATTAAGTTCATTGAAATCAATTCTATGTTAGTATTTTGTATAAAAACATTTTTATACATAAAAATGCATTTTCTTGAAAAACTGTTTTTATGTGCACAATGTTTTTTTATATTAATAAATTAAATTGATCACTATTAGTGAATAATTTTAATTAAATTTATATATTATATAATCAACTAAATATTTTAATATTCATTTAATATTTTTTTAGTCACGGTATAAGAAAAAATTTGGTTTTATACTTAAAATTGCATTTTTCTGAAAAGTAGTTTTCGTCGCATTTTGCACACTTATTTTAAAATTAATTGTTTACAATTATAGGTAGTTAATTTTATAAAATTTATTCCATATTTATAATCAATATTTTTAAATTTTTTAAATATCCCCCTTTTATTTTTGGTTAATATAGTAACCGTTGTAAAATTTATCATCTTGGTGAAGGGTAAATTAGGTTAATCTAGGTTAAAAATAAGTGATAAGACCATAATTTTTCATTCTAATTATTATTGGATAAATTTAATTATACCCTTGTCACATTAGTCTTGAAATTAAGTTTTTTAATGGACACTTTTCCATAAAAATGACCTATATAGGGTTTAAAGCCTCAAAAGGTACAAAATGTCACTTTCCTATTATTAAATATCTCTTATATGTCTACATAGGGACAAAAGAAAGTTATGAATGAATATAAATATCTATTTTTATCTTAATGAAATTATTTTAATTATATAAATTTATTTAAGTTTTTTATAAGTTATATAAGTTATATAATCACCTTAAATGCTTATGCAACACTAATACAATATTTATTCAATTAACAAAAAAATATAACAAATTAATTTAAAAATATTAAAAGTAATATAATTTGAACGATTTAATATTTATAATAAATTTCATAGGCCTATAAGAAATATTAATTAGGTTTTATGTAATTATATTCTAATTATACCTTTATATTTATGTATTTAAATCCAAATTAAATGAATAGTGTAAAAAATGACATTAATGATATTTTATAATACATAATATTCTATTAAATGATATAAAATACATAAAAATATTATATTTGTCTAAATAAATGGGATTTGATTTTAAAAATAAACCAAAATACATTTATGTGTCATATTACATTTTATTGTAACATTATTAAATCTTAAAGTGTAGAAAGCTTTAATATTTTAGTATTTGTCAAAAGAGTTGATGAAGGGTTAAAACAAAAAGATAAGTGTGATAATGTAATCCAAACTTTTAAAAAAATTTATTATATGAGATTATTAAGAATAATAATAATATTATATTCTAATATTATCAATTTGGATCCATTTGGATGTGAATTTTAATTTATATTAATTTAATATTTTATGAAATTCTAAGAGTACCCCAAACCTAAATTATAAAAGGGTACCCCTCTTTTCTCTTATTCACACATCTTTGAGCCTTATAGATCAACCAGAATCTTCCAATTTCTCTTATAAAATCTCCTAGACACATTTTAAGTGTTATAGTACTACAAAAAACCAAACCTAAATCCATTGAGAGGATATCTAAAGGAGTTATTTCCAAGAAGATGTAATCATCTTAACCGATCACTTTATTTTTAATTATTATTTTACCTCATATAAATCTATTATATTATTCATAAAATAATAAATTAAGTATCCTAAATATAACTAAATTTTATTATGATTATAAAACCACATTTATTCACCATATTTCATCAAATAGGAAGTGAAAATATCACTCTTGCATACACATGACTTACCGTCTCCACGTAGTGATACAATTCATTTCTCATCACCATATTTTATGGATGAGTATTATAATGGGTTTAATATTTATATATATATGATAATTATTAAATAATTATAATTATATAATGATAATACGATATCTTCCTTATTACCTTCTAAACCACTGGAAAATGATAACGTTGACTGTGCATACGTGTAGACTACCACCTCCACGAGGTGATGTGGTTCATTTTTCATTTATATTTTACTCATATGGTAATAAGGAAGTATTTAGTGGACATATAATATATATATATGTTATAATAATTATTATTTAAATGCGATTTATTTTTTAAATTTCTTTCATTACATCTGTTAAAAAATGGAAACAACGTTCAAGCGTACGTACGACCTACTGTTTCTATGAACAATGTAATTCATTTTTCTATCTCTATATTTTATGAATGGATCTAAAAATGTATATAGTTAATATATATAATATATTTATCATAATTAAATTTTTTAATATGATGTAAAAATGATCAAAATACAAGGACCAAAACTACCAAACTAGAACATATATAAAAACGAAACCAACATCACTCAGAATAGTGATTTTATAAAGAAGTGTTAATAAATGGGTGAAAAAGATTACAAATAAATAATATATGTTGTGATATATATGAGTATGGTTATTTAATAGATTCATAATAAATATATATTTATTATGCAAGATGTTCTAACATGTACAATGAAAGTCAGACCTAAGGTAAGAGATTTCTTGTCTCTCATTTATTTTTGGGAGACATATTCCATATTCACCACAAATTTCTTTTTTTGGTGTATATAATTCCCCTTTGACATGTTATATCATGAATATACTTCTTTTAATGATATTTAAATTTTTTATTTATGTTATTATTTAATGGGAATTATTATTCAAAAGTTTTGAAAGTGGTAAGGGATTTTCATCTCGCTTTTATTTCTATGGGATACATGCCATATTCACCGATTGTTTCTTTTATGTGGTTTATATAATTATCATGAATGTATTTTATGATTGTTATCATAAAAATTATGGGATAAACATATTTATATATGGTTATTTATTTTATGGTAATTATGATTCAAATGTTACTAAAGTGATGATAGTTTTATATTTTAACCTCATTATTTATTGGGATTGTTTATGGTTAAGTTATAATGATAAAATATTATGACATATCTATCATGAAACTAATTAATTTTATTATAATTTGGTTATTTAATGAAAATAAATGTTTTACTTTCATTTTAATCATCTTAATTACTCAAGAGACTGAAAATATTTTTTAAAGGAAAATCATAATTATTTCTCTCTTCAACTGAAAAACATTTTTATTCTATATCCATGTTTGATAAAAAAATTAAAGAAGGTTTTTTACTATCCTAAAATGATTTTTTGAAGTAATATTTACCAATTTTTTACTTTTTAAATTTTTTTTAATATTAATATTCTTTCTATTTTTCTAATGTAGTATTTTTTTGACATTTTCTACAAAAGTGTGAAAGGAATGATTTATTTTAACATATACAACATGGATGAAATTTCTCACCATAATGACCAATCAATGATTTTAATATTAAATTAAATTTTTCTAAGGTTACTTTCAAATAAAAAAGATTCCTTAATATTTGGTAATTTTTTATGTTTTAAAAAGATTATTTCAAAGTGAAAAGGATATTTTCCTCAATAAAAGTTCCAAGTGATATTTTAAAATCATTTTCTATATAAGATGAAATCCTTTGATGTTAATTAAGATTTACTAGGGTTATTATCCAATGATATCATACTTATTCATTATATTTATGGTTTATGTCTATGATGATAAGATGTTTATAAAACTCATTCCCTTTCTACATGTTATTCTATTATGAAATGATGAGATATTTATAAAACCCATTTATTTTCCCTGAGTTATGCTATAATAAAATGTTTATGAAAACCATTTCTTTTTATGGTTTCTTATATGATGAATATTTTATGATCTTGTGACACACATATGTATGGTTTTAATTACGTGATTGTGGTTATGTTATAACCAAGGATGGTGGTTATGTTATAACTAAGGACAATGGTTATGTAATAACCAAGAATTATGGTCATGTTATAACCAAGTATTGGTGAGACCTATATCCCCCTCCAATGTATTGGGTAAATATTAATATCTCATGAGATAAAAAAGACTAGAATAGGGAGTTAACCTAGTTCAGTAAGGGACTTTTTCCACTATGATAGTCTTGGGATTGAACCTTAACTACTATGATGATTTGGAAAGTGAACCCATTACACTATGATAGTCTTGTAAATGAGCCTTGTATACTAAGGAAATTATTTTATATTATAATTTTTATTCTAAAAACTTATTTATTATACCAATGTTATACTCTAAAGACTCATGTTATTTGATTCCTTTATGATTCATGTCTTATGAACTGACACAATTTATGCCATGAATCAATATTATGATCTATGATATGCAGGGTATGATTTTAAAATGCTATGATCATGTTCTCATACCCTTATGTTCAAGTTATTCTCAAGTGATCATTGATAATCCCTTGTATACCCTTACTAAGAATATAATCTCACCTTTTCTTATGTTTCTTTTTCCCAGGAAGTGAATAAAATTATTAAGTTTGATATGTTTAATAAGGGTTCTAGTTATGAAGAACATAGTGGGAGATGATGTAGATATTTTATGAAACCGTTGTTTATATTTCCATGTTTCCGAATGCACTGAACCTATATAATTCTATCATGGATCATTATGTTATATAATGAATATTCATCTAAAAATATGTTAAATTTATGTATGAAAAGTATTGGTCACTATAAAGATGATCCAAGTAATGTCTTAGTTTTAAAGATATAATTATTTTCTATTTATTATCCCATTTTAATTTATATAAATTTAATGGATGTAATAATTCATGGTATGTAATAATTCATGGTATATAATACTTAGTTTCATGTGTTTTTTGTTTTAATGTTATATTATGAGTGAATAAATTGATGTTAGTTTAATTCATACCTTGAATGAATTTTTTTCTAATCAATTTTAATTATTTTGAAATAATAGAAAAACATTCTTTATAATTATATATATATAATATTAGGAAGGAAAATCATTCCTAAAACATGGGTTTATACATTCCCCCATAAAATAAATTGCATCCCTATAATTGTAATTATTACACACTAATTAAAATAACTAAGGGTATCTAAAAGATATAAAATTTTTAATAGGTAGAGGAAAACAACCCTTTTTATTAAGAAAATAACACCCTCTTTTAAATAGGTTTGATAGGTAACCCTAACATGACTCGAAGGAATAGTGGAATGAAGTCCCAATAAAATATAATGGTATAGAGGCCCAGAGGAATAATATTTAGAAAATGGACTGAAGGAAACACACAAAATGACAAGCACCAGAACAAATGTCTCTCTACCCCCATTCCAAAGAAATTAAACAAGCATTATAATGAGATTCTCAACCATTTTTTCCAAATATTCTTCCCTAGTCACCTATAAGACTTATTAGTTTCTAGATACATACCTTTAAAAACTTCATTTTCATGATCCTATTTTCAATCAAATACTAAAACCAACATGTCTATGATTATATCCAATAAAATCTATATAAATGGTCATATGAATATAAAAACTCAATATGAAGATATATTTCCCTATTAAACCTTCATTTTAACTTATGATAGTTTTGGTTCAACTATGATATAATTGGATCAATATGTAACTCCTTCAGTTTAACCTAGTTTGTTTATGGTTATTTTCCTATCAGGTTCTCTAAAAAACTAGTTAAATATTACATCATCAAATTATATTTAAATATTTTATAATGTTTTATAAAGAGAATGTGAATCAATCAAATAATATCCATCAAAATTTAAAACCCATGTGTATAGTTAGGACCACCATTTATACACTGATTGAAGATTGAGTTAATAACCATCCAACCATTTCTAGTTATTATTACTCATAGATAAACCTACGTTAGAGCCTAAATATACTTTATTTTAACCAGTTAGTGATTTCATTACTAGGAAATAACACTCTATACTTTACCAAAATTTTAGGATGTTTTTCCAATATTTAGAAATATCCTTGGAGTTTTGACCAGTGTTCTCTAGTCATAATCCCAAAAAATTACTCAATAAATCTACAAAAATAACTAAAATAATTCAACAAAATAATTAAACCTCTATTTGATACCAACAAAGACACCCCATACCCCTACTCCTAATTCTAGTGTTAAAAACACATACTTTACATCATAACTTTGATACCAAATAAGATGACCTTGGCTAAACATGCATACAATTTACACAATTTTCACAATTTAAATATTACATGTCATGAATAATCTTACAACCCCAAAAAACAAAGGTTTAGTGTTTTTTGATATTATCTACATAAAAAATATTATTTCACATAATTGTGAACATTTCTCTATAATTTCACCATACTATACCTTCTTCAAAAATCTCATATATTATAATCATATTCATAACCTAGGTAATGGAAAAATAATAAAGGGTAATATCAAACACTTAGTAAAGGAAAAATTATCAATGAGTCATGAAAGGGATAAATCATAATAATTTTAGAAAACATGATAATGAGAGAAATATATAATTAAAATAACATTGAACAATAATAGTTTTCCACAAGTTAAGATATAAGGAGATGTATGGTCAAATTAATAAACATATACCATGACATAAGAGTGCATAAACTTGAGACAATAAAGATGTTCCATGGAGCATAAAATAAGCATAAGTTCATGTAATAATAGTATGGAACATTTATAAGAATATAAAATCATAAAAAATGTCATGGATAACTACCAAGACAATAATATCATAGTGGATCATGCATTGAAACATGTTTCCCATTACATATTAGATCAAACATCACTATCTATTTCTTATAGTGGATCGAACATCACTACTTAGTTCCCATTATTATCTCAGGAGATATAAATCTTTTCCCAATGAATTTTAGGGTTATATAGGTTCCAAACTTCACATAATGATAATCCATACACATGTGTACCTGATTAAATCATTCATACATTATATCATGAAAAACCCAAGGAAATAAAATGGGTTTCATATCACTATTCAAATGGTATCACATAGAATGAAAATAATAGTTAGATAAATTAATACCAAAATTCAATCACCATAATGAAGTATTATAATAAGGTAATTTAGAGGGTGAATAATGAAATATAAATCCATCATAGGTTGATCCTTTGGATATATAGAGTAAAATGGAAGAAAAATCATAAAAATAAATTTCATAAAACATTTTCTACCTTGTTGTAAAAATTTAAATTTAATAGTCACATTCAAAAGTATTTTTTTTGGAAGGTTATATGAATGTTGATTAGCTCATAGATCCAATATATTTATTTATGTTTTTATAATTAAAATACATCATTATTTCATATTTATATAATTATAATTTTTTATAACATTGTTTCATATTCATGTTATTTCTTATAACATGAATTTATTTGAAGCTTTAACTTCTCAAAGAAAATTGAATTTTATTTAGATACTCTTTACTTTTAAATATTATCTTATTATCATTATATTTTTCTCATTTTTACTTGATCAGAGGAATTGATTTTGGGGAAAAATCAAAGTATTTATCATATGTTTTTTATTTTTTATGCACCAAGAATAAAAAATGACTTGCAACATGGAATAAAATTAGTTGTGGTACATAAAAATGGCCTGGAATTAATAAATGTGATGTGAAACTTGGTGTTTCAAGCATGAATAATTGTTTAAATTTTAAAAAAACACCAATTTTTTTTTTGATTTTAAAACATTCCATAGTGGAAGACATTTTGATTTATAGACTTACCTATGTGAAATTGTAAACACAAAATGATCCTTTTAAGTGTTGGACATACTGTGGTGGAAGGTTTTTTGAATTTCAAATTATAATTTTAAAGATAGAAAACTCTTTTTCACCACACTATAGTGGTGGTGACCATGAAACACATAAGTTTTTTAAAACCACCATGAGGAGTAGTTCGCTTCAGAAGTTGTGGTACATCATTTTTCATTGAGTTTAAAAATCTATAATAAAACAAAAAACAAAATGACTATAGTGAAGACTTCAAGAAGTTTTTAATAGTCAAGACCATTTCATGTTTTTGAAATCTCTGACCGAAATAATCAACTAGATTTCTCTACATCATGAAAAATGTCAGGGTCAATACCCTAAAGTATAAAACAACTTGAAGTTGGATAATACGCTATGATTTTCATTCCTATTGAAAGATTGAAATTAAAAAACAAGAGTGATGGAATTGATTTCTCTATAGAGATATATGCTTTCTTGGTTCTACTCTTTATTTGAATATAGATTCAAATTCAAATATAATGGAATTTAGAAGGATTTCATGTGCCTTGAGTATCTTTAAGGAGTATTTGTTTCATTTATTAAATAGTTTTTAATGTGATTTAAAAGTTGTTAATATTTTATAGAGTTTATAATAAATTAATGGAATCATTAACATGAATAATATCATTGGATTTTATGATGGAAAATTAGGATATTTTAAGTGTAGAATATTATTGTCATTATCTTCTATATTTAAGGTGGATGAAGAATATAGTGAAAAGAAGAAATAACATGTGATAATCATTGTTAAATTATTTTTCCGAATATAAATGATCAACCTAAAGTGACATGATGGAATTTATTATTTGATATATAAACTACTGAACCTCATTGTTTGATTATACTCACTAGGCTTCAGGGTTTAATCATCAATAATCTTTATTATTGATATTTCCATTATTGTTTTTTCCTGAGCTTCATCATCTACATCATGAAGGGATTACACACCATCTGTTTTTGAGGTCAACATATTCATAAACTACTATTAACTAGTTTTGTAACACCTTGGTATTTTATGATATATTTCTCTATAGATAAATTTTATTTCTTTCTTTACATGCAACATTGAGTTTAAATGAACCATAATATACTATTTAAATATTATTATTTAATGTGAATTTTATGGTCTAGTTGTTGGATTGTAGGGTATGAATATGAATAAATAAATTATAAAAAAGTTATGGTTTAAAAATCTATAAAATGAATTCATTAGTTATCAATTAATTATAAATGAAAATAAAATTAATTTGAATGCAAAAGTGGTGGTTTTTTGAAAAAACTATTTTTATGTAAGTAATATGTTTTTATATTAATAATTTAAATTAATCACTATTTTTTAATGATTTTAATAAAATTTATATATTATATATTCAATAAAAAGTTTTAATATTCATATAATTATTTTTATAGGCATGGGATAAGAATAAATCCAGTTTTATGCTTAAAAATGTTTTTTTCCTAAAAAACATTTTTCATCCCTTTTTACGTACTTATTTTAAAATTAATTTTTTCCACTTATATAAATTTAATATTGAAAAATAAATCCCATATTTGGAATCAAGATATTCAAATTTGATAAATATGTCCCTTTTATTTTTGGTCATTATGAACAATAACTTTGGTAAATATTTGTCATCTCTTAAAGGGTAAAATAGGTAAAATAGGGATAAAACATTGGGACAAGGCTTTAAATTTTTTATAAAACTTTAATTTATCCAATTAGATGAGTGAATTTCAGACATTTCCATCCAAATATCAAATATATGGCCACTAGGTTCCATTTTTATTTGATTTTGACCTTTATATTAATTTAAGAAAAGAATAAATACAAAATGTCACTCTCTTGACTTTAAAATCAATAAATATTTTTACATGAGGATAAAAAGAGGATAATTTTGGTTATAAAAATTTATTTTAAATATAAATTAATTTTTTTTCAAATTAATTTTTTTAATTTTTAGTGATTGAATAATTACCTTAAATGCATACATAACACTGACATAATATTTATTGAATTAATAGAAAAATAAAATAAATGAATTTTAAAATATTAAAAGTAATAAAATTTGGTTAAATTATTATTTTATAAGAATTTAATAGATAAAAATAACATATTAGGAATGTTTTAAAGGTTTATATTTGAATTTTTTTACTGTCATGTTGTCTTTAAAGTCAAATTAAATTAATAGTGTCAAAAATAATATTAATGACATTTTATGTTAAATAATATTTTATTAAATTATCATAAAAATATTGAAAGATTAAAATTAAGATGATAAATAATCAAAAATTCCATTCCCTTTATATTTATAATATGATCATTACTTCATAATTAAAATTGCAACCCTTTAATATTAAAAAGTCATTACCATGGTTAAGATTAAAATTGGTTAACCAAGAGGTTAAACCAAAACATAAGGTTTAAAATGAAACCAAAAACTAGATAAATTATATTTTATAGTCATATTTAGACCTTATAATATTTTTCTTAAAATATATATCCATTTGGAATCATTTGTCTTGACAATGACTTAATTATATTTTAATCTTTTTTGTAATTCCAAGTGAATCCTTTCCCAGCCTTATAAAAGCACACCCCTCTCTCTTTTATTTACAAAAATTTGAGCCATATATATTAAAAAACCAATAAAATTATATTAAAATATTATATAAACACAAATTAGTGGTGATTTTATTCTTGAAATACCATTCCAAGGGTCCTTAAGAAAGGATCTAAAGGAGGTCTCCCAAAGAAGAGGTTATCATCTTACCCAACCTATTTCAATTTATCTCTTCTTATAAATCCTAATAATATTTTTTATTCATCATAAAATAGTAACTTAAGTATCCTAAATATCCTAAAATATTATTATGATCATGAAACCACCATTATTCACCCTCTTTTCCATCAAATGGGAAGTGAAAGTTTCACTCGTGTGTACTTATATATTACCACCTCCACGTAGAGATACAATTCATTTTTCATAAACATATTTCATGGATGGTTATTATTATGGGTTAAAAGTTTATATATGATATGTATGAAATAATTATTATTATATAATTATAATATCATATCTACCTTCTTAACTTCCAATTTGTTGGAAAATGATAACGTCGCTAATGCGTACGTGTGGAATACCACCTCCACGAAGCGTTGATTTTTTTTTCAATTTCAATTTACATGGATGGTGGTAAGGATATATTTAATGAATATATATTATATAATAATGATTCTTGGTAAGTGAATTAATATTTACCTTTCTTTCATTCCATCCTTTAAAAATTAAAAATATCGTTCATGCGGACGTACGACTTACCCTCTCCATGAATGGTGTGATTCATTTTTATGTCTATATACTTTTTGGATGAATAAATATATATGATATGATATTTAAATAATGAAAAAAATTATAGAGATTATGGAACCATGATCAATATATAAGGACCATAACTATAAAACTAAAATTCTCATGAAAAACAAAACAATTAACACCTAAAAATGATAATTTTAACAAGGAATTATTAATAAATGGGTATTGAAATGTTATAAGGGGGTCATATATGATATTATAAGTATGTATATTATTTTTTTATTTAATTATAATAAATTTAAATTTATTATACAGGATGTTAGAGCACTTTCAAAGCAAGTGGAACTTAAATTAAGAGTTTTATATTGCAACATCATTATTTACTGAGTTTTTTTTATGATTAAGTTTCCAATGATGTAATTTCATGATATAACTCTAAATAATATCATAAATTTTCTTATAATCTATTTATTTCTATATAATAGATGTTTTCATTTCATTTTCCTCTCACTAATTACTCAAGATTTCCCAAAAGAATAATTTTAAGAAAAAATCAACTTTATTTATATTTTTAGTTGAAAATCATTTTTCTTCCATGTCCATGTTTTCTAAAAATGTTTTAAAGAATGTTTTTATTATCATATGATTGTTTAAAGTAATATTTATCCATTATTGACTTTTTAAATTTTTTTTCTAAAATTAATCTTCTTGTTGTTTTTTGAATGAGGTACTTTTGACTTTTTACCAAAAATGTGAAAGGAATATTTGTTTTAATGTAAATCATATAAATGTAATTTTTTGACAGCATGAGAACTCAATTATTTGAAGATTACTTGAAAACTTTACATGTTTATTTTCAAGGATAAGTTTTTCATTAATATTTGGTAAATTTTGAGATTTTAATGAAGTGATTTTAAAATGAAAAGGTTATTTTCATCAAAAAATATTCTAGATATATTTTAAATACATTTTCATCTAAAATGGAATACTTTGATATTAATTATGATTTCATGGGGATATAATCCAATTATACCACCCAATTTTATTCTTTGTATGGATTATGATGATTATGATTTAAGGATCATTCTATAAAACTTGTTTCATTCCCATGAGTTAAAAATGTTATGATAAAACCTTCTTGCAACCAATTTATTTTACATGGGTTATGATATGATGAAATTTTTATGGAACTCATTCCATTTCCATGGTTTATGATATTATAAATGGTTTATGATCTTATAGAACACACATGTATAATTTTTATTATGTGATGGGTGGTCCTCAAATTATATATCCCTTTAATTCATTAGGTAAAGATGAACATCTCATGAGATAATAAGGACTTAAATGTGGAGAAAAACTAGTTTAGTAAGGGACAATATTCACTATGATAGTCTTGGGAGTGAAACTTGAGTAAAAATATGATTAAATTGGAATTGAACAAAATCCACTATAATAGCATTGGTTGTAATCCTTAACAAAGGAAATGATTTCTATTCTTATGTGTATACCAAAGAATTATGTCTTATGCCAATGTTATGATCTTAGGGCTCATGTTCTATGCTTCATTTTTATTTCATGTCTTATGAACTACTAAGATTTATTCCATGAATCAAAATTATGATCCTTGATATGTAGGGTATGGTTTTTAAAATGTTAAGCTTATGTTATAATACCCTTATTATCATGTATGTTTAAGTGATCATTTCTATCTCCCTTGTTTACCCTTACTGAGCATCAGATCTCACCCTTTCTTTTTTTTCTTCATTTTCCCTAGGTTATAAAGAATTTTTATGTATAATATGTTTAATAATGGTTATATTTATAAATAACTTAGTGGTAGATGATGTAGATATCCTATGAATAAGTTTTTTGTATATCCATGTTTCCAAAGACACTAGAACTATACTATTTTGATGTGGATTGTAATGTTATGTATTGAAAATTCATCTAATAAGAGTGATATTTCTGTATGAAAGTATGGGTCGCTATAGTTGGTATCATAGAAAGGTTTATTTACCTTTATAAACTAGTATGAGAAATCTTTAGCGAGAACACACTTCTGGAAATTTTCCCTATACACATGGTTTGAAATTGTGGGTATAGCCCTTGAAACCATGGGTATAGGCCATACCCACAGTTTTAAGGAACCATGGGTAACCAAGGCATCGGTATAACTTTGAGCTATACCCACAGTTTTAGAAACAATGAGTATAGGTCCAATCCACCATGCCATTAACCTATACCCATGGTTTTTAAAACCACGAGTATAACTTTGACAAAATACGCGGCCGCGAGATTCAATCCCTAGACTGCCCCTTAATTCTTTCTACACCAAAACACTACTCCATTTTGATTATTGGAATATAAGTATATATTTACTTATATATATTTATATAAACCGTGGATATGGGTAAAAGTTTTTGGGAATAGGTATTCCCACAATTTTTTTTGTGTCCCACGAATTTTTTCTCTCCCGCCATAATATGAGAAAGATATAGCCATGGTTTTGAAAAAACGTGGGTATAGGTCTTCAAAAAAAACCCTATACCCACGTTTTTACAAGAAAAATGGGTATAGGTCTCAAAAAACAACCCTATACCCATGTTTTCTTAAAACTATGGGTATAGGTATTCAAAAACAACCTATACCCATGGTTCTACAAGAACAATGGGTATAGGTTCCCATACTATACATATACCTATGATTTTGGGAAAACTGTGGGTATAGGGACATTTTATAGTAGTGATACTTGGGATAATCCTATGTATAAGATAATTTCCTAAGTTATGGTAAATAAAGGAGTGTGGTTTTCTTATAATTACATCCATGTTTGGATACTACAAGTGGAAATGGTTTTGAAAAAAATTCATCTATGGGTAATAACCCCAAAAATGTTTGGTCAAGTATAATTTGACCATCATTCCGGTGTATGGTGAGTGTTCCATTACTATTATCCTATTTTGAAACTCTTAGGGGGATATTATTGGGTTAGTTGAAATTTTCTTTACAAAACATCATGAATGATTTGAATAGATGATAAACAAGGTTAAAATTTAGGTGTCATAGATCAGAAAGAAGGTTTCATGATTTAGAAATTCTATAAATTATTTTTCATGATTAAGTGGTTTTACATTGTGATTATTGTTTCCCACACTATACCTTTTGGTTTTAGTATATGGATGGAACCCAAAGGAACCATGTTAATGTTAAATATGATGTATAATGAAATGATTGTCCTCAAGAGAAACCAAATGTTATGGGAGTTGGAATGAAAAATATTATTGCTTTTATAATAAAAATTTCTCAAGATATGAATCATGCTACGATTCCAAATAAGAAAAGGGGGTAATAACATTCTATGAGTCCTTTATGAGGCAAAATCAACCTTATTTTAATGAGCCCACTGATCCACTAGTTTCTTCATAATGGATCGGTACCACTGAAACAATATTTTTTTATCTAATATTTAGAGAATGAAAAAATTATTTTATCTATTTATCATTTGGAAGGTGAATTATATCAATGATTTACTATAATCATGAAAACAAAAAAATGGGAAGAAATTGAATCCATGGAGTGGGATGAGTTTAGGAACATATTTTTTAATAAGAACTTTGATTTTATTTTTTATATGAAAATAGATAAGGAATTCCTTGAGCTAAAATAGAATGATGATGAATCAATTAGTACCTATGAGTAAAATTTTACAATACTTATGAGGTAGTCTTTTGGTACTATAATCCAAACTAAAATTAAGGTTGATCAATTCTTCAGTTTCTTAAAACCAATTCTCTAAAGGGTGTTATCCATAAGAGTATTTAGTAGATATGAAGAAATCATTTGATGTGATATTAAGGTTGAGATGGATATTGTATTTCCCATTAATATCATGGTTTTGATAAGAAAATAAATATGTAATTCAAAGGAAATTATAAAAACCATAAAGAGAAAAAGTTAAGTTTTCCTTTATGATCAATGAATGGAAAGAAACATGGAGGAATATTTATTAAGGTACTGGTAAATGGTTTAAGTTTGGAAATCAATTACTTCTAGAAATCAAATTTTGAAGTGATGGGAAGAAGAATTTTGCTAATTATGGGGAAAAAGTACCACATAATGCACCACCCACACTTTTGTGTTTCAAATGTAATAAGTACAGGCACTATGCAATCCGGTTCTCAAATTAAAATTTTAATGATAATGATCGATGTTAGAAACCTATTATATCCTGAGACAAAGGGAAGTATCATTCAATCATTATTGCTGATGAGGGGTATGATAATGATGTGGTGAAAGGTACACTTACTATCCACTCTAGAAATGATAATGTCTTATTTGATTATGGATCTACCCACTATTTTATATTTGGAGAATATTATAAGGGTATCATAATACCACCCTAATGATTAGATGTTTAATTATAAGTGAAAACTCCTAATGGTATGATGATCATATATCAAGTATATGTTTCTTCTCTGGTTGAAGTTTGGGGGAATGCGCTTCCTAAAAATCTCATTATTCTCCCCATAGTTGAATTTGGTTTTATCTTAGGAATGGATTGAATTTCATTACATATATCCCACATCAATTTTGGAGTAATGGAATTCATGTTTGATACTTTTAACCAACCTATGACCATCTATCAGTGTGATGATAAATATTAACTTTCAATGGAAATAACATACATTACATGGGTCTTGATTCTTATTCAAAAGGGGTGTTTATCTCAAATGGACGGGGAGAAATTCAACATTGAAGATATTCTTATTGTGTGAGAGTTTGATAATGTATTTCTAGAATATATTCCTAATTTTCTACAAAATTGTGAAGTTAGGTTTTCAATAGAACTCATACCTGGTACTACACCTATTTCAAAAAATTCATATATATTTGCCTCAATTGAGTTATAGGAATTGAAGAAGCAACCCCATAAGAATCTTGAAAAGGGATTCATTCTACTAAGTTCATTACCTTGTGGTGCACCTATTTGTTTTCTTAAGAAGAAAAATGGATCAACATGGCTCTGCATTGATTATCGGGAACTAAATAAGATCACTATCAAGAACAATTATCTTCTACCCTGTATTGATGACTTGTTTGATCAAAAGTGTGGATCTCAATAATTTTACAAGGTTTACCTTCATTCTAGATATCATCAATTTAGGGTAAAGAATAAGTATATACCCAAGACAACATTCTATAAAAGGTATTGAATTTATGAATTTATAATGTTTCCATTTAGTCTTACTAATGACTATGTTATCTTCATGGATTTAACGAATAAAGTCTTTCGAGATTATCTTGATTAGTTTTTGGTAGTCTTCATAGATGATATTATTATATATTCAAAAGGCAAGAAAGAGTATGAAGATCACTTGAGGATTGTAATGAACACTCTAAGGAAGGAGAAGCTATATGAAAAATTTACCAAGTGTAAAATTTGGCTACAAAAAGTTTCATTTTTGGGTCATATAATCTCAACCAAGGGTATATTTGTGGATCCATCAAAGATAGAAGTTATTGAACATTGGACTAGACCAACCACTATGACTAATATTCATAGTTTTCTTGGTTTTTATGAATATTATAATTTATTTTTAGAGATTTTATCATGGTTATATAATCCACTCACCAAGTTAACTCAGAAGGGAGCCAAGTTATTTTGTTAAGAAAATTTCAAGGAGCTGAAGAGAATGTTAGTCAGCGCACCCATGCTTACATTACCTCTTAGTAGAGAATGGTTTGTAATCTATATTGATCCATAAAATAGGGGACAAAGATTCATTCTCACGATGAAATGGTGATAACTTATGTCTCATTCTATTTGAATGTTCATGAGAAAAATTACCTAACTCATGATTTGGATTTAGCTATGGTATTTTTTTCACTAAAGATATAAATGCATTATATTTATGGAATAAGGAGTGATATATATATCGATCATGAAAGTTTAAATAACATATTTACTCAAAAAGAGTTGAATATGCACCAAATAAGATAGTTGAAGTTGAATAAATAATATAACTACTCAATACATTACCACCCTAGGAAAGAAAACATGGTGGTTGATGCTTTGAGTCAAAAGGATAATGTTATATTATCTATAAAGAGGATCACATAAGATAAAATATTTCTATATTTGTAAAGTATGGATCTAGAAATATTAAAGGAAAGGGATAACTGTTATATTTCTTAAATGAATGTTTAACCATCTATCCATGTGAGGATTAAATAGGCAAAGAAGAAATATGTGGAACTGTAGAAGAAGATAAAAAATGTTCTTGAGTCCAACCTTGATTATGATGGAATGATAAGGTTCAAAAACCATGTATGTGTTCCATACATACCATATTTAAAGAAGGATCTATTATACGAAGCTCATAGTTCATCATTCTCTATTCATCTTGGAAGTAAGAAGATGTATAGAGATATGAAAGAGTATTTCTAGTGGGACAACATGAAGAGATATATTACAGAGCATATATCTCAGTGCTTGGTATGTAATAAATTTAATTTCATGATCAGACCTATCAGGGCCTACCTATCCAGTGGTAAGCCGAGTGTGAGATCCCAAGCCCACCTCCAATAGGCCAGGGGTTGGCAACAAGTGTCATGTAGGCATATCACACACATGGGAGACCTTTTCTTAAGGTACTTGTAGGCACACACACATCTCCAAATTCCCATACAATTATTAAAGATAAATAAAAATAATACCAATGCATTCATATATCTAAATCCCACAATCATGGTATGAAAAAAATACTAGGAATAATAAATGGATAAATACAATACCACCAAAAACTGTAAAGAAGTCCAACCTACTAGAATGAGGGGACTACAGTCAAATGTGGCACTTGGTATGAACCATGTTCTATCTATCCCAATTATACCCTGTCTACTTCCAATCCTCCATGTAATCTATCATATGAACCATCTTTTATATAAGACATTACATGTTCGGGGAAAGTCCATATAGGGGCGAGTATAAAAATATATAGTATGACACCCTAGAATCACTAAGCATAAATAATCAAGTTAGTAGTTAGCTCATCACAAGGCAATGTCAATCAGAATATGATATATACTATAATAATATCCAAATATACTCACAATAGACACTAATTCCCAGCATAAGGTCACAACCACAAATCCATCCATGGATTCATGATTAAGGTATAAGATAATGCTCATCTGGGAGAACTCAGTCCACGATCTAGGTAACAATGATGGTTCTTATTTGAGAGGTCATTCTCATCGAGTATCACTGGGAATAATCACATACTAGAAGTTATAAGATATTTATACCTAGGTATAGAATCACACCCAAGTTCATGAGGGACACTGAAAAATCTATTTGGATTAACCAGCTAAGTAGGGGATCAATGCCCATGTATGTTGGTCACACCGATACCTCAAACCCTACCTAGGAAAGAATATATGATAGAGGTTCCCACCTAGGGCTACATGGGGGATTCATAAAACTATATCCAAGACTAAACCCATATAGGGGATCCCATCCTATGCTTAGTACATGATTTCTCACTCTAACCAAATGAGATATAAACTAAGGGAACTTACCCTAAGGAAACTGGTGTATACTGAAGAGAGAAAGGGTCTCAAGCCATCTTGGAGAATGTACATAGAGTTTAATGGTAGTACTCAGTGTGTCTCACCTTCCCTGGGTTTTCCCATGTGCTTCAAGTGTACCTCAAGTTGTTACCATGTACTTTGTTTGTGCTCATGTACCAATCCATGTCTCTATACTTGGTCGTGTCTAAGTACCGAGTCGTTACCATGTACTATAGTCATGATTGTGTACCTAGGTGTGCCAGTATACCTAGTCATGTCTGTGTCCATGAACCCTATTGATACACATTGATTTTCTAGGCTATTTTACATGATGTGTGATACTTTATTTCATGTGTAAACTCTAGCCATTACATATAGGTCAACATAGAGTGTGTCCTTCCGTTACGTGCTGTGTAATGTAGGATTTTATTGAACATGTAAGTCTTCATATGTCATGTTCTCATGATTATTCCACTCCTATTTCCATCACCTAATCCATTGATAACCATGAGTTTAGGGTCATTGATCTCTTCCATCTCTAGTTGTCTAGATTTTGGCCACTCCATTCACAACCCAAAAACTGTGACATCTTACCATTACCACATGTAAAACTGTGAATAGGAACATTGATTCAATCCTGATACTGATCACCTATGAATTCTCCTCCAACAAATCCTCTCTCAATCCCTAGGGTTATGCAGCTAACCCTGGGGATTTTACATAAACACATATTTATAGAGGAGTTAATTAGGTTATGATCTAATTAAAACAATTAAATAAATATAATAATTTATTTAATTATTTTTCCTATGATGGTGCCCAAGCCAAACATATGACGCGTACAAATATTATGTTGTACCTATGGTAAAACCTATATTTTGGGCTCAATGAAAGTCTCAAATTTCCATCATGTGTCCCTATTTGAGAGTAACTCCACCATTTTAGTAAAAATATGGGTGCGTTATATTGATATATTTAATATTTTTATAATATCAACATTGGGATCAATAAGCCTCATAATCTCATACCATCTTAGTGCCTAGTTGTGAAAATATTATTAGAAATATTATAAAGATTTACATAGAAAATAAAAAGATGTTATATTATCCCCACCTTAGGGATTTCTATCCTAAAAAGTGAAATATAAAAAAATAATACTCAAAGAGATGGGGGTACTGAGCTCTCATCTGGGTATCTTGTGACTAAGTGATCGACTGATGATTCCTATGCTACCACCAGACATGCACTAATAAAATTTCTCACCCATGGAGGATATTATCCTAATGATCCTCGATCTCTACTAGAAGATCTAAAAAATTATATCCATCCTCAATTTCTTGTTGGCCCCAATAGATTACATGTGATGGGTCATGTATGTACCACCTTAGTTGTGACATGTGGAAGACATCATGTACTCGGTCTAAATATGGCGGTAGAGCCAAGTGGTATGCCACCTTGTTGACTCTACATAATTTTTGGAAGGAGATAATGAATATTAGAGATTTCTTATCACCTTTGAAAAAACTACACAATTCATGTTGAGGTGAGACCTTTAGGAACATATGGTCTCCCTCCTCAAATTCCAAAGGCCACCGCCATCAGACAGTATAGGAATTTTAACAGCTTTGGGTAGTCTTTATTCAATCATGGATTATCCAAAAATTCCTTATTTTAGCTCAATTGAACTCTAGGAACATGAGTGTTGAATCATATAGATCAATCTAAAATAGTGGTGACCAGTAGAGTCTCTTATACAAGGCCTCAAATGGTTCCATACTGACGGTGGAATGGTAGATATTATTGTATGAATACTACACTAAGGGCAGGCGATCCTATCAACTACAAAAAAAGTATAACATGTATGATCACAACATGTACTCTAGAACATAAATGGTTTTCTTAGTCTAGCCATCCGTCTAGGGGTAAAATGCTATTCTCAAACACAACAGAGTCCCAAAGGCCTCCTATATTCCTCTTTATAATCATGATGTGAAGCATGAGTCATAGTCTAAAATGATTGTAGGTGTTTAAAACACATACCATCCCCAGAATAAGGGTTGTTTATTTTAAAAAATGAAGCAACCCCACCAATGGGATGATTTAGAAGCCAAGGGAGCAAGTGTGTGTAACTTCTAGTCACCACACAACTCTCTGTTTTGGTGTTCAACTAACTTGCATGCGAAATGTCATTTCAAAGAGTCAAAGTTTCATGGGAATCCTTAAAGATCCCAATCTATGTAAATCTAGGGTCATAAAACATTTGTTTCATGTACAACACCTTGTTTACTAGTGTGAAATATTGTTTCATGGGAAAGAACCACTGATAGATGGCCTTACGTGATCCCATACCAATAAAAAATACAATGAGAGCATGAAACCACTTTGAATGATGCATGGAGGGTTATGCACCAAAATCTGCCCATTTCGACCTTAAATAGAGAACCCCCCATTTGGGGGATATCACTAGAAGTCGAACTGTCATCTATCGCTCATGAAAACCCCTATTCTATGACATCAAAAAACTTCAAACATTTATGGATTCCAAAAGGTAGAGAACTTGTGCGACTGAACTCACATGGTACCCAACTTGGCCTAACTTTTGTTTTAGATTTCCTCATGAAACTTCTCTTAAAGGATAGGTGGTAGTGCATAATATAAACAACCTTTGAATATCCTCAATATTCATGTGAATCTAAAGGTTGCGTGAATGTATTACTCCAAATATCATGCAGTGGCCTTGTGATAAAACCCATGGTTTGCATAACCCCATTTTTACACACAACTATAGAGTTACACACAAAAACCTCCAGGTCCTCAACACTTTTCTTCCTTCTGTAAAACATTGTTGCGTGCAAGATGAGTGTCTAATTGGATATTACCCATTCAAACTCAGTCCATATATGCATTAATATTATGCATAATCGATGTCATCAATCCTCATGTCTAGCCTCTTTGATTCAAGCACGACCTGGATAGTTGCAACACCTCTTGATCCTAAGAATAATAAACCTAACACCTTTTACTCCTAATCATAGGTACCCTAAAACCTATTTATTATAAGCACATGTACACTAACATCGGGATCCCCATATGAAACTTCACCATGGTAGTGTTTACTCCTCACGGCACCCAAAGGCATCTACATGGTATACACATAATCCCAAAAGGTGGCATCATCAAGGGAAAATACCCACCTTTCCTCATAGGTGGTTCTCATGCTTTAAACTTCTCTCCTACTTGGATATGGTCTATCTAGGTGTAGAATTATCTCACATCCAATTTGAATGATGTAAAAATTCCTAGCCCCATGTCCTATTTGTATGATGTTAAACTATGAAACAACATTCTCAAAACATGATGTTAAATTATAATCTTACCCTGTGTGATGAAAACATGATGACCTGTGTATAACTGATAAGGGATAACCCCCAACCTCCTACCACATGGGATGAACACATGATACCCCATTTACGATCATCATGGGATAAAAACTTATTCCCCACCCTAGGATGAGACACCTATGATGAACATATTATATATGTAATGACAAAAACATCCTTCCCCACTATGGAATGAAACTTCTACACCAGAAATCCCATATGAATAATCCCACACAATTCCCCATTGACACTCCTTATACAATGTGAGCATCCTTACTACAAGAAATTAAACCGTATGGATCAGTCCAATCACACAACCTTAACTTGTGGCATTGAACTACTTGAGTTTTGATCTCTGTTTCCAAATAGGGTATATAGGATGCCTCCTTAAGGTTCAATCCTGACATCTCAAAAAATCTAGGATACCTCCCGGAGGTTCAATCCTGAAACCCCAACATTACCATAAAATATACATGTATTTTTCCTAGAATATTATAACTCTAAAGTGTGATAATCCCCCCCCATGGGGGAATTTTATCCCTCACTAACATCATACCTAAAAGTGTGACCATTTTCCCTATGGGGACACACTGAAAACATATCCCCACAAGGAATTAGACTTGTGACCCATCTATCCCCACAAGATTTTAAACCTATGACTTGATATATAATATATACATTATACAATAAACATGGTATTCTCATGGTAAAAATACTTGGAAGTTTTACACCCCTGGTGTCAACTACCTTGTGGCCGAAAAGATATGACTTGGTTTTCGTGCCTAATATGCCTCATATGAGAGATTACTTTGACTTCAAAAGGGGAAGAATTTATTGGTTCCCAATATTCCAAACATCAAGAAATGCTTATACATGTCCAACGTTACCATATAATTTGATTGCAGGTTACAGACCTATCAAGATAGAAGCATCATAATTAACCAGTGTCCACCTCCAAATGGAACTAGGAATGAGTTTCACAAACATGACTCAAATATATGAGGGAGACTCCGACTAGGAAAAGAGATCCAAGGAAGAATATAAGGAAGGAGGAACTGACATCCCATCATCCCATTTTGACTAAGGAGCCAACATCACTAACCATGGTGGTTGAGGAGACCCACATTTGGAAAGAAGGTATGTGGGGTGATAAAGAGTGAATTTGTGTGCACTAAAGTGTAAAACATTAGAAACAATGGTGAACCTAACCTGAAAGTATTCTCCATAGATATTAAGTAGATCATTAATGTTGGGAACCATCATATTTGAGAATGATAGGATCCAGATATCAGGTTATAAGCCCCCACTAAACAAATGGTGGGCCTGGTGTGAGACGCTTCTCCTACAACTTGGAAAAGTGAAGAATGTTGGGAATTTCCAGTCTAAGACATTGCCAATGTAGATCCTTCTTCCACCTCAAGGGAGTAATAATAACATTGGACGTGTTGGGAATCTCTTTTAGTGGGAAAACGCTGACGGTTGACTCCATGTACATTATAGGACTCAAGCCACCAAAAACACATAAAGACCCACCGCCAACAGGTGTGGGGGTAGGGGAAATAGTAGTGAAAAAATCCCACACCACTAGACACCTTCCATGATGGGAACTCCTTCCATGACTAATAGGCACCCTCACCCAATCTCCCCTTTTAAGATTCTCCAGTGAAGGGTCATCAATTCCCTTGTTTGTCTATAAATCAAGAAGGGTTCATCCCAAACATGGATATGGATAAAAAATAACTAGAATCCATGGAACCATTCCAACACCACCACCCATGAGGTCTACACTGGGGGCAACCCCCCTAGTCACACTGATGAACTATTTTGGGAGTCTCTCTCTAGAACACTCTGATAGATTCTTCTCCTAGGCCGATGAAGTAGGGGTTTTATAGGTTACACCCACAAATACCACCACCCATGATCCAACAAGAGAGATCCCAATTAGCCACACTGATGACATCAATCAGCCATGCATGTTAAAAAAACAAGCCTATTCCATCCCTACTCCACCGACCTTGATCCAGAACACCTGACACCAACCCCGAGGGATGGATATAAATTCTATCCATCAGGAGGCCACTTCCCCAGCTCTATTTCCCACCAACCACTATCGAAATATCTTATCTACCCCCATGACTACTTTATGGGGCCCCATCTTCACCTGATTGGAATCGAGAGCTGAGATACCCAATAGGATGGTTGGGTTGACTCTCCCTATAATATACACCACTAGAAACCATCACAGACCTTCCTATAATGAAGAATTTCCCTGTGGAGGTCCTCCCCTCACTACCACAAATTGGTGTGAAGGTCCTACCCATGATGAATATTTTCCCTTCTCTAAAAATCCATCATGGGGTAGGAGAAAAAAACACCTATGGGGGTTTTTCCCGTGGTGCATGACACAATGCAGATGAAACAAATCTTGGAGACTCTAAACAAATTGTTATTGGATAAATCCTACACTATCAGAGGCCAAACCATAGAAAACATTATGTCACTATCAATCTTTCAGAATCTAAGACAAAAAATGACTTAATGAAGGGACCTTCACCTTTGCTACTAGAGCTTGGGGCATAATCCCATCAGCTATGACTAACGATCCCTAAGGATGAGGTTCAAAATATCCCCAAATTCATCTATAGGTACATATATATGGATGATGTTTTGGCCTCCTTTCATGGAATCACAATGAAACTATCTATTACATCATCATCTTCCCTCACCTCAACCTCTACATTAGAATTTAGAGAGATGTAAGGGTCTAGATTGACACCCTTAGATGATGGTGAACACTCCACTAAGACCTAGAGATATGTTTTCAATCTTGTTCATAAAGATTATGTGAACACCCCATCCACATGGACATGATATTGAAGTTGGACCTGCCTAACAAATACATTCAAATATTCAGGGGATGGTTGGATCATGTGAAAATGTACCTTCCAAAAAGTTAGCAGCAAAGTAGTTTTTTATCGGTGCCACCTCCAGTTTCCCAAATAGTTCCATCCAGAGATTGGGATTATTAGGAACATGATAATCCTATAGGTAATGAAAAAGAGGAATTTTGGGGGATCCTAACAATTGACCACCTACCTATCACATTCTAGCCTCCTATAAACCTAAATTTTATCATCCTCAAGTCCCTTATTGAGGACCAGGTAGCATGCTTATTCTAGAATATTTTGATAATGCTCAACCGCCTTTAGGAATTCCATGTGACCAAACTAGGAAGCCATGAAAATATCGATTCCATCCACCAATAGTGAACAAGGGTTGAAATCGCAGTGCTCTCGATAGCTTGGTGCCCTGAATTGTATGGATATCACTTGAATTTCTAGTATACCTGCATCTAGAGCCACACTATGCTTCAACAAGTCATGGAAGAGTCATATATATATATGTGTAGATTAGAGGTTGGGGGTAGTACGCTACCATCCATTTCATCCATATCCCATGATAATAATAGGATTATTAGTCCGACCCACCCACTAATGGTGAAAGTTATTCTCTAACAACTACTATAGTGAATGTCATAACTATTGAACCTCTCAAGGATCCAAGAAATCAAACCACTAAAATGGGTAATGATAGGGAGAAACCTCCCCAAGGGGTGACATCATACTAAAAATACCCCCCAATAGGAACTCACACTCATCAGTAAATACTAGTATTGGGACTTGGGAGTCCAGCCAATGAGACATTTTCACTTGCTCACTGATATATCAAAAAAATGCAAGAGGCCTTCTAAGCCCATAGGGCCATCCAATGTCACACTAGAAACTAAGTTAGATGCTAGGTTGGTCGCTTTTCTCAAGGATATAGAGGTATACAAGAGGATAATTACTGATCTTATCTTTGAGTAGCATCCTAGTTATGAAAATGTAAAAATAGACTTTGTCTCTCCTCCCGCTGGACACCCAGTCCTTCTTGGCCAGGCACCTAGATTTGAACTAAGTGGCATCATGAATCTGATCAGGATAGAAGATAGGGGCTATGAAAAAAAAAAGATATGAGTCACCCACTCTACGCAAGCAACATGATTATCCACCTCGAGATCAAGGCCTCTCTGCTTTCTGGGCCGATGAGCCAGCCAGAGCACTGGTCATAACAAATCCTTATTAGGATGATGTGATAGATACTCTTGTTAACCATTTTAAGTCTCTATAAATGAGTCAAGTTTCAATCCCACCTGAAGGAAAGTTGTATCCAACATGGGTAGACTAGATTCACCCACTGATAGAATTTGAAAACCACAACTTTTCCTCATATAACAGGAAAGGTGATCCAATGAAACATCTGGCCCACTTTTCCTCATGGAGAAACCCAATATTAGAGTCTAAAATAGATGTAAGCTGCCAAGCTCTAGTGTTTCATCCAAACTATAGAAGGAGATACATTTTTTTGGTACAACCAGCTTCCCCCATGGTCCATTTTTGGTTGGGAGGGTCTATGTAGGTAGTTCCTCTACCAGGTCATCTCCACCACATAAAAGACCAGTATTGAAGACCTCTCTAAATACAAGAAGAGGGTTGATGAGTGAGTTTTAAACTTTATCACCCAATGTAAGGGGCTCACATACTCACTTTATATAAAACTTTATTAGGAGAATATGTTAACAATGTGTGTGGAGAATGTCAAAGATAAGCTGGTACCTACCCTTATCTCCACGAATTATCAAGGTGAATTTCAATAATTCTTCAAGAAATATCAGTTTCTAAAAGGATCCTTATAGTTTACTAAGCATCAGTTACACCCTTTACCCCTTCTAACTCACCTATGAAGACTTGTGAAAGTATAAACTATAACGCTCCAAGATTTTAAAATAGAAACATTATCTTTGATAGAATATATGACATGAAAAAATAATATTAGAAGATAATTTAACAAAACTAAACTTTATGATTTATTTATTTATAAATAAATTAAATCTCTTTGATATATTATGATGCACACAATTTTGGGTTTAAATGAAACATGATACTCTATTAAAATGTTATTATTTAAACATGACAATTATAACCTAACCATTAAGTTATAGGGTATAAATAGGAAGAACTAAATTATGAAAATTAGATATTTTAAACATGTATAAAATAAATTCAATGGTTATATATTAATTATAAATAAAATAAGAACCATTTGAAAGCAAAAGATCTATTTTCTGAAAAACAATATTTTTCTAAAAAGTGATTTAGTCAAGTTTTGTGTACATAATTTAAAAATAAATTTTACGACTTTTAAAAAATTTATTTTAAAAAATGAAATTTATTTTTGAAATATACATTTCAAAATTATCTTTGGGTAAATTTTAGATATTTATTTATAAGATTAATTTTTAGTGAATAGTGAAAAATACAGATTATAATTAAAAACTACTTTTTTTAAATTATTTACAAGGATAAATTATATTTTAAATTTGTTTTAAAGTAATATTTGTTCATTTATTTTAATATTTAACTAATTTAGGTAATCATAATCATTTTCATTTTTAATTTTGATATAAAAACATTTTAAAATTTTCAAATTTCTTCTTTAGAAAAACAGTTTTTGTGATGCATCTATGGGTTTAATTTTAAATTGAATTATGATAATTATGTGAACTAAATTTGTAAAAATTTAATCCATATTTTTAATCAACATAATTAATATTATCTAAAAAGTTCATATAAATTTTTTATCATAATGAATAGTTTAAAAAGTAAAAATTAATTACCATGGTTGAGGTGAAAATGGGTTTATCAGAGGATTAAACTAAGATAAGGATTTTAAAATGACCTAAAACTTATAAAAAACCCATTTTGTGGACTTATTTAGACCTTATCAACCATAATGGTAAAAAATGAATCATTTTTTATGCTTTTAGAATGATAAAAACGTGGGTATCACTTTATTTTTTCATAACATCCATGTTTGTCCTCTCCCCACTAATAAAAGACCACCCCTCTTCTCCTGCCTTCACACTTCCAAAAAAATTTGGATTATAAAATAAATAAAAAATTACCACCCTTAATTCCATCCATACATTCTAGAGGCCTTATTTTTATTATTAAAACCTATTAATAAGGCTTTACGTATGAACCTAAAGAGGCTCTCTAAAGAAGAGGTAAAATTATTAAACGTGTACATTTGTTTTATTTCTTATTAAAACTCCTTCAAACCATCTTAAAATTTGATAAAATATAAAAATATAGTATCATATATAATTATATGTTATTATTTTAATGTAATAATCTTTATCCATCTCCAATTATATCAAATGGGAAATGAAACTGTAGATCATGTGTACGAAAAACTACCGCCTCGCAAACCTATGTAATTTGATTTCCATCACCACCTTTCAATACTGGATATAATGATGGATTTCAATTTTGTATATGATATTTATGAAATTATTATACTTTTAAAATTATGATATCAGATATACCTTATTACTTTCCATTTTTTTTGGGGAAACATTAATGTCGCTCGTGTGTGTGGCAGACTACTGCCTCGTGAAGCGATGCAATTCGTTTTTCACTTATGATTTACATGGAAGGTATTAAGGTTAAAATTAATGAATATATGTTATTTATATGAAATAAATATACTTCTGGAAATATAATATCACATTTAACTTCTTACCTTCCTAATCTGTTGGAAAAAAATAACGTTTCTCGTGCGTACGTGTGGACTACCGCCTCCGCACAGTGATGTAAAAATGTTTTTTATTTTATTTTTTCATGGATGGTAATAAGGATGGATTTAATTAATATAAATTATATATATAAAATAATAATGATTCTAGTAATGTGAATTAATATTTATTCACCTTTCAATACATCCATCAAGAAAAATGGAAACAACGTTCATGCGTACGGACGACTTACCGTCTCCATGAATAGTGTAATACATTTTCTGTCACTAACTTTTATAGATTATTATAAATACATATATAATGAATTTATATGATATTTATATCAATTTTAACATTCTATAGATAATTTATTTATGATAAAAGTAAAAATACTAAAATTAGAAAAGCAAAATATACATGAAAAAGGAAGCAATTATCACTCAAAACAATGATTTTAACAAAGAATAATAAATAAATAGGACATAAAATACTATAATTAAATCATATATGGTATTAAATATAAGAGTATGGTTTTTAATAGATATATAATAAACCTATATTTATTATTTAGTAGGATCAGACACATATAAAGGATTCCAAACCTGAGGTAATTGTTTCTCATCTAACTTTTACTTTCATGAAACATTTTCCATATTCACCACTTATTAATTTATGTAGTGTATATAATGAACCTTTTATATGTTATATAATGAATCTATTTATCTTCATGATATTCAAATTTTCATCTTATGTCATTCCTTTCATGGGGCTTAAGATTCAAAAGTTACCAAAGTGGTAAGAGATTTATGTTTCAATCTCATTTTAATCAGGATTGTTTATAATTGAATTTACATTAAAGTAAATTATTTGATAATTGTCTAATAAAACCATTTAATTTTATTATCATATATTTATTTATGAAATTTTCATGTAATATTACCATATTCCTCTCTTTGTCACTTAAAATTATTGAAAAAAATGTTTTTAATATAATCTGACTTTATTTTTATCTTTGGTCAAAAATATTTTTTCTTCTAAATCTATATTTTCTAAAAATGTTTAAAAAATATTTTTAAAATTATCCAAATTATTTATTACAGAAATTTTTATCCATTTTTAACTTTTTATAGATTTTTTAAAGGAATCTTCATGTAATTTTCCAAACAAATCTTGTTTGGTTTTTATAGTATTTATATTTGTCAAATACATAAATACTTTATTATAATTATGATATATAGGGAATATGTTGTAATTATAACATTCTTTGTCATGACCCGACCCTACCCAGGCTCGAGCCGCAACTACCCCAAGCCCACCTCCATAGGCCAGGGGCTGGCGACCAGCACTGAAGGCACAATAACTCGGGGAGGCCTTCACCTAAGTACCTGTACACACACATGTAGCACACTCAATGCAAAAGTGCAGAGTAAAAGGAAGAACAAGCAAAGAAAAGGGGCAAATGCTATATATAAACCACAAAGTGCATCGACCTCTACAAATACAAAGAAAGATGAAGGTACACTGAAAAGAAAAGGGTCAAAACATGCGCCCCAAACAGAGAAAGTTCCACAACCCGACAACAGGTAAACAAAAAAAGAAACAGCTGACGGGTATCCCACCTAGAACCCGGCCACGACCACCACACGCGGTCCAAGCTCCCAAGCTCCTACGCTCTACTGAAGTCACACTACACCTGTCTGTCATCTGCAAGGGCACACCAAGTGCGGGAATAGCCCAAGCAGGGGTGAGTACAAAAATACTCAGTAGGATACCCTGAAGGCTCGAGAGATCAACAAAGGAGGTACCGAAGGGTGAGCAGTAGAGCGAATAGGGGAAAGCAAAGGGAGTACAACAGAGAGTCTAGCTCAACCCAACAAGAGGAAAGAAGGTAGACTCATCCAGGCACAAGGAGCTACAAACGGTGAGAAGATAAACTTCTCGTCGAGTCTTCGCTACCTATAGCAGGAGAGTAGACTCGTCCAACCATGAGAAGCTAGACATGGAAAGCACGTGGAATACCCCATGCGTCTTCGCCTCTCCTGGAAGGAGAGTAACCAAACCCAAGAAGTGGGTACCAGAAAAAAGGTATATACATATCCTTATGCTCAATCAAGAGCCCGAACAACGTTGTAAGGGGATCTCCATCCCGTAGCTCAGCCCAAGAAAATGAGTCACCAACAGTCCCAGAAGTAACACCATCGATGCCCAACATCCTGCACGTCTGCCCCGAACCGCAAGACAAGGGCTCAATCACCACACCTCGACACTAAACGCTTTGGGCGGCACTGAATCGCCCGCACGGTTTTAGATCGTGTCACAAGAACGCATCTCAGTGGGGAAAGTTACCCTCATACTTGAGAGTGCAAGGGAAAGTCAACCACACCTCGTCACTGCCCTGCAGTCGAGAGGTATTCTCAAAGTCAAAGACGCCACAACACTGACCCAAAACCAGGGGTCCTGCTCTGGTAATCACGGAGTAAAGCCTCAGACTAGCCTAGTAGAAAGGACTGATCCTGGAATGCCAATGGGTGTCCCACTGCCCAGCCTTGCTGGAGGGTGATTCATAACCAGACATCGGGTGACCCACTGCCCAGCCCTGCTGGAGGGTAAACCGTAATACATCACAAGGCGACCCATTGCCCAGCACTGCTGGAGGGTAAACCATAATACATCATCATGAGACCCACTGCCCCGCCCCACTGGAGGGTAGACCTGGAATAAGTCGACCGATGACCCACTGCCCAGACTTGCTGGAGGGTAGACCTGGAACCAGATGACGGGTGACCCACTGCCCAGCCTTGCTGGAGGGTAGACCCTAATACATCATCAGGTGACCCACTACCCAGCCCCGCTAGAGGGTAGACCTGGAATAAGTCGATAGGTGACCCACTGCCAAGCCTTGCTGGAGGGTAGACCTGGAACTAGACGACGAGCGACCCACTGCCCAGCCCTACTGGAGGGTAGACCCTAAGAGGTCGTTGGGGGACCCACTGCCCAGTCTCTGCTGGAGGGTAGACCCTAAGTGCATCGGGTGACCCACTGCCCAGTCTCTGCTGGAGGGTAAACCCTAAGAGCATCGGGTGACCCACTGCCCAGTCTCTACTAGAGGGTAAACCCTAGAAGTCAGTGAGCACCCCACTACCCAGCTCTACTGGAGGTTAAACCTGAAGAAGTCGATGATTAACCCACTACCCAGCCTCGCTGGAGGGTAAAACTCAGAACTTCTCTGGCCATCTCTACTGGAGGGTGCACCATTGGCCAACTGAACACGGAGTGGGTATCATGAAACCACCCAACTCCAGAACAACTCATCCAAAATAAGTTCAGTGCCTACTCCATCACGGGGTGCCACTAGCACCGCTACTGGCCGATCCATCGAGAACAAAACCAGGGGGAGACCACTCAACCCTGCTGGTCAAACAAATGAACACAGATCCAGGGGAATAAATCCACCCTGCTAGACAAACAAACGAGCATAGAGGGACCCTCTACGTCGCGAGAGGTCAAAGTATGAAAAGCAGAACATGGCACGCACATGGGGCCCACACAACGTGTGGCCCCACATCAACCCCAACTGAGCGCACAAACGTTCTCAGGTACAAACCACACATACCTCCAAGCGCTCCCGTATACTCCCAGAGTATACCACGTTCCAGCCCAAAGGCTATCATGCACACGACACCCAGCGTCAACGCGAAGGCGTGACGTAACAACTCCACCTCAAAGGCCCAGGCACGACCAACCACATCTCGTGAATCATTTATATCACTCTCCAAAGAGTGCACGATCACACGCCAAGGGTCCGCTACAAACATGGTAGGACGAACCACCACCGGAGCACCTTTCATGCTTCGACTTTTAACAAGATCACGCAAGAGGCTCCGCACAACCAAATGGATCACACCGTTGTAATCCTCGCAGAAAAACACGTGAGATCGACTACTTACTCGCCTCCAACGGATATCCGACGGAAAAGACACCAACACCGCCTCATGCCCGAACGGCGTCCCGTGATCCCGATCCTCGGCCCCGAAAATAGTCGGGCACATTGAACCAATGCGATCCCCTCGGGAAAACACGTCAAAAGCACTACTCACTTGAGTGCAACGGATATCCAGAGAAAAATATACGTTCCAGCGCACCGCACACGAGGGGTGCTTCGTGGGACCCACAACCCGGTCCCGAAACTCAACGAACGGACCACACCGTTGCGATCCTCTCAAAAAAGCACACAAGATGGACTATTCACTTGTCCAAAACGGTCGCCCGGTGATAAAGATGGAAAATCAGCCTCGACGCCCAAACGACCCTCGTGGGCCCCGCACCATCATGCCGAATTAGAGCGGGAGGATTGCACCGTTGCAATACCCTCGAAAAAACATCCAGAAACGACTGCTCGCACGCCCAGAACGGACGTCCGATGAAAAAGTCGTGAAACGCTGCACGCAGCTCGAAAGACGGGTCGTGCGGCCCATGCCTCAAATCCAGTCTCAATGCCCGAAACTGCCCTGGAAACCTTCGCCCTGGAGCCAGGGGCACAACGCTGCTGACGGAGCTCAAAACGGACGTCGTATGCGTCCGCACCGCCCAAAACAAGCATCTCGGGAAAAACGTTTGTCCACTTAAAAACACGTCGCGCCTCCGCGACCCCCCTCATTTCGGGAATTTAAATTCCCAAAACCATCTCAAAAACTTCGCCTCAAATCCAGGAAGTCTCTGCCGTAGACGACATGCAAATCGGACACCCGTAGTGGAAGATACGGGTGTCCGAACACAAAGGGGACAATCCCCTTGGGCTGGACCGGCCTGGACCAGCCGGTCTGCCCGTTCTGGCCGGCCCACGGCTCAACCGCGCAGGCCGCCTGAGGACCCGCGGTCCTCCATGAGCAGACCGGCCATGAAGGGCCGGTCTTGGTCACCCGCGGAGACCCGCACACGGCGGGTCTCTATCCCCGCGTTGGGGTCGCACACCGCGACCCCGCGGTCGCCTCGCTCCGGCGCTCCCCCGCGCCCCCACCCCCGGCGAGCTCTGCCTCGCCTCACCGACAGACGCCACGCCCCGCTAAAGCCGAGTGCCCGCCGTCAGCCGCCACCGCTGAAGAGCACCGCCGCGCTGAGGAGCGCCGCCGCCGAAGCCCCTGCCGTCACGCCTCGGACCGCCGGAGCACCCAAACCGGCCGGAAACCGCCGGGACAACCCAAAATTCCCGCAATCTTCGCCGGGCCGCTGCAGCCTCCTCGCAACTCAGATTTACAAACCGAAAAGAGTGATGGAAAGCTAAAAATTTATACAACACGATTATGGGATTTGTTTCGAAGATAAAACAACGATTTGATACATTTAATCGAGATCAAAGGGGGGTTCGGAAATTAAAACGCAAAACGCATAATCCTACCTCGTGGGCGTTGCCCGGAGCTTCCCCGCCGAACCGCCGCCTTGTCGGAGCTGCCTCGCCGGAGGAGGAGGAGGAGAGGGAGAGGAGGGGCTTCCAGAGGAAAGGGGAAGGAGAGGGGTGGGGTTAGGGTTTAAAAAGAAAAAAATTAAACTAATTAAATTTTAATTAATTTAATCTTCAATTTTGACCCGCACCCAAAACTCCCGACAGGGTCGAGGTTAAGCCTCCCCTAGGGTAAACAACACCTCCCGAGCACAACGGTGGTCTCGTAATTTGATTCCGATCTTTCGTTTTAAAGTTATAATGCTGGACGCCTGAAGCCGCCAAATTACAAAAATGCCCCTCGGGCCATTTTTCACCGACGGCCCGCGCCCGCAAAACTTACAACCCTCCTGGGGTAAACGGAATGCTCCAAACTCAATGGTGCCCTCTGTTTTCCAATCCGAGCCACCATTTAAGAAATGCTCGAGTTTCACCATTAAATGAATAAATTAATTATTTAATTTATCCGTTCCACGTTCCGAAAGCGAGCGAGGGGTCCAAACATCCCACACCGACAAGTTTTATGTCATTCCTAGGGTAAACACCCCATTCCGGACCCATCCGTACACTCAGATATCTGATCTGGATCACCATTTAGGAGTTATCTCATTTATTTAGCGTTTCCAGTGTGAACGCACTGAAAATTTAATTCCGGCCACTCTGGGGCTTGGAATTGCACAACGTCTGAAGGCGCTGCTCTGGAATATCATCAAGAATATTACAAAGTCTTTCATAGTGAAAACCAGGTTCTTACATTTTTATTATTTGTCCTGATGGTTTATAATCAATTTTATTGGATATGTACCAGTTTCATACCATTTATATTTCTATGGATGGGTTATGATTATTGATTGGGTTAATTGTTAACATTTTATATGATAGTTTTTCAATAAATATGTTTATGTTTATTATATTTCACTAATTTCACATGAGGAATGCATTGGAGTTAATAAGTGATAGGAGGGCCAGCTATAACCCCTTGATGCATCAGTAGGTCTCACAAGACAAACTAGTTTGGGTGTGACGTATCGACCCAGATACCACTAAATGGTGCCCTGAGCTGGTGGGCCATATGTTCTAAAGCACCCCCCATATACCAGAGGCTCTTAACTAGCTACGAGAGTTAAATGTGGTGCAATGGGGAGACTATACCCTCATTATCAGAGTAGGATAATGGTGAAATAGATAGATAAATAGCAGAAGCATAATAAATAATTGACAATAGAAGTTAAAGCATACAAATTAATAAATAACCGACATAAATAATATCCAGCATCATATACAACATGATGTAATGTCACCTGTCTATCAAAAGTAAACAAGTAGATAAGGTAGAATTCATGCGGTATAATACATTTAACAAAATAAAAAAAGACAAAAAAGTCTATCTCCAACATCATCACGAGCCGTAACTCAGTCCTCTACTTCCCTGCTCCCATACTATAAAAAAATAAAGTATCAACCACCAGGCACTTTCCCCTATCCCTACCTGCATCCACATTATCTACCTAGATACCATTGGCATCCAAGATAGGGTGTGAGATAAACTCAGTAGACCACCACCAATGATGTCTATAAATATCCAGTCAGTGAATATAATATGGTAGTGTGAAGATAATAAATGGTAAGTAGTAATAAATGCTATAAAGGGGTTGGTTCTGGTTTCTATAGGACACCGGGATGACAATACCTGCTTCGACATAATTCAGATGATCTCAGAACAAGTAACCATGAGTATAAATATATATAGACTGTATACATAGTGACGTATATAACCACACACACACACACACACACACACACACACACACACACACACACACACACACACACATATATATATATATATACTGCTACCAGTCTGGACCTAAGGCGTAACTTTGGAATCCATGGGCTGTATCATGAGTCCCACAAGTTTCAAGGGACACCATACCTAATATCACATGTATAGGGGACTCTATTCCCAATATCATAGCAACAGGGTCATCATGCATGAATCATAACTATAAGGTCACCATGCTTGACTCATAAAAATAGGGTCACCATGAACAAAATCATGACTATAGGGTCACCATGCCCAAATAATAACAATTGGGTTTCCATGAATGAATCATAAATATAGGGTCTCCATGCCTGAATCATAACAATAGAGACACCATACCCAAATCATAATAATAGGGTATCCATGCCTGAATCATAACAATGGGTCCTCCATTACCGAATCATAACTACAGGGTCACCATTCCTGATTCATAACTATAGGGTCTCCATGACCATTCATTATAATTCATAAGGGTCGCCATTCCCATATATCACAATAAAAGAAGGGACTCCATGCCTGTATATCAATAAGATAATGGGTATCCATGCCCATTAGTAATTAATAGTCAAAGGATTTAATAAGAGCTAATAGACAATCAACAATTCACTATCATTTCTTATTAACAAGGGTGAACCATTGTTATATTTAGTAGGTGATGTGAGTGTACCACTCACCTCCAACACAATTTAGTATGATTTTATAAGCGTGTCAACCATGCTACAATAGAACAATTATCCAATTTCATTGATGATATAAAATTTTATAAGTCCTACCAATGCACTAATATGTGTTTTGGTTATATATCCATGAAGTCTAAATAATCATATAGAGGGAAAACCCAAAGGGGTGTCTCACATTGAGTTTTATGACCTCTATTGTCTTGTGGGATTTATAAGTTTCATTAGGTACCATAATAGGGAAACCAATTTAAGATATATTCATTTTAGGGGAAATACACAGTGAAACCGGTATACATCACAACATCATATAATATAAATCATCAAAACTTTTAGGTATAATTACTAGAATACCTACCTTATGCTTATCATGGATTACTCATTCGATATTGTCCTTTGGTTTGGTATAGATCAAAATGAAACAACAACATATAAGAACACCATGAAAATAGGTAATAAGAGCTTTCAAAAAAATAGTGTCACTAATAAGAAGACAAATGATGAAAGGTGCCTAAGGAGTGGAGAACTTACCAAGAGCTATCCAATGATACAATCAAAAGTTTAATTGGTGTCCAGATAGAAGATTTATCTAAGAACCTAACTTGATGGTAGAAGGGGCTATCATGGGGGGGGGATGGAAGTTCTATCCACTGGAATGAAGAAAGAAATGATGGGTTTATGTTATTATAATTTTAAAAGAAAAATGGTAATTTCCCCAACTTTTAGGGGTTTCACGATTTGGAAACAAGGTTGGACAAACCATGCACCAACTGTGTGCAATGAAATTCCTAAATACCCCCTCACATGGTTCATGAACACAATTTGGAAAACCATGTGAAAATAATGATATTTTCTTCTATTAAAATATATAGAGCCCCACATGGGCATGTAGCCTTAGTTACATGGTTTCATCAAACCATGTGGCCCAATTCTACCCACTGAACACCCATTATGGTTAGGAGAAACCATGAAGATTGGGTGGTATGGTTTTCACTAACCATACAACCCAATTATTTCTTCCTCCTTAAAGGAACTCATCCCTAATTTTCCCTTCCAAGGGTGGTAAAACATTGTATGAGAACAAATAAGGCCACTGAGCACATACATTGTCCTCTCGCTGCCAAGTCTTATCCTATACATGGTCGTGTGCCATAACACCCATACTAAAGGGACATACTAGCCTCATAGAGTATTCATGCTCCAATCAATTATGCATAAGGGATACTTCTCAAAAGAAGAATCAACATCTAATTCAACATCCTTAGGATCAAAAGTGTGAGATGGTTCAACATGATAATGGAGAATCTATGAAATGTTGAAGACACCATTCATGGAATAGTACCTATAAGGTAATAGAAACTGATAGGCCACTGGCCTGACTCTCTCCAAGATCTCAAAAGGCTCAAAAAAATGAGGAAAAAACTTTCCTTTCCTCTGTATTTGTTTATTCCCAAGTCTAGGTAATACTCGCAAGAAAACATGATCCTTGAACTCAAACTCCAAAGGTCATTGATGGTTATCGATATACAATTTCTATCTATATTGAGTAGTAGACATACCTTTTCCGATCAATTTCACCTACTCCAAAGTCTCCTCCATGAGACAGGGACTTAGTAGCACTACCTCCCCTACCTCTAGCTATCATAGAGGTGAAAGACATGAACTACCATACAAGGAATGATACAGATCCATATGAATTATTGCTTAAAATATATTATTATAAGAAAAATCGATGAGAGGGATGTACTTCTCCTGAGAACCACTGAAATTAAGGACGCGTTCTTGTATCACATCCTCCAATACTTGTATATTCATTTCTAACTAGCCATTGGTCTAAGGGTGAAAAGTCATGCTAAAAAGATCCTATGTAACCATATATATCTATAACCCCTACTAAAACCTCAATGTAAAACGAGCATACCTATTATGAAATGATAGTATGAGGGACCCCGTGTCTACATATAATCTCATGAACATGTATTCTTCCTATCCCATTAACTGAGAAAGTCTCTCAAATAGGAAGGAAGTGATATACCTTTGTCAATCAATCCAAAACTACCCAAACTATGTCACTACCTTGAAGAGACCTTAGTACTCTGACCACAAAATCCATTTCAACATCTTCCCATTTCCATTCCCTGGCTAGTAACAAATCAAAAAAGACAGTAGGTTGCTGATGTTCCATCTTCACCTAAAAATATGTGGAACACCTAGTGATAAAACCCAGTATCTGATGTTTCATCCCAGACCACCAATACTGGAGATGCATATCAAGATACATCTTGGAGATGGTTGGATGAACTACCCATTGAGAAGTATGGGAGTCTCACATCAACTCCTTTCTCATATCCATATGAACCCTAATACACCCATGTATACATAGGATGTAATCTCTATCAACATACCAATCTGGAGGTGAGTCATCACAAAAAATACTCTCCCATAGGACCAATCCTTCAGGATCTAAAAATGAACTCATCTTCACTTTCTCCAGAAGTGAAGAGGTCATTGATAACGATGCAAGTATAGAATATCCATGATGGTCTTAAAACTCTATGTGCATCTCATAAAATTGGTCCATAAGCTGCCACTCGCTACTAAACTCCTGGACTATCTGTTTCTAAGTCCTCCTACTCAGAGCATCAATAATAGCATTTCCTTTCCCAGGCATATAAGCAAGCTAAAATTCAAAGTACTATAGGTATTCAACCCACCATTGTTGCCTAAGGTTCAAGTCACGTTGTGTGAAAATATACCTAAGGATTTTTTTGGTTCATAAATACAAAAAAAACTCTTCCAGTAGGCAATGCCTCTAACAATGTAAAGAGTGAACAACAACTGCCAACTCAAGATCATGCATTGGGTAATTCTGCACATGAGGCCTTATATTTCATGGCTAAAACACAATGACTTGATCTTCCTGCATCAAAAATGAACCTAGACCAATACTTGATGCATCATAATATACTGTATAACATCTTCTTGTCTCTAGTATAATCAGGATCAACACTGAATTAAATATTCATTTCATATTTTGAAAGGATATCTCATAGGATTACAACCATATAAACTTCATAGAATTCTTAGTCAATTTCGTAATATGTTATTCTAAGCATGAGAAGTCCTGTATGAAATGAATTTAGTAACCAAATTTCCCTAAGAAACTCTTTATTTAAAAAATGTTCATGGGTAACTCCTAGGTAACTACAACTCCCACATTATCTGGGTAAATTGATACTTTTGTATATGATATAATATGACCTAGGAAGTGAATATTATTCATCCATAAGTGTAACTTACTGATCATAGTATACAAAAGGTTCTCCCTCATTTTATTCAAAATGATCTCAAGATATCTGGAATGACCATTTTGAGCATGATAAGACACAAAGATATCATCCATGAATACCACCATGAATGAATCCAAAAATGGGTGGAAAATTTGATTTATCAAATCCATGAAAATGGAAGGCATGTTCATGAGACTGAATAGCATAACCATATACTCATATAAACCATACTGACCAAGGAAGGTCACACATGGAATGTCTAAAGGTATGAATTGCACCTAATGATAGATTATCTCAGTTTGATATTTGATAATAACCTTGCACCTTTGATCTGGTAGAAGATATAATCTATTCGGGGAAAGTGATACCGATTATTCATAGTAAGATGATTCAACTTCTGGTAATCTACACAAAGCCTAAGGGTTTCATCTACCTTTTTAGTGAAAAGGATTGGTGAACCCCAGTGAAAAGTACTGGGCTATATAAAACCCTTGGCCTTTAAATCATCCAACAACCTCTTGAGCTCTTGAAACTCAGTAGTATCCATCATTTAAAGAGGAATGGATACTGTTGTAGATTTAGGCACTAGAATGATAGTAAATCATACCTCTATCTAAGTAGGTAGTTCAAGAAATTCATCAGGGAAAACATCCCTAAAATTATTGACTATAGGAGGAAAATCATTCTGATGTAATCCCTAACAATCCATGTAAAGGCTATAAATCTAGGTGTTCACTCCACCTATCTCAAGATTATCTAGTCCAGATCTACTTTCCTAGACATCCCACCCACCCTTTTGAATATAAGTACTACCTTCTAGTGATGTGGATGATACCCTCTAGTGAGTTTCCTACCTTAAGAGGGAATTCATTTCATTGGAGTATACTTTCTGAATGTATAACCAAAGGTGTATCAAGTATCATTACTCCATATAAGTACTCAACAATAAGACCAAGGATATTTACAACAGTCATAGAGATAAAGGAATTTGAACCACCTATATTGAATAATGTAGTCACAATAGTATAGGATGCTAGAATAGTACCTCAAACAGTAGATGGCCCGACACCCTACTCCTCTGGCATAGGTTGCATTGAATAAATCTGGCATGATCCATGACCCTGTACTACAACCTGACTACCATGAGTAGGTCCACTCTATTAGAACTATGTATCAGAATCCTAGAAACCTCAACCATGACCTCCTCATTTACCTGTATAGATGGTAGTATCCCAGTTACCTACCTGGAGAGGTTCTTCTGGTCCTACTCTTGAAGTTGGAGTCAATATGGATCCTCTCCCACTAGGAACACATGGAAAGGTCCTTAAAAATGATAAAGATTCCCAAACCTTCTGTAGCCTCAATACTCAAAGTGGTTTCTAGGAAATTTGGGCTTCTTATGACCAAGATTCCCACATTGGTGACAAACCACACAACTATCAATGGGTGTCACTTAGCTGCCACTGCTCACACATGCAGTCTCAAAGTGTCACTTCCAACTGATAGTCGAATCACAACCATGTCTTGGTTTTGAACCATCATGAACGACAACATCTAATTCCCTTAGGTTTTGATCAGTCACGAGAGTCTGGTTCACTATATCAAATACAAAATTCAATCGAAAAACGTTCACATGAGAACGAATAGGATGGCTAAGTGCATCCTTAAATCATCTCTCTTTCACTCTCTCTTTAGTAGTATAAATAGGCTAAAAGCATTTAAGCTTTGTAAAATGATTTGAGTAGTTCCTAATAGACATAGAACCCTACTATAGGTTAATGAAATCCCTGACATGATCATCCCTCAGGGTCTTGGGGAAGAAATAGTTATAAAGGATAGACTATAAATCCCTCTAAATCACTTCCTGATATTGACCTTCCTGATTCATAATATACCACCATAGTTTTGAAGATCCATGAAGAATAGATATAGAGATATTAACTCTCTTATTAGGAGGATTATTAATGTTCTCGAATATAGATATGACCATCTCAAGCCATAACTCTGTAGCTTGGGGGCATCCATCCCCTGAAAAAGTAGGTGGATGCAATTGCTGAAACTTATGCATTAACTATCCCATTCAAGGGGTAGGGTGTGGAGCTCCCTGGATAGTCTACATAACCCACATAAACTCCCCTTGAAACTGGAAATCATCACCTATATCAAGGATAATAGTTGGTGCCATATGTGCAACTATTGGAGGTATCACCGGTGGCTCAGTGCTCACCACTTCTGGAGTATGGTTGTCACCACCCTCCTTGCACATGAATAGAGTATGTCATGGTGGAATATCTCTAAAAATTTCAAACACACACCTCAGATAGAATTTTATAATGATAACATCATAGTTATATAAATAGGATATGTACAAGCCTTCCTATGTAAAAGACACACCCATCTTCTTGCTCTAAGAGCTAGGTCTGGGTGATATGAACAATTATATAGATTATAAGAGACGTTACCTAATTCCCACTACTAATGTTGGGTCTGGGTCAATATCTGTAACACCCGAGACTTTTATGTTATATAAACCATCAAAGGAATCTTTTTCTACACAACACTTGCTTGGCTTGCTTTGCACGCAATCGCGACCTTCCTCGATAGCTTGCGTCGTACGCAATACCGAGTTTCACTAAACAACAATATGCTAGCCGTTATGAATAGTAATAACCACTTTTTGAAATTTTATAAATTTTATTTTTCAAAATGGACTTCATTTTTGGACTCAGAATATCGAAATTAGCCTAGGGTTAAATTTTGGTATTTTTCTGAAAACTTTCAATTTTTGATGAATAGTGAAACCACTAAGTGGTAGGTTAAAAAACTGAATTTTGAATAAAACTTAATTTTACCGCTTCTGTGAATGGAATTTCGAAAATCCGAGAGACACGGTTAATATCAAGGACTAAAATGTGGTTCAATGAGATGAAAATAATTTTTTGGTGAATAGTAACTTTTTACTTTTTTTACCGCGGTTAATAGTAAATAGGGTAACTAAGGGTAAATATGATATTACTATTACCCTAACACATGTCCTAATTCTATTGGATAAGTGTAATTCGACCAAAAACAAACTTAGGAATAAAATATGACCATTTAGGCCCACTTGGATTAGATTAGGACATTTATTATTAATTTATTTAAAGAAGGGTTAAAATAGTTAAAATCAAAGTTTAATAAGTAAATCATTTATAATATGGGGTTATACATAAGATAAATTCGATTGTAAATATTCATTAGAAATCTAAAAAGATTTCCTACATGATGGTATTTTATTTGTAATTTTTAGACATCAAATAATTTAATTTATTTATGACACAAAGATGATGCAGTAATTATCTTATTAATGAAATATTGACATAATTGATAATATAAATACCAAAATAAATGTAATTTAAGACTTTTTATGAATTCCACTAATTTTCTAGGTTTCTATGAAATATTAATGTTGATTTAATCAACTTGTTTCGAACATATAATTCTGTTATGACTTTCACAAAAATCATATATCAAATAGTGTCAAAATTGACACAAAATAGTTTTTAAATAAAATATTATATTATTAATTGTTATTTTATTACTAAAAATCTAAGGTTCGGCCAAATGACTTAGATAAGGATATATATATTAATAATAAACAATTTGGGGTTCGTTTGGCATGTTATAGTAAGTTTATTAACCATATAGTGAAAGAAAACAAAAAGACATGGTAAAAGTTAAATTATTTAACTTAGAGTTAAATCTAATTGATAAGGTTAAAATAATACCCTAAACTTGTCTAAATCCTATTGGTTGATAGGATTTCAGCCCATCCCCACCTTATCTTCGAAATAAGACCCTTTGGAGCCATTATAAACCGATTTTGACTTTAATATAAAATAATATTTTGAGATATTCCTAAGGTGCCCCTCTCCTCCCTTATAAAAGGGCACCTCCTCCCCCTCCTCCTCACACCAATTTGAGCACTCAAGATCGGACAACCCCTGCCATTTTCCCTTATCCACTTCCCTAGAAACATCCTAGAGGTTCTGGTCTTCCTCAAAGACCAATTTTAGTGCCCTAAGAGGAGGTCTCAAAGAGGCGCTTCAAAGAAGAGGTAATTACCGTTACCAATTCTTTCATCTTTATTTCTTCTTCCACTTCTTCTTCTTAGGTTGTTTCATTATGAAGTAATAACATCAGTATTACTCATATACTGATATGTTATTATAAGTATGAAACAACCCTATTTCACAATCTATCCATCCTACGGAAAAAGAAATCACCGCGCGTGCGTACGTACGGAATACCGTCTCCACGCCGTGGTGTAATCTATTTTTCCACCATCACTTTACAAGGATGGGTATAATGGTGTAATGAGTAACTATTTATGATTATTATAAAGTAATATTGATACTTAAATAATATATATATACTCCAATACAATTCCACGAACATAGGAACGATATCATCACTCGTGCGTACGTACGGAATACCGTCTCCACGATGTGATGCGACTCGTTCTGCATGATATTCATTTCATAATGATTATATAAATGAATTGAATGAATGAATATGGTATATACTACACTAATACCATTCTGTAAATGAATTATCTATAACCTAAAGATAAGAATAAGAATTTATTCGACAAAACACGCATAAGAACAAAAAGTTATAAAGACCCGAGTAACAAGTAACAATGAAATATTACTAAAAAGAAGCTAATAATATGACCATATATGATATTATATCAATATTTATGATTATGGAATAAGTCAATAACATTATTTAAACCATTATACAGGAGCTTCGGACACGAACAAAGCAAATCGGACCTAAGGTAAGGGAAATATCACAATCTCACTTTTATCCGAGATTGTTTTTACTTTGGTAATTACTGGGGTGTATTTTATCATCCACATCCATGTTTCATCAATATGTAATATTATTTCCATCCACCTACAATTGTTTAAATCCATTTTTACCCTTCGGTGAGTTTTTAGTAATATGTATGAAAGGAATCTTTTGTCGTTTTTCGTACGAGGTACTTTTTGACTTTTTCGACAAAAGTACGAAGAATGTTTTTTTAACTTATACGGCATGAATAGATTTTTAAAACATTATTTCCAAGAAGCTTCCTTTACAAGTTCTCAAGTTTATTTTTAATCAACTTCTTTTATTTTAAAGTTATATGACATGTTATGAAAGGAAAAATGTTTTTGAAGAAGAAAGGATATTTTCCTCAAGAATGGAGTTCAAGTGTTTTATCAAAATTATTTTCCATATAAGATAATAAAGGGTTCTGTTTTTATCCCTATTATTACATTGATTTGATCATGTTGTGATGGAATTATTTTTATGAATTCCTTTATCTTATATGAATTGATTTATGATGTCATGATGTTTCAAGAATCCCATTTTTGTTACATGTGTTATGCGATGATGTATGTTTTATGATTATGTGGCACACATAAGAAAGGATTCATTATAAGATGGGTGGGACATATATCTCCCTCTAATGCATTGGGTAAAGATTTTATATCTCATGAGATATACATGGCTGGAACGGAAGGTTATTTCGGTTCAGTGATACAGGACTGAAACGAGGAGTGAACTCAGTTCAGAAAGGGACTTTGTCCACTAAGATAGTCTTGGCAATGAGTCATGACTAACAAGAAATGATTTCCATGATTATGTGTGCATTCCACAAAGTTTCAAGACTTATGTTATGATTATGGGGATCTCATTTTCACTTCTATGATTTATTCCATGATAAGATATTATGATCTCTTTTGCAGGTTTTGATTTTCAAAAAGATATGATATGATTTTTATTTCCTTTATTTGCCCTTGCTGAGCATTTGAGCTCACCCTTTTATGTTTTCTTTTCCCCAGGTCAGGAAGATGGATATTAAGTAGAATATTCTAAAAGGGACCCTAGATATGATGAAATAAATGGGAGACACTGTAGAAGATTTATGAACCAGTTGTTTATGTTTCCCAGTTTCTAAAGACACTATACCTATACGGTCCTTTGTGGTTTTATCATATGTTGTAATAAGTGTGCTTCAATTTTTGAAGTATTAAAAATGTATGTAAAGTATGGGTCATTATAATATCTATGTTATAATTCCAAGGTATTGGTATATAATGGGTCAATCACAATTTATATAGGAAAACACACTTTAAATTTCAATTGGCATCCCTATTTAATGGTGACCATCTCATTTTAGAGTTCAATTTCATTTAATTTCACTCTCATTTATAAGGAATTTATTTTTAAAAGGTTAAACTATATGGATCACCACTTATAATTTATAAGGGAATGTACACATTATAAATTGAATTGTGGAATCCATTCAATATAAACCACTCACTTATCAAGATCCTACATGAAATATTAGCATAATTCATGGATATGAAAATAATCACAAAAACATGTTGCAAGCAATGAATGCAGTAAGTAAACATGGCATGGCATAATAAATGATATAAAAATTTGGTAATGTGCCTAAAATGATGCATGATCATGATTCCCTACATTATTAGGCCAATTATAAAAATATAAACCTCAATCATAAAAATAAATATCACACATCATGTGCATGACCTAATGGTGGAATCAAGGAAACTATAATAAGAAAAAAATATAACATAATATCCCATCCTAGGTAATTTTTCCTTTCCCTACACGTGGTTTGGATACTCCCAAGAACAACTCATTATCATATTTTGAAACATTTCTAATCGCCTGTCTAATATTCCAAAAATATAAGATAAAAGAAATGAAATACGCTCTTATACCAGTTTATGACGTCCTAGCCTAGATGCCACTAAATAGTAAACTGAGTCGATGGTCCACGTGGCCTCAAGCATGCCTCCTCATACACTAGAGGTTTCTGACTTGCAGTGTGAGTACAAGGTGGTTTAGTGTGGAGACTATACCCTCATTATTATAGTATCACATTGGAAAAATAGATTGATAAATAGCTGAAGCATAATAAATAACTAAAAGCAGAAGTTAAAACATCCAAAAGCAATAAATAACTAACATAAACAATATCCAGCATCATATACAACATAATGTAATGTCACATGTCTATCAAAAGTAATCAGGAAGACAAGGAAATAGGTATGTTTTAAAATACATGTAACAAAATTTAAAAAGACCAAAAATCTATCTCCAACAGCATCACAATCCACAACTTAGTCTTGTTCTTCCGTACTCCCATGCTATAAACAAATAAAGTATCAACCATTGGGTGCTTTCCCTTATCCCTACCTACATCCACATAATCTTCCCGGGTACCATCGACATCTCAGATAGGGTGTGAGATAAACTCAATAGGCCACCACCAAAGATGTCTATAAATATCCAATAAGTGTATATAATATGGTATTGTGTAGATAATAAATGGAAATTAGTAATAAAAGTTATAAATGGGTCAGATCTAGTTCTTATAGGACACTAGGCTGACACTACCAGCTTCGGCCTAAGCTAGATGATCTTAAAACAAGTAACCATGCATATACATATATATGGATTGTATACATAGTGACATATTAAACTATATATATGGATATTGCTACAAATTTGGCCCCAAGGTGAAACTTATACATCCATGGGTTGTATCATGAGTCTCACAAGAGTCAAGGGATTCCATTCTCGGTATTACATGAATGTGGGACTCTATGTTGAGTATCATAATAGCAGAGTCACCATGCCTGAATCATAACTATAGGGCCTCCATGACCAAATCATAACAATATGGTTTCCATTCCCAAATCATAACTATAGGGTCGACATTCCTGAATCATAACAATAGGGTTTCCATGCCCAAATCATAACTATAGGATCACCATGCCTGAATCAAAATAATAGGGTCACCATGCCCATATCATAATAATAGGTTCACCATGAATGAATCATAACATTATGGTTTCCATGCCCAAATCATAACTATAGGTTTTCCATGACTGAATCATAATGATAGGGTCTCCATGCCAATGTGTCATAATTCATAAGGGTTACCATGCCCATTCATTATAATTCATAAGTATCACCATGAAAATATATCACAATAGAAGAAGGGACACCATGGCCATATGTAAATAAGCACCGGGGTCATCATGCCCATTATCATAATAGTAATTAACATTAAAAGGATTTAATAAGAGACAATAGATAATCAATAATTCTTTAATATTTCCTATTAATAAGGTTATAACCATTGTTCTATTTAGAAGGTGACGTGGGCATACCTCCCACCTCCCACTAAATTTAGTATGATTTTATAAGTGTGTTAGTCATGATACACCACAAAAATTATCAAATTTCATTGATGATATCGCATTGAAAAGTTGAACCAACTCAATGATATGTATTTTGGTTATATATCCATGAAGTAAAAATAATCATATAGAGGGAACACCCAAAGGGGTGGATCACATTGAGGTTGACAACCTCCAACATCTTGTGGGATGTGTAAGTGTCGTTAGGTTCTAGAATAGGGAAATAAATTTAGGACATATTCATTTTAGGGAAAAAACATGGTGAAACTAGTGTGTGACACAGCTGCTCATAATATTAATCATCACAACTTGGAGTGATAATTACAAGACCACCTAATTTAGTCATGTAGAGGATCACTCTTATTGTATCGAACTTTGGTGTGGTTCAGATTGGAAAAAAATGAAAAAATGGATGAATTCCCTGAAAATATGGAATAATATCCTACACCAAAATATAATTTCTGATATGAAGAAAAATGTCAAAGGTGACTAAGGAGAGTAACACTTATTGAGAGTTATCCAATGAGACAATCAAAAGTTTAATCAGAGTCCGGATAGAGATGTTATCCAAAAACATAGCTTGATGGTAGGATGAAATCTCACAGGATAAAAATATAGGTTCTATCCTATAGAATGAAGAAATAAAATAGGGTATTAAGTTATTATAATTTTATGGGAAAATGGAATTTTTTAAAAACTTTCATAGATCACATGGTTTGTCTTCATGGTTGGCCAAACCATACACCAATTGTGCACCATGCACTGCCTTAATACCCCCTGTAATGGTTCATGTTCATGGTCTGGGAAACCACACATAAACTATGTTATTTACCTATGTTGAAAAATATAGATCCCCCACATATGATGCAACTTAAGTTTCAAAGTTTCATAAAACTATGAAGTCCACTTCCTCTCACTGAACACCCCAATGTGGTTAGGAGAAACTATGTGGACTGGGTGTCACATTTTCTACTAATCATGTGGCCTAGTGATTTCTTCCACCGACTAGGGTTCTTGGCTCCAAACAAGCCCAAAAAATCCTCGTATCCTCTATATCCCCACTATGAATTCATATTAGGTCAAAAAAATATTTAAACCAAAAACTAAAGGATATATACCTCATATAAAAACTGGGTTCTTACATTGAGTTTTTTGCTGAGGATTTACCCATTTATATAATATGTCTTATCATGAGGCATTGATAATATGGTTATTATGTCCTATATTATTAATTCCCTTATTATGATATTAGTTATTTATGTTCTAAGTGATTATTATATTAGTTAGAAAATCCATTTTTAAGTTTCAAGATCATGTGATTATTTATATAGAATTATTTGATTATCTTTTATTTATACCATATAATGATCAAGTAATTGATTTAATGAAATGTTTTTTATTTATTTACCATTACATATTGATTATTATTATTTATTAATTATATCTTCCATTGTAAGTATACCCTAAATAAGGATTTTAGGTTACCCATTTCTTATGTTTCTTTCCCCAGGATGCCAAGATGTATACTATGATTGATATGTGGGGTTACGCTAGAGAAAATAATGATTCACTCAAAGAAAATACTATGTTGTATTTTATGTTTTCAATTTTAAAATGATATTAGAATATGTATCTAGTTTACCAATACTACTAAATTATTTAGTCCTTCAGAATGTGATTCTTTGTATCTTATTCCAATGTAATGAAGTAACCACTGACTTTGGGCTACTAGGGTTGGGGTCTTTATAGTTGGTATCATAGGAAGCTTAGTAGAAACCTTGGTAACTAGATTTAGGAAATCATTGATTAGATAACATAATACCAATATTTACTTTGAGGATAAGTATAGAAGAACATCCTAAAGTTTTCTTAAGGAATAGATTATGTAATTTTTTCTAGAAATACATCATTTTCTAGATGTTATAAGTGGACATCGTTCTAGAAAAGATGTACCTATGGGTAATAAATTTGACACTACTATGGGATATGATTTGGTTAATATACAAAAATGTACCTAGGGTTAATATGAACTTGGTTTGACACTTCTGTGGGATATGCTTTAGTTAATTCACATTTTATTTACAAACCATTATGAAGGATTTGAATAGATAATTTCAATGAATGAGCTAGGTTAAACCTAAGGTGTATTGGATTGAAAAAAACATGTAATGATATCCTATAAATGATTATGTGTTTACCAATTATGATTATTATTTCTCATATTATGATTTTTTGTTTCATTCAATGGATAGGATCAAGAGGAATCATGTTAATGCTGAATGTGATGGAAAATACGGTGATTATGAGAGACCAAATTGGATGATTAATAGAGAGAATTAATTTTTACCCTAGATATTCATTTATATTTCATTTTATTATATGTGGGGAACCTGGATATTATTTGAGGAAATTTCATCTTTTAAATTTTAACACCTAGACTATGGAAGGACTTATGCTATACCAATCATTTGGATAAAAGTGTTAAAGTATTTATGTATTGGTTTTAAAAATCTATGATGTAGAAGTATTTTTTAACCAATGGTATTTTGGTTATAATAATAAAAAAACATATAAGTATTGTGTTAATTTTGGAAGAATATATGTCTTCATGTAATATTAACTTAATAGTTATGGATACCATCATGAGTTTATGAGTTTAAGGTTGATCATATGTTCAATGTCTTAAAAAACCCTTTTTAGGTTTTATGTGATGGGATTTTATCAAGATTAACCATATTTTGGGAGACATTTTATTTGGTTGAGATATATATAACCATTAGGTTTAACATAAATGATTATTTTTGTAGATGTAAGATGAATGGTTTTAAGGATAAATACTTATAGAATGGATTAAGTTGAACATTGGGTGTTACTACTGAAGTTTTAGAAATTAATTTGTTATTGGATAAATTATACTAACCATTTTGGAATTAGAAAATATTTTAGAATAATAAGAATGAATTTTCCTTATTTTATGGATCTTATGATCTATTAAAAGTTAATTTTAGTGCTTAAGGTCTAAAAAATTCATCTTGAATACTCATATTTTGGAGAAAAAGATAATATTTTAGTGTAAATTGATTAACGGATTAAATTATACTTTTAAAGCAATTATATGTCCTTATGTTCCTAGTTTGGATGGTAAATGAATTATTCAACACTAGGAAAATGATATTAAAACAAAGATTTTATCCTAGTACCTTCATTTACAATTAATCAAATGGTATTTAATTCATTAAATATTTATGTTTTTGTGGTTGTTAAAATTTATATATCATTCAATTTATTTTTATCAATGATCTCCATCACTCTCTATAATTATTTATCATTTTCTTCTATGTCCATATATTTACATACCATTAATGTTTTCTTACTTGAAAACCTAGTTATGTGTTATTATAGATAACATTCATACATATCTTTTCCTATTATCAAGAGGTATTTTTATTAACCCTTTTTATGTTGTGGGTTTCCAATAAATTTATTTTCAAATGTCAAAACCTTATTTTTTGAGATCAATATTAAATTTTACAGATGCAATTTATTTAAGGGGGTAGAATGTGATGCCCTAAAATTTTAAAAGAGAAACATCATATTTGATATCATATATGGCACACAATAAAAATATTAGAAGAGAATTTAACACACTAAGACTTTATGATATATTTATTTTTAAATAAATTCAATCTCTTTGATAGCTTACGATGCATGAAAAGTTAGGTTTAAATTAAATTTGATACTATATTAAAATATTATTATCTAAACATGACTATTATAACCCAACTGTTAAGTTGATGAGTATAAATATGAATAACTAAATTTTGAAAATTATATGGTTTAAACATGTATAAAATAATTTCAATGGTTATTTTTTAATTATAAATATAATAAGAACCATTTTATAGAAAAATAAATGTTTTTTGAAAAAGTGTATTTTTCTAAAAAATGGTTTAGTCGTGCTTTATGTACATAATTTAAAATTATTTTTTTACCAATTTTAGAAAATTTATTTGAAAAAATAAACTTCATTTTTTATATACATTTCAGAATTATATTTGGGTGATTTTTTTGTATTTTTTTTGAAAAGATTAATTTTTTATGAATAGTAAAAAATACTGATTTTTATTGAAAAATGATTTTCTGTTTGAATTATTTATAAGGTTAAATTATATTTTAAGTTGGTTTTAAAGTAAAATTAGTTCAATTATATTAAAATTTAACTAATTTAGTAAATTTTAATAAATTTTATATTTAATTATGATATAAAAAATTTTAAACTTTTAAAAGTTTTTCTTTGGAAAAACCGTTTGTTCGACACGTCTGTGAGTTTAATTTTAAATTGAACTATTCCAATTCTGTGAAATAAATTTGAAAAAATGGATTCCATATTTATAAAAATAATAATAATTAATATTATCTAATAACATTATATTATTTTTTTAACATTGTGAATATTAAAAGTAGTAAAAATTAATTAATGTAGTTAAGTTAAAAATGGGTTTACTAGGGAGTTAAACTAAAAAGACAAGGGTAAAAAATAACCAAAAAATTGTCCAAAATATATTTTATGGACATATTTAGAACTTATCTCCTAAATGGGTCTATAATGTACCATTTTTAGGCTTTTTAAAAGATAAAAACGTGGTTATCACTTTATATTTTCAAAATTTCCATGTTTATCCTCTCCCCCACTTATAAAAGGCCACCCACTCTCCTCCTATATTCACACTTCCAAAACAATTTTGCTCCACCAATAACTACCCAAATACATTACTTATTTCAATTTACACATCCTAGAGTCCTTATTTTGTTTATAAATCCTTTCTAATAAGGCTTTAGGTATAAACCCAACGAGGTTCTCTGAAGAAGAGGTAGCATTCTTAAACGTGTGTATTTGTTTTATTTCTTATTCCACCTCCTTAGAATCATCTTCAACTATGATAATATAATTAAAATATTATCTTTTATATACTTATATGTTAATATTTTAATTTCATAACCTATATCCATCTCCACTTCCATCAAATAAAAAACAAAACCATTGATTGTGTGTATATCAGACTACCACATCGCGAACTAATGTAATTATCTTTCCATCACCATCTTTAAATTCCAGATGTAATGATGTATTTAAATTTTTTATATGATATTTATGAAATTATTATAAATTTTAAATTATGATATCACATATACCTTCTCACTTTCCATTCAGTGGGGAATACAATAATGTCACTTGTGTGTATGGTAGACTACTGTCTCGTGAAGTGATGTGATTCATTTTTTGTTAACGCTTTACATGAAAGGTAGTAAGGTTAAAATTAATGAATATATTTGATATTTATGACCTAAAAATAATTTTTTAAATATAATATCACATCTAACTTATTGTCTTCCAAACTTTTTGGATAACAATAATGCCGCTCAAGCGTACATGATGACTATCGCCACCACACAATGATGTGAAATGTTTTTTCATTTTATTTTAAATGGATGTTAATAAGTATGGATTTAATTAATATAAATTATATATATATATATATATAATAATTCTATAAATGTGAATTAATATTTATTTTCCTTTCTTTCTATTCATTAATAAAAATGGAAACAATGTTCATGCATATGTACAACCTATCATCTCCATAAATGATGTAATCTATTTTTTATCTCTAACTTGTATAGATTAATATAAATAAATATATAATGAATATATATGAAATTTATATCATATTTAAAATTATATATATGATGAAACTATGATAAAATTAAAAGGACCAAAATTACCGAACCAAAATGTTCATGAAAAACGAATCAATTATCCCCTAAAATAGTGATTTTAACAAATAATTATTAATAAATGGGTTATAAAGGACGACAGGTAAATAATATATGGTATGAAATATATATATATATATATATATTAATATATGTATGATAAACCTATATTTATTATACATTATTTTTATACACATAATAAAGAAGTTAAACCTGAGGTAAGGGTTTCTCGTCTCACTTTTACTTCCGTGAGACATATTCCATATTCACCACTTATTCTTTTATGTGGTATATATAATACCCATTTATAATTTTATATCATGAATCTATTTATCTTCATGGTATTTAAATTTTCATATTATGTTATTCCTTTCACGGGCCTTATGATTTAAAATTTACCAAAGTGGTAAGAGATTTATGTTTCAATCTCATTTTAATCAGGATTGTTTATAATTGAATTTATATTGAAGAAAATTATTTGATATTTGTATAATAAACCCATTTAATTTTATTATCCTCTGGTTATTCATGGATTTAAAATGTAATAGTACCATATTCCTCTATTTAGTACTTAAAATTATTGAGAAATGTTTTTTAATAAAATCTTACTTCATTTCTCTCTTCGATAAAAATTCCATTTTCTTCCAAATCCATGTTTTTAAAAATATTTTCAAAAATGTTTTTTAAATTATATAAATTATTTATTAAAGGAATTTTTAACTATGTTTTACTTTTTACAATATGTTTTTAAAGGAATATTCATGTCATTTTTTAAATAAGGCTTATTTAGATTTTACCAAAAATGTGAATAGAATCTTTGTGTTAGTATGTATGGAATGTATGAAATTTACCACCATCATGACCAATAAATATTTTAAAGACTCATTTATAAGTTTTAAATGTTATTTTTAAATAAAATGACTTCAAAAATATTTTTTGAACTTTTAGTTTTAAAAATATTTTTAAAGATACAAGGTTATTTTTCTCAAGATTTTTTTAATGACATTTTATGGTATTTCTATTCATAAACAACATAAAACATTTAGTTTACTTATGATCCAATGGGGATATGTTCTAATGATACCATCCTTATTATTTATTTATATGGTTTATGATCTGTTTGACTAGGGATGTTCTAGTTTGATACCATTCTTATTTCACTGGATGGTTTATGATTATTGATTGGGGTAATTATTAACATTTCACATGATAGTTTTTCAATAATTTTTTTTGTTAATTATATTTCACCACTTTTATTAGAGTAATGAGTTAAAATTAATTAGTGATGGAAGGGGCCTTATATATCCCCTTGATGCATTAATAGGTCTCATGAGACAAACTAGTTTGGGTTTTTGGATGAGGACTTACCCATTTATGTAAGATGTCTAGGAATGATGACACGATGGTATGGTTGTGATGTTAGAAATTATAAATTATCTCATTATTATATTAGTTATTTATGTTCCATGTGATTATTTTATTAGTTCGAATATCCATGGTTAAGTTTTAAGATCATGTGATAATTTATATGGAATTATTTTGGAATTATTTATTCCTGCCATATCATGCTCAAGTAAATGATTTAATATCATGTGTTTTAGTTATTTGCCTTTACATATTGAATATTAATATTTATTCATGATGGATTCAACAAAATCCATACCCTTACTAAGCATTGAGGTCACCCATTTCTTATATATATTTCCTCGTGATTCCAAGATGTGTATTATGTTTGATATGCAGGGTTATTCTTAGGGAAATAATGATGCACTCAAATAAAACACTATGCTGTATTTTATTTTTTAAATTATAAAATGAGATTCAAGTATTTATCTAGTTTACCAAGACTATTAAATTATTATTTCCTTTGAGATGTGATTTCTTGTATGTTATTCCAATGCAATAAAGTAACCACAAACTCTGGGCTACTAGGTTCAGGGTCTTTACAGAAATAGCTACCACCGTGCACTCATAGGATCTTGATCTGGTCCAATTGTAGGCCCCCGTACTAGATGAGCCTCACTAGACACAACCTCTCCAAGTGCAACCCCTCCAAGTGCAATATCGTAAAATAGTACCTCATCAATAGAAATTTTATCCAGCCGTATGTTAGGGCCAGGAACCCAAGGTTCCTTTTACAGAAATTAAGAATAACATATACTCCTTTACATATGCACATGTCATAAGGTATTTAATTTGAACTCTAGAAAAGGGTATCCTGAAATTTACAAAATATAAGAGACCCCAAGAGGCTGAAATTCCAAAAATGTGACCCAGTTATTGTACCATAGGATACTTATAAATACCATTAAAGACTACTTCAACTTCAAAGATTGTCTCTTGGATGAAGTGGATCGTGGCCTATTCAAATTGGGAAATATTCTAGTATATGTATCACATGTCTCTACAGACCCTGATAGGGACAGTGAAGAATCCGGTAGTTAGAAAAAGAAACATAGTCATAGAATGAAAAGGTAAAATTATTATTTAGCTCAAATCATAGTCACTCGTACCCATGTTATCATCCATTATTACTTGAGAAAACCAAAACCTCCAGTGATTTCTGCATCTCCTATAGCTATTTTATCCGACTCTATCTCATAGTCTTCCAAGTCTTGAAATAGTAGGTTTTGATAGTGTAAGGGGAATAAGAGTCCCCCACTAGTGTCAAATCCATCCTTCACCCTTGGTGAATTCATACCTCCCAAATTGGGAGATGTACCTAGAGATCATCCGACTCTATACCAAAGAGGATAAAGAGGACACCTTTGTGAATGTTGTTGAATCGGTGGATCGCTATATGATACTCAATGATGAGGAATGCCATGTGAACCCCTTGGATGCCACTATTAGACACCGTTTAAGGAGAGACATAGGACACACTAGAAGATAGAATGTCTAAGCCATAATTTCATAACAAATTGTTCATGCAACTGAGTCTAGGAAGTGGGCCTCATATAGGGCTCAATAATAACAACTCTCCTAGACTACTCCGTTAGGTGTGCCTCCATGGTTGACTGTATTAGTTGATTGTGAAACTGAGATGTGAATGAAATATGATTAGTTGTACTCAGCCAGGGGCCTAACTTAGCCATCTAGTTCCCAACCATCAGGTGTGCAGAGAAGACCATATAACAAAAAATAAATGGAATCCAACACTAGATGGGCTTGATCACCTCATCCAATGGTTCCTACTATACTCTTTTATAAATAACAAAACTATGACAAAAAAATCCCTTTGCACATAAATATGATGTGTTGAAACACATTTTAGGCATACCGGTGAGGCACTCAATCCTCAAGGTTCCTTTCCTATCAAGGGATCTGTGTGAGGACCCAACTGAAGCTATAAATATTCCCCTTAAATTTGTGTATGAGTTATCCACCATTGAGCCATATCATGTAGATGAAGCTGAGCATGAAGAATTTCAAGCTGTCATTTCCTTATTTGAGTAAGATGAGGGTGTTATCATTTAGGGGCACATACACCTATAATATATCATATGCCAATTCAATGGTGTAGAAATCCACCACTACCTAGTGGATATAAACTCTAGGATCAATATCATTCCAAACCAAGATATCCATAAACTAAGGCTTATATAAACAAATCTAACTCCCTCCAACATAATAATTTAGGGGTATGATAAGAGTGAGCAGAATCCACATAGAAAGATTTGGCTAAATACCCAATTCAGATTCCTTATAAAAAGAAATCATTTTATGGTAGTTTCTTGGTATAATTCATATAACACCCTACTAGGAATATCCCATATTCATTATCATGCTGTGGTTTCCTCCTCATACCACCAATTCCTCGAATACTACCTTGATGGTCAAGTAGGGGTGCTTCCGGACAATGCACCCCCATTAAACTCTTGTGAATATCTCCATCTACATGATGAGTACTACTAAAGGGAGGGAAAATAGATCTAGACCAATGGGGTCAAGCATATCAATTACCCTAGTGATCTGACAACCACTACCACAGATCCTTGGATAGACTTAAAAGAAATATTCTTCTTTCTAATACACTAGATGGAACCTATGACCTAGGACCTAGAAAGATGTTTCATTATATCCAAGAAGAAGTTCTCACAAATTACCATGTACTCTTACATGAGGCAGATTCAGAAAGTACCATAAGACCTTACTCTTGTGAAGTACTGAGGGATCCACCCTATGGATGTTGATCCACGGAACTACCACATATTTCAAAATGTAGGGTTAAGTTAATGAAATTATACTAGATGTTAGTGATTCAATATCAAAAGTGGTCCTTTCAGTCATAAACCAAGTGGGATAGGCTCAACATCCATTTTCACCACGATTTCCACAAAATAGAAACCCATAGCTAAGGATCCTACATCCGCCAAAGTAGATTCTAGTTCCACCCTTGGGTCTACTGATCTAGATGAGTCACACCCTCCCTTTGATTTCTATACATCAGATGATGAATAGGATCTAGATAAATCCACTCCTTCAATTGAAGAGGGTGTACTCAACACTTCTGATGAGTTAACACAGGTAAACATTGACATTGGAGAATATATGAATACAACACTGATCAGCACAACTATATTTACAAACGAACAATAGTAGTGTGTGGCCTTACATAAATAACACCATGACATGTTTTCTTAGAGCTATAATGATATTACAGTACTTGATCCATTGGTTTATATTCTTTGACTTGGGACACCTAATGGGTCACCAAAGGTTCAAACAACCTCCCATAAATATGTACGCTTCCTACAATTCTATGTATGAGTCCAAAGTTGATAATATTATTAAGAAAAACAAAGTCATAAAATTTTATTTCCCTAGGTGGATGGCCATAATTGTCCTTGTTAGGAAGAAAAATGGTCAGATTAGAGTCTACATAGACTTCCAAGACCTCAACCACCATTTTCCAAAGGATAATTTTCCCCTTCTAGTGACAAATCTTCTCATTGATGCTATATCTAGGTTGCATGACCTCTCCTTCATGGAAAAATATTTTGAGTATAACCATATCCAGATGGCCCCTGAGGATGGGGAGTCTACTATGTTCAAGGAACTCCATGAGACCTTCTACTATCGAGTGATGTATTTTAGCTTGAATAATTATCTATATACTTACTAGTGTTCCATGCACTATATCTTCAAACCACTCATCATCACATTAGTGAAGTGTTACAAGGATGATTTGGTGGTGAATTTCTTCTAGTGCCAAGACCATCTCAAAGAACTTGAGAAAGTTTTTGGATTCCCTTGCTCCCATCACTTTAAAATGAACCCTTTTAAGTGTGAATTCAGGGTTACCTCTATGAGATTTTTTATTTTCATCATTGGATATAGAGGCATCAAGATCAATCCTGATAAAATCAATGTTATCAAACAAATTAATCCTTTACACAAACTTAGGGATTTTCAATGCCTATATGGCCAATTAGCCTATATTTTTTGATTTATTTTATATTTTTAAGACAAGTGTAATCCCTTCCCAAGGATCATAAAGAAATGTGTCATTTACTAGTGGAAAAAGTTCTATTAGATTACCTTCGAGGAAATTAATAAGTATCTTCTACAACCTTCAGTTCTGATGCTACTCAACCTAGGAAATCCTCTGGACCTTTACATGACCACCCTGAAATGATCCCTTGGAACCCTTATTTCCTAAAAGAACAATGAAGTCAAGGATAACAACCTATATTATCTCAGTTGCATTCCCCTTGATGCAGAGACCGGATAATCCTCCATCAAGAAGATTTGACTCTCACTGGTATTTGTAGTGAAAAAGTTATAGTGTTACTTACAACACAATGAGATATATCTGGTTTCCCATGTTGAACCACTGAAATATATCCTTGACTACCCCATACTGATAATGATATTGGTGTGCTAGGTAGTAATAGTCAAGGATTTCGACATCAAGTTTGTCCCATATAAATCCATCAAGGTCCAAGCACTAGAAGACTTTCTGAATGCACATTCAATCCCTAAGGAACTACCTCTGGATGTTTATTTCCCAGATGAATCAAGTCTCTTAGTGGATAAATATATTCTATGTTGGTAGATTCATTTTTATGGTGCCTTCTATATTCTGATCAGTAGAAGGATGAATGACCCCAATCTCAATAGAGTAGGCCTAGGTATCATATTCATCACTCTTGTGCAAGTCATCTTTCCATACAGATTCATATTGTTGTAATTTTGTACCAAAAATGAGATGGAGTATCATTCCCTTATCATTGGACTCAAGTTTTCCCTTGAGATTGATGTTCCCCGCTTGCATGAGAAGTGTTACTCTGAGCTAGTTATCAAATAGATTAATGGTGACTATATAATTTAAATAAAAGATTCCATTCCCCTACTATAAGTAACTTTCCAACTAATGAATCAATTATATTCATAACCAAAGGTGACTCATATCGCTCGATCATAAAAATGGATGAGTCGATACTCTGAAAATCTTGTCCTCATATCTTGTAAATACTGACTAATATGAACTGGTCATTCATGTATTATATTAGAGGGTCATCACCCCCACCACTTTTGATGATATCAACCAATAGGTATATCAGTTAGATGCTGAAACTTTCTAATTAGGACCCTCAAATTCTATAACGATCAAAGAAGCGCCCAATTGGATGACTCCTTTTGTTGATTCCCTCTAACACAACACTCTCCCACTAGGATGAGCTGAGCATGAGAAAAACCATAGGCATATAGAAAATTTTATCCTCATGAGCATCCCTAACCATTATCAGACTCTCTATAGGTGTGGGCTCGATGGAATTATTCTTTGTTTCATCCAAGGGAAGGAGATACCACAAGTCACGAATGAGTTACAAGCTCGATCCTTTGGGTTTCATAAATCATGATTGAATTCCTCCCACTAAATTCATAGGTTGGGCTATTTTTATCCCATCATGGTTCATGACTATATTGAATTCACCAAGAGGTGTCATTCATGTTAGATCCATGCCAATTTTGTGCAAAAAATTCTAGAGTTCTTCCATACCACCAAGTATTCAATGCCCTTTGTTGTATAGAGACTTGATGTTGAGGGTCCCTACCCACCCACAACCACTTGACAGTGTGGGTTCATTATGACAATAATAAACTTATTCTCAATGTGGTAAGAAGTAGTTCCCCTCAATGAATTCAAAATCTAGTCCATGATCGAGTTCACAAACTCCCATATCATCCATCTATTTGGGGTTCTACACACTATTCTCATGGATAATGGCACTAAATTTTAAGTTATCTGGCTAAAGAAATTGTATTCCAAGTACAAAATCCGGTCCAACCATAATTCCGGCTACCATGTGTAGGTGAATGGGGAGATAGATGCCTTCAACAAGGCCCTTTTTAACATACTATCTAATATGGTAGCCCATAATAAAAATATTTTTCCTGATAATATGCTCAATTCCCTATGGAAATATTATAAAATAACTCAAAATTCCACCCAAGTGACCCCATACTCTCTGGTGTATGGAACAGAGGCAGTTTTACCTATAGAGGTTCAATTTCCATCACTCTAAATGACCATTTGTGAAAAGAAGATGCCAAATTGAATAGAGGAATTCCATCTAGTTGAATTGGAATCCATCAAGGAAAATAGAATCTAGGTGATTCATAGCTTTTAGAGGCACTGGAATTAGGTAGTGCGAGCATTCAACATGAAGTTTCGCCTCTAATAATCCCTTCAAGGTAACAAGGTTTTAGCTCTTAGGATGCCAATGATGCATGAAAAGAAACTAAAAAAGTTGTAACCCAAGTGGGAAGGACCTTACATAATCTATAAGGTCTATTACAATGGTTTATACTCTTAAATGCCCATGGACAGGGAGTATATCACACTTCCTACCAATGAAAAGTTTCTCAAGTGGTACTCTACATGGGTACCACCTTCTAGTCTGAGCTCTACGACCTTAAACTAACAGCAGCCATAGTCTGAGCTATATGGATTTAAACTACAAAGCCAAATAACCTCATTACATAATGTTAAATTTTGGCATTAACATTAGTATAAAACACAATATTCCTTATATGAAAAATGGGATATGACCAAAAAAAACATCCTCATCACATGACATTAAACTGTAGCCTTACCCTATGCAAAAAACATAGGATGCCTCATATAAAAAATGTGAGATGAAAAAAACATCCTAAAAACACGATTTTTAAACTATATCCTTATTTTATGCGATGAACATGAGATTAATCATAAAAAAAATATAAGATGAACAAAAAAAAACATCCTCAACACACAATTTTAAAATGTATCCTTACCCTATGTGGAAAACAAAATATTCCTCATATGAAAAACATGAGATGAAAAAAAAAACATCCTTAAAACATGACATTAAAAATGTATAATTACCATGTGTTATAAATGTGGGATGCCTTATATGGTAACTATGAGATGATTCATCATCCTCACCAGAGAGGACATAACTCTTATGACACCGTCTTTCATCCATGCCATGCTCTATAACTACATGTGTATTGATTCCTAATCATATGGGATACATAAAAATTCTCATATATCATATCCTAGGCCTAACCCCACTGGAAAATCATTTCAAATCCTTTCCCCTCAAGGTTAGGCTCAATACTTACTTGTTGATATGGTCATCTTTCAAATTCAAGAAAATATAAGGATAGATTCTAGAGTTTTGAACTCCCCCTCTAATATCTCGTCATACACATATTCACACTTCAATTATTCCTCGATTTGAAATCTCATCATTCTTAAAATCCAAAATTCCCCATGGTGGTGAAGGTACCTGGCCACACTGGCTCACCTCTCATCCTAGGCACACACCTTGATGGGTATCTTATGAAAAATGATAGTTCCCATGTTTTGAACATGTTCAATTTTAGATTATATATTTTCTCAACCCATCATGGATTTATGTGGTTGTGGAACCTATGTTTTGAATAAAATCAACAATCATTCCTTTCCTATTAGTCGACCTCTTCCATGTTCAAGATCCCAGAAGTCCCAATTCACTACCTTTCTACCCCCTTTATTTTGGTGGAACTCCAAAATCCCTGGTGTTATTCTCCATGAATCCATGTATGATGAACAAGAAAGTCATCATAGTTAGGATCTTCCTAGGTTGAATTATATTACCCCTTATCATGCCCACCCTTAGTGTGAAGGGAACATTTTCCTTTTCTCTCACATAGATCTCGGCTCATGTGGGCTTAGGATTCATGATAAACTTTTACCAAACCATAGTGATGGTTCTCAAGAATTTCAAAATAAAATGTACTCATTTTAGTCTAAACTCTACGAACTTAAACTAATATTCTTGGTCTAAGAATTATGAATTTAAACTATATGTAGTTTTTATTGGAATCTCGTTTTGAAACAAGTCTCTTTGGACCTCTATCCATAATGAGTTATCAATCTTTAATGCCTCACAAGACTCTTTAATACACCCACCCCTATGGTCTAAGAATCATGACCTTAAAATATGTGTATATTTTCTCAAAGATGTATCACATGACATTAAGACTCTTTTTCCCCATCTCTTTTTGTTGAGATTCAAAATTTGTGGTGCCACACATTGGTTCAATCTCTATGACCATAAACTAGTAGCAAACATAGTTTGAGTTATACAACTTTAAAATATAAAGACTAACATCCTAGTTATACAGTGTTAAACTATATGTAAATTTACTCAACACACAATGTTAAACTATATCCTTACCCTATATGATGAACACATGATGTCTCATATGAAAAATGTGAGATGAACAAAAATCAATTTCCTCAGTACACGATGTTAAACTGTAGCCTTACCCTATGTGATGACCATAAGATGCCTCATAAAAAAATGTGGGATGAACAAAACCAATAACCTTAGCACATGACATTAAACTGTTTCCTTACCCTACTATGTCATAAACACATGATGCCTCATATGGTAACTATGAGATGATTCATTATCCTCATCACAGAGGATGTCACTCTTATGACATTGGCCTCATGTTATACCATGCTTCATAACTACATATATCTTGATCCCCAGTCCCATGGTATATTTAGTGATGCCCGTATCTCATATAATAGGCCCAACAATACTTGTAAATCATTTCAAAGCCTTCATCCTCAAGGTCAGGCTCAATCCTTTCCTACCGATGTGTTCAACCAAAACATTTGATCACATGTTGGAATAGTCCCTAAATCCATCTTCCCTGGGAAATCCTCCACTTACACTTTCATACTTTTTTCATCCTTTGATTTGGATCTTTATCATCCTCTCCATTCAAAAAATCCCCCTTAATGATAATGGATCCTGGACACACTGGCTCACCTAACATCCTAACTACATGCCTTGAAGAATATTTAACAATATTTTCGTGGTCCTCATGTTTCAAACATGGTCAAAAAGCAATCCCACTTTTATAAACTTTTTTCCTAGAAAAAACTCAACCGATACTCTTTCCCAAATTATAAATCAAAAATTGATAGTCGTGACATTATTTCTAAACCTAATAATAATTTTTGCGGTTACCTCAACTATTTTTTCATCAATCCATGACTTGTTAAACTAATATCTATGAGATGCATCCAAGAATCGATGGTAACGCATGAAAAAACTCTTTTTACTATCTGGTAATCCTATCATATCAATGTAAAAGTTACAAAATAGACACATGAAAATTGGTATTCAGTCATATTACTTTATTGAATATTTTCCCCTTAGAAAATGTAGCATAATAGTGACTATGAGGTTGCCTCATGAGGTAGTCACATACTCAGTTGTCAAACTGTCACTTTGTTAATTTATTTTTGGTAAATGTAAAAACTAAAATTGGGGATTGAAATGAGTTAAAATAAATTAAATTATAGGAAATTTTATTACAAATATAAATTAAATTATAGATTATAATTTATAAGCAAGTCATAATGAAAAAGACAAACTGAATATGGCAGTAGTGGACAAGCTTATATCCTTAGACACTCACTTTATCATTATCAACAAATTTATTACAATTAAATTATTCAATGTATACATTAATAAATAAAATTATACATATATATTTCATAGAAACCATATCAAGACATCATATATGGGTTTTTATCCTCTTATAAAAGTGATCCAATTACCCAAAGACCTCTGAACAACCAAAACTAATTGAACTTGTTGTGCTCAATGGGGAGACCTCACCTAAAGAAGTTTAAAATAAAATAAAACATTTTTATAGTTATCATATGGTAAAGAATATAGAAAAAAATAGAATAAATTTAAACCAATATATAATGATACCCCCTTTAATCAAGAAAAAAATTTCCAGGATAATTTAAAGGAGAACTGTTTACAATGAAAAGCACATACTCAAAAGGGAAACACCTTCAGATTTTCACTGACCACCACCATCTAGAGTTAATCCCTTAATGTATTGATTAATTCATGAAAAAATAATACTATACATTATTTAATATCCATCATATCCCACTTCCCTATTATAACCATCCATCGAAATGAAATTGAAGACTTGAATTTTTAAGAAAATGGGGTGGCAAATTTGTTGTCAATTTTCTATACTTGGAAAGATAGATTGATTTTGGACCTCTTCCAAGACAAATTTTGGAATAGTTAATTTATAAATGTGGTTTTCACGCAAGTTTTACTTATACATACAAAATTTTAGGATATTTTGATAGGTTTAAAAAAATTATACCCTAATTATTGAAGTGAACTTTTTCTATTTTAGGTGAAACTTCAACTTCCTCTACTTTAATGAGACAATTGACTATATTAATGAGATAATTAAATCTTAGTATTCATTGAGGAGATTATATTAGAGTTTTATGTATTTACAATCAATAATCACTTAATTTGGACACCTATAGTCCGAGTTATACCTCATTTATTTAAGGAGTTTCAATTCTATCTGAAATATGATTTTCCAATTTGAATAATTTTTTGGGCCTCCAAATGGTTGATTTGGCTCTTGGTCTAGTTATAGTAGATGAATCCCTCATGAAATGTGATTATATAAAAAATAATTTCAAAAATTTGATCATATTTTTAAATTTCATTCCCAAAATACATAAGTGATGTTTTTTTTGAATTCTTGAATTAGAATATTTTTTGTAATTTATCTCAAAACTCATCAAATATAAAAAATTGATGCAATTTCACATGTAATTAAAATTTAACAGGGATTAAATAATTGAAATACATGTGAAAAATATTTAAAATATAAGATCTATCAATTCTCCAACACTTATCACTTGAAATATTTGAAAAGTGATCACTCAATATGAATTTCAAATGAAAATTGAGAACACATGTCAATAAAATTCACAGGGCTTGCAAGCAAGTCAATCAAATTTTCATTCCTCTTCAATAACTTCAATTCCAAATTCTTTATTATGTTCATTAATTTAATTCCCATTTCTTTAATTCTTTCATGCACAGGGCTTACTAACTCAATAATTTTCTCTCCCAATAAATGATTTTGATTTTGAATAATGTTTTTGTCATCCAAATAAATGAAAGGGTCACTATCGGCTTGAAAAATTTCTAATTATCCATCAAATTGAGTCAAATAATTGTATCCAACATGAGTATTTATAAAGGATTTTTCTAATTTTTGAAATTTGGTTAGTTTTAAATGTGAAAAATTATGAGGTAGAAAGCGATGGCTTGACTCATTTTGAAGAACAAATGAATGATTCTAATTTTTACTCAAGTATGGTATCATCCTCACTTAAACTTAAAGTAAATCAACTCTAATAATATTTTAAAGTCTCATTTACATTCCACATCATCAAAATTTCAGTAGAAGAAATTAAATTTCTCTTCTGTTTTTTTTGTTAAAATCTTTAGATAGGCACAACTTTATTTATTTGGAAGCTCTAGAAAGGAACAACTTCCTTTTACTTGAAATCTCTAGAAAGACACAACTTTTGGTAGAATTTTTTTCAGTATAAAAAACAACTCTTAAGAACTTAACTTTCCACCTAAAGTAGTATCAAATGATGTAGCACACCACAAGGTAGCTTCCCCCACACTTAAGTTAAACCAGATCATGAATTTCCACTTCTAGAGTAGGTTGGGTAGGGAAAATTGGATTGTAATGTGGCTATCTAGAAGGAAGTTCATAGAAACAAAGTAATTAAAAGGGTCAAATGTATAGGTAAGGATATAAAAGAGGATATATTTTTTAATTCAATTAAGGGGGATTTTCCCTCATCCACTTCAAAAAAAAATTAACAAAGGTAATTACTTTGAAGTTCACAATTTTTTTATACAAAAGTTGAAAAAATACACCAAATTTTATAGGAAAAATAAAAATAGAATTTTGAAAAGAAAACAAAAAAATTCCTAACCTAACCAAGGATGTTCCTCCCCCAACACTTATATTGTAAAATGTACTCATTGTTCATAGTTTATATAAGAAGTGAGAATTAAAAAGATAATACATGATAAACATAAGTAGGAAGTAAAGACACAACCTAGTTATTATTGAGAAGTAGCAGCCTTGAGGTATCACCCTAAAAACTTAAACTAGGAAAACTACATGAAAAAATAAAAAAAATCATAATATATTAAAATAAAGGAATGAAAAATAAAAAATGAAGAGAAAGGAAAGGAGTCTTAGTTTGTACCCCAAAGTGGGATCTAGGATTACACTACTCCTAGTCTAGAAGTTCTAGATGATTATCCCCAATACAAATTAGGGTGTAGTTTAATATTCATAAACCACAAAAAATAAATTTCTTCAGTCTTATTTAGCTCAAAAATCCTATAAAATATCCTAAAAAATAGATTTCGTCAGGTTCCCTTCCACGGCTTTTTGGTTCCAATGATATAGTGGAAGAGGGAAAAAAATATAAAAGACACTTCCCAAGACTTTATGCTCATAAAGAACCTATATTTTTTATTGAAATTTACTAAAATTATGTTGTTAATCTTTAGGTTTATCTTCAAAAATTATTTCATCTTTAGAAAACAATTCAGTACCACCATTCTTATATAAAAAAATGTAATCTTCAATTGAGAAAACCATTATTTCTTAAATTTAATAATTCACTTCCTTTTTATATGAGAAATAATTCCATTTAAAATAAATAGGAAATAAATTTTCATAGGTAGAAATAGTTAAAAATTTATCATAAAATAATTAGGCAATAATGGATCAAAATTTGAGACTTCTCCCTATGGCTTATAAGGTTCCACTTATTTTTGGGAGTAGAAAATAGTTTTATTGAAAATGTACAACAAACTAGGTTCCTATAAATTATCTATAAATATAAAGGACTCATGTTTCTCTTCATTTATGGCCAAAGTTTCATAAAAAGTCTTTGAATTTTCAATTTCAAAAATTGGGGCTTCAAATGGAATTTCATTTTCAATAAATTTATCCCATTAATTTTCCAAATACTTTTGATTTTCTAAAGACACATAAATTGGTATATCATTTATAATTTCTTCCTTTTAATTTAAAAAAGGTGATTCAAATTCTTTTTTCAATTTTTCCACTAATAGTTCTTTAATATCAAAAGTGGGTGGGACCTGATTTTTCTTTTCTTGATCTTCTTTTTGAGATTTTAATTCTTTTAAAGCATCAGAAAGAATTTCCATTTATTTGCTTATTTCTTGAATATTTTGTTGAATCCTAAAATAATTTTATTTTATTATGAATGATTTTTTAATTAAAATATTGAAAATTATTTATGACTATACTCCTCATAGTTTTGATAATAAATCCAATAATAGGAGTAGATACTATGAAAATCCATTTTTTTCTTAAAAAGACACTAAATTAGTGGTTAAAATCATAAAAAAATCAAAACCAAATTGGAAGAAACTTAGGCAACCTCCACAGAAATGGTTCCAAATTGATGATGTGGATTCATTTATGTCACCATAATTAATAATTTTCCCTTAAAAAATGAAAAATATAGGTGACCATGGGGTTGTCTTATGAGGTGGCCACAGACTAAATTGTCAAATGTCACTTCATTATTTTTTTTGTTAAATGTTAAAACTAAAATTGGGGATTTAAATGAGTTAAACTAATTTATATTATATGAAATAATATTAAAACTATAAATTAAAGTCAGTTATTATAATTCAGAATCAATTTAAAGTGAAAAAGACAAACTAAATATGTTAGCAGTGGACAAGATTCGATCATCATACACTCCCTATATCATTATTAACAAATGTATTCCAATTAAATTATCCAATGTATACCTATATACCTCAAATTATACACTTATAATTCCTAGAAACCATATTAAGGCCAAAAAAATTGGTTTTTATCCACTTATGAAAGTGATATAATTTCCTAAAGGCCTTTGAGAAAATGAAACTAATTGAACTTATTGTGCTTAATGGGGAGACCTCACACAAAGACGTTTAAACAAAAAGAAAATTATTTTATAGTCATAAGATGAAACAAAAATCCATAAAAATAGAATAAATTTCAAACAATATAAAAATATACCTCCTTCACTCAAGCAAACAAATTATAGGATAATTCAAAAGAGAATATTTTACAATGAAAAAACAAACTCAAAAGGGAAACACCTTCAGATCTTTGACGCCCACCACCACTGGGAGTTCAGCCCTTTATAAATTTATTAATTCATGAAAAACTATTATTCTCCAATATTTTATCTCCATCACATCCCACTACCTCATTCCAAAAACCCATTGAAATGAATGTGAAGACTTGAATTTATAAGAAAAGGGGGTGTAGTTTTTTTGTCCAGTTTCTATACTCCAAAATTTGGCTCAATTTTTTGAATATTCTAAAAAATATTTTTGAAAATATAATTCAAAAATGGTGTTATAATGAAATTTTTATTTCTCTATACAAAATTTCAGGATTGTTTGATAAATTTTTTAAAATTTATACCCTAATTACTAAAGAGAAATATTTCTATTCGAGGTGCCTCTTCAACATCCTCCAATTGAATATGACAATTGAACATATTAATTAGATAATTAAATATTAGTATTAATCATGGAGGTGATACTCATGGTTATATTTATTTTTAAATATTAAATCACTTCATCTTGACACTTTAATCCATGTAATACCTCATTTACTAAAGGAATTTCAATTCTTTTCAAAAAATGATTTTCCAATTTGAATGATTTTTAGCCTCCAACTGGTCGATTCAGATATTAGTCTAGTTGATGAATTTGAATAACTCATGGATGGGGTTTCAATAAAAAAATAATTTCAAAAATTTGATTATATTTGTAAAATTTATTCCCAAAATATAGAAGTGATAAAAACTATTAAAATTCTAGAATTAGGGTATTTTCATAATTTAGCTAAAAAATCATTAAAAATCCAAAATTGATGAAATTTAAAAAATAATAAAAAATTTATGGGGATTAAATAATCAAAATACATGTGAAAAATATTTAAAATATCATCTATATCAACATTCCTAACTAATTTGTGTTTTCCAACCATATAAGTTTTCTAATCTAGGAAAATCATTAATCGTCCACATTAGAGCATCACATATTTTGAAGATTTTGGTTGTCAATGCATCATATGTATCTACACCATTGTCCCATAAATCTTGTAATTATTTTATATAGGTTTATGATATATATATATATGTCATTTTCATGCATTTTATTTCCTAGAATGATCAGAAAAATAATTAAATAAGTTTGTTTCATACATATCTATGGAGGAAGATTGTAAGGGATCAAAATAAATGGCCATATGTTATAAGTTGTACTTATATTCTTGAATGGATTAAATATATCTATAAAAAATAAATAACATTCATAACTAGGATCTTAAGGTATATTTTTATAAAAATAATCAAAGGATATTCATGCTTTTGTATCTCTAGGATGACGTATAGACTCATCACTTTTGTTTTCCATAACATGCCACTTCATTTTCTTGGTAATTTTAGAAGACATGAAAAATATTTTCAATCCTGATATTAATAGAAAATAATTTAAAACTATTGTTTTATTTATATTTATATTATTATTTTTAGTTTATTCATTCAGACTTTCATCACGATTCATCGATTTTCATATTAAAGTATAACATCTTTTACACTCTTCTCTATATAAATCTTCTCCCCAATACAACATGTAGTCATAAGGACATGCATGTAACTTTGTATAAAAACTTTCCCCATCTCATAAAATTATTTATGGGTCATAGATTGAATAATACATCATGTACAAAATCTAATATCATAGACATTTTTTTTGATAATTTCACATAATCAATTGATATGGCACAACTTTAGTAAGAAGGAAATTTTTTTATATTTGATACATCCTTTATAAAAATCTTGATTTCCATCTTCCAGTAATTCATAAAACTAATTTGATTGCCTTTTCACCTTCTCTCAAGTATTAATCTCCCGAAAATCCAAATGTGGCTCCACTAATATGTTACAATCTTCATCATTTTGTGTAATGTAAAAAATATCATTAATCAGATTCTGAATTTCATTATCCACTAATATGCTTGTAAATTTCATATATTTTCAACCACCATTTGAAATTACAATCAGGACATAGAAATTTTATTCTTCCATCTAAAAATAAATTTGAAATTGAAAATTATAAAACCATCTCCAACCCCTTAATATATTGATATGTATTTTTGGGTAAATTAATCCAACTTTTATCCATTTTTTTGATATTGGTAAATATCTATATAAAAAACATAACATAACATGAATTAAATAATATCTTGTTAAGAATAATGCAAAATTTTTATAGAATAATAAAACATTAATATCAAAAAAAATATTAGCAATTTAAAATTTTACTAAAAAAATAATTAGATACAATTATGATAGAAATTAAGTTTTATTAATATAAGTAACATGAAACATTCAGACAATTTTTTTATACAAAATAACCACTATAATGATTTTTTGATGAAAGAAACTTGAAGGTGAAATATAATTTGAGATGTATAAGATCACATGATATGGAAGAGATAATTAAATAACTTTGAAATAATATTTTTATGTGTCAAAAAAAACAGGGTAAGTTTATTTTTCTATTCACCTATATATGAATGAAGATAACTAAAACATGTTCATGCACACAAAGACATAACTAAAGTAGGTTTTAGTATGGAATGAGTTAAATAGTTCATTAAAGGATAAGTCACCATATAGAATAATACATAATAAAAGTGCATAGATGAATTTTATTAACCATCTTCTGTCTCATATTTTTGTGATTGATAATCTATTAATAGTAGTGTATAATAATAGGTAATGAAAAAAATTATTAGGCATATTTGAGATATTTAATAATAGATTAATTTAATCTTATAATATTTATGGTCTCTTCAAAGAAATTATATAAAATTTAAATAGAAAATAGAAGATTAGCTTGGCCTCTAGGGAAGAATAACACAAAGGTCAATAAATTTTTATATAATAGCTGAAGATCCATGTGATTAGTGTTTGAATAAAAAACACTAGTTTTACCTAAATATTTTTATTGAGATAGAATTTCTTCTTTGAAGGTTCATCATAATAAAATGACATTGAGGTGGGGTGGAAACACTAGAGTCTTGTCCTAATAAGGATTTATAGTCAAGGAGGAGATGTAGATATGATGATTTTCTATCAAGGAGTCACTATAGTGAGTGATAGGTTAGATAATTAGGTGATAGTGGTGGAGGAAAGGGATTTATTATAGTTCTATTCACTAGTGGTTATGAATGGTTCCTTAACTATCCATTGCTAAAAACATATTTTGTGGCAATTATTTTAATAATTTTTGCTAAAAAATAATTATTGCTGGTTAAAAAACAACATCGTTAAAAAATTGATAGATATTTAGTTTTTTATTATTAGTGGTAGGTACATGAAACCACTACTAATAAGCCACTACTATTTAGTGTTTCTCCTGTAGTGATAAATGGAGTTTCTATTTAATTTATAGAATCTTTTCATTTATGGAATACTATTTTAGCTCATGCAAAATATAATAAAATAAATGACATGATGAAAATAGAATTACCACCTAGCATGGATAAAATTTCTAATGAGTGTGTGAATTGAATTAAAACTGAAATAGTTTTAAAATCATTTCCATCCATATAAAGGAAATGTAATTTACTATAGTTAATACATAGTGATGAATTCGCTACACCCACCATAGGTAATAAAAAGTAATTTTTTTACTTTATTGATGATTATCCTATATTTTTTCATGGTTATCTTTTATATTCTAAATATGAAGTTATAAATAAGATTAGTATCTATAAAAATGAATACTCAAAATAATGGTGGGCTATGATTAAATTCCCCAGATCTAATAGGGGTGGATAATATTATATTCCTTAATTTTTTGAATCCGTAGATACCATACATGAAGTGAAAAGCCCTTATAAACTTCAACAAAATGGTTTACCTAAGATAAATAATAGAATATTGATGGAAATGGTTAATTTCTTGATGTCTATATTGGGTCCCTCAAAAGTATTTTTAGGATGGGAATTATAAACTATGTGCTACATCATAAATAAAATTCCCAAAAAGGGAAATTTATCACTAAATATGAATTGTAGAAGCATAGGAAACCAAACCTCAATTATTTTAAGTTTTGGGTTTGCCATGAAATAATAATAATAACTAAACCTAAAAGGGAAAATATGGGTAAAAGAGGTATTAATATAATATTTCTTAGATATGTGGAGTTTTCAAAATATTATAGATTCATAGTTATAGAATATATTGTTTTAGTGGATGTTAATGTATTTATTGAATAAAGAGATGTTATCTTTGATGAATCAAGGTTTATCTCTTTAACTAAGATAGTCAAAATAGAGGAACCAGACTCAAATAAAAGAGTATCTCAAGAAGATAAAATTAGAGAGGTTCATAAGAGTAAATGACCTTAGATACCTTGGACATATGAATATAATTTCTATATGTACTCATTGGAATGAACTAATAATAATATTGTTACAAGAACTCTAGATTTTATTAATATAGTCTAATCCAAAAACATTAAAATAATTTATGTCATCTTCTGATGCATCTATTTGGAAGGAAGCTAAAAATGACGAAACAAACCCTATTACTAGGAAACATACTTGAATATTAGTTGAACTTCCTCAAGGGTCACAACCAATAGGTTTTAAGTGGGTATTTAGAATAAAATAAAAATTTTATGGTACAATTAAAAAATATAAAGGTTTATTAGTAGCCAAGTGGTTTACTCAAAAAGAAGGAATCAACTATTTTGATACCTATACACCTATGGCTAGGAAAAATTATATTAGAATTATTATTGCTTTATATTCCATATATAATTTAGAAACTCACCAAATAAATGTTAAAATATCATTCTTAAATAGTGAATTATATATAGAAATATATGTGGGACAACAAGAAGGATTTATATTATCCAGAAAAGAAAACAAGGTTTGAAAATTAGTATGATCATATATAGTATAAAATATGCTCCAAAATAATGGCCTAAGAAATTTAATAAATTAATTTTATCAAATGGTTTTATAATTAAGAAAGTTAATATATATATTTATATTAGGTTTCATAATAATCATTGTTTGGTTATTTGTTTATATGTGGATGATAGGATAATTTTCAAAATTTATATGAATCAAGTAAATGAGACTAATTCTATTTTATCTAGAATATTTGATATGAAAGTATTAGGTGAAGATAATGTTATTTTTGGAATTAAAATTATTAAGAGTTATAATATTATTTTTATTTCTCAAACTCATTATATTAAAAAATATTAAACAGGTTTGAACAATTTGACTATTCATTGGTTTCTAACTAATATGCTTCTTGGAGTAAGCTGCTAACAAATCTTGGTAGGTCAGTTGGTCAAATAGAATATACAAGGGTTATCAAGTGTGTCATGTATTTTGTGACTAGAACAAGACCTTATATTTCATATGTTGTTGGAAATTTTATAAGGTATATAAGTAATATAGGTTATAAAAAATGGGAAGTGGTTAGAATAATAATCAGATATATTAAGGGTACTATGAATTACTATATATATTATAGTATAAATCCAAGGATGTTGGAAATATTTTCTCATAAAATCTGGATTACTAATATTTATGATCATTATTTTATGAATAGTTGGGTTTTTACACTTGGAAGTTGAGTGATCTCTTGGGGATATAATAAAAAAATTTGTATAGTGAAATCTACAATGGATTCTGAGTTTGTTGTTTTAAAAGATAAAAGAAAATAAGAAGAATAGATAAGATCACTTTTATTAGATCCAAAATTATAGTGACCCAAGATTTTCATACATATATATTATATCTTTTTAGAGGGATATTCAATACATTACACAAACACATGATTGAGGATCATAAATGTATAGTGCATTTAGAAACTTGGAAACAGAAACAACTAGTTCATAGGTGAACAACATCGTCTCCCACTATGTTATTCATATCTAGTACCCTTCTTAGACATATCATACATAACAAATTTTTTCATCCCCTGGGGGAAGGAAACATAAGAAAGAATGAGCTCATATGCTCAATAAGGGTAAAATATGGAGATATATAAGTATAAAATGAACATAAGGGTATGTGAACATGATCATAACATTTTAAAACCACACCCTTCATATAAAATATCATAGTCTTGAGTTATGGAATAAAGGTTGGCATTTGATAATACATGAATCATAAGGGAATAAAAGAACATGATCCATGAGAGCATAACATTGGTATAAGACATATATTTATGGCATATACACGATCATATAAATTCTTATGTCAAGGCTACCCACCAAGACATTCATAACAGGTTAGGCTTGGGATAACCACCTTTTTACCTACTTCGGGATTGAGATGACCTCCCGTGTACCCTCTTTAAGTCTTGGGATAACCTCTAATGTACCCTTTGAGATCATATAACATTAATTATTACCTAATACTTTGGAGATTAATATAGGTCCCACCCATCACATGATGAAAATCATAAATATGTGCACCACAAGATCATAATACATTCATCATATCATAACCCATGAAAAAAATGTATTTCATAATCATTTTATCATTTCCTCAAAGCATAACCCATGGAAAAAAGAAGTGGAATTCATAAGTATTTACTCATGGTATAACCCATGGAAGAGAAATTTTTTTCATAAACATAATTCCATCATAAACATAAACAATTCAAAAAAATAATAAGAATGGTATTATTGGATAATATCCCTAGTAAGGGTAACATAAACCAATGTCATCTTAGATGGAAAATAATTTGAAAGATCCTTTCAAATATTTCTTGAAAAAATATCATTTCCAATTTGAAAAAAACTTTTTAAAACATAAGAAAATTTCAAAATAATTTTATTTGAAAATTATTTTTTAAGATTATAAAGAAAGCTTCAAAGAAATTATTGGTTAGACGGAATATAATTTTGTTCATTCCATACATGTTAAAATGAAGATTTCTTTCAGATTTTTTGTAAAATCCAAAGAGGAATTGTTTGAAAAATGAAATGAAGATTCAATTAAAATCATTTTTTAAAAATAAAAAATGGGTAAAAATTTATTTAGTAAATTATTTGAATAATGTTGAAAAAATTAGAAAACATGGTTTTAAAGGAAAAATGTTTTTGATCGAAGAGATAAATAAAGATGATTTTCCTTATTTTTTGAACTCTTGAGTACATAAAGAGAGTATAATGAATGTAAATAATGTAATATCATAAAATAAACATAGTAGAATAAAAATAAAGAGTTTATTGAGATATAAATTATAATATTTTATCATTGGAAGCATAATCATATACAATCCTAATAAATAATGAGATTGTAACATTAAACTCTTAATACTTTGGTGACTTTGAATTGTAATACCAATGAAAGAATAAAATTAAATAAAATTTATAATATCATTAAAAGATGTGTATTCCTAATATAACATTTAAAAGGGGATGTATTTACACCTTATAGAAAAATATAGGCGTATAACATAACTTTTGTCTCAAAGAAGGAAATTTTAGACAAAAAAATCCCTTACTGTTTTTTACCTTTTTTACTGTAAATACCATTAAATATAGATACTCAAATGGGTATTTAAATCCCCATAATTTTAAGTATAAAATAAACACATGGTGAATATGGATTGTGCACACCACATAAAATAAACATGTGGTGAATATGGCTTGTGTCTCGTAGAAAATAAAATGGAGACGAGAATCTCTTATCTTAAGTATCGATTTCCAATGTACACATTAAAAAATACTATATAATAAATATTAGTTTATTATACATATATTATAGAACCATAATTATATATATATATAATATGATATATTATTTTATTTGGACTTTTTATTACCCATTTATCAATAATTCCATGTTAAAGTTATGTTTTGGGTAAAAACTACTTTGTTTTTCATGTATGTTTTGGTTTTTTATTTTCCATCCTATTACTTTGATCATGGTTCTATAATATCCAAGATGTTAACTAGGATATAAATGTAATATATATTCATTGTATATGTTTTTATAGTAATCTATAAAATTTATGGATAGAAAATGAAATACACCATTCATGGAGATGATATGTCATACGTACACCTGAAGTTTGTTTCTATTTTCTCAACAGATTGAAAAAAGGAAATGTAAATAATATATTACCATTATATAATCCTTGTTATTTCATATATATCACATATTTTCCTTAAAAACAACCTTTTTACCTTCTATGTAAAGTGTTAACGAATCACATCACTTCGCAAGGTGGTAGTATACCGTACACATGAGAAATGTTATGGTATTCCCATAGAATAGAAAGTATAAAGGTATATGTGATATAATTATAATGAACTATGTTTTGGAGCAAGGTATAATTCAAGAGGAATTTTAATTTTACCATTTTGCGGATGGTACGTTCTTTAAATCAATTCTTGGAACATAATTCTGAAATTTGGAACACTAAAATGTGTTGTTTCTAGACTTGGTTAAAGGACCGAGAGGTGTCTCGGGTGTGCTATCAAGTTTCAGGAGCATTGATATTTGAAAATTCAAAATCAAGAGAATTTCTTAGGGGCGCACGATTTTTCTAAAACCATGTGACCTTCTATACTAAACCATGAGGTTGATCTAGTGGAGATAAATTTCTCACATGGTTTAGTCTATCTATATGAGAGGAGCTACAAAACCATATGAGAGGAGATGCACAACCATGAAATTTTATACATAATCTTGATAGAGGAGAAATGTATGGTTTTCACATGGTTTTCTAAACCATGTGTATAAATAGTTTAGAAATACCTCTTGGGTAGTGGCTCAAGCACAATTGGCATACAGTTTGGCCAACCATGTGTCCAAACCGTGCACCTCATTTAATTGGGTAATTTTACCCTTTTCTCTCGAGCCACTATTTCCTTATTCTACCATTTCCTCTCCTCCTACTCACACAAAATAGATCTCTCATGGTGCTTCTTTACTCCACTCCTAGGCATGGAGATATCCTATTCATCTAAACTCTATATCGACTACCGTTCATCATGTTTCAAGCATACAGTGATTCTACAACTCATATTCCCTATTTTATTGGTTTCTTGTAACATATTTGGTGTTATTTTAGTGTGAGATAATTCACCCGATTTTTTGGTCATTTGTCTATTTCTTTATTTTCTCTTGAACTGAATCAATTCAAGACTCTATATGGGACATGTGGACCAAACATAGTATAATGTAGGTGGTCTATAGATTTTACACTAAAGTATAGTAGATTTATACTTTATATTTTTTGTTATGTGCACCGATATTTTTATGCTATGGCACTAAAATGTGAGTTTTAATTTACAGAACCTAACACCTTAATTATAGTATTAATGTACATAGAATTAGTATTATTGATTCTCATATACCTCAAAATTTAACAACCCTTAAGGGTGGGTTACATGAGTGAATTTAATGAATAAATTATTTTCTAATAAAACCCCATATTGAGGTGAATTTCCTTATAAAATATAGATGGGTTGACTACTTGGAATGTAATAGGATGTGACACCTCACTATACTTTCTCTTAGTGACTGAAACATTGATTTAGGGGTCAGATCCTTCTCTTATTAAATGAACTTTATGATTCGTGGATGGAATGAAGATTAGCATGACGTATTTTTTTATACCTCTTGCATTCATGTTGTTAAATGCTATAGATAGTTCACATGGGACTCATATTTCAAATGATGTAATGAACAAAATAGTAAAAATAATGGCCTTTATTGAAATGGTAAATGGGAATTTCCCGATTTTAGTGTTTTTACTTATTATTATGGCTTGATTATGAGAATGAAATTCTTTTTTATTTATAAATGGATTGTTTTAATGGAATGGATGAGCCCATAGAATATTGTTTAAATGTTTAATGTATTGTATTAAAAGGATCTAATGCACCTTGAGTGATGCCAGTTTCATTATTATGGTATGTCGGGATAAGGGATCATAGGGAAAATGGATTACCCTATACTACATAATAATAAAAAGGGACCTCGAGTAGGGTTGTTTTCTATGACATGTCACACTCCCTGGGTTAGGGATGTTGGCATGTCATTCACATCACCTAGGTTATTGGGCATAATGTTCTACACCCCCTTGGTTAAGAGGTTGGGTATCACCCTCCTCGTTATTGATTATAATACTTGGAATGGAGGCCTACATTGATCCAGATCCAGGGGAATGACATCCCTTATTTACTATCATATGTTATTATTATATGTATTAGTATTACACATGGATGACTAAGTCGCGACTCATGTCCTAGATAATACTTTGTATCCATATATATGGATATAAACATCACTAAATCTATAGTGAATATATATATATATATATATATATATATATATATATAAACCTATATTTATCTCCCTCCCTCCCTCTCTATATATAAAAATATATATTTATACTCAGAGACATTCCTGTTTAGGCCGAAGTAGATATGGTCATCCAGGTGTCCTTGATGAACTTGAGACTGACTTGGTATGATTATTTATTTATCTTGTTTTTATTTATTATCCCTCCATGCTGCTATATTTTATACTCACATACTGGATTATTCTTTAGACACTATTGGTGGTGGCCTACTGAGTATATCTCACACCCTACTCAAGATTACATTACACTAGGGCACCTATCCATATTTCATGTTCATATGTCCTTTGGATTATTTCTTGTGCTGTTATGCTTGTACCTGGGAGTCAGGAGAACATGACTAAGCCAAAGATCAGGATGCTCATAGAGTTAGCCCTTGGGACTTCTTGTTTTGTTTCTTTACCCATGTATTGTATTTCACTACCTACTATATCTTTATTTATTTTACTTTGTAGCATCATATAGACATGCATGCATGTTTACATTTGGAATTGTATATTTATATTCAATTATTATATTTATCTTCTTATACTTTTTCATATATTATTACTACTTCCACTCTTTTCTATTGATTATTTATTATTATTGTACCACTGTGCTACTATGATAATTAGGGTAGAGTCTCCCCACCGTACCACCATTATACCCTTGCTACTAGTTAGTATCCTATGGCATACGAGAGGCATGATTGAGGCCATGTAGAAACCAGTTTGGATACTGGTTAAATATTTAGTCAAGATGGGATGTTACAAAGTGGTTTCAGAGTGTTTTATTTTCCTTTGTCTTACTGTTTTGGGTTGTTAGATAGTATACTATGAATTCGTAGGCACTTGGTAAATATCCATGTTTGGGAGTGATCAAACCACGCATGGGGAAAAGCCCAAGTGATCGAGGATGAAATTTTTGTTCGTGTTGTTCTTTGTTACAGTTGATTATTATTTCACCATGAGTGACATGTGAAATTTTGATGCTTATTGATTTATGAGTTTTAGAGTATTTTCCCTTAGCTATTTATGGAATGGAAATAACATTACATGCATAATTATAGGCACATAGAGATTCACATTCCATGCATATTCCATGCCATGTAGGTTGCATTCTTACACTACTTGACATACTGATCTATTCCTTGAGTGTTATGCCATGATTATATGATTTATTTAGAATTTTTTCATATAAAACATGTTTTTTTATTATTGTACTATGTTTAACATGATTATCAGTATATCATTTTAGCTGATTATTTAACATGATTTGCTTATATGACATGCTGCCTAATTATTTTGTTTTCCTAGCCTATGTACCAAAATTATGTGATTTCATGTGTATACTTTTGTATTATTTATTGCTCATGATAGCATACCTAGTTATAATTTTGATATACAATTGGTTATTAAAGTGTCTACATCAATTTAAATGGTGTTTTTTGTATAGATTGATGGTGGAAAATTAACTAACCAATCATGATATGTCTGATCCATGAACCATTGGTCGCCTGGGCTGAAACATATATGGTTGTGATTAAATGGGGAACTAATAATCAATTTATAATGTGTATGGGCCCTTATAAATTGGGAAGGGTAACCCAATGTGGACTTTATTCATTACATTTTTTCACATCCTTTTTGGGGGGTTAAATATATATTTAATTCTCTAAATAACTTTAATTTCATTAATTATTACTTTACGATCAAATTACACTAGAAATTGTAAGTCAATGGTTTTTATAATAATAATCTTAGTTTTATTTCTTAATTCATCAATTTATCATCATTTATTTTATTTTAATTCTTTTTTGAATTATTAATTGTTTTATATTTTTTCAATTCATTTAGTTTTATTTAATTTTATTTTTTATGTACTTTATTTTTAGTCTCTTTTTGTTTTTATAATTAATATATTAAATAAATAATTTTAGTTTAGCTTTTCATTAATTTTCTTTAAATAAAAAATGAATAATTTTTAACTTTTATTTTTAATTAAATTTTTTCATAATATTTATCTCTTCTTTATATAGTTAATCAATTTATATGTTCAATTGATTAAGTGTTTTTTAATATTTAATCTTGTATTGTTTTAATAATTTAATTTTTAGTAATTTATTCTTAATTTTCCATAAATTTATTTTGTTCCTTTATTTATTTTGTTTTATTTATACTATGCAGACACATTAGTGCATCTCTTGATAAGATGATTTTTAGAAATGTAGTGCATTAGATATTTTTATACCCACATAAGAGATTTTGATGTCGTGCAACTTGTAAAATAATTTAGTGAAGGGGTCCGCATAATATAATCTTATTTTTGACCCTTAAGATAATTTTTATTATCACTATAAGATATTTATCATATGAACTTGTGGATTAAAGTGAGACCAAATTGCATGTTTCGTGCTAAGAGAATCATGAGACAAACTATACTTGATGCATTCAGGCCCTAAATTGAAGAAGACAATTTTCCAACTTTGGAAGCCTTCACAGGTTAACGTTTGGGATTCTCAGCTCTAGAAAGGAGGTCCGACCATGTTCTTCACCTTATCAAGTGAAGACGTTTGAGTTCCACTATAGAGAATAGAGATTTCATGCCAATGAGTATGATCTAGGGAATATTGGAGCTCACTGAATTGGGGGAACATAACCTTAAGCAACTGGACTATGTTCAAAGAATCTGAGATTTTATCGAAGCCAAACTAAGATGGCTGAATGATTGCTTCCTCACTGTGATAAACCCTAGAAATCTAGAGATACACTGAAGCCTATGAATATCTTAGGCTGATGATAATGATTGAACCACTCAGTATTTTTGAAACTGAGCTAGCTATTTTGATTTCATTCGGATATAAAATAATTGTTCAAAGAATACTCAATCAAAGCTTGTTTATGACAAGACAAGCTTTTTGGAGTTTCAAGAAGACTCCGAGTCTCATATACAGACTCAATTTCTATCGATTAAAGAATATTTGAGAGGAAAAAACCTGATGAAATATGAAAATGAGAATATGAGGTTTCTAATTAAATGGAGAGCACCAAACCCGAGTCGTCGAGCATATGTGATGAAGAAGAGTCGAACTATTTTTCATCATCTAAGGATTCAGGATCTCATTAATATTGATTGGTTTTCTTGTGATCAAGTGAAAAATATGAATATGTGCTAACAGGTTTCTAAAGATGAACCCTACCGAGTATGAAGAAATACCTAATTTTTGTTTTTGTTTTGTAGTAATGAATCAACAATTTCATAGTGGAAGGAAATGTTGATAATGATTCTGTTTAAGAGAACCAAAAATACATTGGTCGAAGATGAACTTTCATCCAGAGATAATTGTGGCTTGAAATTATTCACATGAGTGTGTGACTAGAGTTTTATTTACTACAGGAGATTCTAAATCTCCTTGTTTTTAATTTGGTCATTGAATTCATGTGTTCTATATTTTGTTTTTTTTGCATGCTTGATGTAGGGTTTTTTGGATATTTCAATATGTTTTGTTGTGATTAGGTTATAGAAAAAGGAACTCACCAGTGGATTCTGTTGGGAAGTAGATGACATCATGCATTGTCAGCTAGAACAATTAATGTCAGAGTTCATGGAAGATTTAGTGAAAAGTTTTATTAAAGTCACATGGACTATGAATGAAGGTTAAAAAGGAATTATAATATTGGTCGATCACCAAAGAAAGATTTTTTTTGGAGGGTGTGACCTGAAAATTAAATAAAAGGAAGTTCCTTATATTATAGAAGAGGAGGAAAATATTATTCTGTACTCAATGAAGGAGAGAGGTGGTAGAGCTGGAGTAGCAAAGCGATGACAATAAACTGGCGAATCTCAGAACAGAGAGGGAATTGAATTCGATAGAAAATATTTCTATTTATAATTTATTTATATATAATTTATTATATCTTATTATATATTTCATGAATGTGTTTGTTGTAGTTAAATATCAAATAATGATCGGGTAAACATTTTTAGGGTTTTTGGATTGTAATGAATTGATATTATTTATTTATTCAACTAATGTTTTCTTCCTTATATTAGTGGATTTTTTATTCAGCATTTTCATTTTCATTCTTAATGATAATCAATTTTACAATAATCTAAGAACAGATTAGTGACAGTAGTAGATACTTTTCCAGTTTTCATCAACTGAAGTACCATATATTAGAAAAGATTGGTTATAATATTCTCCATTAAAGAACTAATAAAATTCTTAGTTTTAATTGAAAAATATTAATAAGTATAATTAAATGGACTATGATAAAAATTTAACAACTATTAGGTGATGATCACACATTTTCTTCAAAACTAACATAGAAATGATATCTCAAAGTTATAGTAGAAAATAAATTTTATCAGTATAGTGCATTATGATTTCCCTAACTCTTCTGTTGGTTGCATCACTGCCTACTATTTCACAATTTTAATCATTTTCCCATCAACTATTTTAGTTCATTTTGTTTGTTTTAAAATTATTTTGTTTTCAATTTATTTTTTGGTCACACATTTTACTCTTTTTGTTCTATGTGGAATTTGATACTCATACTCACCACTTTTCTATCTATTAGTAGGTTTTAAAAATAATTAAATTTGATGCATTCTCAATAATTATGTGATCAAATTTTGGCACCATTACTAAGGAAGGCATGTCTGACCAATAAAAAAAATATAAAAAAATTAACCTGTTTCTAAAAAAAATAAAAAAAATCTATAAAAAAATTTCTATAAAAATAAAAAAAAATCTACTAATTTTTTTTTTGTTTTCCAATGCAGTGTGGAATTTTTATACTATTTAAACATGAATTTTATGAACTCTAGTTAAAGGTATAGTTATAAAATTAAACTATTAATTCCTGAAATAAATGAAAATTTATCCATTAATAAGAACAAATATAAAATGGAAAATCCAAATTTTTAAATTCAAAGAGATAATGAAAATCTTAACCAAAATCATGTTGTACATCAAGCTAGAAATGACAATACTAAGAGGGCTAGGATTAGGTATTTCCATATTATGACTATATTAATTCACAATTCTTTTATATAGTTATCCTAAAGAGCTAAGAATTATGAAATGAAAAAAATCAAACTTCTCTATATTACCCTCCTTTAATGGACATTCCAATGATGATTCTTTAGAATTCATTAGAGAATTTTATGGCACTATAAAATAGTTTCATTTTCATGGGTTAAATAAGGATGATACTATATTGAGAGTTTTTCATTTTATTTAAAGATAAATGCTCGAAGTTGGTTAAAAAATTTAGATGAGAAAATTTTTAACACATGGGACCAACTTTTCAATTCCTTTTTACCAAGTTTTATTCTTGAAACTCAACCAATGAATTAAGACATAAAATCACTAGTTTCATTCATGAATAGGATGAAACTTTCCATGAAACTTGGGATAGGTTTATGGGACTCCTTAGAAAAATTCCTAATCACTAACTTTCCCCTCATCTCCTGATGGATACTTTCTATAATCGTCTCATTCTTTATAATCAAAATATTATTGGTCAATTTTGTAGTGGTGATTTCTCATACATGAAAATGGATTAACTCAAACAAAAGTTTAACAAAATTTCAAAAAAATACTAACATAAAATCACAAGGAAGATATTTTTTTATATGGATGAACTAATTTCCAATATATTGTAGATAATGAAAAAAATCTCTTATGGAGTTATTTACTCATTGTGGGATATATGGACATCCTCATAATTTTTTTCCCAACTTTGATCTCTCTATTCATCCTAAAGAGAGTGCCCAATTTTTTGATATTAGGGATAGGAACCAAGATTACAATGTCCTATTTTTGAATCAATTTAATTATGGATATAAAAATCATCCAAACTTTTCATAGAGAGAACAAAGTGTGTTGAAACAATCTTCTTCTCCCATTTACCCACAATAATCTGTACCTTCATTTCAAAACCAGTTTAATACTAAATCCTGAAATTATCAAGTGGATGTAAGGGGTATGGTTCAATAGTTAATAAAAATATTTTATTCTCAAAAATTTGAGTTAGATTCCCAATATATTATACTTGATTTAGATAAGGCTAGAACAAATTCTATAATTCATAATCTTAAGTTACAAATGGGTTAACTTGCTAGTAGTTTATAAGGAAGAGACAATTAGAAATTACCAAGTAAAAAAATGATGAATCCCAAAGATAATATGATGGATATAACTTTCAAATAAGTTCTAAAAACTCAAGAACAAGTTATTGAAAAACACATGCAAGTTGAATATTAACTTTTAATAAATATAAAAATTAAAATCTAGAAAACTCTAAAACTGAAAATTTGGACAGTGGTGTCCAGAATCATCAAAATGCTGAATATTTAAGTGAAAAATGAAAATAATAGAATAAATGAAGTGGGAACTTTTTGAGGAGGTAAAGAAAAATATTATTATTGAGGATGAGGAGAGTTAACTACCAATGTTGAATAATTATTTTCCTCCCATCACTTTTCCACAAATACATAAAAAGAATAATGAAATAGATTATTTAAAATTCCTTTAATTGTTTAGGTTTTTATGTCAATATTCCCCTTTTTAGGATTTTAATAAAGTTCCTTATTGGCTTAAATTTCTTAAAAGATTATTATAAAATAAGATGGATTGAGGTGAGTGTTCAATGATTAATTTTAATTGGGATTCTAGTTCCATTATCCAAAAAAACATTCCTCCAAAATTAAAATATCTCAATTCCCTTTTCATCACTTGTAAAATTAGAGTTAGTGAAGAGATTAAGTGTGTGTGTGATTTAGGTTTTAGTATCAACCATATTCCAAACTTCTTATTCATGAAGTTATAATTTCAGGAGTTGAAACCAACCTCATTTTCACTACAATTGGCTAATAGGTCATGTGTTTTTCTTATATAAGGGTAGATGACTTGTTAGTTGATATAGAAAAGCTCACTCGCCCTACTAATTTTCTTTTTATTGAAATGGATATCATTAATAAAGTTCTAATAATTTCAGGAAGACCGCTTTTATATACAGTTGAGGCTATAATTTATGTTTCAAAAGGTAAAGTGACCCTTCAGGCCAATGATGATCAAGATAAGTTCCATGTTTTATGGTTAGATATGAATAGTTGATGTGGTTGAGGAAGTGTTTAGAGAAGATATTAGTAAAGATACCTGATATAATTTTTATTCTGTAATTGAAAGATCTATTAATTAAAATTTTCATGAAAAAATTGTTGAATATAACTCCACTATTGAGATATAAAGGATAGGGAAACTTGAGAAACAAATTAGGAAATATATTGATTAGGACCATGACTAGTCCATTCACATCCCTCTCCTATTTACAACTTGGAAACAAGTTCTTGTTCTCATCAACTTGAGAAGTTTTGGGCTATTTTTAGTATTTATTTTTCTAAAAGTGAGTTTTTTAAGGCTGAGTAAAGTTTTTAGGAGAGTTATGATTCCTTATTTACTGTTATTGAGTTATCCCAACCTATTCAAAGTGTTACAAGTACGAGTATAAGCTATTTTACATATCTAGAAAACAAAATTGTACCTGCTATTATATTCTATTTAGAATAATATTTTTCTATTAAATAGATTAAATAATTCTTATGGAATCTTGAGGAGGTTTCCCCTATATCATAAAAGGGAATTTAATATGATAATATTTTTGGTAGTGAGAAATTTGCTGATACTGCTGAGCCATTTTATGACACTACCTCATTCTAAAATCTAGATGATGAGATTTTTGTCCATAATTTTTAGAAGTTCAAAGATTATCTTGAGGAATATTTCTATAATTCACCAATGGAAGTTGTTTCTAGGTGCCATTCTAGGGATAGTAGTGAGCTGGTTGCAACAACTATTTCTCCTAATTCTGAGTGGTTAAATCTCTTAAGTGTGGGGGAGCATCTGGGAAGTGAAGTTGATCCTTATACTGAAAATAATTCATTGATTATTTATAAGTATAATTCTCTATTTGAAGTTATTTACCCTTAATCTAGTGATAATAGGATGTTAAATGATAGAACCTTGGAGTATTTGGGAGGAGTGTTGCGAGAAGCTAAAAGTTTTAAAGCATGGAGATAATAATTTTTTTTTCAAAATCATCAATGACATGAAAACCAATAATGAATCATACAATTTAAATGATCACAGATAGAAAATTTTAGGATTAAAGTCTAGATTAATACTTTAAGTTTAAGGTTTTATTGGAGACAACCCATGATTTTAGTTATTATTTTTTTTCTATTTCCTTGAATAAAATTTCTCCTAATCTATTTTCTACTACTCTTCATTTTAATAAAATTACAAATTTTTTATTGACCTAATTTTGATGAGTTTTCAAGAATTGATTTCATGTTTACCTTTATTTCTTTTTTATATTTCCATTGAATAGGTCATGTGTGTAACAATGTTCAAGGAGCTAATTTTTTTGAAGAAATTAAATAACACTTCCCTAACTCTTATCTCTAGTTTAGTTTTATTTTGAACTTTAAATTCTAGAAAAATATGTTTCTATTATGCATTTTATGGGAGATGAAAATTTTTTCTACTAGAGGATTTATTCAAATAAAAAAATGGGGAGTGTCTTTTTCTGAGAATCAATTATAAAAGCATTAACCCAAGGGAGTTAAAATTTAAATTTTGCACTAATTTTTTTCTATTATTTAAAAATAATGTTGCTTACTACATGAGGTATTTTAATTGATTTTAGAATTTATATCTAAGTTATTTCACATGATAAATTCTTTGTGTAATATTTTCTTGTCATTGCTACTATTTTAAAATTTTTAAATGCAAAATTTTCTTACTTATCATGCTCATCTTGATTATTTTAATGATTACCTTTTTGAAATTGAAAGTATTATCATTAAAACTTTATAAAAATTATATGTTAGTTTTTTTGAATATAATTAGTAACTATTAGGTATCATCTTTCTTGTTTTGAATGATTTTATGTGGAAGAATAATTTTTCAACCATTATTGTGACATAACATAAAAATTTACTACTGAATTGTAAATATTTTGAAATTTAAAAGTATTAAATGTTCTTCCACATTGAGTTTAACAATGGGGACATTTTTGGGTTTTAAAATTAGGGGAGGGGTCTTTAATGTGATAATCTATAATTAATTGAGATCCAATCAAAAACCCATAATTTTTTTTGAAATTGTATGTTTTTAAGAACCACTTAGTAATTTTCATTAAGTGGAAATATTTCTCAACATTGAGGTTTTTTATTCAGATTTGGGGAGATTAATCTCCATTACCTTATGAATTTTATTGAGTAAATATTTTATCTTACCCTATTGAAAAAATGGTTTTCAGTTAAATCTTGGGAAACTATTTTATGATTTTTATTTACTTTAAGCTTTTTAATTTGAATTTAAATCATAAGATATGAATCTAAATGGATTATTAAATGAAAATCTTAATACAGGTTGAGCCACAAATTTTTCATTCTTTCATTATTTAATTCTCTAATCTTATGGATTGGTTATTTATTTTTCTTTTAATTATTGAACTCATCCATTAAAACAAGGTTTCTGTTTATTATTCCTTTTAATTATGTGTGTTAGATCACTTGGAGGTAAAGATAAGTTTATAATTTCAGTTGGATGTAAATTGACGTATGTTAAATTATCTTTAAAAATTTCAATTTAAATAAAATTTTAAAATAGTAACCAATTTTGAACTGAAGAAATTTATTTTGAGGGTGAATTCATATTTTTTACTTGAAAGAATTCATGAGGGAAAATCACTTTGAAAATTGATTCTTAGTGGCATTATAATTTTTCTATTTTTCTATTTTTTTACCATTGAATTTGACTAAGTGGTTTCTCGAGGAAAATAAACAACTTAAGTGTGGTGGAATTTGATGTTTTCTTTATTCATTACATTTTTCGACATCCTTTTAAGGGTTTTAATATGTATTTAATTCATAAAATAATTTTAATTTCATTAATTATTACTTTATGATCAACTAACAAAGGAAATTTTAAATCAATGGATTTTTTAATAATAATGTTTATTTTATTTCTTAATTCATCAATTTATCATTCTTTGTTTTATTTAAAAAAAATTGTTTGAATTAATTATTTTTATTTATTTTTTTGAGTTTTATTTAATTTTATTTTCTATGTTTTTAATTTTTATTCTCTTTTCATTTTTAGAATTACTATATTAAATAAATAATTTTAGTTTAGCATTTAATTATTTTTCTTTAAATAATAATTTAATAGTTTGTAAATTTTATCTTTAATTCAATTATTTCATAATATTTATATCTTGTTTATTTAGTTAATAAATTTATAAGTTCAATTGTTTAAGTGGTTTTTTTTAATATTTATTCTTTTATTGTTTTAATAATTCAATTTGTATTGTTTTAATAATTTAATTTGTAGTAATTTATTTTTAATTTTATGTAAATTTATTTTTTCATTTATTTGTTTTATTTTACTTCAACTGTGTCGACCCATTAGCACATCGATTGGTAAGATTATTTTTAGCAACGTAGTGTGTTAGATATTTTTATATCCGTGTAAGAGATTTTGATGTCATGTTACCTGTAAAATAATTTGGTTAAGGGGTCTTCATAATAGAATCTCAGTTTTTACCTATAATATAATTTTCCTTTTCACCGTAAGATATTTATCTTTTATTCTTGTGGATTAAAGTGAGATGAAATTTTGTGTTTCAAGCCAAGATAACCCTGAACTGAACTCTACATGATGCATTCAAACCCTAAATTGAAAAAGATAAATTTCCAACATCAGAAGCCTTCATAGGTTTAAGTTATGGATTCTTTGTCACGACCCCCTCCCCACAAAGTATACCCCTCCCAGGCCGGCAATGTGAGAAGGGAGATAATGACCCCCGAGTCCTGCCTCCAGTAGGCCCCGGGTTGGTGACTAGCACCAAGGGTATAATAAACACACAAATGGGAGGCATTACCCTCTAAGAGAACACATGCGGAAGACAGAGATAAGATATAAACCAACCAACTCCAACTTAGAACTGAAGTATAAAAGAAAACCCAAGTGCACCTATGTAATGTCATGAAAAAGTACTACAACTAAAATGGGAAAACTACAAGCACCCAAAAAAAAGTAAAGACATCAGTGAACACAAGCCCGAACAACTCCTACAACCACAATCTAGTAGTAACCAGCCTGATCTCCAACCTGCTCTAAGTGACCTGAAAATAGCTTATATATACGTAGGGTGAGTATAACAGTATACTCAATAGGATCCTCCCCGAAGCCTCTCATGAAAAGGTAAAAAAAGCATGCTAAAGCACAGTGAACAACACGTGAAACTAACTCATTACCTAACTAGGTATACTATGTTCCCAACCTCACCATGGCTACTCTCACCAAGTAATGCATACAAGAATATATCATATAATAAAGAATATCAAGGGTACCCCGCTACTACTTCCCCACTGTTTTTCCGCTTTTCCCCAACGACATACATCATGTGCATCTCTCTCCAAAGGCTTTCTCATATACACCTGGGCTAAGCTCTACAATCTGCACCACGTACACCACAAAGGCTTTCCCACATACACCCTGGATAAGCTCCACAATCTGCAACACATGCACCACAAAGGCCTGCCCACAGACACTTGGGCTAAGCACCACACCATCCTCACAACCAATAGTAACCAGGTAGTTTCTAGGATCCACCACAGCTCGCATAACGTGTATCATATATCAGGTATTATACCTCAAGCCATTACAGCCCATACACTAAGTAAGTATCCTCAAGTCATCATAGCCTATACACGTTACACCTATAGTAGTCCATAGGATACTATATCCAGAAGATATGTGTGTGAATAACCACAAGCCATTACAGCCCTCTACACACATATACGGGGTAACTAACCGATGTTCCTAATGGCACAAGTATCTACCAAGAGAAGAGAGCGGGGTCAAAGGGGGTATTCAGCCATTCACCATCCCATCGAAATGTTGGGGAAAACACACCCCCAGGGCTCAGAATCCCCGGGGTGTCAGTTTCCCTTACTGATAGGGTGGTGTAGTGTATAGAAACACAAAAGGTACAGAATATATTATAACTCACAACCACACTATGGGCATAACCTAGTCTTAGACACAACTACAGCTAACATCTCTTGGACTTCGGGCTGCCACTTCTAAGACTAGGTATCCTATAAGAACATAACCATTTAAAGGGATTTATTAGATTAATTCATTCCCTTTTTATCAATTCCACTGTACGTTAATTAATTATTCAAACATTAATTAACCATGAACAATTTCTACATTAAATTCCATCAACATCACACCCAAAGTCGAATGTTCCTTCAAAGTTACAACCTCATCATTATGTTCCAGCATCTCCAACCCCATGGGTTAACATAGTTTATTCAAACATTCATTACATAATTACTTTCCCATATTCCCAGGCATTCTAGAAAAGCATCCCATGCTACTAAACACAAGGGGCCCAACACGGTGAGTAGTTGTACTACCTGTCGAGTCTTTTCCACCTATAGCAAGAGTGTATACCCATTCTCCCTTGAGAGGCTAAACACGGAAAGCACGTGGCATACCCCGCACGTCTTCCCCTCCTTCGGAATAAGGGTAAGTAAGACCAGCTGCCTTGAGCAGTGGGGAAAAGTAAAGCAGATAAAAAACCAAACAAAGCACCAAGCATCCAACAATCACATCCATCCCATTCCATCATTCTTGGTGTCCTACCTGACACCCACATGCATAAACCAATGCATCTCACCACTCTAGGCGTCATCCGCTGCACAACCACAAGGCCTTCATGCCTCCACATATCACAACACCCCTCCAGGGTCACATCACCACACAAGCAGCAGGAAAACAAACATCACATCAAATTGGGAACTTGGACCTTTTACAAGCAATCCGACCTTCATACAACAAGCACCAACAGATTTCAGGTTTACCAACCAACTGAATTAAACACATCATTAGCCTCAATTTGATTAACACCAAGTTGGAACAACATCCACAACAACAACAACCAGATTCATTTACATGCCTCTTTATCTTTATCCAATTAAATATCAATTAATTATGGATTTACTTTCTTTATCAATTTCATCAAGAACAACATGCTAATAAGCAAGGCAAAGATATCACACTATCTAACAAATCAAGAGGCAAACTGTTATCACGGTACAAAGCAACAACATGTGATCAAACCAATTATTTTAATCTGGTTCAAGTATTTAATTAAGTAAATTCCATTTTGATCCAAAGGTCAAATCATGTTAACTCTATGATTGAACATAAACAATTAGAGAAGCCACGAATCCCCTACCTCAATGGTTTTGACGGAAACCACAACGGTCGAAGAATGCCTAAGAAGACCGGTCCGATTCTCCATGAATCCTCCTTAGATCTCCTATCCTAACACAACCAAGACCAAAGCTCATCATATTCTACATCCACATGCTTATATCTTCCCATAATGGGCGTAGATCTAAGAAACCGAGAGAAGAGGAGGAGTATATCTAAGTAGATCTAAGAAATCAAGAAAGAACGATCATATACCTTAAGAAACCAGCTTCGATTCATGAAGAGAAGCCTCCGTATCACCTCCAAAATGCTTGGGAGAGGTTCTTCTACCTCCATGGTAGGGTAATCCCGAGTTATGGCTGCTTAGGGGCTTAAACGAACCATTTATAGGCATAAGAGTTCAGATCCACAATTTTAGGATCTAACTTTAAGTGCCCGCAAGGTTAGTCCGCATTGTTTAACAAATCGTGCTCTAACCATGCATTAGATTTTGTCTCACCAAACACTCCTCACACGGTTAGTCCGCTTGGATAGACAAACCGTGAGCTAACCATGCGTTAGCCACTACCTTCAAGACCATCCTTGCACGGTTTGGACGTACGGTTTAGGAAAACCGTGCGCCAACCGTGCGAAAGCTATTTCCCTTTAGCTTTCCTTAAAAGTCCACCCAAACGCACCCCCAAGTCACCTTGACCTCCCGGAACACCTCTAGCACCTCATTTTCACAAAGGAATGGAATGGAGAGGTCCGGTCCATTACATCAGATACCTCTCAAAACATTCTCGTCCTCGAGAATCCAAAACCCACCTAAAGAGAAAACGAAACAGGGTATGAACAACCACCCTTCGAGATACCTCTCAAAAGAGAGAAAGCCACCAAAGCAACAAAGGGTTCCATCTCATAAACATGAAAGTTCCACAACCACATAAGTTACAATGGTACATGAAAAGAGTTAAACATCAAACAACTCTGGGTACTGAGCACATATCTGTTTCTCACGTGATCCCCAACATTAAACTGTAAGGGTCTCATTCTTTGATCGACATAAGATTTCTGACGATCCTACGCTGCCTTCATCCTCTCACAAATCACCTGAACCATCTCTATTATATTCTGTACTAGTTCCGGTCTGAGAATTGCTAACTCTATGACCCCAGTCCAGCACAACGGAGAATGGCAAGGTCAACCATACAAGGCTTCAAACGACACCATACTGATGGTGGAGTGAAAACTATTATTGTAAGTGAACTCCACCAAGGGTAAGTGCCTCATCCATGAACCTCAAAAATCAAGAACACAAGAGCGTAACATGTCTTCAAGAGTCTGGATGGTTCTCTCTATCTGACCATCCATTTGAGGGTGAAAAGCAGTGATAGGGCATAGCTGAGAACCAAAAGCATGCTAGATAACTCTCCACACTCTGCAGTTAAAATGAGGATCTCGATTAGAAATGATCATCCTAGGGACTCCATGAAGTCTCACCACCTCCTCGAGATACTTCCTTGACAAAACATCCACTGATCTCGACTCCTTGATCAATATGAAGTGGGCCGATTTTGTTAAACGATCCACTACCACGCAAATAGCATCATATCCTCCCAGATCTCGAGGTAAACCTATAACAAAATCCATTGAGATGTCCTCCCACTTCCACTAAGGAATATCTAATGGATGAAGAAGCCACCTAGAACACGGTGTTCAGCCTTCACCTTTTGGTAGACTAAACATCGAGACACGAACTCCACAACCGCACACTTCAACCCAGGCCACCAAAACTGACTCCTCAAGGATCGATAAATCTTTTTCATGCCAGGATGTACCACTAAGGGCGAACTATGGAACTCCCTGAGAACCATATTGCGCATTTCTAAGGGAACAAAAAGCCTTCCATGATACAACACTCTGTGTTGTTCATCCTCAAAGGAATCATCAGGGGCCTCACCACAGAAAACTTGATATCTGCAGACTTCCACCTCTAGATCTCCCAACTGGGACTCTTCCACATTCTTCACTAGGGATGACTGCATTTTCATCTGAAAAATACAACCTCTACCCCCAAATTCTCCCATATCCATATGCAATGCTGACAGTTCTTCGATTACTCTCTAGGAATCACCGGATTCATGGACAGCATCACTACGTGACTTTCGGCTTAGCGCATCAGCCACAACATTCCCCTTTCAAGTTGTATATGATATTTTGAAGTCATACTCCTGTAATAACTCCATCCACCGACACTGTCGTAAGTTCAACTCACACTGGGAGAAAACATACCTCAAACTCTTATGATCGGTGAAAACCACAAAGCGGTCACCGATGAGGTAATGTCTCCACAACTTTAGAGCAAACACTACGGATGTCAACTCAAGATCATGGGTGGAATAGTTGTGTTCATGGGGACGCAACTGCTGAGACCCATAACAAACAACTGACCTCCACTGCATGAGGACACAGCCTAACCCCAGATGTGAAGCATCACCGAAAACATCAAACTGAACTCCCTCAGCTGGAACACAAAGTAATGGAGCACTTACTAACTTCTCCCATAGATACTCGAAGGCTGCCTGGAACTGATCAGTCCATATGAATGCCTGGTCTTTCCTAGTCAAAGCTGTCAGAGGAGTTGCAACTCCGGAGAAATTGGCTACAAACCTCCTGTAGTAGCCTGCAAGACCAAGGAAACTTCACACCTTTGACATTGTCTTGGGGGTTGCCCAAGAAACAACTGATTTTATCTTTGATGGATCCACATCTAATCCCTATTGGGACACAACATTCCCCAAGAAACAAACTTCTCGGGTCCAAAACTCACACTTCTCCAACTTCCCAAACAACTGATGTTGGCGAAGAACTCCCAAAATGGATTGTAAATGCTCTGCATGCTCCTCTTCAGATGTGGAGTACACAAGGATTTCGTCGATGAAAACTACCACAAAGTTGTCCATAAACTCACAGAACACAGAATTTATCAATCCCATGAATACAGCTGGAGCATTCATCATGCTGAATGGCATTACAACGAAATCACAATTCCCATGACGACAACAGAAAGCAGTCTTCGGAATATCCTCATCCTTCACATGCATCTAATGATATCCTCACCGCAAGTTGATCTTTGAGAACCAACTTTCACCCTTCAGCTGATCGAATAAGTAATAAATCCACAGAAGAGGATAGAGATTCTTCATTGTCACTTTTTTTAAGCGACAATAATCGACACAAAACCGCAAACTGTCATCGGCCTTCTTCACGAACAAAACTAGTGCACCCCATGGTGACACACTTGGCCGAACAAAACGACATTGAAATAGACCACCAAGATGTATACGTAGCTCTCGTAACTCATAAGGGGCCATCCTATATGAATATATAGAGATATGAGATGCCCCTGGCTATAGCTTGATCCCAAACTCGATCTCCCGTTGAGGGGGTAAGGCTATAACCTCTTCTGGAAAGACATCAGGGTACTCCTATAAAAATCTAGGAAATGCCAACTGTAAAACCTCTGAAGAACTCATCATCATCTCAGCCGCCATGAACGATAAGGATGGAACACGCCTGTGACCCATCCAAGGATTTCGCTCACCAACAAACACCACTTGCTCTCTATCCTCACCAAAGAAAACGAACTTCTTCCTGAAGAAATCCACGATAGCCTACACCGAATACAACCAATACATGCCAAGGATGACATCATATGGTTGTATTTGTAAATATAGGAAATCTCCCCAAGAGCGGTGTTGGCCCAACACTAGCTCACAGTCTCTACAAACTTCAAACAAGTCAGCTCGACCTCCAACTGGCGTAGTCAACGCCAAGGGCACTGTAAGCCTCTCTACCTCAAGTCCCAAAGCATGGAAAAGGGTAGAGGATATGAAGGATTGTGTCGCTCTTGAATCAAACAAGGAATACACCAAGGTAGAAAACAAGAAAAGGGTACCTCAAATAACATCTGGCTCGTCTGGTGCTGGAAATGATAGAGCATGAAGCTGACCACGACCTCCTCCATGGCCTCTCTGACCCTGATGATGACCACCACCACGACCATGCTTTGCTCTCTGAGGACAGGTAGCATCATGGTGTTGTCCTCTGCCTGCCCCATCTACCCTCTGGTGATCTAAAACTGGTGCAACTTGTTGTTGCTGCTGCCTCGGCTGGAACTGCCTCAACGGAGGAACTTGGAGCGTAACACCTGGTGCACGATGACCGCTCTGAAAGGTCGGGCACTCCCGCTGATGATGGCCATGAACAATACAAGAAAAAAAGTGTCTGATCCCTTGGCATAGGCCTAAGAGTTGCTGCCTCTGGAGAAACGAGATGTAAAGGGCTGGGACCTACCCCTGGCTGAACGAAAACTCTTCTGCCCTGAAAACCGGGAACCCCGGACCACAGCTCTACTTCACGAGGAATCATGTAGATTCCCCTCTCGTGATGATATGGTCCTGGAAAAAGTCCTCTTGACAACCTCTGCCCTCGCCAGCACCTCAAGATATGTTTTCAGCATAAATGGGGTGACCTAGCATTGGATCTCTGGATGCAAAGCCTCCTCGAAATGCCTCGCCCTGGCCTCATCATCTGGTAACAGGTCCGAAGCATATCATAAAAGGATCCAAAAACGGATTCCAAACTCTTGAACACTAAGATCCCCTATTGAAGGGTAAGAAGATCCTGGAAACTGGATGCCTTTGCAGTCGAGGAAAGAAACTCGACTCTAAACTCGTCTTGAAACTCCTCCCATGAGATCTCTAACTCCTCACGATCCCCGAGGAACAAGAACCTCCACTGCCTCGCTGCTCCACGCAACATCGTCATAGCAAAGGACACCCAGTTCTCTTTCTGAGCACGGATCGAACTGAATCCTATCTCGACCTCCTCCAACCAGTCTTCTGTGACTGCATCTAAAACGGAGCCCTCGTACTTCTACAGACTCTGGTGCTAAAACTCTCAGAGCGTCTTCCTCCAAGTGTTGTTGTTGTCAACCTCTACCCTGCGGCGACCTGCTAGAATAGCCTGTTTGACATCTTCTATGCAAACTTGACGAGGACGTCGACCTGGAGCCATACCTACAAAATAACAAACACTTAGAGCTCCTAAGCCTAGAATATGGAAGACTCAACATTTATTAATTAATTGTTTTCTTGTCATTCATTTTAGGTTAACTTATCCCAAGGTATACCCATTCAAACACAGGCACAAAGAAGAATGATGCATGATCCTTTCCTAGGTCTCTACTATGAAACTAGTATCACCTTGTTTAGTAGCCATTATAAACTTAAAGGTCCATGCATCAGATCATAGGTGGCCCTAAACGCCTATGTATCAGCCGGTCTCCAGTTTTTACCTCACTTGCTAAACATGAATGACACCGTTTCCCTACCAACCCATGCAACCTCACATGTGCCTAACTCCAAACTCCATCCTATCCCTCAACCAGACCTCTGATACCACTCTGTCATGACCCCCTCCCCACAAAGTGTACCCCTCTTGGTCCGGCAATGTGAGAAGGGAGATAATGACCCCCGAGTCCCGCCTCCAGTAGGCCCCGGGTTGGAAACTAGCACCAAGGGTATAATAAACACACAAATGGGAGGCATTACCCTCTAAGATAATACATGCAGAAGAGAGAGAGATAAGATAGACACTAACCAACTCCAACTCAGAACTGAAGTATAAACTAAAACCCAAGTGCACATATGTAATGTCATGAAAAAGTACTACAACTGAAAGGGGAAAACTACAAGTACCCAAAGGAAAGTGAAGACAACAGTGACCACAAGCCCAAAAAACTCCCACAACCACAAGCTAGTAGTAACCAGCCTGATCTCCAACATGGTCCAAGTGACCTGAAAAATAGTTTAAATATACGTAGGGTGAGTGTAATAGTATACATAGTAGGATCCTCCCCAAAGCCTCTCATGCAAAGGTAAAGAAATCATGCTAAAGCACAGTGAACAACAAGTGAAACTAACTCGTTACCTAACTAGGTATACTATGTTCCCAACCTCACTGTGGCTACTCTCACCAAGTAATGCATACAAAAATATATCATATAATGAAGAATATCAAGGGTACCCCACTACTAATTCCCCATTGGTTTTCCGCTTTTCCCCAACAACATACGTCTTGTACATCTCTCTCCAAAGGCTTGCCCGTATACACCTGGGCTAAGCTCCACAATCTGCACCACGTGCACCACAAAGGCTTGCCCGTAGACACCTGGGCTAAGCTCCACAATCTGCACCACGTTCACCAAAAAGGTTTGCCCGCAGACACCTGGGCTAAGCACCACACCATCCTCACAACCAAAAGTATCCAGGTAGTTTCCGGGAGCCACCACAGCTCGCATAACATGTATCATATATCGGGTATTATACCTCAATCCATTACAACCCATACACCGAGTAAGGATCCTCAAGACATCACAACCTATACACGTTACACCTATAGTAGTCCATAGGATAGTTTATCCAGAATATATGTGTGTAAATAACCACAAGCCATTACAGGCCTCCACACACATATATGGGGTAACTAACCATTATGCCTAATTGCACAAGTATCTACCAAGAGAAGAGAGCGGGGTCAAAGGGGATAGTCATCCATTCACCCTCCCATCGGAATGTTGGGGAAAACACCCCCCCAGGGCTCAAAATCTCTAGGGTGTCAGTTTCCCTTACTGATAGGGTGGAGTAGTGTATAGAAACACAAAAAGTACAGAATATATTATAACTCACAACCACACTATGGGCATAACCTTGTCTTAGACACAACTGCAACTAATGTCTCTCGGACTCCGAGCTGCCACTTCGAAGACTAGGTATCCTATAAGAATACAACCATTTAAAGGGCTTTATTAGATTAATCCATTCCCTTTTTATCAATTCCACTGTACGTTAATTAATTCTTCAAACATTAATTAACAATGAGCAATTTCCACATTAAATTCCATCAAGATCACACCCAAAGTCGAATGTTCCTTCAAAGTTACAACCACATCATTATGTTCCATCATCTCTAATCCCATGGGTTAACATCATTTATTCAAACATTCGTTACAGAATTACTTTTCCATATTCCCAGATATTCTAGAAAAGCATCCCATGCTACTAAACACAAGGGGCTCAACACGGTGAGTAGATGTACTACCCATCGAGTCTTTGCCACCTATAGCAAGAACGTAGACCCATTCTCCCTTGAGAGGCTAAACACAGAAAGCACATGACATACCCCACGTGTCTTCGCCTCCTTTGGAAGAAGGGAAAGCAAGACCAGCTACCTTGAGCAGCGGGGAAAAGTAAAACAAATAAACAACCAAACAAAGAACCAAGCATACAATAATCACATTCATCCCATTCCATCATTCCTGGTGTCCTGCCTGACACCCACATGCATATACCGAAGCATCTCTCCATTCTAGGAATCATCCGATGCCACAACCATAAGACCTCCATGCCTCCACATATCATAACACCCCTCCAGGGTCACATCACCACACAAGCAGCCGGAAAACAATCATCACATCAAATTGGGCTCTTGGCCCTTTTACAAGGCATCCTTCCTTCAAACAAAAAGAACCAACAGATTTTAGGTTTACCAACCAACTGAATTAAACACATCATCGACCTCAATTTGATTAACACAAAGTTGGAACAACATCTACAACAACAACAACCATATTTATTTACATGCCTCTTTATCTTTAGCCAATTAATTATTAATTAATTCTGGATTTATGTTCTTTATCAATTTCATCAAGAATAACATGCTAACAAGCAAGGCATATATATCACACTATCTAGAAAATCAAGAGGAAAACCGTTATCACGGTACAAAGCAACAACATGCGATTAACCCAATTATTTTAATCCGGTTCAAGTATTTAATTAGGTCAATTCCATTTTGATCCAAAGGCCAAATCATTCTAACTCTACGATAGCACATAAACAATTAGAGAAGCCATGAATCCCCTACCTCAACGGTTTTGACGTAAACCACAACGATCGAAGAACTCCCCTGAAGACTGGGCCGATTCTCCACAAATCCTCCTTAGATCTCCTCTCCTAACACAACCAAGACCAAATATCATCATATTCAACATCCACATGCTTAGATCTACCCATAACATGCGTAGATATAAGAAACAAAGAGAAGAGGAGGAGTATATTTAAGTAGATCTAAGAAATCAAGCAATAACAATCACATACCTTAAGAAACTAGCTTCGATTCGTGAAGAGAAGCCTCCAGATCGCCTCCAAAATGCTTGGTAGAGGTTCTTCTACCTACAAGGAAGGGTAATACCGAGTTATGGCCGCTTAGGGGCTTAAACAAACCATTTAGAGGCAAAAGAGTTCGGATCCACAATTTTAGGATCTAACTTTAAGTGCCCTCATGGTTTAACAAACCATGTGCTAACCGTGCGTTAGCTTCTACCTCACCAAACACTCCTCACACGGTTAGTCCGCACGGTTAGACAAAGCGTGCGCTAACCGTACGTTAGCCATTGCCTCTAAGACCAACCTTTCATGGTTTGGCCGCACAGTTTAGGCAAACCGTGCGCCAACTGTGTGAAAGCTATTGCCCTTTAGATTTCCTTAAAAGTCCACCCAAACTCACCCCCAAGTCACCTTGACCTCCCAGAACACCTCCAACACCACATTTTCATAAAGGAATGGATGGGAGAGGTCTGGGACATTACATTATTAGCTTTGTGAAGGAGGTCCAACCAAGTTATTCACCTCATCGAGTGAAGACATTTGAGTTTCACCATGGAGAACTAAGATTTTGTGCTGATGAGAATGATCTAGGGAATACTAGAGCTCATTGAATTGGGGGATCATGACCCTATGAAACTTTTTGATGCCTTAAGAATTTGAGTTCCAATCAAAGCTGATGGAAGATTGAAAATAAATTATTCTCCCACTATGATGAACCCTAGAAAGCCTGAGATGTGATAAAACCTTCAAATATCTTAGGTTTATGATGAATATTAAACCTATTAGTAGTGTTGAAACCGAGCTGACTAGGTTGATTTCTCTCAGATATGAAATCTTTGTTCGAAGAAGACTAAATTGAAGCTTGTTTATGACAACTTAAGATCATTGCAGTTTCAAGAAGACTCTGAATTACATATAAAAACTCAATATTTGTAAATTAAAAAGTTTTGAGGTGAACACATCTGATGAAATTTGAAAATGATAATACGAGGTTATTGATTTGATGAACAAAACCAAAGCCAAGTTGCCGAGAATATGTGATAAAGAAGAATTGAACTATTTTCACTGTGTGAGTATTTAGGATCTAGTTTATGTTTACTGTGTTTAATTTTTGAGATTTAGTGTGGAAGATGAATCAGTGTTGATTGATTTTTGAAGATGAACCCTACTGAGGATGAAGTAATACCTAATTTTCGTTTTGGTTTTGTAGTGACGCTTTAAAAAAGTCATAGTGGAAGGAAAGGTTGATAATGATTCTATTGAATATAAAAAATATACATTGGTTGAATATTACCTTTATTCCCAAGATGATTGTGGCTTAAAGGGAGTCACATGAGTGTGTGAACCGATTTTTATTTACTGCAAGAGATGATGAAGATCTCTATTTTTAATTTGGTCATTGAATTCCTATGTTCTATATTTTGTTTTTATCACACACTTTATGTAGGGTTGTTTGGATCTTTCACTTTGATTTTTTAGGTTATAGAAAATGGGTGCTCACCAGTGGAGGTTGTTGGGAAGCATATGAAATCATGCGAAGTTATCTAGAATAATTAATGCTAGAGTTTGTGGAAATATAGGTGAAGAGATTTATTAAAGTCACATGGAAAGTGACTAAAGGTCAAAAAGGAATTATTCTATTGGCCATTCAATAAAGGAAATGGTGTTTTGGAGGCTTTAACTGTATAATTAAATAAAAGGAAGTTCCTTGGATTTTAGAAGATGAGACACATATTATATAGTACTCGGATTAGGAGAGTAGAGGTGGAGTTGGAGCAGAAAAGTGACAATGATGAACTGGAGAAGCTCGACATGGAGAGAGAATAAAATTTGAAAGAGAATATTTCTCTTCATAATTTATTACTTTATCATGTATTCTATCTTGAGATTTATTTCTTGAAATTATTTATTGTTGTTGACACTCAAATCATGAGTTGGAAAATATTTTTAGGGTTTTTAGATTGTAATGTATTAAAATTCTTCATCTGTTCAACTCTGGTTATCTTCCTTATATCAGGTAATTTTTCATTCAGTATTTTCATTTTCATTCTTAATGAGAATAAATTTTACACTATTCTAAGATTTGATGGGTGATGTTAGTGGATAATTTTCCTCTATTCATCAACTGAAGTACCGAAAATTGGAAAAGGTTTATGATACTCTTCTCCATTAAAGAAATAATCAAATCCTTAGTTTTCATTGAAAATTTTATTAATGATAATTCATTGGACTGATATAAACAATTAATGACTATTAGGTGATGATCAGACATTTTCTTCAACACTGGCATAGAAATTATAACTTGATGTTAGATTATAAAATCACTTTTATCAATGCAGTATAGTCTGATTTCCCTAATTCTTCTGTTTCATGCCTCACTTCCTATTATTTCATAATTTCCATCATCTTTCTCATCCACTATTTTAGTTCATTTTGTGTATTTGGTTTTTAATTTTTTGTTTGGTCACACATTTTCTTTTTTTCCTTCCCTATAAAATTTATTACTCATACTTATTAGTTTTATAGCTGTTAGTAGGTTTTAAAAATAATGAAATTTAATATATTCTCAATGATGATGAAATCATAACCCAAATAATCAAACCATTAAATATGAGATTATGATATTATGAAATCAAAACCAAAAATTGGTTGCAATTATATGAATGCCAATTGTAATTTATAAGGGAAGGTACCTTTGAAACTTGGGAATAGTGGTTCATCTAATTAAAACATAGTGCTTATATGTTAATGATAAAATGAAATTCAAGTTAGAAATGGTTTCCTATATAAATTCTTGAAACTCTATCACTTGGGAAAGACAACCAGTATGGTTGAATTCCTAAATGCACAACTAGACACAAGTAGGTAATTTGGGGCATTTTTCTTATTAGATAGACTTAATTAGACCCTTATATACCACCTTTGTTTTGGTATGCCTTAGTATTTATCCAATGAGGGTATACTTATTCTATATAGGTATGGTCTTTTACGGCATCCACAATTACCTATATGGGTTCACATATAGACGTATGGTGGCATCTTACTTGATTGATCCCCCTTTTAAAAAACAAAATACCTGTTATGTATTTATGAATTTTTTTATTTATGAGGCCTATATTAATTAAAATTCCAATTACAACCTAAAATGTGTTTTCCTCTATATTTTGGAATTGATATTTCATTTAACTAAGATAATTGTGAAAATATTTATGGATGAATAAAATTGAATTTACATGATAAATTGACTAAATATGACATTATGTCATCCAAATATTAAGGTTTAAAAGGAATTTTTATGTAAATTACCTTTGTTTCCTTGTGGCGTTAGTTAAATAAAGTACAAAGAAATTTTACTCTATGACGTGTTCTAAGAAATATTTAAAATTTGAGCATTGAAACATTTTAAGAACTAAATTAGAATGGGTGTAATACTTAAAATGGAACCTTAAGTGGTTTACTTAGTTTCAACCATCATATAAGGGTAGTTCAAATGTTGCATTGTATAGTTTCCTTGAAACAAGAACATGAGTGTTACCCATATTCCCTTTCTTCTATAGATCAAGCTTAAATGATAGCCCCTTAAGCCTAATGGATTTTCAAGTGTTCTCCCTAAAGGATTGATGTTGTATGTTTCAGTAAGGGGATAACCTAAGGTAGGCAGAACCCTCATAACTTTAAAACTTTTCTAAATACTTTTAAATCATTTCATACATGAGGTGTTAATGTGTCAATTAGGACTCTTAGTTTCTAAAAAAAACCCAGGTTGTATGGGTGGTCATATGGGGTTTTGAATCTTAATAAGAGAATGAGCATCATGTAATTCTTAGTTTTAGTGGGACAGACATGCCTAGGTCATGGTTGGATGATTAAGAGATCAAGAGATATATCTTATTTAGTGATGGATGACTCGATAATTCATTATCTGGATTAACAGTTTTATAGAATAAATAAACTTTTTTCTAAATTTTTCTTATGATCCATCAGACACTGGGATTCATAGGTCCAATAGGTCTATGATTAGTTTCAAGTGATGTGTTGTTTTTCTAGTCAAACCTTAGGTTATTATACATTAGTACACACGGTACCCATTGAGTGCTAAAATGGTACAATGAACCATTTGATTTTGGTGATAATATTTGAACCTTGAGATTCTATGATTGAGTCTCCAGTCATCTTTGAGGTAGAGTGACTTGGTCATTAAAGGAAAAAGCAAACTCATTCCAATTATTGGGATGAAGTCATAAAAGGATTAGGTGTTTTGACACGCTAGGAGGTTGGTATTGGATTTTTTGCCTGATACTATGTCATACAAAAATGTAACTTGGGATGAGTTTCAAACATATTTCTAAAGTAGTTTTTGACTAGTGTGTTGTGGGTGGCTATCCTGTCACTCCTTTTGACAGCTAGGAGACTCCTAAGGTGGGGAGCATCACATTGATCATGGGAAAGTGTGTATTTCTTGGTAGAAGGTCAAAACCAAGGAGGTCCATTTGGGAATGTTCATTATTGTTTTTAAATACCATGGATTTGGAAAGATTTGGAAATCTTTCAGTTCTTGTAAGGAAGAATGAAAGTAAAATGGTTGGTGGTGTGTGCAACCTTTAAAAACACCTTTAGTCAGGGATGGATTGCAGTGGTTAAGATTGAGTGATTATGGGATGCCTCGGGTGGCAGAGTAATTGTTATTGGTTAATGATTATGCATTAGTAGGTGAATTTGAGCTTCTTCTAGAATAAGTTGACCAATAATGGTTCGATTTCTCTTTGTTCCAGTAGGTGGACATGGCTGGTTAGAAACTATATCGAGCACCTTTTCTAGGATATGGAGGAATTGTTTTGAGTATTCTTGGTAATTCTTGAGATCCGCTTAGAGAACTTTTGGTTTAGAGGCAATCATTCCCCCTATATTGGAATTATCTGAGTACACTGAGAGAGATTCGGTTACACATGCCACTAAATTTAATCATTGTTGGGTTTGGTAAGTGAACTCTATGGTAGTTATTCTTATACAACATGATGAGTTAGAGGAATGGGTGTTCCTAAGTGATACTTGGGTTCCCAAGTAGGAGATCCATGGATGGACTCATGAACACTAGCCGGTTCTTTGACTTGACTATCATTGGGCTTAATCTGTGTTTTGATGCGTGGTTGTTTTTAATTTGTATGAACGTCTCACTTATGAATGCCAGAGTATGTACTACCTTGGAAAATCTCCTTAAAATCTAGTTGGTGATTCAAAGGTTACCCTGTAATTTCCATTAATATAGGACGACTTAATGTTTCAGGGTATGATATGCCAACCATATAAGCTAATAATTTTGAGAATAGTTGGTCGGATATGCCTCAACAAACTTAATCTTGTTCGTTAGATGCAGTTGCGAAGGGACTGCATCTGGCACGTTATCAGGATGAGATTAGTGCATCAGGAGTTAGCCAGTTTTTTTTCACAAAAATACATCTAAACTTAATTTAATTATTTCATTAGGATTTGACCATTAGATCAAGCTAAGAATCATTCCATTAGCATTGTTAGAATGTTAAGATCACTCTTTAACAGGAAATTATGATGGTGGAGATACAGTGGCTCGAAGTTGGTCTTTAAAATTCTATAACCTATGGTAGGAATCACCTTGGTCCATTTAGTCAATGAGATGGATGTGTTATTGTGTATCTAGTTTTACACACTTTGGTAAGCATCATCTTGATGCTTTAATTCTAAATTTGAGCCTTAACTCAAGTTTCTACGGCTTATGTACCAAATGTTCGAGTGGTGCTTAGAGGTGCATTGGGCATTGTAAATGAAATGCACTTGGTTGAACAAAGGTTCATGAATCAATTAGAGTGAGTGTTATCTTCATTTTTTCCCCATGGATTCTCAAGGATGAGAATTTCTATGGTGGGGAGATTGTAATGGCCCATGATTTGGACCAAGGAATAATTTCAAGAGGAATTTGAATTTTAATATTTGTTGGACAAGATTTTATTTAAACCAAGTCTCATAATATAATTAGGAAAGTTTTAACACTCACTTTTTTATAGACTTGGTTAAATTACCAATACATGTATTAGGTGTTCTATTGAGTTTTGGGATTTCTGGGCTCTAAAACCTTAAAATCGGGAGAAGCTCATACAGGAACACAATTTTTTTGAAAATGTGAAACCCTTTAGAATAAATTGTACAGCTAATCTAGTGGAGCTAGAGGTATCACATTATTTGTTTTAATTGTGAGAGAGGATATACATTATTGTGTAGTTTGTTATATATTATTGATAGAGGGTAAATGCATGGTTTTCACATTGTTTCCCAAACAATGTGTATAAATTATGCAGGCCTCCCTCTTGGGAAGTGTCTCAAGCATGGTTGGCGTACAATTTAGTGAATCATATGTCCAAACCATTCACCTCATTTAATGTGGTAAATTTACTATTTTTCCCTATAGCCTTTATTTTCTTCTCCTCCCTTTTATTCTCCTCTTACATATGCACATCAACTCTCCTATGGATCCCTCCCCTCCTCTTCTATGCATGGGGAGACTGTCTTCATCCAGCATTCGTTTTGACTATCGTTCATCACTTTGGTAGCGTATCAATGATTTTATGACCCCTATTCCCTATTTTATTATTTTCTTTCACCATATTTTTTAATATCATGGTATAATCTAATTCACTATATTTTTAGTTCTTTTGTCTATTTCTTAATTTTCTCTCCTACTAGTTTGATTCAATTCTTGATATTGGACGTGTGTACCATCCTTGGTAAAAGGTAGGTGGTATGTATCTTTTTTCCTAAAGTCTAGTTGATTTATACTTTACACCATTGTGTCGCACACTGATATTAAAATGAAACACCTCTAAAATGTGTGTTTTAATTTGTAGAACCCAATGCCTTAATTCTAATAGTAGTGTATATAGAATTGGAATTATTGATGGCTATAGACCTTGATATTTAACCAACATTAAGGGTGGGTTCCATTAATTCCTTTTATGAATAAATTATTTTCTAATAAAACCCCTATTTGAAGGGTGTTGTGTTATAAAATGTTGATGGGTTTACTAATTGGAATGTAATAGGATGTTACACCCCACTATATTATCTCTTAGTGACCAAACCATTGCCTTAGGGGTCAGATAATTCTCTTATTAAATGAACTTAAGGATTTTTGGGTGGAAGGCATATTAGCATGACTTATTTTTTTATATCTCTTGCATGTATAGTGTTAATTGTTATGTAAAGTTCACATGGACCATATATTTTTAATAATGTAATAAACCAAATAGTGAAACTAATAGACTATATTGAAATGGTAAATGGACATGGCCCTCTTTTAGTGATTTTACTTATTGTTATGGGTTTATTATGAGAAAGTCTTTTCTTTATATTTATAAATGGATTATGTTAATGGAATGGATGAGAACATTGACTATTTTCTAAATGTTGAATGTATTATATGAAAAGGATATAATGATCCTTGAGTGATGTCAGATTCCTTTTTAGGGAATGTTAGGCTAAGGGATCATAGGGAAAATAGATTACCCTATACTACTTAATGATAAAAATGGTCCTTAAGTAGGGTTGTTGTCCATGACATGTCATTCTCCCTTGGTCTAGGATGTTGGCATGGCATTCACATCACTTGAGTTGTTGGGAATGACATTCAATTACCCTTTTGTTAGGAGGTTGGGTATTAAACTCATTGTTATTTATTATGATACTCGACATGGAGGCCTACATTGACCCTGAACCATGAGCATGACATATCATATTTACTCTTATGAGATCTTATTAATATTATTAGTACTATTATGCATGGACTCTTGATTTATGCCTTAGGTCCTGGATAATACTACATATCCATATATATGGCTATTAACATCACCATGTCTATAGTTTATATATATATATACATATATCTCTCACACATACTCTCTATATATTTCTATATATATACTCAGAAATATTCTAGCTTAGGCCAAAGAAGGTATGGTCGACCATGTGTCCTTGAGGAACTTGAGCTTGACTTGTTGTGATTATTTATTTATTTATTTATTAATGTTTTGTTTATTTATTATCCCTATATTTTCATGAACAAGACTGGATACCCAGAAACTTGAATAATTGAGACAACACTAACATATCCTGAAGGGCATTACTAATCCCCACAGGTTGGTGACTAGTACCTAACATCATACAAAATGAAAGTGGGAATTAATTTTCTAAAAAAAATGGAATAAAAAGATACCTATCAGTATGCTAAAAAACTCCAAAAGGAGACATTAATAGAAAACAAATAGCTGTATCAAAATCTAGAATAGTACATCATAAAATTACCAAAAAAATAGATATGATAACCCATTGTCCTAAAGGACACATCACTCTAAGCCCAAAGGGATGAAGAACATCAACGTCCTCCAAGAGGTGCCTTACCTTTACTCAGACTTGGATGAAGGAAATCAACAAATTCCCATAGGAAAAGTTAGGATGTAAGATAAAAATCCCAGTGGGGTATCACCAAGTATTCCATAAAAAGATTCCTTAAAAAATAAACAAAATCATTCTTTCAATTTTAATCAAAATAGGCATGGAATTTCATTTTCATATTTAAGAAAAAACATGCATTAATTTCAATTTGATAGAAAAACATTTCAACTTGTATTAAATAAACATTTTATATAAATCAGTTTATATAAATCAATAGGCATGAGTAAAGAAGTTTCACAATCAATAGAATGTGAATCAAACAATCTCAACGAACACTATTGTCATCTTCCATGTGGTATGATAGTTTTTAGTTATAAGATCCTCACTCATATAAAATTAGTGATCACAACTAATATGTGTACATATGTCTCTCAGGATCACGCGAATAGGTCTCATCAACATCCCATCAGGGATAAGATATCGTGAACTAGGTTTTTGTTAGATTTTTCATCATCAATCCATTTCCATGGAAATACCATCCTTGGTTATTTTCCTAAATAAATCACTAACTACCCAGGATCACATGTGCTCAATCAATCAATAAAAAATGTAAAAATCATTTCAAATTAGTTTAAAATATAATTTCCCCATTTTCAGTTTCAATATTCCAAATTCATTTCAAAACCAAAACATAGGATTTTCCTCATTTCATTCCCTTTTAAACCAAAACCATTCATATGTTTTTATCAATTCAATTTAATACATTTTTCTCAAAATCAATTCTAAAATCAGTTCATAATTACCATCAATTTTAAAACATGCCCCAAATTACAAAATTTCATTGGAATTGGGTTTTCCCCAAAAATCCATATCAATTAATTCTAATTCCAATTTGAATCAAATAGGGTTTTCAAAAATCAATTGAAATCAATTTAAAAAAAATAATAAATTCAAGTTTTAATCAATTATCTAATGTTAAATGGAACCACCTACCTTTTTCATGGAAATAAATACCTGAAACGAGACTCACCAACGAAGGAAAAAGTCACGGAGGATATAGGAACTCAACCTAGAATCAAGATTTAGAAACAGAGTTTAAATCCACAAATCCCAAGATTATATATCAAATTCCAAGGGAAAGATAGAGAGAGAGATATATAGGGAGAGACAAATAGAGATAGATAATTAAGATACACGGAGACCTCTTACCCAGAGAGATGAACCATAATAAACATAATGATCAATTGCTGAATAGATTATCCATAGGGATTGGAGATCACTAAAATCACCTAGGATAAACCTATAGATCAAGACAAAGGAAACCTAGAGGATGAAAATATGGATTTAATCTGACAACCTTTTTAAAAATGAAGCTCACTATTTTACATGTCATGTAACCCAATTACACAACATGTAATTCACAAGTCCCATGTACACAAAAAACCCCAATAACTTTTATTAAAATTATGATTTTTAATATTTACACAGCGTGTATCATTGTATGTTGTATACCCATTTCATGGAATCTTATAGGAGATGATTACACATCATGTAAACCCATTACACAGTGTGTAAATCCACATCAGACTGCAAAACTACAGGTTTTATGCTGAAAATTCCAAAAAATACATGACTTCACCATTATCGGTATCCTCCCAATTTCTTTTCAACATTACCTAGCCAATGAAAAAGGAAAATTGGAAAAAGGTTAAAATATACCTGATAGAATTGTAATAGGATATCACACCCCCCACCATAAAAACTTTATTTACCCAAAAAGTCTGTCCAAAGGCTTCCATATGAAAAGGGTGAGACCATTACTCTCTCATCGGTGCCTCACACTCCCACATCGCATACAAATCAGAACCATTCTACCATATCACAAGGACTAAAGGTATTTTCCTCACATGAAGTATCTTGGTCTTAGAATCAACTATCCTGATTTGATGCTCATTCATAGATAAATCAGGTTTAATATCAAGATCACTCTAGCTCAAAACATGAGATGGATCAGAAAGATACTTTCATAGCTATGATACATGGAGCATGTTATGTATCAATGTAAACTATGATAGAAGTGTTAAATGGTAATCTACTTTCCCTGCCTTTTAAAAAAATTCAAAAGCTTCCACAAAATTAGGAGCAGTATTCCCTTACCTCCCAAGCTGCCAATAACCCAAATGGGTTGAAAATTTCAAGAACACCTGGTCACCAACTAAAAACTCAAACAGTCTATGTCAATGATCAACATAAGATTTATACTATTTTTGGACCATAAAAACCCTCTAATGAATGATTTGAATCTTTTTTATCATATCTTGATCCATTCTTGGTCCAACCAAGGAACTTTCATCAATTTAAAACCAGCATAATGGATATTTTTAAGGTCTCCCATACAAGGCCCCAAAAATATCCATTCTGATCGTGGACTGGTAACTATTGTTATATGAGAAATCATCCAGTCCCAAATGGTTATCCCAAGATCCACCAAAACTGAGGTTGTAAGCACAAAGCATATCCTTAATATTCTATATATCCCTCACTATCAGCTCATAAGCTCGCAGTTGGTATTCCGTACTCAAACAAACCTGAGATACCAATTCCTTCTAGAGGACTCTCCAAAATATATAAGTAAAATGAGTATCTCTAAAAGAGACTATAGTATATAGAACTCTGTGTAAATGAAAAATTTCTCTCATATAGATATTTCCTAGCTCCTCAACTTTGTTTACATCAAGAATGGGTATAAATTTATCTAATTTTTTCAGTCTATCGATCACAACCCATATTGCATTTTTTATTTCTTTAGGTACATGGAAACCCAACTAAAAAGTCTATAGAAATATCATCCCACTTCCAAGTTGGAACTGTAAGTGGATAAAACAAACCTAAATGTCTTTGATGATCAATCTTGACCTATTAGAACTTAGAGTAGTGAGATACAATGTTAGTGATGTCTCATCTCATAATTGGCCAATATAATCTCCACTATATGTCATAGAACATATTTTAGGTTCTAGAGTGAACTACCCACTAGGAATTATGTAAATCCCTTATCCCATCTTTTGTTACAAGAAAAGTTACAATGTACTGGTTCTAAAAACATAAGATACACTATGTGGAGTATGATCAATCCATAATGGCCTCTCCACCATAAATAGAGTTCCTAATTAAATAAAATGAATCATCAATATACTGTTCCTAAATAACCATATCAAGAACAGTGGAGGTCAACTGAGCACTGGCTAAGAAAACCTCAACCCCTATTTCTTGGACTCTAATATGAAACTGTGCAAAAATAGCCATTAATTTACACTCTTCTGATAATTATTTCATGGATTGGGTCAGAGGTTTCATGCCCAACACATTAGTAATGAAATTCCATTTTTCTAGGGTATATGAAATATTGAAATCAAAAGATTTCAGGTACTCTACTCAATGCCTCTATTGGTGATTAAAATATTTTTTTTATAGAAGATATAAATCATGATCTTGTGGTATAAATACATGGTAAACCTATCTTTAAAAATATAATTCCACCAACTTTTAAGTTCAAGAATCATTACCACAAGTTCAAGGTCATAGGTCAGATAATTATTCTCATGTGGACTATGTTACTAAGCTCCATAAGCAATGAAATCACCACCCTTCATAATAACACATCCCAAACCCAAACTTGATGCATCAAATAAGAACACATAGCTCTGCCCAACCTCTTGAAGAGTCAACACTGGAAAAAATGTCAAAAGAAATTAATTATCAAAAAAATAACTCTAACATCTATTACCCAAAGAAACAATGACCTCCTTCCAAGTTAGAGCGGTAGTTATAGAAGACAACTTCAAGAAATCCATTATAAATTAGTGATAATATCCAACTAAACCCAAGAATATGTAAATATCAAAAACATTACATGGTTTCTCACATGAAATAACAGATCTCAACTTATTAGGAACAATTGAAATACCACGATCCAAGATCACATGTCCCAAGAACTTTACATCCTTAATCTAGAAATTTAATTTTGATATCTTGGTATAAATTTAGTGATTTCTCTACAGTTCTAGAACTACTCTCAAATAATGAACATAATCCTCCTCAGACTTAGAGTAAACTAGGATTTCATCCACTAAGACCACCATGAACACATCAATATACTCAAGAAAAATACTATCCATCAAATCTATAAATACTATGGGAGAAATTTTTAGACCAAATGGCATGAAAAGGTACTCATAATGGACATAACTTCTCTAAAAGTTAGTTTTATAAATGCAATATTATTTTATTATAAACTAGTGGTAACCAGACAGAAGATCAATATTTGAGAACCACTTTTCTCATTTCAACTGGTCAAACAAATAATCAATATGCTATAATGGGTACATGTTCTTTAATGTAACTTGGTTGAGTTTTCGGTAATTAACACATAGGTGTAGTGCTCCATCGGATTTCTTAACAAAGATAATAGGTGCCTCCCAACATGACACACTCATTCGTATAAATCCTTTATCTAACATATCATTCTACTGAGATTTAAAATCTTTCATTTTAGCTGGTTCCATGTCATAATAATGAATAGATAATGGTTTAGTACTAGGTACTAAATCAATAGAATACTCTACTTAACTTATCAGTGAAAACTAGAAAAGTCAGGAGGAAAAACATCGGGAAACTCGATGAAAATTGGAGGGAGATCATTGATCAAGGATTCCCACTCTTGATAAAAATAAAACATTGATATTAATTTCCCTAACTCTAGATAAGAATTTCATACTCTTCTTGACCTTGGGTCCCATTCTCCCAGAAAGATACATTACATCCCATCAAGTGCCACAAAAGAGACCCATCAGAAAATAACAATCAATTTAGGATTTATTTGAAATAATACAGTACATACCAAAGATGAAATAAAGAGGTTTCATATTGAGAACTAGAAAATCCCAAGTAAGATTGATTTATAATAAATAGAAGTCACAAGAAGGACAATGAAGAACTGACTCTTTCTTCTTTATGATGGGTGTAGTAATATCCATCACTTAAGATAAAAGATTTGTGGGAATATCTAACAAGATCACAATAAATGTATATATAAATTAATGATATGCACTAGTATAAAATAAAATATTAACTAAAGATGAAACTATAGTGATAGTACATCTCACAATCTATGGACCTGTATCTTCTTCCTCTATAGATACTTCCACTGCATGAAGAATCTTCATTCTAGATGCTTATGGATGGAACCCATTAGATCTCAAAGAATCTAATGGAATTGTTATACTTTTAGGTGATGATGATCCTATGAAACTATGTGGAGAAGAATAGATATAAGATAATTTCTACAAGTGTCCAGAATGACCACATGAACCACATATCTTGGGCGCCTTAGTGAAAACTCATTTCGAATGCCCTAGATTTCCACACTAGAACCAAGTCAATGGGACTCTACCAGGGACTGTAGGAGTTCTAGAAACACCCTACCATTGAGATCCACTATGAGACTCATCTAACTTCCTCTTCCCTTTATGAGAACTCACATAACTTCCAATAGGAGAAAAAGGAACTCCTGTCAAACTTGACTTACCATCCAGATCAAGTTTCACCATCAGTGCCCTATCCAACATATCAACATAATAATAGAGATTCATTAAGAAAACCTGAGAATGAATATCATATTGAAGTCCCATATCAAACCATTAAGATTCCATATTTTCATTCAATTAAATCCTAGCTGTAAATTGAAAAATCTCAGTTAATCGATTTGTATATTCTTTAATGGTCCTGTCAGCCAGCTCGGGTTTGAAAAACTCCATATCCTTGGACAACACTATAGAATTTGGATATAAATGGTCAGTGAAAAGAGATTTTAAGTCCTCCCACTCTTATTTTATATAACCATGGAATCCCACCATCTCCTTATATGTCCCTCAAGATTAATGGTACCACAATTTACGTTAATAGATTCGAGAGTTTCCAAAAATTCAAAGAGAATCTATATCTTTCTAAGCCATTCCTCAGCCTCTTTAATATAATTAGAGCCTTGTAAATCAAGTGGTTTATAATAAAGTAAATCCTAATAATTATTCTAAGATTCATACGTATGAGGTTTTACAACTAGAGCCTAAGCGAGTATAGGAGTAGGTTCTTGTCCTAGAGCTTGGACAACATACACAACAACGTCAACCATATTCTGGTCCATAAGAGGATTTTATCATTATGGCTCATTAGAAACTTCCTATTAGATCCTATTAACACATATTCTCAGAGTAATGATGATAAAAAACATAAAAAAACATTTAAGACATTAGAAGATTGCTTAGATAAACACTCAAACAAGGGAAACAACCATCAAATAATAAAACAAAATTTGGATTTCCACCTATCCAAATCTAAAACAAGGGAAAGACTAAAACTAATAATTAAGACACATTTTTCAAACAACCCCTAGTTAATTAAGGCTCATTAAAATGAAATCTTCCCAGACACTCACTCGAAAATACCTCCTAATTCCAAACATGAGTATTTAACTCCATACTGACATAAAGTCAATATGCTGAACTTGTAGCCTCTAATACCACATTTTCATGAACCATCTTGGATACCCTGGTACCTTGATACCCTATCCAACACTAACATAGCTCGAATGGGTTTCCCGATCCCCATGGGTTAGCAACTAGAACCTAGTATCATACAAAACAAAAGTGGGAGTGAATTTTCCACAAAAACAACAGAAGAAAAAAATAAAAATTAGTATGCTAAAAAACTCAAAAAGGAGACAGTACCAGAAAGAAAATAGGTATATCAAAAACCCAAATAGTACATCATCAAAGTAATAGAAAAAAATAAGAAAACCCAACGTCCCAAAGGACACATTACTCTAAGACCCAAGGGATCAAGAACATTCACCTCCTCCAAGAGGCGCCTTCCCTTTACTTGAACCTGGCAGAAAGAAATCTACAAATGCTTGAAGGAAAATGTAGGTTGTAATATAAAAACCCTAATAGGGTATCACCAAGTTTTCCATAATAAGATTCCATAAAAAATAAACCAAATCATTTTTTCAATTTTAATCAAAACAAGCATTGAAGTACATTTTCATAATTAAGATAAAACATTCTTTCATTTCAATTTTATGGGAAACATTTTGACATGGATTAAATAAACATACTATATAAAACCATTTATATAAATTAATAGGCACGATTAAAGTATTTTTATAATCAATGAAATGTATATAATAAATCACAAAAAGCACCATGGTCATCTGCCTTATAGTATGATAGTTTATAGTTATGAGATCCTTTCACATCTCAAATCAGTTATCATAGATAATATGTGTACACACATACCTCAAGTTCACATCAAATATGACTCATAAACATACCATTAGGGATATGATCATCCAAACTAGGTTTTTTTTATAGTTTTTATCTCCAATCCATTTATATGGAATTACCATCCTAGCGTGATTTTCCCAAATAACCCACTAACTGCCCAGGCTTCCATGTTATCAATCAATCAATCAACAATTGGGAAATCATTTCAAATCAATTCAAAATACAATTTACCTATTTTCATTTTAAACATTACAATTTCATTTGAAAATAAAAACATATCTTTTTCATCATTTCATGCCTATTAATACCAAAACCAATCATAGGTTTTTGTCAATTCAGTTTAATCCATTTTGGTCAAAATTAATTCTCAAATCATTTCACAATTTCCTTTAATTTCAAAACATGCCCCAAATTAAAAAATTACATTATATTTGCATGTTTTACCAAAAATCCATACCAATTAAATTCTAATCCCAATTCACATCAAATTGGGTTTTCATAAATCAATTGAAATCAATTTCAAACAACTAGAAATTCAAGTATTAATCAATTATCCAAAATTAAACGGAACCACCAACCATTTTCACAAATTGAAATACCTTAAACAAGACTCATAAATGAAGGATAAAGGCATAGAGGATATATGAACTCAACCTAGAATCAAGATTCAACAAAATATAGTTTAGATCCATCAATCCCAATATGATCTATAAAACTCTGAGGGAAATAGAGAGGGAGAGACAGAAGAGATAGGGATACCGCTTACCCGAAGAGATGAACCACAACTAACACTACTATAAATCACCAAAAAAATGATCATGAGGGATTTTAGAACACCAAAATTTCTTAGAAGAATCCTCTAGGCCATGATAAAGGAAATATGGAGTAAGGAAATAAGGATTTCATCCAAACAGTCTTCCTAAAATCAACAGTCCGGACTTTACATGGTGTGTAACCCAATTACACATAGTGTAATTGTCGAGTCCCATATATACTGAAAAAAACCATATACTTTTATTAAAAATATGATTTTCAATATTTATATAGCAAGTAATCTATACATGGAATGTATCCTTGCACGCGGTGTACCCATTTCACAACACCTTCTAGGAGATGATTGCACATTGTGTAACCTTGTTACATGGTGTGTCAATCCCCATTACACTACAGAACTGAATGTTTTATGCCGAAAATTACAAAAAATACCTAACATCACTGTCACAGGTATCCTCCTAATTCATTCTTTACATTACCCATCCAACAAAAAAGGAAAACTAAAACAAATCTTAAAAAATATCTGATAGAAATGTAACAGGATGTTACATGCACACTACTGTATTTTATACTCATGGACTGAATTATCATTTGAACATCATTAGTGGTGGCCTACTTAGTATATCTCACACCCTACTCAATATTCTATAAAACTGGGGTACCCAAGAAATTATCATATTCACAGGTCCTTTGGATTATATCTTGTGCAATTATGCTTGTACCTAGGAGTTAGGAGCACAAGACTAAGCTAGAGCTCGGGATACTCATAGAGTTTCCCTTTGGGATTATTATTCTATTTTTTACCCATGTAGTTTATTTCACCATCTTAAATATTTTCCTTTTTTGTACTTTGTAGCATCATATGGATATGCCTGCATGGTTATATTTGGCATTGGTTATTTATATTCAGTTATTATATTTATCTTCCACTTCTTTGTCATATATTATTATTATTTCTGATATTGTCAGGGGATTATTTACTATTATTGTACTACTATTCTACTCTAATAATGAGGTTATAGTCTCCCCATATTACTACCATTAGACCCTCGCTACTAGTCTCCAACCTCTAGTGTACGGGGAGGCGTGTTTGATGTCATGTGGCAACTAGTCCAACAACTGGTTAAATAATCAATCGGGATGATACATTATAATAAAAAATCCATAAGTATAATAATATCATAAATATCATATATATACATTTAATCCATAATTATATTTATCTATGATAGGTGGTGATGGAAAACAAATAACATTGGTTCACAGACAGTAGTCCACTGTACATACAAATGATGATTTCATAACCCATTTGATGGAAGAGAAGAAGATTAGAGGTGATTACCTAACATATAAAACAATTTATTATATGAAATATACTGATGTTATTATATCATCATGGTTTAATAATAATTGAAGGATATGGAGGAAGAAATAAAATAAAATGCTCGGTTAAGGGTGTTACCTCTTCTTCAAACAACTTCTTTTGGTTTTCACCAAAAGGATTATTAGGTTGGATTTGTAACCAAAATAAGGATTATAGAATATAGGGATGAAATTATTTATTTTATTTGGGTAGTTATTGGAAGAATCAATGTGTTTTGTAAGTGCGAAGAGGAAAGGATAAGGGGAGACCTTTTATAAGTGTGATGAGTGGCACACTTGTAATTTTTGAAAAGAAAATGGAGTACTTACATTTTTCACTGCCATAAGGCTCCAAAATGGACCATTATCGATTATAGAATAGATAAGGTTTAAATGTGGTCATAAAATGAATTTTTTTTATAAGTTTTGGGTCATTTTAAACCCATATATTTTTAGTTTAACCCCCAGTAACCCCATTTTTATCTTAACCGTGGTAAAATATTTTTACTATTTTTAATATTCATTATGGTCAAAAAATAAGTTAAAATTATTAGATAATATAAATTATCATGATTAAAAATATTGAATCCATTTTTCCAAATTCCATTCACATAATTGGAAAATTTTAATCTAAAATTAATCTTGCAGATGCGATGAGAAAGTAAGTTTTCAAAGAGAAAATTGTGCAAATGTTTACAAAGTTTTTATATCAAAATTAAATATTAAAATGATTATAATAAATTAAATTGGATTATTAGATATATAATTGAACTAATTTTAATTTTAAACCCATATTAAAAAAAATTATGTTTTTAAAATCTTTAAAATAAATGAAAATTCATTTTATTATGATTTAAAAAATTAATTTTATTTTATCAAATTAATTTTCTAAAAAAAATAAATATTATTTTTATTATTTTTTACAAAAAGAAATAATTTTTTTGAGAAAATAGTATTTTCAAAACATATAAAGGCTTTACCGAAAATTAAGTACTTTTTTTCAATATGTTCTTTATAGAAAGCAATTATACTTGATATTTAAAAATAAATTATTAATATTCATATATATAAGTTTAAAGGCTAGGTAATAATGGTATTATAATAATATTAATAGTTTTTCATGGTTCCTTAAAATTCGGTGTTGCGTGTAATGCAAGATGTCAAAGAAACTTAATATATTCAAAAAAATCATAAAAACTCAAGGCAGTACATTCTACCCCCCATAAAATGATTTTTTCCTTTTAAATTTGTCACTTTTAAAAAAAAGAATACTTATGCCTAATTATTTCCTTAGGTTCCCATGTATCTTCTTTAAACTGGTGGTTTTTCCACAAAACTTTGGCCCAATGAGTGGTCTTATTTCATAGAATGTTATCTATATGGTCTAAAATCTTCAATGGTTGTTCCTCATAAGAAAGATCATGATCCACTGATATGAACTTTGAATTCAATACATTTGAAGGATTAGGTATGTACTTCCTTATGAGAGATATATGTAACACATGATGAACTTGAGGGAGGTTTTAGTGGTAGTTCCAACCAATAGGTTACTATCCCGATATGATCAAGAATTTCAAAGGGATTGATATACATAGGGATTAGTTTTATCTTCTTTATAAATACCATTAACTTCTTCTATGGATAAATTCTTAGAAAAACCATGTCACAAACTTCAAATTTTAGATCATGCCAATGATTATTATCACAACTTTTATGCCAACTCTAAGATGCCTTAATGTGTTTCTAAATGGCTCTAACTTTCTCTGCCATTTTTTCAGCTATCTCAGGTGCCAATAAATTTATTTCACCAACTTAATTCCAACACATTAGAGATTTATAATTATTTCCATATAGGGATTCATAAGGATCTCTATGAATTATCAAGTGAAATTTATTATTATATGAAAAAAATAGAGGAAGGAGTTTTTCCCAACCACATTTGAAATCCAAACAACAATATCTTAGCATATAATATAGGGTTTGAATTGTTCTCTCAGATATACAATCTATCTGAGGATGATATGAAATGATGATACATAACTATGTATCCAGAACATGTTGAATATTTCACCAGAAATTTGAGGCAAACCTCATATCCTGGTCAGACACAGCGGAATATGGCACTCCATGAAACATTACCACTTCCTAAATGTATATTCTTGAAAGGTGATCAAGAGAGAGGTTTTATCTTATTGAGATTAAGTGTAATAAATTTTTAAGGTGATCAAATACAATCCATATTCCATTATTCTATTTAGATGTTTTGGGGAGTCCAATGAAAAAATCCTTGGTGATGTTCTCCCATTTCCATTTTGGTATGGGTAATGTATGTAACTTCCCATTAGAAATTTGTCTCTCAACCTTAACTTTCTGACATACTAAACACCGAGATACAAACTCTTCAATATCTAACTTCATTCCATCCCACTAGAAATACTCATTCAAATTTTTATACATCTCTGTACTTCTAAGAAGAATTGAAAATGAAGAACTATGATCTTCCTCAAAAAATTTCTTCTTCAAATATGGTATGAATAAAACACATACATTGTTCCTTAACTTTATCATTTCATCATGCTCAAGGTTAAATTTAGGAAACTTTATAACCATATTTTTCAGATCTACATCATCCTTCTACACCTGTTTAATATTTACTTGGATTTATGGTTTAAAAATCAATTCATCAAGATAAAACTTCTCCACTTCCTTCTATATTTCTAGATTCAACCATTAAAATCCATTAATATTGGATCTTTTGTGATCTTTATCATAGATAATATAGCATGATCATTTCAATTAAAGGCATCAACCACCTTGTTCTCTTTCCCAGGGTGGTAATTTATTAACCAGTTATAATCTTTAACCACCTCTAACTATCTTCTCTGGTGCATACTAAACTCTTTCCATGTAAATATATGCTTTAAAATTTTACGATCGATATATATATATCACAATTTTATCCATAATGATAATGTATTCATATCATTAATAAAAAATTACCAAAATTAACTCCAAATCCCGAGTTTGGTAATATTTCTCATGTGCCTTCAATTTTCATGAGGCATAATCTATAAACATTTCATTCTTCATAATAATGCATCTCAATCCCTTCTTGGATGCATCACTAAAGATTAAAAACCCATCTCCACTACAAGTTAATATAATCACAGGTTCACTAACTAATATTATCTTCAGTTCCTTTAAATTTTCCTCTCATTTATCTTTCTATAGTAACTTGTATTCCTTATGAGTTAACTTGATGAGTGGATTAGATAGTCATGATAAATTCTCTATAGACTTTCAATAATATACATCTAAACTAATAAAACTATGTATCTCAATCATCATGGTTGGTCTGGTCCAACACTCTATAGCCTATGTCTTTGATGGATATACCAATATACCCACTCTTGAGATTATATGACCCAAAAATGAAATGTTTTATAGACAAAATTCACACTTTTTAAATAGTTCCTATAGTTTCTCCTTCATTAGGGTCTTTAATACAATTATCATGTGATATTAATGCTCTCCATTTCTCTTGGAGTAGATAATAATATTGTTAATAAATACTACCAAAAAATAATCATGGAAATCTATAAATAATCTATCCATTAAATCTATGATGGTATTGAGGGAATTGGTAAGACTGAATGGAATCACTGTATATTCATATTTTCCATACCTTGTATAGAATACTGTCATGGGTATATCAACATTGACCATTAATTGATGATATCCAGAATAAATGCCAATCTTGGAAAAGTATTGATCTCCATATAATTGATTAATTAAGTTATCAATATGGGGTATATGATACTTGTTCTTGATCAAGATCTTGTTTAGCTCCCAATAATCAATATAGAGAAACATTGATTCAAATTTATTAAAAAAATAGGTTCACCCGAATGTGAAACACTTGGACAAATAAATCCCTTGTTAAGGTTCTCCTGGAGTTTTATTTTAAATTATTGCAACTCAATCAGGGCCATTCTATAGCGATTCTTTGAAATTAGTGTGAACCAGGTATGAGTACTATTGAGAACTCAAATTCTTATTTGGAAGTCTAGGATACACTTTTGGAAAGTAATCAAGAAACTCTTACACAATAAGTGTATCATCAATGTTGAGCTTCTCCCTAAGCATATGTGATAAATTCCCCTCTTGAATAAGAATTAAACCCATAAAATGGATGTGATTTCCATCAGAATTTCATATTTATTATTGCATTGATAGATGATTATAGGTTGGTTTGAATTATAAAATTTGGCTTCCCTTCCTCAAAAATTGATGTGTAATTTATATAGATAAATCCAATCTATTCCTAATATAACTTTAAACTCAAACATAGGAAGAATGGTAGATTTATAGGAAGAACACTATCAAAAAATTCAACCAGAGAAAAATCATAAACTTGAGATATGATCATCCTACCATTATGAGTTTTCATTGCTAATTTTATATCTAATAATTTGGGTGGAATCTTTATAACCTTATATAATTCTTTAGATATGAAATAATGGGTATATCCATAGTTAAATAAGAAATTAGTAGTTCTAGAGTGGATATTAAGTGTACCTGTAACCACATTGTTATCGCAATCCTCATCAGAAATAGTAATCACATGAGATTTCCTTTTGTCACTTAGCTTAAGAGGTTTCAAGTATTGATCACCATAATTAACCCTTAGATTTGGGAACTTGTTATCATAATGACCAAACTCTTTTCAATTAAATAACTAAAGTGTAGGAGTAGTATTCGGTGGAGCTTTCTCATTATTTATATCATTAGATAACTTCTTCCAATCACTTCAGAATTTAGTCCCTTGATTACCTTCTTTTCCATAATTAAAACATTTATTATCCACATTAAGATAATTTACTCCATGTTTCCTCCCACACTTCAAGAATGAGGTAAATCTCATATTATTCCCTCTATGGTTGTTAGAGTTTCCCTTTTATTCCATCCTTCTTTTCTTATTAAAACCATGAGATTGATACGTAAATCCAACATCAATTTCCACCTTGATAGCACATCAAAAAAACTATTCATAACTACTGAAGTCTATTGTGTAAAATTCCCATAAGAGAATTGGTTTTAAACCACTGAATAAATTATCATCCTTAATTTTAGGTTATATGATAATATAATAAGTGTACCTAATTTTTTTTGTAAAATTTACCTTGTAGGTACCAAAAAATTCATTATCCTTTTTATTTATCTCAATAAACTCTTTCTCCGGCTCAATGAAACCTTTTTTGAGTTATTACCCCTTGGTACCTCTATGATATAGCCACATATAATTATTGTATCTAGAGAAGGATATAATTTCTTATAAACCACTCACTCTATACTTTACAAAAATTATAGGACATTTTACTATACATTGAATCATCCTTAGACTTATCATTAGACATTTCCTTAGGGATCTCACTAAAGTTTTCTCATCCAAGTTTCCAATGGTTAAATAAACCTATCTTTGACACTAACTATAGTAACCTAGTATTTTCATTTGTATATATTACATCTTTTTATATAAATATTCAAAACATTACTCAAACATGCACCTGAGGATCATTGAGGTATACTGCCTTTGGAAACTTGGAATCATAAACAACTAATTCATAGGTGAAATACATAATTTCCCACTATGCTCTTCATATCCATAACCTTTATTATAAATATTATACATAATATATTTTCTCATAACTTAGGGAAGTAAACATAAGAAAGGGTGATCTCAGATGCTCAGTAAGGGTAAAAAAGGGAGATGTGTAAGCATAATATAAATATAAGGGTATGAGAACATGATCATAACATTTTAAAAATATACCCTACATATCAAAGATCATAATATTAACTCATGGAATAAATATCAATAGTTTATAAGACATTAATAATAAGGGAATAAAATAATATGATCCATGAGAGCATAACATTGGTATAAGACATAGATTTGTGGCATATACATAATCATAGAAAATATTATGTTAAGGATACTAGCCAAGACATTCATAACTTGTTAGTATTTGGATAACCACCTGTGTACCTACTTCTGGCATGGTATGACCTCCTGTGTACTCTCTTTCGAGCTTGTGATAACCTCTGATACACCCTTTGAGCTCATATAAAAATAATCATTACCTAATGCATTTGAGGGAGAAATAGGTCCCAACTATCATGTGATGAAAATGATACATACATGTTCCAAAATATCATAAGAAATTTATCATATCATAACCCATTAAAAGAAATTGGTTTCATAATAATTTCATTATTTCCTCAAAGCATAACCCATGGAAAAAATAAGCGGGTTTCATAAGTATTTCCTCATGGTATAATGCATGGAAGAGAAATAAATTTTATAAACACCATTCCATCAGGAACATAAACCATTCAGAAAATGAATAAGAATTTTATCCTAGGATGATATCCCAATTAAGGCATAAGTAACATCAATGAATGTTATCTTAGATGGAAAATTATTTTGAAAGATCATTTAAAATATTTCTTGAGGTAAATATCCTTTCCACTTTGAAAAAAAAATTAAAACCTAAAACATTTTAAAACCAATTTTATTTTAAAATAAACTTGTAATATTATAAATTAATATTCAAATTAATTAATTTTCATGATGGAAGAGAATTAAACTCATTCCATACACATAAAAATAATTATTACTTTCACATTTTTGGTAAAAGTCAAACAAGAATTGTTTGAAAAATGACATGAAGGTTAATTTAATTTTTTTAAAATTCAAAAATGGATAAAAAATACTTTAATAAATCATTTTAATAATATTAAAAAAAATTAAAACATTTTTAGAAAACAACGATTTAGAAGAAAAGGTTTTTCAACCGAAGATAGAACTAAAGATGCTTTTTCTTAAAAAATTTTTTTAGACTATTGAGTAAATAAAGAAATGGAAATGAAGGTAAAAATTATTTTATCATGAAATAACCATATTATAATAAAATTTATGTGTTTATTTTGGGATATATCATAATATTTTATCATTGGAAGCATAATTATATACAATATTGATAAACTGTGATATTGTAACATAAAACTATTATTACATTGGTAACATTGAATCGTAATACCCATGAAATAATAAAATTAAATGAAAATTATAATATCATGAAATGAATTATATTAATGATATAAAATGTCAAATGGGCTAAAAACACACCTCATATAAGAATATATGGGAATAATATAACTTATGTACCTAATAAGGCAATTTGAGACAAAAAACCCTTACCACTTTGGTAACTTTTGAATTGTAAATACCATGAAAGAGAGACCATAAAAAGGATATTTAAATTCTAATGATTTTAATTATAATCATCTTAAAATACATTCATGGTTATTATATACACCACATAAAATAAATATGTGGTGAATATGACTTATGTCCCATGGAAAATAAAAGTGAGACGAGAATTCCTTACCTTAAGTCTTGACTTCCATCATACACGTAAAAGACTCATGTATAATAAATATAAATTTATTATAAATATATTAAATAAACATAATTATATATCATACCATATAATATTTTCTTATGACCCTTTATTACCCATTTATTAACAATTCCATGTTAAAGTTATGCTTCAAGCAAAAACTGCTTTTTCTCATGTATGTTTTAGTATTTTTGGTTCTATTAATTTGATCATGGTTCCATCATATATAAAATGTTAAACATTATATAAATATAATATATATTCATTATATATGTTTTTATAGTAATCCATAATAGTTAGAGATAGAAAATTAAATACATTATTCATGGTGACGGTTGGTCGTATGTACGCATGAACGTTGTTTCCATTTTATTGATGGATTGAAAGAAATAAAGGTAAATAATATATATTAAAATTATATTGTAGTTTTTATTTCTTATATGTAAAATATTTTTCTTTAAAACCTTCCTCATTTCCTTTCATTTAAACAGTAAACGAATCGCATTGCTTCATGAGGCGGTAGTCTGTCGTACAGATGAGCAATGTTATCGTATTCCCATAGAATAGAAAGTTTGAAATTACATGTGATATAATAATTCTAGAAGTATAATAATACCAAAATATCATATTTAAACATTTAATCCATCATTATATCCATATGTGAGAGGTGTTTATGGAAAATGGATAACAACGGTTCGTGAGGCGGTAGTCCACCATACACACATATGATCATTTCATAACCCATTTAATGGAAAATGATATGGTTGTAGGTAATGAAATTAACATAAGAAAATATAATAATATTTAAGATACTAATTTTATTATATCATTATGTTTTATTAATAATTTAAGTATTTGGAGGAAAAAATAAAATAAAATGCTCGGTTAAGGGTGTTACCTCTTCTTCAGACAATTTTTTTGGTTGGCACCAAAAATATTATTATATTGGATTTTAGAACAAAATAATGATTATAATATGTAATGATGGAATTATTTAAGTTATTTGGGTAGGTATTGAATGAACCAATGGTTTTTGGCATAGTGAATAGAGGAGAACAAGGGGTGGGTGAGTGGAAAACTTGTAATTTTTGAAAAGATAAAGGTATACCCACATTTTTCACATGAAAAAATTCACCAAAATGGACCATTCAAGATAATAGTAGATGAAATTTCTAAATATTTCCAAAAATGGGTGTTTAAAAATTTTTGGGTAATTTTTAATCCTTATTTTTTAGTTTAACCCCCGGTAAACCCATTTTTACCTTAACAAAAATATTTTTTTACTATTTTTACTATTAAGTATGATAAAAAAATATGTTGAACTTATTAAATAATATAAATTATGATGAATAAATATATGGAATCCATATTTACAAATTCAATTAACATAATCTAAAAATTTTAATTTAAAATTAATCCAATAGATGCGACGAGAAAATGGTTTTCGAAGAGAAAATGTTTAAAAATTTAAGACATTTTTATATCAAAATTCAATATGAAAATGATTCAAATGACCTAAATTATATTAATAGATATATAATTGAACTAATTTTACTTTTAAAAACATCTTAAATCAAATTTTATGTTTTTATAAGCTTTAAAATAAATGAAAATTCTTAATAAAGACCAAAATTTTTCATTATACATCGAAAAGTTAATATTTTTAGAAAAATATCAAAAATTAACACTAAGATAATTTTGAAATAATGATTTCAAAAAAAATATTTTGTAAAACTAATTTTCTAAAATCATAAAAAATTAATTTTATTATTTTTCACAAAATGAAATACATATTTTTTAGAAAATAGTATTTTCGAAACATATAAAGACTTTATAGAAAATTTAATACTTTTTTTATAAATCTTTATATAAAACCATTATGATTAATATTTAAAATAATTTATTAATATTCATATATTTAATCTTAAATGATAGGTAATAAAGGTCGTATAATAATATTAATATTTTTTAGAGGTTTGTTAAAAATTAGTGTTGTATGTAACGCAAGCTATCAAAGAAATTTAATTTATTCAAAAAAATGAATTCATAAAAACTCAGGGCGTTATAATATTCATGGACTATTCCAATGTTTCTTATTTCCATACATTATGATATTTGATTAATACTGGATATGTCATATAACAATACTTATAATATAAAATTGATACATATAGGTCTCAAACATAGATATATGCAAGAATTGATAGAAGATAGTATTATAGCTATGGACTTTGTTAGAATCCATTACTCTATCTCAAGAAATGATTCAGGATATCAACCTCAAGACTCATGGCTCTAACTTAGCCATTAAACTGGAAATGAAAAAATATTATGACTGCATTGAGTGGGGATTTATTAATAAGGTGTTGGTCAACATGGGTGTATCCTCTGGGAATGTTGATCTCTTGTTTAGATGCTTCATTTCTCTATGGTTAGTGATCACCTTCATGGGGAAGACTTGTGGTTTCTTCAAGGCCACTCAAGGCCTAAGGAAAGGTGACACGGTATCTCTGAGCCTCTTTATAATCACCTTTGATGTCCTTATCCACCTCTTACATATAAGCATCATCAATGGACTGATCCATCCATTCCATAGACATTAGAGGTCCCCCTCCATCTCCCACCTTATGTTCGCGGATGGTACATTCATCTTCATTAATTCCAATAAAAGATCTATTAGAGCCTTCAACAAGCTGATGGAAGGGTATTGCCACTGGAGTGGCCAGGTCATCAACAAGGCTAAAATCAATTTCTTCATCTCCAATAGATTCTTGCCTAGTCGGACATCCTCTGTCAAGCAGAGACTTGACCTGCAAAGAGGGCCATTTACCTATGGAGTATTTGGGGGCCCCTATTTCCTCAGGCTGGATATTGATCGGGGAGTTTTATTTCATGATTAGTAGAATCATAGACTGAATCCTCAACTGGAAGAATAGATACTTATCCTTCAAGGGCTGGATCGCGCTGGTTGAAAATGTCATACTCGCCACCCCTATCCATGCACTCTCATCCCTTAAAACCCCCAAAGGAATTATTAATAGCATTGAAAAACTCTTGGACAGTTTCATTTGGGATCCAACCATGGAAGGGAGGCGCCACTAGATATCCTGGCACGGGGTGGAAAGGCCGGTGGGGGAAGGTGGAATTAATGTCCGCAACATCACTCATATGCTTGCATGCATGCATGGAAAGCTTGCATGGGAAGTTCTTGAACAATGAAAGCTCTAGGGTATTACCATACATAACTCCCATTTAGGTATTTTGACCCAACCTGAGGGGAAATTTTCCCTTCTCTGGTCTGTGATATCCCCTCTGATAACGAATCTCCATCCTCTTTCTCAGAGGATCATAGGGAAGGGGTACATATCCTTATGGCATCAAAATTGGGCTGGGCATCCCCTTGGATTCTTGGGGTGCCTTGTCAGCTCGATCTCCTTCAGGAGGCTATTTTTCACCCTCCCTTTATCAAGGATATCTTGGATGGGGATCAAATGGACACCTTCAATCTCATTGAACTTGGTTCAGAGCCAGAAAAATGTGTCTTCTCTCCCTCTTCCTCAAAGGCTTTTACGACCAAATATTTCCACCGTTCCCAGGTGCTTCATGATCGGATGGAGAGTCTGAATGAAAACCTCTTGCCTTAGGGAATCCCAATGAAGTAAAACTTCCTCACTTAGAGAATTAGAAACAAACTGTTTTCTACTGACAACAATTTCAAAGGATGTGGCATCCCCCTAGCCTCAAGATTCCCATGTTGCAGACACCACAGGGAGGAAACTACGACCCACCTATTCTTTGAAGGTGAATGGGTGAGCATTGTGTGGGAGTACTTTGGTGACTTCACTGCTCTTCTTTCTTAGAACATGGAGGATATGGATTTCCTGGCTTGGTGGTTCCACAGTGCGGGTGATAAGGGTATGGAAAAGCTGTCCCGCATGTTGGTCCTGCATGTAGGATGCCGGTGCATTTGGTAGGCTAGGAATCCGTGTAAGCATGAATAAGGTCATGCCTTGGGAAAATCCATCGTTGTTATGATGAAGAACCTATTTCTCAATATGGTCAGCCTCTTCTCCAACTGGTGGGAGGTGCCCACTATTCAAATGTTTTAAGTCCCATTCCTTCACGTCACACCTGGTAACAGTCTTAATAGAGGCCACTGGGTCTCCTGGTCCCCCCTTCCAAGGTCCTAAAACTCAATATGGATGGATCCTGTGTTATGGGGGCTCTTCACAGAGGTGGGGTCATCGGCGATTTTATAGGCTTGGTCCTCTTGGACTTCTCTGAGCATTTGGGTTGTGGTTCATCCCTTCAATCTGAAGCCAAGGTGATGCTTCATGGCCTCTATCTTTGCTAGCAGAGGAGATTTGAGATTTTAGAGGTTGAAATAGATTCAATGCTTCTCCACAATGACCTTAATGGCATTGGATCTACTCTATGGTTGATCTTATATATCATCCAAAAGTTTGGGTCTTTCTTGGCATCAACAGCAAAGTACTGCACTCTTGGTGTGAGGGAAACTAGGTGGATGCACACCTTGATTCTATTACAATTCATGGGAATGATTCTATTTTACTTCACAAATTGAATATCTTAACTCCATTGGGGGTCAATCTGATGAGGGGATATGCCCTAGGCCTTCATTTCTTCAGGCCCCCTTAGGTCTTCTCGACCTTGGTAGAATTGGTTATCTGAATCCCCTTTCCCTTTCTTAATAAAATTTTTACATTGGATTGATGGAATTTGTTGGATTAAAAAAATTTGGTGTTCCAATAAAAATTGTAATTTCAAGGGAGTTTGTGTAAAAAACATCCTTTGTGATGCATACAAATTCCTTATAAAAAATCACCAATGATGGGACCTCAACTTTACATGTGATAACTTCACGCATATAAGTTCAATATAGAAACTTCCATCACATTTTTGAGGGAAACACCAAAAAATATCATCCTAGGATTTTTTTTTGGGTTCCCATGAGAAAAAGGAGGGTGAGTTAATAATCTTAATGAATCAAGGAAATCAAATAAGTGTTAAAACAAGGGAATAATTTTTAGTTTACCTATGTGAATGTATAAGTGGGGTCACTCAAAATATATTATAACGTTAGATAAAAAAAATTATTAAAGGTTAAGCGACACATGGATATAATGGTTTCTAGGAGTAGATGAAGATCTAAGTAATTTTAATGGACTTGTGTAGGAAAAAATTAAGATGATACCAAGAATTACATGTTCAAGGGAGTGTTCACTTGTTTCATTATCTAGATTTAATTTGTATCTACTATATAAATGTTGAAATATAGATATACCTTTATTTATGAAAGTTATTTCCAAGGGAGTGTGATTATTGATTTTAAAAATGATTTTTCAAATATTTTATAATGGTGGGGTATTGTTGGATTTTAAGTGTTTTAAAAATATTTAAAGCTATTTTTATTTTTTATTTTTTAAAGGGGAAGTCTTTTTGGAATCCCACATATAAATATTGAATGGGGTGGGTATCATTTATTAGAGTAAATACTTTTAACATTATTTAAAATTATAAAGTGTATGAGAATATTCTTTTGGATTTTGTTTACCACACCATCCCTGTGCATGAAAGGTCATGCAATGTAGTGATTTGATGATGAAATTTTTAATGCACATGACACATCAACATGAGGTGGTTATAGGTGACCTGATTTCTCTAGATGTATTGGTGGGTCATTCTAGTTCAGGATAGGACCAATCATGTATACCTAGTGGGTTAAACCAGTTCACTGAATGGGTTTGATCTAGACCATCGATCAAATCAAGCATAATCTAATAGGCATGTATGTTCATTGGTGGGTGAAATCGGATCCACTAAATAGGTCAGGTGAGATCCAACAGAAATGATTAAATCTAGAATATACACACCTATCTAGAATAAGTATCAACATAATCCCAAGTGATATTATGACTTATTAGAATTTTTGCCTCCATGCTTATAAAATGGATCCTCTATTTGATATAAAAATCAATTCAACTTGATCTAAAGTACTCTAATACATCTCAAGGTTTTATATTACTATAAAGTATTCAACATAAATAAAAGGCCATTTTTTGGTACACAAAAACAAATCCCTTCCTCACTCTCTTATTTCCAAAGATTCTTCAAGGGATACTCTCTACTATATATAAGTGTAGGGAATAGAGTCATCATTGCATCCTAAATATGATTCATCGACAATCCATTATACTATTGATTTGGTGGGGGATAATATACTCTAAAGAAGAGAAACAAAATAATGTTCCTCAATAATCTCATTCTACTACCATCCAACAAAGATCATATCCATTATCTGATAATATTCCCAATAATATTAATAGTAGATTCCATCAATGTGGATATGGTGATGCCCAATTATATGATTCATGAGGAGTAATTTGAAGTAAAAAATTTCAAGAGGTGAAAAAATAAGAAGTATTTGATAATTTTAACATGTAAATGGGTGTATGTGCTCCCAAATCCAAAACCCCAACATCAAAAAATGAGATTCTTCAAGTTTCCCACATAAGGAAAAAATGATAGAATGATGATATCATGTGTCTAGGACACATACTCTATGCTATCCAATGATCTCTTAAACACTTACTAACACCTCCCAATGATAATGGAAATATGGGATGTTGTGGAACAAAATTACATCAATATGGATATAATAAGAAAGAAATTCATAGTAATAAAGTTTATTTCATATAAATTTATAGATAGTAGATCTATCATAGTGAAATTCTATGAAATAAAACACATCTTACAACACCTAAAGAAAAAAAAAGAAAACAGATGGTTCCATTATTATCACAACCATTATAGATAAACTTAACCATCGTAGAATAATTTCAAACATTCTTTACAACACAATAAAGAAGATATTTCCCTCAATTAGTTTCTCAACTACTTAAAAAATTGAGGAATATAAAAAAAGATTTAAGAGGAAAGTGAACCTAAACAAAAGGTCCTTATTGCGGATGGAGTGGGTCCATCAGGGACCCCAAAGGGTAAAAGTGTCCAAACCATCCTTCAAAATTAAAGTTTTAATTCAAGAATAATAAAGGGTAATTCTACTTCTATGGTAAGTTGGGAAACATAAAATGGGACTGTCATATCTGCATGAAGAAATATGGAAAAAACACTTCAAAGATTTACATTATAGTGATAATATTTTATTTTGATGTTACGAAGGATAAAACTTATTATTAGATCAACTTTGGTTCTACCAACACATGTAAAACAAAAAATCTCTCTTCAAGATGATAGAATCCATCAATGACTAGACATTTCTCTATATGGGGAAATTCAAAAAGAATACACGTATAAGGGAAGGGTGTGGTTGATCTTGATATTACATTGGGAAATATACTCTCTTTAAATGATTTATTTTATGTGTCTAAATCTAATAGAAACATAGTCTTAGGGTGCTTGTTAAAAAAACATGGTTTTAAACTTATTTTTTAGGAATTTTTTTCAAAAGGTTGGATTTTTATTAGATAAGGTCACTTATATGATATATTTTTAAAATTAAACATAAATATTGTTTATTTTACTTGCTATAGTTTTTTATTTATGGCATAATCAGTCGAGTAACATAAATCATAATAGAATGAATGAAATTTTCAAAATAGTATTATTAGATAGAATTGATAAAAATGATAATAAGTGTGTAACTTTCATGCAAACTAAAATAGTTATAAAATCATGTTATTCAAAGTAAAAGTAATTTATTAGAGTTAATATATTGTAATGTATGTGATAAACCCCACATATGTAATAAAAATTAATTTCTTACTTTTATTGAGAATTATTCTATATTTTTTCATGTCTATATTTTATATGATAAAGATAATGTTTTTGATAAATTAGGTATCTATAAAAATAAGGTTGAAAAGAAATGTGGACTTACAATTTAATTCCTTATATCTGATATAGGAGGATAATATTATAGTATTTCATTGTTTAAATCCCTAGGGATCATATATAAATTGAAAAATCCCTATACCTTACCAAAATTATGTATTTAATATAAAAAACATAACATTAATGGAAATTGCTAATTTTATGATGTCTATCCTGGGTCTCCCCAAAGGATTTTGTAGAGAGGAATTATTAACTCTATGAAACATCCAAAATAAAGTTCCCATAAAATGAAAGGATATAAATCCATATGAATTATGGAATCATAGGAAACCAAACCTAAATTATTTATTAGTTTGGGGTTTTCATGCAATTATAAGAGTACTTTAAAGTAAAAGGGAAAAATTGGGTAAAAGTGGTATTAATAGAATATTTCTTGTATATTTAGAGAATTAAAAAGATTATAGATTCATGGTTGTCATATGTAATTTTTTTAGTTTTTAAAATAGTTATTGAATCAAGATATGTTATCTTTGATGAATCAAGGCTTACCTCTTTAACTAAGAAAATACAATTATAGGAATTTGGATCAAATAAAAGAGCATATTAATAATATATAGTAGGGGAGATTTATAAGATTAAATGAATGTATATACCCATAAAACATGGATATAATTTCTATATGTACTTTTTGAAATAAACTAATTATATTATTATTACAAAAACACTATTTTTTCATAGTATAGAGTCTGACCAAAAAACAATCAAAGAAGCTATGTCATATTCTGGTGCCTTTATTTAGAAATAAGATATAAATGATGAAATGGACTCTAAATCTAGGAATAATAAGTGGATATTAATTGATATTCCTTAAGTTTCACAACCAATAGGCAGTGTAACACCTAGACCCAAATCACCCAATCTAGGTCAGAGGGTTACATGACCTCATGCACACCTCTCCATACGCAAGAGGCTACAAACTTGCATCAAGGGACTGAGAAAAAAACATGAAAAGAATACCCATTAGTATAAGATGTCCAGAAAATAATAAGTATAGTGGAAAAAACAGTAAATAACTAAATAAACAACACTCACATAAAAATATAGGATAGAAAGGAAAATAAAATCTATGCAGGATCAAGATTTCATACATGACTAACATCTAATTAGTAGGATCCTCAAAAGTGGTGGATCAATATTCTAAAATAAAAAAGTACTGAAAGATAAATGAGGAATGATAGAAAACGATCCTGAATCCTATCCCAACATCACCTAGGTCTGCCATGTTTCTCCTGTGCAACTTCCCGATATAGGCCCATAACCCTTGAATGGATCCTTGAGTAAAAATTATACATGAACAATGAGATTAATTAGCAAGGTGTGAGTATAAAACCTAATAGGAAATCACTAATTCACCCTTAACGTAAGTGAAACATGTTTAAAAAAAGGTTTATCAAATAACTAGAAATAAAGAAGATGTAATCACACTACCATTTAGGTCATCGTGTACTAACTATGATTACAAAAAACTCAGTCTAACCTACTTTGAAACAATTATAGAAGATATGACATATAAATCCAATAAAATAATTTAAAAAGGTAGCACACCTCATTTGATGAATCAACCATCTCATTGATTGATAACCATAATAGTATCAGAACCAGGTTAAATATATTATCCCATGACTCAACCATCTAATGATGGATAGCCACAATATAATTCAAATATCACATTCAATCCACACATCATATTTCTCATATGGTTATACACACACCCACATGATAATCAATCCACACAAAAAATTCCTCAAATATACACACTTGAACTCACTTACCAATCAAATCATACATCTTTATATTAAAGTCCTAACATGGTAAGGACTTTCTAACCCATGTGTATCACAACTCAAATCACTAATACAAACCACCTGAATCAATCCCAACACACCAAATCCATGGAATAAAACCTATATTCATCACATAAGGATTCTAAGATAAAGATCCAAGGAACAGAAGACATTTGGGGATAGGTAAAGGTTTGACATATCAGATAAAAAACACTATAAAGAAGAAATATAAAATCAGGAAAGTGAGGTGAGGAAATTATGGTGGATTTAGTTTCTTATCCTTTAATGATACAAGGAAAATTTATTTTATCATTCCCCATGACATAGATTCATGCATTAAAAAATTTATATAAGGTTCCCTTCCTTATATAAGATTTGAATATTAAGGATAAGAATAATAAAATAGATACATGCCTTCAATTTTTAGATCCAAAAAACCAAGATCTGATCAAAATGAATTCTGAATAGAAAGGAATCACTAAAATCAATCAAAAGAGTATATTAGTCCAATATCCCTATACATGGGAGTAAGAATAAGATTTTATAGAGAGTTTTTAGGTTAAAATTTTGATTTTTAGATTAATTAATAATGTGTGCATGGTTTTGAATTGCATGCAAGACACTAATGAAACCTAGGTTGCACAGTTGGGCTACACAGTTTGATAAAATATCCACCAACAATGCAAACACCATTGTATCTAAAATTCTCCAATTACACGGTTATCTATGGAAGCCACACGGTTTCTTATAATCGTGCGCCAAACGTGCACCCACTAAATTTATTTCAAAACTTTTCAAAACTATCTATAAACTACACAAACCTATAACTCAACAAACCATAGCTCATAATCCAAAGAGATAAACTGGAAAAATTTTAATGCCTCTTAGAATTCTAAGGGGTGTTACAAAATACTACTCTAAAGGACTTCTCATCCTTGAGAAGTGTCTCTAGGATACATTATTTAATAACTTAGGAAAATGATCCTATATATATGATTCCCACTCCTAAGTCCCTTCCTAGGTATGCTCATGCTACCACAACACTTGAACAAGAAGAACTGTATTCCCTCACAACACCTTTTTCCTATGATCAACAATATACACTATATTTTCCTCATATGAACAATCTACCTATAACTACACATCATCATTATCAATCACATGTGTAGGATATGACTTGTAATTTCATAAATATGATACATGAAACATGTCTTTTATACCTCAATGTCATGGAGGAATACCCAACTTGTAATCCATCATTCAGATCCATTATAAAAACTTGAACAAACAAAAAAACTATGGAACTAGCTTTCCTTGGCTCTATAACCATTGATTCCCCAACTGGGGTGAAACCCATAAGAACACACTATCACCTACTGTGAACTTTTAGGGTTATTGGCTTCAATTGGAAAAAGAACAATGTTTTTTTGAGTGGTAATCATCCACTTTAAAATTAACTACACCCGTTTAGAAGTTTCCTTCACTATACTGATCCCAATCACTATCGACTCGCCTATCTCAATCCAATGCAATAGTGAATGAAAATTTTGAACATAAAGGTCCTAAAATGGAGAAATTTTAATTTATTCTTAAAGGATATTATTAAATTAAAACCCTTTAAAATATATAAGATAATATTATACTCTACTAAAATATATATCACGTTCTCTAAAAATATCTTCTAGAATTTGGATTATCCTTTGGGATATTTCATAAGCCTATAGATGATATATATTACTCATCCTTAATCAAGATCCCATTAAATTATGAAAGGCTTTCCAAAATTACGATGTGAATCATGCATATCGATCCAAAACAAATACTCACAGGAACACCATTGAATAATATGATCTCTAGAATATACATTCTACCGAATTTATCCACTGATTTGGTCACTCAAATAGGAAAGAAATGTGTAACCTTCATTAGTTTGTCAATAACTGACAACATTGAATCTCGACTCCTCGGAGTCATGGGTAGTCCCTTGAATAAATCAATTATCGCCTCATCCCACTTCCACAAATTCATTCGAAGAGGCTGCAAAAATCCACCTAGTAATTGGTGTTTTACCTTTATCCTTTGATAGGTAAGGTAGTAAGTGATGAGCACTGTAATGTATTTCATCATGCCTAGTCCCAAGAAATCACATATCAACTCATGATACATTTTTGTCGATCCCAAATATATTTCCCACTATGGGACATGAGATTATCTCATCAAATCTTCCCTAATGAATCTGGGAACTAGAACTCTTTCATGCATGCGAATTATGGAATTCCCATTCAAGGACCACCTAGGAACAATATTTTATCACATAAATAATTCCTCCATAATCTGATAGTCTAAGTTATATTTTAGTAAATCCTTTAATCTATCCACTAATGAGGAAGTGATGACTAAGGGACTACAATTTTCCAACCCTTGATCATCAAAATCACCTATCTGCCAATCTTCTAAAATGGTCACTAGATTCCACTAATCTTTTTATGTTTCAGTTCTTATTTCTTACATCTTCTTTCTATGATAATACATAAAAATATTTCTTTTCCCTAGGTTATATACCATATCAAATTCAAATGTGTACAAGTACCTAACCCAATTCCTCATCCAAAAGTTTAAGTCTTACTAAAATCTATCACATTATCCCTAGCTTGGTCTTTCAAGAACAAAACATGTTCTCGATTCCCCAAGAATAATGGTTATCATTATACTAACCTTTCTATAATAACCCTATATAGGGTCAACATGAAAATGTGGCACCCATTATGGTTCCCTAAGTAACATCATATTCTATAATCCCTAAATAAGTTCCTCAATCTCATTCCCAATTCTCAGGTTAAGGTTCATCACTCAGAGGGAATAACATCCCTTGATGCTTCTATGATCACATAATAGCCTAATTGGCCCCAAAACCATACCAAACTGGCATTATAATGGATAGATGTCATAAATCTCATCTCACATCTAAAGACATCTAGGTTATCTCCCACACACCCAGTGTTTAAATAATCTAACCCAGGGAATACCCACCTAAGAACTCACATTCTAGTGGGGGAGGAACACTCACCAACTTATTAGCCATTAGAACAAAGGCTCCATGACATCTAAAGGTTCTATATGGTATATCCCTGGGTTAATCATTATAGACTATCACTCTACCCTATACTTAGGGGTCCATGGGAGCCTATACCAAGGCCCAATAAGTTTTTTCTATGAGGTTCTACCCCTCTAGAGTTCATACATCTTACAACACACATTTATGATCAATCCCTTATCCATTGGTGTCTAGTGAATCAAGATAGTGTTCAAGGGTTCACTATAACGCTTGACAATTCTACTATTTCCATAGGTATTACTAACAGATTCATTTTTAATTCCAAGGTTTATTTCATAAGGTTGAGAAACCACATATCACATTTACATAACAAAGTGCATAAACTTAAATGGGGTTCTTAGAGACTAAAAACCTCATATATGGATTTACTCTCCTTAATAAAGTTCACCCATTTACACCTTAGCTCATTCATGATCCTTCCAATATTGTATTATAATTTCTCTCATATATCTAGAAATCACATACAAAAATAATTAATTATAACCAATCATAATAAATTATTAATTTTAATTCAAAAATTTATAATTGCATAAAAACTCACCAATAACATAAAGATTCCAAAACTACAAGTAACGGGGAGTGGTCAAATCCCAACATGCACCCTGACCTAAGCGATGAAAAAACCCCAATTTATAAACCTTAACCAGTGGAAAATAAATTTTAATTTTGAAAATAACATCAAATAAGTATATGGGGAAACATACCTTAAATTAAGTAGTTACAAATAATGTAAAAATATCCCCTCGAGATATCCTCTATCCATGTTGAGAAAAAGTTCCATCGTTATCTCACAATTTAACCACACTCTGATGGAATCAACATAAAAACACTATCTAAAATCATAATGAAATTATCAATTTATGAAGTAAAGGAAGAATGAAAGGAATTATAGGAAGATCCCAAATGTTAGGGGTCCAAACCCATTTATTAAAAAAAGAAACCACTTTAAAATTGAGAGGAAATCAATTACATGGGAAAAATACTCAAATTCAACATGAAACTATGGTTCAAGTACTAAAAAAATACATAAATGCATAAAGATAAAAAACCTTGATGATTGGATCAAAGAAAAAAATCAATTAACATCCTATAGTTCCAATGACATGAAGTCAAATTCATGACAAAAGGTTTATTAATATTTTTTCTGGAAATCCCATAACATGCCTAAGGAAATAGATAGATCCACTACCCACCACCACATAATGCATTTTCATCATCTATTATCACTGTAAAATAGGTAATCCTAAAGGATTTACACCCACCAGACCTACCATGTTTCCTACCCAACTCTGGTGATTATTTCTATTAATCAAACTATAGTGGAGGAGATGAAAATAATTAAAGCCTATTGAAACCACCAATGTTGAGAAACTAGAACTCGAGAGACCATCATCCTCCAACAACAAACCATCGTGCCTCCTAGAACTAACACTATCAAGAGAGACCCACAATCGACCACCTCCACCTGAAGTATAAAAATACAGGGTTAACATACATGGATATTACATCAATAATACAGGGTTAACATACATGGATATTACATCAATTTAGATAAATATTCATCCCATTAAAAATTTACATGCTCGGGGACTATAATAGTTTAGTTTATTTTGAAACATGAACCAAAATCTTCTAACTTGGTGAAATATCATCAATGTTTCCCACAAAGATCTTTCCATTTAGTACTTCTACTTAAAACCTTTATTCGTAACCTAGTTAAAGGAAACATAAAAAAGGGGTGAGATTTGATTCTCAGTAATGCTAAAAAAGGGAGACATACAAGAATAAACATGAGCATAAGGGTATGATAATACAATAATAACATTAGAAGATCATACCATGAATTTCAAATATCATATTTGTGAATCATGGCATAAATATTGGAAGTTTATAATACATAAATCATAAGGGAATCTGTATCATAAACCATTAAAAAATAACATAGGAATAAGAAATTGAATTATGGAAGACACATAAATATGTAATATCATTCCATAAAAGTCAAGGTGAATTAAAAAAAACATATCAGGGAATTTCACGGGGACTACACCTACTGGTCAAGACACACCACAATCCCTAGTTTTAGTACTTTACTTTTAAGGAATCAGGTTTCCCCATCTTCCCATAGTGGATTGGGTTTCCCCATCCCCCCATAGTGTATTGGGTTTCCCATTCTTCCCATAGTGGATTAGGTTTCCTCATATTCACATAGTGTATTGGGTTTACCAACCTTCTATATTAGATAAATCCCATAAACTTGATTCCCATCATAATCTCATGAGATATAAATCTTTACCCAATGCATTGGAGGGAGATATAATTTCCACCCATCACATAATAAAATCATACATACATGTGATGTAAGATAATAGAATTTTCATCATATAATGACCCATAAAAAGAGATGGATTTCATAAACATCATATCATAACCCATGAAATGAAATGGGTATCATAAATATTTCAGCATATCATTACCTATAGAAAATAGATAGGTCTCATAATCATTTCAATAAAGCATAAACCATGAAAAGTAGTAGCTTTCAAAGGCATATAACCCATGGAAGAGAAACGAGTGTCATGAACGTAATTCCATCAAAACATAAACCATTCAAGAAATAATATGAATGGAATATTTGGATAATATCCCCAATAAATCATAAACTATAAAAAAGTATGTCATCTTAGATGGAGAAGGATTTTTAAATATCACATGTGTAATGACCCCAACCCCAGTAGCCTAGAGATTATGCCTTAATTTATTACATTAGAATAGATACAAGACTCAAATCCCGAAGGAATAATCAGTTTAGTAGTTTTGGAAACCAATTTACATACTTGAAACATATAGTACAATTGTAACTATAAAATACAACATAGTCAATCCATTGAGAGCACTAATATCCCCTTATCATAACTTTGCTTATCAATCATAATATACTTCTTGGAATTTGAGGGAAAGATTAAAAATAAGAAAGGGTTGATCTTAGATGCTATGTAATAGTATACATATAGTGGAAGTTATCATTAAAATAAATAAATAATTATTGCAAAGTGATTAACTGAAACACATTCCATTTAATCAATAACCTAAGAATAATATGAAAGGAATGAAAGATGATCAAATAATTCCATATAAATAATCACATGATAATAAAACATAACCATGGATATTCTACTAGTTTAATCATATGGAATATCAATAACTAATCTCAAAATGAGGGAATGCATAATTCCAGACATCATAAACATATATTTAAGGCTTCAGCCAAGACACTATACATAAACGGGTAATACATCAACCAATACCTAAACTAGTTTGTCTCATGAGACCTACTGATACATCTAAGGGATATATTGGCCCCCACCTATCACTTTCTAATTCCATTTAATTCGTCATATGATAAGGGTAAAACATAAACAACATAAACATTCTTATTGAAAAACTAACATATGAAATGTGAATACTTCAACCATAAACCTTGAATCGAATCAAATTAAAAAATACATAGTCAAAATAATCATAAACCATTAAATAAAATATGGTATATAGTATCATAAGATATAAAAGTCAATAAATCATAATATCCAATAAAGTATTTTTACATAGTTGTAAATACTATAATAAAATCATAAAATTTTCTTCAGAAAAATTCCACATTTTTACTTTGAAATCATTTATTTAAAAGGAATTTTTTTTAAAAATAAAACATTTTAATTGAAAATAATCCTGTAATATTGTAAATTAATCTTCAATACATTAAGGTTTTAGGATGGTGGAAAAATATACTCATTCCATATAAGTTACAAGACATTCCTTCAATATTTTATTGTCGAAAAAGTCATAAAGTACCTTATTTGGAAAATGAAAAAAAATCATTTCAAACCATTTTATTAAAAGTAAAAAATGGGTAAAAAGACCTTAAAATTTTGTAGTATAATAGTAAAAATATTTTGTAAAAGATTTTTTAGAATCATGGACACATATGATAAATATTCCCCAATAGATACTTGCATATAAATAATCTAGAATAATAATGAGATTTTAAAATTAACCCTTACCACTTTATAATTAATAGAATCATATTCCCCATGAAAGTAATATAATTAAATTTATATTAATATACCATAATCTTCAGAATAAAATTCCTGAAATATAATAATGGGTAGTATATACACCATACAAATGAAACAAGTAGTGTATAAGGAATGTGTCCCATAGAAATAAAAGTGAGATAATAATCCATTACCTCATACTTTTTTTAGTTGAATGTACTTAAAACTTATATATAATAGATAAAACCATGTTATAAATTTATACCAGAAACATATCCAAATTTATGATATCAAATATGATATTCTTATATTGTTTTGTTAATAATATTTTGTTATTACCCCTGTTTTTGGTGTTAACTCCTTCATTTTCCTATGCATGTTTTATCATGTAAGTTTTGTTTCTTATGCATAAGATATATTTATTTCATATATATAATGATATTAAGTTAATATATACTATATTTACTAATTATATACATTTATATAATCATTTTTTAATGGTTATCATGGAAAACGAATCTCATCGCACTGTGGAGATGTTAAACCTTACATATCCACAAGCGATGATATCATTACCTTAATGGTGTGAGGGTAAATAATTGGATAGTATATTAATTATAAATAATAAATATAATATCATATTTATTATTTATATCTATTATATCCATCATTATATCCATCTAAATAATGTGGTGATGAAAAAAATTACACTGTGGTGTGGAGACGGTAAGTTGTATGTACGCACACACGGTGCTTTTATTTTTTATATGATGGATAAAAGGTGGGATATGGTTGTACCATAATCATAATAAAGTCTAACAATATAGTTTATATTGTATTTATTACTTTATTATTGAAACAACACATGAAGATGAAGTATAATAAGAAATTAACATGAATGAGTTGGTAAAACAATTACCTCTTCTTCGATCGACTTCCTTTAAATCTCTTCTTAAGGGATTTAAAGTTGGTATTTTTGGAAGACCAGGACCACCATAAATTTTATCAGGATGTTGGTAGGTTAAATTTTCTTGTTTTGGTCTATTTATATATCTCAATGTGTTGTGATGAAGTGAGGGAGTAGGTTCCCTTTTATAATTGAGGTGAGGGCCACTTTTGGGAACTTTCAAAATATAAAATTAATATAAATTAATTTTAAATTAAAAATGGTTCAAAAGTGAGTTATTTAAAATATCATATGAGTATGGATCTAAATAATCTCATAAAATAATTTTTATACAAGTTTATTTCACATTCTTACCCTTATCTTTTGGATTTAAACGTTAGTTAAACCCTTTAACTATTACCGTGATAACTTGTATTTTTACTCTTTAAGGGCTAATATAGTTACTATAAAATTCCAAAAGAACCATAAATGGTTAATGGACAAAATTTTAAACCTTATAAAACTTATTTGGATGGATTTTATATTTTTATGAATTTTATATCATTTAATAAAATATTATTTATTTTAAAATATCATTAATGTCTATTTTGACCCTGTTAATTACTTGACTTTTAGAAAAATATCAATACTCAAGATAAATTCAAAAAAAAATTTAATACATTCATAATATTTCTAGGTTATCTATAAAATTAATTTATGATATTAATTATATAAAATTATATTTATTTTTATATTTTTAATATCATTTATTTGGTATTTCCATTAATTAAACAACTACTACATCATCATTGTGTAATCCTTTAACGTAATTATTCATTTTATAAAAATTAAAAAAAACTTATCATGTTGAAGATAAATATTTTAAATCTAAAATTAATATTTATAGTCTAATTTAACTTTTGTATAACCCTATATTAAAAATGATATATTTATTAAAAATATGAGTATGACATCTTTATGTTTTCTTTAAATAAAATATAATACATGTCATACTCTCATCTAAGTGGCTTAAAAAGAATAAAATATTAGACCAAGGATTATTTTGGTCTAAAATTACTCATCCAATGAAATTTGGACAAGTTTTAGGGTAATTTTATAATATTTATAATATTTTTTTTACCCTTAATTACTTAATTTACCTTTAACCATGTAAATAAAAAAGTTACTAAAAATACTATTCAAAATGAAAAAAATAAAATAAACCTATTTAAATAGTTTTGAATCACTGATTCCAAAAAATGGAATCAATTTTTAAAAATTCAAAACATAGAAGTTTCAATAATTAATTTAAAATTATTCTCATTGAAGAAATGAGAAAACATGTTTTCAAAGTGAAAATGTTCAATAGATTGAAATGTTTTTATATCCAAATTCAATATAGAATATATTCCAATAACATAAATTGGATTAATTGATAATTTTTTTTATCTAATTATACTTTAAAACAAATCAAAAATATAATTTAACACTATAAATTATTTAGATGACAAATTTGTTTTCAATTAAAATACAACATTTTATTACTATTCATCAAAACATGAAACTTATCAAAAAAATTACAAAAATTAAACCAATGTAAATTTTTATATTTATATTTAAAATAAGAAGTTTATTTTTCCAAATATAATTTATTAAAGTGTTAAAAATTGGATTTAAAATAGGTTTACCATTAAAAGGCGGTAAAACTATCGTTAGAAAAATATAGGTTTTTATGCGTAAAATTGGGTTTGTTCTTATGTTATACCTATAAAATATATTGAATGAAAATAAAAAATATTTTACTAAAAATATAAAAAATATACTTTATTAATATGATTTAAAAATTGTATTTAATTTAATTTATTGTGACAAAATGCCTTTGGGATCATAAAAATAAAAAAATTAATTTATATTAGATTAGTTTATTTTTTTTTTGTTTCTAATTAATTAGTAACCAAGGAATTCATGTTATATTTTTATAAACCATATATTTTCATAATTTATTTAATACTATTCATAATTTTTTAATTTAATGGCTAGGTTATAATTGAAACATTTAAATAATAATATTTAGCTGTTTTTAAGCTCGTTGTTGTGTGCAATGTAAGATATCGAAGAAATTGAATTTAAAAAGAGACATAACATACAAATACTAAGGTGTTACAACACCAAATAGTTCTTAAGTAAAATATTCTTTTTAAAAAAATCATTTTCATATAACCATTTAAAAAATCATTTTTTTATAAAGAAGGCTTTTCAATTTCATTTAAAACATTTATTGATGAAATATATTTTTTACTTTGAATTTTTTTAAAACATAAATAATTTTGAAAAACTTTTTATTTTAAAAATTTCTTTAAAATATATAAAGGATTCTTGAAAATATTTTGAAAATATTTTTCTTTAAAAATAATTTCAATACATAAAAATATGGCTTGAAATCATTTTAAAAACCCTTTTCTAGAAAATTGATCCAAAAAACTTATGATGAAATCATAAAATAATTGAAATCTTTTTCTTTTAAAATAACCTTTTGAAAAAATATAAAGGAAGCTTTAAAAAACCTTTTTGAACAAAAAACATTTTTTGAAAACCAATTTTAAATAATTTTTTTTTAGAATATTAGTAAAAACATTTCTTTAAAAAAATATCATTGTAAACTTACTAATTAATATTCAAGGAAATCATGGTTATTATGGCAGGTAAGTTTGTACATTCCAAACATTCCTTTTGTAACTTAAAAAGTTTAGAAAAGTGCCTTGATCGGAAAATGACAAGAATATTCCTTTTAAAACCATTTTTTCAAAAACGTAAAACATAGGTAAAAATTTATTTTAATATCATAGGATAAAATTAAAACATCATTTTTTTATTTTGTTTTAGAAAACATGGTTTTTAAAGAACAAAAATTTCTGACCAAAAGAAGAATAAAGTCAATTTTTTATAAAAACATTTTCTTAATTATCTTAATTTTAAAAGAGTGGAAAAATAGTACCATTACTTGGATATAAAATGAATATCCATGGGATAATAAAATTAATGATAGTTCTTAATATTTTATTATAATATTTAATCAATGGAAGAATAATTGTAAACAATCCTAATAACTAATGAGTAACAATAAACTCTTATCACTTTGGTAACATTAAATCATAATACGCATGAGATAATAACATTACATGAAGCTTATAATATCATTAAAAGAATAATATTAATTATATAACATTTAAAATGGTAGTATATACATCTCATAGAAAAATATAGGTGCATAACATGACATGTATCCTAAAGAAGGAAAATAGAGACAAAATTAATTTACTGATTTGGTAACTTTTGATCCATAAACCCCCTGAAAAAAAGATCATAAAATGGACATGTAAATATAAATAAATTTAATTATAATAATCATATAATACATTAATGGGAAGTATATACACCACAAAAAATAAATGATTGGAAAATGAGGCATAAGTCTCACAGAAATAAAAGTGAGACGAGAAAACCCTTACTACTTCAGTAACTTTAGAATCATGATACCCATGAAAGAATAAATTAAATTAAATCCTATAATATCATTAATTAAATGAAATTAATTATTTAACATTTCATATGGAAGTATATGCACCACACAAAATAATAGAGTGGTGAATATGGCATGTATCTGACAAAAATAAAAAGTGAGATGAAATTCCCCCACCTTAAGTCTTGAATTTATTCATACAAATTAAAACCTCCTATATAATAAATATAATTTTATTATAAATCTTAAAAAGGAATCATATTATTGTATATAATACCATAAATTATTAACTTATGACTTTATATTACCCATTTATTAAAAATTCAATGTTAAATTAACGTTTCAGGTAATAATTACTTTGGTTATCGTACTTGTTTTGACTTTTTATTCTTGGTCCTCTTGATTAGATCATAATTTAATTATTTAAAGATTGTAAAAAAAATAATTTATATATCATTTATATTCATTATATAAATATTTATTATAATATATAAAATATATAAATATTAAATGTAATGCACCGTTCGTGGAGACGGTAGGTCATACATACTCATGAATGTTGTTTTTGTTTTCTTGTCGTATTGAAAGAAAAAAAGTAAATGAAATATATGTATATATATATCATCATTAAATTATCATTATTATTTCATATATATCATATAATTTCACTAAAATGATCCATAATACATTCTATATAAATTGTGAACGAATCACATCTCTTTGAGGATACAATAGTCCAGACGTCTACAAACGAATTTATCATATTTACAAAAAATGTAAAGCATGTATTTATGTGTTATAAAATAATTAAATAAGAAAAAATAAATAATAAATAATAAATATATAATATAAATAATTTTCCCAAAAATTCTCAACCATGATAGGTGGTAAAGTAAAAAACAAACTACATCGTTTCGTGAGGCGATAGTTCGTCGTACACAAGAACGGTAAGTTTGTTACCCATTAGATGGAAGTATGTGTAAGTGTAGGTAGAAACTGTATAATAATAAAATCTCATAATATTTATGTTACTGAGGTTATTATATAATCATGTAATAAGAATAATTTAGGGGGTGGATAATGAAAATAAAAAAAAGAGCTTGTGGAAGGATGTTACCTCTTCTTTGGGAAACTCTTTTTGGTTTGCACCAAAGGGATTCCTTGAATTGATTTCTACAAAAAGTAGAGATAATTGGATAAATTTATAGATGATTGAAGATTATTTGGGTAGTTTTTTGTCAATTCAAATTTCTTTAGAGGTGTGAATAAGTGGGATGGGTGAGTGCCTTTTTAAAATGGCGGAGTGACATTCTTGTAAATTTTTAGAAGGGAATTCCACCCATGTATTTCCCATGTCAAGTGGCTCAAATAATCGTACCAATCATATAAAAGTGAGTATATGGTCTAAATATGAACACCCAATGTATTTTGTACAATTATTAGGTCATTTTGGGCCTTAAGTTTAAGGTTTAGTCCTTTGTTAAGCTAATTTTTCTCTTAATCACTGTAATTAATTTTAATCACTTTCACTAATATTTTTAGTCAAAAAATAAGTTGAAATTATTATAAATTATAAATTATTATGATTAAAAATATTGAATCAATTTTTCAAAATTCCTAACAAATAATTATAATAAATTCGTTTAAATTTAATCTCGTATATGTGTCGTGATAGTGTGTTTTTTTAACGAAAATGTTTAAAAGTTTGAAATGATTTTATATCCAATTTAAATGTGAAATTAGTTACAATTAACTATATTGGATTAATTTAGGTAAAATTGATCTAATTAAACTTTAAAAACATATTAAAATATAATTTAAAAATATAAATAAATTATACAAAATACCAGTTTTGAATTAAAATTCTGTATTTTTTCCCTATTCATCAAAATATAAAACTTATCTAAAAAATACCCAAAAAATAAATCAAAGTAAATTTTGATATCCCTATTTCAAAAATGACGTTTATTTTTTAAAATAAAAATTATAAATGTGTAAAAAACTATATTTAAAATGGGTTCTCTATTAAAAGGTGGTAAAATTACATTTTGAAAACATACATCTTATAATTCATAAAATTGTATTTATTATTATATTATGTCGATAAAATATATTGGATGAGTGTCAAAAAAATTTATTAAATATATAATATATAAATTTTATTTGAAAATTTCCTCAAAAGTGGTTTATTTTATTTATTGATATAAAATGGTGTTTGTACATAGAGAAATAGTTTTCTTAGAAAATGAATTTATTTATTTTTAAATAGTTATTAATTTAATTTATAAATAATTAATAATCAAAGGAATAATTTTATATACATTTATAAATAATATTTTAACAATTTATTTAATATTATTTGTAACATTAATTTAAATGGCTAGGTGGTAACTATAATAATATTTTAATAAAAATTTTAATAGTATACTGTAGTTTGGTAAAACTCGGCCTTACGTGTAATGAAATCTGTCTAGGGAACTTGTAATTTTGTGTAACACAATCCAAATATATTTTTGTGTGTACCAAAAGTTAATCTAAGTGTTTCATGTATCACACACTTAACTTGGTTTTGTGTATAATTCAATCCAAAGTTAGTTCCCTCATATAAAAAAGATATATTTAATATTGTGTGAAATGAAAAATATCAAAAAGATTGAATTAATTTGAAAAAAAATATTTCACAAAATATTAGGGTGTTACATTCTACCCCACTTAAAATGAAGTTCTCAATTTAAATTTGTATGATTTATCAATGTTTTAATACTTGAAATTTCATCTCATATAAACCCACATCATAAAAGTGAATACTAAAACTTTCTTTAAAAAGAGGAAGTTGGAAACATAATGGTTACCCAAAGTAACTCTTAACTAGGTTTAAACATAGGAGAATAGAAGTATAAAGTAAAAACATGGATATGGAAGAGAAATATAACTATCATGTTCTGATGGAGAGTGACAAAGAACATGGTTATGAGAAAGTTAACAATCACAAATCCATAACCCAAAGAGGATTAAAAAAGGTCATTGATATCATAAAAAATGATGATAACCTGAAAAAAAATTATTTCAAGACCCTTTTTATTAAAGTTTAATAATTTTCATGAAAAGATATACTTACATGATTTCAGGAAAACTTACCCTTTTTTGGGCCTTGATCAACTCCCACTTCATCTCTTATTGTAAGAAATGAAGGTGCATTTGTCATTCCTAGAGCATTAATAGATCATAAGATCCATGAATAGAATGATAGGTCATTCCATATATCTTTATCATAACAAAATGTTATCAAAAGTTTTCCAATATGCATAAATATACATGTGTAAAGATAATACTTTAATATTTATAACCTTATCCATAAGTTTAACAAAAACCATTCCATAAATTGTTAACCTTATAACCCTTCTGAAAGATGGAACTTCAAAACTTTTGAAAAAAGATTACTATATTTAAAATCATTTTAACATTGATCCCCCATATATCATATGGTAACACTTGGTTGTCACATTCCAAACATGTGAATACCTTTATCATGTATTTTCTTGAAACATGGTAATAATCTGAATTACCACACATCCTTATTCAAAACATACATGCTTCCTTATTCTAGAGTTTATTGGATATATTTTTAAAATCCAAAAAAATCTATAATATCCATCCATGATAGCCCAAAAAACTTTTTCATAAAATCCTTTATTAGTTATGAGGTAATCAATACCATAAAATTTACTTATTCATATCATACATATCTTTATCCAAACATAATTATATCAAAAATAGGAACATATTAAGGGTTATCTTCCCTTAGTAAAAAGTTCACCTTGCCATTAAATCACTTTTCTAGTCCATCAAAACCATTCAACATATTATTGTAAATCCTTAGTGAAAAAAACATAAACTAAAAAATCCATATATATTTCACAATTCATAATCCTTAAATACAAATACATAAGCACTTTAACTATTATAATTCATCCTTAATCTATTAACAAGGATACATCATCGCATTACTTAATACAAATTTCCTTTCACATTTCATCTATAGTCTCATCATCATTAGAAATATAATAATTATTAAAACCACCTTGTTCATTTCCTCCAAGAACTTTCCTCTTAGTAAATCTAATTGAATAATTACCATTCATTCCACACATAAAACATTCAACTATTGATAATACCTTAGAGAGGCCAATATTTCCATCAATTGCATTAACTGAAATTTTCATTTTCCATTTGAAATTAATTTCTTTGGGTCCTTATTTTTCACATTCAAAACATCTTCTTGTTCCACTGAGACATTCACATGGGTATTTCTTCCCACATTCTCAACATATAGGAAAATAAACCTTATTTTCTAAATGGTCTCCATTACCTGAACTCTCAACGAACTCCCTCCTTATCTTCTTTAGTAAGTCCAAGAGTTTGTTAAGGTACATGTTGTTAATCATGTTCCATGAAAAATGATTAGGCATAATCAAAACATCCTTTACTCTATTTGACTTCTCATCATCAAATTTTCCATCATATTCAATGTTAACTCATTTATTTCTGGTTCTTATTATTGACTAAAAATATAAATCATGGTGTGATAAACACTTATCATAATGGAAAACCATATAATAATGAAAAATTACTTAAAGGATGTCTAAATCATGATACCTACTTCTTTAATCTATGAAATATTAAGTTTATCCTAGGTTATTCATAGTCATATTCATTTTAAATCCTTCATGATGGTTCATAAAGAGTTTGTGAATTCCCAAAACATATCCCCTTTTAGTTTCAATCTAGGTGTGAAACAAGGCCCATATCACGCACCAGTTCCCGATCGATTCTAGATCAATATAGTGTTTTTGGGGTTGTAACCCCAATGTACATCTATGCCAGATCCACATCCACTTGTAGTATCTAGACATGGATGTATTTAAAGGAAACCACTCACACTATCCTTTTATGAAATTACAAAACATTTTCCTAAACATTAATTCATCCTTAGACTCATCCTTAGATATATACATATACACATCCTTATAAATATACCTAGGGATCTCACTAAAGTTTTCTCATTCCAGTTTCCAAAGGTTTACTAAACCTTTTCATTGATACCAACTATAGAAACCCTGGCTTAACATACATGAATATTATGTTCATTTAGATTAATATTAAACACATTAAAAGGGTACATGCCTGAGGACCATAATAGTTTAGTATATTTGGAAACTTGGAACAAAAACTTCAAATTGTTGAAATATCTTCAATATTTCCCACTAATATCTTACCCTTTAGTACTTTTACATAAAACCTTTATTCATAACCCAGGGAAAGGAAACATAAGAAAGGGGTGAGCTTATATGCTCATTCAGGGTAAATAAAAGATATATTTTAGCATAAACATGAGAATAAGGGTGGGGGAACATGATCATAACATTAGAATATCATATTATGCATATCGAAGATCATAAACATGAATCATGGAATAAATATTGGAAGTTTATAAGATAATAATCATAAGGGAATAAAGATCATAATCCATAAAATAATAACATAGGAATAATATATAGAATTATGGTAGACACATAATCATGTAATTTCCTTCCCTAAAATTCTAGGTGAATTTCAAAAATATATTAGGGAACTTTATGGGGACTACACCTATTGGGTGGGACACACCATCATCCCCAGTCATAGTCTTTTACTTATAAGGTATATGGTTTCTCCATATTCCCATAGTGGACTGGGTTTCCCCATCATCCCATAGTGGATCGGGTTTCCCTATCTTCCATAGTGGATCAAGCCCATTGACTTGATTCCCATAATAATATAATTAGATATAAATATTTAACCAATATATTTTAGGGAGATATAGGTCCCACCCATAACAAAATAAAATCATAAATACATGTTCCATAAGATAATAAAACTTTCATTACATCATGACTGATAAAAAGTGATGGGTTTCATAAACATCATATCATAACCCATGAAATAAAATGGGTATCATAAACATTTCATCATATCATTACTTATGGAAAAGGGAAAGGTCTCATAATAATTTCATCAAAGCATAACCTATAAAAAATAAATGTATTTCAAAATCATATAACTTGCAGAAGAGAAATGGGTGTCATGAACATCATTCCATCAAAATATAAACCATTAAAGAAAGAATATGAATGGTATCCTTCGATCATATCCCCATTAAATCATAAACTATAACAAAGTATGTAATCTCATATGGAGAATTATTTTCAAATATCACATGGAACATTTCTCAAGGAAAATATCCTTTCTTTGAAAATCCTTTTCATAAAACTATTTAAAAAATACTTTTCCTATAAAGAAGTATTTGAAATTTCATTTAGAACATTTCATGAGGAAAATATATTTTCCACTTTGAAAATTTATTTTTAAAATATAAATCATTTTTATAACCTTTTTCTTTTAATATATCTTTTAAAACATATAAAGGAAGATTGAAAATATATTTAAAACCTTTATCTTTGAAAATAATTTGAAAATTTAAAAATAAGTCTTGAAATCATTCTAAAACCCCATTTTTATAAAATGTATTTGAAAAAATATGATGAAATTTTGAAATCATTGAAATCATTTTATTTGAAAATAACCTTTTGAAAACATATAAAGGTAGCTTTAAAAAACACTTTTTAAAACTAAAACATTTTTTTAAAACATTTCTATTTGAAAACATATTTTAAATCAAAAAAATTGATAATAATAGGGAACAAATTCTTTAAAAAAATCCTTTTAAAATTATAAGGGAATATTCAAAGAAATGATGGTCATGATGGTAGGTACTTCTATATATGCTGAAACATTCCTTTTGTATCTTAAAAAGTTTTGAAAAGTTCCTTGATCGTAAAATGACTAGAATATTCCTTTTAAAAACATTTTGTAAAAAGGTAAAACATGGGTAAAAATTTCTTTTAAACATAATAGGATAATAGTAAATCATTTTTTTTGAAAACCTTTTTATAACACATGGTTTTAAAAGAACACAAATTTCTGACTAAAAGGAGAAATAAATTCGTATTTTCATAAAAACATTTTATTAATTATCTTAAGTACAAAAGAGTGAAAAAATGGTGTCATTACTTGGATATAAAATTAATAACCAGATTAGATGAAAATTCATGATATTTATTAAGATATTTATAATAATATTTAATCAATGTAAGCATAATCATAAAAAATCCTGATAAACGATGAGATTGTAGCAATAAACTCTTACCACATTGGTAACTTTTCATAATACCCAAGAGATAATAACCTTACATGAATATTATAATGTCATTAAAATAATACTATTCTTAATATAAAATTCCAAATTTCATTATACACATCTCATAGAAAAATATAGGTGCATAACATGGTATGTATATCAAAGAAGGAAATTGGAGACAAAATTACTTTACCGATTTGGTAACTTTTGAGCCATAAACCCCATGAATGAAAGATAAGAAAATGGAAATTTAAATACCCATAAACTTAATTATAGTAATCATATAATAAATTCATTAGAAGTATATACACCATATAAAATAATTGAGTGGTGAATGAGGCATAAGTATCACATAAATAAAAGTGAGATGAGAAAATCCTTACTACTTGAGTAACTTTAGAATCATGATCCCTATAAAATAATAGAATAAATTAAAAAAATTAATATACTTAAATAAAAAAAATTAATGATATAACATTTCATAGGGTAGTATATACAACACACAAAATAATAGAGTGGTGAATATGGCATGTATCTAATGGAAATAAAAAGTGAGATGAAATTCCCATACCATAAGTCTTGAATTTATTCATACATGTTAAAAACTCATGTATAATAAATATAATTTTATTATAAATTCAAAAAATAACCATGTTATTGTATATAATACCATAAATGATTCACTTATTACTTTATATTACCCATTTATTAACAATTCCATGTTAAAGTAACATTTCTAGTAATAACTGCTTTGATTATCGTGCGTGTTATGATTTGTTATTCTTGATCCTCTTACTTAGATTATGATTTACTTATTTAAAGAATATAAAAATTGATTTATATATCATATATATTTATTATATATACATATATATTTATAATTATCTATAAAATATATAAATATGAAATGGAATGTATGGTTCATGGAGACGGTATGTCATACGTACGCATGAATGTTGTTTTTGTTTTCATATCATATTAAAAGAAGGAAATTAAATGATATATATATATTATAATTATATTAGAATTATTATTTCACATATATCATATAATTTCACTAAAATCATCCTTAATACATTCTATGTAAAGTGTGAATGAATCACATTGCTTTGAGGTGGTGGTAGTCCACACATCCACAAACGAAGTTATTGTTTTTACAAAAAATGAAAAACATGAAGATATGTGTTATATAATAATTATATAACCATAAATAAATCATAAATATCACATATATCATAAAAAATATATTTTACATCATAATTCCCAACCATGATATATGGTTAAGGAAAAATGAACAACATCATTTCGTGAGGAGGTAGTTCATCGCACACAAGAACGGTAAGTCTGTTACCCATTAGATGCAATTTTGTGTAATTTTAGGTCAAAGAATTATAATAAAAACAACTCAGTATATATATTATACTTATGTTATTAAAAAATCATGTAATATGATGAATTTATGGGGTGGATAATGAAATTAAAACAAAAGATCTTGTGGAAGGATGTTACCTCTTCTTTAGGTAACTCATTTTGGTTTGCACCAAATGGATTCCTTTAATGGATTTATGTCAAAATGGAGTCTTCTAGGATGAATGGAGAGAAGTTGAGATATTATTTGAGTAGGTTTTTGGAGATACACAGGGCTTGAGATGTGTGAATAAGTGGAAGGTATGGGTGCCTTTTTATAGTGGAGGAGTGGCATTCATGTAAATTTTTGAAAAGGGAATTCCACCCATGTTTTTCCCATGTCAAGTTTCTCCAATAATGGTCAAAATAAGATCCAAGGTAGTAAAGGGTTGAAATATGAACACCCAATGTATTTTTTAAAAGTTTATAGGTCATTTTGGGCCTTAACTTTAAGGTTTAGTCATTTGTTAAGCTAATTTTTCTCTTAATCAGTATAATTAATTATAATCACTTTCACTAATATTTTTGGTCAAAAAATAAATTGAACTTATTATTAATTATAAACTATTATGATTATATATATGTAATCCATTTTTTAAAATTCACAACACATAATAAATTAATATGAATTTAATTCCGTAGATGTGTCATTACAACGGGTTTTTAAAGTGAAAATATTTAAAAGTTTGAAATGTTTTTATATCAAATTTAAATGTGAAACTAGTTACAATGACCTAAATTAAATTAATTTATGTAAAATTTATCAAATTACACTTAAAAAAACTAAAATATAATTTATCAATATAAATAAATTAGATGAAAAATCAGTTTTGAATTAAAATTTAGCATTTTTTCACTATTCATCAAAATATGAAACTTATCTAAAAAATACCAAAAATTCCACTAAAGTATATTTTGTTTTCCCACTTTAAAAATGAAGTTTATTTTTTCAAATAAAATTAATAAATGTGTCAAAAATTATATTTAAAACAGGTTAACCATTAAAAGGTGGTAAAATTATCTTTTTAAAAAATACATCTTTTAATTCCTAAAATTGGATTTATTATTATCTTATACCTATAAAATATATTGGATGAGTGTCAAAAAATTTGATTAAATATATAATATATAAATTTTATTATAAACATTAATTAAAAGTGTTTTATTTAATTTATTGAGATAAAATTGTAATTATACATAGAGAAATGGTATTATTAGAAAAGAAATTTCTTTATTTTGAAATTATTATTAATTTTATTTATAACTAATTTATAACAAAAGGAATAATTTTAAATACATGTTTAAATAATATTTTAACACTTTAGTTAATCTTATTCATAAATTCCATTCCAACAGCTAGGTGGTAACTATAATAATATTTTATTAACAATATTAATAGTATATTGTAGTTTGGTAAAAATAAACCTTGCGTGTAATGAAATCTATCAAGGGAACTCAAAATTGTGTGTAAAAAAAGGTAAAACTAGTGTTACATGTACCAAAATTTAATCTAAGTGCTGGTTTTAGTGAAATATTAACTTAGTGTTGTGTATAATACAAGGAAAAATTAGTTCCTTTATATAAAAAAAATCTATATTCAGTGTTGTGTGAAATGTAAAATATCAAACATATTAAATTAATTTGAAAAAAATATATTTCTCAAAATCTGAGGGTGTTACATGGAGACCTCCCCCACCATCATCAGACCCAACCCGTGACTAACCTTCATGACTCTTATCACTTACACCGTCCGATGGAAGAAACCACTGAGTCTTACACCCCAACCTTTGGTACACCAAGATATGAAAAATCCATAGGGGAGAGAAGGGAACACCAACCATCATAGATCTTTAATAGAGGGTATCCCTCAATATACCAACCATTTCCTAGAGGAAAATTAATAAATCTATCAATGTGGGGGAATGAGTGATGGATGAAGATCATCGCATGGAGAAAACCCTAAGATGGTAAAGAAGTTGAAAGCCTAATAGGTTCTATCACGACCCGACCCAACAGGGCTCGAGCCGCGACTCCTCAAGCCTGCCTCCAATAGGCCAGGGGCTGGCGACTAGCGCCGAGTAGGCTATCACACACATGAGAGGCATTAGCCTAAGGTACCTGTACACACGCACCCACATACACCTCCATGAAACAGTGCAAAGATATATAAAACTGAAAAAAATGCATGCATACACTATCCCAAACCAGAGTGAAACAGCTAAAGTACAAAGGGAAAAATAGGGCCCACCAAAAGAAAACTACAAAAGCACGTTCAACCTGCTCTGAAGAAGGGGAACACTGCCACAAACACCCACCAGAAAGCTCCCTCGGCACAGCTCCAGTAAACACCCCGGTCAACACGCTCACTAAGCTCCGCCTGCTCCGGGTCCCCTGGGACTCCGTCGAAAGGCCTGTGGTCTGCACAAGACACAAACATGTGTGGGCAAAGCCCGTTCAGGGGTGAGTATAAACATACTCAGTAGGCACCCCAAAAACCCAAAACCAAAGGGAGCAACTGAAAGGAAACGGTCCGCTCATCCCAGCCAGAGGGAACCCCGACGAGAGAGAAACTCCATCTCTTGACCATCCTCAGCTAAACACAACTAGTCAGCTCAGCTCAGGTGTATGCCCATACATACACCTTGAACAATCCAGATATACCCATCTCACGTACTAAGCCAAAAGAGGTACCGACCTCATCACCAACAACTGTCCACAACCGGGAGAGAACACTCCACGATCACTATCATCCCAGATGACACTCATCCGAGAGATACAATCCATTGGGTTTCTCGCAAAACTCTCAGACGCTCACCTGAGAGATCACGCTCGTCAGATAACATCATTGAGGAAACCTCCCGGAAGAAACAGAACCACCAAACTCCTCGAATAGTGTATCGCTCCTAGGTTCTGCTAGGGGATACCAATACCCACTCCGGTATACGAAGCTCACAGATAGGGGATCACTCCCAGGGTCCGCTGGGGGATACCACGACCCGATCTGGCCTACGTAGTTCTCGCAGATAGGGGATCACACCCAGGATCCGCTAGGGGATACCACAACCCGATCTGGCGCTCAACAGAAACACATCACTCAGATAGAGGATCATCGCCCATATAAAGGTGGTCACGACGATACCAGAACCCTATCTAGTATAACTCGTGATGTAGGGGATCGAACCGACGATGCTACAACCCTACCGAAACCACGCGCTGAGTAGGGGATTGCATAACCAACGATACTGCAACCCTACTATACACCTCATGCTGAGTAGGGGATCGTATACCCGACGATGCCACAACCCTACTAAGTACGGCCCACCATGTAGGGGATCATAATCCCGATGATGCCACAAACCCTACGGGGTTAACCTGCTAGATAGGGGATCGCCGCCTATGAATAAGCGGTCACAACGATACTAAGAACCCGATCTAGGGAAAATATGCTAGAGGATCCCGCTCTGGGCCCACCGGAGGGATGCCACAACTCTAACAGTTTAAACATCCCATCGAGAGGATCATAAACCCATACGAAGGTTGTGATGTCGTGCGAACCCTCGTAGGAATGAACCAAGAGAGAACCCTCAACCACTGCTGGTCCAAACGTCGCTAACCCAAGCGACCCGCCACAACGCCACACTGCGCACCTCCAAGGCAAAAACTGAGGCCACCATCGCGTTCCACGTGGAAAAACACACAGGATAGGCTGTTTACTCGCCCGAAACAGAGCACCAGTAAAAAGGGCACTATTCACCGTAGCTAGTTCGTGCGGGGCCCACACAACGATCCCAAAACCCATCGAGCGGATCATACCACGACGATCCCCTTGAAAAAACAAGCGGAATCGATTACTCGCTCGTCCAAAACGGACACACGATGAAAAAGGTACTATTCACCAAAGCCAGCTCGGGTGGGGCCCACGCCTGGATTCCGCAACTCATCGAACGGATCACACCATTGCGATCCTCTCAGAAAAACAGACAGGATCGACTATTCATCCGCCAAAATCGGACTCCTGGTGCAAAAGCTACATTTCTCTGAAAACGCCAGAAACCCGGCCTCATGGGGCCCGCACCCCGTTCACAGTCCCAACACCCTGAAACCATCTCAAAAAGTCCGCCGTACCATCAGGGTCTCAACGCCACTGATGACACGTCATTCGGACGCTCCGGGTAGAAGTTACAATGGCCCGAAGTCGTAAAATAATAAAATATTATTATTTTATTTGACATTTCAAGCCCCCGGGCCAAAAAACCAACTCACAAAATTCTCAAAGTGAGTTCAAAAGGTCCGTCTTGATGCAAGGAACACGTCGCCACAAACAGCTCACAAATCGGAGTTACGGTTTACGAGTTACGGGGGTTGAAAGAACCCCCGGAAAAATCTGGTCGGACCACCGCAGGGTCGCCGGAAACCACCGCGCCGCCGCCGGACTCCGCCATGCCGGAGCCGGAAACCACCACGCCGCCGCCGCGCCGCCGCGTAACTCACCGGATTCCACCATGGCCGCTGCGGGTCTCGCCGGAAAACTGGGTTTTCGCCAGAAAACTTCCGGGAGCCAATGGGAGCACCCCGGTGCTCGAAATTCAGATCCGAAAATTGTTTCAGAAAGCTTGGGACCCGAACTACACAAACCTTATGACGATTTGAAGTAAAACAACGGATAAATGGGTTCCGGGATTTTAAAACTCAAACTGCCTACCTCGCGAGCGAAATGCCGAAGCTTCGGGTGCATATCGACGCCGACGACGCCCTGAAGCTCGATCTGTTGACGATCGGCGCTGAAAATGGACGCCCGGAGCTCAAATCGGTGAAGAACGGAGAGGGGAGGAGGTGGTTCAGTCTGCAGCGCATTGGAGGTGAGTGGGGAGGAGATATGTTTTTTTTCCTTTTTTTTATTTAAAAACCTCCAGCAACGCAACGCCCCCGACTTCGTGCCCGATGCAGACAAAGTTAAGGCCACCCCTAGGGTAAAAATGACATTCTGAACGCAACGGTGGACTCATATTTGGGATCCGAGACTCCGTTCAGAAGTTATTCGAGCTGATGCTCATAAACCAACTTTTCTACTTATTTACGAAAATGCCCCTGGTGGCGTTTCTCACCGCAGGCCCGCGCCAGTAAAGTTTATATCTCGCCTAGGGTAAACGACACATTCCGGATGCAACCGTGCCCTCAGATTCCCAATCTGAGCAACCATTTAGGAGATATCACACCCCGCCACGTGCATAGTATAAAAATACTTAATATTTTTATAAAATTAATTCCGAGCACACCGGGCCTCGGAATCGCACGCCGTCTTCATGCCTAAATCTGGAATTCTTCGTAGAAATATTCCAAAGTCTAACAGGGCCAAAAACCTGAGTCGCTACAGGTTCAAGGCCCTTTCACTCCCAACATGTGTAAGGAATATCATACATAAAATAATTAAAAAATCACCCATGAAATTACTTCTTTTCATATGGTAAGTGGAAGTAGGATATTTGGATGATTATGGACACTCCCAATTCCCATGGTTCCCAAAACCCTAAGGGCAGTGACCCTAAAAAATATAGGTTTATCCCCATATAAAAATGTACCCAGGTGATTGGTCATGAAACGACCATGGGGTTCATGCCATGATATATCCTCTATATGCCATGATGTGGTATGGATATCCTATTTTTGATTCAACTGATTCTAGAAAGGTAGAGGGGTTGATCCCTACAAATAACATTTTGATATGGCCCCTTTGGTATAAAGTGTGAGGAATCCATACTATGGAAGTTGCGTGGCCTTCCATTCTTTCATAATAGGCTCCCTATCCTCAATATTCTACAATGAAGTGCCCCTTCCATGTTTTGACCTCTCGATATTAGCTAGAGTCTATTCCATGGCACTCGGTCACCACACCATGATGCCCATCCTACACCTAAAATTTTCAACAAGGCCACCCATCTTGCTCTGATACTCACTTGAGAACTTGAAATACTTATAAACCTTAATCCATGTTCAAAAAATATCCTCTCAATATCCAAACACTCATAATTCCTATCTGAATCCAAATTATCAAAATATCCTTGTTGGTACCAAAATACATGCTATGGGATAAATTAAGGAAGGCTATAGCCATTCGAGATGAAATTCAAGCTCAATGGGCCCAAATAACATCAAAAGGTCTTTCCTCATGAAGCTCCCACATGGATCCCATCCTCATTTAGAATGCGCAAAGCACTGATGGAACTCATGTAAGTTCGAAACCCTCCATGATCGTGCTAAGGCAGTTGAAGGATGGCTCAGCAAGTCTGACAAAGTCAATGCTTTTCATGAAGCACCTATTTCCTTTGAAATTCACCTATAATAACCCTGATACCCCATTGCCTATAAATATCCGGCTCACCCCACTTCAAAAGGGATGATTACCATGACCATTCGACTTCCGATCTCCCAAATCACAAAGATCCCAAGCACCGCGAATCAAAATAAAAAATGGATCATCTAAGGTACCTGAGTATCACGAGACCCCCTTCCCATTGTTCCTAAATTCCCCTGCCTATGGTAGGGATTAATTTCATAAAGTCCCATGCCTTTTTCAGAGGAATGAGACCCTTTGGATTACTCTAGGATTCATAGAGCATTCAACCTTCATGAAGCACTCTTCCACTAATCCAATAATCCATGCCAAGTCAGGGTCCCCATGGTTTGTGAAGCTCTTGTTCTTCACAAAGCATTAGATATTTGTGAATCCCCTCTCAATGAGGCCATCAACTTCATGATTCCCTCTTCCGTGTGGCCCTCTAGGCTAGCATTTAGTGATTTATTAGTCCCTTGTGAAATGTTCCTTATTGTGGTGCCCTACCTCTTTCTTTTCATCATAGGAATGATAAAGGATTTTACTTTTTATTATAGTCATGCTAACATGGACCCCACTATCAACCACTCCTCCACATTCCTTCCTTACAACATTTTTGGTGCCTTACATCCCCAAAGGGTTGGAGAGAACCAATTATTTAAGTCAAAGGGGTAAAGAGTGAGTCATCCCCATCTGAGATGCAGGACGTAAATTTTCCTAACACCATCATCCTCAGCACATGATGTTAAACTGTAGTCTCACCCTGTGCAATGAACATGGGGTGTCATACCTCAGACGGTCTCTGCATAATCCCCAACACCTCTTTTTACTAGATTCCATGTGTATGGATAACATGGAACAAACTCTTACTTCTATTTAATGAGATCCTCATTACACAAGACGACATCCTCTTCGGAAAACTTCATCATGTAAGCCCCACACCATCTCTTACTGATGCATATTTCATGACATGACCATATAGTATATTAATTCCTCTAGTTTATTAGACTTATCATGACTCACCTGATATTAGAGGTCAGTAGTGGTTGTGACACCCTTATCCATCCAATTGGGAATCCCTCCAAGTGTAAGCTCCATGCCCCTCACTTCTGAACTATGTCGGTTTTGATCCCCATATTCTAAACAAGGTATGTAGGAAGCCTCCATATGGTTCAATCCAAACCAATTGTAAACTTAGGTGCTAACTCCTAGGTATATACCCTATTTATGTGAAATATTCCCTTTATGGGACACATCCCCCTGGATCCACCTTCACAGAGTGTTTTGATCCATCCACCATCACCCACTTCATCCATCATCCATCCTGATTTTACCCTAGGACACTGTGTCTTAGTAAGATCTTGATATTTTAACAAATTCACCATTTATATATGGGCTATAACTATAGGTTACCCATCCTAAATATCCATCCATTTGGGCTTCTCTAATGCGTAAGCCCCATCATGTTCAATAGGCCACTTCAGCGTGTAAGCCCTAATATCATGTCCATATAGGCCACCTCCTTAGGTGACCTAGCCCCAAAGATCCTTCTGAACTATGTGGAATTTGATCCCTATCATCTAAATAGGCTATCTAGGAAGCCTCCTCGAGGTTCAATCCCATTATCCATTCACATCCTAGTATTTCCCTTGAGTTGCCATGTCTTAGGAGGATCACGCCCTAACCCAAAGGTTTCACTTCCTTTGGGTCCTCATCCACATCATCCATTCCACTTCATCCATCACCTCACTATTATCCTGGTGAGATCATTCCATCCATTTGGTAAATATTAGGGAATAATCCCGATTCATCTCATCATTTCTCCCAGTATCACTCGGGCAGTCTCAATGCATAATCCCTACACAATCCTCATCATCTAACCAAGAGAAATCCTCTTGTGAAGGGTAGTCTTAGTGCATAATCCCCACATCACCCCTTTGAACTATGTGGGTTTTCATCCCTGTCTTCTAAACATGGTATGTTAGAATCCTCTATGAGGTTCAATCCCAACAAATTGAAAACCTTTATGTCCCCCTCATTGGGGTCCATGCCCCCGATTTTCCATCAGTGGTGTCTGGATCAACCTTCATGGTATGAAACATTCTCTTCATGAGATGCACCATCCAAAGTACCCTCTCATTTAACATTTTTATCCATCCATCTGGTTAACATTCTAAGTATTATCTCCTAGGGTTCTACCTCTCGAATCCATCTCTATGAGACATTCCGATCAATCTCATCTTGTCCCCACATGATGTTAAACTCACAGCCTACCCTATGATAAACATGGGATGTATGAGGAAAACATTGAAAGACATGCCTCTAGAATAAGATACCTTGAGATCACCATAGGATTCTTAATATTCTACACCCATGAGAATCCTTACTATGAGAAATAATATAGGTGTTCCAATGTTCCAGCATCTAGAAATGTCACTGATTCTCAATGAACTACTCTCCTAACCAAAGGTTGATGCCCTACCAGGAACACTTAGAATCTCTAGATAGAAGTATCGTAATTAATTGATGTCCACAAATAGATGGAACTGGGAATTAGTTTCATGAACTATGACTCCAATATATGGGGGAGACCTGTACTGGGTGGTGAATTCCAAGGAGGAATCCATGGAAGGAGGAACCAACATCCCATAATCCTATTTAGACCAAGGATCAGACATCACCGAAGAGGTTGTGAATGATTACCACCTCTGGAAAGTAGGAATGTGGGGTACAATGCATCCATCTGTAAGTGAGTAGTAGAAACTTGAAGGTGGGCGCACCCCAGAAAAATCATTGAAAACAAAAATGGTGAACCTAAAATGAAACTATTCTCCTCAATTTTTAGATTAGTATCATTCAAGCCATTAGTTGAATATATTGACATGTTACCGGATTCATATATCTAACACGAAGGCCTACTAAGAAAACAGTGCGCCTGGTGTGGAACTCAACAGTAGTTGGGGAAGTTTAATGTTGGGAATCCCCATTCCTGGCATTTTTAGCATGGATATTTCTCTCCAGGCATGGAATATTAGATGACACTGTAAAATTAGGCATTTATTTCCTTTTAACTATACTGATAGCTAAATATTTCTAATTTGAATGACCTGAGCTATAGGATACCACTCACCCAATGCCTTCCGACACAAGTGTAGGAGAAATGTTGATGCGACAATCTCATGTGACCCCACCTCTGTCACGACGTCCATGAATTCATCATCTACCAATCACAAATTCCCTATATCACACTCTAAAATCATTCAAAGTAGGGTGATAGATACCCTCATATGATGGTATGAATAGAAGGGAGTCATTCCCACAAGTGATATGGCTCACTGGACCTAGAGGCTTCTACACCTTGTCATCACCTCCACCCCTAAGGGTCGCACAAGGAGTCCCTGCTCCCCACTACCACAATGAACTTCTTTGGGAACTTTTAAATTGAATATCAAATAATTTATCATTCCCTGATTCTGTTTTTAATCCATGTATATTTCTTGAGCGTATATTTTGGAAAGTGTGGATGTCTAATGTGATATTGCATTGTTTGTATTTTCATCCAAAAAAATCACAACGCACGTCCTTTGAATAGTGGGGTATTAGTTTGAGTTTATGGGGTCCGCCAAATAAATATAATAGGTTTAGTGATCATTTTAGTTTTAATATGATTATTCAAAAAAATAATAAATGTGCGCGTAGAGCAATGAAATGACCTAATGCGTGGCTTTCGGCATTTGGAGATTGTGACTCCATAGTTGTCTGGCCCAGAGTTAGTAATTTTATCTCTATTTTTTGTAATTTGACTTTGTTTTTGACTAAGTTTACTTGATATGATTCCCGAGTATGTGGGATTCACTTGGTTCCCTAAGGTCTTTGAGCCTGGGAGTCATCGGTAAAGTATCGCTACATGGGTTGACTCTATTGAGTTCAATTTCAATTACCATAGCTAAATTGCAAAAAAAAACAAAAACATATATATATATATATATAATAAAAAAAATTAATACTCATCTTAATATTGAAATGTGATTCCACCTAGTGCTTCCATCATTCCCACTTCAATAAATATGAACCCCTATGTCTATTATGATACACAACACATCCTCATGCTTAATTGATATTGGATGAAATATGAAAATGAATTTGAACAAAGGAATGGGATTGGGATTAGGATCTGCTTATGAAAATATCTTGTATTAAAATATTATGATGGGTTTCATAGTTGTTTACTATAAGGGTTTTTGGTGATCATTGTGTATTAAAATGTTTTTGGAAAAGGGAATTTGAATTTTATATTTTTGAGAAACATTTTGCTCGGAACAAGCTAAACTCAAGTTGGGGGGGGGGGGGTGTGATTAGACACTAAAAGAGGATAATATTAATTTTTTATATTATAATATTCATGTTCTTTATTAATAAAAAACATCATTTTTAGTGAATTTTATTCTTTGGACATTATTTCATATTATAATTGTAATTCCTTCTTAAAATGCACTATTACGTGGTATATTTTTGAACACCGCCTAAAATAAAAAATTTCCATGATTTTATTTTTAATATTTTATTTTCAGGTCTCTCATTATACAAGAAAAAATTGATACTTTTTAAGTATTTGAATATTCACATTGGAAGACGACCGAAATGGGCTTCATGCCAACACATTCTGGGAAAAGTAACTGGACAACATCCAAATAAAGAGACTGTAGCGACCAAGATCCAAACCCAATTATTCTATAACTTTAACTAAAGATCTATAAAATCATGGTAACATTTCAATAAATATTTTTCAAAGCTAATTCGGATGTTTGAATGGAGTTCCAGGTGGTCCAAGTTGGAGATAAATTTCTGGTCAAGATTCTACGGCCCAAAAAAATAGACCACAATTTTACACATATCTTGTAAAACATAAACCATATTTGGATTAAACTTTATAGAAGGTTAGGGGACATAAATATATACATTTTTGTCTTATATGTACCACTACAATTCAACCATATAGAAGGTCATATAGGAAACTTTGTTCAGTAAATGCAAGATGGATGCAACTTTGGGTCAAGGGTCGAAAAGTCTCCTCTCCCTTACTTTCCACCACCCTTGGCCTACCACTATTAATTGAGGAGACTTGGGAATATGGTGGATATACCCAAGGCTCCAAAAATTACTATTTAAGGCCATGATTTTGTAGGATTTAATCATCTTTTTTTCTTGTTTTAATTGTAGTGTTATGCTGCCGCTTTGTGTTTGTAATCGCATTTCTTTCTCATGTAAGTTGTTCAATTCACCCTAGTTTCTTAATAAAAGTTATTTATTTCCTCTTATTATGTTCTTATCCATATCACTTTGATACCTTTTCCTCAATGTGTGAATTTATTTATAATATACCTTGTGAAATTTATCACACAACGGTGGAGTGATCATTATTTTGTTGTTTTTACTTCTTCAATTCTACCCTCATAAGTCTACTTTCTTCTTCCATTGAGAACATGTCATCAATGAAGGGATAAAACTTTTATGGGTTGATCCAAAGGAGTATCAATGTTCTGGATTTTATGTTAATTATCACTCCATTAATTTCTAATCATTTATTTTAATTGATATTTTTATTTGATGATTTTAAAAATTCTTCATCCTTGTTGAATTCTAAGGCCACGCACTTCAAGCGCTAATATGAAACTTTACCATAGAGTTATCATAAATATGGTCCTCTAAGTTTATAGGTGATAATTATTATGGTGTTTCAGTATTAAAACAGCAAGTGATGAAGTTGTTTGATCATCTTATGAACCCATCTCAAATATAAGAAATTGAAATCGTTAAAAAGGAATTCATCCAATCCACCCCAAGTAATAACCTAGGATCCACTCGTTATCTTAATTTGAATTAACTTAATTATATTAGTTTTAAATTAAACCTATATAAAATCAACCACAAAGTTGTACACTTAATATCCAAAAACAATCCATATAATGTATGTGTATATAGGTTACTTCTTAGGTCTCTGAGGATTCGACAACCCAAGCTAAACTACAAGCGACCGCTTATAACTAAAATCTTGGGTAAATTTGGGTGAGTCCAAATTTTGGCACCATTGTCAGGGACCTAAGTAATTAATATCGACAATGATTATATTCTCCCCAATTTCTCTTTTCTCACCCCAAATCTCTATTATCATACCTGATTTCCCTCCTATAGAAATTCCTTTCGAACAAATGCAAACAAGGGGAACCACTCCCTACTTTGACTACCCCACACCAAGTGAGATTTACAATGATCATCCTAGTTTCTATTGGTTGTATAATCAACAACATAATCAACCAAAATTTTTGAACTCATATTATCCACAAAGCATTCCAACATATAATGAGTTTCAATCCCCACAAAGCCAATCTAAACACCCTCATGTGCAATTCCACCAACTTAATAATCCACCAAGAATAGACCATTTGGATCAACCCCTTATCCATCCTAATCCACATCCATTACTTGAAAAACTATTTCAACAAATGGAGATGATGAATTTTGAGGTTTCATCATTGAGATTAGAACTACAAAACTTTGAGACAGTTATGAAACCCAGTCCCACTCATGTTATCCCTTCCTCGTCATTGATAGAAGACTCTTTTATCCCACAAACATCTAATGAATTTATTTGAGAAAAAACCTTTGGATTAGGGATAGATTAGAAGAATAAATTAATTGTTTAAGGGTCTTTAAATCAGAAGGAAACTGATTTTTTTGTATTCACAAGAGAGAAATTTGACATCTTGGATTGTGCGTCCTGAATATTGCTCCATTAATGATTTTTCAGAACAAAAAATCAATGAAACATTTGGAGAAATAAAAACATTTGAGTCCATAACCATTACTAAAACTGATATTTCCATTTTTTTGGTTGAATATTCCATTTAAAATGAACCAATTCTGTTGAGAAATTTAGAAAATGAAACTGAGTTATATTCAAAATCTCAACTTGTGTCTGAATGTCCTATCCAAAACGAGCTCAAAATTATTGTCCTTACTACCCTACTAAAGTATCCCTTCATAGGGTATAACCATGACCTTTTAGTTGGAATTTAGGATTCTCTTGATACCAAAGAAATTTTAATGATCATTGATGTCTTTTCCAGGACTATAGTGGAAACTGGATCAACCATTTCTGACATTCCTTGGATTTTCCCACTCATTGTAGAACATAGGTTTGTAAATCACACAAATTATAAAAAAATAATCAATATCAATCTAGTTGAATTGGAGAAATATGGGGGCCTTAATTTTGAAAGTTGTTATTGGGTAAGTTAGGGGGGTTTATGTCGAGCTAAAGATGTTAAACAAAAGTGTTGCATGAGAGGCAACCCGTGGTTTTCATGTTTCCAATCTTTTTAAATCATATTTATTTTTCAAATAGAATTAATAAATCAATTTTATATTTAATATATATATATATTTATTTAAATCTGAATATGGTGTACCATATACTGTTGACCTGTTCTTCTATTATGAGTATGGATGGGTATAAAAGGGGAGCACCATATTCATCTGTGTCACGTGGTGTGATCCTTGAGTAATACCTTACCTAGAAATTTAAAAAAATGACAATTCATAATCATTTTATTTTTATTTTTATGTATTTTTAGGTTAAAATAAAAATACAAAATAATAATAATAATAATTAAAAAAAATTAAAATTAAAAGGACATATCGTAGGTCATGGTGCAAACCGCGTCATAACCGGCAAAGCCATGGGGACTCGAACCCGGGACCAAAGAGAGACAGGGGAGTGCGCCTACCACAAACCTACAACTTATAGTGTTTAATTCTTTTATTTTATTTATATATATAATTATATTTTAAAAATTATATATCTACATAAATAAGTAAATATATATATATATATTTCTAATTTTTAATTTTTCCTAGTATCGGTCTTTGGTATGCTTAAATAAACAGGTTTGTTTTTTCCTTTCCTTTTGTTTTTGTTTATTTAAAGGAACCTCAATGGGTTCCCATGGTGTTCTAATTGTGTTGGTGTGTAAGATTAAGGGTATGATGAGATTGATGGATTTTTAGGCAATTCATATTTCCTCCAGGTGTACAAACACAAACTTTCATCATTTACGAGGCTTCTCTAAGTGACATAGAAATCAAAAGAATAATCCAGAGCGTCATGAAATTCAACTTCAAAAACCAAGTTACTTTTTTCTATATTTCATATTTGAAATTCCTTTTAAAACATCTCTCATCTACCTCTACCCACTTCTAAATTTTATTTTCTTTAAACACTGGGGATAATGTTATTATAAGTTGGGGTGTGAAAAGAATGAAAAAAATTCTTAATTTTGTGTGTATAAAAAATTACTTGAAGGAAAAAAAAATTAAACTTGAACAAGATAATACACACTTAACACTTTGAAATTGAATATCAAATAGTTTAGCATTCATTTATTCTGATTTAAATCCATGTATATTTCATGATCATATATTTTGGAAAGTGTGGCTATCTAATGTGATATTTCATTATTTATATTTTCATCAAAAAATAGAATCACAGCACACGTCCTTTGGATAATGAGGTATTAGTTTGAGTTCATGGGGTCCCCTAAATAAATAGCATAGATTTGGTGATCATTTTAGTTTTAATATGAGTATTCAAAAAAACAAAACAAAAAAATAAAAAAAACAATAAATGTGTGTGAAGAGCAATGAAATGACCTAATGCGTGGGTTTCAGAACTTAGGGATCGTGATTCCATAGTTTTATGGCCCAGAGTTAGTAATTTTATCTCAATTTGTGGTAATTTGACTTTGTTTTTAACTGAGTTAACTTGAGATGTTGCCCGAGTATGTGGTCTTCACTTGGTGCCCTAAGGTCTTTGAGCCTGGGAGTCATCGCCAAAGTCTCGCTACATGGGTTGACTCTATTGAGTGAAATTTCAATTACCATGGAAAAATTACAAAAAAAAACAAAAAATATATATATTATAAAAAAAATTGAATACTCATCTTATTATTGAAATGTGATTCCACCTATCACTTTAATAATTTCCCCCTTGAATAAAGATGAACCCCTATGTCTATTGTGATACACAACACATCCTCATGCTTAATTGATATTTGATGAAATATAGCGATGAATTTGAACAAAGGAATGATCCTGGGATTGGGACCTGGTTATGAAACTATCTTGTATTAAAATATTTTGATGGGTTTCATAGTTGTTTGGTATAAGGGTTTTTTGTGATCATTGTGTATTAAAATGTTTTTGGAAAAGGGAATTCAAATTTCATATTTTTTAGATACATTTTGCTCGAGACTAGAAAAAGTCAAGTTGGGGGTGTGATTATCCACTGAAAGAGGCTAATATTCATTTTTTATATTATAATATTCATGTGATTTATTAATCAAAAACACCATTTTTAGTGTATTTTACACTTTTAACATTATTTCATATTATAATTCTAATTCCTTCTTAAAATGCACTATTAAATGGTATATTTTTTAACACATCCTAAAATGAAAAATACCATTGATTTTATTTTTCATATTTTATTTTTAGGACTCTCATTCTACAAGGAACAATTCATACTCTTTAAGTATTTAAAGATTCACATTGGAACACCACCAAAATGGGTTTTCATGCCAACACATTCTGGGCAAAGTAACTGGACAAAAGTAAAAAAAAGAGACTGTAGAGTCCAGTTGCCAGGCCCAATTATTCCCAAAAGTTAACTTAATATAGAATAAATCATGTGGAACATTTCATTAAATAGTGTCCAAATCTAATTCGGATGTTTTAATGGAGTTCCAAGCGGCCCAATTTGGAGATAAATTTCTGGGCCAGATTCTGCAGCCCAGAAATTCATCTCACAATTTTTCACATATCTCATAAAAAATACACTCTAATGTGATGAAACTTTACATAAGGTTAGGGGAAATCCGGATCTCCATTTTTGTTTTATATGTACCACTCCAATTCGTCCATCTATAAGGTTATATAGGTGCCTATGTTTAGTGAATACAAGCTGGCTAAAACTTCTGGCCAAGGGTGGAAATGTCTCCTCTCCCTTAATTTACACCACCCTAGGCCTACCACCATTAATTGAGGAGACTTGGACAGATGGGTGATAGACCCAAGGATCCCAAAATGCCTACTTAAGTTAGTGATTTTTTGGGATTTAATCATCTTTTGTGCTTGGTTTAATTGTAGTGTTATGCTACATCTTTGTGTTTGTAATCACATTTCTTTCTCATGTAAGTTGTTAAATTCACCTTAGTTTCTTAATAAAAGTTCTTTCTTTCATCTTATTATGTTCTTCTCTATATCATGTTGATACTTTTGCCTCAAGGTGTAAATTTATTCACACCATACCTTGTGAAATTTATCACACAATGGTGGAGTGATCATTATTTTGTTTTTTTTTACTTCTTCAATTCCACCATCGTAAGTCTAATTTCTTCTTCCATTGATAACATGTCATCAATGGAGGGATAAACCTTTAATGGGTTGATCTAAGGGAGTATAAAGGGTATGTATTGTATGTTATTTATCACTCCATTAATTTCAAATCACTTCTTTTAATTGAAATTTTTATTTGATGATTTTAAAACTTCTTCATCCTTGTTGAATTTTAAGTCCACCCACATCAAGCACTAATATGAACCTTTAACATAGAGTGCTCATAAATATGATTCTCTAAGTGTATAGGTTATTAGTATTATGGTGTGCTGGTATTAAACCAGTAAGTGATGAAGTTTTTTGATCTTCTTATGGGCCCATCTCAAATATAAGAAATTGAAATCGTTAAAAAGGAATTCATCCAATCCACCCCAAGTGATAACCTAGGATCAACCCATTATCTTATTTTTAATTAACTTAATTATATTAGTGTTTAATTAAAACTTTTTAAAATCAACCCCAAAGTTGACCACTTCATAGATAAAAAATAATCCATAGAATGTATGTGTCTATAGGTTACTTCTTATGTCTTTGAGGATTCGACAACCCAAGATAAACTAAAAGTGGCCCCTTAACCCTAAAATCTTGGGTAATTTTGGGTGAGACCAAATGGAATTTTGGTTTCTGAGATATTATTGAAATGTTTGGCTGTTTTTCTAGGCTGTAGAATCTAACCCAGAATTTTATCTCCAATTTGGGCCTCATGGAACTCCATTAAAACACCAAAATTAGTTTTTTTCATTGTTTAATGAAAATTTCCCCATGATTTATTATATCTTCAGTTCAATTTTCAGAATTATTGGGCTTGGAAATTAGCCTCTATAGTAGTTTTATTGGGCTATTTTCCAGTTCAGTTCACCCAGAATGTTGTTTATTCAAGTCCAATTTTGGTGGTCTTCCAATATGAATCTTCAAGTATTACAAAATTATTAATTGTTACCAATGTAATGAGAAACCTCAAAATTAAATATGAAAACAAAATCAAGATCATTGGGTACTTTAAATGGTTTTCAAAAATGTACCATGTAATAGTGCATTTTAAGAAGGAATTACAATTATAATATGAAATAATGTTAAAAGTGTAAAATGAACTAAAATTGTGTTTATAAATAATAAATCACATAAATATTATATATATTAACAATGAATATTAGCCTCATTCAGTGGCTAAAATGGTGGTCTATTTTTCTAAGTCAGAGAATCTGGCCCAGAAATTTATCTCCAACTTGGGCCGCATGGAACTCCATTCATACATCTGAATTATCTTTTTCCAATATTTCATGAAATGTTCCCCATGATGTCCTATATCTTAAGTTAAATTTTGAGAATCATTGGGCTTGCCTCTTGGCCACTAAAGTCACTTTATTAGAATTTTTTCCAATTAATTTTCCCAAAATGTGTTGGCATGAAAGCTCATTTTGGTGGTATTCCAATGTGAATCTTCAAATACTTAAAAAGTATGAATTGTTCCTTGTAGAATGAAAGACCTGAAAATAAAATATGAAAAAAATCATGTCCATTTTGTATTTTAGGAGGTATTCAAAAATATACCTTGTAATAGTGTATTTTAAGAAGGAATTACAATTATAATATGAAAGAATGGTCAAAGTGTAAAATGGACTAAAAATGGTTTTTTTTATTAATAAATCACATGAATATTATAATATAAACAATTAATATTAGATTGTTTTTAATTAATGCAAAGAGACTTATGTGAATTCAAATTAAATGAATGAGTTGATCCTAGGTTATCACTCAGGGGTGGATAGGATGAGATTCTTTTTAATGGTTTTAAATTATTATATTTGATATAGGATTATTCAAGAAGATCAAACAACTTCATCACTTATTGGTTTAATACAAACACAATATAATACCAATCACTTATACCCTTGGAGGATCAAATTTAGGAGCACTCCAAGGTAAAGGTTCGTAGAAGTATGTGGGGTAGTCCAAGGAAAAGGTTCATATTACCCACTGAATGAGGATAATATTCATTATTAATATATATAATATTCATAATATTTATTCTTTATAAACACTACAACATAAATAGGGTTTAGCGGTGGTTTTGTGGCGGAGGTTCACAAAACCGCTGCTAAATGTTTTCCGAAAAAGGTTTCGCGGTGGTTTTTAATAAAACACCGCTAAACCCATATTTTTTTTTAAATATTCTAGACCCTTCCCTACCCCGACCCCTATTTCCCCCAACCCTCCCGACCCCTCGTACTCCCTTCTTCCCACAACCCCCCCCAGAGACCCCGCGACGTCTCCGATGAATGCGTGACCTCCATCTCTGGAGACCCCGCGACTAGCGTCTACGGTGGAGCCTGCGACCAGCGACCCCAACGACCCGCAACCCCCCTTCTCCCGGTGACCCTTCTCACTGCCACCGCAACCCCAAAGTGAGTTTTCCATTGTGATAACATTTTTTATCTTTTTTTACAAGATTTTGTGCAATATATGTTTATTATTTGATTATAATTTTTTTTACTTCAAGTTTTAGCATGTTAATTTGAAGAAAATTGTTAATTTGATACCTAATTCATGTTTAATTGAAATTTTTATTCCATGTGTCAATGGAATTGGACTTAGAAAATGAATCTGGAAATACTAATTAATGATAATAATAAAGAGGTATGTTAATGGAAATTTTCATCCATAAAATTCAATGAAACATGAAGTTTTGATTGAAATAATATTTAAATAATTAATAGGTTATGGTAGCTAATTCCATATGTTTCTCATAGTTTTAACCTATTATAAATGAATCAGTTAATCCAAAATAGAAATAAAACTGGTTATTTGATAAAGATAACTGTTTGGGGTCGAGCGAGCCTATTTTCATGTGATGATCAGATAAATTGTTTCTAGGTTCTATATGCCCTATTGAATCTTTTTATTGTTTATTTACTTCTATATTTTCTTTTTAATTGAGTATTTTTATATGATTCTTTTTGATCTTGGGATCGATTAAGATTAAAGGTATATGGTTAATAAGACTTGGGTTTTTGGTTGCAGTTGGCACCTGGTATGGTGGATGCATAGTGATATGCATGGTGTATCAGGATTGATGGAATGTGTTGAACACGTGATTTCCCATTATTTTGTTAAAATATAGGATAATTTCTTATGAAAAAAACATATTTAAATTCGGTTTGTGATTTCCCATTATTTATTGGAAATGGAACCTTTAGTGGTGTCCTTGGTAGATACTCTTATGTAAGGGTAGCATGGGACTTTTTTGAGTTGTCTTGGAATATAACCACATGCATTCTCTATAGACCTCCTTTTTTAATGATAGATTAGTTGATTGTATTTTGAGCCTAGTGAATTTTGTAATCATAACATGGTGTTAGGTTTTATTCATTCTCATTTTATGGAGATATCCTTTGGTAGGTAGTGCCCTTATAACATTAATACATTTATATTACAAGGAGTTTTCTGATGCTCGGTTCTGTTCAGGTGTCGTTTCCCCTCATATGACTCTTTAGTTCTAATGAAACCCTTTTTTTGGGTGGTTATTTTGTTTTTGGCCATTTTTATTTTCATGAGTATTGATAAATGCTTAGTTTCAGTAGGATAGGCTAACCTCAAGCATTGTCATCTGCTTTTCAGGTCACATGACCCTTTATTTTCCTCAGTATTGGACAACATTGTATGCTTTCATTCATGTTGATGGTCGTATGAGTAAATATGATGTTGGTTTAAATCTATTTTATGTACCTTCTAATTATTTAATGCATAGGGTGGAAAAACTATGTATAGTAATCAGGATGTTCCAATTTCTTATGGAACCTATGGTAACATTCTTACATCTATGTTTTTCCTATCGAGTTATAAATGTTGTAATGAATGTATGGAGTTCGGTTAAATCATTGAACCATGTACTGTTTTTTAAGGTGTCAGGTCATCTATGGAGTTGAGTGACCTATGAATTAAATAATCAACTATGTCTCAAATCATTGGAGGACTTCAAAAAGAATAAGGTGTTTTGGCATGCTGGTCGGTTTGGTTTTGGACCTCTTTATGATTGTTATGACGTAATGAGTGTGCTTGAGGGGAGAATCAAACGTATGTTTGATGTGAATATGATATAGATAACTTATTAGTGGCTGATATATCTCTAATTTTGATAACTAGGACACTCCAAATGTGGGGAGAATCTTGTCATTTTTGTTAAAAATGTGTCCTTCCCGGTAGAATGAATACAACCTAAGATGTCAATTGAAAATTGGAAATTTTTTCTAGAATTTCTTTTGATATCTCATGTCTTAAATATCTTCAGTTATTTCTTGGAAATACGACTTTGATATGGTTGGTTGTGTATGAAACCATTGAGAAACATAATTCCTCTTGGAGGACATCTAAGTCAAGCCTAAACAATCACAGAATGTCTCAGGTTTAAAATGAATTATGATCAGTTTCGATCACATGTCAATGGGGTGTTGTTTGAGGCAACATAAATGTGTGATCAACAGTGTTATGATAAGTGTGTAACCTGATATTCTTACTGCTCCTCAATGAGGTGTTGATGTTGTCTCCTATGGACCAGACTTGTTCGGTTGGTATGAAGTGGTAAATGTGATCAATGAGTCATCTTTATTATATTATGCATACTTTATGATCAATGGGTCATCTTTATTATATTATGTTTTTGTAATCTTACACTATTGTATATTTTGTGTAGGCACATTGTGATATACATGGATAAAAGATGGATCACATTACCGAGGAACACACCTCAGTATGTTAAGGGTTTGAATGAGTTTTTAGATTTTGTAATTTCTAATCGATCTGTTGAAGGGAGAATAAGATATCCATGTCCTAAATGTAAATTTAGAACATGGTTGAAGAGAGATGAAGTTTATGAACATTTAATACTGAATCAATTCCCTGGTCAATATTTTTGTTGGATTTGCCATGGAGAATCGAACAATACAGAAAGATTGATCATTGATGTTAATCCATAGAATGAGGTCCCAAGTTCATAGACAATGGAAAATGAAATGAAAAACCTTATAAATGATGCATTCGGCACTGCAATACACCACTATCTACATCAAAATATATCAGAACAGGAATAGGGTGCTACAAATTGCAATGTGACAAGTGATGTTTTTGAGACTGTAACACAATAAGATCAAGATTGGAACATATCATTGGATCCTCCTCTTGATTCTATAGAGCCAAATGTAAGGGAAAACTTAACTGAGGAAAATGTGTTTCATGATTTAGTTGATGATGGAAATAAAGAGATGTATAGTGAGTGTTTGAAATATTTAAAGCTTTCATTTCTGCTGAATTTGTACCATATCAAATGTCTATGTGGAATTACAAATAAGGCAATGTCCATGATATTGGAATTGATTCATGATGCATTTCCCGAAGCAAAAATCCCAGAATCTTTTTATGATATGAAAAAAGTTGTTAACAAGCTTGGTATGAATTATACAAAAATACATGTGTGTCCCAATGATTGTATGATTTATTGCGGAGAGGATTCAAGTAGACAGAATTGAAAGAAATGTTCTTCTTCTAGATGGAAGTCAAATGGTAATATTGGAAGTCTGACTGAACATAATTTCATAGAGAAGAAGAAAATGAACACACTTGTAAAGGTTTTTCATTACTTTCCTTTGAAGTCGCGATTGCAAATATTATTCATGTCATCAAAAACCATCGAACACATGAAGTGGAATTCTATAGATAATAATAATTATGGGTTAATGATACATCCATGAGATTACAAATCATAGAAGACATTTGATTCATTACATCTAGATTTCTCAGCTGATCCTAGGAATGTTCGATTAGGATTGGCAGTCGATGTATTCAACCCATTTGGGACTTTGAGTACCAGTTATAGCATTTTTTCAGTTGTTTTGATCCCTCATAATCTGCCTCCATGGATGTGTATGAAACAAATATCTTTTATCATTTCGATGATTATTCCTAGAAAACAAATGCCTGGAAATGATATTGATGTATACCTGCAGCCTTTGATTGAAGAATTGAAGGCGTTATGGAGTAACAGTGTTGATATATTTGATGTTTATTCTAAAACAATGTTCAAAATGCATGCTACTTTAATGTGGACCATTAGTAACTTCCCTAGGCTTGGAAATTTATCTGGTTGGAACAATTATACAGGTTTGGCTTTTCCCATTTGTAACTTTGATTTTGATCCCAAATTACTACCTCACAGTAGAAAATGGTGCTTCTTATGCCATCTAATATTTCTTAATGCATCTCATAGATTTTGGCCGAACAAATCAAAATTTAATGGTTTCATTGATCGTAGACCACCTACAAAGTTGTTAACTGGTTCTGAAATATTAACACAGCTTGAAAATGTTGAAACAGAATTTGGGAAGGTTCATCATTTGAATGATAGCAGAAAACAGGTCCGAAGTACATCATCAAGTGAAATCAGAACGCAACAATAGAAGAAAAAAAGTGTATTCTTCAAACTTCCGTATTGAGAATTTAATTTGTTGCGCCACAATCTCTATGTGATTCTTATTGAGAATAATTTCTATGATAATCTGATTTTCACATTACTTAATGAGCATGGAAAGTCGAAGGATCATCTCAATACTCACAAAGACTTACAATTAATGAACATAAAATGTGATCTCTAGCCAGATGAGAATGAAAAGTATGATCCGACAATTTTTGCAATGAAAAATAGGGATAAATAAATGTTCATTCTAATTTTAAATAATGTGAAGGTATCTGATGGGTATTCGAGTAACATATCGAGGTGTGTTGACTTGAAGAATCGTAAGTTACATGGATTGAAAATTCACGATTCACATATTTTGTTACAAAAGTTACTACGATTGGCATTGTGCACATTATTACCTGAAAAAGTTACTGCTATTGTACTCTAATTCTACACATTTTTTAGGCAATTATGTGAGAAAGCTGTACATCCATTTCATCTTGACAACCTCCAGGAGAGGTTTGTATTGACCCTTTGTGCAATGGAGATGATCTTTCTTCCATAGTTTTTTACTGTCATGATGCATTTAACTGTGCATTTGGTTGAGGAAGCTAAATTAGGAGGCCACGTTCATTATCGATGGATGTATCCAATTGAGAGGTATTTTATTTATATGTTTTCCAGTTAAGTAAAAAAAAATTGGCTTTTAATTAAATTCATAATATTATCATTTTATTTCACAAATATCGTGGGAATTTGAAAGCATACGTGAGAAATAAATCTCAACCAGAGGGATCTATTGCTGAAGGCTATTTGGCCAAGGAGTGTCTTACCTTTTGTTCTAGATATTTGGATGATATTGAGACAGGATTTAATCGAGTTGGATGTGTTGAAGACACATCAACTCAATCTAAAATGCATCAGAAATCAAAAATATTTCCTGCTATTGGCCGATCAGTTGGGAGGACCTCAAATGTGACACTGACATAATTGGAATTATCACAGGCACATAGATATGTGCTGATGAACAGTGAAATTTCATATCCATTTATTGAAGAGTTTTTGATACAAACAAAGAGATGAATGAGAGGCCGAACACGAAATGAGAAAGATATAACGAAAGTTGTGAATAAAGAGCTTGTAGAATGGTTTGCACGATGTGTAAGTTCATAAATATTGCAATAAATACGAATATTAGTTTGACACATACAATTTTTAAATGTATTAAATTATATTTCTTTTTTCAGATCATGAATACTGATACTCGAGTAGACTTGTCATAATATTTGAAGTTTCTTGCTAGAGGTCCTATAAAACAATTTAGAAAGTTCTACGCTTATAATGTGAATGGATTTAGATTTCGTACAGTCGATCGAGAAGTGGGCTTGAAAACACAGAATAGTGGTATATTTACATTTGCTGAAGTGGGATACTATGGAAAGATTCATGATATTATTGAATTAAACTACCACGGTCATTTTTTGTTATTTTATTCAAATGAAAATGGGTCAATATTATCAGAGGTGTTAAAAGAGATTCATTGAAATTTACTTCTGTTAACTTCTCTCTCTTGATGGATGTTGGTGATCGTGAAATGCATGATCCATACATATTAGCATCGTAAGAAAAAATGGTATATTATGTGAATGGTGTTGTGGATTAAGGGTAGAGTGTAGTTACTCATGTAATACAAAGCGATTTGTATGATATGGGTGATAAAGTGGAAGATTTGACCTCTGAAACTGAATGTCATCAATAACAGGAAGTAGAATTATTTTTCCATCATGATCTTGGAAATATTAGTCTTGCAAGGATGAATGAAGTTGATGAAGCAATGGAGTAGGAAACTGACATGATTGAAGGGGAAATGATTGTATGTACAATTATTCATTCATCCAGCAACCACTTGTTTCATTTCTGCAGGCATTCATTATCATTTTTATATATATTTTGTTTGTTAGTACTGGGTATCAATTATCAATTTTAATTTTTTTTCTGCATAATTTTTTTGAAATATATATTCTGAACTTAATTTTATTTGATTAAATGACAGAAATTCCAAGGAGGAAGCGGTATACTATTTCATCTAGTTCTGCGACGAATGACAATCCATCTGGCTTACTACCAATGGCATCTGAGGCACCAGCTGCCTACACCCCCACACCATCTCCCCATGCACCATCTATCACACCATCTGAGGGTGTCTCATTAGAGGCCGATTCGTTGACTCCCCCTTCAGGTGCCTCAGTAGTTGGGCAGTGACATGCCCCTTCCAGTTCATCCTGGACATACTGGAGGGTAACAGTCATAGGTATAAATTTTAATTAAATAAATCTATTCCATTTTGTTTATACTAATTGTTTTCTCATTGAAGATGGCAAAAATTAAACAGTTGAGAAACAATTAAAAAGTTCAGATGTTTGGAACATGATGTCCAGAAGATAGTCGTGCCATTTGATTCTTATGGTGTCCCTACGGATGATGTCGCGGGGTTACTTGTCCAGATTATAGGCCAGCTGGCAGCGAAGCCCATTTACCTTCCTATTTCATATGATGATTGGAGACATATGCCTCCAAAATGGAAAAATGAAGTTTTTGATTCTCAAATAAAGGTAATTTTATTACATTATGGTTTAATTGAATGTCATGTCACTAATATGTTCAAAAAGAATTTCTTTATACATATGTTCTTCCACTTTACCATTGTTGATGTGATAGTACGGAAGTGGAATTTGGAAAATCTTGGTGAGAAATGGTAAGATTTCAAATGGAGATTGTGGTTTGATTTCAAAGATACTTCGTTAACCGTGGAACAAATGTATGAGAAGCTACCCAATGGGGTTCCGAAAGAGCAGTGGAAAGTTTTTGTTGATAGACATCATGATGAGAAGAAGATGGTATTGAAATATATATTATTATATTATCTTCATTTTACATTTATACATTTATATGAAGAGTATATGAAATTGGATACATTACTGTTAAATTTAATTTTATTTATTTCAGGATATCTCAAGACAGAATGCATCAACCCGGGCTAAGCAATTCATCCCTCACACCGCAGGCTCAAAAATATTTTCTAGAACCCAAATTTCATTGGTAATATATTAACTAGTTTAAATATTTATAAGACAATATTATCTGTTTAATATATTGAATTTTTTATTTATCTTTGCTTAATACAGTCACAGATTTTAGGGAACGAAGCATCCTGAACTGAACTGTGGTTGGATGTTCACAAAAAATTAGATGGTTGTTTTGTTAACGAGCCTGCCAAAGAAGTTGGGGTATGAAGTCAATTTTTTATTATAATAACTTATTATCAGTTTTTACTGTGTTAATATGTATTGATATTTGATTTATAGGTAAAAATTAAAGAACTCTGGGATACCAATCCTGGGAAGTCCTACTCAGTCTCCCAGGATGACCCGGTTGCTAAAGTCCTTGGGAAGGAGCATCCTGGTAGAGTGCGCGGGATGAGTTTGGGACCCATACCATCTGAGGTCTTTGGCATGCCACCAGGGATTCCATCCGCATATACTCCTAGTTATAGTCAGCTCATACCTGATGATGCTCAGAGGGAGATTAATTCTCTATGAGCCACAATTCAAGACCCGAGGGTTCAGATATCCGCTATACAGAAAGCACTAACTGATTTATATCTGCAGATGAGAAGATATGCCCCCGGTGGTAGTGCACCGAGTGGTGGTGAGCAGGTAAATCACAAAAATCAAAATCATTTAGTTTTCAAACTTTTATTGGTTTTAAGTTTAATTATAAATATGCAAAAATATTTAATTTTCAATATAATGTTCTTACAGGTGTCAACAGGAAGTGGAGATAGAGGTGGAGAGGGTGACGATGCATCATTGGACCATGAGTAGTTGTATTGTTGATGTGTTGAACAAATATGAGAATGGTTGTCTTGTATATATAACATTTGTGGCACATAGTTGCCACCAAAAATTTCCATGTCCTAACATTTTCTTGATTTCTCATGTTTCCTTTTATGTATTTTATTGATTTATGATGTTTCCTTTTATGTCTGGATTTCTAGAGTGTGGTATACATCATTCCATTTAGGCTTGTGTTTGAATTGGTAGTAGAGATTTGGATGACTAATGAGTGATCCTTTTGTTATTTTGTTCTGGTTATATAAATTGAAACTTGGTAGGTAGTATAGAGACCAAACATAAGAGGATGATGGGAATGTGGTTTAGCCTAATCATGTGATACGAATCATATACTAAGAAGGTTTTCTTTTTCATACAGCCAGGAACCACGTTTTTCATAGATAATTGTAATATGTTGAATAATTTCATGCCAACTTTATCTGCTAAGGATCTTATGTCCACCGGGTGATTCAAGGGTGGGATGGTATAAACCATCCAACTGTAGTTCAATGGTTTTTGGCTGATTACAATTACTGTGATATTAACAAGGCCCTTACAATTACTGAGATATCAACAAGGCCCTTATTACACCAACAAGGCCCAATGTACAGTGGGTGTGAAACTGTCCAATTAGACCATAAGAGTGGGAAGTCCAACTCCACCCACTCTATCAGCAATTGATACTCTCTCAAATATTATCCCTATATCAGATCCATTAACCTCAAGCACCAAAACCCATGAGAAACATGATGAGGTGCAAACCTATATTTGGAAGCACATACATTTGGTGTAGAAGTGTGACATTTTGAAATAGTTTGAAACCATCTCATCCAAGATCTCAATGCTTGACTCTCTCTATCCCTCAAAACTTCTCAATGAGAAACTTGTTGGGTCCCTCTAGGGTCACCAAAAGATTGATATAGAAGTCACAATGCCCATTTTTTATCAATGAAAAACCACTCCATATAAATTTCATGACACTATATCATTCATATAATAAGATCGACAATAACATATTTAGGAATATATCATACACTTGTATGTTTTATGAAGAATTGAAAATTTCAAAATTCAATGGTATCTAGTTGAAAATTAATCTTATTCATTTATGAATCCTTCAAAATTTGGGGTATAATGAGGATGATTTATCATTGATAAAGCCAACCATTCATGTGTATGATAAGAGCGAGCATAGGCCCCTTATATAGATCAACCTGAAATCGAAAACTAGTGAACCAGTGTCCAATGCTGAGTTAATGGAAATTTGGTTGGACATTACATATCTATCTCTATCATAAATTAATGTATGTAGTTCAATGTTTTTTGGCTGATTACAATTACTGAGATATCAATAAGGCCCTTACAATTACTAATATATCAACAAAGCCCTTATTATGCCAACAAGGCCCAATGTACGGTGTATCTAGTTGAATGTAGAGGTTATAGGAGTTTGGGTCATGTCTTTCACATCTTCAAAACTTTTCCACCAGTTCCTCCCAGGGGGATAAGATCTTCACATATTCCACATTATTATGTGGGTCCTCTAAATTTTCAGTAGGGATGTAACTATAATACTATATACTGCTGAGGCCAAGGTGGTAGTCGACATAGTTGATACTGGACTCAAGAATAAATGTGCATGAAATGTGATCCCACTCAGAATAGTCAAGTTGTAGCATAGAGCCATGGTATGGGAAAACTAAATGACGTTCAACATATGATAGGGAGCATAATTCAAATCCATCTATTATTTGAGGTACTAATCTAGTAACCTCTACTATAGATTCTACATTATTTGACACAAGTGCATCACACAATGTTATATTTGATATATTTCTAGATATTCTGGTCCTTGATATAGTGTATTTATGTTTCATTAAGAATCTTTAAACTTCATTGGTTATTCGATCAATGATTTCTCACCGATGGAATTATTTTCCCCATCAGATAGGAAAAGGTTTTTTATATAGAATTCATTCTTTCCCATCATGTAAGTGTATGATGTAATTATTTCAATGGATTACATGCTTCCCTATAGATCCATTATTAATTATCATCACTATAGAATTATGTTCAAAAAACCATATGGAGGTCAAAATATCTAAAGGGGAGAATGGTATTTCCATGCATATCGAGAAGGACACCATCATCAGGGTCCAAGTAGAGTGAAAACCAAAATTTTAAGTGCTTTGTTAGATAATCAATGGTTACAACCAGCTATTTTCCATCTTATGGACAATTTTTTGTATGATGTCTCCTATTTAATCATGTTTGGGATACCATGAATGATAGAGCTAGAAATAACATTTTATTTGTTTGTATGATGTCTCCTGTTCCATTTTCTTGGTTGGTTTGTTTTTCAGGGCAGTGGTGCAGTAGAAGCAGAACTGCATTTTTTTTTCTGGTCATATTTTAGTAGAAGTTTTAACCACCACTAATGGTTTACCAATAATACATTAGCGGTAGTTAAAACTGCCGCTAAACGTAAGCGATATTTTACTAAGCGGCGGTTATAACCTCCGCTACATCACGCCTGAATTTCACGGCAGTTATAACCACTGATAATGAAATAAAATCCAGTGCCTGTAAAACCACCAATAAATTTATGAAAACTGCTACGAAATGAGGTACCTACGACGCTTTCCTTAAACCGCCGCGAATTGGAGAAAACCGCCGCTAATAGATTGTCGACGGCCAGTTTAGCGGCGATTTCTGTAAACCGCTGCCAAACCATATAGTGGCGGTTTAAACCACCGCTATATGAAAAAAACCAACACTAATAGGCAGTTTTCTTGTAGTTAAACACCATTTTAGTGCACTTTACACTTTGAACATTATTTCATATTATAATTGTAATTCCTTCTTAAAATGCACTATTACGTTGTACAATTTTTAACATCATTTAAAGTACCCAATGATCTTAATTTTATTTTCATATTCAATTTTCAGGTTTCTCGTTACATTGGTAACAATTCATACTTTTTTAGTACTTGAATGTTCATATTGGAAGACCACCAAAGTTGGCCTTGAACAAACAACATTCTGGGTGAAGTGAACTGGATAGTAGCCCAATAAAACTACTGTAGAGGACAATATCAAAGCCCAAAAATTCTGAAAATTTAACTTAATATATAATAAATCATGGGGAACATTTCATTCAATAGTGGACAAATATAATTCGGATTTTTGAATGGATTTTCAGGTGGTCCAAGTTGGAGATAGAATTCTGGTCCAGATTCTGCAGCCCAGAAAAATAGCCCACCATTTCAATAATATCTCGCAAACAAAAATTCCATTTGGGATGAAATTTTACAGGAGGTTATTATAAATGGGGAGATCCATTTTATTCTTCTATAGACCACTATAATTCAGAAATATATAAGGTCATTTAGACGCGTCTGTTTGGTGGATGCAAGCTGGCTGCCACATTGTGTCAAGAGTGGAAATGTCTAAGTTCCACAAGATTTCCACCACCCTAAGCCTACCACACTCAAGTGGGATGAATTTAACTATTGGAGGATGTAAAAAAGTATCCAAAAATCCCTGTTTAAGGTAGTGGTTTTAGAGGATTTATGGATCTTTTGATCTTTCTTTCATTGTAATGTTATTATGTGATTTTGTTATCTCAAGTTTGTCTTTCACATGTAAGTTTTTCTATTCACTTTATTTTCTTAATAAAAGTTCTTCTTATACTCTTATTCTATTTTTATTCATATCACTTTGATACCATTGGTTCAAGGTGTGAATTTATTCACACCAAACCTTGTGAAATTATCACAAAATGATGAAGTGATTGTTATTTCATTATTATTTTTACTTCTCCATTTCCTCCCTAATGAGTCTACTTCACACTTCCATTGAAACCATGGAATCAATGGAGGGATAACCTACATATGGGTAGATACAAGGGAGTATAAAGGGGCTGTATTGGATGTTATTTATCACCCCATTAATTTCTAATCACCTCTTTTAATTGATATTTTTATTTGATGATTTTGAAACTTCTTCGTCCTTGTTGAATTTTAAGGCCACATACTTCAAGTGATAATATGAACCTTTACCTTGGAGTGCTCCTAAATTTGATCATCCAAGTGTATAGGTGATTATTATTATGGTGTGTTTGTATTAAAACAATAATTTATGAAGTTTTTTTATCTTATTGAATAAACCTATCTCGAATATAAGAAGTTGAAACCGTTAAAAAACAATCTCATCCAAGGCACCCCTAAATGATAACCTAGATCAACTCATTATTTTAATTTTAATTCACTTAAGTCTCATAGAGTTAACTTAAAACCATCTAAAATCAACCCATGTTGGCCACTTCATATCCAAAAAAAATCCATAGGATGTACGTGTCTGCTGATTACTTCTTAGGTCTTTGAGGATTCGACAACCCAAGCTAAACTACAAGAGACTGCTTAAACCTAAAATCTTGGGTAAATTTAGGCGAGACCAAATTTTGGGGCCATTTTTGGGGACCCAATTAATTAATCTCAAAAGCCATTCTATTCTCCCACATTTCTTCTTTTCTCATTCAAATTCTCTTATCTTTTACCTTTCTCATTTTTTTCTTTTGGCGCATGTCCACCTACACTCATGACCAATCAAACCGTCTAGTTAGGGTGGATAGTTCAGCGGTTGGGGAGTCAAGTACACCAAGTGAACTTTTTCCATTATATTATAATATTCATAATACACTAGAGTCAAAAATTGATCCCATTTAAATGAAATATCTTCAAAGAAAATAAATCATAAACCCGGGTGGGAACCAAAATGGAAATCCAAATGGGGCAGCCAAAAACTTGGTGAATGCAGTCGATCAAACCATGAATGACTAACTCACAGATTCCTGGACCAATGACCCCTCATGAAATAGAAAAAATTTCCTAGGAGATTCCAACTACATATTTAAACCCCATGTCATAATCCACCTTCCCACATTCTATGGAATGGAGTCCAAGATGACCTACCTTCAGGTTAAGGAGTTTAATGACATTGTAGAAACCATGTGTCCCCCACATCAACTAGAATCAGCTAAGATGAGGATATTTCCTTTTTATTTAAAGTATTGAGATAAAAATTGGATAAACAATTTGAGACCATCATCCATCAACTATTAGGACCAATTACAAAGATAATTCTACAAAAAATACTTTCCCCACCACAAAACAATTACACATAAAAAGAGCATCCAATTTTTTTTTGAAAAAGAGGGAGAGTCATTTTATGAAACATTGTAAAGGATCAAAGACACACTCAACATGGAACCTCACCATGAATTTTCAATCCCAAAACAAGTTCAAATTTTCTATGAATTGTTCGGTTTTGGGAGCAAACAATTCATTGACATGATGTGTAATGGAACTTTCAAAAACAAATCCCCAAATGATGCTTACGAGTATCTAAGAAGCCTTGCTGAACAAAATCAAACATGGTAACCATCACCTTACTATGATAATCCACCCAAATCTGGTGTAATTTGCACACTTAGGTAGGAGTAAATCCTGAGGGAAAAACTTACTACACTCACTAGGAAGCTCGTGGAGATTGATCTTAGGAAGGTCCATGAAATTCAAACTATTGACCCTGTTTGAAAAATTTGTGACAAACATGACCACAAGGCTAAAAATTTTCCAACCATCCCTTCCATTAAATAGGTTCTTATAGTAGGAACCCCAAATAAGGTCAATGCTCTAAAATTTCAGAAGCCACAATACCAGAACGCTTTCAATCCAAGGTACAATGACCATCCAGGATTATGTTGGAAAGATAATCAACAACAAAACTAATAACCTTGCCAGCCACAAGGACCAAACCCCTACCCTCCACAAAATTTTCAAAACCATAACTAGTTCCAACCACAACCAATCCAATACCAACATACCATACAGTAACCCATGTAACAACCAATAGAACAACCAAAGTATTCTCTTGGGTTAAACCAACCAACACTAGCCCCTATTCAATATGTCCCATTTCATATCCTTGAGCGGTTGTGTAAACAAATAGAGAAAATGAACAAAGAAGTATCATCCCTTAAATATGAACTAAAAACCATTAAAACTGGGAAGGCACCCACACCTACTTAAGCGGTACCATCCTCAAATTTAAGGGAGAATCTAGTTACACACAAACCTATCATGAAAAAATCAAAGGAGTAATTATTTTAAGAAGTGGGAAATCCATTGAGAAACTTGAAAAAGACATTATAGAACCATTAAAAGCTTCAAAAATGCATGAAAATTGTGAATAAACACCCATAGATTCTGAAAACATCAATGAGAATGTTAAGGAACTACAACCTCACCAAATAATCAAACAACCTACTCGCTTTCCTCAATGCATGAGAGGAAAAAATAAACCATAAATGAATGAAACTTTGAGGGAAATATTCTCTCAGGTTAAGTTGAACATTCCACTTCTTGATGAAATCCAAACCATTCTTTCCTAATTAAATTACCTTAAGGACTTTTTCACTTTTAAAAGAAAATTTTCACATAAAAACCAAGTCCTTTTGGCTGCTAATGTGAGTACCAACATTCAAGGGATCGTTCCTCCAAAGTTGAATGATCCAGGATGTCCATACATAAACGTTGAGTTAGGAGAGAAAAAATTTGTCAAAGACCTTTGTGATCTGGGAGCTAGTGTGAACCTCATTCCTTATGCCATGTATTGTTAGTTAAGGCTCGAATAACTCTAACCCACATCTGTCACTCTTCAACTTTCAGATCATAGTGTCTGAGTTCCTAAGGGGATATTAAAGGATGTTTTGGTGAAAGTTAAAATTTTCATTTACCCAACTAACTTAATTATTCTTGAAAATCACCCAATATTAGGTCTTAGGGGGTAAACCAAAATCATCCTTGGTCATCCCTTCCTTGAAACAATTAAATCTGTTATCCAAGTCCAAAATGGGAACACGACCATCACCTTTGGAAACCTGAGTCTAGACTTGAACATCTACAATGAAAACTCTCAATTTAGGGATAATGAATAGATATATGAGATTAATAGGATTGATAGTGTTGATAGTGAACTCAAGGAACATCAAGGGATCACTGAAGGATGTTTAAGTCAATAAGAGATTGATTTTATTTTTTCACATGAGGTAAATTTTTCTCCTTGTCTTGAATCTCTTTCAGATAAATCTATTGATGATTTTATAGAATCACCAATCAATGATACCATGGGTGAAATCAGTAACACTGAGTCTATAACCATCCATGACACTACTCTGGCCAATTTAGTTGATGAAAATTCTATTCACAAAGAACTAATTATATCAAGAAATATGGATAAAGAAACCAAGTTAAATACAAAGTCTCATCCTTCCATGGAAAGTGATAACCAATCTGATCTCAAATTTAAGGTCCTACCTTCATCACTCAATTATGCGTTCTTAGGGGACAATCAATCCTTTCTTGATGTTATTTCTTCCTCTCTTGAATCCAATCAAGAGATGATTATTTTGGATATCTTAAGAAAGCATAAGAAAGCAATTGGATGGAAACTTTTTGATATTCCTGGGATTATCCCACTCATTGGAACTCATAGGATTATTCTTGAATATAAATTCAAACTATTTAGTCAAAATAAAAGGAGACTTAATCCAAATCTTATGGATGTGGTAAGGAAATAACTTCTTAAGTTGTTAAAAGTGGGTATCATCTACCCCATTGATGAGAGTGAGTGGGTAAGTCCAATTCAAGTTGTCCCAAAGAAAGTTGGAATTACTGTGATCACCAATGAGGATGGTGACCTTCTCCACATAAGGGTCAGTAGTGGATGGAGAGTCTGTATTGACTATAGGAAGCTCAACTCTTATACCAGGAAATACCATTTCCCCTTTCCCTTTATTGATCTAGTCCTCGAGTGAGTGGCAGTTCATCAATTATATTGCTTCCTAAATGGATTATTAGGGTATAATCAAATCGAGGTCTCCTTATAGGGTTAATGGAAAACAACCTTCACTTGTCCATTTGACACTTTTTCCTTCAAATGCATTCACTTTGGGTTTTGTAATGCCCCTCATACCTTACAACGGTGCATAAAAGAAATCTTCTCGAACATGGTGGGGGATTATTTACAGGTCTTCATGGATGAATTCTCCATATTTGGGGATAATTTTGAGGGATGCCTTCTGAATTTTGAAAAGGATTTATCAAGATGTGATGATAATAATCTCATCCTAAATTGGGGAAATGCCATTTCATGGTAAAGGAAGGACTTTTTCAAGGCCATCTAGTATCTAGTAGAGGGATTGAAGTTGATAAAGATAAGTTCAACACCATTCGTCACCTTCCCCCTCCTAAAACTGTTAAGGAAGTGAGGTACTTCTTAGAAAATGCAGGATTTTATAGAGGGTTCATTAGGAATTTTAGCTCTATTTCTCAACCACTTTTTTCTTTTTTAGTGAAAGATGCTTCATTTTTTTGGACAGAAAGCTGCGAGGAATCATTGTCTACACTCAAGTTAGCTCTTATCTCTCCATCTATCATGCAAGATCCAAATTGGAAACATCCTTTCAAACTCATGTGTCATTCGAGTGACTTCGTTGTTGGAGCATTATTAGGTCAACGGTGTGAGAAAACTCTATGTGTCATTGCTTATGCAAGAAAATCCATAAATGATGCACAAATAAACTACACTACCCCTGAGAAATAGTTTCTTACTGTTGTCTTTGCATTAGGGAAATTCAAGTCCAATATCTTGGGATCACCCATCATTTTTTTCACTGACCATTTAGCCATAAAATACCTTTTCCAAAAACAATATACCAAGGCTAAATTGATTAGGTAGTTCCTTCTTCTTCAAGTGTTCGATTTAACCATTAAGGATAAAAAGGGTATTGAAAATGTTGTAGATGATCACCTCTATGGGATGGAATTCAAAGACAACTCACATCACCTTTCTGTGTCTAATTCATTTCTTGATGATCACCTCTATTCTGTGAGTGATTTCCCATAGTATTCTGACATAGCAAACCACTTGGTTACATGTGACATTCCAAAATTTCTCAGGACCCAAGTTAAGAGGAAATTCCTTTTTAATGTAAAAAACTATGTGTTTAATGATCCTTACCTCTTCAAGTTCTGTCCTGATCAAATCATTAGGAGATTTTTTCCTGAGTCTGAGCAAGAGTCTATTCTAAGATTCTATCATACAGAGGCATGTGGAGGCCACTTTTCCACAATTAAAACCACTTAAAAGGTCCTACAAAGTGGTTTCTACTAGGCTAACCTCACTAAGGATTCCTACCAATTCTGCCAAAGTTTTCCTCAATGTCAACAATTTGGATCCCTTACCAAAATGAATCAAATGCCCCTAACTCCCATTTTTATCATTAAAATCTTTGATTATTGGGGAATTGATTTCATGGGACCCTTACCAAACTCTAGAGGATGCCTCTATATCCTATTAGCTGTTGATTATGTCTCAAAACGGGCTGAGGCCATTCCCACCAATCCCAATGACCATCATGTTATGATCCAATTTATAAAAGAGCACATATTTTCTCGATTTGGAATTCCTAGAGCTATAATCAATGATCAAGGAACCCATTTCTTCAACACTCACTCTCTTCACTCATGTATAAGTATGATATTTCTCATAAAGTGTCTACTATATACCATCCTCAAACTAATGGTCAAGATGATTTAGAAAATAGGGAGATTAATAAAATTCTTGAAAAAACTATCAATCCCTCTAGGAAAGATTGGTCTGAGTAACTCTTCGATGCCCTTTCGGAATATCATACAACATTAAAAACCATCCTAGGAATGTCACCATATAGGTTGGTATATTGAAAATCATTCCATTTACCTATTGAAATTGAGAATAAGGCATTTTGGGCAATCAAAAATATGAATTTTGACATTTCTTTGGCTGAAGAAAAGATAAAATTAGATCTTAATGAACTTGAGAAACTTAGTATGGTGGTTTTTGAAAATTCAAGGATAAATAATGCTAGAGTTCAAGCCTACCAATCCAGGAATATCAAAGTGAAACATTTTGAACTGGGAAAATTCATGCCCTTGTATAGTTCAAAACTTCATTTACACCCAGGAAAGTTAAGGTCTATATGGTCATGTCCTTTCATAGTTCATCATGTGTACCCCCATGGGGTAGTAGAGATTCAGGATCCCACAAGTGGTCACATTTTCAAGGTTAATGGTCATAGGTTAAAACTATTCATTAAATCATTAAATAAACAATAAATAGAGGTTGAGTTCACTCAGACCACCTATGAACCAATTTTTTTATAGATTTAGGATTCATGTTGGGGTAATGACATTAAACAAAAGCATTGCACATGAGGCAACTCGTGGTTTTCATATTTCCAATATTTTTTAATCATCTTTATTTTTAAAATAAGATTAATGAATCATTTAAATATTTAAAAATAATAGACTTCTGACTTGTTCTTCTATTATGAGTATGGATGGGTATGAAAGGGGAGAGCCATATTCATCCATGTCATGTGGTGTGATCCTTGAGTAGTACCTTTCTGAGAAATTTAAAAAGAATATAATGTATCATCAGTTCATTTTATTTTTATGTGTTTATAGTTTAAAATAAAAATACAAAAAAAATAATTAAAAAAATTAAAAGGACACATCTTAGGTCATGGGGAAAACCTTGTCACAATCAGCGAAGCCGCAGGGACTCAAACCCGGGACCGAATGGAGACAGGGGTGCATGCTTACCACTAACCTACGACTTATAGTGCTTCCTTATTCTTTAATTTTTTTATATATAATTATATTTTACATTTTTTATTATATGAATAAATAAATATATATATATATATATTGTTTTTTTTTTGTTTTTTTTTTGTTTTTCTTTTTCCACTAGGGAACTCTACAAGTGACATGGATATCAAAGGACTACATTGGAGCTGCAAGAACTTCAACTTCAACCACTAGGTGACTTCATTCCATGATCCTCATATTGAAAATTCCTTTTATAATTCTTCTCATCTACATATACCCCCTTCTCAATTTTATTTTCTTTAAACACTAGGGACAGTGTTATTCTAAGTTGGGGGTGAAAATAATGAAAAATTAATTAATTAATTTTGTGTGTATAAAAAATGTGTGGAAAGAAAATATTCTTTAACCATGAACATGATAATACACATTGCATTCTTTGAAACTGAATATAAAATAATTTAGCATGCCCTAATTCTATTTTAATCCATGTATAATTTCATGAGCATAGATTTTGTAAAGTGTGGTTGTCTAATGTGAAATTTCATCATTTGTATTTTCATCCAAATAGAAAAAAAGAGATCAAAACACACGTCCTTTGGATAGTGGGGTATTAGTTTGAGTTCATGGGGTACCCCAAATAAATATCATAGGTTTGGTGATCATTTTATTTTTAATATGAGTATTCAATAAAAAAAATCAAAAAATAATTAAATTTGCGCGTAGAGTAATGAAATGAACTAATGTGTGTCTTTTGGAACTTGGGGATCATGAATCCATAGTTGTATAGCCTAGAGTTAGTAATTTTATCTCTATTTTTGGTAATTTGACTTTTTTTTAATGAGTTAACTTGAGATTATGCCCGGGTATGTGGGCTTTACTTGGTTCCCTAAGTTCTTTGAGCCTGGGAGTCATCGGTAAAGTCTCGCTACATGGGTTGACTCTTTTGAGTGCAATTTAAATTACCATGGAAATATTTCAAAAAAGATTAAATACTCATCTTAATATTGAAATGTGATTCCACCTAGCACTTCCTTAATTTATCCCTTTAATAAAGATGAACCCCCATGTCTATTGTGATACACAACACATCCTCATACTTAATTGATATTGGATGAAATATGGTAATGAATTTGAACAAAGGAATGGGATTGGGATTGGGATCTGCTTATGAAACTATATTTTATTAAAATATTTTTATGGGTTTCACAGTTGTTTGATATAAAGGTTTTTTGTGATCATTGTTTATTATAATTTTTTTGGAAAAGGGAATTTGAATTTCACATTTTTTAGATATATTTTGATCGGGACTAGCAAAACTCAAGTTGGGAGGTGGGATTATAAAATGAATGAGGCTAATATTCATTATTAATATATATAATATTATTTTTATTTATTATTTATAAATATCATTTTAGTGCATTTAACACTTTGAATATTATTTCATATTATAAATGTAATTCCATCTTAAAATGCACTATTACAAGGTACATTTTTTATCATCATTTAAAGAAACCAATAATATTGATTTTATTTTCATATTTAATTTTCCGTTTTCTCATAAATTGGTAACAATTCATAATTTTGGAGTACTTGAAGATTCATATTGGAATACCACCAAAGTTGGCCTTGAACAAACAACATTCTATGTGAAGTAAACTGTAAAGAATCCCAATAAATCTAATGTAGAGGCAAATATCCAAGCCCAATAATTATGAAAATTGATCTTAAGATAGAATAAATCATGGGTAATATTTCATTTAATATTGTAAAAAGCTAATTCTGAGGTTTGAATGGAGTTTCGGGTGACCCAAGTTAGAGATAAAATTTTAGGCCAGATTCTGTGGCCCAAAAAAACAACCCACTATTTCAATATTATCTTGCAAACCAAAATTCCATTTGAGATGAAATTTTACAGGATGTTAGTTGACATCTGGATATCCATTTTCCTCTTCTATGTACCACTATAATTCTGATATCTAGAAGGTCATTTACATGTTTATGTTCGGTGGATGCAAGATGGATTCCACCTCGGGTCAAGAGTGGAAAAGTCTAAGTTCCACAAAATTTCCTCCACCCTAAGCCTACCATAATCAAGTGGGATGATATTAAATATTATAGGATCAACCCAAGGCTTATAAAATGCCTATTTAAGGTAGTGTTTTTTTATGATTTATGGATATTTTGAGCTTTGTTTCATTGTAATGTTATGCTATGATTTTGTTGTCTCATGTTTGTCTTTCACATGTAAGTTGTTCAATTCACTTTAGTTTCTTAATAAAAGTTATTCTTATCCTCTTATTGTTTTTTTCTTAATATCACTTTGATACCTTTGGTTCAAGGTGTGAATTTATTCACACCAAACCTTGTGAAATTATCACACAACAGTGGAGTGATCCTTATTTCATTGTTTTTTTTACTTCTCTATTTCCTCCCTTGTTAATCTACTTACCGCTTCCATTGAAACCATAGAATCAATGAAGAACTAACCCACTTATGGGTTGATCAAAGGGAGTAGCAGGGGAATATATTGGATGTTATTTATCTCCCCATTAATTTCTAATCACCTCTTTTAATTGAGATTTTTATTTGATGATTTCGAAACTTCTTCATCCTTATTGAATTTTAAGGTCACATACTACAAGTGCTAATACGAAACTTTACATTGGAGTGCTCCTAAATTAGATCCTCCAAGTGTATAGATTATTAGTATTATGGTGTGTTTGTATTAAACCAATAAGTGATGAAGTTGTTTGATCTTCTTGAATAAACCTATCTTGAATATAAAAAGTTGAAACCATTAAAAAAGAATCTCATCCAATCCAACCCCAAGTGATAACCTAATATAAAATCATTATTTTAATTTGAATTCACTTAAGTCTCCTAGTTTTCATTTGAAACCATTTAAAATTAAACCATGTTGTCCACTTAATAGCCAAAAACAATCCATAGGATGTACTTTTCTGTGGGTTACTTCTTAGGTCTCTGAGGATTCGACAACCCAAGCTAAACTACAAGTGACCCCTTAAACCTAAAATCCAGGGTAAATTTGGGTGAGCCCAAATTTACCTAAGATTTTAGGGTTAACCGGTCCTTTGTATTTTATCTTAGGTCGTTGAATCCTCACAGACCTAAGAAGTAACCAATAGACATGTACATTCTATGGATTATTTTTGGCTATAAAGTATAAAACTTTGGGGTTGATTTTAGATAGGATTAATTGAACACTAAGATAATTAAGTTAATTCAAATTAATATAGTTTGTTGATCCTAATTTATCGCTTGGGGTGGATTTGATAAATTCCTTTTTAATGATTTCAATTTCTTATATTTGAGATGGATTCATAATAAGATCAAACAAAATTATCAATTACTGGTTTTATACCGACAAACCATAATACTAATCACCTATACACTTATAGAATAATATTTATGAGCACTCTATGGTAAAGGTTCGTATTAGTTCTTGAAGTGTGTGTCCTTAAAATTCAATAAGGACAAAGAAGTTTTAAATTCATCATAATAAAAATATCAATTAAAAGAAGTGATTAGAAATTAATGGAGTGATAAATAGCATAAAATTAATCCCCTTGATACTCCCTTGGATAAACCCATAAAGGGTTATCCCTCCATTGATGACATGTTTTCAATGGAAGCAGAAATTTGACTTACGAGGGTAAAATTAAAGAAGTAAAAACAACAAAATAATGATCACTCCACCATTGTGTGATAAATTTCACAAGGTATGGTGTGAATAAATTCACACCATGAGGCAAAGATATCAACTTTATATGGAGAATAACGTAATAAGAGGAAATAAATAACCTTTATTAAGAAACTAAGGTGAATTGAACAACTTGCATGAGAAAGAAATGTGATTACAAACACAAAGCGAAGCATAACACTACAATGAAACAAAGAACAAAAGATGATTAAATCCTCCAAATCACTTCCTTATATATGAATTTTGGGAGCCTAGGGTAGATCCACCATCTATCTAAGTCTCTTAAATTAATGTTGGTAGGCCTAGGGTGGTGGAAAGTATGGGAGAGGAGACTTTTCCACCCTTGACCCGAAGTTGCATCCAGCTTGCATCTACTGAACAGATGCGCCTATATGACCTCATAGATATCCGAATTGGAGTGGGAAATATCATAAAAAGTATACCTGAATGTATCCTAACATTATGTAAATTTTAAGCCCAAAATAGTATATATTTTACAAGATATGTGTAAAATGGTGGGCTGTTTTTCTAGGCTGTAGAATCTGGCCCAAAAATTTATCTCCAACTTGGGCCCTATGGAAATCCATTAAAAAATCTGAATTAGCTTTGGAAAATAATTAATGAAATTTTTCCCATGATTTACTATATATTAATTTAAATTTTAATAATCATTGGGCTTGGATCCTGGTCACTACAATCACATTATTGGGCTGCTGTCCAGTTACTTTGCCCAGAATGTGTTGGCATGAAAGCCCATTTTGGTGGTCTTCCAATGTAAATATTCAAATACTTAAAAAGTATGAATTGTTCCTTGTATAATTAGAGACCTGGTATAAAATATGAAAAATAAAATCAAGGCCATTTTTTAATTTAGGAGGTGTTCAAAAATATACCATGTAATAGTTCATTTTAGGAAGGAATTACAATTATAATATGAAATAATGTTCATAGTGTAAAATTCACTACAAATGGTGTTTTTGATTAATAAATCACATGAATATTATAACATAAACAATTAATATTTTCCTCTTTCAGTAGATAATCACACCCCTAACTTGAGTTTTTCTAGTCCCGAGCAAAATGTATCTCAAAAATATGAAATTCAAATTCCCTTTTCCAAAAAAAATTTAATACACAATGATCACCAAAAACCCTTTTACCAAACAACTATGAAACCCATCAAAATATTTTAATACCAGATGGTTTCATAAGAATATCTCAATCCCAAACCCATTCCTTTGTTCAAATTCATCATAATATTTCATCCAATATCAATTAAGCATGAGGATGTATTGTGTATCATAATAGACATGGGAGTTCATATTTATTCAAGGGGTAAATGATGGAAGGACTAGGTTGAATCACATTTCAATATTAATATGAGTATTAATTTTTTTAATTATATATATATTTTTGATTTTTTGATTTTTTTTTTGCAATTTTCCCATGGTAATTGAAATTGCACTCAATATAGTCAACCCATGTAGCGAGACTTTGCCGATGACTCCCAGGCTCAAAGACCTTAGGGAACCAAGTGAAGCCCACATACTCAGGCATCATCTCAAGTTAACTTATTCAAAAACAAAGTCAAATTACCACAAATATAGATAAAATTACTAACTATCGGTCAGACAATGGAGTCACGATCCCCAAGTTCCAAAATTCACGCATTAGGTCATTTTATTTCTCTACGCGCACATTTATTGTTTTTTTTAAATACTCGTATTAAAACTAAAATGATCACCAAACCTATGCTATTTATTTGGGGGACCTCATGAACTCAAACTAATACCCCACTGTCCAAAGGACATGCACTGTGATTCTTTTTTTTCTATTTGGATGAAAATATAGACAACGAAATATCACATTAGACAACCACACTTTCCAAAATATATGCTCTTGAAATATACATGGATTAAAATCAAAATCAGGGCATGCTAAATTATTTGATATTCAATTTAAAAGTGTGCAATGCATATTATCATGTTCAAGGTTAAAGAAATTTTTTCCTTCCACACATTTTTTGTAGACACATAATTAATAATAATTTTTCATTATTTTCACCCCCCCAACTTGGAATAACACTCTCCCCAGTGTTTAAAGAAAATAAAATTTAGAAGGGGGTAGAGGTAGATGAGAGAAGTTATAAAAGGAATTTCAAATATGAAATTTGGAACAAAGTCACCTGGTTTTTGAAGTTGAATTTTATAACGCTCCTAATTATTCCTTTGATATCCATGTCACTTGGAGAATCCTCGTAAATGATGGTAGTTTGTGTTTGTACACCTAGAGGAAATATGAATTTCCTATTTATTTAAGCATACCAAAGACTGATACTAGGAACAATTAAAAATTAGAATAATATATATTTATATATAGATATATAAATTTTAAAATATAATTATATATATAAATAAAATAAAATAATTAAACACTATAAGCCGTAGGTTAGTGGTTGGTGCACTCCCCTGTCTCCCTTCGGTCCCAGGTTCGAGTCCCCACAACTTTGCTGGTTGTGATGGGGTTTGCCCCATGACCTACGATGTGTCCTTTTAATTTTAATTTTTTTTAAATTATTATTATTATTATTTTATATTTTTATTTTAACCTAAACATACATAAAAATAAAAATAAACTGATGATACATTGTATTCTTTTTAAATTTCTAGGTAAGGTATTACTCAAGGATCACACCATGTGACACAAATGAATATGGTGCTCCCCTTTCATACCCATCCATACTCATAATAGAAGAACATGTCAATAGTCTACGATACTATCATATTCAGAGTTAAATATATATATATATATATTTAAATATAAAATTGAATTATTAATCCTATTTGAAAAATAAATATGATTCAAAAAAAATTGAAACATGAAAACCACAGGTTTCCTCCCATGCAGCGCTTTTGTTTAACATCGTTAGCTCGACATGAACCCCCTCACTTACCCAATACCAACTTTTAAAATTTCAAGGACCCCATATTTATCCACTTGTACTAGATTGAAATTGATTATTTTTTTTTATAATTTGTTTCATTACAAACCAATGTTCTACAGTGAGTGGGAAAATCTAAGGAATGTCAAAAATGGTTGATCTGGTTTCCACTATAGTCTTGGTAAAGACATCAATGATCATTCCATTTCTTTTTGGTATCAAGAGAAGCCTGAATTCAAACTAAAAGGTCATGGTTATACCCTATGAAGAGATACTTGAGTAGGGAAGTAAGGAAAACAATTTTGAGCTCATTTTGGATAGGACATTCAGACACAAGTCGAGATTTTGAATCCAACTCAGTTTCATTTTCTAAATTTCTCAACAAAATTGGTTCATTTTGAATGGAATATTAAACCAAAAAATTGAAAATATCAGTTTCAGTAATAAGTATGGACTCAAATTTTTTTATTTCTCCTAATGTTTTATTGATTTTTGGTTCTAAAAAATCATTAATGGAGCAATATTCAGGACACACAATCCAAGATGTCAAATTTCTCTCTTGTGAATAAAAAAAATAAGTTTCCTCTTAATTTTAAGACCCTTAAAAAATTTCTTGGTCCTATTCATCTATCCCAAATCCAAAGGTTGAATCTTAAATAAATTCATGAGAGTTTTTAGGGAGAAAAGAGTCTTCTATCAATGAAGAGGAAGGGATAACATGAGTGGGAATGAGTTCCATAATCGTCTCAAAGTTTTGCAGTTCTAATATCAATGATGAAACCTCAAAATTCATTATCTCCATTTGTTGACATAGTTTTTCAAGTAATGTATGTGGATCAATATGGATAATGGGTTGATCCAATTGGTTTATTCTAGGTTGATAATTAATTTGTTGGAATTTCACATGAGGGTGTTTAGATTGGCTTTGTGGGGATTGAAACTCATTATATGTTGGAATGAGTTTTGGATAATATGAGTTCAAACATTTTGGTTGATTATGTTTTTGATTATCCCACTAATAGAAACTAGGATTATCATTGTACATCACACTTGGTGGGGGGTAGTCAAAGTATGGAGAGGTTCCCCTTGTTTGAAGTTTTTCAAAAGGAATTCCTATAGGAGGGAAATCGGGGATGATAATATAGATTTGGGGTGAGAAAAGAAAAATGGGGGAGAATAGAATGATTTTTGATATTTCTTACTTGGGTCCTCGATAATGGCACCAAAATTTGGTCTTGCCCAAATTTACCCAATATTTTAGGGTTAAGCGGTCGCTTGTAGTTTAGCTTGGGTTGTCCAATCCTCAGAGACCTAAGAAGTAACCTATAGACACATACATTCTATGGATTGTTTTTTGTATATGAAGTGAACAACATTGGGTTTGATTTTAGATAGGTTTAATTAAACAATAATATAATTAAGTTAATTCAAATTAAGATAATTAGTTGATCCTAGGCTATCACATGGTGTGGATTGGATTAATTCATTTTTAACGATTTCAATTTCTTATATTTGAGATGGGTTCAGAAGAAGATCAAACAACATCATCACTTAGTTGTTTAATACCGACACACCATAATACTAGGCACCTATACACTTAGAGAATCATATTTATGAGAACTCTATGGTAAAGGTTCGTATTAGCACTTGAAGTGTGTGGCCTTAAAATTAAACAAGGACGAAGAATTTTTAAAGTCATCAAATAAAAATCTCAATTAAAAGAAGTCATTAGAAATTAATGGAGTGATAAATAAAATAAAATTCATCCCCTTTATACTCCCTTGGATCAAACCATAAAAGGGTTATCCCTCCATTGATGACATGTTCTCAATGGAATCAGAAATTAGACTTACAAGGGTGGAATTAAAGAAGTAAACACAACAAAATAATGATCACTCCACCATTGTATGATAAGTTTCACAAGGTATGGTGTTAATAAATTAACACCTTGAGGAAACAGTATCCACTTGATATAGAGAAAAACATAATAAGAGGAAATAAAGAACTTTTATTAAGAAACTAAGGTGAACTGAACAACTTACATGAGAAAGAAATGTGATTACAAACACAAATCGACAACATAACACTACAATGAAGCCACACACAAAATATGATTAAATCCTCCAAAATAACTTCCTTAAATAGGATTTTTGGGAGCCATGGGTTGATCCCCCATATGTCCAAGTCTTCTAAATTAATGGTGGTAGGCCTAGGTGGTGGAAAGTAAGGGAGGGGATAATTTTCCACCCTTGACCCGAAGTTGTAGCCATCTTGCATCCACTGAACAGATGTGCCTATATGACCTTCTAGATGTCCGAATTGGAGTGGGACATATAAGAAAAAAATTGAGCTCTGAATGCCCCTAACCTTATTTAAAGTTCAGCTCAAAAGTGTTTATGGTTTATGAGATATGTGTAAAATGGTGGGTTGTTTTTCTAGGTCGTAGAATCTAGCCCAGAAATTTATCTCCAACTTGGGCCACCTGGAACTTCATTCAACCATCCGAATTAGCTTTGTACATTTTTTAATGAAATGTTTCCCATGATTTCCTCTATCTTCATTTAAATTTTGAGACTCATTAGGCTTGTCTCTTGGACGTTATAGTCTTTTTATTGGTCCAATATCTAGTTAATTTTCCCAGAACGTGTTGGCATGAAATCCCATTTTGTGGTCTTCCATTTTGGAGTGGTCTAGCCCAAATTTACCCAATATTTTAGGTTTAAGTGGTTTCTTTTAGTTTATCTTGGATTGTAGAATCCTTAGAGACATAAAAAGTAACCTACAGACATGTACATCCTATGGATTGTTTTTGGATATGAAGTGGCCAACTTGGGTTGATTTTAGATGGTTTTAAATGAATTCTAAGAAACTTAAGTGAATTCAGATTAAAATAAGGAGTTGATACTAGGTTATAACTTGGGGGTGGATTAGATTAAATTATTTTTTTAATGGTTTCAACTTTTTATATTTGAGATAGGTTTATTCAAGAAGATCAAACAACTTCATCACTTAGTGGTTTAATACCAGAAAACCATACTGATAATCACCCATGCACTTGGAGAATCAAATTTAGGAGCACTACAAGGTAAAGGTTCATATTAGAACTTGAAGTATTTGGACTTAGAATTCAATAAGGACAAAGAAGTTTCAAAATCATAAAATAAAAATATCAATTAAAATAAGTTATTAGAAATTAATGGGATGATAAATAACATCCAATGCAGCCCCTTGATACTCCCTTAGATCAACCCATAAGTTTTTTATCCCTCCATTGATTCTATGGCTTCAATGGAAGTGGAAAGTAGAATCATGAGGGAGAACATGGATAAGTAGAATCATGAGGGAGAAAATGGATAAGTAAAAAACAATGAAATAACGATCACTCCACTATTGTGTGATAATTTCACAAGGTCTGGTGTGAATAAATTCACACCTTGAACCAACGGTATCAAAGTGATATGAAGAACAACAGAATCAGAGAATAATAAGAACTTTTATTAATAAACTAAAGTGAATTGAATAACTTACATGTGAAAGACGAACTTGAGACAACAAAATCACAACATAACATTACAATACAAGAAAGCTCAAAAATATCCATAAATCCTCCGATACCACTGCCTTAAATAAGAATTTCGGGAGCCTTGGTTCGAGACTTCAATAGTTAAAGTCATCCCACTTGAGTATGGTATGATTAGGGTGGTAGAAAGCTTGTGGAACTTAGACTTTTCCACTCTTGACCCGAGGTGGCTTTCAGCTTGCATCCACCAAATAGACGTGTATAAATGACCTTCTATATGGCCGAATTAGAGTGTTCCATAGTATAAGAAAATAGACCTCCAATTGTATCCTAGCCTCATGTAAAATATCACCCCAAATGGGATTTTTTTGCGAGATATTATTGAAATGGTGGAATGTTGTTCCGGGCCGCAGAATCAGGCCCAGAATTTTATCTCCAACATGGGCCACCTAGAACTCCATTAAAATATCAGAATTAGCTTTGGATACTATTGAATTAAATGTTCCCCATGATGTCTTATATCTTCAGTTCAATTTTCAGAATTATTGGGCTTGAATATTGGTCTCTACAGTAGTTTTATTGGGCTGTTGTCCAGTTCACTTCACCCAGAATGTTGTTTGTTCAAGGCCAACTTTGGTGGTCTTCCAATATGAATCTTCAAGTACTTCAAAAGTATGAATTTTTACCAGTGTTTTGAGAAACCTGAAAATTAAATATTAAAATAAAATAAAGATAATTGGGTACTTTAAATGATGTTCAAAAATGCATCATGTAATAGTGTATTTTAAGAAGGAATTACAATTCTAATATGAAATAATGTTCAAAGTGTAAAATGCACTAAAATGGTGTTAATAAATAATAAATCACAAGAATATTATATATATTAACAACTAATATTAGCATTATTCAGTGGCTAATCACACCCGCAACTTGAGTTTTGCAAGTCCCGAGCAAAATATATCTCAAAAATGTGAAATCTGAATTCCCTTTTCCATAAACATTTTAATAAACAATGATCAACAAAAACCCTTATATTAAACAACTATGAAACCCATCAAATGTTTTTAATAAAATATAGTTCCATAAGTAGATCTCAATCCAAAGGTCATTCCTGTAACGCCCCGAACCTAGATACCCAGAGTCGGTGCATTATTACATAACATTGGCATGATCAAAAGAAAGATCAAGTCTCGAAAGACCAATTAGTTTAGTATCCTTGGAAACACTAGATATATTCATAAAGTTTAAATTACATCAATAAGTGAAAAATACAACAATATATTGTCTTCCTATCCCCTCATACTATCCATGTAGGTCATTCATAAAATACTACTTCACATCCTTGGAAAAATAAAACATAGAAAAATGGGTGAGCTCAAATGCCCAGTAAGGATAACAATATAGCGAAAACTTTCATAAATAAGAATAAACATTTAAGGCAATGTATAACTAAAACAAAATCCTTTTAAACTTGAACTTCAACATAGTATGACAAAAATAAGATGAAATAATGTCATTTACTTATTCACATCGATATTCTACTAATCGAATAATCACATTCAATATAAATAACCCCTTTCATAATAATGGAATGCATAATGCCAGACTATCATAACCACATAGCCAAGGCCTCGTGCCAAGACTACAAATAAGATTTTTCCAAGGCCTTGTTCCAAGACACTAGTTTGTCTCATGAGACCTACCGATGCATCGAGGAGCTATAGCGGGCTCCACCCATCACATATTAAGTCCAATTCATTCCCATATGAAAAGGTTCAAACAGAACATAAACATTAATATTAAAACTAGCATACGAAATGTAAATACTTCATCCATAAACCACGAATGGTATAAGAATAACACATCCAGAGTCACACATCATAAAAACTTAAAAACAATATAGAAGTTTTGTATCATAATAAATCAACTTCAAATAAACTTAAAATCCATCAAAGGATGTTGACATAGATGAAATCAAAACTATTTGAGAGAAATATCTCTTTTTTTTAAATCATTTAAAATTCACACATTTATTAAGGAAGTAATTTAAAAGATATTTTCGAATCAAAGTGTCCCATACCACTTCGAAACTTTTGAAAATAAATATCATTTCAAAACATTCATGTCCACATAAATAAATCCTTAAAATCATTTTCAAAACATGGACATTAATTAAAAATATTTAGAAAGATAAATCTTTAAAACATATAAATTCTGATTTTGTTAAAGAGTACCTTTCAGAAATTCTTAAAATATTTATTTTGAAATCATTTAAAAGTCACATAATTATAAAATAAAACATTTACTTTAAAAATATACTTATAATATTGTAAGGTAAGATTTGAAAATTTTATAATGGCGGAAAATAGCCGCACCTGCTGTATAAGTTAGAAAAAACATTCTTACCTTAATTCTGTCGAAAAGGTTAAAAAGGACCTTATTTGGAAAACGACGGAAAGATTACTTTATAGAACTCTTATAAAAATTCAAAAAATGGTATAAATTACTTTAACCCATATTCTGTAAAATAGTAAGAATGTTTTGAAATACACTTTCAAGAAACTTGGATGTGGATGATAAAGAGATCCCAGTAGATTATTATGTATAAACAACCTCAGATAATGAAGAGATTGTGAAATAAACCCTTACCCTATATTTTTCCTTGCCTGGGGGTAGGTTAACCTCCTATATAATGGTGAAATAATTGTTATTAAATTATACAAGAATCATATACATTAATATGATATCATATACGATCTTTTAATATTGATTTGTTAATAATATCTTAGTATTATCGTTGTTTCGGGTGTTAACTTACTCGTTTTCTTTTATATGTTTTGTTACGTAAGCTGTGTTTTTCATGGATAGGTTGTATCTTAATCATATCCAGAATTATATCAAGTCATTAGATACTATTATTAATTATCAAATGAGAATTAGACTTGAATGGATACGATGGAGAATGAATCTCATCGCGTTCGTGGAGATGGTAGTCTGTACGTATGCACAAGCGAAAATATCATTCTTTTGATATTAAAATAATATATAATCGGATGGTATATCATATATAAAGAATAATTATCATGTCATATTTATTATTTAAATGAATTAAAAATCATTATTATACCCATCCAAATAATAATATATTGAATAACAATTACACCACGACGTGGAGACGGTAAGCCGTACGTACGCACGTATGGTGACATGTCATTCAAAGGATGGATAGAATACTGAATATGGTTGTACCATATTTATAATAATATTACAGTATATAGGATATACTGGATTAATTATTTTAGAATGGCTATAACAAATAAAGAAGAAGTTGAAGAAGAAATGAATTTGAAAAAGGGTGGTGAAAACATTACCTCTTCTTCGGGTTCTTCCTTTTGATTTGATAAAAAGGGCTCCTTAGGTTGGATTTATGATCAAACTAAGGCATATAGGTTGTATTGAGGGAATTTGAGAGAGTATTTGGGCTGGTTTTGGCCGAGCCAAAGGGCTTTGAATGTGTGAATTAGTGAGAAGGGGTAGTTCCCTTTTATAAGAGGGGTGAGGGGCACCTTTGGAAAAGCTAAAACTATTATTTTATAATAAATTAATATTCATTTTATAATGGATCCAAAGTGGATTATTTAAAGGTTAAGGTGTGGATGGGTCGAAAACCACTCAACCAATAGAATTTAGACAGGTTTGGGTCATTATATTAACCTTATCTTTAAGTATTAACTCTTAGTTAATTTGTTTCACTTTTACAATGTCTCTTTGTATTTTTATATTATATGGTTAATAAACATACTATATACATCTAAGAGACCCCCAAGTGGTCCATTAATGATAAACCTATCATGATATAAGTCTCTTGGCCGAACCTAAGATTTTTTGGAATTTAATATCAATTAATAATATAATATTTGTTTTAAAGACTCTTTTATGTCAATTTTGACACTATTCAATAATTGATTTTTTTAAAAATCATAACAGAATTATTAATTTTAAAAAAAGTTAATTAAATTAATCCTAACATTTCATATTAACCTATAAAATTATTTTTATTTATAAAAAGTCTCAAATTACATTTATTTGGGTATTTATAATATCAATTATTCTAATTTTTCATTAATTAGGTAATTACTGCATCACTATTGTGTCATAAATAAATTTAATTATTTAATGTCTAAAAATTATAAATAAAATACGATTATTTAGGAAATCCTTTTATCTTTATAATGAATATTTACAATCGAATTTATCTTATGTATATCCATATATTAAAAATGTTTTAGTAAATAAACTTTGATTTTAACTCTTTTAACTCTTCTTTGAATTAAATAATAATTAATGTCCTAATCTAATACAAGTGGACCTAAATGATAATATTTTACTCCTACGATTGTTTTTTGTCGAGTTACACTTGTCCAATAGAATTAGGACATGTGTTAGGATAATATTAATATCATTTTTACCCTTAATTACCCTATTTACTTTTAACCGTGGTAAATAAAAGTAAAAAGTTACTATTCACCAAAAATTATTTTCATCTAATGGAACCACATTTTACTCCTTGATATTAACCGTGTCTCTCAGATTTTTTAAATTCCACTCACAGAAGCGGTAAAATTCAGTTTTATGAAAAAATCAGTTTTTTAACTACCACTTAGTGGTTTCACTATTCATCAAAAAATGAAAGTTTCCAGAAAAATACCAAAAATTAGGCCTAAGCTATATTTGATATTATGAATTCAAAAATTATGTCTATTTTACCAAATTCAGAACATATCAGTTTCATTAATTAATTTAAAAATTAATTCTCGTCGTCAAAACAAATAGCGTGTTTTTAAGAGATAATAATTATCAAAAGATTGACACTTGTTTATGTCTAGTTTAAATGTGAAATTACATCCAATGACCAACATTTTATTAAATGGTAAAAATATATTCTAAATACACTTTAAATCCACTCAAATTAATAATTTATCACGATTAATTATTTCGATTAAAAAAGTTGTTTTTAATTAAAATTTAGTAATTTTCACTATTCATCAAAATATGAAAGTTATCCGAAAAGTACCAAAATTTTACCCTAAGCTAATTTTGATATCATGAATACAAATATGAAGTCCATTTCAAAAGATAAAATTTATAAAATTTCAAAAAGTAGGTATTACTATTCATAACGACTAGTTTGATTGGTTGTGGTGTGTTAGAATCTTGAAGTTGCGTACAATGCACACCATTGCATTATTCAAAGGGAAACGTATCGTGGAAGCTTGGGATGTTTCATTGTAAATTTTTGATGTACCCATTCTAAAAAGTAAATTTATTTAGTGAAATTGAATATATAAAACTTTAAAATATTGGATTTAAAAAGGGTTCACTATTAAAAGTTTGTAAAAGTGAAATACTGAAAATGAATTTGTTCTTACATTATGTCTAAGAAACTCATAATATGGATTCTAAAATTATAGGGATTATATAAAGTTTAAACTTTAGTTAATACTATTCATAACCTCTTTTGAACGGCTTGTTTAGTAAGTCATGGTGCGTTTGAACTCGGTGTTGTGTGTAGTGCAAGTTATTGAATTATTTTGAAGAAATAACACACTATGAAATCTTGGGGTGTTACATTATCCCCTCCTTCAATAAATCGCATCCTCGTAATTTGAAATTGTTCTTCAAAAATAAAAGGTTGAATATAGAAAATATCTTTGTGGGAAAACCCACATCGAAAATTGGGTTAAAAAAATTTAGTCTTAATAAGAGGAAAAGAGAAATGAAAGGGTCACCACCAAATTATGATATCTATTCGGAGAACATTGGTGGAAATTAGAGACATATAATTGGAGGAAAAACGTAAATATTTATAGGTAGTTATTGATGTCATCAATCACAAACAAGTTTAAAATTGAGGGCCTTAAATTCATCAATCTATGATGATTTAAAATACCATCGGTTCAACAAAACAAATGGTATTAGGATAACACATTTTTTTAAGATCCCTTCACTACAGTATAAGAATTAATTTCTTCATTGAATAAGAGAAGGAGAAAAATATATACTTGACAAGTAGAGTCTCATCCTTTAACTAAGTTCTACCACAAACTCATCTTTCACTCTAAAAGATAATAGAACTTAAAAATAATATTCTATTTATCCTATTCGTATAGGGTTAAAAAAATGAATTTATAATTCATCTAGCAGAACCATAAAAAACAACATTATTCAATCTAGGACATCACGTGGGTCAGTAGTAGGTGATACAACCTTGTCGCCCTTCGGTTTTGGGTTCAAGTCTCGCGGCCTTTCCGGATGCGATGGGTTGCCGCCTGACCTCCGGGTTGTCCTTTTATGGCAATCCAAAATAATCCAAACTAGAACTATCCAAAATACTTCAGTCCAAAATTTACAAGGAAGGTAAACACAATGAAGATCCTTTTTTCGCATAATAAGATGTGAACACCTTCATCATGTATTCTTTTAAAACACTGCAACATCCTGAATTACCATAAAACCTTATTGATTACATTCATGATCCCTTATTCCTTAAAGAATAATATATATACTCATTCAATCCAAAAATGTTGTAAACCCAAACAATGATAGAATATACAAATCATTAATCAGTTTCGAGGTAGTCAAGAATATCCAATATAATTTATCCAAATCAATCATGTATTATTCTAAAATCACTACCTCGGTATCAGAACCATATTATGGTTTATCTTTCTCTCAACCATATATTTTCCAAAAATTTAACCTGCTATTGAGTCACTTTTCTTTGTTCCACACAATCTCAAGTACTTAATGAAATAGTACTACAGTACAATCCTTATATACTCCATAATTATTATAATAAGTACATTGTTGATACAACACTCAAATGACATAATCAATATAAGAACTCTAATCATTCCTCTTCATCTGTGGTAGTATCATAACTTGATTATTATCCAATAGAATCATTTGTGGCATAGTCTGATGACTGGGACATAGGTTCGCGTAGTGTCCAAACTCCTTGCAAATGAAGCATTGTACAATTGAAACCATTTTCTTACCCTTGCAGTCACGTACTTTGTGCCCTTTTCCTCCATACTTATAACAAACTCCCATTCCTTTCAGGCAAGTTCCAGGGTGTTTCTTCCTGCAGTTATCACATATGGGAAAATTCTTCTTTTCCCCTTCCCTTTATCCATTTTTTCCTCTTCCATCCTTTTCTTCTCTTGCTTCCCTTCAAAGCCATAGGACTCAGTACACTATTTACTTTTCTTATCAACACATGATATTATTTCGTCATATGATGATAATACATGGGAGACTATTTCTCTTATAAATTCTGGCTTAAGACCATGAAAGATATGATCCTTCTTTCTCTTTGGATCATGTGCATTGCTGGAGTTCTCATTCCTTCTATTGGGCGCCATTTCTAAACAATGTCATACACTAGATTAGTTTATGAATTACAATACCTAATCCCAAACTTGTAAAACACATAACATAAATTAAATAGTTAATGGATATAATCCATAATCATACAAATGTCACATTTTAGGAAGTATATACTCATAAACCCTTCATAATGGTTTGTAAAGAAAATGAGAATTATCCTAAGCATATCCCCCGGGAGTGTTGTAACCAAGACTGCAGCAAGGCCCGTTGTCGTGCACCAGTTCCCGTTCGAGTCTAGCTCAAAGCGGTGTTTTTGGGTTTTACCCCTAGGTATATCTATTCCAGAGCCACCTCTACCTGCTCGTATCCAGACAGGGATGTATTGATCAGAAAACTCACAAAATCTCTACAATACCAAAATTATAGGAAGTTCTTCTATACTAATCCTCAAAGTTCATCTTAGGTCTATGTGCTCTAATCAGAGTTTATCTAAATCTAGCTTCCAAGGTTTGTACTAAACTTCCTCTGATACCCACTGTAACTCCCCAACCCGAGATACTCAGAGTTGGTGTATTATTACATAACATTGGCATGATCACAAAAAAGATCATGTCTCTAAAGACCGATTAGTTTAGTAGCCTTGGAAACACTAGATATATTCATAAATTTTATATTACATCAATAAGTGAAAAACTACAACAATATATTGTCTTTATATCCCCTCATACTATCCTGTAGGTCATTCATAAAATACTTCTTCACATCCTGGGAAAAATAAAACATAGAAAAAGGGGTGAGCTCAAATGCCCAGTAAGGATAACAATATAGCGGAAACTTTCATAAATAAGAATAAACATTTAAGGCAATGTATAACTAAAACAAAAGCCTTTTAAACTTGAACTTCAACATAGTATGACAAAAATAAGATGAAATAATGCCATTTACTTATTCACATGGATATTCTACTAATCAAATAATCACATGCAATATCAATAAACCCTTTCATAATAATGGAATGCATAATGCCAGACTATCATAACCACATAGCAAATGCCTCGTGCCAAGACTACAAATAAGATTTTTCCAAGGCCTTGTGCCAAGGCACTAGTTTATCTCATGAGACCTACCGATGCATCGAGGATCTATAGTGGGCTCCACCCGTCACATATTAAGTCCAATGCATTCCCATATGAAAAGGTTCAAACATAACATAAACATTCGTATTAAAACTAGCATACGAAATGTAAATACTTCATCCATAAACCACGAATGGTATAAGAATAACACATCCACAGTCAAACACATCACAAAAACTTCAAAACAATATGGAAGTTTTGTATCGTAATAAATAAACTTAAAATCCATCAAATAAATTTGACATATATGAAATAAAAACTATTTTAGAGAAATATCTCTTTTTTTGAAATCATTTAAAAGTCACACATTTATTAAGGAAGTAATTTAAAAGAGATTTTTGAATCAAAGTGTCCCATACCACTTCGAAACTTTTGAAAATAAATATCATTTCAAAACATTAATGTCCACATAAATAAATCCTTAAAATCATTTTAAAAACATGAACATTAATTAAAAATATTTAGAAAGATAAATCTTTAAAACATTTAAAATTCTGATTTTGATAAAGTGTACCTTTCAGAAATTCTTAAAATATTCATTTTTAAATCATTTAAAAGTCACATAATTATAAAATAAAACATTTACTTTGAAAATATCCTTATAATCTTGTAAGGGAAGCTTTGAAAATTTTATAATTGCGGAAAATAGTCACACCCGCCGTATAAGTTAAAAAAACATTTTTACCTTAATTCTGTCGAAAAGGTTAAAAAGGACCTTGTTTGGAAAACGACAGAAAGATTCCTTTATAAACATCTTATAAAAAGTCAAACAAGGGTATAAATGACTTTAATCCATATTCTGTAAAATATTAAGAATGTTTTGAAATACACTTTCAAGAAACTTGGATGTGGATGATAAAGAGATCCTAGTAGATTATTACGTATAAACAACCTTGGATAATGAAGAGATTGTGAAATAAAACCTTACCTTGTACTTTTCCTTGGCTGGGGGTAGGTTAACCTCCTGTATAATGGTGAAATAATTGTTATTAAATTATACAATAATCATATACATTAATATGATATCATATATTATCTTTTAATATTGATTTGTTAAAAATATCTTAGTATTATCGTTGTTTCGGGTGTTAACTTACTCGTTTTATTTTATATGTTTTGTTACGTAAGCCGTGTTTGTCATGGATAGGTTTTATCTTAATCATATCCAGAATTATATCAAGTCCTTAGATACTATTATTAATCATAAAATGAGAATTAGACTTGAATAGATACGATGGAGAATGAATCTCATCGCGTTCGTGGAGACGGTACTCCGTACGTACGCACGAGCGACAATATCATTCTTTTGATATTAAAATAATATATAATTGGATGGTATATAATATATACAGAATCATTATCATGTTATATTTATTATTTACATGAATTACAAATCATTATTATACACATCCAAATAATAATATATTGAATGACAGTTACACCACGACGTGGAGACGATAAGTCGTACGTACGCACGTATGGTGACATGGCATTCAAAGGATGGATAGAATACTGAATATGGTTGTAACATATTTATAATAATATTATAGTATATAGTATATACTGGATTAATTATTTTATAATGGTAATAACAAAGAAAGAAGAAGTTAAGGAAGAAATGAATTTGAAAAAGGGTGGTGAAAACATTACCTCTTCTTCAGGTTCTTCCTTTTTGATTTGATCAAAAGGGCTCTTTAGGTTGGCTTTCTAATCAAACTAAGGCCTCTAGGTTGTAGTGAGGGATTTTTAGAGAGTATTTGGTCAGGTTTTGAACGAGCCAAAGGGATTTGGATGTGTGAATTAGTGAGAAGGGGGAGTTCCCTTTTATAAGAGGGTTGAGAGGCACCTTTGGAAAAGCTAAAAATATTATTTTATAATAAATTAATATTCGGTTTCTAATGGCTCCAAAGTTGATTATTTAAAGGTTAAGGTGGGGTGGGTTGAAAAATACTCAACCAATATAATTTAGAAAGGTTTGGGTAATTATATTAACCTTATCTTTAAGTACTAACTCTTAGTTAATTATTTTCACTTTTACAATGTCTCTTTGTATTTTTATATTACATGGTTAATAAACTTACTATATACATCCAAGAGACCCCCAAGTGGTCCATTAATGATACACCTATCATGATATAAGTCTCTTGGACGAACCTTAGATTTTTTGGAATTTAAAATCAATTAATAATATAATATTTATTTTAAACACTCTTTTATGTCAATTTTGACACTATTCAATAATTGATTTTTTTAAAAATCATAAAAGAATTATTACTTCTAAAAAAGTTAATTTAATGAATCCTAACATGTTATATTAACCTATTAAATTAGTGGTATTTATAAAAAGTCTCAAATTACATTTATTTGGGTATTTATAATATCAATTATTCTAATTTTTCATTAATTAGATAATTACTGCATCACCATTGTGTCATAAATAAATCAAATTATTTAATGTCTAAAAATTATAAATAAAATTCCATTATGTAGGAAATCCTTTTATCCTTTTAATGAATATTTACGATAGAATTTATCTTATGTATAACCATATATTAAAAATGTTTTAGTAAATAAACTTTGATTTTAACTCTTTGAACTCTTCTTTGAATTAAATAATAATTAATGTCCTAATCTAATACAAGTGGACCTAAATGATAATATTTTACTCCTAAGATTGGTTTTGGTCGAGTTACACTTGTCCAATAGAATTATGACATGTGTTAGGGTAATATTAATATCATTTTTACCCTTAATTACCCTATTTACTTTTAATCGTGGTAAATAAAAGTAAAAAGTTACTATTCACCAAAAATTATTTTCATCTCATTGAACCACATTTTACTCCTTGATATTAACCGTGTCTCTCAGATTTTTGAAATTCCACTCACAGAAGCGGTAAAATTCAGTTTTATGAAAAATTCGGTTTTTAACTACCACTTAGTGGTTTCACTATTCATCAAAAAATGAAAGTTTCTAGAAAAATACCAAAAATTAGGCCTAAGCTATATTTGATATTATGAATTCAAAAATGATGTCTATTTTACCAAATTCAGAACATATCATTTTCATTAATTAATTTAAAAATTACTTCCCGTCATCAAAACAAATATCGTGTTTTTAAGAGATAATAACTATCAAAAGATTGACACTTGTTTATATCTGGTTTAAATTTGAAATTACATCCAATGACCAACATTGTATTAAATGGTAAAAATATCTTCTAAATACACTTTAAAACCACTCAAATTAATAATTTATCATGATTAATTATTTCGATTAAAAAAGTTGTTTTTAATTAAAATTTAGTACTTTTCACTATTCATCAAAATATGAAAATTATCCGAAAAGTACCAAAATTTCACCCTAAGCTAATTTAGATATCATGAATCCAAAAATGAAGTCCATTTCGAAAGATAAAATTTATAAAATTTTAAAAATTAGGTATTACTATTCATAACAGCTAGTTTGATTGGTTGTGGTGTGTTAGAATCTCGAAGTTGCGTACAATGCACGCCATTGCATTATTCAAAGGGAAACGTACCGTGGAAGCTTGGGATGTTTCATTGTAAATTTTTGATGTCCCCATTCTAAAAAGTAAATTTATTTAGTCAAATTGAATATATAAAAGTTTAAAATATTGAATTTAAAAAGGGTTCACTATTAAAAGTTTGTAAAAGTGCAATACTGAAAATGAATTTGTTCTTACATTATGTCTAAGATACTCATAATATGGATTCTAAAATTATAATGATTATATAAAGTTTAAATTTTAGTTAATACTATTCGTAACCTCTTTTGAACGACTTGTTTAGTAAGTCATGGTGTGCTTGAACTCGGTTTTGCGTGTATTGCAAGTTATTGAATTATTTTGAAGAAATAACACACTATGAAATCTTGGGGTGTTACAATTCCTTTATTCAAATTCATCACCATATTTCATCCGATATCAATTAATTATGAGGATGTGTTGTGCATCATAATAGACACGGGAGTTCATCTTTATTCAAGGGGAAATAACAAAATCGTTGGGTGGAATAACATTTCAATATTAAGATGATTAATCAATTTTTTTTCATTATTGTCATGGTAATTGAAATTTCACTCAAAAGAGTCAACCCATGTAGCAAGACTTTGTCGATGACTCCCAGGATCAAAGACCTTAGGGCACCAAGTGAAGCCCACATACTCAGGCATCATCTTGAGTTAACTAAGTCAAAAATAAATTCAAATTACCACAAATAGAGATAAAATTTCTAACTTTGGGCCAAAAAACTATGGATTCATGACTCCCAAGTGTCGAAAGCCATGTATTAGGTCATTTCATTGATCTATGCACAAATTTATTGTTTTTTTTAATTTTTTATTGAATACTCATATTAAAAATAAATGATCACCAAAACTATTATATTTATTTGGGGGACATCATGAACTAAAATTAAATCCCCACTATCCAAAGGACGTGAGTTTTGATATCTTTTTTTCTATTTGGATAAAAATATAAATGATGAAATTTCACATTAGACAGCCACACTTTCCAAAATTTGTGCTCGTGAAATTATACATGGATTAAAATTAGAATCAGGGCATGCTAAATTATTTGATATTCAGTTTCAAAGTGTACAATGTGTATTATCATGTTCAAGGTTAAAGAAAAATTTACTTCCACACATTTTTTATGCACAAGAAATTAATTAACTTTTTTCATTCTGTTCACCCCACAACTTAGAATAACACTGCCCCCAGTGTTTAAAGAAAATAAAATTAAGAAGGGGGTAGAGGTAGATGACATGAATTATAAAAGGAATTTTCAATGTGAGTATCATGGAATGAAGTCACTTGGTGTTTGAAGTTGAAGTTCTTTCTACTCCAATGTATTCCTTTGATATCCATGGCACTTGCAGAGTTCCCTAGTGGAAAAAGGGAAAAACAAGCAAACAAAAAAACAATATATATATATATATATATATTCATAAAATAAAAAAAAAGTAAAATATAATTATATATACAAAAATTATAGAATAAGGAAGCACTATAAGTCATAGGTTAGTGGTAAGCACGCACCCATGTCTCCTTTAGGTCCTAGTTTCGAGTCCCTAAAGCTTCACCGATTGTGACAGTATTTCCCCATAACCTACGATGTGTCCTTTGATTTTTTTAAATTATTTTTTTATATTTTTATTTTAACCTATAAACACATAAAAATAAAATGAACTAATTATACATTATCTTCTTTTTAAATTTATGGGTAAGGTATTTCTCAAGGATCACACCACGTGACATAGATAAATATGGCGCTCCCCTTTCATACCCATCCATACTCATAATAGAATAATAGGTCAACAGTCTATTTTTTTATTTTTTTTAATATCAAAATGATTCATTGATCTTATTGGAAAAATAAAGATGATTCAAAAAGATTTGAAATATGAAAACCACGGGTTGCCTCTCATGTAGCGCATTTTTTTAACATCATTAGCCTGACTTGGATCCTAAATCTATTGATTTTTTCCTGGTTCATAGGTTGGATTAGTGAACTCAACCTCTATTTTCTATTTATTGAATGATTCAATGAATGGTTTTAACCTATGACCATTAACCTTAAAAATGTGACCACTTGTGGGATTCTGAATCTCTACTTCCCCATGGGGGTACACATGATGAACTATGAAAGGACCTGACCATCTAGACATTAACTTTCCCAGGTGTAAATGATGTTTTGAACTATACAAGAGCATGAATTTTCCCAGTTCAAAATGTTTGACTTTGATATTCCTAGATTTGTAGGCTTGAACTCTAGATTTATTTATCCTTGAATTTCATAAGCCTCCATCCTAAGATTCTCAAGTTCATTAAGATCTAATTTCCTCTTAGCTTCGGCCAAAGAAATCTCAAAATTCATTTTTTTGATTGCCCAAAATTCCTTATGCTCAATCTCAACAGGTAAAAGGAATACTTTTACAAAGAACAACCTATATGGTGATGTTCCTATGATGGTTTTGAATATTGTATTATATTCCCAAAGGGATTCTAAGAGTTTCTCGGACCAATCTTTCCTAAATAGATTGATAGTTTTTTCAAGAATTTGCTTAATCTTCATATTCGCTAACTCAGCTTGACCCTTGGTTTGACGATGGTATGTAGTGGAAACTTTATGATAAATACCATACTTACACATGAGTGAAGAGAATGGGTGGTTGCAGAAATGGGTTCCTCAGTCACTGATTATAGCCCTAGGAATTCCAAATCGAGAAAATATGTGCTCTTTTAGAAATCGGATCACAACATGATGGTCATTGGACTTGGTTAGAATGGACTCGATCCATTTCGAGACATAATCAACAGCTAAGTGGATGTATAGGTATCCACTAGAGTTTGGGAAGGGTCCCATTAAATCAATTCCCCAACAACCAAATATTTCAATGATAAGAATGGGAGTTAGGGGCATTTGATTCTTTTTGGTAAGGGATCCTAATTGTTGACATTGAAGACAACTTTAGCAGAATTGGTAGGAATATTTAGTGAGGTTAAGCCATTAGAAACCACTTTGTGGGACCATTTTAGTGGTTTCCCTTGTGGAAAAGTGGCCTCAACATGCCTCTGTATGGCATAATCTTAGAATGGAATCTTGCTCAGACTCAGGAACACATCTCATAATGATTTGATCAGGACAAAACTTGAAGAGGTAAGGATCATCAAACACATAGTGTTTGACATCAGAAAGGAATTTCACCTTAGATTGGGTCCTAAGAAATTTTGGAATGTCACCCGTAACCAATAGGTTTGTTATGTCAGCATACCATCGGAAATCACTCACAAAATAGAGGTGCTTATCAAAAAATGAATCAGACATAAAAAGGTGATGTGAGTTGTCTTTGAATTCCTTCCTAGAGAGGTGATAAACTACAACATTTTCAACACCCTTTTTATCCTTAATGCTTTAATCAAATACTTTAAGAATAAGGACCCGCCTAATCAATCTAGACTTGGAATCTTGTTTTGGGAAAAGGTATTTTAGGGATGAATTTTCAGTGAAGACAATGATGGGTGATCCTAAAAGATAGGAACTAAATTTCTCTAAAGTAAAGAAAGTAGCAAGCAACTCTTTCTCAGTGGTGGTGTAGGTGATTTGTGCATCATTTAGGGATTTGCTTGCATAAGCAATGAAACATGGAGTTTTCCCACACCATTGACCAAATGCTACTCCAATAGTGAATTCACTCTCATCACACATGAATTCGAATAGAAGTTTCCAATTTAGAGCTTGCATGATAGGTGGAGAGATAAGATCTAACTTGTGGGTAGAGAATTATTCCTAACATCTTTCTATCCATAAAAATGGAGCGTCTTTCACTAAAAGAGCACAAAGTGGTCGAGAAATACAGCTAAAATTTCTAATGAACCTTTTATAGAATCATGCATGTCCTAAGAAAGACCTCACTTCCTTAATAGTTTTAGGATAGTGAAGGTGAAAAATGATGTCAACCTTATCTTTATCAACTTCAATCCCTATACCAGACACTAGATGGCCTTGAACAAGTCCTTCCTTTACCATGAAATGTCATTTTTTCCAATTTTGGATGAGATTATTATCCTTGAATCTTGACAAAACTCTTTCAATATTCAGAAGGAATCCCTCAAAAGTATCCCCAAAGATAGAGAAGTCATCCATTAATACCTATAAACAATCTCCTACCATGTCTGAGAAGATTCCCATCATGCACCGCTGGAAGGTACTAGGGGCATTACATAACCCAAAGGGCATGCATTTAAAGGCAAAAGTGCCAAACAGACAAGTGAAGGTTGCTTTCCATTGATCCTCTAAGGATACCTTGATTTTATAACACCCTTATAATCCATCTAGGAAGCAATAGAATTGATTACATGCCCCTCACTCGAGGAATTGATCAATAATAGGCAAAAAGAAATGGTCTTTCTTAGTACAAGAGTGAAGATTAGTATAGTCAATACAGACTCTCCATCCACTACTGACCCTTGTGGGGAGAAGGTCACCATCCTCATTGGTGGTCACAATAATTCCAACTTTCTTTGGGACAACTTTAATTGGACTTACCCACTCACTCTCATCCATGGGGTAGATGATACCCACTTTGAAAAACATAAGAAGTTCTTTCCTTACCACATCCATAAGATTTGGATTGAGTCTCCTTTGAGGTTGAAGACATGGTTTGGATTCAGATTCAAGAACAATTATATGAGTTCCAATGATTGGTCTAATCCCAGGAATATCAGAAAGGGTCCATCAAATTTCTTTCTTATGCTTTCTTAGGACACCCAGAAGCATCATCTATTGATTGGATTCAAGAGAGGAATAAATGAAAATATGAAAGGCATGATTGTCCCCTAAGAACTCATACTTGAGTGATGAAGGTAGGACCTTAAATTTGAGACCAGATTGGTTATCACTTTCCAAGGAAAGATGGGATTTTGTATTGATCTTGGTTTCTTTATCCAGATTTATTGATAGAATTAGTTCCTTGTGAACATAATTTTTATCCACTAAATTAGCCAGAGCAGTGTCATGAATGGGTATGGACCCAATTTTATTGATTACAACCACGGTATCATTGATTAGTGATTCTAAAAAATCATCAATAGAGCTATCTGAAAGAGATTCAAGCCAATGATACAAATTTCCTTCCTGTGAACTAAGATAATTGATCTCTTCTTGACTTAAACATCTTTCATTGATCCCTTGATGTTCCTTGAGTTCACTATGAGCACTACCAATCCAATTAATCTCATTTATCTCTTCACCATCCCCAATTTTATAGTTTTCATTTTAGATGTTCAAGTCTAGACTCATGTTTCCAAAGGTGATGGTCATGTTCCAATTTCAAACTCAGATGACAGTGTTAATTGTTGAAATGAAGGGACAACCAAGGATGATTGAGGTTTTCTCCCTAGGACCTAATCTTGGGTGATTGTTAAGAACAATGAAGCCATCTGGGTAAATGAAATTTTCAACTTTCACCAAAACATCATTTAATATCCCCTTTGGAACTCAGACACTATGATCAACAATTTGAAGAGTGACAGATGTGGGTTGGAGTTCTTTGAGCCCTAACTGACAATACATGGAATAAGGAATGAGGTTCACACTAGCTCCCATATCATAAATGGCTTTGAAAAATTTGTTCTCTCTTAACTCAACATTGATGTATGGACATCCTGGATCTTCCAACTTTGGAGGAATGGTCCCATGAATGGTGGTACTCACATCAGTATCCAAAGGACTAGGTTTTATGTGAAAATTTCATTTTAAAAGTGAAAAAGTACATAAGTTACTTTTAGTAGGAAGGAATGGTTTGGATTGCATTGTGAAGTGGAATGTTCAACTTAACTAGAGAGAAGATTTCCCTCAAAGTTTCATTCAGTTTTGGTTTAGTTTTTCCTCTCACGCATTGAGGAAAGGGAGCATGTTGTTTTATTTTTTATTGAGGTTGTAGTTACTTAACATTATCATTGAGGTTTTTAGAATCTATGGGTGGTTCTTCATCATTTTCATGAATTTTTTGATGCTTTAAATGGTTCTAGAATGGCTTGTTCAGGTTTCTCAATGGATTTCCCACTTCTTAAACAGTTACTACTTTGAGTTGTTCATGAGAGGTTTGTGTGTAATTGGATTATCCAATTAAAGTTCAGGATGGTACCTACTAAGTAGGCATGGGTGCCTTACTAGTTTTAATGGTTTATAGTTCATGTTTAAGGGATGAGAATTTTGAGTTCATTTTCTCTATATGTTTACACAACTGCTCAAGGATCGGAAGAGGGATAGATTGAGTAGGGGATTATGCTTGTTGGTTTATCCTAGGAGGATACTTTGGTTGTTGGATTGGTTGTTACATGGGTTGCTGGATGGGATGTTGGTATAGGATTGGTTGTGGTTGGAACTGGTTATGGTTTTGAAAAAAAATTGGTGGGTAAGGGTTTGGTCCTTGTGGCTGGCTAGGTTGTTGGTTGGGTTGTTGGTTATCTTTCTAATGGAATCCAATATGGTCATTGTACCTTGGATTGAAAGTGTTTTGGTACTATGGATTTTGAAATTTTAGAGCATTGACCTCTGTTTGAGGTCATCCTAGAAGAACATATTTAATGGAAGGGATGGTTTGTAATTTGTTAGTCTTGTGTTCATGTTTGTCACAAATTGTGCAAATAGGGTCAACAGTTTGAATTTCATGGACCTTCCTAAGATCAGTCTTCTCGAAATTCCTAGTGAGTGCAGCAAGTTTCACCCTAAGGCTTTCCTCCTCCCTAAGTGTGTGAATTACACCAGATTTGGGAGGCTTCTCATAGTAATGTGATGTTCCCCATGTTTGATTTTGTTCAGCATGGATTTCTAGATACTCTTAAGCATCATTTGGGGCTTTGTTTTTGAAAGTTCTATTACACATCATGTCAACAAATTGTTTGTTCCTTGGACCCAACCCTTCATTGAAAATTCAAACATGTTTTGGGATTAAAAATCCATGGTGAGGTACCATGTTGAGTGTGTCTTTGAACCTTTCCCCTGTTTCATAAAATGACTCTCCCTCTTTTTCAAAAAAAATTTGGAATCTCTTTTTAAGTGCAATTGTTTTGTGGTGGGGAAAGTATTTTTTGTATAATTATCTTTGTAATTGGTCCCAAGATTTGATGGATGATGGTCTCAAATTTTTTATCCAATTTTTATCTTGATACTTTAATTAAAAACGAAATATCCTCATCTTAGTTGATTCTAGTTTATATGGGGGACACATGGTTTCTATAATGTCATTGAACTCCTTAACATGAAGGTAGGGCATCTTGGACTCCATTCCATGGAATGTGGGAAGGTGGTTTAGGACATTGGGTTTAAAGATGTAGTTATAATATCCTAGGGAATTATGTCTAATTCATGGGCGGGAATTGGTCTAGGTAGGTGTGAGATAGTCATTCATGGTTTGATCGACAACCTTCCCTAAGTTTAGGAATGCTTCATTTGAATTTCCATTTTGATTCCCACTTGGGTTTATGAGTTGGTTTCTTTGAAGACCTTCCATTTAAATGGGCTCAATTTTTTACTCTAGAGTATTAGGAAGATTACAATCTAATGGAAATAGTTCCCTTGGTTTAATTGACTCCCCAACCCCAGAACTATCTACCATAACTAGATGGTTTGATTGGTCACAAGTGTAGGCAGGAATGCGCCAAAAGATAAAATACAAGAAAGGGAAGAAATAAGAGAGTTTGGATGAGAAAAGAAGAAATGGGGGAGAATAGAATGGGTGTTGATATTACTTACTTGGGTCCCCAGAAATGGCCCCAAAATTTGGTATCGCCAAAATTTACCCATGATTTTATGTTTAAGCTGTCGCTTGTAGTTTAGCTTGGGTTGTCGAATCCTCATAGACCTAAGAAGTAACCTCCATACACATACATCCTATGGATTGTTTTTGGATATAAAGTGGCCAAATTGGGTTGATTTTATATGGTATTAAATTAATTATAAGTTACTTAAGTGAATTCAAATTAAAATAATGAGTTGACCCTAGGTTATCACTTTGGGGTGGATTGGATGAAATTATTTTTTTAACAGTTTCAACTTCTTACATTCAAGATATGTTTGTTCAAGAAGATCAAAAAAATTCATCACTTACTGTTTTAATACCAACAAACCATAATAATAATCACCTATACACTTGGAGGATAAAATTTAGGAGCACTCCAAGGTAAAGGTTCATATTAGCACTTGAAGTATGTGGCCTTAAAATTCAACAAGGACGAAGAAGTTTCAAAATCATCAAATAAAAATATAAATTAAAAGAGGTGATTAAAAATTAATGGGGGTGATAAATAAAATCCAATCCATCCAATTTCTACTCCATTGAATCAACCCATAATTTTGTTATCCCTCCATTGATTATATGGTTTCAATGGAAGTGGAAAGTAGACTCATGAAGGAGGAAATGGAGAAGTAAAATACAATGAAATAACGATCACTCCACTGTTGTGTGATAATTTCACAAGGTCTGGTGTGAATAAATTCACACCTAGAACCAAAAATAACAAATTGATATAAATAACAATATAATAATATGAGAATAATAACTTTTATTAAAAAGATAAAGTGAATTGAACAACTTACATGTCAAAGAAAAACATGAGACAACAAAATCGCAGCATAACATTACAATTAAAGAGAGCTCAAAAATATCCATAAATCCTCCAACACCACTACCATAAATAAGAATTTTGGGATCCTTGGGTCAATCCTTCAATAGTTAAAGTCATCCAACTTGAGTATGGTAGGCTTAGGGTGGTCAAAAACTCATGGAACTTAGACTTTTCCACTCTTGAACCGAGGAGGCTGCCAGCTTGCATCCACCTAACAGACGCATCTAAATGTCCTTCTAGATGGAAGAATTAGAGTGGGACATAGAAGGAAAAAATTGTATCTCCTGATGTTTCCTAAACGACTGTAAAATTTCATCCCAAATGGAAGTTTTTTTTATATTATTTAAATGGTTGTCTTCTTTTCTCAACTATAGAATCTGGCTCGGAATTTTATATCCAACTTGGGCCGCCTATAACTCTATTCAAAAATTAGAATTAACTTTGTGCGCTGTTTAATTAAATGTTCCCCATGATGTCTTCTATCTTTAGTTTAATTTTCATAATTATTGGGCTTGTATATTGGCCTCTATAGTAGTTTTATTGGTCTTCTTTCCAGTTCACTTCACCCAGAATGTTGTTTGTTCAAGGCCAACTTTGGTGGTCTTCCAGTATAAATCTTCAAGTAATCTAAAAGTATGAATTATTACCAATGTAATTAGAAAGCTGAAAATTTAATATTAAAATAAAATCAAGATCATTGGGTACTTTAAATGATGTTAAAAAATATACCATGTAATAGTGTATTTTAAGAAGGAATTACAATTATAATATGAAATAATGTCCAAAGTGTAAAATGCACTAAAATTGTGATTATAAATAATAAGTCACATGAATATTGTATATATTAATAATGAATATTAGCCTCATTCAGTGTCTAATTAGTCACCTCCACCCCAAGGGCCGCACAAGGAGTCCCTACTCCCCACTGCCATAATGACTTCTTTGGGATACTCTCCTCGAAATGATCCTTTAACTCAATCCCCTATGCTTAAGAGGTAGGGGATTCATTAGTAATTCTGGTAGAACCCACCACCCAGGAGCCACCAAGGAGTTCTCCCACTATACTGTGTCAACACTGCTAGAAATCGGTCCTTCAGGCCAAAGAATAGGTGGACCATTCTCCTGTTATTCCATCCCCAGTACAACTCACTTGATGCCAACATCAGGCCCAAACTCAGAAGGATGGCTATCATAGGGAATCGTCTTCAATAGCTCTTATGCACCTTTCCACCCCTGACGTACTATTCCAATTCCCTACTACTACAGATAAATGACTCCTTGACACCCAGTCTGTATCAAGCCCTCAAATACCTCATGGGGGAGTTAAGTTGATTACCTTAGCCATAGGTGTCCCCAATAGCCATTATGGGTCAACTCGTGATGATGAGACTCAACACGAAGGACCTCCCATGCAGTCACCTTCCATAGTGGAGGTCCTCTCCACACTCTCACATAATATGGAGGTCCTCCCCTATTACTAGCGTCAACCAAAGAAAAGGTCCTCCCAACCTCATCGAAGTCCAGTATAGAGGTCCTCCCCATACTTATGGTTCTAGATATAGAGATCATCCCCATGTCTCTGACTAGCTATGAAAACGTCCTACTCACATCATCCCATGCTCTAATAGAGGTCCTCCCCACTCCAGCACTAATCAAAGTGGAAGTCCTCCCCGCTCAACCAAAAATATACATGGAGGTCCTCACCATGTCCTTTATGACTCTAGAAGAGGTCCTCCCTCCTACATCAACAACCAACTATGGAAAGGTCCTTATTATGGTTCCCACATCCAAAGTAGAGATCATCCCCACTCCAATGATATCTGATACAGAGTTCTTCCATGTATCCCAAAAAATAAAAGAAGAGGTCCTCCCCATGCAATCAACTAGTAGTTGTAAGGTCCTCCTTATTCTAAAAAAATTACCTTACCTGAAAAACAATCCCAAGGCAAAAGGTTGAACCATCATCGCTGAAATAATAACTCCAGGATGTGCTAAGTTGTTGTGAATCCCATTCACTTCTTTGATTCAAAAGTCGAATGGGACACAATAATGGATCCTTCCCCCAAGTCTTCTAATTCAGAGTCTGAGGCAGGAGCCAGGCGGGTAAAGCTCATAATCCCAAAAGGTGAGATGCACCAAATCTCTAAATCCCCTTGAAGATATATATAGGTGGAGGAAGATTTGGATCCCTTCTAGGGTCTCATAATGCAAATATATATGTTATCACCAGCTTCATCCTCTAACTCTACATGAGATCACATAGATTATTTATGGGATATGATAGATCGTGACACAACTAAAAAATGGCTTATTGCGACGAGGTCCTGTTGAAAAGAACCCATTATAGAAAATGGTGTCACAAATATTGCCTTTTGTGATGGTCCATTGCAAAAAGTTATTATTTGCGAAGAGAAGTGGCACCGTCGCAAAAAAATAGGTGATTTTTTTAAAACTCTATTGCGATGGGTTGACCATCCATCACAAATAGTTTCTCATTTTTTACTTTTTTTATGACAGACCGTCGCAAATACTACTAAAAATATAAAAAAATAAACCCTTCTGTGACGGGCCCATCGCAAATACTTGAAAAAGTAAAAAGAAATAAATAAAATAATATTAATAATAAAATATTATTAATATAAATGAAATCATAATATTAATATTAATACAATAAAATTATTTATAAAATAATAATAATATATTAATATAAATAAAATAATAATATTATTATTATTAATTTTCATAAAATAAAAATATTTATAAAATAATTAAATAACATAATAATATTATTATTAATATTAATGAAATAATAATATTAATATTACAAATATAATAAAAACCTGATTATTCACAAAAATATTATGAAATATTAATTAATAAAATAAAAAGTCAAATAAAAAATTAAATAAATAATAAAAACTGTAATATTTGAGACAATATAAAAAACACACTATTTATAACATTAAATAGTTAATATTACAAAAAAATGCATTCAAATGTTACATTATAAAATAAAAATACATCACTAAGGGGGAGGGTCGTCTGGAGGAGCTGGAGGAGATGGTGGAGGGAACTTCATACCTAAATTGTGAGTCAGACATCGCATGTACTCCATCTTCTTCTGCTCCTGCTAATGTTGCCATCGACACATCTCATCCTTAATCTCCTACTATTGAAGATGTTACTGTTATAGGAACTCTTCTTGTTGTTGTTGTTTTTACTTCCACTAACGCATCTCATCATTCTCCCTATGCATAGTCCCTATAAGTTCACTCTAATCTCACAGCAGCTCCTGACATTGTGCATGAGATGACGATGACTCTTCGTGAGAACCTCTCGAGCTAGACACTGACATCAAAGAGGTGCCATAAAAACCCCTAGGGGTTAATCGAGAGTCGATACCAATAACTCATCCTTTCTTGAAGGCATACTGGTTTTCCATCATCCATGCTTCCTAGTCAAATCGGGGGGCACTGGTCTGACGATCGGTCTCGGCCTGACTCTCAACATGTGTCTGAGATGTCGTAGCCTCATATGAATCCTTCAATTTCAATTTAAAATTAAAATACTTAAAATATTATTTATAGTTAAATTTAAAACTCAAAAAGAAATTACGCAGACCACAATCTGACGCTGGTGAGCACCTCTAATCGCTCTAGTGGGTGGATCATTGTACATTCTCTTAGAAACATTTTACTCTGTAATATCGGGTTGTGTGACTTCCTATATGAATATAAAATAAACTATTTACATTGAAAGTTATATACAATATTTAAAAAAATTACATACCATATGTTCCCTATGTGTACTGAATGTATGACTACCAGCTCGATGTGTCACCTCCTGTCTCCCTAGATTTTTCCAACCTACTAATGATCTACTCTGAAACCACCTACTCAACCAGTGTGTACATAATCCATCTCAAACCTGAGATGAAATATAATCAGGTTGTTTTACATGACATGTCTCATCAAACTCCTTCACTCTTACTTTCTCCATTTTTTTCCTTTTCAAATTATGCAAAAATTGAGTGCAATGCAGATGCATATCTCCCTGTCATGCCTTCCAGATAGCCTCACGCATGTTCTCATTAATGGGATACCATAAACCCTACAAATAATTTGATATATCAAGTTATTAATTAAATTAATTTCAAAATAAATATTATTTATTTACGTACCATCCAATGCTCAAACACGTACTTCTAAACATCAACATGAATCTGATCCCATGACACCCATGCATTAGAAAAATAATTGCGCAATATAGTGCTCCCCTATCCAACAGCTATATGTGTAAAGATTTGAAAAAAAAAGAACAATTAATCAAAAAATTAGAATATAAATAAATTAATGAAAAATAACTAAAATACACAGTTAAACATACATCTTCGTGTGTAGATCAAACCCAAGATGTGGACGACGCTCTAGGATAGGGTCAGGAATCATCAGTCGGGAAAGACCACACCCCCTCTGAGTGCCCCCTGAACCACCAACATTCTAAGGGTCGAATGATCTGACCACCTTCTCATCCAAAGGTATATTAGACTCCTGTAACAAATGATATTGATCATCATCCATCTGAAACACGAAATTATTGTTATTAGAAAATAGTTAAAAACAACTATTATATATAGATATATAATATATATGATTATAACTTGAATTTAACTATGTCAATGTCCATCTTCATCCTCATATTCATAGTTGTTGATGTCAATATCTTAATCTTCCTCCCCAAAATCATTAATTTACATATTAGTTTCAGTTTTATCATCTCTTATCATTTAAAATTTAGTTGTAACATTATTAACATCATCATCACCATAAGCCCTTAATCATGGTGTGTCATCAATGATATTTAGGTCTATTTGTGTAAAAGATGGATTCATAGTAGTCTCTTAAAAAATTTCAATTCCTTTAACTTCAGCGGAACTACATTCACTTTCAGTAAACTAATTCTCTTAAATTTAATTTTTATTATTCCCTACCAATCACTCAACTCCCTTGAAGTAACACAGTAATTTTCATAATAAATTCGATGTGCATGATGAGCCAATAAAAATGGTTAATTTACTACAAGAAGACTTTTATATTTAATATCAATGATTCCATGGATCAGATGAACATGCAAGCCTCTCTCAGTATCCAACCACTAATATTTAAACATCATTAAGTAATGTTATCCCAGATAACACAATTTAATTATTTCTTCCAACATGTATTAAAAGTCAACTTTTGTTTCTCTATGATGAGATACTATCATGAAAACACCATTATTCATTGTTTTTTTATTCCCCATATGCATGTGTATGAAATCTAAAACTATTCACCACATATGATTTATAAGATTTAACCATTTTCGATTGTGGGTTACTCAATATAGACAATCGATTATCAATTTTATCAGTATCTTGAGATACTTGAAAAGTTGTAAAAAATAGCACTATAACAAGTATTAAATTGATTTTTTATGTGAAATGAAAAAAATATGTTACTAGTTTTTGAAATTAGTAGGAATTTTTTTTGACGATGTTCTTCAAGAGAATCTACTATAATTTGTGGAAAATATTTCTTAATATGATTATCATATAACTTAAAAATAAAATAATATTAATGTATTGTTATAAAAATTATATAATTAGTGAAAGGAGAACTTACAATAAAAATGGAGTAATTTCTTCATAATTGAGAAGAATATAAGTACGAGCTCTATGATGTTCTCCATCTAAAAGTCATCATTCATGAACTCCACCGAATCCAAGTTCAGGCTGATTGAAAACAGATAATTGATTTCTCATGTCATTGTCAACATTTCCCTCATTATGGATCATGCAGTTTTATTTTGAGAGATATTCATATTGAAAGTAATGAGAGCAGGAAAAAGAAATTTCCACTTAAAAATAAGCTTCTGCAATTCAACCTTCAAACTGATTCTTTGTTACGTACTTTTTTTTCAATTTCTGCATGCATATCTCAAATAAGTACATCCATTAGAACTGTACCAGACCTCCACATTTTGTTTAATGCAAAAAATTTAATATAAAATGTTTTATTGAGACAAACAAAAATGGTGAGATGATTTTTTACAGTTTACATAAAATTAAAATGAAATCATCTTGCATTTTTCTTACGACGTCATAGTCTGTTGTAGATGTAAAAATGCCTCGAAAAAAAATATGATATGTCTGTTATTTCATCCCAAATCATAGTATTTATCAAACCTCTTAATCCAATTGGCAGAAGACTTTCCATTAAAACATGATAGTCATGACTTTTCAATTCGATAATATGACCATTTCTGACACATCTACCCAAATTAGAAGCATAACCATCTAGAAGTCTCAAATCTTTAATACATTGAAAAAATAATAAATGAATATCTTTGGACAATTTATAAGCTACTTTTGGCTTCATTAACTTTTGTGATATGATATTTTCAAACAGTTCAAGTTTTGGTCGCTTGCAAATTTGGACAAGATCTAATCGTGTCTTTACATTATCTTTGGTCTTACCTGGAGTATCTAAAACTGTATGAAATAAATTATCAAAATAGTTCTTATCAATATGCATAACATCTAACATGTGACAGACCAAAAAATTATACCAATATGGAAAATCCTGAAAAATACTTTTTTTAATCCAATTATGCTCTTTTCTAAACCCATTAATTTTCTGCTGGTTTATTGTTGGTCCAAATGTGATGGTAGGTAATGAAGAGGAAATTGATTTTAAATCTATACCTGATATCACTGCTGGAGGCCTATCTTTTTCTACTTTTCCTTTTCTGAAATGATATTTTTTTCTTCAAAAAGGAAGATCAGTTGGAAGAAATCTGTGATGATAGTCGAAAAACCAAAGTTTTTTTTCCATTAATGAGCATAACACTTTTTTGTCTCTCATACAGTATGGACATGATTTTAGAAAATGTTTAATTCATCTAGATAAAATATCATATATTGGGAAGTCACTGATTGTTAACATCAATGCAGCTTTTAGTATAAATTTTTGTTTCACAGCAACATCATATGTATTGACACCATTACTCCACAGTGAATTTAACTCATTAATCAATGGTTTCAAATAAACATCGACATTATTTTTCAGATGACCTGTAATTAATAAGTTTAAAAAGATATATGGATCCTTCATCAACATCCATAGAGGTAAATTATACAGAGTTATAAAGATAGTCCAACATGAATACTGACTAACGTAAGAACTAAATGGATAGAAATTGTTAGTAGAAAGACCCAATCATGTGTTTCGGTCTTCTAAATAAAAATATGGATGCACTTGGTCAAAATTTTTCCATGAATCACCATTAGAGGGATGATTTAAGCTTTTACTGGTTGAAATGATGGTTTTGTTCCATGACATCAATGATGCTGTGTTTTGAGACATAAATAAATGTTGTAATCTAGGTGTGAGTGGGAAATATCACAATTGTTTTATTGGAACAAATCCAGACTTCTCTGGTTGATCTTCTTTATACCTTGATTTTCCACATCTTTGAAAACTATCCAACAACTCATTTTCACCATAATATAAGATGTATTCATCTAAAAATGCATGAATCTTTTGATAACCAAGACCCAGATTACGAAAAAGACTTTTACTCTCATAGAAATTTATAGGCAACACATTTCCTTCAGGTAACAGTGATTTTAACAAAGAGAATATCTGATCAAAACAACTATTTAACATTCCATTATCTAATTTAATAACCATAAATTTAGCAAATGATTCAAACTTTCTCGTCATGCAACCAAGATATAAGGCATCCTCAGTGAACCTCAACAACACATATAAATGAAATGGTTCCAACTCAGGAGTTAAATCAATATCATCCTGAGTTTTAGTTTGTTGAAAAGAAAAACCAACCACATAATTAATAAACATTGAAACTGTGCTGGATCCAGAACCAAATTATTAGTATCTTCTCTGGAACTGCGTTCACCGTGTTGATACGAAAAAACATAATCTGTTTGAAAACCAAAATGCAATAAATGACCACAAACATTTTCAAATGTGTCATACGTCCTCAAAGCACATTTTTTTACAAGGACACTTACTTTTCCCTTCAGAAATGAATTTTGGTTATCATGATTCAAATGATAAAAAATCTTAAACACCTTCAATATATATAAGATTTAAACTAGAACCCTTTGGATTCATGGGCTGATTTATCCAAGAACGATCATCTAATAATGATTTCTTTCGACTTCCTTGTTCTATATTTTTATAAAAAATATGAAATAATTAATTATTTTGTATAATTAGATATAAAATAAACACTATCCAAAAAATATAAGATAATTAAATTCTATTTTCTATTAATTTATAATAATTTCTATTATTTTATAGTTATTTATACTATATTTAATATTTTATACTAATATAAACTCATTTATTAAAAAATTATACTAATTACCACCAATTATTATTAATTATAGGTATGTTGTACAAATTATTGTTAATTAACGGCAGCACAATTTCCAACGGATTGGAGACAACCCTTTTTCCCGATGAATCATCCCCTTGCAACTTTTTATGACTAAAATCACTATGAAAAGTCTTCTCTGGTGTACGAATATCCATTTTTGTATGCATGCGGATGGAGAGTAAGGAGGCCTCTTCACGCAGCTCTCCATGCCCATGCATATGAAAATTGATATTCGTACGTCGAAACATACTTTTCATAGTGATTTCAGTCATAGAAGTTCTAAGGAGATGAGTCGCCGGGCAAAAGAGCCTCTTTTGTTTGACGGCTCACCTCTTTGCAACTTTCTCTGACATAAATCACTATGAAAACTATGCTCTAACGTATGTCCGAGCAAATTTTTTGTTCTAGTTTCAGTGAGAGAAAGTTGCAAGGAGATGAGACGTCGATGAAAAGGAATGCCGCAAATCTGCTGGAAATTGTACTAGTTTATCAATGTACTCGAATTTATTCTAATTTATTACCAATTAATCCATATTATTACCAATTAATCCTAATTTTCACTAATTATTACTAATTCTTACAAATTGTTACTAATTTATCCTAATTATTACTAATTATTAATAATTGTTACTAATTGTTACTAATTGTTACCAATTGTTACTAATAAATCCTAATTAATCCTAATTATTACAAATTAATCCTAATTATTACTAATTATTCCTAATTATTATAAATTAATCCTAATTATTGCTAATTACTCTTAATTATTAATAATTAATCCCAATTATTACTAATTATTCCTAATTATTACTAATTAAATCCTAATTATTTATAATTATTAATAATTAATCCTAATTATTACTAATTAATCCTAATTATTACTAATTAATCCTAATTATTGTCAATTAATCCTAATTATTACTAATTATTATAATTTTTACTCATTATTGATAATTATTACAAATTAATCCAAATTATTACTAATTAATCCTAATTATTGACAATTATTACTAATTATTACTAAATATTTCTAATTCTTACAAATTATTTCTAATTATTACAAACTATTTCTAATTATAACAAATTATTACAAATTATTACAAATTATTACAAATTATTTCGAATTATTACAAATTATTACAATTTATTACAATTTATTACTAATAATTACAATTTATTAATAATTATTACAATTTATTACTAATTATTACTAATTATTACCATTTAATACTAATTATTAATAATTATTTCTAATTATTACAGCTTATTACTAATTATTACCTTTAATTAGTAATTATTACAATTTATTACTATTTGTTAGAATTTATTACTAATTATCACTAATTACTACTAATTATTACTAATTATTACCATTTAATACCATTTCTTACTAATTATTACTAACTATAACTAATTATTACAGTTTATTACTGAATATTATAATTTATTACTAATTATTACAATTTATTACTAATTATTTCTAATTGTTACTAATTATTACTAATTGTTACTAATTGTTACTCATTAATCCAAATTAATCCTAATTATTACAAATTAATCCTAATTATTACTATTTATTCCTAATTATTACAAATTAATCCTAATTATTACTAATTATTCTTAGTTATTATTAATCAATCCTAATTATTACTAATTATTACTAATTAATCCTAATTATTAATAATTAATTCTAATTATTACTAATTAATCCTAATTAATTCAAATTAATACTAATTGTTACTAATTAATCCTAATTACTACTAATTATTACAATTTTTTACTCATTATTACAAATTATTACAATTTATTACTAATAATTGATAATTATTACTGATTAATCCTAATTATTTCTAATTAATCCTAATTATTACTAATTAGTCCTAATTATTGATAATTATTACTAATTATTACTAAATTTTCCTAATTATTATGAATAATTTTTTATTATAATAGATTATTACTAATTATTACAAATTATTACTAATTATTACAAATTATTACAAACTATTAATAATTATTACAAATTATTACAAATTATTACTAATTATTGTAATTTATTACTAATTATTACTAGTTATTACTAATTATTACAATTTATTACTAATTATCAAAAATTACTAAAAAATATTACAAGTTATTACAAATTATTACGAATTATTACCATTTATTACTAATCAATACAAATTATTACAATTTATTACTAATTATTACAATTTCTTACCATTTATTACAATTTATTACAATTTATTACAATTTATTACTAAATATTACTAATTGTTACTAATTATTACAGTTTATTACTAATTATTACAATTTATTACTAATTATTACAATTTATTACTAATTATTACTAATTATTAATAATTCTTATAAATTATTACTAATTATTTCCATTTATTACTAATTATTACCATTTATTACTAATTATTACCATTTATTACTAATTATTACCATTTATTACCATTTATTACTAATTATTACAAATTATAACTAATTATTACAGTTTATTACTAATTATTACAATTTATTAGTAATTATTACAATTTATGACTAATTATTACAATTTATTACAAATTATTGAGAATTATTACTAATTAATCCTAATTATTACAAATTAATCCTAATTATTGATAATTATTACTAAATATTACTAAATATTTCTAATTATTACTAATTATTTCTAATTCTAACTAATTATTACTAATTATTAAAATTTATTACTAATTCTTACTAATTATTTATAGTTAACACTTAGACATAATTATTCATAAAAATAAATACCGAAAAAACAAATATCTAATTCTAATTGAATTTAATTGCATCTAACTAAAAAAATTATTAATAATTTAAAATAAAATAAATTAAATAAACAATAAAAAAATAGATAAATACCTTGAAACTAAAGCTTTCGGAGTATAAAAGTCACGGATTATGCTTCGATTTAAAATTTTAAATTATGAAAAAAATTAAGAGAATTTTTTAGAAGAGATAGATAGAGAAGTTGAGAAAGAAGTAGAATGAGAGGAAAAACAGATGTGGGTATATATATATAGGTTAGATTATTTGCGACGAGTCCCATCGCAAATGGCTCCTTGCCGACATACTATTTGTGACGGGGTACTTTTCCCATTGAAAATAGTAAAAATCGATGTCAAGCATTTGCTACAGGAATAGGGAACCCGTCGTAAATGCCCTTCATGCAGTTTGGTGTGCATTTCCCACATTATCCTTTTGCGACAAGTCCTTACCCACCAGCCGCAAATGCTTATTATTTGTGACGGGGCAATGGGCGCATCACAAATAACCCCTTTTGACTGGTTATTTGCGACGAGCCCCTGACCCATCGCAAATGGTCATTTTTTCTGTAGTGTGAGCACCTGACGAAGCTGCAGATGACTTCCACTTCCATCACATATGAATTATTGGTCAGTACCCCATCCTATAGGGATGTAATGATACAGTCGACACCACCACCTAGAGACGACCCAGCGTGCATCGATCAGTCAGTTCATGTAGCAGTCTCTCCATTGGCCAGTCCACCGCCTTAGCGGTCCACATCTGTGCCATTGCCAGCTTCTCAACCAGTGCCAATAAGAGACTAGGGTAGCCAAGTGCCAGGTCCCTCTTCTGAGTAGGTAAGATTGTGGGACACTCTCACCACCGAATAACTATCAGAAATGTTTTGGCCAAACACAGTTCCCAACTTTGACATTCCAGAGTCCCTAACTGAGGGAGTTGTCTTGTGCTTTCACTAGAGAATTTCGGTGACACATTTTCACCTTCACAACCATCAATTAGTCTACCTGAAGAGTCAATAGCACTTTGACAACATCAACCAATAACGCTGCATGGTTGAGTTGGCAACACATCCAGTGGTGCAACATCCTACGTCACCTGGTTACCACTAAATCCTTCAATGTCGATGCATTCAAATCTTCATAGTGCTCCGCATAATCATTGAATAAGTTTCCCCACACATGTAAGTTCATGGTTGGGGGAAGTATGTCGCTCTCCACTTTAGTCCCATCAAACCGAAGCTAGATTCACCCGGCAACATCAAGGACACTCCATGTACTATCACAGTGAATATGACCAAGGTCATGCTGCCCAAGGATGGGGAGATCGGTGCACAATCTGATGAAGAGTGTAAACCTTCCGGGGTGGCACAACAACTTATGGACCCTCCAGGTGTTTTCACTCACCATTAGAGGAAGACTCTCAGCCTAGAAAAACCCTCTCCATCATTACCTTTTGGTTAGAATTTTGACAAGGGTAAGGTATTGCTTAAGCCCTTGGATCCACATGTTGTTTCACAGAAGTTAGAGGATGATCCTACAACCACCAATTTTTCATTGAAGATTACAAATGAACTTCATATCATCATTGAGCTTCTTGCTGAGTGATGTCTAGATTAAAATGATCCAAGATAGGACCACGCTCTTCATCTACTAGTTCAGTTGGGACAGCCGTAGATCCTTCTTGGTTAGTTTCCCCCACTCGAGTATGGTGATCTTGCTCATCTAAAAAGAGCAAAAGATGGAGCCTATAGAAATAAATAATGATATGTGTCACTAAAATCTACCTGAGAAGTGTGAGAATCCCCCTTGAGATCTGGATCATGCCATTCCACAAGTCGTCCCACAACCTGCTCGGCAAGCTTCTCTATAGATAATTCCATGATCTTTCAGCCCTAATTATCATATTGGTGATCCCTTCAATGCCCTGGTGGTTAGGAATCCTCATCCATGTAGGAACCACTACTAAGATTGTAACATCTCCGACCCAGGATCCACTAAATCAGTGCCCTGAGCCGAGTAGTTACATGACCTCAAGCGCACCACCCCGTACGCCCAAGGTTTCCGACTAATAGCTAGGGTCCAATAGGTCATATGGGGAGACTATACCCTCAATACCAGAGTAATCCACAACAAATAATAATTGAAATAGAATAAACATAATATAACAATCCATAACATGCATAATAAAAAAATCCCAAAATTGGGTACAATAATAAACAACAATAAATATGTCATGCCATGATACAATAACAAGTGAACAAAACCAAAAGAAAAAAATAGTAGATCCCCAAAATGGTTTGGAATCCAAGTCTGGAACCTCATCTAAACATTTCCTATGTCCAAATCCTCTCCCTATCATAGGGCCCTTGCCCTTTCCCTGACCTACAAGCATGAAATCTTCTCGGGTACCCAACGGTGACCCAAGTAGGGTGTGAGTATAACTCATTAGGCCACCACCAATGGTGTCTAAAAAATATCCAGAAAGGCAGATAGTGTATGAAAATGATAAATAAAAGAAAGTTAAGGTAAAAAGTTCAATAGGATATCTTTTATATATGTTCCTTTAATTTTACCCATCAATTAACCCATGTTTACTTGCAAGAGATTTAATTTATCATTTCACCCTTTATCAAGAGTTAAATGGATTAAGCATGATCAATGTTTTCAACATGTGGGAATTAAACAGGTTATATCTCACTAGGAATCATAGCACAACCATTCTCAATATCCTCACCTCGAAGCCTCAGTCCGAGTGGAATGCAACCGTTAAGGGAATAGAACTCTGTCCCCTTCCACAACCCATGCATTTAGGGGAAGATCTAGAACCTCAGTCCAACTCAACCCATGGGCATAGAACCTCAAGTAAATACCCCACTCTACCAAGCCATGTGCACATGCTTATTTATCATTCTCCACAAAACACTATATCACAACAACATAGCCAACATAATTTACAATCATCACAATAATCTCAATAAATGGGAAATTACATTTTTCATCAATCCATTAACACGTTCATTATTCATGTTACTTAACCCCTTTATCCTCATTTCCCATCTCTCATGCCTATCTCACTAAGCATATTCAAATGATAAGTTGATCCCATAGCATTTTTCCATTAATCCATTTAACCATTTTTATGCCAACCAAACAACCCCTTAGCCATTACCAAACCTAAGTGTATTACTAAACAACAATTACAGATCCTTCAATCATATAAACATATTCTCCATAGGCTCTAGGATCTCGCACAACGACCTACACTTACTTAACTAGCTCTAAGTCTGGGGAATATTGGCACACCCCTCAGGTGGCCCTAAATTGGTTGAGTCATCCTCCATGCATCCCATGGGAATCAAGAGGGGTTCAATTAACCATTTAGACACCACTACATCACATCATGTCAAAGGCATCAACAACTCTTCAAAAGAGGGAAAGAATAAAAACCCTACATGCACAAATCTACACAAAACCCAAGGGATATAAATTATAGACCACCTACCTTTAATCTGTTCGAAAAAATACTCTCAATAAAATCCTTATATCTCGATTCAACACCCCTTTGAAGCCTCAACCTAGATATCACTGAAAAAAGAGAGGTTTGAGAGCTTCATATCGAAACTGCCCAAAATACAAGACCTAAACCGGAAAAGAGTGAGCAGGCGAAGATTAGACTCACCCGGATCTTCGATTTGCATCCAATGATACTCCAAATGAACAAGAATCGAAGGAGTTTGATCCTTATGAGTTCTTGATCCCTTTGGTTTGTTCCTAGGGTTTCAAGGGAGGAGGATTAGGAAAATCCTGAGTGAGATATAAAATCCCAGAGTGGTATTTTCATAAATTTTAAAAGGTTTATGGGACGCACGGTTTACCCGCACGGTTTTCCAAACCATGCGCAAACCATGCAGATGGAACTATCAAAAAATCCACCTCTTGTATGATTTACCTGGGTTTCCTGTATGGTTAGCACTAACCATGCGCAGACCATGCGGTTAGCCTAGAAAATTCTTTTTTCTTCCTCTTTCACATCCCAAACCCTCGAAACACCCCCAAGTCCCCTTAAGGACTTGGGAAAACACTTAATTGACCAAAATAAAGGGCTTAAACTGAAACGTAAGTAAAACATACCTTATGGAGAAATATGGGATCTTACAACCTCCCCACTTTATAATGGCTCGTCCCTAAGCCAATCTTCCCAAGCATCATTGAGTTTTTACTGAAAAGAGATCGGGCCACTAGACTTGCATATCGGATTCCCGCTCCTAGGTTTCCTCCTGAATTTTTCCATGTTTCCATAGAACATATAATAGGGGAACAAACTTACCCCACAAAACTTTCTCTCTATGATCTATAATATTAACCAGCTTCTCCACAAAAGATGCATCAGCATCAAGCTCTACATTCTCAATATTTATCACATGAATAGATCTGGGTGATGTTATCGGTGTTTTGAAACATGGAAAACATCATGCATTCCACTATACCATTGTCGAAGAGCCAATCGGTAAGACACTAGTATGATCCTCTCTACAATATCAAATTTCCCCACATATCTAGGTTCCAACTTGACCTATTTCTGAATTTGATGGAGACCCAACCTTGTCAATACCTGAAGAAACACACAGTCACCCACCATGAACTCAAGAGTTCTACGATGCTGATCTACATATGACTTCTGCTTACTCTAAGCTATTTCCATACACTTTTGAATCAAACAAACCTTCTCTAACATCTACTACACAAGACTCTTCCCTAAAAACTCAATATATCTGGCCTCCAACCAATACAATGGTGATCTTCATGGTCTCCCATAAAGTTCCTCAAAAGGTGTCATCTGAACTGTATCCTGAAAACCATTATTATACGCAAACTCAAAAAGCAACAAGTGTTTTTCCCACAAACCACCGAAATCCAGAACACATGCTCTCAACATGTCTTCTAATGCCTTAATTGTACGCTCCGACTACCCATCAATCTGTGGGTGGTAATCCATACTCAAAAACAGCTAGGTACCAAGTTCCTTATGCAGTCCCTTCTAGAAATGAGAGGTAGAACACAGACCACAAACTAAAACTATGGTTCTCGACACACCATGAAATCGTACTATTTCCCAAACATAAAACTCCCCCAAATGGTCAACTATATAGGTTTCTTGAATTGGAAAGAAATAGATCACTTTTGTCAACCGATATACTACCACCCAAATGGAATCATTCTTTCGAGGCATTCTCAGAAGACACACTATGAAGTCCATCACGATGTCATTCCACTTCCAATCTAGAATAGGAACCATCAGCAACAACCTACCTGGGCACTGATGTCCAGCCTTCACCTGCTAATAGGTAAGGCATCGTGCCACAAGGCCTGAAAATTCTCTCTTAATTCCCGGCCACCAAAAATGCCTACGAAGATCATGATACATCTTAGTCAAGCCCGGATGCACTGCCCACTTTGATGCGTGGAACTCACGCATCAACTCTTCTTGTACATCTGCCAGCACCACAACATGACCATGAACATAAGTAACTCCCTCAGTACTGAAGTTCCAACCAGAAGGTGACTCCCCAACTTTAAGAATTTAGTTCATAGACAAACACTCTGGATCTACCAAATGACTCTCTTTAACTAGGCTCAAAAGCATGGACTCAACTGCTATAGATGCAAGGGTTATCTGCCTATGCCATTCCTGTACCACCAAATGCATCTCCGCAAACAAGGCCATCATCACCCACTCTGAAATGGATTCCTGAACTACTTGATTCTGAGTCTTCTCACTAATAGCATCAGTGATACTATTCCATTTCCCCAGTGTGTAAACCAATTCAAAATCAAAATATTGTAGGTACTCAACCCACCATCATTGTATAAGATTCAAATCTCACTGAGAGAAGATGTATTTGAGAATTTTATGATCGGTAAAATGTAACGACCCAAACTTTCATTAATGAAAATTCCTCTTGATCTAATTAAATGAATTATTATGGTTATATAAAATTTTAACTTCCTTGGTTTTATGTTTTTGTATTTTAAAATACCATTATGAATTGTGACTATTGCTAATATAGTCGTTGAACAGTGATCACATGATTAATATAAATATAGGGCTTTAACAAATCCAATTTACTCAGACAACGGAAGCGATGGCCTTATCCAGTAGACTTTCCCCATACAAAACCCATTTGTCAAAGTTTGGAAAGGAGGTGGCGTCATTGGAATTTTCTCTTGACCAATCCCAAGACGATCTTGAACACGTTAAGCTTGAGCAGAACTGACTATGGGATAAGTGGAAGTAAATAGAGATTACCACCTGAGCGATGTTATCTGAGCCACCCCAAGAGTTTATCACCATCGCACACCTTACCCTTCGGTCTTATGCGAGTGTTATAAGGGGTTATCTAACAAGACCCTAGCACTATGACTATGTACATTATTTTTTGTATAAAGAATGTGCATTCATTTTATTATTGTTACTTTGTAAATAGTTTTTAAAGCACAAATATTATTTTTAGTTAATATTCAAATAAGAAATATATTTTGAGGAATTAATGGATTTTTGAATTGAATAATATTTTAATAAAATATTATTATTATTAAATTACTTTTTATTAAATATAAATGATCATATAATTTTATGAATGCAATTGTAATTTTTATTAAGGTTTGAAAGTTGTTTTTGCCAAAACCCATGAATTTTCGATAATTGTCGGTTTTTATTTTAAAAGTAAAAATTCACATATTTAGAAGATTATTTAGATAAAATGAATATTATTTTTGAAATTAAGATGTCTAAATTATCGAATTGTGAATTTTTCATAATTTTATGAAACAGTTGAATTTTTGGGTAAAAATTAAATATCATTTAAATATATAATGTGTTTTATGACATCATAATGTCCTGATAGTGTTTTAATAAAATACTATAAACATTATGTTCAGCCAATATATGTTTTACCATTAAAATAATGTGATTTTAGATTTTTTTTTCATTTATTTTAAAAAGCTTTAGTGGACCCTTCAAGGCTTATAAAACATTTTGTCTTTTTAAATTGTTTTCCTTGAGAGTGTGACTCAACTCCACATAAGAAACCCAATTATTTTAAGAAGTTATATCATTCTCCTTATAAAATATTTTTTCCCACTCCCATTTGGAAAAAACCATGGGAAAAAACCATGGTATGGTTTGTAGTTCTGATTAGTTTAATATGAGGTGTCCCAAACCTAAATAATAAAGAATTACCTCTACTTTCCTATATAAACCCACTCAAACTCCCAATTAATCTTCACTAAAAGCATTTGGAGTTTGACCAACCCCTGAACAACTTTATATATAATCCTCCCAAGTTTCCCCAATCTCCTAAGAATCCTCTCTCAATCCCTTCCCAAGCCTTTGTGATCACACTTCCAAGTAAGAGATTTCTTCCTTTCTCATTTTTTCGAATTTTCTTTAAGTTGGTATGCCCTTTTTTAATTAAAAATGTTGGGGTATGATTTCTCACCTTCCCCAAACTGACCTCTTTATGTTTGGATAATGGGAGAACCATTTCTCTCTCATTAATTCCTCCCATGTACACCTATTACCATGTTGAAATTCTGTGAGAGATTTCTCTCTCCTATTTTACATCCAAGTAATTATATTGTATTATGCATCTAAATTCTATTATGTTTGTTAGGAAATGTATCTATATGACCCGCTTAATTTCCATTTCATGTGAATATGATGAGACACCCTTTTCTCTCTCATAAACCATTTTCATGAATCCTTATGTCACCCTGTTATGCTGCCGAAATTGCACCACATTTTTCCAAGCCAAGATCACTGTGTAGTGAATACCATACCCATGTCTCTATCAAGGGTATTCACCATTATGAACATATACATATTTAATTGTACTTTAATGTATTTATTACACATTACTTAATCATGGAATAACATATGATTTTGATTGATTCCATGTTATATGATCCATGTGACACACTTATGCATGAAATGAAATGTTTAAGAAGGGTGTGCCCTGATAGCACTCCAATGCATTGGGTAAAGTATAGTATCATGATACGTCATGTGAAATGGGTGTTGAATCATGATAATTCAAGTGAAATGAGTTTTTACTTGTTATTCATGTGCAATTTGGGTTTACTCATTCTCCATGTACAATGAGCCTTGGATCATGCTAATTCCATGTTAAGTGTGGTTGCCACATTTCCATGTTATGATTATCATGCCTTTATGTTAATGTTTCTCTTGTGCTGCATTGATATAAATATGGTTTAACATGTATTTTATTCCTTATTTTATTCCATGTTTATTTCCTTATTGGGCTTTATAGCTCACCCTTTTCTTATGCATGTCCTTAGGTTATCCCATGCAATGCTAAGTACGAGGGATGTAGTGGTCATGTAAAGGGAGTTTTCAATAAAGATGTTGTATTTCATGTTTTAAGTTGTTATGTAATGATCCTAATCCCCAAAGACACTAGACCTATCAATCTTCCATTTTTTATCAATTGAATATTTTATGTAATAAATTAGGTTTAAGTGTGTAATAATGAACTGGGTTGTTATAGTTGGTATCAGAGGATAGGTTTAGTTATTTTTGGGATTAGGATTATAAACCCCTAGTGAAGACTTAGAGAAAAGAATAAGTATAATAAGAACATCCCTAAGTATTGGTGAGTATTGAGTAAGTGTTTTATCAAGATAATTCATCCCTGTCTGGATATGAGCAGGTATAGGCGGCTCTGGCATAGATGTATCCTAGGGGTAAAACTCAAAAACACTACTTTGAGCTAGACTCGAATGGGAACTGGTGCACGACAATGAGCCTTGCTGCACTCTTGGTTATGACACTTCCAGGGGATATGCTTTGGTAAATTCACATGCTTAGTATGAACCCTTGTTAAGTGAATTAAAAAAAATTCCCTTAAAAATATATTTTAGAAAGTTGATCAAAGATAGCATAGATTGTAGCCTATGGATTCATAAGTTAAGGAAATAAAAGTTATTTATAAGTCATAAATTTTGTCCTTGGATTACCCTTTTTGTGTTACCCCTAACATTCCTTTTATTCCATCTAATGGCTGGTAATAGAAGGACTCGGGCTAACAACCTATGTGAAGATCAATGTGATGACTTTGAAAATGAGATGCCCAGTCCGATAGGAGAGGGAATCATGAAATTTTTCATGATTCTCTCTTATTTAAATCAAGATTTGAATAGAAACATGGGTCAAGAGGAACATTAAACCCCCCTAAGAAAGAACAAGTCGCTATCGAGATCTTCATGAGACAAAGGCCTCTTACTTTTAATGGATCATCTGATCCCTCAATCGCCAAACAATGGATCAACTCCATTGAAAAGATCTTCTCCATCCTTAAATGTTCGGAACAAGAGAAGGTTCTCCTGGATGCTCATCATATGGAGGGTGAAGCTGATCAATGGTGGACATTGATCCAAAATATGAAGCCTCAGGAGGAGATTGAGGCGTTTGAATGGAAGGATTTCCAGAAGATGTTTTTTGATAAATATTTTCCGAACACCCTCTGACTTAAGATGGAAAGGGACTTCCTTTCCCTTAAGAAAAAATAATAAGAATCTATCGGGGCATACAAGGAAAACTTCACAAGTCTTGAACGATATGCCTATGTCTTTGTCATTACCCCTAAATGCAAGGTTGGCCACTTCTTTGGTGGGATGAAACCTAGCCTACAAAAAGCGCTGGTGATCTATGACTTCGACAGCTATGAGTAAATTGTCTAATATGCCCTCAAGGTCGAAATGGAGATCATAGAATCTCAGGGGTATCATGGGGATAAGAAGCCTAAGGTGGACTTCAATGCTGGTGGTCCGATGGATAAATCCAACAGTGTTAAGAAGATCTAGCACCCCACTTTACAAAGGTGCGGAAATAAGCACCCTGGAAATTACCTGAAGGGGATGAGGAAATGCTTTAGGTGTGGAAGAGAAGGTAACCTAGCTATTAACTGCCGAAACGAAAAATCTACGTCTGCAATAGAGGAGAGGAATGCTCCGTTCAAACCTCAACGCATTGTTCATTTCTACAACTACAAAGAAATAAGGTATCTTGAAAATCAGTTCCCTAAGCCAATGGTTTTTAGAGGCAACCAAAAACCTCCAAGGTAGCAAGGGCAAGATTTTTCCATCACTACTGCCGAAGTGAACCCCGACAACGAAGTGGTGACAGGTATGCCAGTTATTTATTCAATAATAGCGAACGTACTTTTTTATTCTGGTTCTATGCATTATTTTTTATCCTGAAAGTTTAGTAGAACAATCCCAGCACCACCACAAATCATGGAAGTAAGGATTTCAGTGAGTACGACAAATGGGGAAATCATTGCATCCCATGAATATAACTCCTCCCCTATCATAATATGTGGATTTAATTTCTCAAAGAACCTCATCATACTCCATCTAGTGTAATTTGATGCAATTCTTGGCATGGATTGAATTTCCTTATATAGATCCAATATAAATTTCCGTGATAGGGAAATCACTCTCCATGTGGAGAATCGACCCCCAATTCTATACAAGTGAAAGGATGAAGATGAATCTTGTTTAGCTCCATCATCTCCAGTGTGGATATTACTACCCTATGAGCATGCGTATCTGGCTCAGATTATTGAGTCTAAGGAGGAAACCATCCTTGAAGACATGCCTATTGTGAAAGAATTCGTTGAAGTGTTTCCCAAGGAATTGTCTGGTCTTCCTCCTAGAAGAGATATTGAATTCTCAATTGACCTTATGTCTTGGGTTTTGCCAATATCCAAGACTCTGTATAGAATGGTTGTTGTGGAGCTTGAGTAGCTGAAGAAACAACTATATGAGAATCTGCTAAAGGGTTTATACTTTCAAGTGCTTCACTATGGGGTGTACTAGTATTCTTCGTCAAGAATAAATATGGGTCAATGTGCCTTTTCATTGATTATTACGAGCTTAAAAAAATCACGATAAAGAACAAGTATCCTCTCCCACAAATTGATGAATTGTTTGATCAACTACATGGAGGACAATAATTATCAAAGGTAGATTTTTGGTCAGGATATTATCAAGTAAGGGTAAAGAAGGAAGATATCCCCAATACTTCTTTTCGTACAATATACGGGCACTATGAATTCATAGTAATGCCTTCATAACTCACTAATGCTCCAACAATATTCATGGACCTGATGAATAGATTATTTAGAGATTATCTTGGCAAATTTGTGGTAGTCTTTATAGATGATATTCTGATATACTCCAAAACCAAGGAGGATCATGATGAGAATCTAAGAATTGTACTAGAGACTTTGCAAAAGGAGAATCTCTATAAAAAGTACAGAAAGTGTGAGTTCTGGTTGAAGGAGGTCTCATTCTTGGGCCATATCATCACAAGCAATGGGATATCTATGGATCCCTCCAAGATAGCTACAATGGAGGGATGGTCGAGGCCAACATCGGTAACGGATATCTGTAGCTTCTTGGGGTTAGCTGGATATTATTGATGATTTGTAAGAAATTTCTCACGATTTTCCAACCCTCTTACCAAGATAACTCAAAAGGGGGTAAAGTTTTATTGGATAAATGAATGCGAATAAAGCTTCAAGGAGTTGAAAAGGAGGCTTATCACTGCACCCTTACTCACTTTACCCACAAGTGGAGGACTTTTTGTGGTATTAAGTGATTCTTAAAAGAAGGGAATGGGCTGTGTGTTGATGAAAAATGAAAAAGTCATTACCTATGCTTCAAAGCAATTGAAAGTTCATGAGAATAATTATCCAACACATGTTTTGGAGTTGGCTGCGGTGATCTTTGCTTTAAAATTTTGGTAGTATTATCTCTTTAGGGAGAAGTGTGAAATATATACAGACCACAAAAGCCTCAAGTATATATTCATATATAAAGAGTTGAACTTGTGAAAATGAAGATGGTTAGAGATGAATAAAGACTATGAATGCTCAATCCATTACTACCCTGGGAAAGAGAACAAGGTGGCAGATGCTCTAAGTAGAAAGGACCCAGCAATTCTATCATTGATGAGAATTGAGAAGGACCCAATATTCTTAGATTTGATGAAGATGGACATGTGGATCATAAATAAGGGAACATCATAAATCCTTTTATAAATGATTACTTAACCGTCTCTTTTGGAAAGGTTAAAGGATGATCAAAAGGATGATGTGGGAATTTAAAAGAAAGTGGAAGCTATCAGAAAAGGGAAATCATCAGAGTTCAATGTTAATGAAGAAGGAATTGTGAGATTTGGGAAAAGACTATGTGTTCCATCAAGTATGGAGCTGAAGAAGGAACTTTTGGTTGATGCACATAGTTCAAATTTACCTATTCACCTAGGAAACACAAAGATGTATCAAGATCTCTAAGAGAATTACTGGTGGGATAATATGAATAAGGATATCACTGAGTATACATCAAAGTGCCTAGTGTGTCATCAAGTGAAGGCAAAGAGGAAAAAGTATAAGTGGATGATGCAACCATTTCCCATACCAGCATGGAAATGGGAGAACATCACCATGAACTTTATCACCAGACTTTCGAAGACATCCAAAGGCAACAATGAAATCTGGGTTGTTGTGGATCATCTTACAAAGTCTGCACACTTCATTGCAATTCAGGAGGATTTCTCATTGGATCATCTGGCACGGATATACATCAGAGAAGTGGTAAGGCTACATGAAGTACCACTATATATTGTATCCGATCAAGATCCAAGATTCACCTCTAAGTTTTGGAAGAGTATTCAACATGCTCTAGATATTGAACTGAACTTCAGTACGACCTATCATCCACAAACAGATGGCCAATCTGAGTGAAATATTTAGACACTAGAGGATATGTTAAGATCATGTTATATGGACTTTAAAGGAGGGTGGGATCAACATCTTTCTCTGGTTGAATTCTTCTACAATAACAGTTTCCACTCAAGTATCTGAATGGCATCTTATGAATCCCTATATGGGAAGAGGTCCAAAACGCTGACATGTTGGGATGAAGTCGGTGAGATTAAGCTTCTAGGACCATAAATGGTCAAAGAAATGATGGAGAAGGTGAAAACCATTCAGAAACATATCAAGGTAGCCCAGAGTCGACAGAAGAGTTATGCAGATAACCATCGATGAGACCTTGAGTTTAAAGTTGGAGACATGGTATTTCTATGCATCTCCCCATGGAAGAAGTTCATGAGGTTTGTAAAGAAAGGGAATTTAAGTCCTAGGTACATAGACCCCATCGATATTCGTGATCGTGTTGGGGTTGTGGCCTATCTACTAGCACTTCCACCTACCATGTCCAAAGTACATGATGTCTTTCATGTATCCCTATGAATTACATACTATACCCTTCACATGTACTCTCTTCAAAGGTAGTATATCTAGAGGATGATCTTTCTTACAAGGAGAAACCGGTGAAGATCTTAGATCATAGAGAAAATGTTCTACGAAATAAGACAATACCCCTCATCAAGGTGTTGTGGTGAAACCACAAGTTTGAAAAAGAAACGTTGGACTCAGAGGAAGTGATGAAGAAAAGTTACCCACGTTTTATTTAGAGTGGGAAAAGGAAATTTTGAGGGTTGAATTTCTTAAGGGTGGAAGATTGTATTGACCCAAACTTTCATTAATGAAAATTCCTCTTGATCTAATTAAATGTCTTATTATGGTTATATAAAATGTGAAATTACTTGGTTTTATGTTTCTAGATTTTAAACTACCATTATTAATTGTGACCGTTGATAATATAGTCGTTTAATAGTGATCACATGATTAGTATAAATATAGGGCTTTAACAAATCCAATTTACTTAGAAAAAGGAAGTGATGGCCACATCCAGTAGACATGCCCCATATGAAGCCCATTATTCAGAGCTGGGAAAGGAGGTGGCATCATTGGGCTTCTCTCTTGACCAATCCCAATTCAATCTTGAACATGTTAAGCTTAAGCAGAACCGACTACGAGAGAAGTGGAAGTTAATAGATATTACCACCCGAGCGATGTTATCTGAGCCACCCCAAGAGTTTGTCACCATCACACACCTTACCCTTAAGTCTTATGTGGGTGTTATAAGGGGTTATGTAAGAATACCATAGCACTATGACTATATACATTATTTTTTTGTATAAATAATGTCCATTAATTTTATTATTGTTACTTTGTAAATAGTTTTTAAAGCACAAATATTATTTTTAGTAAATATTCAACTAAGAAATCTATTTTGATGAATTAATGGATTTTTGAATTAAATAATATTTTAATAAAATATTATTATTATTAAATTACTTTTAGTAAATATAAATGATAATATAATTTTCTGAATTCAATTGTAATTTTTATTATGGTTTGAAAGCAGTTTTTGTCAAAACCCATGAATTTTCGATAAATGTCAGTTTTTATTTTAAAAGTAAAAATTCACATATTTAGAAAATTATTTAGATAAGATGAATATTATTTTTGGATTCATGAAGTTGAAATTATCCAATGGTTAATTTTTCATAATTTTCTGAGACAGTCGAATTTTTAGGTAAAAATTAAATACCGTTTAAATATATAATGTGTTTTATGACATCATAATGACCCAATAGTGATGTAATAAAATACTATAAACATTATGTTCTGCCAATATATTTTTTAGCATTAAAATAATTTAATTTTAGATTTTTTTTATTTATTTTACAAAGCTTTAATGGACCCTTCAAGGCTTATAAAACATTTTGTCTTTTTAAATTGTTTTCCTAGATAGTGTGACTCACCTCCAGATAAACAACCCTATTATTTTAAAAATCTCATCCATTTGACTTATAAAATATTTTCTCCCAATTACCTTTGGAAAAACCCATGGTAAAAAATCATGGGTTGGTTTTTGTCTTTGATTAGTTTAATGTGTGGTGTCCAAAACCTAAATAATAAAGAATTCCCTCTCATTTCCTATATAAACTCACCCAAACTCCCACTTCCTCTTCACTCAAATACTTTGGAGTTCGTCCAACCCCTAACCTAATCTCTCTAGAATCCTCCCAAGGTTCCTCAATCTCCCAAGAATCCTCTCTCAAGCCCATCCCAATCCTTTGGGATCACACTTCCAAGTAAGGGATTTCTTCCTTTCTCATTTTGTCCCATTTTCTTTAAGTTTTTATGCCCATTTTTTCAATTAAAAATGATGGGGTATGATTTATCACCTTCCCCATACTTCTCTATTTATGTTTTGATAATGGGAGACCCATTTCTCTCTCATTAATGTCTCCCATGTACACCCATTATCATGCTGAAATTCCCTGAGGAATTTCTCTCTCCTCTTTTACATCTAAGTAATTCTCTTGTATTATGCATCTAAATTCCATTATGTTTGTTGGTAAATGTATTTATATGACCCCCTTACTGTCCATTTTATTTATATATGATGATACATCCTTTTATCTCTCATCAACCATTTTCATGAATACTTATGTCACGTCGTTATGCTGTCGAAATTGCACCACGTTTTTCCAAGCCAAGATCATTATGTAGTGAATACCATACCCATGTCTCTATAAACGGTATTCACCTTTATGAACATATACACATTGAATGTTACTTTCATGTATTTATTCCACATTACTTAATCATGGAATAACTTATGATGTTGATTGATTCTATGTTATATGATTCATGTGGCACACTTCTGCATGAAATGAAATGTTTAAGAAGGGTGCGACCTGATAGTGCTCCAATGCATTGAGTAAAGAATAGTATCATGATACGTCATGTAAAATGGGTTTTTACTTATGATAATTCAATTGAAACAAGGTTTTACTCATGATTAATGTGCAATAAGGGTTTACTCATTCTCCATGTGTAATGTGCCTTGGCTCATGCTAATTCCAAGTTAAGTGTTATTGCCACATTTCCATGTTATGATTATCATGATTTATCATGCCTTTATGTTCATGTTTCTCTTGTGCTCCATTGATATGCCTATGGTTTAACATGTATTGTATTCCTCATGTTATTCAATGTTTATTCCCTTAATGGGCTTTATAGATCACCCTTTTCTTATGCATGTCCTCCGGTTATCCCATGCAATGCTAACTACGAGGGAATGTAGTGGTCATGTAAAAGAAGTTTTCAATAAATATGTTGTATTTCATGTTTTAAGTTGTTATGTAATGATCCTAATCCCCAAAGATGAAGGAAATGAGTGCTCACATTGAGATATGTGAATGTTACCCGATGTTGGTAACAGTTGATATGGGCTTGATGTGACACCAACCAATCCATTCCCAAGATTAGGTCAAAACCAGACATATCTAGGACAAACAGATCCCACAGAAAACAACACCCACCAACCTCCAGAGCATAACCCTTACATTGCATTATTCCCTCGACTCGAACCCCTAGAAGAGTATCAAGTGAAATTAACCCATATGCAGTCTCACTACTACAAAAAAAGGGTAAGGGAAGCTCCACCTTTTATCAGCGCTAAGAAAAAAGCGCTGATAAAGGAACCCTTTATGAGCACTAAAATTTTAGCACTGAAAAATCATTCTTTATCAGCACTTTTTTCTTAGAGCTTATAAAGATTACGCTTTATAAGCGCTAAAAAATTGCTGATAAATAATGCCTTTATCAATGCTAAAAAAACATTGATAAATCCATAGTCTCATATTTTATAAAATCTGGTGCAAATTATCCTCTGTTTATCGCACCCTCAATTCCTCACAGTGATGTACCTCTATGAAAAATCCTCTCTCCCCACGATCTTCTCTTTACCGGAGCTTCACCGCTAGCCCTACTCCCTCTCCTCCCCCTCAAACCCCTTCCACAGATCATCCTCCCCGCAAACCCTACTTCCTCCTCTCCGCTGGACTCCCCGTGAACCCTACTCCTCCATTTCTCAATGGGGGCGGCTCCTCTCGTGCACCTCCCCCTTGCGGTCGTGCCTTCCAATCCTGATGTAGCGTAGAAGTCTCCCTGACCGCTTGACACTTCTTCTCTCCCTCCATCGCGGGTGCGATCTACTCTAGGTAATTCTCCCACTTCTCCTTTTAGGTTTATTTTTGGTGGATAGGTTTTGTGAGAGTAGTTTTCATTAGGGTGATGTTTGGATTCTTCCCCATGATCACCACCCTTGGATTAGATTCTAACTAACATAGAGTTCTAACAATATATGTCACAAAATCACACACATAGAGGATTATTATACTTGGTTAGCAGATTATTTGAACTAAAGAATGATTTTTTATGATTCCCCATGGTTCTTTATGATGTTTGGAACTAGAATTAATTTTTCACCAAGTGTAATATGTATGAGGGTTTGATATTCTCGTGCAACCTTAAGCTAGACCTTGTTATACATGAATATTCTATTAGTGTTGAGTGTTTTTTCCTCATCCTTTTGGTGGGTGTGTCTATACTGGGGAAAGTGGTCTTTTTGTAAACCCTTTCATGAAAAATAAATTTTTTTATAGTACCATCATCATTATTAATTGGTTACACTTTGTGGGTGTCCTGATGTGCTGGTGATTATGTTTATGGGGAAGGTTCTATTTATGATTGTGTTTATGGGGAAGGTTCTACTTTGGTATGGGCCTCACGGGGGTTGTTATATAGGGAGGCTAGAGTGATGGAGAGGTAGGGAAAATTGAGTAGGAATCGGCTGTGAGACTTGGACATGGCTTCAGTTTGGGCAGGATCTCTCTCATAGTGTTTTCTTTATTTTTTTCCTCCTCGTTTGTAGCTCTCTAGACGTTTTACATATACTTAGTGTTTGTTCTTAGTTGTCTATCATTTATGTAGGTTGTTTTTTACAGTTAAAAAAAAGTGTGTGACACCATTTATGAAAAATGATTTTGTATAAGTGTTTATAGGTTACGTAGTTTATGTTGACACCACTTATTGAAAAGTGATCACAACTGATCACAATTTATTGTGTATAAGGCTATGTTTGACTGCACTTGGGGTTCATCTTGAAAAAACATATTTATAATTTTTTAAATTGCTTATCAATTATAATAAATGATTTTGTATAAGTTTTTCCTGCTTGGTTGTTGGAAAGGTGATAATATGTCACATTTTTATGTATTTTTCTTCTGTAATTTAAGCGTCTACTTTGGGTTTAGATAGTTGTATGAACATGTGAGAATTTGTATTTGGGTGGTTAATTCTTTTTAGGATTGTGGGATGTTTCTTGACTTCGATAAATGGTAAATTCCACACATCTTTCTTTTATGTCAGGGATAATTTAAGGGTGGTGTCAACTTAGTGAACCTCTATGACAAGTTGTTCCTAGGTGCTATTCTAGAAGGTTTTTTCTTGAAAATTGGGAGAAACCATATAGCATCCCGCCTTTTTATCACATAAACTTTCATTACATTTTACAAAACCGAGGATCTTTAAGGTTTAGTGTCTTGGAAACCAGGAACTTAAAACATGAAAAAATAAAACATTCTTCTTAAACACTTGAAAGGCTTATCCTCATGTTCATCCTAGGTTCATTACTGCATCTCATAACCTAGGGACATACATCAAAAGAAAGGGTGAGCATAAGGCCCAGTAAGGGAAACAAGGGAAACATTTAACATGTGAACATGAGATACATCAACAAAGTCATGAAAGGAACTTTAAGGCATGAGAATGAAATAATGAGGCATATCATAATAAATATAACATTTTTCATAACTTGAATATGTGGCTAAAACATTTAATATTGACAATAATTTCGTTTCACCAAGGTCCATCCCCAAGGTGTCATTAAAAGTTACCAAAGTTATTCACCATGGTATTAGTCTAAAAGGTCATCTCTAGAGATTAAGTCTTTACCCAATGCATTGGAGCGCTATCTAGGCGCACCATTGACATGAATTTATTATCAAGTGAGCCACATATATCATCATCAATAATTTAACAAACAACCCATATAGCATAAAATAAATGGCTTTCATTTCATAATCATGACGTTTTAAAAACTGTTTTAAAGACATGATCTTTATGTCACTTTAAACCCACAGAAAGGGAAAGCGGGTTTCATGTATGTAAATCCCAGAATTTAAAATAGAACATTTTGATATATATGTGAATACCCCTTTATAAGAAAGAGCTTTGAGTATTCACTTAATAAAATAAATGAATTTGAGAATAAGGGAGAGACATTTGAGACGGAAATTCTGCAGCATAATGGCTATGTTACGAGGTTTTAGAAAACATTGAAAAGAGAGGGTACATGGGTCACCCACACATAAATGATCCATAAAATAGTAGGGGAACAGAATATAAAGGATTTAAGAACATGTTAATGAAATTTTAATGATATACCATATGAAACGAAGAACTTGAAAGGAAGACAAAAAATAAGATTTCTCTTATAAAAATTCAGGAGCCTAACGGCGCCACTTAAACTTCAATAAAAATGAATTGAAAAGATCAAATAGGGTCTCTCATAATATGATCATAAAATATCAGTATGATAGATATAGATATCATACCCCAACATAATAAAAAGGAACTTGAAAGACCTGACATGAAAATAGAACTTGAAAAATGAGAAGGGTGAAAGAATCCCTTAAAAATTCGGCAGCCTAACAACGTCACTTAAACTTCAACAAAAATGAATTGATGAGATCAAATAGGGTCTCTCATAATATGAACATAAAATATCAGTATTATATATTTAGATATCATACCCCAACATAATAAAAAGGAGCATGAAAGACTTGACATGAAAGTAGAACTTTGAAAAAGGAGAAAGGTGAAAGAATCCCTTAAGAATTCGGCAGCCTAACGACTTCACTTAAACTTCAACAAAAATGAATTGATGAGATCAAATAGGGTCTCTCATCATATGAATATAAAATATCAGTATGATAGATATAGAGATCATACCCTAACATAATAAAAAGTAACTTGAAAGACTTGACATGAAAATAGAACTTGAAAAATGAGAAGGGTGAAAGAATCCCTTAAAAATTCGACAGCCTAACGGTGCCACTTTAACATTCTTAAAATGAAATGATGAGAGAAAGAGGGGGTATCTCATCATATGAACATGAAAAGGGAATTAAGATGAATATAAAAGAACATCCTCCAACATAAGAACATGGAGCATAAAATAAATTACATAAAAGAGATTACTTGAAAAGAAAGAGAGAGGTCAGATCCCTTACCTTAAAACGTAACTCTTAAAACTCAACGTTTGGGACCTTGAGGGATTGGGGGCACCTTGGGAGGACTCCTTGGGAGGTAATGAGACCATATATTCATTGGGGGAGAGTTGGGAGTCGAATGGATGAGAGTATGGCTTGGTATTTATAGGGAAAGTGAGGGGATAAGACATTAATGGCCAAGGGACACCTCATCGGTGGTTTTGGAAAAACCATGGGCTTGCCCATGGTATTTTCCCATGGTATTGGCCACTTGGGACACCTCATAACTTATCTTACTATTCATAAGTCGACCATATTGATTGAATACTTAATACATCATTTAATGATGTCATTAAACACTCGTAACTTAAAAACTGTATTTTCACTATTCATCGAAAATTCAACTTTCTCAGAAAAATCCCAAAATTTCACCTTAACCAAATATTGATGCTCTGATTTCAAAAATGAACTCCATTTTATAAAAATATTTTTCTAAATATTTTTAATTTAATTTTTAAATAAATACACTATTCACTAAAAATTCATTTTTTTTAGAAAAATCCCCAAAAATTACCTTAACATAATATCAATGCTCTGAGTTCAAAAATGAAATCCATTTTATAAAAATAATTTTCTAAATATTTTTAATTTAATTTTTAATTAAAAAAACAATATTCAACCAAAAAACTAATACTTGACTAATAATTTCTGAAACAGTTATTTACCTATTTTATTGGATCACATTACTTAATCAAGGTGCCTAGATTATATTAATACTTTTATTATGTGAGATTACTAATCTATTTGGTGACATTACTAATCCTAAGCATAAAATCACTATTCATAATTTACTATTCATCAAAAATAAAGTTGATCTTATTAGACTCTAAATTTCGTACTGACCATAATTGTAGAAGACCATTTTTTGAAAATCATTACACATTTTTAATTATTTAAGGTTTACATAAAACATTTTTAAAATATCCTTTTTCTAAATTTCATTAAAATATGCATACTATATTTATCCGGTCATTTGAATATTCATAAACTTCATCATAAGAAGAAATCAAAATTTCTATTTAAAACAAAGGATTACACAAGGCAGTTATGGTCTCCTTACATAGCCCCTTATCACACCAGCATAGGACCTAAGTGTAAGGTGTGCTAATGTGAGAGAATCTGAGGGAGGCTCGACCAACATCGCACGAGTAGTAATTTCTATCAGTTTTAACTTCTCACGAAGGCGATTCCGTTCTAGCTTCACACGATGAAGTTCAGCTTGGGTTTGGTCTAGAGAAAAGCCCAGTGGTGCTACCTCCTTACCAAGTTCTGTTAGATGGGCTTCAATCAGTCCAAGACTACTGGGTGAGGCCATCGAATCTTCTTTCTATATTAATTAACCAAGATCACTTGTATTTAGAGGCAATAATCAAAACGTTTAGTTTACAGCGGTCATATTGAACAATGGTCATATAACAGTCAAAACCCAATAGTCTCATTTTAATTATACTCATGTTATCAAATGAAATAGTTTTATTGAGTATAAATAAAATAACACACAAAATTAGGAAACAATATTTATTCAAAATTTCGGGTCTTTACACACCATGAACTTCATTGGGTAGATAATGATTCTTCCCTGATACCTATTATGGGTATCAATATTGTTATTTTGAATAGAGACAGCTCTAGTAAATAACTACCCTTGGTGTGTCAGGCCAAGTGATTTTGGTTAAGTACACCTACATTATGGAGAACCCGATTACATGATGGGGGATGAATTTATTCTTAGGATATTGTAAATGTCTTTCACTTGGTTGGATTGTATTTCATCTCTTTTTATTAACTCCATTAATTTATGTTGATCAATTCATAGACCAACCTCTGGTGGTTTGGGAGAATTCAACATGTAATACTAAGCTTTGGATGGCTATATTAGTGTTCTATGATTATGCCTATCGTTTGAGTTGATATCATAATTTTTTAAGGTAGTGATCTTCTAGGATGTAGGGTTAACAACACCCACCCACAGTAGGTGTGTGATGCAAGTCTCATCTCAGGAGGAACTATCATTCATAGGTACCTCAAGTATATCCCATTAATCTAAGGAATTTAATATGATTGTGATGGGTATAGACATATCACGCTGCATTTTTTTAACATTCATGCAACAGTCAGAGAGGCAGTCGACGAATAACCTAGGCAAAGGAAGGAACTGGAGAAAGGAGGTCTGTACAGCACTAAAGTGATGGAGGAGACCGGGGAGCAACATGAGGTTGATGGAACTTTGGTTTTATTCTACTAATATTGCCCCTAAGTAGACCACTCCTATATTGGGAAGTTAGTGGTTAGAATATCAGATAGTTGTAGTCGCTAGAGTCCTTTTACCAGGAGGCTCTAGGAGTGTTTGGATATACTATCTATGTTCGTTATACTTTTCTTGTAGTACTATTAGAAATAGGTACAATAAACTATGTTTCCTAATTTTTTCAATTATTTTCTAGGTATATGGTAGGCTCTATTAATCTCTATTTTTATAAGGAATTGTTTCTATTATACTGTATTTGGAAGTCTTGTTTGGTGTATTTGAATCATAAATACTAATATTTGAGATTCAAATAGGATGGAGATGAATAAAGATTGTATGGATGCTAATCGTTTGACAACAGAGTATGAGAACAGAGTGAAAGAGTTCATCAAGTTTTCAAAGGATCACACAAAGGATTCTTCTCAAATCCTTTGTATGTGTTTAAGTTGTTGTTATTCTAGACTAATTACTCCAGAGGAGTTAGAAGAACATTTGATATGTCACGGAATATATCGGAGTTATAAATGTTGGAATAAACAGGGATAAAAGGAGAATGTAGCTACTAGCTGGGATAAAACTGTGTTTTATGGATCATTAGATATGAATACAAATATGGATAATGAAGAAGACTGTATGGAGGATGTGATTAAAAATTTCAATGATAATGAAGATAGTATTGAGGAAATGAAAAGGATAGTTTAAGATGAACTCCGTGATTGCCCAAAATTTTTTGAGAAGTTAAAGAGTTGTGCAAAGACACCATTGTATATTGGTTGCACTAAACATACAACATTATTAGTTGTACTGAAGTTGTATAAATTGAAAGAAGGATATAGATGGAGTGATGTCAGTTTTACGGAACTACTTGATCTCTTGAATGACATTCTTCTAGAAGATAATGAGCTCCCAAACTAGACATATGAAGCTAAACTAATGTTGCGCTTAATGGGTATGATTTCTGAAAGAATACATGCCTACCCGAAATACTGTATATTGTTTATCAAGGAGAAAAAATCACTTACAGAATGCCCGAATTGTGATTCTTCTCGATACAAGAAATTTGAATCCAGCCCTATGAATGTTGTATGGTACTTTCCAATCATTCCAAGGTTTATGTGTCTATATGGAAGTGGAGAAATTACAAGAAAACTGTCGTGGCATGCAGATAAAAGAAATAAAGATGGGAAATTACGTCACCAAGATGACACTCCTCAATGGAAGATAATTGATCATGAATATCCTGAATTTGGAAAAGATACGAGAAACCTTCATCTTGCGTTATCTACAGATGGATTGAATCCATTTGGTTTTCAAACCAGCACTCACAGTACATGGCCTTTTATGTTGGTAAATTATAACTTGCCACCCTGATTATGCATGAAGTGGAAATTTATCATGTTATCTATGATTATATCAAGAATAAAACAACTAGGTAACTATATTGATGTTTATTTGTCTCCTTTGATCGAGGATTTTAAGTAATTATGGGATTCAGGTGTTATGTTGTATGATGCTTATAAAAGTGAATACTTCACATTGAGAGCGATGTTGTATGTGACGATAAATTATTTCCCTGCTTATGAAAATTTTTTAGGCTATAACATTAAAGGAAATCAAGGGTGTCCCGTGTGCGAAGAAGATACAAAATCAATTAGGTTGAAACATTCATCAAAAACTATGTTTCTAGGACATCGTAGATTTCTACCTCATCGGTATAAGTACCGATCTTGAACGACATAATTCAATGGAAGTTCATAACAACGCACAACACTGTATCCACTAACAGGCAATCAGCTGTTTGAGAAAGTAAATGATGTGAACACTGTTTTTGGTAAACCATTTTAAAAAAACCTTATGAAAATTGATTGGAAAAAGTGATCAGTTTTTTTTTTGAATTACCATACTGGAATTGTTTGTACGTAGAAAATTTTCATGATGTGATACATGTGGAAAAAATGTATGTGACAGTGTTATCAGAACATTTTTAAATGCCCCTGGAAAAACAAAGGATGAAACTAAGGCAAGGTTGGACATGGTTGACATGGGAATACGAGAAGAGTTGGCTCCCGTGAAGGGTGAAAATTGAATGTTTCTTCCTCCAGCTGCTTACACTCATTCTAGGGAGGAGAGATATCAGTTTTTCAACTTCTTCAATGATGCAAAGGTTCCATAGGGGTATTCATCAAATATCAAGAACATTGTGTCAATGAATGATTTGAAGTTAAAAGGTTTGAAATCACATGACTTCCATATTTTGATTCAAGATTTAATTCCTATAGCTTTACATTTCATTTTTCCAAGAATGTTCATCATACATTAACCAAACCTTGTTTCTTTTTCAAAGCTATATGTAGAAAACTTTTAGACCCTGTGAAATTGCCAGCTATGGAAAGAGAAATTTTCATCATATTATGTGAATTAGAAATGTTCTTCCCAACAACATTTTTTGATACGATGGTTCATTTGATGCTTCACTTGGTGAGATAGATTCGACTTTTTGGTCCTCTACACTATAGATGGATGTACCTTGTTGAACAGTATATGAAGATTTTTAAAGGGTATGTCAAAAATCAAAGTTGACCAGAGGGTTGTATATTAGAGAGATATATTATTGAGGAATCCATTGAATTCTATACCGAATACCTATCTGATGTGGAAAGAATTGTTCTCCCAAAATCTCATCACACTGGATGCATTGAGAGTGAGGGAATTTATGGAAGAAATGTTGTGACAATCAATATTACAGATTGGAATCAGGCCCACCTTTATGTTTTGCATAATAGTTGGGAGGTTTCTTCATATAGTGAAACCCAAAAAGAAATTATTAGGAAGCTTAATCCATCAAGGGATGAAAAATGGATATCAAATACACATAATCACCAGTTTATAGGATGGTTTTAGGACCATATTTTTAAGGAGTTAGATGAAAATCTGAATTCAATTTCGGAATGAATTCGATGGCTAGCCGCTGGACCAAGTGTGTATGTATTATCTTACGATGGTTATGTAATTAATGGTTATACATTATATATATATGAGCATGATGAAGATAGTACCATGAAAAATAGTGGAGTTACACTTGTGGCTAAAGTGATGCATGTTTCTGGTAGTAAGGTTAGAAATCCAATTTATGAAAATATTTCATACTTTGTAATTATCAAACAAATCTGGGAGTTGGATTATACGACATTCCAATTTCATATTTTTCAATGTAAATGGGTTGATAACAATAGTGGTGTTAAAATAGAGTAATTGGGATTTGTGAAAGTTGATTTTAGTAAATAAGGGTACAAAGACGAATAATTTATAATGGAATCTCAAGCGATACAAGTATTTTATGTTCCAGATCCTGCAAACCGAAAGTGGTCGATTGTTTTGTTATCGTCCAAAACTACCGAAGGGTCCGATGAAAATTTAGTTGAGGATGATCCTTTCAGTGGTATGTCCTAATCATTTCACAGCAGTCCCAATGTAGATGATGTTTTATATATTAGAGGAGACCATAATGAAGGGATTTGGATAATTGATAGAGGTGTCAAATCCCTTCAGCCTTTGAAAAAAAGAAAGATAGTTCAATAAACAAGTTATATTTTGTTTGTAATATAGATCTTATTATCTCATGTAATTATCTTATCATTACTAAATTTATGTAATCTAAATTAACTATTCAACCACTTTTTCAGATAATGACTTATATGCATTCTGGTGCTCCTAACCTTGAGGCTGAACAAGTCTCTCAAACTGTTATTGTTGTTGTTGCTGCTGCTACTGCAGCTGCTCACAGTGCTGAGCAACAACAAGTTTCTAAACCTATTGCTGCTCCTAGTGTTGAGGTCTAACAACCATCAGCACATGACATTACTATCATTCTAGATGAACATATAGATTATGTTGATATTAATGAAATGTTCGGGGATAAAGGATCGACATCGCAAAAAACACAGGTGCATTGTAGTTTGACGGTGTTAGCGAAAGTTATTAAGGCGAAAAGAAAGGGCGTCAAATTTGATGTTAGATATAATGCACAAGTCCAACATGAGAATCCTAACAAGGATGTGTTTAGTAGTTACATTTGAATTGTCACTCGGAAACACATGTCGATTGACATAGATCCATGGAACCATGTTGTTTTCGGGATGAAGGCTGTGATCTGGAAAGAAATTAAGATAACATTGTGATATTATTTATTTAATTTACTAGAAAATAAAATAATGAAATAGTGTCTTACTCTTCTCAATCTCTTACAGAGTACATTTATAGTAGATGATTCACACAAGAATTATGTACTAAGGCTTGTAGGAAGGTGTCATCAAGGTTTTCACACTATTTTAACAAAATGTATTTTGAAAGATTCCAAAGGTAAAATAAACCCACACCCACCCCTTGTATAATCTCACCTGATATCCCAAGAAGCATGAGATGCATGTATTTGCCACCGTGACGATGAGAAGTTCCAGTTACATTGTGGCTGATAATACGTTGTTTGAGGATATGTGTATTCATCACTTTGATTTTCAATATTTCATTTATGAAACAACAACTCAGTACTGAAAATAAGGAATATGCATCAAAACCAACATACCGCTATCGTAAAGTAAGGATGGGGTACTCTTCACTAGAAAAGAAAATGGTACATATTTTAAATTTACATAAATATTGTTAGGTTCCAAGAAAAAACATCATAATTATCTTTATATATTTATATATAGATTGATGAGTCTAAAACCAAAGACACTTCCATCCCACGTCATGTGCTATGTAAGGAGGCATGTGTGAATAAGGAAGGGAAGCTAGTATATAAAAACACACAAAAATTGTGGGAAATATGTGCAAGTATGGCATGATAGAAATATTTGTTTTAAATTTATATTACATTAAAATAATTAGTTATTTTCCTATATCTGACAGTAATAGGAATTAACTACTTTTATAGCAGATGCAGACCTATTATCAATGACTTTGAAGTGTCCAGAACAATACGGTCATGTCAGAGGTGCGAGGTTTGGGGTGACACCCTGATTATATTATGAGGAAACAAACATGGATGATAGAGATAAAAAATGAAACAAATGAGTGAAAGAATAGAAACTCTTGAAGAATTATTTCAATGTAAGGGAGAGTTGCTAGAAACATTTATGGGTGGGAATCAAGGAGAAGACACAACTTAGGAACAACTAGTGCATGAAGATCCCGCCCCACCCCTACCTTCTTTGAGGTGAGCCATTCCCCTCAAAGAACTGTCTTAGTCGTGGTAATCAATATTCTAATAATTGTTCCCATGAAATGTGAATCAGAAAAACACTGATACTTTTCCTGTACTGATCTTCTACAGGGTAATAATGATTGTAATTTATATCTGTCAACACCCACCTATCACCTTATATCAAGGGCTACAATGTTCAACATTCTAGAGGACAAGCTGCATAATAGACCACTTCCAAAAGATCATATGAAAGTGATGATTACTGTAGCTCATGATCCAAATGTAGAGCTACCTATTACACTTGATGGCAATGATATTCATAAGTTCAAAAAGTCTATTGGGACATTCATTACATGGCCTTCACAACTTGTAAGAGTATATGTGGACAAAGAGGTATTTATTTCCATTTTTTTCAGGATAAACCTTAAAAAACTAATGAAAAAGGGGTCTAAAACAATGAATGTTATTATAGATGGAGAAAGGGAAGGGGGTGACAAGAAAGGCTGGCTGAAAAGCATCTAAAGGATTGAACAACTGATCCCAAAGATCTATTGAAAGCACAATAGCACCACCTTTTCTCTATCCACATTTACTAGAATTGAAGACTCGTGTGGATATGAAGATAAGAGGTGGTAGTAGTCATATAGTGGTTTTTGAAAAGAATATATACAGAGAGGAAATTTAAGATATCATTGCTGCTGAAAATGTAAATGAGATCCTTGAATATGGTTGGGTATGCGTCATAATTATAAATTTATATATGAGGTACGTTTTCTTGAATTGATTTTCTAAAAGATGATATAATGTGAAAATTATAACTAAATGCATTTTATATTATTGACAGACATATATATGAAAAACAGTTGAATGAATTTTCCCATGATCCAAAATTCAGACCTGTTATTCCTCATACCACATCAACACAACTAACGAAATTAGATCCATCAAAAAAGGATGAAATAGTGAATGGATTGCTGAAAACATTTTAAAGCAAGATTACAGATGACAAACTCTTCTTAATACCAACCATGCAGGGGTAAAACTCTACGATTAAAGCATATCAATTATATTTTCACTTATTTTATTACTTATTCTTTTTTGTGTTTTTAGGAAACATTGGCTGCTAATTGCAGTGAACTTGGATACTCCAAAGATTTATTTTCTGGATTCAATGCAAGTATATCCAACAAATTGACCACACATGATGGAGTTTGTGAATATGTAAGACACTACATCCTACGTTTTAGGTCTAAACATCAAGTAATATAATTTATATTATCTTTTACTGAGGATTTTTTTATGATAGGGTGGTGTATCATTATCATCTAAAAAAGTAATGAGGATAGGGGATAAGTATAAGGAGGCGAGAAAGTACTACATCTGGACAAATATCAGGGTATATATAATAAAATTTCACTATCCAAACACATATCAACCCAAGTTACTTATTCTCCTAATGATAATTTTTTTTGCAGTGTCCAAAATAAACAAATGATAATGATCGCAGTTATTATGCTTGTAAATTTATGAAAGATATCATTTTTCATCAACAAACTAGCATCCCTAAAGAGGTATTTTCAAAAACAACTACTATTTAATTTAAATTATTTATTAATTATTTATTTATATATTTTGAAGTACTACTATGACTGTAGAAAATCCTCATACTCACAAGACAATATAGATTTTTTCAAAAACGAGTGGGTCGTATACCTGATGGAAGATTGTACATAAATAGCATGAAGATCAGACTTAGGGACATGTACAATTGGCAGTCATTTTTTAGAGGGGTTAAGGGGATCAAAAGATGAAACATTGTTGTATGTAAATGTTTTTAGGAAAAATTTAATTGTTATTAAATAAAAAATCCTTTATCAAATGATTCATTTTCCCATTTTAACAGATGAAATGCACTAGAAACATGTAAGAATGATGAACCACTTTTCTTTGGGCTTTGGATAAAAAAATAGTAAAATCTCTAAAACACCTTCATATCCAACAAAATGAATTCGGATTGTGTTGATACTTTAGGGGAAAAATACATGGGTAATTTGTGACATTTATGAGTCAAACCCGCCTCAATCTAAGGCATGGTGTGGCCGGTATCACTCAAAATATCTCTCTTTCGTTTAAAATGGAAAAAATTTTAAGTGAAAACAATAACTAATGTATCAAAATCCAACCAAATGCATTCAGATTGTGTTGATACTTTAGGGGAAAGATCCATGAGTCATTTTTGACGTTTACAAGTCAACCCTGACTCAATCCGAGGCACGGTGTGGCTAGTATCACTCAAAGTGTCTCTCTTTTGTTTAAAATGGACAGAATTTTAAGCGAAAACAACAACTGACATACGGAAATCCAACCAAACACATTCGGATTGTGTTGATACTTTAGGGGAATGATCCATGGGTAATTTTTGATGTTTAAGAGTCAACCCCACCTTAATCTGAGGCACAGTGTGGCCGATATCACTCAAAGTTTCTCTCTTTTGTTTAAAATGGATAGAATTTTAAGTGAAAATGACACCTAATGTACGGAAATCTGACCAAACGCTTTCAGATTGTGTTGATACTTTAGGGAAACAATACATGGGTCATTTTTGATGTGTATGAGTCAATCCCACCTCAATCCAAGGCATGGTGTGGCTGGTATCACTCAAAGTGTCTTTTTTTAAATGGACATAATTTTAAGTGAAAACAACAACTGACATACGAAAATCTGACCAAACGCATTCGTATTTTGTTGATAATTTTGGAAAATGATCCATGGGTCATTTTTGACGTGTAAGATTAAACCCTGCCATAATTCGAGGCACGGTGTGGCTGGTATCACTCGAAGTGTCTCTCTTTTGTTTAAAATGGACAAAATTTTCAGTGAAAACAACAACTAAGGTACGAAAATCTGACCAAATGCATTTGGATTGTGTTGATACTTTAGGGGAACAATTCATGGGTCATTTTTGACATGTACGAGTCAACCTCACCTCAATCCGAGACACGGTGTGGCCGTTATCACTCAAATTGTCTCTCTTTTGTTTAAAATGGACAGAATTTTAACTGAAAACAACAACGGACGTACGGAAATCCAACCAAATGCATTAAGATTGTGTTGATAATTTAGGGGAATGATTCATGGGTCATTTTTTCCGTGTAAAATTTAAACCTGCCTCAGTCTGAGGCATGGTGTGTCTGGTATCACTCAAAGTGTCTCTCTTTCGTTTAAAATGGACAGAATTTTAAGTGAAAACAACAACTGACATACATAAATCCAACCAAACGCATTCGGATTGTGTTGATAATTTAGGGGAACTATCCATGGGTCATTTTTGACGTGTACAAGTCAACCCCATCTCAATCTGGGGCATGGTGTGTCTGGTATCACTCAAAGTGTCTCTCTTTTGTTTAAAATGGACAGAATTTTAAGTGAAAACAACAAATGTTGTACAGAAATATGACCAAACGCATTAATATTGTGTTGATACTTTAGGTAAAATATCCATGGGTCATTTTTGACATTTATGAGTCAACCTCGCCTCAATCCGAGACACGGTGTGGCCGGTATCACTCAAAGTGTCTCTCTTTTGTTTAAAATCAACAGAATTTTAAGTGAAAACAACAACTGACATACAGAAATCAGACCAAACACATTATGATTGTGTTGATACTTTAGGGGAATGATACATGGGTCATTTGTGACGTGTATGAGTCAACTCCTCCTCGATCCAAGGCACAGTGTGGCCGGTATCACTCAAAGTTTCTCTCTTTTGTTTAAAATGGACACCCTCCAACCCCTTGGACGCCCCCAACCCCCTGGAAAACCCCACCCCCTGGACGCCCCCACCTCTCCTAGAAACCACCCCACTACCTGGACACCCACCACCCCCTAGACACCCCCACCCCCATGGACATCCACCCTAAACCCCCTGGACACCACCCCACCCTCTAGACACCCCCACCCCTCTAGACACCCCTACCCCCTGGAAATCCCCCCAACCCCCTAGGCACCACCCCACCCCCTAGGCACCCACCAACCCCCTGGACGGCACCCCCAACCCTCCTAGACACCACCCCACCACCTAGACACCCCCACCCCATTAGACAGCCACCCCACCCCCTGGACATCCACCCCACCCCCCTTTGGATAGGCCCACCAATGCCCTGGACCGCCCCCACCCCCCTTAGACACCACCCCACCCCTGGACACCCCCACCCCTCTGGACACCCCCACTCCTTGGAAATCCCCCCACCCCCCTAGACACCACCCCACCCCCTGTCCACCCCCATGGACAGCCCCCCTAGACACCCCACCCCCCTAGACACCCCACCAAGCCCCTAGACGGCACCCACACCCCTCCTAGACACCACCCCACCACCAGGACACCCCCACCCCCTAAACACCCCCACCCCCTTGGACAGCCACCCCCACCCCTTGGACAGCACCCCACCCCACTTGGATAGCCGCACCCACCTCCTGGACACCACCCCACCCTCTAGACACCCCCACCCCTCTGGACACCCCCACCCCCTAGAAAGCCCCCACCCTATAGACACCCCACCCCCCTGGACACCCACCAACCCCCTGGACGACACCCCCACCCCTCCTAGACACCACCCCACCACCTGGACACCCCCACCCCTAAAAACCCCCACCCCATTGGACAACCACCCCCACCCCCATGAACACCACCCCACCCCCCTTGGATAGCCCCACCAACCCCCTAGACCACCCCCACCCCCTAGACACTACCCCACCCCCTAGACACCCACCACCCTCTGGAAAGCCCCCCCCCAAAAACCCTAGACTCCACCCCACCGCCTAGACACCCCCACCCCCTGGACACCACCCCAACCCCTTGGACAACCCTATCCCCCCAGACACCCCCACCCCCTAGACACCCCTACCCCCCTTGGATAGCCAATCCAAACCCCTAGACAGCCCCCCTACCCCTTGAATTCTGTATTTAATTCTTTATTTATTTAATTAATTTATGAATTATTTGTTAATGGTGTATGGGTATACTTGTTTTATGGGTATACTTACTGAAATTACCTTATGAATTATGTGTTAATTTTTTATGGGTATACTTGTTGATATGCTGATTTTTTGCAGGTCTTGTTTGGGTGTGCTGCCACAGATTTTTATATTACAGCAGGCAGGTCATTTATCAATTCTTTTTTAGCGCTGATAAAGGGATCCTTTATCAGCACCTTTTTAGCACTGATAAAGGCTCCCTTTATCAGCACATTTTTAGCGCAGATAACGGCTCCCTTTATTAGCGCTCTTTGAGCACTGATAAAGGGGACCCCCTATCAGCACTGAGCTTTACAACACTTTTTTATCTCTATTAAATCCCATTTTGAGCACTGATAAAACCCAGTTTTGTAGTAGTGTCTCTACAGTTAATCCCAACACAAATAAAAACTGAGAAAAAATAAAGGAATTAATAGTACCTATATCAAATAAAGCACTATAAAACATGGATGCTACAAGAATCGTACCTCGAATAGTAAACGGTCTTGCCTCACCACCCTCAGGTGTTGCCTGAACTGTATGGAGATGACCTGCCCCTTTACCCTAGGCTCTAACCTGAGTATCGTACACTGCACTACTTTGTTTATAAGGGTGATCTCACCCCAGATCCCCACGTCCACTGCCCCTTCCAATATGGCCCGTGGAGCTCCAACTACCTACCTGATATGGGGTAACCGACCCCCTACCTATACTTAGCATCTGCCTCTAACCTCCATCATTCCCCGACTACTGCGGTTTCCTGTATAATCTCTGTATATGGTCCAGCCTGCCACATGTTTGGCACTCAACTAGTGGGTGGGAACACTGGTCACGGTTGTGCCCAGACCTGCCACATTTAAAACAGAATACCTAGTCACTTCCCTAAGAAGCTAACCCCCTATTCTGACTGCTCTGTTTGATTCCACCATACTAAAAGTTTCCAAAGTGGTTCTTCCTACTTTCATAAGCCACACCACTTGCTCACCTATCTGGCACCACAAGTTCACTACTTGAAGCTCCCTTCAAGGTTCCTTATGTGATAATTTCTTGATACACCACTTCAACAAACCTTTTTAGATGAAATATATTCACATGATAACTGATCTCGTGTCTCAGCTAGTCCTGGAAGCGTTTCACCACAACTACCTCATCTCCCATCAACATCGGAATGAACCGTCTCAAATCAGTGAAACAACTAGCATAGTCCATCACCGACATTGTCCCCTGAGTCAACCTCATAAAATCTATAGCCTTCTCCTTCCTCAAGGTTTCTAGATAGACGTTCTTAAGAAAATTCTCTTGAAAATATTTCCACATCATCCCCTCAGTCTTCTCTGCCTGAACCATAATGTCTTACCAACATTTTGCTTGACCCCTCAGTATATAGGCTGCTAAATTGACTCACTTATCAAGAGGAGTCTCTAAATGGTCGAGAATAGTTTGTATAGACTCCATATAGAACTCTGCTACTTCTATCCCACCCTCTCTGGTAAAGGTCAGAGTGTGTTGCAGCTGAAACTTCATGGTCAGCTCAAACATGCTCGACGCAACCCGTCCTAGCTCTCATTCCATCATCTACATAAAATGAAAAAGTTTATCATGGAAATTCTCTTACCTATCTCCTTGGACCACCGTATTCTCCTTATCCACTACTGGAGGAGCATTCTCAGCAATTTTCTCATGTCGCCTAACTAGCACACATCTTCGAGGTGGAATTTCTCTACAATTCCAAACATGAAATTTATAATGTTACCATAAAGATTTATGATGAGGAAGAGATATAGATAGTCTCATCACTTGTAATAACCAAACAAGTTCGCATACACAACCCAAAATATCCCACTCGCAACCAATTCACTACCCTCGGCCTTCTCCCTAAGTCCATGGCCAACACAATATCTAATTATCATGGTTACAAGCCTTATATTTTACTCCCATTTGAACCATTTTCATATTCCAATTTACCCCTTCAAAAATTTATTCCACTTTTACTTCTTTATCAAGCACTATTTCATAATTACTACTTGACATTTTCACTTCCCTTTTTTACTCATTCATACCATCTTATTGGGAATAATTCATTACTTTTAAGAGAACATATGCATCCTAACATTTATATCCCGCGCACCAATCTCGTGTGTGTGCCTATCATGATGCATGTCACTTTCCTACACAGGTTCCTTGAATGATGCATGAATGCACAACCTCGTACCTTTCTGGACACGAGATAAATATCATAAACCATAAAATAACACAACAAGTGCATCACCCAATGGTGAAATATCATCAAACGTAACAACACACAACTAGAACAACAATCCTATCCCATGATGACTTGGTTTTTCCCCATACATGGGTTAGATACTTCCAAGAATGAGCTCATTACCAAGGCCTGAAAAATTCCTAATCTCCTATCTACCATCCCCAAATAGTAAGAAAGATAAAAGAACTCCTCTGATACCACTTTGTAATATCCCCAACTTGGGAGCCACAAAATTGGTGCCTCGATACGAGTAGTTACATGACCTCAAGCGTGCCTCCCCGTATGCCAAAGGTTGATGACTAGCACCTAGGGTCCAATAGGTCATGTGGGGAGACTATACTCTCAATACTAGAGTAATCCAAAATAGATAATAATTGAAATAGTGGAAACATAAGAGAACAATCCATAACATGCATAATAACCAAATCACAAAACTGGGTACAATCACAAACAATAATAAATATGTCATTCCATGCTTTAGTGTCAAGTGAACAAACCCCAAAAGAAGGAAAATAGTAGAATCCCAAAAATGGTTCGGACTCTAAGTATAGAACTTCACCCAAACATGTCCCATGTCCAACTCATCTCCCTAGCATAGGGTCCTTTCCCTTTCCCTGACCTGCAAGCATGGAATCTGCTCAAGTACCCAACAGCGGCCCGAGCAGGGTGTGAGTATAACTCAGTAGGCCACCACCAATGGTGTCTACAAAATATCCAACAAGGCAGATAGTGCATGAAAATGATAAATAAAGTAAAGCTAAGGTAAACTATTCAATAGGATATATTTATATATGTTCTTTTAAGTTAAACCACCAATTAACCCACTTTTACTACCAAGACATTTCATTTATCATTTCACCCTTTATCAAGTATTCAAAGGATTATGCATGATGAACATTTTCAGCATGTGGAAATTAAACAATCCCTATCTCACTAGGCATCATAGCACAAATATTCCCAATATCTTCACCTTGAAGCCTCAGTCTAGGTCGAATGCAGCTATTATGGGAATAGAACTCCATCCCCTTCCCTAACCCATGAATTTAGGGGAATATCTATAACCTCAGTCCAACTCAACCCATGGGCGTAAAACCTAAAGTTAATATCCCACTCTACAAATTCATGTGCACATGTTTATTTATCATTCACCACAAAACACCACATCACAACAACATATCCAACATCATTTACAATAATCACAATAATCTCAATAATTGGAAAATTACATTTTGCCTCAATCCATTAACACATTCATTATTCATGTTACTTAACCCCTTTATCCTCATTTACCATCTCTCATGCCTATCTCACTAAGCATATTCAAATGATAAGCTGATCCCCTAGCATTTTCCCATTAACCCATTTAACCATTTTTTCATGCCAACCAAACAACTCATTAGGCCATTACCCAACCTAATTGTACTATTAAACACCAATTACACATCCTTAAATCATATTAACATATTCTTCATAGGATCTAGGTTCTCACACAATGTCCTACACCTATTTAGCTAGATCTAAGTCTAGGGAATATCAGCATGTCCCTCTGGTGGCCCTAAATTGGTTGAGTCATCCTCCATAAATCCCATGGGAATCAAGAGGGGTTAAATTAACCATTTAGACACCACTACATCACATCATGTCAAAGGAATCAAGAAATCTTCAAAAGAGGGAAAGAATAGAAACCCTACATGCACAAATCTACAAAAAAACTCAAGGGATATAAATTGTAGACCACTTACCTTGAATCTGTTGGAGAACATACTCTCAATCAAAGCCTTAGATCTCGATTCAACACCCCTTTCAAGAATCAACCTATATCTCAATGAAAAAATAGAGTTTTGAGAGCTTCAGATGGAAATCACCCAAAATACAAGACCTAAACTGGAAAAGAGAGAGGAGGAGAAGATTAGACTCACTCGGATTTTCAATTTCCATCCAACAGAACTCCAAACGGCCAATAATCCAAGGAGTTCGATCCTTGGGAGCTCTTGGTCCCTTTGGTTCATTCCTAGGGTTTCAAGGGAAGAGGAGGAGGAAAATACCGAGTGAGATATGAAATCCTGGAGTGGAATTTTTGTAAATTTTAAAGGTTTCTAGGTCAAATGGTTTACCCACATAGTTTTTCAAACCTTGCGCAAACCATGCAAATGCCACAGTCCAAAAATCCACCTCATGCACGGTTTACCTAGGATTCCCATAGAGTTAGCACTAACCATGTGCAGTCTGTGAAGCTAGCCCAGAAAACTCCTTTTTCTTCCTCTTTTGTATCCCTAACCCCCAGAACACCCCCAAGTCTCCTTAAGGACTTGATAAAACACTTAATTGACCAAAATAAAGAGATTAAACTAAAATGCAACTAAAACATACCTTAAAGAGAAATCTGGGATCTTACAAGGATGACCTGATAGCTTCTATCACTAGTTGGATTGAAGCTTTTGAATCATGATAAGTGGTGATCCCACCTGATGAAAAGTTGTATCCAACATGGGTGGATGACATGCGAGTACCCCCAGATTTCAGGAATCCAACCTTCTCCACCTTCAATAGAATGAGCGACCTATTGAAGCATATGACCCACTTCATATCAAGGTGTGTACCTATGTTGGGAACCCCAAATAAGCAGAAAGAAGCCAAGATCTGATGTTTTCTTCAGACATTGGAAGGGCCTGTGTTTATTAGGTACAACCAGTTACCTATCCGGTCCATCACCGACTAAGAAGATCTTCGCAGGCAGTTTCTCTATCAGTTCAATTTCACCACATGCAAGATGATTATTTCCAACATATTCAAATGAAAGAAATGACCATATGAGTGCATCGTATAATTCATTTATAGTTGGAAAGGTCTCACATACTTGCTCTACATGCTGCTAATTCAAGAGAAACTGTTGAAAATGTGCATGGGTAATGTCAAAGCTGAATTGGTCCCCACCCTCATCACTCATAATTTCCCAGGTGGATTCAAGGATTTCTCTGACAAACCTCATTTACTAGAGGAATCTTTGTAGAATTCCAAGAAGGCGCATCCTTTGTTGCTTCCATCCAATGTAATAAGATCCTCCAAGATAGAGACCACCGCCACAATGTAGGTAGGGGCTCCAGAGCCACTAGAGTTATTTCCATTTGATTCCTTTCAGGAACTGCATCATTGAGGATAGTAGCTTCAGCAAGCTCCACCTCATAACCCTTAGAATAAGAAAGCACCTCCTCGACAGGTGACACCACCCAGATGAGAGAATGTGAATTTGGTTCCTCATCTGCCACCACCACCTCACCAGAATCCATCTCCCAGAGTTCCCCCTCCAAACAGGAGAAACTAGACCTACTCCTTCCTAGAGGCAAAGGTTCTCGATTATTTTTTTAGTGCTCTGGAGCAAGGAGCCCTAAAGATCCCAAAGTACAGAAAGCCTCATGAGGCTGAACTCACTAATCACCCTAACTACTATCCTTACCATATGATCCTTGGAAATATCATCAATAAGTGATATGTGTTCAAGGACTAGCTTCTGGACTAGATAGATAATGGTGTGATTAGGTTGGGTGAACTCTAGGAATAGGTAGAACATATCTCTACTGAACCAGATAGTGACAATGAAGGTTTCGGTGAATGGCAGCAAGTCTCCATCCACGAGACTCATAAGTATGATAATTGGTTGGCTTACATGGAAGATGCTCAAGTATATGGAATCATCCATGCCCATCTAGGCTGGTCTGAATCTCTATAATTCACTATGCCTTCTCCAGATGTCGCTTCTACATCCAATTCTCAGCCCTCAACATCTTAGAAGAGTAGGAATCGACGGTACAAGGTAAAGTAAAGTCCCTAGTTGATGCCAAAGCCACCCCGTACACTCGGAGACTTCATTCCTCCAAAAATGGGAATCACGCCCAGGATTTTTCCAGTACCATAATACTCTTTTGAAGATAATCAAAAGTGTGCTTCTATGAATACCGTCAAATTGGTGGATCTCTACATGGTCACTGATAATGATGAGTATCAGGATACCCCTCTGAATTTCCCCAACCGATGTTATCAAAGAGGAATCTGAGGAAAGGAAAGCTACTGGTATACTCAGTTTAGTGATCAACTCCAAGTAGTTCATGCCACCGAGGGCAGACAAAAAGAATTGTTTAGAAATCTGCAGGCATAGTCCTTTCATCCTGCTATGCCAGATTTTCCACCACCATTGATCATGCTCGTTGACCAGCCAGAACTACCACAGTCATATCAGGATCAACTACATTCAACAAAGCCTAAATCATCTAACATTCATCTAGTGGTTATTCTTGGTAGCTTTTATAATTAGTAGAATGTTTCCAGCACCACTCAAAACCCTGTGGTTCCTCCAGCATTTCCCGTCATATTTACCACTGTAGAGTGACCCTCGATAGGCATAAATGTGCACCTAGCATAGAAGTACGATGTGTTGAAGCACCTCACTAGAATTCATATAAAAATATCGATCCTTGAGGCCTTACATATATCACAAGAGATGCAAGAATCCATTACAGAATCCTTATAGATCCCCTCCATTTTAAAACAGAGGTTGCGATAGCTGAGACTTTCCACACTTAGGAGTTCAAGAAATTAGAAGGTCAGGTGATCATCTCTTTCTACAGAGAAGACAAGTGTTCTCTAATATAGGGTTATATCCACCTATTTTACATCTCTAACTATTTTAATGTTGTGTAGTTTCATCATTGTATCATTAACACAGGTTATGGGATCAATCTCATCCTGAATCGAATACTCCATAGGCTGGGAATCACCAAAGAGAATTTGAGCCCCTTTGGACTAAAGATTTAGGGTTACGAGAGGACCAAACGGAGACTGTATGGATGGATCCATTTGAAGACCCAATTCAGTAGTCTGATAGAAGAAATTGAATTCATGGTTGTCTCATAGAACACTACTTACAATCCATTAATGTGTAGGCCCTGGTTTCATCTGCAAGCAGTAGTTCCCTCCTCCTATCACCAATGCCTTAAGTACACCCTCAATGGTCGAGTAGGAATTCTCTAAGGTGAAGATTCTCCTTTTTCATCTTGGGAAAATTTCTATACATATGTGTATTATTACCAAATAAAAGATAAGAATTCTCATACCTATGAGTTTGATCACACCTCCATCGCAACCAATCCATGGGCAGACTTGGATGATGCATTTTTCCTCTTGATTCACTAGTTGGAAGCTACAATGCCAAAATTGGGTAATTTATTTTTTATTTATGATAGGAAATGGTGCCATGTCCCTTATATCAAGGAATTATAGAATATTACCTTACATACCTACATGAGTTAGAATCAAGTCATATTATAACCCCATACTTCTGTTAGGTACCAAGATGTTCGCCCTATGGCTACAGTTTTTCACCATACTTTCTTGTTCCGTCGAGCCAGGTTGAACCATCAAAAACTATCCCTTCACTATTTCTTCAACATAAAGCATGGACCCATTGGTCGAAGTCTTGATGGAATCAGTTCGATAGTTTTTTTCACCATGGTTTCCATAGTGTAGGAGTCTCCCAATGAATATTCCACTACCACTCAAGATGACACCAATATTCCTCCAAAATCAATCATCCAGGAGGAATTTCTTCTTCTCCATGATTACCCTACCTTAGATGATGAATAAGATTCAGAAGATTCTCCTTCTAAATTTGATGAAGGAATCTCCACTACCATCGATGAACGAGTCCAGGTGAATCTTGGTACTGAGGAAGAACCAAGGCCAACGTTGATCTGTGTAGCCATACCAATAGATAAATAGAATTAGTATGTAGACTTTTTGATGTATCATCATGATTTGTTTTCCTGGAGCTACGAAGAGATGTCAGGACTAGACCCACATGTCACCATCCACCATCTTGGTCTCCCTATAAGCCATCGCGGGTTCAAGCAGCCTCCTGGGAATATGCAACCATCTCACAGTTCCATGGTCGAGGTTGAAGTTAACAATATTATCAAGGCCAACTTCATCAAGTAAGTTTAGTAACCTAAGTGGCTATCCAACATTTTCTCATTCAAGAAGAATAAAGGACATATCAGAGTCCATATCAACTTCCAAGATCTAAACTGCCACTACTCAAATAATGATTTTCCCCTTCTAGTGATCGAGTTGTTAATTAGCGTCATTGCCAGTTTCCAAGCTCTCACTTTCATATATGGGTATTCTAGGTATAATAATTTCTAAATGGACCCCGAATTTGAGGATTATATCACCTTCCAAGTGTTGCATGGTGCCTTCTACAATTAGGTAATTCCTTTTGGTCTGAAGAATTTAGGAGCTATCTATCAATTCTCCATGCACCACATCTTCAAGATGATCCTCAGGATGCTAGTGGAATGCTATATGGATGATTAAGGGGGTCAAATATCACCAAAATCAATAAAATATTAGATATCTTGAGAAATTTTTTGGTTTCCTTTTCTCCCAACAGTTAAAGATTAACCCCTTGAAATGCGCTTTTGGAGTGACCTCTAGAAATTTTCATGACTTAATTTTCAAATAAAGATGCATTGATATTGACCTAGAGAAGATCAAATCCATCATATTGATCCATCCTCCAAGAAAAATATGTGATATCTGAGGCCATCAAGGCCACTCAACCTCTATATGTCGATTCATCGTGAATTTGGTCATCAAGTGTAAGCCATTTTCTAGGATCATGAAGAAAGGTGTCATATTTTATTAGAATGAAGAGTGTCAGACTACATTCAAGTAAATTAAGAAATATATAATATAACCACTAGTTATGATTCCACCCATACTTGGGAATCCCCTGACCCTTTATGTGACCACCCAAGAACAATCCCTCATTTCCTTTATCGCTCAGAAGAACCACTAAGGGATAGAGAATAGTTTATACTGTCTCAGTTGTATGATCCTCAATACAGAGTCCATATATTCTCCCATTGATAAGAGATGCCTCGCATTGGGTTTTATAGTGAAAAAGTTGCATCATAATTTAAACCATCACAAAATATAGCTAGTTTTCCATGTGGATCGGCTAAAGTACATTTTGAACTTCCTGATGTTGATAGACTGTTTAGAACATTAGGTGGTGATTCTTTAGAAGTTTGAAATCAGATTCATTCTGTAAAAGTCCATCAAGTTTTAAGAACTGGTTGATTTTATATTTACTCATCCATCCCCCAAGTAAATTCCTCTGGATGTAGATTTCCCAAATGAGGCTATCCTCTCAATGGGCCAAGTCGTGCCATGATGGAAAATGAATTTCGATGGTGCCTCCCGGAGTCTGGCCGGAAGAAGTATCAATGACCCCAAGATCAACAGGGTGGGTTTAGGAATCGTTTTCATCACCTCAATGTAGAATTTCATGCCCAATTCATTCCTTCTATCATAAGGTTTCTCCAATAATGAGGCAGAGAATCAGGCTCTCATCATCGGTCTTGAGCTGGCTCTCGATATTTCTGTTACCCACTTACATGTGAAAGGGGATATCGAGTTAGTAATCAAGAAGATAAATGGTGAATACATCATCAGGAATCCAATGCTCATGCCCTTTATCAGGCATTCTTACCATTTGATAACCTAGTTCCCTTCTCTGCCAGAGGTGACTTATGTTACCCAGTCACAGAATGGTTGATTTAATGCCATGTCCAGTCTAGAAGCTTCTCTCACAGACCCTGAACAAGATGATCTATTCATTCATGTGGTGCATCAAAGAGTCATCACCCCTTTCAGTTTAGGAAATGATGACATCCAACGAGTAAATAACCTTACATCTAGTGCTTCCATATTAGAAATCTTGATCCCCCCATAGCTAAAGGATCCTCTAGTTGGACAACTCCTTCCATCAAGTACCTCCATCATGGTATTCTCCCATTGGAAAGCTCCAAACGTGAGTAAATATGTTAGTGTGCAGTGTAGTTCACCATCCAGAGTGAGACCGACCTCAAACAGACTCTATAATAGTGTGAGTTTGATGGAATCCTCCTCTATTTCATCCAAGGAGATGAGATTCCCCAGGTTATGCAAGATGTTCATGTCTGTTCATACAGTGGTCATTAGGCTAGGTTGAATCTCTCCCACCAGATTCGAAGACTGAGATACTTCTAGACCACCATGGTCCATGATAGTATCGAGTTCACCAAGAGGTTCCATCCATGTCAAATCCATACCAACTTCATGCATTGACTACCAGATCCTCTCCATACTACCAAGTACTCATGGTCGTTGCAGTCTGGGGACTCGATGTCATGAGACCAAATCCACTAAAAATAAATCACCAGTGCAGGTTCATTCTGACCATGAAAAACTTCATTTCCAAGTGGGTAGAATCAACCACTCTTAATTAAGTCAATACCTGATTATTTTTTAAATCCAAGAGATCCCACATCATCCATCGATTCAGAGTCCCTCACATTATTCTCACTAACAACCACACCAAATTTCCCACATATGAGCTAAATAGGTTGTACGCAAAGTACAACATCTAGTCCAACCACACTTCTCATTACCATTCACAAGAAAATGGGTAGATCAAGGCATTCAAAAAGATCCTCTCTAATATTTTGCAGAAGATGGTGGGCCAGAATAAGAGAAGTTGGTTGGAAAATCTCCCCATTGCTCTCCAGGATTATCGGACGATGAATCACAATTCCACATAGGTGACCCCATATTCCCTAGCCTATAGAATAGAGGCATTCCTACCCATCAATATTTATTTTTCATCAATCCACACAACTATCTATGATCAAAAGATGTTAGAAAATATAGTTGATCTCTATCTAGCTGAACAAGAATCCCTCAATGAGAACATACTCTAAGCCTTGCACAATCTAGAGTGTCACCATAACAAGATATCTATAGAATTAAATAAGAAATTTGATGTTATCTCTTTCCTCCAAGGTGATATAGTACTGGCTTTAAGGATGTCGATGATACATGGTAGGAAGCCACTAAATTTGGATCTCAAATGGGAAGGTCCTTACATCATTCACAAGGTCTATCCTAACTATTTGAATTCTTTGTTCATCATGGATGGGGAGTACATCACTCCTCCAACCAATTCCAAGTCCCTAAAATAGTAATTCACATAAGGAACTCCATATCCTTGCAACGTGACATTAAACTACATAACAACCTCCATCATTACCGTACGACATTAAACTATGTGTTCATAATCTTAGCTACATGGCGTTAAATTTCACAACAGTAATGGTCCCTTTTTCATGACCTTAAAAGGCACATTCTCAACTTCCCAAGTTCATAAAATTAAACTGGTCACCTAAGTCTAAGCCTCGTGACTCTAAATTGTGTTTGGGTTCTTCTTGGAAGTGTGTCGTGCAACATGGTCCTCCTTTGGCCTCATTTACGTCAAATTGTTCTTGTTGCTCTACACATGTTCCCTTTCTCATATAACCCCTCCATTTTAGTCTTAGCCTTATGACTTTAAACTATGTTTGATTTCTTCTCTAGAATATGATATGTGGTGTTGGGTCTCTTTGGCCTCATTCACATCGGGTGATACCATGTCACATATTTACTCTTAGAATTCTCTCCTTCTTGTCCAAACATCATGACTCTAAAATGTGTGTAAATATCCTCAAGATCATGTGGTACAACATTGGAATCCTTGACCTCATTCACATCAGGTTATTCCTTCTATTCCCGTATATCTTTTCAGGTAGATATTTATTCCCTCTTGTCTTGTTGCATGACATTAAATTGTGTAGCATCTATATTCTCACTTAAGAGTAAATTTCTCCTATCATCGGCCATTTACCATGCCATTTTAAAGAACTACTTATTGCTTTATTCCCATCCTCATGGGATACATAGTGATGCCCAGACATTTTTTCCTTGGTCCCAACCGTAAGATCTCAAACCTTTTGGCCTCTTTGACTAATTTTCCCTTTGGGAGTGTATGGTATGATGTGGATCTCTTTGGCCCTCATTTACATCGGGTTATTTTCTAAACAACACACTTCCCCTCTGGGATACCTCTCTCCCCAATGTCCTAGTTGAATAAAAATAAAATTCGTAGAAACTCACTCCTCATCACATGACTTTAAATTGCATGGGTTGATCCTATCACATGACCTTAAAATGTAGCATCCAACCTTCCAAGAACACGACGTTAAACTGGGTTCTTAATTACAATAATCATAACATTAAACTATACACAAGTCTTCCTTGGGAGCGTATGGCATGATATTTACCTCTTTGGTCCTCATTCACATCAAGTTATGGAAGATTAACCATGTACATTTCTTTTGAATAACCCCTTCCAGTTTTTCCTCACTACATGACATTAAACTTCATGGATCTCAAAGAACTTTTTTTGTCTTGATTCTCATCCTTATGAGATATGTAGTGACACTCAAGTTTCAATCATTATGCCTAGCCACATTACTTTCCCTTTTCACATTGATCCATATTTATCCTTACCACATTACTTTACACTACATGGATTTCCAAAAGTATGCATGGCTTGATTCCCATCCTCGTGGGATATGTAGAAACACCTAGGAAATTTTCTTATGGGACCAACCATAGTGTTCCATCCTTTTAAATTGGGTTACCTGGGTTCAAACTCCATGACCTTAAACTACGATCTTATTTGAAGGAACATGACTTTAAACTATATGATAGATTCCTTAAAAATGCATATGTGATGTTTGTAATCCTCCTCAGTACCCATTTATGTTAGGTTTGTTATGTCACCACATTATTCATATTAATCTTGGAGTGATTCCCCTATGGTCCAAGCACTATGACCTAAAACTATGAGTTAATATCTTCAACGCACAACATTAAAATACAATTCCATTCAGAACAAGTTTAGGATGCCCCATGATAATTTTTAAATGTCTTGATTCCCATACTCCTGGTATACGTAGCGATGCCCTGACATTTTGACTTCAGGCCCACCCATAGGTTCATTAACCTTTTTTTGCCCCTTTGACTTTTGTAACAGTCCAAGAATTGTGACCTTAAAATTTATGTTGTTCATCTTTAGGTTTATATGCAGCATGGTACTTTTTTCCTTATTCATATTGGTTTTCATCTCTTACATTTTGTATTCATACCCTAGGACTGAAAATCTTCTTATAGTCTGAGAAACATGACTTTAAACTATTTTTCATGGTCCAAAATCTATAACCATAAACTAAGATCCCCACAAGGAAATTGTGGTGTGTTGGGATTGTCACTCCACCACACCACATATACCCTCCTTTGGGAAGCCTTCTTCCTATTTTTTTTCTTGATATTTGTGTGGTGTGTGAGCCTCTTTGGACTCATTCACATTGGGTTTCTTTTGTCCATGCCACATAATTACTGGGAACAAAAATTTATAGCATCTAGGAAATATGACCTTAAACTGTGTGTAGTGTCTTGGTCACATGACCCTAAACTACGAGACACATCCTGATCACACAACATTAAACTATTCCATGAATCATCTTCACCTTTTGACATTATACTACGTGTTCATTTTCCTCACTGTATGACGTTGAACTATGAGTTCATCATCCTAACTGTATGACGTTAAACTACATGTTCATCATTCTCATTTTCATGATTTAAACTTCAAGGTATCTTAGGTCCTCACCGGAGAGGTTCAACCTAGATGATGCGTTTGATCTCTGTTCAAACCAATGTGCTCTCACCAATATGCTCTAAGTCATAGTTCCATAATTTCGAGAGTATTGGAATCCTTTAGAACAGTCCATCACTCCATCCCATGATTCAAGTGACCATCATTTGGATCCTCATCCTCTATCATGTATGAAGGGATCCCCTAACATCCTGGCTATGCTGCATAGACTCACTTACTATCTTGGGACAACATTCCAGAAGGCATCAGACAACATTTCGAGTTAGGTTCCATGTTTCGAACATGGTCAGCAGTCGAACCTCCTTTGTTTATCCCCATTTTAGGATAGTAGTATGGATACTATGTTTTGAACACAGTCAGTAGTTATCCTTTTCTAGAATTTCATCCTCTCTCTGTTCCAAATTTTGGGCATTGTGATTCACAATTTTCATTCCCCTTTGTTCGGATCGATTCCAATTCCCCTGGAGTTATATATTTCATGCACAAGAACACATTGGGAGAAGAAAGTTGGTTGTTCTGAGAACCTCATTCTCTAGTCACAGTCTCTCTTGGCCCGAACAGTCTAGATGGCTAGTCAACAACATTATATCTTGAGTATTATATGATTATCTAACACTCTCATACAATGTGAACAATTATGTTATAGTCTCTTGTTTCTCAAACCAGGCATGACCCATGTGAGCTTAAGGATTGACCATTAGTTGTTTCATAGATATTTTAAAGTGTGATAATAATAAAAAGTGATAATGTGTCCATGAACGCAATTTATATCAAGAAAACAACCAAGTATGTTTCATGAGTTTAAAAAAACACAGCCCTTATAGATATTCCCCTTCAATGGAGTGCTTCATCTCTACTGTCTTTTAGTGTGTGGTCTCCAGGGTCTACTATCACAACCTGAGATCCCTTTAATATTCATTTAATTCTAGTTTAATCTCATCCTACCTACTCTACATCTGGTCCCACTTAGCTCAAAGATCAGCCACCAGAAAAAATACCTGCCTCAACCATTCTTGGTCTTCCACCAACTAGACCCTCAATTGAATGACCATTTCTGATTGAGTGGTAGAAAATGAGGAATGATAATTCATCCATTCTTATAGATTTTTTATCTATAATTCAGCCTCCTAAAGCTTCCAAATTTTGATGGAATTTTACTGATTCCAAGAGACATCCATATGGTGACTACTTTCCTGCATCTTCTTGGAGAGGTGGTCCCATATTAGCATGTGTAGGCCTCATGCATCTACCCCTACAATGAATAAACTTTATAGATAGTGGTGAATATATCCCATATATCGTATCCATTGTGATTCTGGAGTGTTGTTGTTTAAAATCTTCACTAAATTTCACACTTGTAATTAGGTGGCCCGCCTGTCCTTGACCGCATCAGAATAAGACTCATCCAGCTCCTCAGGATCTACAAGATCATAATATAGAAATGCAGCCAAGATTTCAATAGTAGGATCTTACTCTAGAATCATTTCAGATGGTCTGGGATCCATATCGTGAGGTTTATCTTCATCACTTGATCCCACCTTGATAAGGTTGTCCCTGTTAGTACCAGGTGTTGCCCCCCAGTGGCACCGCCAGAAGTTGTGGCCTAGTCATCCTGAGTGGCCAACTCTGTACAGAATGGAACCCCCATCGGGAAAGGAATTCTAGATCCTCTAACCGTGTCCCATATTAGATTTACTGCTACTCCCAGCATTGTTCTGAAAAGAAACATGTTAGTGATCATGATCCGGCGACAATAGATGTGGTTCTCTAAGGTGAAAAACTTACGAAAATCAAGCGATGGTGCATCATAATCTCAGGTAATTTTCATTAGAAAACCAAGACATGGCCCCCCAAATATAATTGAGGGATCCAAGGATTCTGGACTAGACACCCTTACCTCTTTAACACTATTGGTCACTGCAGTCACTCTCACCCCAAACACAGATCCTATGACTTGCTCCTCTTCACCTACTGCTACACCTCCATACCCATGATTTTGGGACTCTGACATAATATTCTCCTATATGAAATAAATGTCAAATGAGGAATCTAGATAAAGAATTAGGAAAGTAACAACACTAGATAATGAGTTAAAGCTTACTTCCATAGTTTTAGTGAATCCTTCCAAAGAGGTTTCCTCTGTGGTTATGACCTATCCTTCCTCAAAAGAGGATTCCTTATAGGATATGTCCTTGGAATCCTCTGGGGGATCCCTTTGTTGGTGCCTTCCCCCAAGGATCCATCCGATTCTTCAGGAAAGGGATAGTGCTCCGATAGCAAAAATGCCGACATATTTGAAGGAGAGGTCATGTCTAGTAACACCCTCACTTGATCTTTCATTAGATTTGTAGTGCCTTAGGAGTGAACTATATCCTCCAAATATGCCACATATCATTCCCATTTTACATGATATATGAGGAAGTTGTCCTTGGAATGGTCAATTCTGACCAGATGCATCCCATGTCTGTTGAAACGATCCCATAGACTACAGGTGTTGAGAAATTGTCTGTTGATGTCCTAAGTCTCCCAAGCCTTCAGAAAAAAACGTCCCCAGGAATGTACACATGGCGTAGCTTCTTCCTAGGAGCTTGATCAGACATCCTGAAAACCCCCCTCAGTGGCTCCCCTTCCTCCTGAGTCAACTCGGTTAGGAGCAATGGAACTGATGTTTCTTCTTTTATTCCTTCATCTCTAGATAGTGCAGGACCCTAAATTTTTAATTCCACTTTTTTAGCTCCACCGCCATGATTTTCACCATCCCTACCAATAAAACACTCCCTTTCTACCACTTAGATTTTTCCCTAAGGTGTAGGGACCCCTCCCTCAATGGCTCTAGTGGTCTGTTGCCTTAGCATTTATCCCAGATAGGTATCCTCCCATATCTTTGCATAGTCATATACCAACTTGTATTTAGTAGTGGATAGCAGTAGCTCATTTTGCATATTCTCATATTTTCATGTGAACATGATCCAAATCTTCCTCATCTTACATGGGTGTTTTTCACGTCGTACTCCCAGATATACTGTTGGATTCAGTATTTGCAGGCACCTAACCTTCCTCGAAAAATAGTGTGGGTTATATGGTTTGAAATTTGGTTCACAATCTCCATTTACACCAGCACTCCACCTTATAAGGCTAGGAGATATGAAAACTACACCTCGGTCCCTGTGCCATCATCGGTTCTCACCCCTATCAGTAGAGGGAACATGTGAAGGGTGAATCTATCTTCCTGACTCACCCTACTAATGTCATGACCCATCTCTCAGGGCTCATCCTGTGACTAACCTAAGCCCTCCTTTGATAGTCTAGGGGCTGGAGACTAGAACCTAGTAGGAATATCCCACAAATGGGAGGAATTTTCCTAAGAACCTGTACTAATGAAACCAACACAAAGCCATGGGGATAGAGAGTGAAAACACTAAGTAAAGAAAATGCATGCATACCACTACAACCCAACAACAGAGTACAACATAAAGTAAAGAAGTAAAGTACAATCAGGACAGAATAAAGGCCCACTAAAATAAAGACAATTTCAAAGTCTGACCCACAAACAAGGGTACTGAAGATGTTTTAGGAAGCTGCCGGAAACACCTCGGATCGTCTAATCTCACAAGACACCTTCTAGTCCTGGTCCTAGTCCTTCTCCATCTAAGACTCCACCAAAGTGTTGGTTGTTTTCACAAGACATAACACGTGTGAGCAAAGCCCGTATAGGGGTGAGTAAAGAAATACTCAGTAGGGGACCCCAAAAACCACAAAGAAAAAGGCTATAATGGAAAACAACACTAAGAAGGTACATTCATATCAACATAGTTATATGTCATCAACACATATAACAAGAACATCCATGTATACTTGTAAAGGATTCTAAGATGAAACATATTATCCGCTGCCAGCCATATGGTTCCATGTGTAGCATGCTCGATTTGGGGAGATCCCACTGGTTGAGCTTTCTTATTGTAACCACGTAGAGCATGTATACCGAAAGTATCCGAGAGAACATATGGTCTCAATAGATCACAAAGTTACCCTAAGACACCAAGTCTCACTAAGACAAGAAGTCTCGATATCATAGTCAATCCTTTGTCATAGGATTCGGCTCAAGGCACACTCATCCCAGGAGGACTCGCTCCTTGATCCATAAAATCATCAGAGACCTATGCAAAGCGGTCTTGCTTCTTTGGGCCTCACCCAAAGAGAACTCACAGAGAACTAACCAAAGTATACTAGTTTAGTTGTAATGATGAACATATTGTACTGCTGAGGGACTCATTCCTGATGATTCACTGAGGTCTTCTCATCTTCTAGGCCATTGAGGTCCACTCAGCTAATGCTCTTCTGTCAGGACACTGAGGTCCTCTTGGCTACTATTTATCTGTCGGGCTACTAAGGTCTACTCAGCTACTGCTCGTCTTCTGGTCCACACAAGTTCGCACAGCTACTCATCTTCCAGGCCACACAAGTTCGCACAACTACTCATATGTCAGGCCACACAGGTATAATCTAAAGGAAGGAAAGCAATACTAACAATTGTAAGTATTAACACCTTTGGTGACCAAAACCCAATGCTCCTTTTGAACTATGTGGACTTTTATCCTTGTCTTCTAAATAGGGTATGTAGGAAGCCTCCCAGAGGTTCAATCCCATCATCCATTACCATCCTAGTATTTATCTTGATTTTATATGTCTTGGGAGGATCATGACCCAACCCAAAGGTTACACTTCCTTTAATTCATTATCCACTTCATTCATCACCTCACTCTTATCTCGGTGTGATCATACCATCCATTTGGGCCATCTCATTGTGTAATCCCCATTCATCTCATCACTTCTCCCAGTAGCACCTGGGAAGTCTTAGTGCATAAGCCCCATATAATCTGAACCATCCAACTAAGATAAATCCTCTTAGGATGGCCAGTCTCAGTGTGTAAGCCCCACACCACCCCTTTGAACTATATAGGTTTTTATCCCTTTCTTCTAAATAGAGTATGTAGGAATCCCCCACAAGGTTCGATCCCATCCAATGGTATACTTTGGTGTCCCCCTCATTAGGGTTCACCTCCTTGATCTACCTTCAGTGGTGTCTGGATCATCCTTTATGGTGTGAAACCTTCTCTTCATGAGATGAACCATCCCGTGTCCACTCTCATTGGGCGTTCTGATCCATCCATTTAGTAAACCTTCTAGGTGTTCCATTCTAAGTTTCAAACTCTTGGATCCATCTCCATTGGATGTTTCGATCAATCTCATATCACCCCCACATGTTGTTAAACTCGCGGAATACCCTATGATAAACGTGGGATGCCTGAGGAAAACCTCAAAATACATGCCTCTAGAATAATATACCTTGTGGTCACCAAAATATACCTTGGGTTTTTCACCATTGATAATCCCTCCTATGAGAAGGAATATAGGTGTTCCAATGTTCCAACATCTAGACATGCCACAGATTCCCAATGAACTACTCTCATAACTGAAGGTCTTTGACCTAATAAGACCCCTTCTAATGTCCAGACATAAGCAATGTAATTAACCGATATCCATAAAGAGATAGAATCAAGAATTAGTTTCATGAACTTTGACTCAAATCTATAAGGGAGACCAGAACTATGTGATGAATTCCAAGGGATAATCAATGAAAGGAGTAACTAACATCCCATTATCCTATTTTGATCAAGGAGAAGACACCACAAAATAAGTGATGAATGCCACCTACCTTTGGAAAGTGGTAATATAGGGAACAATTCATCCATATATTAGAAAATAGTATACATGCAGAGGTGGATTCACCCCAGTGGAATCATTGGAAAAAATCCCCTTCTCCAAGACCAAAAATTCAAATTTCATTTTAATTTCACAACCTATAATGATGAAAATATTTACGACCCCTCCCCCAACTATAACTCTTCTAATCCTCAAAAATTATTGGTGGAAATTAGTATTGGGTACTTGAAAACCTTCCCATAAAACCAATAGAAGACACACCACTAGAACATCACAGGGTGGAAACAAAATCTTTGGAATGAATGTCACACTACAATGCCTGGAACTTGAAAGACAAGAACTGACGAGTCATCACACTACAATGTAAAACCACTAAAGGATGAAAATATGAACTATGAAAAGAAATTATAGGAAATAACCAAGAAAAATAATAATAAACGTGATTATTTGGTTCACACATATGTCTTACTACACCAAGGAATGTTTATTTACATTGTTTTAGAGTAACAGAGGATGATTAAAATTCTTTTTCATCTATTACAATGTGATTACATGATACTAATATATTAGAGACCAGTCAGTTCTTATGGTCTTCACTACTATCATATCTTCACAAGAAACAATATAGTTATACTGATCTTCACCAATAGACCTTATATCAATAAATGGCTCCCTCAAACTTAACCGGCTCATCTATTTCACTATTCCACACTTCTAATTATTTCACGAGATATTTTTTCTAAAATAAGATCTTACGTTCTATCTTCTGGTGAAGTAATATTTTGTACCTTTCCAACTACATCTGTCTATATCTTCTAGTGATCTGAACCTCAACCTTTCCATACTTAGTGCTTCTGACCATCAATAATCCTTTAGAAACCAATATTTTCATCCCTTTATCACTAAGGTGACTTGAATGATACTGTATTAACTTCACTGAAGTTAACTCTTGGGCATTCATCGCTCCTTTTAGTGAACCCATGAGGTTTTGTCTCATCCTTCACTCCTCTTTTTATATCCATGAAGTAGTGTGAAAATTTCCACACACCATCTATGAAAGTATTATATAAATATGAATCATTAAGTTTCCCAATATAAATTATGTTTTTCCTTAAAACCAGGATGCATTGCATGTCCTTCAACTCCAGTGTCCTTTCATTCCTTGTCTAGATCAAAACATTGAATTTCTATACTATCTTGAGGGATTTTTCATCTACAATATTTACTATTCTATTCCTTTTGTATGTATAATTCATCATACTTACTCTCTAAAATTTTGAGTGGAATAAATATTTTACAGTCTATGATCTAAGACCTTAATGATCTTGTAGTAGTTAGGAGTAATCCACTCTTATCATTTGATACAAGATTCACAGAACCACTTCTAGTAGCATACCTTCTAGGGTTCCCCCTCCTTTTATGACAATATTTTTTAGGTGGAATTTTCTCTCATAATGCTTCCATAATGGAGAACTATCTTCTGAGTTACTCGTATTATGATACCTTCTTCCTTATACCTTTTATAAACTTATGAACATAGAAATTTCCTCTTCCTTCCACATTATATACATTACCAAAATATTTCTGGATCTCCTTTTGATGAATAGCCTCATTAAAGAATAGATATATAACACCCATGAACTTTAATTCCACCTCTCTATTGAAATTAAACACAGTGATCACAATCACATACCATGATTCTCATAGTTAAGAGAGCAACACAAGTTCCCAAAGTGAGTCTATGAAGATTAATTCCCCCAATTTTAATTGGTGACATTGATGACATTTATATGATAGGAAACTAATTTTCCTTATGAATTAATTATAGAAAATAGTCTCTTTAACAAGAACACTTTGTTAATCATTATGGGATTATCATACATGTGAGTGAGAGTCTTTATAAGTTCTAATATTGTATTCACTTACCAGATATTATACAACTTTTTCATAGAAAGCGACATTCACATCAACCTAGGTGAATTTTATACAACATATATCATTATTTTTCTTTCATTTCTTATAAATTAACACCATTTAATAGAAGATAAAGTTCCTTTTACCTAAGGTAATCCTCCATCTTTATCTTCTAATACTAAAAAATCTATTTCTTCAAACTTATCCCCCCCCCCCTCGTTCCTTACTCTCCTCTAACACCATCCTACTGAAATTTATAAACTACCACTTCTTTCAAAAAACACAAGGAAAATAGATTAGGAAATTCTTACTAAAATTATGTATAAGGAAAAGGAAAAAATTAGCCTATTGAACCAAAATCTAAAATTCCTTTATCAGGGTATGATTGTCTAGAAACACTTCATCCATGAGCTATGATATCACTTATTAGCTCCACAACCACCTTAAATTAATACCATTATATGGAACATCACCAAAACATCACTAGGTAGAAACAAAATCTTTAGAATGAACCCCACACTATGATTCCAAGAACTTGTAAGACAAGTACACCCAATCCACCACACCACAATGTAAAACCAAAAAAGGATGTAGAGAATAAATATTGAAAGTAGTGATCAGAGAAAATGAAGAATAAGAATAACACAATAGATTATGTGGTTAACAGTTTCATCCTACTCCATGGAAGAATGTTGTTTTAATTTGATTTAAAGTAAGGGGATAATTATAATGCTTCATCTATCTATCATAATGTGATTAAAATCAATTAATATAGTAAGTCTCACCCAGTGCTTCTCATTTCCATCTCTAACTCATCTTTACAAGTTGTAATCTACATAAGATGATCATCACAAACATTCCTCTGATCGATCAAAGTCTCCCACCACCTTAACTATCTCATCTAGTGCATCGTACCCTAATTATGATTAATTTTAAGGATATTCCTCCTATCGTAACATCTAATGTTCTATTTTCCAGTGAAGTAATCTGTTGTAACCTTCTATCTAACATCTTCCTATAGCTTTTGGTGATCTTAACCCTATCATTTGTGTCTCCCATCATTCTATTTTAGAAATCAGAAATTAAGCTATTGAATCTTCTCCTTCTGGTGGTCTTAATTTCCTCCTCTAAAAATTTATTATTAAATGGATAGCCTAAAACTTAGTCGTCAATCCTAACCCACCTTGTTCCTCAATTCATCATTAACTCACCATGTTACATCCTTAAACATCAAATAATATTATGTTAGAAAATCCAAACATCCGAGTTCACTATTTACCAAAACCCAAGTTACTCACTTGCCACATTCACCAATCATTTGAGATAGATATCAACTTCACTCATCTATCCAAAACATCAAAGCATCATTTACCTATTTAATACAAATATTATAGTGCTCACCACCATAATTATCTACTCATAAAGGTCAATCCTAAACCATGGTGCTCCCCACCATATAAATCTCCTATTAAAAATGCATTCTAAGTGGTCCATTGACACACTCAATATGAATTCCACCTCACATTACCAAATTAAATATAAAATACCAATCAATCCTCCTCTAGATTAAAATTCTCAAAAATTCATGGTCTCACCCACTGAAATGTTATCCCATCACCTAATCATGATTCCTTAATCCTCAAAGGCACAACAAGATCATCCAAAAAATCATGTCGAAGTATGAACCAGACACTTAGTGTAATTCCATAGTTGGGTCGTCAACCACCCAAATTTTTTATCATGATTTAACAAGAGCATTGACACATCCTTGGTCTGAGTCTCCCTCAGATAAAATCAAATCCACTTTGATCCTGATTTTTACACTCATAATCCATCAGAAAATGCATCTAAACCAAAATCTAGAATTTAATTTGGAATTGGATAAAAATGGATATCCCTACACATCGACATTCTAATGTTATCTCGATGGTCCATCAATTGGTCTCAACACATCCATGACCCTTCTAACATAAGGACCATATATCCATGACTCATTTGATGATCCCTACCAAGGGATTAACCTATTCATTTATCTATTGAATCAAAATCTCAATCTCCATAACCCACACTACATCCATTATGACTTGTAGTGATTGGATGTTGTCATAATACTCATACTCAAGAACCAATGTGAAACATCGAACACTCCTCCTGATCCACAATCACCCACCATGAAAACACCAATCTAGGATGAAACCCATATCGACCATACCACCACACCCCAATCCATCCACAATATCACCATACTTTATAGAGGCAAAAACTCTCAATCTTGTCAAATCCCTCTAACCTTCATGACCTCAAGAGTTCCATCAAATCCATTGATCCTCATCCTACACACGGTCACTCATAGATCCATAATTAAATAAGAATCATACATAACCAACACATAGTTTACCTAAAACATTAGGTATTTTCTCAAAAATCCATGTTGGAACTCTCTCCTTCCCAAGGTAGAGTGATCCTCTAGATAACTCTCTCATATGTTCTCGCTAGAATCCAACTCAATCTCATTTGAATCCAATGTGTTAATTCTCCCATACTACTTGATCATACAACCTGACTTATGCACCCAGGAGTCATGCATTATCAAAACTTGGATCATGTTACTATGTTAGCACCAAGATGATAAGGATGATTATCATATTCAGGTATTGTCTTTTGATGTCAAGGAAGTTTAAGAAGAAAATAAATCACCTCACTTTGTTTTGCATAAAAATTGAACTGACCATCATATTAATAAATTTGGACTCGCAATGTTTAAGAAATTACATAGTATTAGGAATATATTTCCTGAATGAAAAGGTTTATCAGATTCACCTTAGGTTAGGAATGGAAGAAGATATCGTAATGAGGTGATTCATCAAATTATGTCTGACATCTATATAAAACTACCGATGATTTTCTGTTTTTTAATTCAAAAAAGTTATAAGTTTCCTAAGTAAATTTTTATGAAATATTGATTAATTAAAGAGGGATAAAATGTTTTTCCAATTGTATTCAGTCCAATCATATTGAACACAATCATATTCATGTTCAGATTGGAAAAAAGATTTTGGGAAGTTACAATACTTTCCTTGGTAAATTAGGCGATGGTAAAGATTATATTCAACGTAATCAAAGTCTTTATGGAAGTAATGGTACAAAAAAAAGTTTCTGAAATAACAAATTTGATAAAACTTAAGATCTCAAATATCAAGATCATCATAATGAGATTACTAGATACATATCTTCTTAGAGACTGAGGAGGAGGATCGTAAAGAAGGTACTAGTTTCAGTCAAATAAAAATCCAAAAGATTTAAATCTTTAGGGAAATAATTTGATGAGGTTCGTAATCATAAAAAATAAGTTAAGTGTTGAATTAGAATTGGAATTTTATTTATAAAATGAAAATGTTTACGAAGTCGAAGTTGCTGATATTAGTCTATCGAATTCGGTATACCATCACAATCATTAAAGGAATATTTTTTGGGATTGGTGAAAAAGAAAATAGGTTGAATTTGTTTGAGCCAATTCAAAAGGAAAAATAATAGACTAATCAACAATTTAGTCATACATTTTCATCACCATGAATTATTTTTTATTTTCCAAGTGGTTCAATAGAAAAGAAGTAGATGAATCTATTGTTTTACATTTTTCTTCATTGTAATGAGGCAGAACATAATGAAAAATCAGAATAAAAATTAGACTGGAGTATTTTTATGTCAAGAATATTACTTGAAGAATTTTAAGAAGATACAAAATTATAGTCAAGGGGGGATTGAAGTTTGAAGAATATGTTTTCTTTTGTTTTCATTAGTTGTTATGGAGAATTGTAATGAAGAAATCATATTTGGGAAAAAGGAATGACAAATCAGAATCAAATTGACGATTGGATAAAGAATCTAGAAGTGAGATAAAAATTTTAGAAGATTCGAGAAGGTTTGAGAAGGGCTGAGAAGTGTTAGATAAGTCCATATTCACCCTAAATTAAAGTATATTTTATGATTTTTAGAAATTTGGTTGAGCAAGAAACTTTTTAAGAATCCCTCCCAAACTAATTTTGGGGAAACTACAAAAGGGAAATTAATTTTCACTTTCATCTGACATAAGTATTGTTCATAAAAGGAAGAGAGAAGGCAGAGCACTAAAGAATTATAGTGAGAAGAAGAGGAATATATATTTAGTTTTATTGGATAAGTTTTCCAAATAGAAGAAAAATGGAGAAGATACAAGATTTTATTCAGCTAATAATTATATTTAGTTGATTACTATATTAGGTTGGATCATTAGACTAGAAAAATCATATTGGGATTTCTAGATTGAAGAAGAAGTGGTTCAGAATTGTCTCAACCATATTCTGACAAAGCTATATATTTTCCTTATTGAGCAATCAAACTGTGAAATCAGACTTAGTTTTATTACAAAGTTTGGAAGAAGTTATTACTATATTTTAGGTAATAAAATGAAGAATTTTTTTGAAAGATAAAATTTGTGAAATTTAATCAAGGAGTATCATAGCATGTTTGTTACAAAAACTTTCTTATATCATTTTGTGATACTTGAAGAACATGCACTATTGTATTGATCATAGTGCTACATGAGTGTAAGGGAATATCCTACTCATTGTATTCCACACAAAAGGATTGTTTTATAGTAGATTATGTGGTATTTGATCATTTCAAAAATAATAACAAGGATATATCTACTCTTATTGAGTAGTGGACCTTTTAAATTCTTGTGTTTCTTATGTATGTTTGAATTGTTTCAGTAAGGAAATAAATATTTAATAGGAGGAAAAATTTGTTTCCTAAGTAACAAAACATAAAAGAAAAAATATTTTACTGATTCACCCCTCCCCTTTTCTATGATATAACTATATTGACTGAGCAATTACAATTGGTATCAAAGCAAATGTTCCCTTAATTTATTCTTTTCTAATGTTTTTAAGATAAGTTGATGGAGAATTTGATTGGTGACAAAAATAAAGGCATCCTAGTTTTTGATGGTAAGAAATATCATATCTGTAAAGATAGAATGTTTCCTTATCTTATGTCTATTGGGTATGATGTTATTGAAGTTGAAATAGATATATTTTCTCTTATTTATGAAAAATCCTCGCTTACATCTATTGATAAGAAGAATCTTGAGAATTATGGAAGAGAGAATAATGTTTTACTATCATCACTTTCTGAAAGTGAATTTCTAAGAGTGAAAGGTTCTTCAACTAATAAAGTTGTATGGGACAAGTTCAAAAACATATACAAATGAAATACAAAAGTGAAGAAGGAAAAATTAAAAACATAGAGGATGAAATATGAAGAATGAAAATGGGTGAGTATGAATCTGTTGTGGAATTCCTTAATAGGGTAAATGATATTATCAACACTATCAGATGTCTTGGAGAAAATTTAGAGGATTCTACAATTTTTTAAACTATTTTAATAATCCTTCCCAACAAGTTTGATGCTAAAATTTCTTCCTTAGAAGATAGAGACCCTAAAACATTATCTATGGATGATTTATATAGAACTCTCATCACTTATGAAATTAAAAGGGATGAATATATGAAAAAATAAACAAAATTTTATTGATAAATGTTATTCATGTATTCCAATAATGATAATTCAAATAATATTCTCCTTGAAGAGGTATCCATTAATTCGGATTTTGAAAATGAGGTATGTAAAAATATTGATGATATTTTATCCTTGTTTTTTAAAAATGTGAGAAGAAGCACAGGTAAATAAAAATTGAAACTTCCCTTGAAATTATTTGAATGTGGTGCCATTGTGCACTTTGTGGATAATTTTCCATGAATAAATAAAGAAGAGGATAGTGATGAAGAAGAAAGAAGGCCAAGAAGATTGTGAAAGAAACTGGATGATAAGGATAAATATTTTTCCAGAGGAAAATAAAAGAAGTTCTTCAATTCCCAAAGAAGAAGTTTTTTATCAAAATAGGAATATGAATAAGAAAATTATGGTGAATTTAAAAAATATATTTAATATATTGTTGAGATTAATTTTATTGCAATAGTGAATAATGAAGAGTTTAAAAGTAGTAGCTCTAAAGAAGAAGAAACTCAATTAGAATATCATATGAAAGAAGAATTGAAATCATTACTGAGAAAGATTGAAAGGAAACAAAATGAAATTAGGAAGTTGAAAAATGAAAGTTTCTAGAAAACAATAATATTTTCCTAATGTTAAGATTATATAATTTATTGATGATTTGATGAAATATCTTGAGGAAGAAAAGAATCATAATGAACATCTAGAAGTGAAGCTGAAGGAAAAATAAGAAGAGTTGGAACTTGTTCAACAAAAACTTTTTAAAGATTAACAAAAAGGTACAAGTTTCAAAAACTATATCTCTGAAGTTGGTGAATGTTCTTCTAATAAAGAACCTAAAAAGGGTAAAAAAATTACCTTAAAAGGATGAGAAGAAATATGGAGACATTTCTGAACAGAATAAATCTAAAAAATTTATGTAAGTGGCCCAAATTAAGAAATTAAAGAATTAATAAGTTTCTAAAAACCTTGAGTCTAAAAATGTTTCTAAACTTTCTAAATATGTAAATGTTTCTATTATTTATGGTTTCTATAAGGATGAAAATAAAAATGATCTAAAAAAGAATATTTCTATTGATAACAAAAAGTTTGGTGGTCAACAAAGTTCATATAATAAAGATAAGAAGGTTTCTAAGAAACAAGTTCATAACTTCAGTCAATATGAATGTTTTAGAGGAAAATAGTCTTTCTATGGATACTATTGGTATTACGGTGGATTTGGGCATATGAAAAATATGTGTTGGTCCAACCAACAATATTACTACTATTAAAAAAATTATATAAGGTAAAGTTTTAGGGGGAGTCAATCTTCTCAAAGGAAGAAGTGTGAGAAGGTTATTTTAAAGAAACATGAAAAGGTTGGAGTAAAAGTTAAAAATAGGTTCCAAACCCTGAAAACAATTTTTTAAAGGTTTGAAAAACCAAGAAATATTTCAAAAGGATTTATTGTTTCATTTCTATCACAACAAAAGTTTGTTAGCATTTCTCAGAAGCCAGAGATGAACAAAGAAAAATCTTTTGTCGTAGAAACCACCCTGAAAGATAAAAAAAGAGAACCACCTGGATTATTGATAGTGGGTGTTCTTATCATATGAAAGGATATTTAAAGTTTTTGAATAATTTTAAAGACTTTAATAATGAATAGTGACATTTGGAAATGATGAATCCCTAATAATCAAAGGTGTTGGCTTATCCATCATTGGGAAAGAAAAATTGAAATCCAAGAAAGATTTATATGTTGATGGGTTGAAACACAACTTGATAAGTGTTTCAAAACTTTTTAATGAGTGAAAAATAGTCATTTTCAAAAAATATATATTCTTAAAAAATGAGGAAGATGTAAAATTAGTCCAATGTATAGAGGGATTTTTTTTCAAGTTGGTGAAACAAAAAAATCTTATTACCTGGGTATAGTGGGAGAGAATCAGTTGTGGAATACAATTCTAGGAAACATGTGTAAAAGAAACATGATAATGTTATCAAAGAAATATAGTATCTAAGATATTATGAAATTTTCAAGAAGAAGAGATTGGTGTTTCGCTATTTTTCAAAAGAAAAAAATTACAAAATCATCAAATAAGAAAGTTGAGATTTGTTCAAAACAACCCCTGGAACTTATCCATTATTATATTTATGGGACAATGATAAAACAATAAACAAATGAAGATAAGTACTTCATCACTTTAATTTATGACTTTACTCACATTACTTGTGTTATTAATATGAAACATAAGTCACATTCTCTAAAAATGCTTAAAATTTTCAGGAGGAAAGTTGAGAAGGAATGTGAGTATTCAGTGAAAAAGTTGAGAATTGATAATAGTGGTGAGTATAAGAATAACTAATTTGAAAATTATCTTAAGAAAAAAGGAATTAAATATGAGTATAATTCCCCATACACTCTTTAATAAAATGGGGTATCTAAAAGGAAGAATAGATTTTTGGTGGAAATAGGGAGAACTATGTTAATTGAACATGGTCTTTCTCATTACTATTGGAGGAAATCCATTAGTAATGTTGTATATATTGAAAACCAATATATCTATAGGAAAAGTTCACATATGAAACCATATAAAACAATTATGATAAAACTTCAAGTTTAAAAAACTTAAGATTTTTTGGGAGTCCATGTATTATAAATAAGGAAGGTGGAAACTTTATAAAGTTTGAGAAGAAAGTTGAAGATGGAATTTTTCTTGGATATGATCTAGAAGGAAGAGGATATGTTTCAACAAATAAATAGGAAGAATTATTTATTCTGTTGATGTGAAAATTATTTAAAAGGATAAGGAAGATAAACATATTTGGATTGATAATTAAGTTGATCATGATAAGGAAAGTTTTTTTAATATTTCTAATAAGGATATAGAAAATTACAATACTACTCAAGAAGAAGAATCAGACTCAGTTATTTCCATTGATGAAAAAGAATCCCTAAAATCTCATCCCAGGGTGAGGAAGTAACTAGAAACTAAGAACATTATTAGTTATCAACATCAAAAGGTTCAAATAAGAAGAAACAAATGCAATTACACATACCTCTTTGTATTCAAAATTTGATCTGAATGGTGTGAAAGAAGATTTAGAGTATCTAGAATGGGTTCAAGACATGAATGAAGAGCTAGATCAGATAAAAAAGAATGATACATGGGAACTAGTACTTAATATAGATAATAAAATTGTTATTGGTATAAAAAGGGTTTTATGGAACAAGTTTAATGAATAAGGTGAATTTATAAGAAACAAGGAAAAAATAGTATGCAAAGGTTACTCTCAAATTTAAGGTGTTGATTTTGATGAAACTTTTTCCCTAATGTCAAGGTTAATAATCATAATTTTTCTTTCTATTTCTACAAAATAAATTTACAATTTTTTTCAAATGGATGTAAAGTACACATTTTTTAATGGGCATCTTGATGATGAAGTTTACATTGAACAACCATGTGTCTTCATTGTTAGTAAAGATGAAAGTTATGTATGAATATTGAAGAAATCCATGTATAGACTAAAACAAGATTCGGTGGAATGGTATTCCAAATTGTATACTTGCTTAAGGAAGATAAGTTTTAATAAAGTAAGAGTGGATATAAATATTTACATCAAATAAAGTTATGATTTTACTATCATTGTAATTTTTTATGTTTATGACATTATCTTTGGTGGGAATAAAGAAAGATGTTGTGAAATATTTCCTGAATAAATAAAAATTTTGTTTGAGATGTCCATGATGGGAGACATAAATACTTTCATGGGATTCAAATTTTGTAAAAGAATAATCACATATTTATTTCTCAAGAAAAGTATGTTAAATAAAATCTTAATAAGTTATGCATGGAAAAATCAAAACCTATTTCCACATTTATTTTAGTGGGAATAAAGTTGTCAAGGTAAGAAAGTTGATCATAAAGAGTTTCAAAAGCTGATTGTAATTTTATTTTATTTGACTGCCTCAAGACCTGGCATTGTTTATGTTGTTATATTATGTGCAATATTTCAGAGTGATCCTAAATAATCACATTTAATTGTTAGAAAAATAATTATTAGATACATCAAAGGCGCAATAAATTTCAAAAGCAGGTATAATAATTGGGAAAGTATTTTTTGGGTATTCAAATACTGATTGAGTAGGAACTATTGACAATATAATATCCTCATCTAGTGGTGTTTTCTTTCTGAGGCAATGTTTTTTTAGTTGTAATACAAATAAATATAATTCAGTAACTCTTAGTATGGATTAATATGAGTATGTTTCTACTACTCAAGCCACTACCCAACTTATATGGATGAAGACTCTGTTAGAATATTTAATTGTTGAAGTCAAGTTACCCTTACTCTTGAGTTGTGATAATCAAAGTGCAATCAACCTCACCAAGAATCCAGTATAACATTATCATTCAAAACATATTGATATCAAATATCATTTCATCAAAGATCATGTGGAGAAGAATTAATTGATGATGAATTATGTTCCTACATTAGAACAAGTTGCTGACATTTTCAAAAAAACTTTACCAAATAAAGATTCTTCTAAATTGACATTGAACGTGGGTGTCCAACCTCATTCTCATCAATGTTTAGGCATGTGTTTTTGTCCCCTATCTCATATTACCTTTGGATAGTGTTTTCAAGGGGTATAATTGTTTCATAAATCTATACTTATGAAATCATGAAAAAATGGTGATTTGTGGGTAAGGTGTGAATTAAGCAATGTAAGTGTGCGAACTATTCTAACTATTTGTTGAAGTGGTTTTAGGGAAAAATTGTATTCCATGTATTTTGAAGAATTGAGGGAGAAAAGTTGAAGAGGATTTCATAATCACAACTTTTGGATAACATGGTTTTTCTATCAATAATTATTATTTCCTATAATGAGTTAAATCATGTAGGATTGGACTTTTTGAAAAGTAAAGAATGGCTTGAGGTTACAAAGTTTAGTGATTTGTGAATCTTGGTTGACAAAAAAATCCAAAGATAGAGATTGTTTGAACTAAACTGATAAGGTTGATTATCATATTCAGGTATTGTCTTTTATTTCCAAGGAAGTTTAAGAAGAAAATAAATTGCCTCACTTTGTTTTTGGTGAAAATCAAACTAACCATAATATTTAGTAAATTAGACTCATAATTCTTAAGAAATTCCATTGTATTGGGAATATTTTTCCCAGATGAAAAGGTTCACCAGACTCACCTCGGGTTTGTAATGGAAGAATAGATTGTAATGAGGTGATGCATCATAGTCTTCCAAACTTTGATATAAAACTGATGTTTCTTTGATATTTTTTAATTCAAAAAATCCTAAGTTGTATGAGTAACTTTTGATACAATATTTATGAATAAAAGAGGAAGAAAAGGTGCTACCAATCGTATTCAATCCAATCATATTCAAGAAAATCATATTTAGTTTTATATTAGAAAGAAGTTTCTAGGAAGTTACAATACTTTCCTTAGTAAATTAAGTGATTCTAAAGATGATCTTCAATGGAATCAAAGTCATGATGGAAGTTGTGATATAAGAAGAAGTTTGTGAAAGAAGAAAGTTGATGAAGTTGAAGATTTAAAGTCTCAAGATCATCATAATGAGATTACCGAATGCAGATATTCTAAAAGTGTGAAGAGGAGGATTGTAATTAAGGTAAAATAAAAAATATTTAAATATTCAGATAAAAAAGTTGATGGGGTTTGTAATTATAAAAGAAAATAATTTAAGTGTTGAATGTTCATTGGTATAATATTCAGAAAAAAAATGTTTTTGAAGTCGAAGTTGTTGATACATGTCCATCAGATTTGGTATACCATTGTAATCATAAAAGGAAGATTTATTGGGACTAATAAAAAAGAAAATAAGTTTAAGTTGTTTAAGATGATTTAAAAAAAATTAGATACTGATCAACAATGTAGTCAACCATTTTCATCACCATGAATTTTTGGTTGTTTTCCAAGTGGGTTAAGAGAAAAGAAGAAGAAGAATCTATTATTTTACATTTTTCTTCATCATAATGAGGCATAATGTAATGAAAAATCAAAATCATACTGAAGTATTTCTATGTCTAGAATCTCGCTTAAATAATTTCAAGGATATACAAAAATATTGTCAAGTGGGATCTTGAAGTTTGAATAATATGTTTTCTTTTATATTCATCAGTTGGTATAGAGCATCGTAATTAAGAAATAGTATCTGTGAAAAATAAATGACAAATCATAATTAGATTGAAGACTTTTTAAAGAATTCAGAAGTTAACTAAAGTTTTTAGAATATTTGAAAAGGTTGGAGAAGAGTTTATAAGTGTTGAAGAAGTCAAGATGCACCCAAAATTCAAGGAGATTATATGATTCGGTAAAATTTGGTTGAGCGGAAAACTTTTTAAGAATCCTGCCCAAACCAATTTTAGGGTGAATATAAAAGGGAAAGTACTTTGTACTTTCATCTGACATGAATACTATTCATGAATGTAAGAGATAAGGTAGAGAAATGAATAATTCTAGAGAGAAGAAGTGGTTTTTGGATTGATTTTTGTTGAATAATTTTTTTGAATAGAATAAGAAATTAGAAGAGACAAGATTGTATTTAGGTGATCATTGTATTCAGTTGGTTACTGTATTGGGCTAGATAATTGGACTAGGAAAATTGTATTGGGATTTTGGATTGAAAAATAAGTGGTTCAGAATTGTCTCAACTATATTCTGATAGAGCTTTATATTTTTCATATTGAGCAATCGGACTAGGAAAATCGGATTGGGAAATCAGACTAAGTTTTATTACAAAGTAAAGAAGAATTTCTTACCAGCATCTGGGTAAGAAAGTGAAAAATTATTTCGAAATATCATATTTGTGAAAGTTGATCATGGATAACCATAACACGTTTGTTAAAAAAACATTCTTATATCATTTTTCTACTTGAATAACATGCATTTTTGTATTGATCATAGTTCTACATGAGTGTAAGGTAATATCATACTCATTGTATTCTACACAAAATGATTATTTTCTTGTGGATTGTGTGGTATTGGATTATTTCCAAACCATACCAAGGATGTAGCTACTCTTATTGAGTAGTGAACCTTGTAAATTCTTGTGTTCTTGTGGATGTGTGTTTGAATTGTTTCAGTAGGGAAAGAAATCTTTAATGGGAGGTTAATGTTGTTTCTAAAGTAAGGAAATGTAAAAGAAAAAGATATCACTGATTCACCCCCTCCCCCTCTCAGTGATATAACTATCTTGACTAGGCAATTACAGCCTAAACCACTAGATATTCCCCACTACATGTTAGTCTCATCTAGAAAGAATCACCTCAACCTGATCTTTCCAAAACTTGAGGCATCTCACCCATTCCAAGACCGAGAACACAATCACCTATAACTTGAGAATTGTTCCATAACTAGAAGAATCTACCCACACTCTTTCCACCTAGATCCAACCACCTAAGATCACTATCTGATATCCCATAAGAAACCATGACTAAAATCCATAGGTCAGGAATCAAACTAATTCTTCTTTCAAAACCAACCTCATACCAGAAGCATTATAAGTGATTTATATCACAAAACAAAAATTCATCTCATGTTCCTATATTTTTCACTTGATAAGACCTCCCATGTATGAATCTCAACCACAATCATTTATTTTGGCTCCTCGTTTCTAAATGTGCTTATATTCCTAGTATAACCCCTCTTAGGTTATTATCACATATCATAACACATTGACTCCCCAATATCCTAAGTCATATCTCAACACTATTAGGGTCCCCCACCAAGACCAAAAGTCACATATCATATGATTCATATCCCACATAGAATAATCCAAACTTTTGTCTCATATATCACAAAGAAAATCACATTCTAATATACCCACTTAAGGTCTATCATGGACATATATCATACATCACATGTTGAGTCAACCACCTAATTAAAGGATCTAATACTTACCAAGCATCCACATACTAGACCACCCCCTTGAGGATCACTGTAATATCCATGGGAATACAATAGCATCACCTTATAATGATCCATAGTGAGAAAATCATAGTCACCAGGTTTTGTTAGGTAGATTGTCTCTAAGAAACTATATGGGAAAACACTATATATATTATTGTTGACACTAAGTAACCAAAATTATTTTCTTATCTAGAAAAAGTATCAAAATAAAAAATAAGGGGTATATCACTAATGAATACAATTCCTAAACCAACCCACCAAGGGTTACTATACATCCCATGCATGAAGGGACTGTGTTGTCATCTCTGATGAACATATCACCATAGGATCCACATAACCTATCATTATAGATAAATTATCATGGATAAATAAGTATAACTCAACCAATAAGTTATATAGGAAAACTTCATATAAGTTTTTTTGATAGTTTGAACAATTGAACCCTCTATATCCAGTTAAATCAATCACACACAAGCATGTTTATGCCATATAAATCTTACAAGTTAAATATGATATAGGTATACAGACCTCCAACTAATGATTCAAGGGGGAAAACGGAATAACAATATCAATAAACACATCATATTTGAATAAATATCTCAACTATAACAGTAATAACAAAAACAACAATTTTGTCACTCTAGTAATCATGACACCCTATTGGAAAATTTGTTCACAATGCACCAGTCTGTGATCCATCAAAAGATATAATTCATTCATATTCCTCTATCTACCATATCCACAAATAGTAACACAAGAAAAAATCATCTCTAATACCACTTTATAACATCCCAAGATGGAGGCCACTAACTAGTTACCTATCCTGAAGAGCTATGAGATATCAGACATGTTTCCCCATACCCTAGAGGTTGTTGACATGTATCAAGGGTCTAAGGTGCTACCATGGGGAGACTATATTCTCATTAAATATTGAAACAACTAGAAAAAATAACCAAAATAAATCCTCAAATATAATCAGAGTATAAAAAATAAAATATATCTAAATCATGCTATAATAAATAACATATTGTTATACAAGTATACATTTCCACTAATCACCTTCTAGGTCAATCAAATATACAAAGTAAATAAAATAATAAAGTGAAATAAGGATCTACTACCAGAGTCGAGCCTCACCTCATCCCAATATCTAGAATCCATCCAAGAAATATATCCCATTTATGAAATGTTGTGCCTTTTCCCTACCTAAACCTATGATTATGAGATCTTCCTATGTACTATTGTCATGGTCACCAGAGTATGGTGTGAGTAAAACTCAATAGTTTACCTCCAATGGTGTCCCAAATATAACCAATAGAGAAATGTATGCACCATATGATATGCTCAAAATAAATAAAGTTCTAACACATAAAAAGTTATCTAATCATCATAAGGCATGTCAATCTGCTTGAACCATAGCTTGAGGGTATGGAAAACCGAAATGAGAGAGAACAAGAATCTCCATCTCCATCACTTGGTTATACATTACTAGTCAGATCATCATCATAAGGAATTCCAACAATAATACGATACATAACCACAAGGATTACCAAAATCACCTAGATATACTCATCACATACTCCAAGTCTTATAGAGGTCACAACTTATATCCATCCACGGGATTCTACTCAAGGCTCAAAGGCATCGTTCATTCGGGGGAACTCACCCCATAAACCCTGCCATCTTCAATGGAACTAATCTAGGAGGTCTCACTCAATAGGTTTCACTAAGACGATGAAACATACCAACCATCCCTGATGGAATAAATCCAATATAAAATGATATTTATCTCTATCCATAGATAAATTCATGTTAGAACCCAGTGGATCTTGATTCTAAGGAGATCTCAACACTTAGATAGGGGATCACATCCATGATTGTTGGAAGACAGCACAATTCCAATCTAGAACTCCATGAAATGTATGGGATCTTATGCACAATGATACCAAAAACCCTAATGGATTAACCTGCTAAGTAGGGGATCAAGGCCTGGGTATGATAGTCATGTTGATACCACAAACCCCTCATAGGGAACATCGATACAATAGAGGATCCCACCCTGGTCTCATAGAGGGATACCATGAACTCCATATGAACCCAAAACTATAGAGGGGATCATAATCTTATGTTGTGGACATAATGCCACATTGTATCCTCTGAGATATATACAAAGAAAATTCACCCACCTAGTGTTTATCTACACATTGTTAACATAAGTGTCCCAAAATAATCATCTATCATTGCATATCTCATGCCAAAAACATGTCCAACATCATGTTATAATTAAAAAATAATTAGGATAGGATACTCATGGGCCTCTATCAGAGTCCTAAAGATCATGATTCACAAGGGAAAAGTCACTGAGGAGAGTACATGGTGTGTCCTCGTAGGGTACGAGACATGTCTTTCAAGGATGTCCCTTGTTTGTGTCCATTTATAGTATTCAGTGTGCAAGAAAGTACATGGAATGTACATGGGATTTCATAGAGTATAACCCATCCTGATCACATGGTTGTGTCCTTACCCATAAACATCCTGTCTTAGCATGTATCCCTACACAACATGTAAAATAAACACACGATGCATTTCTCTTAGACCATATTAAGCTCATGTCCTTGGTTGTTTCCATGTATAGGAGCCCATTCCTATGTACCATATCCCATGCCCATGTACTCATACATGTCCTCTAGCCCATATACACCTGGGGTCTAGCCATGTACTTTCACACTGTCATGAACCAAGCAAGAGTTCCATCCAACCCAACACTTGATCCAATCCATGGAATGTACCAAAGGGTGTTCTCGATCCCCACATGCTAGAAACTATTACCTGAGTATCAAAAATATTATTTCAAAACAATTTCACCCATTTATATATGAATAAATAACCATCATAAATAAACATCACCATGATAAATGACCAAATCCAAATGAGGCACAAAAATTTTCAGAATTTAGATTTTACATCTTTAACCAAAAAAACAATATACTACCATGAAATAGGAAAAAAACTATCCCAAAAGAAATATCAATTCAACAAGATAGTCATCACCCTCAATCTATCATCACCAAGAATTGTAATAAGAAAACTCTAGTAACTGGATCCACCATCACCATGATACATATTTCCTTTACTTGGGTCATACATAACATAGTCTACATACACCCAAGTGTGTATACAGGGTGTGATCTAAAGCCTAGTAGGATTCCACAAAAAAGAAAATATTCTATTCTATAAAATTATAAGACAAAGTAACATTCACATTTTTATAAAACATTTGAAACATTTTAAAGGATAATTTCTTAATAAAAACTTTTCAATGAAAACCCTTTTAAAAATATTATTGCTTGAAATAAAAATATACACAAGGCCTACAATATAATGATGGTGAGCACTACATCTCATAAGAATCATGGGTAAAACCCTATAGGTAACTAGATATAGTGGGAACTTAGAAACCTCAAACCTCTATGATCAAAATACTCCACTAAATTATCAACAACATCCTCATGCATGATCCATTAGAGGAGAATTTCTCCCAAGGTCCAACGGTCTCCAAAACAACATTCTCATGCATGATATACTAGTGGATAATACGTCTTGAGGTCTAGTGGTCTCTGATTATATCACATGTTTAGTTAGTGTTGCAATCATTAATCCTACTAGATGAATTTGGGCCTCAGCCCCTTCTAAATCAACTAGTGTACTAGTTCTATTTCTCCCACCTAGATACTCAAGATTATCTTTGTGCTCAAATTCATTTTCACATATCATATAAATTAGTATTTTCACATTTACATGAAAAGAATCATAATCACACAAGGAAATTAACACTTTACATAACCAAAACCATTTATAAATACATTTCACACTACTTGCACCATTTATAAAATATATTTGGAAAATACAACAAGTGAACACATGGGAAATCCAATAATTTCCATGGGCCAAGCCCCTTTCAAATCTAGACATAAACCAAATTCATTTTTAAAATATTAATTCCCATCATTTTAATAATTCACAATCACATTAAAGGTTCACAAAAAAACCAACATGCAAGAAAACCCAATTTCTCTTGAAAAATCCTATATCAACACATTCTTACATGAAGTTCCTTTGAAAACACATTTTTCACCTTTCACATAATTCATATAACATTTTAAAGAATCACAAAAATGGAGAAAACATTAAAACACAACTTTTTTCTGTTAGAAAACCCATTTCATCACATACACATGTCAAAACCCTTCCAAAACATGTTTCACACAATATAAATAATTCATAGAATGCATTTAATAATTCAATCAAGTAAGATAAACTCATCCAGTAATGTAAAATCATGGAACCACTTACCTATAACTTGGAAAATTCTAGAAATTGGTGTGAAACCACAACCACACCACCACAAGACCCTAACAAAGCAAGATTAAGCAAAAAACATAATTACTTTGCCCAACAACATATGATCAAACCCTCCTTTGGTAATACAACTCGGTGGAAAATGAAAACTCAATAATGAGGGAAGGAAAAAACCTATAAAGAGGGAATAATCAAGGGATAATGTAACTTACTTGAATATTATTAAATAAACCACACCAAAACTACCAATGTAAGGGAGTAAAAGGGATCTAAGAGGGATAGAGGGAGGCACCAAGGGCTAGAGAGATCAAATGGGATGAGAAAGGGGCGATTTGGGGTTAAAATCTGAGAGGAAACAAAAGTAATTTTCCCAATTTTAATGACCTATAAAAGTTTCATGGTTATCATGCACAATTTACCAAACTATGCAGTAATTATGCACCCCTCTCTGCCAAGTATAAATAGATCGCATGGTTATCTCACATGGTTTCACTAACCATGCACCAACCATGCAGTTCACCACTATCCAAAATGACATTTGGTTGCACGGTTTCCTGGGGATGGGTGCACGGTTTCCCCTAACCATGCTTCAACTGTGCGCCCCTAGTTTTCAAGCTCAAAATCACCATTTTCACCAAAAATTCATGGGAAACCCAAGTTATTAATACAATAACAAAATAAAAATAGTAAATACCTCAAAATGAAAACATGAATGTGACGCACATGGTCATGTCCCCTCATATAGCATACCTTTTCCATGTCTATACTCAATAAACGAGGTGTACCCCAGTAATTGATGTGTATTTACAAAAGATTATATTCCTTGAATGAGGATAACACACAATGTGTGCCCCTTCACTATACATAGTGTGATCAGGATTTCTAAACCAGAAATCACTTTGATCCTCTTGAAACCTCTGATTTTCACCAATTTTCCACATATTGACCCCCAAGCAATATCTACTAGTCATATAAGGTCTATAAAACCTTAAAATGATGAATATATGGGGATTGGAATGTAATTATCATAAATCCACATACCTTGTGAAGAAACACTGAAGCTTCAGGTCCAACACAACTCCTAGAAGTGGTTGAACCTTGAACTGGTGTTGATCTTCATCAAGGAAAGAGTCCAGATACATATCCTCTCTACTTCTTGGTCAATATACCACCATAAGAGATCTCCCTTTTCAATCACCTCAAATCAGGTTCCTAAAGCTAATAATATCTATGTCTTACCTAGGGTAATCCCACATTTTGAACTAAACTGCAACCTCAAATTTCTAATTTGAGACTCTGATTGAGAGTTATTCCACATTTCCTAAAAACATATGCACATGATATAAAATAATTAATATTTTTAATATCATTACACCAAGGATCCCTATGCCCCAAAATCCCATTCTAATTGAGTTCTTGGCTTCGTAAATATTCCTAGAAATATACCAAAGTCTAACATGGAAAACCGATATTCACTACACTCTCCACACTATGAAGTATTTTTTTCCTAAAAATTGAAATCATATTCATAAGGGGATAAAATGAGCTCTCAACTGGGTCTACCACACCATAAAGATCTCCATTTGGTGCCCATGTTGTCACCAAACATGCACCTAGGGGGGACTATGCCCATGAAGTGTCTTCCTTGATCCAATCTCAAACACCACCAAGCACCTCAAAAAGGTAACTTCGCACCTGAAACCCATCTCATTTGGGTTGACATTGTAAAGACCCCAACCCTAGAATCCAAGAGATGGTGTTTACTTTAATAAATTGGCATAAGATATAAGGAATCACATACCAATGGAACGAATTGTTTATTGTTCTTGGTAAACTGGATGCATACTTGAAATTCATATTACATTTTAAAACATAAAATACACAAATAATTTCTTTAATAAATCCATTATTGCCCTTTCTATATCCCTACATATCAATTACAAAACACTTCCTCATATCTTAGGGAAAGAGGAAACATAAGAAAGGATTGAGCTAAAATGCTTTGTAACGGTAAGAATACAATGGAATCTATGAAAAAATACAGCATAAACAATATAAAAAGGTAAATAACTGAAAAACATGTCATTTAATCAATAACTTGAGCATAGCATGGTAGAAATAAAATATGATATAATATTTCCATGTAAAAAATCATATGATAATGAAACTTAAACATGAATATTCTACAAATTAAATAATCACATGGAATATCAATAACTAGATTCATAATTATGTAGTTGATAATGTGGGTCATTATAAAATATCATCAAGGCTTAGGCTAAGACACCATACATAAATGGGTAAGACATCATCCAATACCCAAACCAGTTTGTCTTATGAGACCTACCGATGCATCGAGGGGATATAGTGGGCCCCATACATTAATTACTAATTCCAATTAATTCCTCTTATGAAATGTGTAAAACATAAAAAACATAAACATTCATATTGAAAAACTAGCATACAAAATGTGAATACTTTCCCCAATCGGTAAACAAAACCATTAACCATCTAGAGTAATTTAGAGAATAGTATCAAAATAGCACATCCAAAGTACAACAAATAAAAAGCAAGAATATGAATAATATTAATGCAATCTATCCCTTGTTTATTATAATTATAATAAAGGTTTGATTTAAATTATGAATAAAAATACCATGAAAATATCCTTAAAAACATTTTGAGGAAAATATCCTTTTCATTTTGAAAATCACATTAAAAACAAAATGTTCACAAAATGTTTTGAAAATAAATTACTTTTAAAATAACCTTTAAATATGTTTTAAAATATTTAGTGTAAAATTATTTTCAAGCCCTACACTTTAAAACAAGGATTCCTTTCATATTTTCGGTAAAAACCAAATAGGCATTGTTTTGAAAACAACATGAAGATTCTTTTAAAAACATTTTTTTTAAAGTAAAAATGGGAAAATAGACTTTTATAAATCATTTTTAAAATTTTTAAAACATTTTTTAAAACATAATTTTAGGAAACATGGGTTTTAATGAAAAAAAAAATCGACCCAAGAGAAATAAATTCAAATTTTCTTAAATACATTTTCAGAGTAATTTTAAGTACCAAAGAGTAAAAAATGGTAATATTACTTGAAAAGTTCATGAATGACTATATGAGAATAAAATATATTTAGTTTAACATATAAATAATTTCCCCAAAGGAAACTTAAACAAAAAATCTTAAATAATGATGGGGTTGTCAAATAAACTCTTACCGCATTATAATCAGTTGAATCATATTCCCCATGAAAGAGTGACATTTTAAAAAACTTTAAATATAATAAGAATAAATAAATTCATGTTATAACATGTAAAATGTGTGATATATACACCTCATAAAATAATATGGTTTAATAACATCAAAATATACCTCAACGAAATAAAATTGAGATGAAGTCCCTTACAAAGATCATATCATTGAAGCGAAAATTAATCAAATGAATCGATTATGTGTATCCACTATAAATACAAATAAAACAAGTGTAAATAAAAAATAAGATAATAAAAATATTTTTTCACATAATCTTATCATTTCATAAACTACGAAGTAGAAGTTTAACCCAATGAATGGAAATTGGGTTAAGAAATCCATTAACTTGAGCTTTCCTTTAATTGAACAGGATTCATCCTCCTGTATAATGTTTTAAATCATGTTATTAATTTATAATATAACCATATTAATATTTATTATATCATATATGATTCTATTATATCATCTTATCACCTTTTTTAATAATATTTCGTTATTACCCTTATTTCAAGTGTTAACTGCTTTATTTTCCTATGCATGTTTTGTCATGTAAGACTCAGTTATTGTGCATAGGATATAGTTAAATCATCTTCAGAAAGATATTAAAGTTTTATATGTCATATTTATTCATTATATATATATTTTTATAAGAAATATTTAATGTTGAACATGGAAAATGAATTGCATTGCGTCGTGGAGACGGTAGACTGTACGTACGCATGAGTAAAAATATCAGTCCATTAATGGGTGAAATAGTAAGGAATTTGGTGATATATTAACTTTTAAAAACAATATAATGTCATAAGTATAATATATATCCATTATTTACATCATTATACCTATCTTTGTAAAGTGGTGATGAAAAAAATTACACTGCTACGTGGAGACAGTAAGTCGCACGTACGCACATATGGTGCTTTCATTTTTCATAGGATAGATAAAAGATATTATATAATTGTTCCATAATCATAATAACATATAATTATATATATGATACTATATATATTATTTTATGATGAAAAAAACATGAATAGGAGGTAGAAGAAGAAATAAACTTGAAACAGTCAGTAAAAATGATTACCTCTTCTTCGGTGTACGTCTTTTAGATCTCTCTTTAAGGGACATAGGGTTGGTCTTTTGAGGATAATAAAACCTCTAAAACATGGATAATTAAGTTCATAAAATTAATATTCATGAATTAGTTGATATATATGGATTATAGTGGTTTAATAAGTGAAGGAATGAGTGACCTTTTATAATTGGGGTGACAGACACTTTTAGAATTTCTTAAAATATTAAATTAATATAAATTAATTTTCAATTAAAAATGGATAAAAACTTATTAATTTATAATAAAATATTATTATAGGTTTATATACCCTCATAAAATAAAATTTACATAAGTTTTTACTAAGTTTACACCCTTACCTTTTGGTTTTAACCCTTATTTAACATCTTTAACACTTATTGTGCCAACATAGATTTTTACTCATTGGGTGTTAATATAGTTATAATAAAATGTAAAAAGAATAATAAATGGACCTTGGGTGACATATTAAACCTTATCGAAATCTATTGGACAAATTTTAATTTTAATAAATTTTGTATCATTTTATAAAATATTATTTACTATAAAATATTCATAATGTCAATTTTAAGAATTTTCCATTTCTATGACTTTTATAATATCAAGATAACACTTAAAATTATAAAAAAACTATTTTAATATAAAAAAACATGTAAATTTAATATATAGTTTTTTATCACATTAATTTCCTCAAATTATATTTATTTTATAAAATTTAATATCATTTCTTTGATTTTTCTATTAATTAAGTAATTATAATACCAGTGTTGTGAATGATTTTAAGGTTAATATTTCTTCCCTCAAACTTAAAAATAAATTACCATGATTAATATAAATATTTTATATTTCCAATTACTATTTATATTTGATTAAATATTCTAGATAACCCCATATTAAAAATGTTGTAGTTATTAAAATCATAAATATGACATCTTTGACTTTTCTTTAAATAAAATATTCTAAGAGTCGTAATCACTTTTTAATGGAAACAATGGTCATATATCCAAAAATTTAATTATTATGGATTAAAATTACCCATAAAATAAAATTGGTTCAAGTCTTAGGGTTATTTTCTAGTCCTTATCATTTTATTTTTAACCTATATTACCCAATTTACCCTTTACTGTGGTAACAAAAATTACCAAGGTTACTATTCATATTGGATAAAAATAAAAGAGACCTATTTAATAAATTTGTATATTATTAATATAAATATTGAATCCATTTTTCAAAATTCACAACACATAAGTTTTAAAATTTAATTTCAAGTTAATCTCGCAAAACACAATGAAAAATAGTTTTCTTGAAAAATGCATTTCTAACCCCAAAAATATACTTATACCAAAATAAGGTCGAAGGATGCTTAAAATGAAATAAATTAGATTATTTATAACTAAATAGTTTAAAATTTACATTAATATCAAATTCAAATCTTTAAGATACTTTTAATATAAATAAATTTACAGTTTTATAAAAATTGGTTTTTCACTGTTCACTGGAAAATCAATATTTTCAAAAAATTCTCAAAAATTCACCATACGTTAATTTTAATATGAAGATTTAAAAATAAATATTAGTTTTATAAAATAAATTTATAGAATTTCTATAAATTTATTATTATATTTATTCATGAAAAGCAAGAAAACCATTTTTGAAGAAAATAGATTTTTTGAAGAATAAAATGATTTAAAAAAAATTAAACTCTTATTTAAAAATAATTAATTAATAAATTAAAAATTTGTTGTGAAATTATATATTTCATAATGTGTTTAATACCATTATTTCCTTCCAATTTAATGGATAATTTATAAGGATCACGTAATAATAATTCATTGTTTGTTTAAGAAGGTTGTTGCGTCCAATGTAAGCTAACGAAGATGTTAAATGTAAAAAGAGACATACTATAAAATTTTGGGGTGTTCAGTTATACCCTAATTTAATAAATTTCATCCTAATAATTTTAATTTTAACTTCTAAAATCATTTTTTTATACTTTAAAATTACTTTATGAGAAACCCACATCATAAATAGGGTTAATAAAACATCTTATTAATAAGAGGGAAATAGAAATGAAAGTTCGCCACAAAATTAGGATTTTTAATAGGATAACCTTATAAGGGTGTGAAAATATGGACATTGAAGAGAAATATAACTATCAAGTTCTGATGGAGAGTGATATTGAACATGTTCATTAAAAATTTAACCATCACAAAGTTGTAAATTTTTTAATGGTTAAAAGACCATTGATTTCTCAGTAAGAAAAGTAAACAGATGAATTTTTTTTAAAATAATTTTCCTGGAGTTGATGGATTCTATTAATATCCATATAATCACTTGATAAAATAAAATTACTTAATTTATTTCCATGTCAGAAGAATAATTTAATCTTTTCATTGTGCTTCGATTTATTTTATCTTCATCTCTTACACCAAGAAAATGATTGTTCAAGATAAAATTTTCATTCTTGAAGTACTTGAATGAATCATAAGATCCTCAAGTCATTCCTTCTTCCTTTAAATGTTTATATAAACCAAAATTATTATCACATATTATCAACAACTAATAAAATCCAAAGTTCAACTTAATCCATTACATAAGTAGTTAATCTTAAGACTCATCCAAAATATGTTTGTCCAGATTCAAAGACTAAAAATTTAGAAGAAAGGTCACTAAATTTCCAAAATCAACTAAACATCCAATTTTCCCCAAACAACATAATGTATCTATTATTTTCACATACCAAATATATAAATACCTTAATCACCTTTAAACCTTAATGAAAAATTAATGCTTCCAAAAATAAAATCTCAATTTTTTGAATATGTTCCTTAAATCCAAACATCTAATAATCTCAACAAAGATACCATAAACCATAAAATCAATAACCACCTTCATGGTCTCCAATAATATCCCATAAAAATATCTTTATCATTATTATCTCAACATCAAGCACATATTAAGTCTATCTTTCCCAAATCACGTTTTTTGTAAAAGATCAACTTGCCACAGAATCACTTCTCTTGGTTACTAGTACCATTCATCACATACCTCAAAATCCTTAAAGAAATGGTACTAAAGTAAAATCCTTATGCATTTCATGATTATTATAATGAGAATTTAAAAAATAACTTTTCAACAATTTCTTGGATCCAAATACACAAGCGCAGTAATCATTCTACTTTAGTTGTATCATTAAAATAAGCTTAACCTTAGTCCATTTGCTTCTTATGAGGTATATTCCCTTGAATATTGTGAAATTTATTTTCAAAGTGCCCCATATCCTTATAATGGAATCATTTCACATTATAAAATTTTTTCTTACCCTTGAAATCATGATCATGGTAGCTTCTTTCCACACACTTGATACAAACTCCTTTTCCTTTTAAGAATATACTAAGGTGTTTCCTTCCACAAGTATCACATGTTGTAAAATCCTTCTTTCCCTTATTTCCTTTTTATATCCTTTTCTTTATTGCCCTCTTATTCTCTTTCTTACCTTTTAATTCATAAGACTTGGAGTATTATTTTTATATCTTGTTTTCACATGATACTAAGTCCTCATTTGATGGTAATTTTTGGGAGACTAGTTCCTTTCAATATATTGGCTTAAACCCATAAAATAATTGGCCATTATTACTCTTTAGATTATGGTAATTGATATGATTTCCATTCATTCATCTAGGATCCATTTATAAAAATGTAATACACTAGATTAGATCATAACATTATGAAACATAATGTATAATATCAAAAATAGTGATACACTTAATATAAATTAAAAATTAAGGTATAACTAATATCTAAATCATAAGATTAGTATACTTAGATATATTTTCAAATTATTTCATAGGTTTTTATTTTCTAATCTATGTTTTCCTAAATCTAGTTCACAAGGATTCTACTAAACTTTCCCTGATACCAACAGTAAAGACCCCAACCATATCAGTCCAGATTTAGTGGTTACTTTATTATATTAGTATAAGATACAAGGAATAACATCCTAAAGGTTTAAATGTTTTAATAGTTTTGATAAACTAGATACATATGTGAAATTCAAATTATATTTTTAAAACATAAAATATATAAAGAATTTATTTTAGAAAACCATTATTCTATTTAGTGTATCCCTACATATCAATCACAAAATACTTTCTCGTTTCTTGGGGAAAAATGAAACATAAGTAAGGAATGATCTCAAATTCTCAGTAAGGGTAAGTTTAAATTATAATCAATGAATAAATAATGAATAAAAAATATTTCAAGGTAAATAACTAAAACACATTCCATTTTATCAATAACTTATGAATAATATGTAAGAAATAAAATATGGTAAAATATATCCATGTAAATAATCACACGATATTGAAACTTAACCATGGATATTATACTAACTGAATAATCACATGGAATATAAATAACTGAATTCATAATGATGGAAAACATAATGATGGAATACATAATGCAGGATATCATAAACATGCCATCAAGGCTTCAACCAAGACACCATACCAAAATAGGTAAGTCATCATCCAATATCCAAACTAGTTTGTCTCATGAGACCTACCAATGCATAGAGGGCCTATAGAGTTCCCCACTCATAACCTACTAAGTCTAATGAATTCTTATTATTAAATGGGTGAAACATAATAAAAATAAACATTCGTATTGAAAAAAAATCTTAAGAAATGTGAATACTTTCCCCAATCAATAAACATAACCATAAACCATCGAGATTAATATGAAGAATGGTATAAAAATAGTACTTCCACGATCATACTAGTCATAAACCATCTAAATAAAGAAAAATATTGATATTAATACAATATATCCCTTGCTAATTATATGTACTATAAAGGGTTGATGTCATTTATGAATATAAATACCATGAAAAGAACCTTAAAAACATTTTTTTAAGGAAAACCTAATTTTCATTTTGAAAAGCACATTTTAAAACAAAATGTTCACAAAACATTTTTAAAATTATTTTCTTTTAAAATTAACATGAAATAAGTTTAAAATATTGAGTGTAAAATTCTATTCAATCCATACACTTTAAAACAAAGATTCTTTCCATATTTTCGATAAAATCCAAACAGGAATTGTTTTCAAAACGACGTGAAGATTCCTTTAAAAAATTTAAAATTAAAAAATGGGTAAAATTTTCATTTATAAATAAATTTTAAAAGGTTTAAAACATTTTTTAAAACATACTTTTAGAAAAAATGGGTTTTGATGAAAAATGTTTTTCAACCGAAGAGAAATAAAGTTGAATTTTCTTTAAAACACTTTCACAATTATTTTAAGTACTAAAGAGTAAAAAAATGATACTATTAATTTAAAAGTTCATGAATAACTATATAATAAGAAAATATATTGACTTTAACATATAAATAATTTCCCCATATTAAACTTAAACAAAAACAATCCTGAATAATTATAGGGCTGTGAAATAAAATCTTACCATAATATAATATGTTGAATTGTATGCCCCATGAAAGAATAACATTTAAAAAAACATAAAATATAATTAGAATAAAAAATTCATGATATAACATGTTAATGGGGTGATATATACACCTTATAAAATAATATAAGTTCATAAAATCAAAATATTCCACAACAAAATAATATTGAGGCGGAGTCCCTTACAAGGATCATATCATTGAATTGAGAATTAATAAAATGAATAAATTATTTGTATCCACTGTAAATACATATAATAAAAGTGGAAATACAACATAATATAATAAAAATTCATTTTACACATAATCATAACATGACATAATCAACGAAGTATAAGTTTAACCCAATAAAAAGAAAATTGAGTTAAGAAATATCTTACCTTACTCTCATTTAATTAAACATGATTAAACCTCATTTATAATTGTTTAAATAATGTTATTAATTTATAATATAACCATATTAATATTTATGATATCATATATGACCCTTTTATATCATCTTATCACCTGTTGGTTAATAATATTTTGTTACTACCCTTGTTTCGGGTGTTAACTCCTTCATTTTCCTATGCATGTTTTGTCATGTAAGTCCTAGTTCTTATGAATAAAACATAGTTAAATGATCTCCATAATTATATTAATTTCATAGATTAAATTTTTATTCATTATATATATAGAATAAATCTTGAATGTTTAACATGGAAAATGAATCGCATCACATAGTGGAGACGGTAGGCCGTATGCACGCATTAGCGACGATATCATTCCATTAATAGGTGAAATGATAAGAAATTAGGTGAAGTAATAATTTTTAAGAATAAATATCATATCATAAGTACCATACATATCCAATATTTTCATCATTATTACCATCCTTTTAAAGTGGTGATAAAAAAGCGAATTACGCCGCTATATGGAGATAGTAAGTCGTACTTACGCACATGTGATGATTTCATTTTTAATAGGATATATAAAATGTATTATATAGTTTTTTCATAATCCTAATAACATATAAGTATATATATTATACTATATTTATTATTTTAGGATGTAAACAACACATGAAGAGGAAGTAGAAGAAGAAATGAACTTGAAAGAGTTGATAAAAATAATTACCTATTCTTCGGTGGAATTATTTTAAATATATTCTTAAGGAATTGGGATTGGTATTTTGAGTAGAGTTTCACATCTGAAACTTGTATAAGGAATTTTAGAAAAGGAATGGGTAGTATAATAATAATCATTGTAGCAGACCAGGTACTATAGAAACACTATTCACTAGAGGGCCTTTGGGCAAAAAATATGGCCCTTCGAGGCCATGTAATGGTATTTAATTTCTAATAAGACTAAAATCAATTTTAATGGGTCTAAAATACCAAAAAAAATATGTTCTTTATTTCAATAAAAAAAATAGGCTTCATCCCCAACTTTTAAAAAACCTCTTTAACTCTTCCCGTGACAATATGGATTTTTATACTTTGGGGGTTAATATAGTTATAATAAAATGTCAAACGACCCATTAATGAATAATGGGTGAAAATTTAAATATTATCCCAACAATTTTTCCAAATTTAATATTTTTATAAATTTTATATCATTTAACAAAAATATTATTTACTATAAAATATTCATAATATCAGTTTTAAAAAATATTCATTACTTTGACTTTAATAATATCAAGATAAAACTTATAATTTGAAAAAAAAAATATTAAATCCTTAAAATATCAAGGAAATATATAAAATTCGTTTATAATATTAGTTATCTTAAATTATATTTATTTTAATATGTTTAATACTATTTATTTTTTTTCCATTAATTAAATAATTGCTGCATCAGTATTGTGAAAGCTTTTAAGGTAATTATTTATTCTCTAAAAATTAAAAATAAATTACCATGATGAATATTAATATTTTAGCTTTCCAATTACTATTTATAGTCTAAGATAACCTCTTAATAATCCCATGTTTAAAATTTTATAGTTATTAAAATCATGAATGTGATATCTTTGACTTTTCTTTAAATAAAATATTATAAGGTTTGGAATCACTTACTAATAAAAAAAATGGTTATATATCTAAATATAGAATTATTATGGATGAAAATTACTCATAAAATAAAATTGGAGCAATATTTATGGTCATTTTATAGTCATTATTTTATTTTAACCTATATTATCCAATTTACCCTTTACTGTGGTAATGAAAATTATCAAGGTTACTATTCACATCGGAAAAAACATAAAAGGAACCTATTTAATAAATTTTAAAATTATGGATCCAAATATGGAATCAATTTTTTAAAATTCAAAACATATAAGTTTTCCTAATTTAATTTAAAATTAATCCTGCAAAACATAATGAAAAACAAATTTCTGGAAAATGCATTTTTAAGATAAAAAAGTTCTTATACCAAAATAAGGCATAAGGATAATTAAAATAAAATATATTATATTATTAATAACTAAATATTTCTTATTTTACAGTGATATTAAATTAAAATCATAAATATACTTTTAATATAAATAAAATGATAGTTTTATAAAAATCGGTTTTCTTTCACTATTCACTGGAAAATCAATGTTTTTAGAAAAATCCCAAAAACTCACTATAAATTAATTTTAATATGATAATTTTAAAATGATATTAGATTTATAAAATAAAATTCATATAAGTTATAGAAATTTATTATAATATTTATTCATAAAAAGTAATAAAACCATTTTTGAAGAAAACCTTTTTTTGAGGAATAAATTGATTTTTCTAAAAATTAAGAACTTATTTACAAAAAATTAATTTCTACCTTAACAATGAGTTATAAAATTATATATTTTAAAATGTGGTTAATAATATTCATTCCTACCAATTTTATGGCTAGGTTATAACAATCACATAATAATATTTCATTGTTTGTCTATGTTGGGTGGTGCGTGCAATGTAAGATATCAAAGAGGTTAAATTTAAAAAGAGACATATTGTAAAATCTTGAGGTGTTATATACATCGTGTAAATATTAATTCACATGTAAAATTAGCTATGATTAGTGGAAAAAACCAATAACATAGTCTAATTGTGTTAGTGGGGTCTAGTGGCACACCACCTCGCTAGCCCATGCAGCAACTGGAGAAAAGGGGTCTACAAACCCCAAAGATAACCTTCCATCCTAGATAAATCTTTGTAACTCTTTATGAGGCAATATTCCTCCCAAACATGAGATATCATCACCAAACTCCAAAGTACATCATCATCAGTCTTTAAGTAACTTTTGGCGTGTCTCGACTATCCTCATCCACCACTGGATGGACTGCACTCTCAACAACCATCATTAGGCCTAAAAAACATTGTCTATATTTGGCTCTGACCAGTATATTAGTGTTCTATAAGTCCTCTAAAACATATCATAAAACCAACATGAAACCCCAAATAATTTCCTCCAGATCCTGAATGGTCCTGATTCATATTGCCACCTGCCTGTGGTAAAACACTGAGCTCAACCACAACTGAACCCTAAAATCCTCCTGTAAGAACATGCTCCCCAAGATCTCCACTAATTTCTTATCTAAAATGGTTAGGAAGAAAATAAACCTGGTGAATTATCCTATGATCACTAAAATATTGTAATAACCTCTCATTAATCATGGAAATCACATCATGAAAACCATAGTCATTGTTCCATTTCCTCTTTTATCTGGGAACCTCGGTCACAACCTACTGAAATGTGATCCATAGAGGGATAAATTAGTAACAAGCAACCACATCCATGTCAAAAAACCCAATTCCAAAGGATCTGGGTAAAATAACCCCTCTCTTGGGTGTATTAAAAAGGGAAAGAAACATCCTCATCACCTCATATCACATTATGACTAGTGTCATCTTCAATCCTCGTAAGGTCAACATACTCCCCACCTTCAAAAAATAAATCAAGGACATGTCCAACTAATATATAGTCATGTGAAACTTCATGAAATATATCCCCAAGATATGAATCCTTGCCTTTCCAAAAACGTATAGGGGTAGCAACCATCAACTAGAGATATGTTGTATTGTTCTCACCTATAAGGGTCAACTATAAAGAGGTTAACTGACCCATTACCTTTCTCAACAATAATAGATAAGAATTTTGTTATGATCATATGTTTCCATGGACACACCCTTGGGTGGACCTCAAGCTAACATGGACACAACCACTTTTAGGTCCACTATCACTCCCATGTATGAGAGTATATATCAAAATAAGTGGACCTCCTAAATCCAAAACTACTCTATGAGAGATCCCTATGAAATTGGTACTCTTGGAGCATGTTTAGAACCATAGTGTCTCCTGTATAACTTTGATGTCACGCACATGGGGGTACTAAAGAAGAATCCTTCCATGAACTGGTCAAAAATAGTTGAATAACATAGTTTTAATGTCTCTCATCCACCTCTTAGGTGAAAAACATAGAGATTTATAAGTGATCACATTGGTTTTGATCAATCCCTTTATCTATAAACCTATAACTACACCACTAGATCACTTAGCACAATGTGATCCATTTGTTATGATAACGCAAATACTTGGGAAGTATCTAGGTTTTAGTCTAAGAAGAAGTCTAACTCTCAGTGGGTAGATATACCCAAAACATCCTTAGGAAAGACAACTTCTGAATCCACCACCACTGTAGGAAAATGAAATCACGTAGAATCCACTACTCAAAGGATCATACTAGCCAACTAATAAAAAGTTGTTTGTATTTTCCTACACATGAGATCATCCTTCTCGAACCAAAATTACTCCTCAATAAAGGAGGAAAACTCCATACCATAATCTAGAAACACTACCACACCCACTGGTAGTAACCATTTGATCATGGATGTTAGGAAACCAATCCACACTAAGGAAAACATCATAAGGTCTCTCTGTCAATACATAAAGATTATATGTGAGGATTTATCTCCTCTATTGTCATATCAAACTAAAAATAATATTGTATAACCTATTATCCTCTCTACTAGATCCACCAAACATAAGGTTTGATCTAAAATTCCCCATTAGTATTGATAGGCCTCAAACAAGGTCCTCACTCAGGGAAAATTGGATCATAACGCTATGCTAACTACAGTTGGATAGTGAAGTCACATGTCATTCCTTGAACCATAATTGATTATATTAGAAAGAATACCTCTCTTTGTGAATTTTATCCTTTCCCTTTCCTTCCAATTTTACACAACCAATTCCTACTTTGGAACCTCTTCACACCACTACCCCAAACTCACAAGTCAAAGGAACCCTTTTTTCACACCTCGACACTATCCGCTTTGGGAGACACTGACTCGCTTGCATGGTTTTTGTATCACGTATCAAAAAATCATCTTGGTAGGGGAAGCATCCATATTTTTTGTGATTCTGAAGTCACATCAAACATTACTATCATAGAACCCCACTAGTGTCCCATTTCAACTTGAAAAAACATTGAGCAAAAACTATCAAGAATAATGTATCCCACACCAATGTCTACCTATACTTAAAAAAATTATGAAGGAAAAATATCATACCTATAATCATCATCAGAGGCTTTGATACATAGGTCACTACGTCCTGAATCTATCCTTTCCCTAATCCTTCAGCTCCCATAGCCTGGTGCAGACCACTTGAGGTTTGGGGTGGCAACAGATTGATTTTTCTACCACCTCCTATTTCTCTCTTCACTCCTATACAACATCCACCATCATGTAGAACTCCCCACTCTTATTGCTTTCTCTTTCAGGGTGGTTCTTTGAACATATCCAAATCAGCTACATAGTGGGTCATACAATACCTCATGATATATCCCAGATCATTACAAGCAAAACAATACTTCTCTCACAGCTAACTAGAACAATCCTAAGAGCCTTGAGCCACAGACCATCCCTCCCGGGATTATCTCTTGAAGCATCTTACATGACCAGATCCTTGATCCTATTATTAGTTACCATCTCACTTTCTCTAATCTCCTATGTTCCCAACACTAATAGTCAGTTTCTACTCATACAGAAAGCTCTCCACTAATAAGGCCTACTCGAGAAATCCAACATAGGTGGGAATGTACAGATATATCACCGAATCCATGATATCTCATTATAATCACTACTCAAATGTATGTTATTGGAAAAAAAGGATCCATAATCATATGTATAGAGTATATCAATAGGTTTTTAAACATCACAAAATACTCTGTCATAGTCATGCTACCTTATTGAAGCTGCATAAGCTCCTGGATACACACTGATCTCAATTTGGCAGGATAAAACTCTTCCCTGAAGAGCCTCTGAAACTCTATCCAAGTGAGTGTCATCTCATCATGTGCCTGATTCACTATACTCCACCATATCCCTACAGATCCATGAAAAATTATCTTCCCTGGGACCACTATCTGATTGGGGGTGTCCTAATAAGATGGAAAACATTTGTAACAGCCTCCAACCAATCCTTTGCTACCTGATGGTCTAGATCACCGTGGAACTTGAGAGGTATCTACCTTCGAAATTCATGGAGCATGATCATACCATGTACATCCTCATATGGCACTACTGACACTACATAATTCTCTATGAGTGGTGTCTCGATAGGAAACCCACATGGAGGTACCACCTCCTTTAAAAATCCCTACACTAGAGACTCATCACTAGGTGGATCATCATCATAATCCCACCATGGAATCCTGATTGGATTTCATTGTAGAGGCATTCTGAAATAATCAAGATGTACCATGGTCAAAGAATATATATGGGGAGACTAATCAAGGACATGGGGAACCACATTCTGTTTTTATATAATGCATGTATCAAAACTTCCCTGCAACCAGTGCCCACATGTTCTGATTCAATAAGAAGTTTATTAGAGTCCTGGTGAATGGATACATTAGCCTCCACATACATTGGGATCTCTATCCTGAAATATAAACCAGATACACTTAAACATAGTTGTCACAATTCCCAAACCAATATCTCAATTAGAAAATATCAAGACTGTGATCTCAAAGTGGAAGTCGCTCTGATACCACTCTATCACGACCCGACCCACTGAGACCCACCTAGACAGTGATAAGCTGAGTGTGAATACACCAATTACACCTCTAAAAGGCCAAGGATTGGTGATCATCACTGAGTTGATATATCACACACATGGGATGCCTTAGCCTATGGTACATTTATACACACACACACATCCATATTTATACAATAGTATAGATATAATAATAAAACTAATGCCAAAATGAATTCATACATCTATCCCAACATCAAAGTACAAAAAAAGTACTGAAAGCATGAAATGGAAAAATAAAATCCCACCAAAAACAAATAAAAGTGTCCAACATGCTTAGAATGAGGGGAATTTTGTCAAATAAAACCATAGATACACACCTCAATATGTCTAGATCGCTATCCTCCGCGTACTTTGGGTTCTCCTAGGACTTTGTCAAATGGTCTTCCATATTCATAAGAAACAACATGTATAGAAATATCTCATGTATGGAAAAGTATAACAATACCCAATAGGCACCCCAAAAACCCAAATTAAAAGGTATTAATTGAAAGGCAATAGTCTTCTCAACCATATCCAAAGGGTAAAAAAACACAAATGAGAGAGAACATGAATCTCTATCTCCACCACTTCGATATGCATGACTAGTTAGGTCATTGTTACAAGGTATGTCAATCAGAATATGAGACATAACTATAAGGATTCCCAAAATCACCCTCATATACTCATCATAGACTCTAAGTCTCATAGAGGTCACAACCTATAACCAACCACAAGATTCTACTTGAGGCTCAAAGGCACCACTCGTCTGGGAGTACTCACTCCCCAAGCCCTAACATCTTCAATGGAAGTCATCCAAGAGGTCTCACTCATTGGGTATCATTAAACTGATGACACATCCTTGCCATCCCTAATATAATCCATCCATAAGAACACAATAATTGGATCTATCCAGGGAAAAATTCATCTTGGAACCCAGTGAATCTTGACACTAAAGATAACCCAACACTCAGATAGGGTATCAGACCTAGGATCATTGGGGGATGCTAAAAATCCTATCCAAAACTCCTCACTAAGTAGGGGATCGTATGCACAATAATTCTGTGAACCCTACTAGATAAACCTGCTAAGTACGGGATCAACAATCATGTGAGTTGGTCACATAGATACCATAAACCTCACAAAGGTAACATCGATATGATAGAGTATCCCACCTTGGTCTCAATGAGGGATACCACAAACTCCATCCAAAAAAACCCATAGAGGGGATCAAAATAATATTATGAGGATTTAATGCCACATTGTAACCTTTGATGGATATACTAAGGAAACACACCCACCTGGTGCTGAAATATGAATTGCTAACAAACGTATCTCACAAGAATCGCCTTGCGTCACATATACCACACCAATACCATAATTGCCATCATGTTTTACATGGGAAAAAACTAAAAATAGGCTACTCAAGGACCTCTATCTATGTCCTGAAGATGGATATTCATAATGGAGAAGTCGTTGAGGGGAATACATGATGTATCCACTAAGGGTACATAATGTGTCTCTCAAGGCCGACCCATGATACTTGACATGTAAATAAGTACACAGTGTGTACGTGGGGTTACACGGTGTGTAAACCCACGTGATCACCTAGGCATGTCCTCTCCCACACATGGCCCCACTATCCATGTCATCATTCATGTCGTGTACTTTCACATGGCTATGTCCCCTCACATGGTGTGCCTTCCCATGTCCTTGGCCACCCAACCAATCATCACTACATAGTGTGTACCCATAGTACATGATGTGTAGTTAAAAAAGACCTTCTTACCTAAACAATCTGAACACATGGCATGTGATCTTACACTACACACCATGTGATTGGGATTTCCAAAGCAAAAATAACTATCATCCTACTAAAACCCTCAATTTTCACCAATTTCCCACATATTGGCCCATAGGAGATCTCTAAAAGTCATATAAGGGCTCCAAACCCATAAAATAATGCATATATGGGGATCAGGATGTAAATATCATAAAATTTCCTATATTTTGGTGAAATTTTAAAGTTTCATGTCCAACATGATTCCGAGAAGCTGATCTACCTCGATATGGTGTTGATCGTCATTAGGGATGGAGTCTGACATCGTCTCCTCTCACCCTCCCGGTTAGTCCATTACCATGGTAGATCTCCCTATATTCCTCTTCCATGTTTAGAAACATAATGGGGTATTAGGGTTATTAATTTAATTTAATTTAATTAAAAAAAATTCTTCATTTAATACCCCACCAATGGTTACCTCCAATCGGGCGCCCACTGCCGAAAAAATTTATATTGTTCCCAGGTTAAAACAAACATTCCAAACTCAACTATGATCTTATATTTCTAATCTAAGACTCTGATAAACATTTTTTCCACATTTCCTAAAAAAAATCACGCATGATATAAAATATTTAATATTTTTAATATCACTGCATCAAGCCTCCATGATCCCTAGAATCATGTGTCGACTTAATGTTTGGATTTGGAAATATTCCTAGAAATATTCTAAAGTATTACATGGAAAAATCATATTCACTGCATGTTTAGTAACATTATTCTACAATTATAATACAAAATTTATGCTACTGAATCAAGCTTTAAAACACCATCATTGGGTTCTTATTATCTGGAAACACTTCAAAATTGAGCAGTGACACTACTTGTTGGGTCAACAGCCACCATCTAGAAAAACCACTAGAATAAACACCACCAAAACTTCACTGGTGAGAAACAAAACATTCAGAATGAACCCCACACTATGGTGTCCAGAACTTGGAAGACAAGTGCACCCAATACACCATATTGTAAAGTAAAACCACTAGAGGTTGTAAAAAAGAACTATCAAAATAAATGATAAAAAATGAGTCAAAATAAAAACACAATAGATTAAATGTTCCATATTTTCATCCTAATCTATGGGGGAATAATGATTTACTTTAATTGAAATTAAGGGGGATAATTACAGTAATCCATCTATATATTACAATGTTATTACACCCTAATAATATATTAGGTCTCATCCAGTGCTTATAGTCATCACTACCATCATATATTTATTAGTCATAATCCAACTAATTTAGTCTTCACGATTATACATATAGTCAATAAAAATATCCCACCACCTTAAATGGATCATATGATGAAACATTCCCTACATCTGATGATTTTTCAAGATCTTCTTCTCATCTTAACATCCAATATTCTATCTTCTTGTGAAGTAATCCACTACACCCTTCTGTCTAACATCCTTCTATAGCTTCTACTTAATTGAACATCAAATATTGTTTCTCCTATAATCCTCTTTCAAAAATAAAAAATTATTCCTCTAAATATTCTCTTTCAAGTGGTCTAAATTTTCTCCTCTAAAAAATGATTCTCACATGGCCAACCCAATACTTAGTCATCAATACTAGCCCACCTTGGTCATTAATTCATAACTAACTCACAACCTTCCATTCCTAAATGTCAAATGAGTTTTCATTAATAATATCCAAACATCAAAGCATTATTTTTTAACAAACCCAAGCTACCAACTCATCCCCATCACCAATCACTAATACAATGCTCAACTAAAATCATCTGTCCAAGACAATGAAGCATCATCAACCAATTTACCCCCAAGATTAAAGTTATCTCCACTATAAGGTTCTTCATATAAATTATGATCCTAAATCATGGTCCTCCCTACTATAGGAATCACCTATTGAAAATTCATTTTGAGTGATCCATCGAAAAACCGAGTGTGATTTCCACCTAAACACCCCAAATTATATGTAAAATACCAATCATTCCTCCTATAGAAAACCTTTCCAGAAACATATTGGCCTCTCCTGTTGATGTATCATCCCATAATATGAACATGATTCCTAAATCCTCGTAGGTACCACTAGATCATTCAAATATCCACACCAAAGTAAAAACTCGACAGTAGGTGTAATTCCATAGTTGTGCCCTGAACCAACCAAATTTATCACCATTCTTTACCAAGAGCACTGACCCATCCCTGATTTGAATTACCCTTGGAACACATCAAATCCAGTTCAAGCCTGATATTGAAACTCATAATCTATTAGAAAATGCATGTAAAACTCAATCTGAAATTTACCCAAGAACCAAATAAAATCAGATCTCCCTGCACACCGGCATCCTGGTGTTATCAAGATAGTACATCAACCGGTCTTACTACATCCATGACCCTTCCAAAAAAAAGGGTCATACATTCATGATATATTTAATTATCCATAACAAGGTATTATCCTCATTATTACTCCAATGAATCAAAATATCGATATCCATAACCCACACTCCATCCATTACCACACATAATGACCAAATGCGGTAATTCCAATCATACTCAAGAACCAATGTGAAACATTGATTGCTCCTCCCAATTTACACTCACCCATCTTAGTAACCCCTACCCAGAAATAAACTCAGATCGATCATACCATAATACCCCGATCTATCCTCAATATCACCATACATTATAGAGTCAACAACTCTAAATCTCATCAAAATCCCAATCCCCCATGTTTGTAATAATTTTATCAAATAAATTGGCCTTATCCCACATACGACCACCCACAAATCCAAAAACCAATAAGAATTGTGTATACCCAACCCTTACTTTCCCCCACACATCAGGGATTTTCTTGAAAATATATTCCATCACTCTGTCCTCACCAAGGTAGATTGATCCTCTAGAGAACCCTCTCATAGGTTCTCACTAGAATTCAACTCAATCTCATTTGAATCCAATGAGTTCATTCTCCCATACCACCTGATCATACAACCTAGCTTACACACCCTTGAGTCAAGTTTCATAAAACCTAGTCTCACATAACTAAACCATTGACCATGACCCATTTCATGTTAGTCTCATATAGCCAGAAGCACCTCAGTGTGCTCTTCCCAAAACTCAAAGCATCCCACCCATGACAAGACCAAGAAAACGATCACTTACCACTCGAGTGTTGTTCCATAAATAGAAGCATGTACTTACACTCCATCCACTTAGATAAATACACCTAATATTACTATATAATATACCATCAAGAATCAGGCCTATAATCTACAGGCTAGGCATCAAACCAATTCTTCTTTTAAAGGAAACCTCATACCAGAATCACTTTGATTGCATTACATCATGAAAGCACAAGGAATCTCATGTGATTATATCTTGAAATTTATAGCACCTATTGTTCATCAATATCAACCACAAACATTTGTACAAGCTCCCCATTTACAATTACACTCACAATACTGAGCTAACCCCTCTTTTGGGATACTATCACATATCAAAACCCACCAACTCAATAATATCCCAAGTCGTATTTAAACATCTATAGAATATCAAACCTAGACCAAAATTCACATCTCACATGATTCGCAACCCATATATCATAATCCACACATTGGTTTCAAATATCATAAGGAAAATCACATTCCAATACACCCACTCAGGGGATCTCACATATACATATCAAGCATCACATGCTGAGTCAACCGTTTACTCCAGGGCTCTAATACTTATTGGGAATCTTCAAACTAGAACACCCCTCAAGGATAATCATCACAACCATGAGAATACAAAAACATATCCCTATGATGATCCATAGTGAGAAAATAATAGTTATGAGGTTAGGTTAAATATATCATCACCAATAAACTATGTGGGAAGACACCATATAGGGATTTTAAAATTTTCATCATCTAAGTAATGTTACATTGTCGTATTTGATGATCCGAGGTCTGAGGATCTCACAGGAATATTTAAAAGAAAAAAATTAAATAAATGGTTGCCTTGTTTGATTATATGAATGTTCAATTATAGATCATCACTAGTGATTGTTGCAAAAAAGTGCCAAAGTTAAACCCTTTTAGATCATCCACACACATTGCGCATATGCCAATCCTTGGATTCTAGGTGCTATCATAGAGCTTAAACAATTCCTTCAATGTCGCAACAATCACCTTGATCTCATGCCTTAAACATGTTAAGGTATTCTTGGATCACTCACTTGGATAGATAGTTTCTCTCTCTAGGATGTGGGAGGAGAGATAATATCTCAAACCATTGAAATTAATTTCATGCCGAAAATGAACTCCTTTTCTACTTATATAGTGGATGTGAAAAATACCCAGTTAGGGTTCCACGACCCCCATATATTTAACATCCAATAAATAATAAATAAATAAATAAATATGGATTACAAACTATGTCATAAATATTATTTATATTTTATCACATACTTGTAATATATATTAAATATGTTACATGATAATCACGAGTTATTAAATTGACTTGCAATTCCTACTAATATTAAATGAATCTCAAATATTAAAATAGTATTCATTCACATAATATTAAACCATATATTTACAAAAAAACTAATAAAAACTTTCAATAAATAAATTCAAACCAATTATTCTATACTTGAATAATAATTACTTTTTTTATTCATCGATGATCAATATACTTAAAGTGCACTCGGACCCCATGGTGGGATTCACCATGTCTTATATACCTAGTCAACAGAATAGTGAAAAATCTTGAATGCACTATTGTGTGTGACCCTCTAGGACCTTATCTCGATGGAAATAAATAATATTAATAGACCAAGAGCATAGTATAACTACCCATAAACACCCTAAAGTGATAAAAAAATATCCATACCAATGAAAACCATCATATGAACACAGACTATGTAATATAATATCATTGTCATGTGATATCTCATAAAGTAGGATGCACAACTTATGTCATCACCCATTATTGATTTATTGTTTGTTGATCAAACTGGTTGGATACACCTTCAACTACCATGTCCATGGATTAAATGAATGTTCTACCATCCAGATCAACTAGGCTTGAAATATTACTTCCTCAAATCGGAAGAGACAAATTCTATCATGATCATTCAACCAATTTCATACAACCAATGATGTACCCAACACAATCTACCTCTCCATGACTTCATTGTCATGGTTTTTTCCTTGCATCAAAGAACATGATCAAATGGAACATATTGATAATGATATCAAGTCAGGATACCAATACACATGTTCATAGATAAAAACAACCAATTACTTTCAAAACATGTGGTGTTATTATAGGCGGGTTTGTCCTCATGATCTCACCTACTAGATATCCCCAAGTGCAAACTTCATGAGAAAAATTCTCAATGCTTATGTTCCCCCAGCACCTGATAGTCAGGAATCAACTATTTCCAATCAATTTTATATATCTAAAACATATGAAATAACCTAAATTTTACTATCATGGTATCTCTAGGTTCTCATTATATCCTAGGAACTACTATAACCTTTTGATAAAACACTCAATCTAATGAAATTACCACAAATATAGTGGATATAGAAGTATCAACACTATTATGGTAAGATAAAAACATGTATATATCAAACTGTATGCATGTAATAGTAATCAAAGTACATACACAAGTTTGACATAGGGAACCCACTTTCAACACTCCCACTTGCTCTAAAGACAACTACTAATAAGCCACAAACCGCTAGCTCTCACATGAGAATCATGATTCTGCTGAGATATGGATTTATTCAGGGGTTCTGCCATGTAATCCTCTATGTCTACTCTTTTGACTGTAACTTCACCTATATGAGTAAAATCCATCAAGAGATGAAACTTTTGAAGTATATTATTTATCCTATCGTGTGACCTGGGATCCTTGGAATGAACCACTACTGTAATATTATTACAATAAACTAGAATAGGGTTTTCACTACTAGGAACAACACCAATGTCTAAGAAAAAGATACATATACATAACACCTCCTTTACTGCATCAGAAGTCTCTATATACTCATATTCTATTCTAGATTCGGCAGCCACTAGTTTCTTTAAGCTTCTCCAACTCACTACACCACCATTTAGGAACAATTCATGGCCTAACTATGATTTCAAATCATCATGATCTGTATAGAAACTAGTATCAGTGTATCCTCTCACTACTAGTTCTTCATATCCTCTATACACTAGGAACATATCCTTTTTACGCCTCAAATACTTCAAGATAGTTTTGAAAGATTCTCAATGTAACTCTCCTAGATTAGTTGATATCTACCCACCATGCTCAAAGCAAAGGCAATTTCAAGCCTAGTATATATCAAGGTATACATGATATATCCCTAAATCAAGGAATAAGGGAGTCTTCTCATTCTTTCAATATTCTCCTATGTTTTTGAAAGCATTTTCTTGGAGAGATTGATATCATGTGACATGGGAAACAACCCTCTCTTGGATTGTTCCATATTGTACCTTTTAAGTACCTTGTAAATATATATACATTGACTTAGCCCATGAAACATTAGATATATACCTTGAAGGATCTTGATCTCTATAATGTAGGATACTTCACCTTAAGTCTTTTATGGAGAAGGATTCATGTAACCAATTCTTAACTTATTATAAGACTTTCAATTTGTTTCCCATAATTAATATATCATTGACATATAATACTTAGAAAACAATGGAATTACCATTAACCTTCTTATAGACATAACGATCGCTTTCATTTTTTCACCAAACCATATTCTCTTAAGGCCTAATAAAAATGAACTTTCCATTATCATGATTCCTACTTCAATCCATAAATAGATTTCTACAGGTTTCACACTTTGGTGGTATTCTTTGACTTTATAAACCTTTAGGTTTGAGTTATATAGAATTATTAACCCAACTACCAATTTAGAAAATCAATTTTGACATCCATTAGTAAAATTTCATAATCATGTAAGGCTACTATTGCAAATAATATTTTGATGGATTTCAGTATTGATACTAGTGAGAAGGTTTCATCATAGTATATGTCTTGACGTTACCTAAAACCCTTTGCTACCAGTATTTCCTTATAGGTGTTGACCTTCCATCCATGTCCATATTTTTTTGAATACCCATTTTCACCCAATGAATTTTACATCCACCAGAGGATCTAACAAAATCCATATTTGATTTTGATACATGGACTCCATCTCAGAATGAATAGCTTCTAGTCATGTAGCGGTATCCTTTCCATCTCAGAAGTAATGTGTCACCTTACTCGGTGGGAATAAAACCTTAATGCTCTGGTTCTCTAGCCTCTCAAGTTGACCTATGTAGTTCCTGTGTCTTAAGAACATCTGCATCTCCCACTGTCTCTTGTGGAGATTGTTCCCATACAAACTCTTGTACATCTGGAGCATTAACTTCATCAAACTCAATCTTTCTCCTGCTATTTCCATTAGAAATGTGTTCCCTTTATATAAATATGTCTTGTCTTTCCACAATAACTTTTATATATGAAGGATTATATAGGTAATATCTTTTGGTTTCATTAGGATAACCTATAAAGATTCACTTCATTCTTTGGGATGCCAATTTGTCTCTCGGTATAGTCTTGAAAAAACCCTCACATAACCATATACGTAAGTGTGATAGATTGTGTTTATTTCTACACCACAACACATATGGAACCATCTATTGATTTAGTTGGTACTCAGTTAAGAGTATATGCCACATTCTGCATGGCGTATCCACACAAGGATAATGGAAGAGTTGCATAACTCATCATTGATCTGACCATGTCTAGCAAGGTCTAATTCCTCCTTTCATTAACATTGTTCCACTGTAGTGTATAAGGAGGAGAGAGTTTGGCATACTATCCCACACTGCTTTAAGTGATCAATGAAGGCTTAGTTAAGATACTCTCTACCTTGGTTTGAGTGAAGTGCCTTAATCTTCTTACCAAGCTGGTTAAATACTTCATATTGATATTCCTTAAAGATCTGAAATGAATTTGACTTACACCTAATTAAGTAGATATATTCATACCTACTATAGTCATTGATAAAAGTAATGAAGTACGAAAAACCACCCCTTGGTTATACTAGAAACAAACCACATACGTCAGTATGAATCAATTCAAGTAATTCCATGGCTCTTTCACCCTTACCAAAGAAGGGTTCATTGGTCACTTTCCCTTATAAATAAACATGAAATACATCTAGTGGTTTTAAATCAGCTGAGTCAAAATATCCTACTCGATGTAATTTCTATAAATGCTTCTCATTTACATGACCAAGCATGAAGTGTCATAGGTGGGTGTTATATGATTCATGTTCGCTAGTTTTGTTATTGATTTCCAATATAGAATTTTTGAGTTCAAGTATATACACAACAGGAAAAATTGTCATTTGCGACGAGTCAGGGGCCAGTCGCAAATAACCCATCGGAAGGGGTTATTTGCGACGGGACAATTAACATGTCACAAATAATACCTATTTGCGATGGGAGGTTAGGACCCATCGCAAAAGGTTTGGCGCAAAATGTGTGCCAAATCGCGCGCAGGGGTATTTGTGACGGGTTCCATTTCCCGTCGCAAATGTCCGTCGACAGTTTTTAGTATTTGCGACGGGATACTTGTCCAGTCAGAAATAGTATGTCGGCAAGTATCCATTTGCGACGGGTCCCATCACAAATAATTTTTTTCTACCGACTGTAATTAATGCGGTCTGTGGGCATTTGTGATGGAACCCATCGCAAATAAGCACATCGTAAATAATCTAACCTATATATACCCTTATCTTCTTTTCCTCTCATTCTACTTCTTTCTCAACTTCTCTCTCTCTCTTTTGAAAAAAAAAATCTAAAATTTTTCGTAGTTTAAACTTTTAAATCAAAGCATAATCAACATCTTTTATACTCTGAAAGCTTTAGTTTGAAGGTATTTATATACTTTTTATTGTTTAGTTAATTTAATTTATTTTAAATTATTTATAATTTTTATTAGTTAGATGCAATTAAATTAAATTTGAATTAGATATTTGTTTTTTCAGTATTTTATTTTTATGAATAATTATGTCTAAGTGTTAATTATAAATAATTAGTAATAATTAGTAATAAATTGTAATAATTAGTAATAAATTTTAATAATTAGTAATAAATTTTAATAATTAGTAATAAATTTTAATAATTAGTAATATATTGTTATAATTGGTAATAAATTGGAATAATTAGTAATAAATTGAAATAATTAGTAATAAATTGTAACAATTAGTAATAATTAGGATTAATTAGTAATAATTAGAATTAATTAGTAATAATTAGGATTAATTAGTAACAATTAGGATTAATTTTAAATAAATTGTAATAATTAGTAATAAATTATAATAATTAGTAATAAATTGTAAAAATTAGAAATAATTAGTAATAATTAGTAATAAATTGTAATAATTAGTATTAAATTGTAATAATTAGTAATAAATTGTAATAATTAGTAATAAATAGTAACAAATTGTAATAAATTGTAATAAACTGTAATAATTTGTAACAAATTGTAATAAATTGTAATAAATTGTAATAAATTGTAATAAATTGTAATAATTAGTAATAATTAGTAATAATGTGTAATAATTTTTAATAATTTGTAATAATTTGTAATAATTAGTAATAATTAGCATTAATTAGTAATAATTAGAAATAATTAGAAATAATTAGAAAGAATTTGTATTAATTAGTATTAATTAGTATTAATTATAATTAATTAGAAATAAATTGTAATAATTAGTAATAAATTGTAATAAATTGTAATAATTTGTATTAATTAGTAATAATTCATAATAAATTGTAATAATTAGTAATAAATTTTAATAATTAGTAATACATTTTAATAATTAGTAATAAATTTTAATAATTAGTAACGAATAGAAATAATTATTAATAAATTGAAATAATTAGTAATAAATTGAAATAATTAGTAATAAATTGAAATAATTAGTACTAAATTGAAATAATTATTAATAATTAGGATTAATTAGAAATAATTAGGATTAATTAGTAATAATTAGGTTTAATTAGTAAAAATTGTGATTAATTAGTAATAATTTGGACTGATTAGTAATAATTAGTAATAATTAGTAATAAATTGTAATAGTTAGTAATAAATTTTAATAATTAGTAATAAATTGTAATAATTAGTAATAAATTGTAATAAATTGTAAAAAGTTGTAATAAATTGTAGGAAGTTGTAATAAATTGTAATAAATTGTAATAAATTGTAATAAATTGTAATAATTAGTAATATTTTGTAATATTTTGTAATATTGTGTAATAATTTGTAATAATTTGTAATAATTAGTAATAATTAGTAATATTTTTTTATAATTTATAATAATTAGTAATAATTTGTAATAATTTGTAATAATTAATAATTATTAGTTATAATTTGTAATAATTTGTAATAATTTTTAATAATTATAAATAATTAGAAATAATTAGAAATAATTAGAAATAATTAGAAATAATTAGAAATAATTAGTAACAATTAGAAATAATTAGTAATAATAAGAAATAATAAGAAATAATTTGTATTAATTAGTATTACATAGTATTAATTAGTATTAATTAGTAATAAATTGTAATAATTAGAAATAAATTGTAAAAAATTGTAATAATTAATAATAAATTGTAATAATTAGTAATAATTAGTAATAAATTGTAATAATTAGTAATAAATTTTAATCATTAGTTATAAATTGTAATAATTAGTGATAAATTTAAATAATTAGTAATAAATTGAAATAATTAGTGATAATTAGGATTAATTAGTAGTGTTTAGGATTAATTGGTAATAATTAGGATTAATTAGAAAAAATTAGGATTAATTAGTAATAATTGGGATTAATTTGTAATAATTAATAATAATTAGTAATAATTAGTAATAAATTGTAATAATTAGTAATAAATTGTAATAATTAGTAATAAATTTTAATAATTAGTAATAAATTCTAACAATTAGAAGTAAATTGTAATAAATTGTGATATTTTGTAATAATTTGTAATAATTTTTAAAAAATTTAATAATTTGTAATAATTTTTAATAATTTTTAATAATTATAAATAATTACAAATAATTATAAATAATTAATAATAATTAGTAACAATTAGTAATAATTAGTAATATTTAGTAATAATTAGTAATAATTAGTGTTAATTAGTATTAATTAGTATTAATTAGTAATAAATTGTAATAATTATTAATAAATTGTAATAATTAGTAATAAATTGTAATAATTAGTAATAACTAGTAATAATTAGTAATAATTAGTAATAATTTGTAATAATTTGTAATAATTTGTAATAAATTGTAATAATTTTTTATAAATTGTAATAATTAGTAATAAATTGAAATAAATTTGTAATAGAATTTAATAAATTAGTAAAAATTAGGATTAATTTGTAATAATTAGTAACAATTAGGATTAATTAGTAATAATTAGGTTTAAATTGTAATAATTAAGATGAATTAGGATGAATTAGTAATAATTGTTAAGAATTAGTAATAATTTGTAATAATTTGTAATAAGTAGTAATATTTTGTAGTAATTAGTAATAATAAGTAATAATTAGTAATAATTAGTAACAATTAGGATTAATTAGTAAGAACAAGTAACAATTAGTAACAATTACTAACAAATAGGATTAATTAGTAATAATTTGGATTAATTAATAATAATTGGGATTAATTAGTAATAAATTGAATAAATTCGAGTGCATTGATAAACTGAAACAATTTCCAATGGATTGGTGGCATTCCTTTTGAGTAAAATTTCAACTCCTTGGAAATTTCTCCCACTAAAATCAGTATGAAAAATCTACTCTAACGTATGTCGGAGCAGATTTTCCATAGTGATTTAAGTCGGAGAAATTTGCAAGGAGGTGAGTTGTTGGACAAAAGAGGATCTTCTGGCCAACGACACATATCCTTGGAACTTCTACAGCTAAAATCACTATGAAAAGTATGCTCTGACGTACCAATATCAATTTTCGTATGCACAATCATGGAGAGCAGTGTAGCGAGGCCTCCCTTCTCTCTATCCTCATGCATATGAAAATGGATATTCGTACATCAGAGCAGACTTTCCATAGTGATTTTAGTCAGAGAAATTTTCAAGGGGATGAGTCATCGAGCAAAAGAGTTACCGCAAATCCGTTGGAAATTTTGCCACTGGAAATTAACAATAATTAGTACAAAATACATGTAATTAATAATAATTAGTGGTAATTAGTATCAATTTTTATAAATTAGTGTATATTAGTATAAAATATTAAAAATAGTATAAATAACTATAAATTAATAGAAATTATTATAATTTTCTAGAAAAGATAATTTAATTGTATTCTTTTTTTGGATAATGTTTGTCTTGTATCTAATTATACAAAATAACTAATTATTTCATATTTTTTAGAAAAATATGGAACAAGGAAGTTGACAAAAATCATTATTTGATGATCATGCTTGGATAAATTAGCTGAGGAATTCAAACAGTTCTGGTTTAAATCCTATATATATTGAGGGTGTTCAAGCTTTCTTATCATTTTCATCATCACAACCAAAATTTGTTTCAGAAGGAATAATTAAGTTTCCTTGTAAGAAATGTGCTCTGAGGATGTATGCCACATTTGACAACATTGGAGGTCATTTATTACATTTTAGTTTTCAACCAGATTATTTTTTTTGTATCAACATGGTGAACGCAGTTCTAAAGAAGATACTAATAATTTGGTTTTAGATCCAAAATGATTTCAAAATTTAGTACATGATGTGACAGGTCCATCTTTTCGACAAATTGAAACTCATGATGATATTGATTTAACTCCTAAGTTGGAACCATATCATTTATATGAGTTATTGAGGTTCGTTGAGGATGTCTTATATCCTGGTTGCAAGATACGAAAGTTTGAAGTAGTTATTAAATTTATAGCCATTAAATCAGATTATGGGATGTAAAATAGTTTTTTTGATCATATATTTTCTTTGTTAAAAACACTACTACCAGAAGGGAATGTGTTGCTTGAAAATTTCTATGAGAGCAAGAGGCTGGTTTGTAATATGGGTCTTGGTTATCAGAAGATTCATGCATGTTAAAATTAATACATATTATATTATGGTGAAAATTTGTTGTTGGGTAGTCCTCTTATATGTGGAAAATCAAGGTATAAAGAAGCTCAACCAAGGAGGTTTAGATTTATTCCTATAAAAAATTGATATATTTCTCACTCACACCCAGATTGCAGCATTTATTTATGTCTCAAAACACAATATAATTGATGTCATGACACAAAACCAACATTTCAACCAGTAAAATCTTAAATCACCCCTCTGGTGGTGATTCATGGAAACATTTTGACCAAGTGCATCTTTATTTTACTTTAAAATCCCAAAACGTGTTATTGGGTCTTTCTAATGATGGTTTCTATCCATTTGGTTCTTAAAGTAGTCAGTATTAATGTTGGCCTATCTTTAAAAATCCGTATAATTTACCTCCATGGATGTTGATGAAGGATCCAAATATCTTTTTAACTTATTAATTCCAGGTTATCTGAAAAAGAATTTTGATGTTTATTTGAAACCATTGATTGATGAGTTAAATTCACTATGGAGTAATGGTGTCAGTACATATGATGTTACTACGAAACAAAACTTTCTACTGAAAGTTGTATTGATGTGGACAATTAGTGACTTCCCAGCATATGTCATGTTATCTGGATAGAGTATACATGTTCCAAAATCATGTTCATACTATATGAGATATAGAAAATCATTTATGCTCATCAATGGAGAAAACCTTGTTTTTTCTGTCATCACATATTTCTTCCAACCGATCATCCTTTTTGAAGGAAAAAATATCATTTCAAAAAAGGCATAGTTGAAAAAGATGGGCCTCCAAAAATGATATCAGGTACAAAGTTAAAATCAATTTTCACTTCATTTCCTACCATCACATTTGGACCAACAATAAACCAATAGAAAATTGATGGGTTTGGAAAAGAGCACAATTGGATAAAACGGAACATTTTTGGGAATTTTCCATATTGGTTTGATTTGATGGTCCATCACATGTTGGATGTGATGCATATTGAGAAGAACTGTTTTGATATTTTATTTCATATTTTTTTGGATACACCAGGTAAGACCAAAGATAATGTAAAGGCACAATTATATCTTTCCCAAATTTGCAATCGACCGAAACTTGAACTGCTTGAAAATGTCAGATCAAAGATGTTAATGAAGTCAAAAGTTGATTATACACTTTACAAAGATATTCACTTATTATTTTTTTAGTGGATTCTAGATTTGAGACTTCCAAATGGTTATGCTTCTAATTTGGGAAGATGTGTTAGAAATGGTCACATTGTCAGATTAAAAAATAATGACTGTCATGTTTTAATGGAAAGGATTCTACCTATTGGATTGAGTGGTATGTTAAATCCTATTATTAAGGATGTGATAATAGACATATCATGTTTTTTGAGATATTTGTGCATAAAAAACAGACTATGATGTAGTAAGAAAACTATAAGAAGATGTTGTTTTAATTTTATGTAAACTAGAAAAAATCTTCCTACCAGGTTTGTTTGAATCAATGGAACATTTGACATTACATTTTCCACATGAAACAGAATGTGGAGGTTTGGTAAAGTTCTGATGGATGTAACCAATTGAGAGATGCATGAAGAAATTGAAAAAAAATATGTAACAAAGTATCAGTTGAAGGCTCAATTATATAAGCTTATTTGCAATAGGAAACTTATTTTTTCTACTCTCGTTACATTCAATCTGAATATCCATAAAAACACAACCATATGAGCCATAATGAGGTAAATGATGATAATGACATGAGAAATCAATTTTTAGTTTTCAATCAGCCCAAACTTAGCTTCGGTGGAGTTCATGAAGGATGGATTTAAGATGATGAACATCACAGAGCTCATACATATATTCTGCTCAACTGTGAAGAAATGACACCATTTGTACTGTGAGTGATCCTATCACTTATTATATAATTTTTTTAGAAGTACATTAATCTTATTTTATTTGTAGGTTATATGATAATCATATCAAGAAAAAAATTTCACAAATTACAGCAGCTGCTCTTGAAGAGCGTTGTCAAAAAAATTCCTACTAGTTTCAAAACCTGGTAACATAAATTATTTTTTATTTCACATAAAAAATCAATTGAATACTTGTTATAGTGATAATTTTTTACAAATTTTCATGTATCTCAACATGCTAATAAAATTGATAATCTATTATGTGTATTGAGTAACCCACCATCCAAAATGGTTAAATATTATAATGCATATTTGGCGAATGGTTTTCAATTTCATACATGTGCATATGGAGAATAAAAAAATAATAAATAGTGGTGTTTTATTGAGAGTATCTCGTCATAGAGAAACTAAAGTTGACTTTTATGGCATGCTGTAAGAAATTATTGAACTATGTTATCTCGGACAACATTACATAATGATGTTTAAATGTCAGATGTTGGATACTAAGTGAGGATTGTGTGTTCATCTAATCCATGGAATCATTGATATTAAATATAAATGTATTTTTATAGTAAATAAACCATTTTTATTAGCTCATCACACACATCAAATTTATTATGAAAATTATTGTGCTACTTCAAGGGAGTTGGGTGATTGGTGGAGCATAAGAAAAAAAATCTTGAGAGAATAAATTTATTGATAGTGAATGTGGTTCCGCTGAAGTGCAAGGAATTGAAAATTTTTAAGAGACTAATCTGAATCCATATTTTTCAAAAAGATACATGAATATCATTGATAACAACACATAGTTAAGGTTTGATGATTAAGATGATGTTAACAATGTTACAACTAAATTTGAAATGACAAGAGATGATGAAACTGAAACTAATATGAAAATTGATGATATTGAAGAGGAAGATGAAGACATTGACTTCGACAGCTATGAAGATGAGGATGAATATAGACATTGACACATTTAAATACTGTTTATAATCATATATAATATATATATCTATATATAATAGTTATTTCTAACTGTTTTATAACAACAATTATTTTGTGTTTCAGATTGATGAGGATCTGTATCATCTATTGCATGAGGCTAGTCTACCTTTGGATAAGAAGGATATTAGATCATCAAACCCTTAGACTACTAATAGTTCAATGGGAACTCAGAGGAAGCATGGTCTTGCCCAACTGATGATTCTAAACCCTATCTCCGAGCGACGTCCACATGTTGGTTTCGATCCACACATGCATAGATATGTTTACCTGTGTATTTTAGTTAATTTTCATTAATTTATTTATATTCTAATTATTTTATTAACTATTTTTTCACATATTTGCGCACATAATTTCTATACAGGGGAGAGTTATATTGTGCAATTATTTTTCTGATGCTTGGGTGTCATGGGATCAGATTCTCATTGATGTACATCACCGTATGTTCGAGCATTGGATGGTATGTAAATAAATAACATTTATTTTGAAAATAATTTAATTAATTAATTGATATAATAAATTATTTGTAGGGTTTATGGTATCCCATTGATGAGAGAATGTGTGAGGCTGTCTGGAAGGCATGGTAAAGAGTTATGCATCTGTGTTGCACTCAACTTTTGTATAATTTGAAAAGGAAAAAATCGAGAAAGAATGAGTGACAGAGTTTGATGAGACATGTCGCGTCCACCAACCTGATTATATTTCAACTTAGGTTTGGGATGGATTATGTACACACTGGTTGATTAGGCATTTTCTGAGTAAATCATTAGTAGGTCGGCAAAATCGGGGGAGACAGGAGGTGACACATTGAGCTGGTAGTCATACATTTAGTATGCATAGGGAGCATATGGTAAGTACATTTTTTAAAAAATATTGTGTATAAATTTAAATGTAAACGGTTTATTTTGTATTCATATAGGTAGTCACACAACCCAATATTATGGAGTACGACGTTTATAGGAGGATATATAGTGATCCAACCACTAGAGAGATTAGAGGTGCTCGCCAATGTCAGATTGTGGTCAGTATAATTTATTTTTGAGTTTTAAATTTAACTAAAAATAATATTTAAACTATATTAATTTTAAATTGAAATTGAAGGAGTCATATGAGGCCATGACATCTCAAACAAATAGTGAGATTCAGGCTGAGACCGATAGTCAGACCAGTACCCTTGATTTGATGGGCAGTATGGATGCAGGCGACCCAGTATGCCTTCAAGAAAGACTAAGTTGTTGGTATCAGCTCTCGATTGACCCCTAAGAGTTTTTATGGCACCTCTATGATATCAGTGTCCAACTCGAGAGGAGATCAGAGAGAGTCATCATCATCTCATTCATAGTATGAGGATCAGCTGTGAGCTTAGAGTGAGCTTATAGAGACAATGTGTATGGAGTTGGAGGAGATGCGTTAGTGGTAGTAGCAGTAGTAAGAAGAGTTCCTATGACCGTAATAGCAACAGTAGCAGCAGGAGATGTAGGATGAGATGCCTCAATGGTGGCATCAATAGGAGCAGGAGTAGATGGAGTACATGCAATTTCTAACTCACAATTTAGGGATGGAGTTCCCTCCACCATCTCATCCAGCTCCTCCAGACGACCCTCCCCTCAGTGATGTATTTTTATTTTATAATGAAACATTTGAATGTAATTTTTTTATAATATTAACTATTTAAAGTTTTAAATAGTTCATTTTTTATATTGTCTCAAATATTACAGTTTTTATTATTTATTTAATTTTTTATTATATTTATTATTTTATTAATTAATATTTTTTTTATTTTTTTGTGAATACTGAGGTTTTTATTATATTACTAATATTAATATTATTATTTCATTAATATTAGTAATATTATTATTATATTATTTAATTATTTTATAATTAATTTTATTTTACTAATATTATTATTATTATTTCATTTTTATTAATTTTATATTATTATTATTATTATTTTATAAATAATTTTATTGTATTAATATTATTATTATTATTTCATTTATATAAATAATATATTAGTATTAATATGATTTTATTTAATTGATTTTTATTTATTTTTCAACTATTTGCGATGGGATCGTCGCAAAAGGGTTTATTTTTTTATATTTCCCATAGTATTTGTGATGGTCCATCGCAAATATTAATTGTGAAGGTCCATCAATTTTTTTTAAAACAAATCATAAAAACCATTTGTGATGGGTGGATGGCCCATCGCAATAGAGTTTTTTTTTTAAAAATCGAACCTATTTGAAATGGTGCCACTACCCGCCACAAATAATAACTTTTTGTGACACCCTTTTCAGCAATGGGCCATTTGTGATGGGACCCCATCACAAAAGAGAATTTGCAACTGGAACCCATCGCAAATGGCTCGTCACAAAAAGCCCTTTTTCTGTAGTGATTTAAGCCATTGTTAATATGTTTCATACCATAACATATGTTATCTTTATAAAAGAAACAAAATTTATTTACAAACTTGAAATAAAATCCCATATTATCTAAACTTGATACTGAGATTATGTTTTTGGTAACCGAAGGAACATAATAACAATTATTTAATACAATAACTAAACCACTAGGAAAATCCAAATGATAATCTCCCACTACAAAGACTACTAAACTCACACCATTTGCAACCCATATATTCAACTCACATTTTACAATATTCTTGAATCTACTTGGTTTATATATTTGAATACAAATATCTGAACCATGTGTTCTATCCAATACCCAACTTGTGGATGAATATAGATTGAATTCAATGACAAAAATACCTTAAGTAGAAGAATTTTCTTGCTTCTTCTTCCCAACTCTGAAATTATTCTTCCAGTGGCCTTTATTTCTACATGAAAATCAGATATCCTCATGCTCATTTCCCTCTTATTTTATCTTTGGCCTTTTGGAAGGATGATTCTTAGGTTTCTTCGACTTGGACTTGGACTTAGATGCCTTATCCTTTCTCTTCCTACTCTTATTCACCATAAGGATTGATGAATTGGTATTCTTTATATAGAACTAAATCCAAAAGATTTGGGTGAAATTTTTTCATGTTATTCATATTATGATTAATAATAAAAGTCGAGTAGCTTGGATGTAAAGAGGAAAGAATGAGACCAATCACAAGTTCTTGTTTTAACTTGAACCCAAGGGATTCAAGTCTATAAATGTACCTGAACATCTTGAGTACATGAGGTCTTACTTGGTTCCCTTATTATATCATCCACCTATATAGTGGACTAGATATCTCGTACTTTTATTTACTATATTTATCCTTATATAACTCTTGACGATTAATTAGCATATTGTAGGAATCTTCTTCCCCATGCATTTTCTGTAATTTACTGGACATAGATGAAAACATGATGCCCCATATATCTAGTTAATCATCAACATTACTTATATATTTATCTTTATCTATCTTTCTTTCTACCTGAGGGGGTCATTGGGAATTGATTACTCCAATATATAAAGCTTCCTTTCTTGGAATAGTACTATGCAGAATCACCTATACCACCACTCTAGGAAGTTATGGTCGATCAAGATATTTTATTTATCTAGTATTGATCATAGTGATAATGTACTTTTGGTTTTGGTGATTTCCATTTTTATCTACAATAAATAAACTTTAGTAGTTAGTAATTTATTGTTGATTACCATTTAGACATTTTGATTAATTAATTAAATCACTAGATGTCTCCTACTATTTTATTGAAATCTAGCTACCCTCACCACTAGTATTGAAATAATATGTTTCTTGAGTATTATAGTACCAAGGATCTAAGAAACCTCTCCTCATATTTAACAATCATTGGCTAAACCACTACTTGGAGAGTTTAAGGTATACATTTGACTAGAAAACTGCATTAACTCATTACTCTTTGATCTGTTGAGTGAATTCCCAGCTTATAAATTCATAATCACAATTTACTCAATGGTTACCTCTAAATTTGAAACAATATCACTTTGGATACTTCTTTTCTACCAAATTTAGTTAAGTCAACCCATCATCCTCATAAGAACTCATTGATAGTATGAGGCACCCTCAAATTTAGCTAAATATCACCATGTACACCTGGTTTTGTTCAAATTCAAATGATGGAAGGCATATTGTGACTTAATATTTCTTTGAGAGGTTTTATTATTTGTTATGAATGAAATAATTTTATGTTAAATATGTTTAAACTATTTCATTGAACTCACAACAAAACATGAATTTAATAAAATACATTCATCACATCTTTATGCATTTTATCTGTTTATTATTTTATGTGTTCTTGAAAACATGAATATTCATAAAATAATAAACAATGAATAAAGTAAATAAATTACCTGAATGGTCTTGAGCATCTAATTTTTGGTCGATCCATTTCTAAATTAAATGGATCAAATATGACTTAGGGGGTATTATACCTGAGTTGAGACCTGAGTCACTTCACACCCCACCCCAATCCAGTGTATGCACTTCTTTTCTGGTGTACCAAATTATCTTGGTGAGGTGGGAACCTTACAACAACATCATCAAATGTACAAGTATACTCTCACTCAAGAAAGAGGACTCAGGGTAATGAAAAATAAATACAGATAAATTGGATGTGTAGGCCCTTAAACATATTAAATGAAAATAAGACGATGCACAAACCATCATAAAATTAACTACTTATTAAAACCTTCACATGTAGGGAATAGATAATTAAATGAATTTAACTATACATGCCCAGGTTTAGTTAGTTGATCAAGACCAGTCAGTATGAAAAGTAAATGCGTGATAAAATTATATTACAATAAATTTAAATTCAAGAGATTAAATATAAATTAAATTAATTATAAAATTTAAATAATTTATATTCTTTATTCCATAGATTAATTTAATTTCTATTCCAAAAAAAATAATTTAATAAACTAATTTAATTCAATTCCAAAATTAAATTAAATATTTTGAATAATAAAAATTATTATTATTATTTAAAACAATAAATTAATTTTTGGTTTAACTAAAATTTCTCAGGCTCAGAAACCCAACCCAAACCCATTGTGGGTCAGGATGAAACCCTGAAATTTCATTTTGGGCTTCACAAACCCCATGTAGGGTTGTTCTGGGTCATGAGGACCCATCCCGACCCATTCTAGGTTGGGAAGACCTACCCATTCCCATTGTGTGGTAGATCAGGTCCAACAGGACCTAGGGAATCCATGGGAACTTGATCTGGGTCATCACATATAGGAGTAGTGAGGGTAATGAGGCTACATCACGTGGAAGGGGATCCAATTGGTGGTGGTCGGGCTTCATAGATGAGGCTAGGTATGGTAGTCTAACACAGTCCAATGTCAGGGTGCGAAGTAGGACAGTAGACTAATGAGAGTGGGGCAAGCATGTGGTGGTGGCATTGCAGATGGAAGGGAGTCGTGGAAATATCATGCCAAGGTGGTTTTGGAAATACTGGTCAAAGTCCACTATATCCAAGTAGGATGATGAGATACATGTGTGATGGATATAGTGTTGATGTTAGGGAATATAGCGGTGGTTAGATTCATAGTTGTTGAGGTGTGATGAGGCTTAGAAAAAATAGTGGTCGAGAAAAGCAATGCAGTAGCAAGCTTGGCTAGGTCGTGCGATAAGGGAGATAGTCGGGTAGCATTAGAAAAAGGTTTCCACCAGAGGCATGAATAGGTAGACTGAGCTAAGATGGTCTAGTGGGGCGGTGTAGTGTGTGGGTCCACTAGTTGTATATGGGAGAAGAATGGATTTAAAAAGAAGCAATTCTTATTTCCCATTTTTTTTGTTTATCAGGATAGATGACCCCTCCCCACCCTTGTTTTCTATTTGTTAATTTTCATCAAATACGTAGAAAATATGATTTTTAAAAAATGTGATGTGTTTATACTTTTTTTTATTTATCAAAGCTTCCTTAGGAATCAAATATCACACTAGGGAAAAATGTTCTGATCGGCCGAATTCTGGACAGTGAATTCTGGCCATAAATTGATCACCCAAAAATAAAAAACACGAATATATATATATATATATATATATATATATATATATTTATATTTATATTTTTCTTCAATTTTTAAACCAAAATATCCACATTTTCAATCCATACCAAAAATTTCAGATGGCCATAACTTGACCATCTAGAATTGGATCAATGTGTGGTCCTTTCCATTGGGACCAATTTAAATATCTCTACTTAATTTAATGAAAATTAATTTCTTCTTAGGTTAGAAAATTTACATGATCCATTTGATACCAATTGAAGGTATTGGTATGTCCAATAGAATCTGGTGGGTTTGGTATTTTAAAATTTTTAACATCAGATCAACTTTACTTCATCATCTTCAGCTATCTGAGCCCAGGTATAGGTCTGATAATCTCATGTGAATATTTCAAAGCACAAAATTAAATAAACGAATACCTTGTTTGATTCGACACGTGTTCGACTGAAAATATTCATTGATGACCATTGCATGAAGGATCCAAATTCAAACCCATATAGATCATCCACACACACTTTAAGAATCTATGTGTATAGTGATCATTGAATTATGGGTGAAATTGCAGAGCTTCAATGATTCCTTTGACATCACAATGATCACATTGATCTTGTGACTTCAATCCATGAATGTGTTCTTGGATCACTCACTCAAATATAGCCTATCTATCTATAGTATAGGGAGGAGAGAGGATCTCTCAAACCATTGAAATAAATTGTACATTGGAAATGAGATCCTCCTCTTCTTATATAGTGGATGTGAAAAATAAAAAGTTAGGGTTCCCTAGACCTTGTATATTTAATGTCTACTAAACAATAATTAATTAATTAATTATGATGAACGAATTGTGTGAAAAATATTATTTATATTTATCATATACTTGTAAAATATATTAAATATATTACATGATAAACATGATTAATTTACTCGACTCGTAATTCCCGCTAATATAAAACGAACCTTTAATATTAAAATAATATTTTTTTTGCATTATATTATTCCATATATTTACATAAATAATTTTCAAAACTTTCAATAAATAAATTAAACTCAATTATTCTATTCTTGAATAATAATGAATTTATTTATTCATTGATGCTCGATAATACTTGGAAAACACTCAGACCCCATGGTTGGTCCCACCATGTTCTATATACCTATTCAACATAATAGGGAAGAATCTTGAATGCGCTATTGTGTATGGCCATCTAGTACCTTATCTCGATAGCAGCGACTAATATTCACAAACTAAGATCAATATCTAGAAACCCATCAAGACCCCTAAAGAGATAAAGAATAGTCATAAAAATGAAAATCATCCTATGAACACACACTATGTAATATAATCTCTTCGTCATATGATATATCATCAAGTGAGATACACAACTTGTGTCATCGACTATTCTTACTTAATTATTTTTTGATCTAAATAGATGAATTTACCTTTGACTGCCATGAGCATGGATTTAATAAAGGTACTACCATCCAGATCAACTAGGCCCGAGATATTACTGCATCATCTCAGAAGCAAAAAAATTATCTTGATCATTCAACCAATGTCATACCACCAATTACATACCCAACACAAGCTACCTCACCACAACTTCATTATCATGGTTTTTTCCTTACATCAAAGTATAAAGTCAAATGGAACACATTGATAATGATCTCAATTTAAGAGATCAATACATATGTTCATAGATATGAACAATCAATGACACCCAAAACATGTGGTGTTCCTATTGGAGAGTTTTTTTTATCAAATCTCACCTACTAGAGATCACCAAGTGTGAACTTCAAGAGAATAAGTCCCAATGCTTATGATCCCCCAGCACATGATAGTCATAAATAAACCATATCCATTCAGTATAATGTATCTAGACCATAAGACATAACTTTAATATGAATATAATAGTATCTCTAGGCTCTCATTATAGCATGGAAACTTGTATAACCTTTTGATATGACACATAATCTAAGGAAATTACAATAAATATAGTGGATGTAGAAGTATCAACATTATTTTGGTAAGATAATCACATATATATATCAAACTATAAACATGTAATGGTAATAAAAGTTCATACACAATTTGGTTCAAAGGAACCCACTTTCAAAACATCACTAAGGTATCCAATGCCTGAACCAACCCGATAATGGTTATTATACATATCATGCATGGAGGGAATGTATTGACATCCCCAGTGAACATGTCATCATAGGATCCACATAACCTTTCATCAAATAGAAAGTATCATGGTTTATCTGAGTAGAATACAACCAATAAGTTATATAGGAAAATATAATATAAGTTTTTATTAACATATTAGACAATTTAACCCTCTATCATTAATGAAATCAATCACACGCATGCTTTTTTCAGGCCATGTAAATCCTACGTGCCAAATATAATGCATGTACATGGGCCTCTTGGTAATAGGTCAAGGGAATACCCATAATAAAAACATTAATATAAAAATCATATTTTAATAAATATCTTATCTGTAACAACAATAGCTAAAACAAAAAACTTTTCACCCTAGTAATCTGTACCCCCACTAGAAAAGGTGTTCATGACACACCCGTATAAGGTCCATCAAAAGCTCTAAAACATTCTTATTCCTCCATATTATATGCACCAAAATATAAATAAAAAATAAAAATGGACCTAATACCACTTTAAAATGTCACAAATCAGATTCTAGTCACCAGTTCCTTAGTTTAAAGAGCTACAAGACTTCAGAAATGTCTCCCCATACACCATAGGCTTTCAACTAGAAGTAGGGGTCTAAGGTGTTTCCATGGAGATACTATATTCTCATTAAAGGGTGAAAAAACTAGTGAAAATAACCAAAACACATCCAAAAATGTAATCAAAGTATATAAAATAAAATAAATAAGAGTCATGATATAATAAATGAAATGTTTTTATAGAGGAATATTTTGTGACTAATCACCCACTAGTATGATCACATATACAAAGTAAATAAAAGAATAAAATAAAATGAGGCTCTAATACAATGCTCTATACTCACCTAATATAAATATTTGGTCTCCATATAAGCTATATAGATTGGTCATGAAATGTTGGGATTTTTCCCTACCAAAACCTATGATCATGATATTTTCTCAGGTACTTATGTCATGGTATCCCATGTAGGATGTGAGTAAAACTCAATAGGTTACCACCAATGGTGTCCTAAACATAACCAATAGAAAAATGTATATAGCATATGATATTATTAGAATAAATAAATAAAGTGTTGAATCATAAATAAAATAATAATCACCAATCCTTGGGTTCTAGGGTGGAACTCTATTTGACCATACCTTCTTCATCTAGTGTCAGATGTCTCTGAGCACATTATAGAATATCACCCAAGGGGAATCCACATCCCACCCCAAAACCATTAGAATCTCACCCATGGGTAATCAACATCCAACCAAAAATATATATGAATCTCACCTGGGGGGTCCACATCTCACCCTAAGACCATTATAATATCACCTAGGGATAATCCATGTGACACATCAGAACCTTCATAATTTAACCGAAGGAGAATCCACATCCCGTCTGGGAACCAGTAGAACATCACTCAAGGAGAATCCATGAACCTCCCTAGAACCATCATAATATCACCCTAATGAATCAATGTCCCACTCTGGAACCATCATAATATAATCTAAGAGTAATCTACATCCTATAATAGTACCATCAAAAATCACCAAGGAGAAATCCACATCCCACCATGAAACCATTAGAATATCACTCAAAGGAAATCCACCTCCCACCCCAGAACCATGAGACCATCACCCAGGGGGAACCATGAACTACCCTAGTACCCTGACAACATCACCTAGGGGGGATCCATGTCCCCTCTATAACCACCTATAGAATACACATGGGGAATCCATATCCAACCCCAGAGCTATGAGAATATCACCCAAGTGTAATCCAAATCCCACAAAAAACAACTTATTCACATATACATAATACATATTGACCTCACACGAGTTTTCCACTCACCCAAACCCATTACACTATCCTTAGATTGGCCTCTCAAGTGTACAACCCATTCTTAGTGCCACATGAATAATGGTTATAACTTTATTAGTCTTCATATACTAACCCTCTACGGGGTTGACATTAAAATAGGAAACTCACTAGGATCCCCTAAGTCACATAAAAGTCTAGACACCCTCCACATGTTCCTTTATCTCATTCCCAACTCTTTATTCAAGGCTCATCACTCAGAGGGTATAACGTCTGTTAATGCTACCATTATCACATAATGACCTAATTGGTCTCATAGGCATACCATATCAACACCAAATTTGATATATGTCATAAAACCCATAAAACCTCTATAGTTAACTAGGTTGGATCCCATACACCCAGCCTTTCCATAATCCTACCCTGGGTACACCCTCCTATGTACTCACATACTAGTGGGAGAGGAACAATATCCCACTTCTTAACCACTAGCCCAAAGTATCAATGGAATATCAAGGTTATATATGTCCTATATCTAGACTAATTATTCTATTATATTAATCTCACATATATACAGGGGATTATAAGATCCCATGTTTTTTGAGTTGTAAATTTTATAAAGAAATTGAATTTTGAACTATTGGATGGGTTAAATATTGATTGGATATTTAGAATGGAATTACAAAGGTTGGAATGCCTCAAAATAATATTTTTATACATGGTTTGAGGATTGGAATATATATTATAGGTTTTAAGATTATCCTAGGTTTTGGTACCCAAAATCTGAGTTTTGGAAAGTTAAGGCATAGGGTTTACGGTTGGTGCATGATTAGTTAAAACAATGTGGCCCAGTTTCCATAGGCACATAGGATAGGTAATCTGTGTGGTAGTCCCAAGAAAACCATGTAGGTGTCTTTATTTTATTTTAGAAAAGTTACATAGTCAGTGCACAATCTGTTAAACTATTCATCATGACCGTGCATCAGGTGTGGTGTTTGGGTAGTGCCAATTACATAGTTGGAGCATGATTTTTCCAACTGTGAGGCCAAAACATGTGTCCCATTAAAAAGTGTGAAATTAACCTTTTGGACCTTAAATATTTAACAAGGAATCCCTTCTTTTCTTTTATTCTCCCCACATTCATACTAATCATCTCTTCCTTTTCTCCATGGGAATTCTTTCTTATTTTTTGTTAGAATTGTACATCGTCATATGCAATGGAATCCTTGAGGTAATTCCATAACTCCAATAGCCTATGTTTTATTATTTATCTTATTCCTAAAAAATTTCTTCAACTGATTAGGTATTTTAGTACCAATTCCATTAGATCATGGTGGAATCAGATACTGTTGTTTGGGTTTTACATTTCCTAGGAAGAGGGTGACCCAAGAGGCCATTTTCACTTAGTTACATGTTTTTTTGATGAATTATACCTTCATTATGAATTTTTATTAGGTTTTTTACCTAAATAAAATTAATTAATTAAATAATTTGATGTCGTTGGTTAGGTATTTTCTTGGGAGTGGTATCAGGGACACCCTAGATACCCTTTTCATGTGGTTTCTCTAATTTACAATGAGCGACGGGTGTCCAGTGAGTTATCGCCTATTATGAATTTTTGGATTTTACTTTATAATTATTATTTTAATGTTGATATTTATGCTTCTAGTATGTGATCAAGATTTCCAACAGTAGTTTAAATCTTGGAAGTTGGTGTGGCTTGGCTTAGACATCATTAGACTTGAATGACCCATGGTGATCTTGGACGAAGGTGTGTATAAATCACTAAAATATTTATAAATCCATGTGGTTTTTAATACCTTCCCTATGGTATTTATGCATGTTTATAGTATTATGTGAATTCTAGGTATTTCATATAAGGCCCCAGCCTTAAACCTTACTTAATCTTGAGTTATTACAAGATTACACATTGAGGATCTTTTCGGGTTTAGAGTTTTAGAGAATTAGATCATAAAACTTGCATTACATTCCACATATAAACAAAGTGGTTACATAAAGATAGTATTCCTCATTCCCATCAATGGAAACACATTTGAATTAAAACATGGATTCTTTTTGACACATCCTTGACCCTATCATCTTATCATGTACCTTTCCCTTGACCTGTGAAAAACATTTCAAAAACTTGGGATGAGCATAAAAACTCAGTATGGGTTATAAAAAACATGGAAAGGAAACATGAGTTCATATGTACATAAGAATGAAATCATACTTTACCCATAAAACATAGGCACTTTAACACACCTCATAAAATCATGAATAAATCATAGAAACCATAAGACATAAAGGTAACTTGAGGCATTCATAACATTCTTACGTAGGGAGTAACCCTCTTGGTTACGTTTGGAATACCCATCACAGTATATTCCCTGAAAATCTCTTCGGAGAAACCTTAATGTTTCACTCCTTCGCGTTACCCAATGCATTGGAGAGCTATAACGGGCTCACCCGCCCTTAGTTTATCACGGAACCACCCGTTCTTCATAATAATGCCCAAGAACCTCAACATAATCGTATCACATAAAACATGCATAAAGGAAACATAAAATTTCCACCATTAAATCACAAGATATCAATACCACACATTGATATAAAAATATTATGAAAACCATTTTCAATACCAAAATAAAAGAAAAGTAAAACATGGTATTTATTTTTCTTTTAAAAAGAAGGAATGGCTTGTAGAAGAAGTCGAAACTCAAATAACGGTCACGACGGCGGAGAAGTCGTTGTCGCCGCATACGTACGACAAAAACATTCCCTTTTGTCGTTTAGTAAACGCTTCGTATAAAAAAGATTCCTTTTGAATAAACGTAAAATTCAAAGGGGTTTATACACCGTATAAAAGAAGGTTGTGTATAAAACAAAATATGCCTCAACGAAAGGAGATTGAGACGAAATCCCATACCTCGTATCTGACTTGACCCGACCGTTCTTTAATCTCCTGAATAATAAACTTGAGTTAATCTCTACTTGATTATGAATCTTTTTAAAGTTCATTATTCCTTTTATACCATGTTATGAACATCATGTAATCAGTTAAGTTAATAATGTTCATTTTGTCGGTATTTGGTTCTTAAGTCAAAAATAGACCTCTTACACTTACATGTTGTTAATTTGGTCAAAGGTTCATTATATTCAGAATGTTATTCATGATGTAGATATCATATATTTCATATATATCCAGTACATTCATGCCTTTATAGTATTACATAATCATATAGAGGTAAGAAATGAAATGCACCGTTCATGGAGACGGTAAGCCGTACGTACGCATGAACGCTACTTCCATTTCTATTTCATATTTCATGGAATGGATTCATAATGGTATAAGAGTATGTTATAACTCCAGTATAATAACATATATAATATCATTAACTTTATCCTTTACACATCCCACATATGGTATTAACGAATCAAATCACTTTTAGGGGGCGGTAGTCCGCACTTCCTAAAATGAAGATATCGTGTTTACCCATAATGGAAACCATAAAGTATGACCAAAATGAAGAAAAACAGAAGCTTAAGGAAAACATATACATAATATATATCATATATAAAAATAGTGACATCATAATGGCCACCTTTGAAGGTGTTAAATGAGTATTGAACAATCATCGTTTCGGGAGGCATAATTTCTCCATCCACAGAAAACGTATGTTCTTTAACCATTTGATGTAGTTGTGTGAGAGTGTAGCTCAAATAACTCTTATAACAACATCCTAGTATATTGAAGATACTGGTGTTGTTACAAAAGAAGTAAATAAAAAGAGTTTAGGGGGTTGGAGAAGCAAAATAAAACAAATGAGCGTGAGAGGATGAATTACCTTAAAAAGTGTAACTCCTTTTGATTTGAGCCTAAAGGCTTCCTTTGAAAGGATTCTGCCCAAGGGGAATCCTCTAGGATGAGGAGAGGGATGTGGAGAGAGCAAATGGGCAGGGGTTTGCCGAGACAAAGGCTTGAAGAGGTGTGAAATGAGGTAGAGGTGGGGGCCTTTTATAAGAGGAGAGGAGGGGCACTTTTGGAAAGTAAAGAAACATTACTTTATTTGAAAATGTGTTTCGGTTTTAAAAGGTACCACATTTATATAATTCGTGGATAAGGTGACAAAGCTTATAAATCCACTCATCCAATTGGTTTTTGCCATGTGTATATTGTAGATTTTTCATTATCTTTCCATTTTAATTAAATTGTCAAATAATGATGTCATCGCTGCATCATTATTATGTCATAAATAATTTAATTTATTTAATGTCTAAAAATTATAAAAAAAATACTATGATATAGGAAATCTTTTTATCTTTCCAATGACTATTTATAATAGAAATTTGGACTTGTATAACCCCAGTTAAAAATTGTTTTAGTAAAACAATTTATGTTAGTGTCATTTTTACTTTAACATTAAATAAAAAGTAATTTATGTTATTTCCCAACAAAAGTGGATCCATGGGGTCCCCAAGTTAGGCCATGGCTTGTCTTGGTCGGCCATGACACAACCAATGGGGTTGGGACATGTGTCTAGGTCATTTCATATTATTAAAGTATTAATTATACCTTAAACTACCCTAATTACCACTAATCGCGATTAAAAACTTAATAAGTTACTATTCACCAAAAATTTATTATAATCTCATTGAACCACATTTTACTTCTTAATGACAACCATGTATGTCGGATTTTCAAAATTCAATACACATTAGTGGTAAACTTTCATTTAACTGGAAAATCAGTTTGCTTGATTACCACTTAGTGGTTTCACTATTCATCAAAAATTGAAGTTTTTCAGAAAATTACCAAAAATTCACCCTAAGCTATATTTGACATTCCGAATTCAAAAATGAAGTCTATTTTACAAAATTAAAATCATATAAGTCACATTAATTAATTTAATAATTAATTCCCGCTGCCAGAGCAAATAGCGTGTTTTTACAAAACAATAAGTATCAAAAGATTGACACCAGTTTAAGTCTAATTTCAAAGTGAAATTGATTCCAATGACCACTATTGGATAAAATGGTAAAAATATATTCTAATTCCACTTCAAAACCAAATCAAAACATAATCTAATCATATCAATAAATTAGATTAAAAAGCAGTTTTGATGTAAAATGCAGTATTTTTCACTATTCATTAAAAAATGAACATTGTCAGAAAAATACCAAAATTTCACACAAGGTAAATTTTGATGTCCCAATCATAAAGAATAAGTTTATTTTGACAAACATAGTTTATAAAATTTTCAAAATATAGATTCAAAAATGGTTTGCCATCACAAGGCAGTAAAACAATCTTTTAAGAATATTAGTGTATTCCATGCATAAGATTGTATTTATTTTCATTTTAAGCCTCTACAACACTATCTTAATCATTAATTGACATAGATAAAAATATCTATTATTCATTACTTACTTGGGATGTTACATCCTTCCCCCCTTTAAAAAATTGCGCCCCCGCAATTTATTTACTTATCGAAATAAGTGGGGGTATTTATCCCTCATAGCATTTTCAGATTCCCATGTTGCCTCTTCAATCATGTGGTTTTTCCACAAAATCTTTACCTGCTTAATCACCTTATTCCGTAACACTTGCTCCCTGTGGTCAAGAATCTGGACCGGTTGTTCCTCATAAGATAGGTTCTCTTCCAGCTGAACTACCTCTGGGCTCAAAACATGAGATGGATCTGGCATATACTTTCTCAACATCGAAACGTGAAAAACATTGTGTACCTGAGATAAACTCGGAGGTAAATCCACTCGGTATGCAACTGATCCAACTCTTTCCAGAATTTCGTATGGTCCAATAAACCTTGGACTCAACTTTCCTTTCTTACCAAATCTCATCACACTTTTCCAAGGAGAAACCTTGAGAAAAACATGATCACCTACCTCGAAAGATAGATCCTTCCTCCGGTTATCCGCATAACTCTTCTGCCTGCTCTGAGCTGTTCTCATGTGTTTCTGAATCAGCTGAACTTTTTCTGCCATTTCTTCTACCAATTCTGGTCCCATCAACTTCCTTTCACCCCCTTCATCCCAGAAAGCTGGAGTTCGACACCGCTTCCCATATAATGCCTGAAATGGTGCCATCTGTATACTAGAATGGAAACTGTTATTATATGAAAACTCAACCAAAGAAAGATGTTGGTCCCAACTTCCCTGATAATCCATAGAACAAGCTCGTAGCATATCCTCCAATGTCTGAATTGTTCGTTCTGACTGCCCATCTGATTGAGGATGAAAAGCTGTACTAAAATTTAATTCAGTACCCAACGACTTCTGAAGGCCTTTCCAAAAGTTAGAAGTAAACCTGGGATCACGATCCAATACAATGGAGAGAGGAACTCCATGTAACCTGACTATCTCCTTAAGATACAAACGGGAAAGTTGATCAAGAGAGAAAGTATCTCGTATAGCAAGGAAAAGAGCAGACTTGGTCAAGCGATCAACAATAACCCAGATTGCATTATTACCTCGAGATGTCTTCGGTAATCCAACAACAAAGTCCATGGATATATTCTCCCATTTCCACTCTGGCACTGGTAAAGGCTGAAGCATCCCTTTTGGTAATTGCCGCTCTGCTTTAACCTGTTGACAAGTCAAACACTTCACAGTAAAATCAGCAATATCTCTTTTCATTCCATCCCACCAGTAATACTCCCGCAGACCTCTGTACATCTTAGTACTGTCAGGATGAAAAAACAACTCATTCTTCAACTGTGAATCACAAGGCACACATAACCTCTTCACAAACCTCAAACCACAAACACAAACTTATCCAAGAACTCATGGAAAATTTTATTCATTAAGTCCATGAATACAGCAGGTGCATTGGTTAGCCCAAAAGGCATTACTACAAATTCATATTGGACATATCTAGTACGTAACACAATCTTCGGAACATCTGCTTCTTTTACTTTCAACTGATGGTACCCCGACCTCAAGTCAATCTTCGAAAAATACTGAGCTCCCTGGAGCTGACACCACTTCATTCGATGGCCCAACATCTGCTGAAGTAGTTGCAAAGGATTTTGCCACCCCTTTCTGCTTGTAGTCTAACTGCTTCCCATCACTCAAGCTCCTTGTCGGACACTCGTTTGCATAGTGACCCATCTCATTGCACTTATAACATTTTACTAACTGTAAATCAAATTTGTTCTTACCTTCACCTTGATCCTTTTCAGTGCAATCACGAGCCTTATGTCCCATCTTACCACATCGGTAGCACTTCCCAGAATTCAGAAGACATTCCCCAGCATGCCTTTTGCCACATTTATCACAAACTGGAAACTTAGTTTTCTTACCATCAGACTTTTTTGAAGAATTCTTACCTTTCTCCTGCCACCTCGGTCTCTTCTTCTGCTGGTTGTTATAGAAAACTTGGTCATCGGCAAACTCCATTTCCACCTTCTCAGCACATCGAACAAGCTTTTCATAACTTTTAAACTCACGAGAAGCTAATGCCCTTCGATACTTTGGCTTTAATCCTGAGTAAAAACGATTGATTTTACTATCAAGGTCCCGGATAAAATTTGGAGCATACCTTGCCAATCGAGTGAACCTTTCTTCATAGGCAGCCACTGAGTCTTCCTCTTGCCTCAATTCCAAGAATTGATTTTCCATCCTAAGTCGAACAGCCTTAGGAAAATACTTCTCAAGAAACATACCTTTGAATTCATCCCAGTCAAGAGCATCAATCTCATCAGCGTCCCTGATATTTTTAACCATAGACCACCACTGATCAGCTTCACCCTCCAAACGGTAAATAGCAAGACTAACCTTTTGATTGTCTGAACACCCCATGACATCAAAAATCTTCTCCAGTGCCTTAATCCACCCTTCAGCTAGCACAGGGTCAGATGATCCTCTGAATGATGGTGGATGTTGCCTCATGAAATGTTCCACCACTGACATGTTCCTCTGCGGTTGATCTGGCTGATCTCGTGCATGGATACCTCCACCATTTATCGCTTGAGTCAACAACGCCATTACGGCAACAAACTGTTCCGTTCCAATTCCGACCATTTCTGGATGCTGATTCGGAAGGTTATTTCCTTCTGTATGCCTTCCTAGCACAGCTTCCCTGTTTCCTCTGCGGAAAACCATTCTGAACAAACATGTCTTAGATGAAGCAACATGGTAATCTTTAAATGCTATATCATTTCGAAAAAAAAATATTTGTGGATAATCATTTAATAGAATTCTAACTCCTAAATTTATCTAAACTGACCTTTGATACCAACTATAAGGCCCCAGCCTTAAACCTTACTTAATCTTGAGTTATTACAAGATTACACATTGAGGATCTTTTCGGGTTTAGAGTTTTAGAGAATTAGATCATAAAACTTGCATTACATTCCACATATAAACAAAGTGGTTACATAAAGATAGTATTCCTCATTCCCATCAATGGAAACACATTTGAATTAAAACATGGATTCTTTTTGACACATCCTTGACCCTATCATCTTATCATGTACCTTTCCCTTGACCTGTGAAAAACATTTCAAAAACTTGGGATGAGCATAAAAACTCAGTATGGGTTATAAAAAACATGGAAAGGAAACATGAGTTCATATGTACATAAGAATGAAATCATACTTTACCCATAAAACATAGGCACTTTAACACGCCTCATAAAATCATGAATAAATCATAGAAACCATAAGACATAAAGGTAACTTGAGGCATTCATAACATTCTTACGTAGGGAGTAACCCTCTTGGTTACGTTTGGAATACCCATCACAGTATATTCCCTGAAAATCTCTTCGGAGAAATCTTAATGTTTCACTCCTTCGCGTTACCCAATGCATTGGAGAGCTATAACGGGCTCACCCGCCCTTAGTTTATCACGGAACCACCCGTTCTTCATAATAATGCCCAAGAACCTCAACATAATCGTATCACATAAAACATGCATAAAGGAAACATAAAATTTCCACCATTCAATCACAAGATATCAATACCACACATTGATATAAAAATATTATGAAAACCATTTTCAATACCAAAATAAAAGAAAAGTAAAACATGGTATTTATTTTTCTTTTAAAAAGAAGGAATGGCTTGTAGAAGAAGCCGAAACTCAAATAACGGTCACGACGGCGGAGAAGTCGTTGTCGCCGCATACGTACGACAAAAACATTCCCTTTTGTTGTTTAGTAAACGCTTCGCATAAAAAAGATTCCTTTTGAATAAACGTAAAAGTCAAAGGGGTTTATACACCGTATAAAAGAAGGTTGTGTATAAAACAAAATATGCCTCAACGAAAGGAGATTGAGACGAAATCCCATACCTCGTATCTGACTTGACCCGACCGTTCTTTAATCTCCTGAATAATAAACTTGAGTTAATCTCTACTTGATTATGAATCTTTTTCAAGTTCATTATTCCTTTTATACCATGTTATGAACATCATGTAATCAGTTAAGTTAATAATGTTCATTTTGTCGGTATTTGGTTCTTAAGTCAAAAATAGACCTCTTACACTTACATGTTGTTAATTTGGTCAAAGGTTCATTATATTCAGAATGTTATTCATGATTTAGATATCATATATGTCATATATATCCAGTACATTCATGCCTTTATAGTATTACATAATCATATAGAGGTAAGAAATGAAATGCACCGTTCATGGAGACGGTAAGCCGTACGTACGCATGAACGCTACTTCCATTTCTATTTAATATTTCATGGAATGGATTCATAATGGTATAAGAGTATGTTATAACTCCAGTATAATAACATATATAATATCATTAACTTTATCCTTTACAGATCCCACATATGGTATTAACGAATCAAATCACTTTTAGGGGGCGGTAGTCCGCACTTCCTAAAATGAAGATATCGTGTTTACCCATAATGGAAACCATAAAGTATGACCAAAATGAAGAAAAACAGAAGCTTAAGGAAAACATATACATAATATATATCATATATAAAAATAGTGACATCATAATGGCCACCTTTGAAGGTGTTAAATGAGTATTGAACAATCATCGTTTCGGGAGGCATAATTTCGCCATCCACAGAAAACGTATGTTCTTTAACCATTTGATGTAGTTGTGTGAGAGTGTAGCTCAAATAACTCTTATAACAACATCCTAGTATATTTAAGATACTGGTGTTGTTACAAAAGAAGTAAATAAAAAGATTTTAGGGGGTTGGAGAAGCAAAATAAAACAAATGAGCGTGAGAGGATGAATTACCTTAAAAAGTGTAACTCCTTTTGATTTGAGCCTAAAGGCTTCCTTTGAAAGGATTCTGCCCAAGGGGAATCCTCTAGGATGAGGAGAGGGATGTGGAGAGAGCAAATGGGCAGGGGTTTGCCGAGACAAAGGCTTGAAGAGGTGTGAAATGAGGTAGAGGTGGGGGCCTTTTATAAGAGGAGAGGAGGGGCACTTTTGGAAAGTAAAGAAACATTACTTTATTTGAAAATGTGTTTCGGTTTTAAAAGGTCCCACATTTATATAATTCGTGGATAAGGTGACAAAGCTTAGAAATCCACTCATCCAATTGGTTTTTGCCATGTGTATATTGTAGATTTTTCATTATCTTTCCATTTTAATTAAATTGTCAAATAATGATTTCATCGCTGCATCATTATTATGTCATAAATAATTTAATTTATTTAATGTCTAAAAATTATAAAAAAATACTATGATATAGGAAATCTTTTTAGCTTTCCAATGACTATTTATAATCGAAATTTGGACTTGTATAACCCCAGTTAAAAATTGTTTTAGTAAAACAATTTATGTTAGTGTCATTTTTACTTTAACATTAAATAAAAAGTAATTTATGTTATTTCCCAACAAAAGTGGATCCATGGGGTCCCCAAGTTAGGCCATGGCTTTTCTTGGTCGGCCATGACACAACCAATGGGGTTGGGACATGTGTCTAGGTCATTTCATATTATTAAAGTATTAATTATACCTTAAACTACCCTAATTACCACTAATCGCGATTAAAAACTTAATAAGTTACTATTCACCAAAAATTTATTATAATCTCATTGAACCACATTTTACTTCTTAATGACAACCATGTATGTCGGATTTTCAAAATTCAATACACATTAGTGGTAAACTTTCATTTAACTGGAAAATCAGTTTGCTTGATTACCACTTAGTGGTTTCACTATTCATCAAAAATTGAAGTTTTTCATAAAATTACCAAAAATTCACCCTAAGCTATATTTGACATTCAGAATTCAAAAATGAAATCTAGTTTACAAAATTCAAATAATATAAGTCACATTAATTAATTTAATAATTAATTCCCGCTGCCAGAGCAAATAGCGTGTTTTTACAAAACAATAAGTATCAAAAGATTGACACCAGTTTAAGTCTAATTTCAAAGTGAAATTGATTCCAATGACCACTATTGGATAAAATGGTAAAAATATATTCTAATTCCACTTCAAAACCAAATCAAAACATAATCTAATCATATCAATAAATTAGATTAAAAAGCAGTTTTGATGTAAAATGCAGTATTTTTCACTATTCATTAAAAAATGAACATTGTCAGAAAAATACCAAAATTTCACACAAGGTAAATTTTGATGTCCCAATCATAAAGAATAAGTTTATTTTGACAAACATAGTTTATAAAATTGTCAAAATATAGATTCAAAAATGGTTTGCCATCACAAGGCAGTAAAACAATCTTTTAAGAATATTAGTGTATTCCATGCATAAGATTGTATTTATTTTCATTTTAAGCCTCTACAACACTATCTTAATCATTAATAGACATAGATAAAAATATCTATTATTCATTACTTACTTGGGATGTTACATCCTTCCCCCCTTTAAAAAATTGCGTCCCCGCAATTTATTTACTTATCGAAATAAGTGGGGGTATTTATCCCTCATAGCATTTTTAGATTCCCATGTTGCCTCTTCAATCATGTGGTTTTTCCACAAAACCTTTACCTGCTTAATCAACTTATTCCGAAACACTTGCTCCCTGTGGTCAAGAATCTGGACCGGTTGTTCCTCATAAGATAGGTTCTCTTCCAGCTGAACTACCTCTGGGCTCAAAACATGAGATGGATCTGGCATATACTTTCTCAACATCGAAACGTGAAAAACATTGTGTACCTGAGATAAACTCGGAGGTAAAGCCACTCGGTATGCAACTGATCCAACTCTTTCCAGAATTTCGTATGGTCCAATAAACCTTGGACTCAACTTTCCTTTCTTACCAAATCTCATCACACTTTTCCAAGGAGAAACCTTGAGAAAAACATGATCACCTACCTCGAAAGATAGATCCTTCCTCCGGTTATCCGCATAACTCTTCTGCCTGCTCTGAGCTGTTCTCATGTGTTTCTGAATCAGCTGAACTTTTTCTGCCATTTCTTCTACCAATTCTGGTCCCATCAACTTCCTTTCACCCACTTCATCCCAGAAAGCTGGAGTTCGACACCGCTTCCCATATAATGCCTGAAATGGTGCCATCTGTATACTAGAATGGAAACTATTATTATATGAAAACTCAACCAAAGAAAGATGTTGGTCCCAACTTCCCTGATAATCCATAGAACAAGCTCGTAGCATATCCTCCAATGTCTGAATTGTTCGTTCTGACTGCCCATCTGATTGAGGATGAAAAGCTGTACTAAAATTTAATTCAGTACCCAACGACTTCTGAAGGCCTTTTCAAAAGTTAGAAGTAAACCTGGGATCACGATCCGATACAATGGAGAGAGGAACTCCATGTAACCTGACTATCTCCTTAAGATACAAACGGGAAAGTTGATCAAGAGAGAAAGTATCTCGTATAGCAAGGAAAAGAGCAGACTTGGTCAAGCGATCAACAATAACCCAGATTGCATTATTACCTCGAGATGTCTTCGGTAATCCAACAACAAAGTCCATGGATATATTCTCCCATTTCCACTCTGGCACTGGTAAAGGCTGAAGCATCCCTTTCGGTAATTGCCGCTCTGCTTTAACCTGTTGACAAGTCAAACACTTCACAGTAAAATCAGCAATATCTCTTTTCATTCCATCCCACCAGTAATACTCCCGCAGACCTCTGTACATCTTAGTACTGCCAGGATGAAAAAACAACTCATTCTTCAACTGTGAATCACAAGGCACACATAACCTCTTCACAAACCTCAAACCACAAACACAAACTTATCCAAGAACTCATGGAAAATTTTATTCATTAAGTCCATGAATACAGCAGGTGCATTGGTTAGCCCAAAAGGCATTACTACAAATTCATATTGGACATATCTAGTACGTAACACAATCTTCGGAACATCTGCTTCTTTTACTTTCAACTGATGGTACCCCGACCTCAAGTCAATCTTCGAAAAATACTGAGCTCCCTGGAGCTGACACCACTTCATTCGATGGCCCAACATCTGCTGAAGTAGTTGCAAAGGATTTTGCCACCCCTTTCTGCTTGTAGTCTAACTACTTCCTATCACTCAAGCTCCTTGTCAGACACTCGTTTGCATAGTGACCCATCTCATTGCACTTATAACATTTTACTAACTGTAAATCAAATTTGTTCTTACCTTCACCTTGATCCTTTTCAGTGCAATCATGAGCCTTATGTCCCATCTTACCACATCGGTAGCACTTCCCAGAATTCAGAAGACATTCCCCAGCATGCCTTTTGCCACATTTATCACAAACTGGAAACTTAGTTTTCTTACCATCAGACTTTTTTGAAGAATTCTTACCTTTCTCCTGCCACCTCGGTCTCTTCTTCTGCTGGTTGTTATAGAAAACTTGGTCATCGGCAAACTCCATTTCCACCTTCTCAGCACATCGAAAAAGCTTTTCATAACTTTTAAACTCACGAGAAGCTAATGCCCTTCGATACTTTGGCTTTAATCCTGAGTAAAAACGATTGATTTTACTATCAAGGTCCCGGATAAAATTTGGAGCATACCTTGCCAATCGAGTGAACCTTTCTTCATAGGCAGCCACTGAGTCTTCCTCTTGCCTCAATTCCAAGAATTGCTTTTCCATCCTAAGTTGAACAGCCTTAGGAAAATACTTCTCAAGAAACATACCTTTGAATTCATCCCAGTCAAGAGCATCAATCTCATCAGCGTCCCTGATATTTTTAACCATAGACCACCACTGATCAGCTTCACCCTCCAAACGGTAAATAGCAAGACTAACCTTTTGATTGTCTGAACACCCCATGACATCAAAAATCTTCTCCAGTGCCTTAATCCACCCTTCAGCTAGCACAGGGTCAGATGATCCTCTGAATGATGGTGGATGTTGCCTCATGAAATGTTCCACCACTGACATGTTCCTCTGCGTTTGATCTGGCTGATCTCGTGCATGGATACCTCCACCATTTATCGCTTGAGTCAACTGCGCCATTACGGCAACAAACTGTTCCGTTCCAATTCCGACCATTTCTGGATGCTGATTCGGAAGGTTATTTCCTTCTGTATGCCTTCCTAGCACAGCTTCCCTGTTTCCTCTGCGGAAAACCATTCTGAACAAACATGTCTTAGATGAAGCAACATGGTAATCTTTAAATGCTATATCATTTCGAAAAAAAAATATTTGTGGATAATCATTTAATAGAATTCTAACTCCTAAATTTATCTAAACCGACCTTTGATACCAACTATAAGGCCCCAGCCTTAAACCTTACTTAATCTTGAGTTATTACAAGATTACACATTGAGGATCTTTTCGGGTTTAGAGTTTTAGAGAATTAGATCATAAAACTTGCATTACATTCCACATATAAACAAAGTGGTTACATAAAGATAGTATTCCTCATTCCCATCAATGGAAACACATTTGAATTAAAACATGGATTCTTTTTGACACATCCTTGACCCTATCATCTTATCATGTACCTTTCCCTTGACCTGTGAAAAACATTTCAAAAACTTGGGATGAGCATAAAAACTCAGTATGGGTTATAAAAAACATGGAAAGGAAACATGAGTTCATATGTACATAAGAATGAAATCATACTTTACCCATAAAACATAGGCACTTTAACACGCCTCATAAAATCATGAATAAATCATAGAAACCATAAGACATAAAGGTAACTTGAGGCATTCATAACATTATTACGTAGGGAGTAACCCTCTTGGTTACGTTTGGAATACCCATCACAGTATATTCCCTGAAAATCTCTTCGGAGAAACCTTAATGTTTCACTCCTTCGCGTTACCCAATGCATTGGAGAGCTATAACGGGCTCACCCGCCCTTAGTTTATCACGGAACCACCCGTTCTTCATAATAATGCCCAAGAACCTCAACATAATCGTATCACATAAAACATGCATAAAGGAAACATAAAATTTCCACCATTCAATCACAAGATATCAATACCACACATTGATATAAAAATATTATGAAAACCATTTTCAATACCAAAATAAAAGAAAAGTAAAACATGGTATTTATTTTTCTTTTAAAAAGAAGGAATGGCTTGTAGAAGAAGCCGAAACTCAAATAACGGTCACGACGGCGGAGAAGTCGTTGTCGCCGCATACGTACGACAAAAACATTCACTTTTGTCGTTTAGTAAACGCTTCGTATAAAAAAGATTCCTTTTGAATAAACGTAAAAGTCAAAGGGGTTTATACACCGTATAAAAGAAGGTTGTGTATAAAACAAAATATGCCTCAACGAAAGGAGATTGAGACGAAATCCCATACCTCGTATCTGACTTGACCCGACCGTTCTTTAATCTCCTGAATAATAAACTTGAGTTAATCTCTACTTGATTATGAATCTTTTTCAAGTTCATTATTCCTTTTATACCATGTTATGAACATCATGTAATCAGTTAAGTTAATAATGTTCATTTTGTCGGTATTTGGTTCTTAAGTCAAAAATAGACCTCTTACACTTACATGTTGTTAATTTGGTCAAAGGTTCATTATATTCAGAATGTTATTCATGATGTAGATATCATATATGTCATATATATCCAGTACATTCATGCCTTTATAGTATTACATAATCATATAGAGGTAAGAAATGAAATGCACCGTTCATGGAGACGGTAAGCCGTACGTACGCATGAACGCTACTTCCATTTCTATTTCATATTTCATGGAATGGATTCATAATGGTATAAGAGTATGTTATAACTCCAGTATAATAACATATATAATATCATTAACTTTATCCTTTACACATCCCACATATGGTATTAACGAATCAAATCACTTTTAGGGGGCGGTAGTCCGCACTTCCTAAAATGAAGATATCGTGTTTACCCATAATGGAAACCATAAAGTATGACCAAAATGAAGAAAAACAGAAGCTTAAGGAAAACATATACATAATATATATCATATATAAAAATAGTGACATCATAATGGCCACCTTTGAAGGTGTTAAATGAGTATTGAACAATCATCGTTTCGGGAGGCATAATTTCGCCATCCACAGAAAACGTATGTTCTTTAACCATTTGATGTAGTTGTGTGAGGGTTTAGCTCAAATAACTCTTATAACAACATCCTAGTATATTGAAGATACTGTTGTTGTTACAAAAGAAGTAAATAAAAAGAGTTTAGGGGGTTGGAGAAGCAAAATAAAACAAATGAGCGTGAGAGGATGAATTACCTTAAAAAGTGTAACTCCTTTTGATTTGAGCCTAAAGGATTCCTTTGAAAGGATTCTGCCCAAGGGGAATCCTCTAGGATGAGGAGAGGGATGTGGAGAGAGCAAATGGGCAGGGGTTTGCCGAGACAAAGGCTTGAAGAGGTGTGAAATGAGGTAGAGGTGGGGGCCTTTTATAAGAGGAGAGGAGGGGCACTTTTGGAAAGTAAAGAAACATTACTTTATTTGAAAATGTGTTTCGGTTTTAAAAGGTCCCACATTTATATAATTCGTGGATAAGGTGACAAAGCTTAGAAATCCACTCATCCAATTGGTTTTTTCCATGTGTATATTGTAGATTTTTCATTATCTTTCCATTTTAATTAAATTGTCAAATAATGATGTCATCGCTGCATCATTATTATGTCATAAATAATTTAATTTATTTAATGTCTAAAAATTATAAAAAAAATACTATGATATAGGAAATCTTTTTATCTTTCCAATGACTATTTATAATTGAAATTTGGACTTGTATAACCCCAGTTAAAAATTGTTTTAGTAAAAAAATTTATGTTAGTGTCATTTTTACTTTAACATTAAATAAAAAGTAATTTATGTTATTTCCCAACAAAAGTGGATCCATGGGGTCCCCAAGTTAGGCCATGGCTTGTCTTGGTCAGCCATGACACAACCAATGGGGTTGGGACATGTGTCTAGGTCATTTCATATTATTAAAGTATTAATTATACCTTAAACTACCCTAATTACCACTAATCGCGATTAAAAACTTAATAAGTTACTATTCACCAAAAATTTATTATAATCTCATTGAACCACATTTTACTTCTTAATGACAACCATGTATGTCGGATTTTCAAAATTCAATACACATTAGTGGTAAACTTTCATTTAACTGGAAAATCAGTTTGCTTGATTACCACTTAGTGGTTTCACTATTCATCAAAAATTGAAGTTTTTCAGAAAATTACCAAAAATTCACCCTAAGCTATATTTGACATTCTGAATTCAAAAATGAAGTCTATTTTACAAAATTCAAATCATATAAGTCACATTAATTAATTTAATAATTAATTCCCGCTGCCAGAGCAAATAGCGTGTTTTTACAAAACAATAAGTATCAAAAGATTGACACCAGTTTAAGTCTAATTTCAAAGTGAAATTGATTCCAATGACCACTATTGGATAAAATGGTAAAAATATATTCTAATTCCACTTCAAAACCAAATCAAAACATAATCTAATCATATCAATAAATTAGATTAAAAAGCTGTTTTGATGTAAAATGCAGTATTTTTCACTATTCATTAAAAAATGAACATTGTCAGAAAAATACCAAAATTTCACACAAGGTAAATTTTGATGTCCCAATCATAAAGAATAAGTTTATTTTGACAAACATAGTTTATAAAATTGTCAAAATATAGATTCAAAAATGGTTTGCCATCACAAGGCAGTAAAACAATCTTTTAAGAATATTAGTGTATTCCATGCATAAGATTGTATTTATTTTCATTTTAAGCCTCTACAACACTATCTTAATCATTAATAGACATAGATAAAAATATCTATTATTCATTACTTACTTGGTATGTTACATTTCACCTAAGTTAAAACCCATTTTTTATATTTATTCCAATGGACTATTTAATTGGTTTAATTTGGTTAATTAAATGGATGAGCACCAGAGGTCACTAACAACCCTTACACGCTAGCTCCATACTTTGAATTGAGACTATCACCTATGTCAAGGACCCCTTATGGTATGCCTCCACTTATTATTTGACTTATAGGATCCCGATATATTTTCTTCCATTTACATGAAAACCTTAGGGATCCCAAGTAGGATGCCTCTCTTGAGCAATAGTCTAGGAGACCTAGTAGGTACCCCAATGTTTGACCAACCTTGATCTAGGACGTCATGGGTTTGGGTAGAGATGGTAGTGGGTGGAACCTATAATCTTCACTAAACATGTAAGATAGTAAGGAAATGGAAGTAGTGGTGGGTTGAGTATTCGACCACCCTCACTCTTTTATTATTCTTTTACTTGGTTATTATTGATGCAACTATGATTGATAGAGTTACCTCCTGGTACATGGCTTATGATCCTGAAGTGAAGTGTTGTGTAGTGGGAATACCAAAGGTACATCCTAGTACTTGGATGATAGAACGGATGTGATATGATGTTATAGTGGGGATTACCAGCCATACTTCCTGGATCCACCATATGAACTTTCTTTTTGATGGTTATAATTGTAGGAATTACCATTATGCATTGGGATTCCTCCCTAAATAGGCATTTTAGAGGCTAATGTCGAGTTTTACAAAGACCCCCTCTACCCTATGTCCCTTTATAGATACATATCTACTAGGATCTATGGGATACTATATATTTTTGGGTGGACGCACTTCCCCCGAGCTGGGGATAATACTGACATCCTTGAGGATTGATGATGATCTCCTATAGTGATTCTTAGGATAATCTCTAAGGTTGGGTGGATGCACCATTACCACATCACCCTGAATTTTCTAGGGATAATTATTTTGATTTTATTATTGAATGGATTCTAAGTGCTATCATAGATATAGAGATTATTCCTTTATATTTCCTAAGGGTAATTTCCATTTACAATCATCCAAGTTATGATGTCCTAAATACCTATGAACCAAGACCTAGAATTCTGAAATTGGACTGGATTATATAAAGCCTAAGTGGCGTGGCATCCAACTAAATGCCTTGTTTATAGGATACCCAAATTTTATCTAGAATCCACTTTATTAGTGATTGTAGGTGAACCTAGTGTTTGTAAATGTATTCCCCTATGGTGACATAAATTTCTCAGATATATTTCCATCGTTGGAAAAAGAAGTTATTGTTGATCATGATTATGAACTCAATGATTGACTTAATTATACAAAAATTGAGTGGTACAACATCCTTCTCAATGCCTTATTCATAATATGTCTAGATGATCAGGATTACGAACCCAAGGATCATCTATGGTTTGATTCAGGTTATTTGTTATCTAAATAATGTATATATATACACACACACACACACATGATGAAACTTTGTTTAGAGACATTACGACTTAGAAAAAAGTAGGTATGGTCAATCAGGTTCATGGACCAAAGGATCATCTATGGGTTATTTATTTGTTTGTTGTCATTATTATTCCAGTTGTGTCTTGACTAGGATGAGCACTTTCTTGAGAATTCCTTTTACAATCTTGTCTTTCAGTTTATTTCCGAAATTTATTATTATTATTATTGTTATCATGATGAGTAGCTCACAAATACATATACTACATATTACTAGTTATGTATAGGACTACATTGGTGGTTCCCTATTGAGTTTTGTGCTCACACCCTACTTGGGACGCCATTGTACTGGGGTAAACAAGAAGAAATTCACTTGGTTGCAGGCATAGGTTGGGATGAGGCCTAGTACTGATCGATCGAGATGGTTTAGATGTGGATGTGAATATGAGTTATGTGGTTCGGCTCGAAGTTCATATTAGAGACTTATAATTTCTGTATTTTCTCTATTCCTATATATGTGATCGGTTTGGTGGATGATCAGTGTTGTATGTGTGACATGGCCATTTGGGCCCTTATTTTGTTTCATTCATTATTATAGCCTTGTTTATATTTATTTCTTATTCCCTATAAATATTTAATGCTTCATGATATCTGGTTATTTCTATTTTTTTCTTAATACAATATGAGGGAATAGTCTCTCTACTATCATGCTCTAGTACCTCACTGCTTATTCAAAGCCTCTAGAATATGAGTAGGCATGCTTGAGGTCATATGGTGAGATCACCCAGGGCACTGATTTAGTGACATCCAGCTCAGGATGTTACAAAGTGGTATCATATCTATTCCTTTTCTATTGTATTTCTATTTTGGTATATGGTAGAAAAGAGTGTTCGGAATGTGTCAGGACCTGTGATGGATATCAGATTGGTGCATCAAGAAAAATTGTTCTGGTAAGAAGTCTAGGTTTCTAGGGTTAAGGGATTATTGTTCTAGATATGTAATGTTATAGCTGTACATGATTTTATCTTTTAGAGACACACATTTTGTGTAGATTTTATGACATACTATGGATTTATGGATCTCGGCCCATTGGTGAGATTCCATTTATGAATTTATGGCCCTTGGACCATTGGAAAGAGGACATAGATATATTTATGGATCTTTTCCCATTCCAAGAGGCCAATGACTGATTTTCACTCTTACTTGGAAAAGGAAAGAGGTGTTTTATGTATCATATTTGAACCATAGGGTTCACATTTATAGGCTTTCTAGTGTTTTATTTTACTAATGATAGAGGCCAATTTTTTAAAGTGTTTGTAAAAACTAAAATGGTGTTTTCCCATATAGGTTCTTGGTGGAATTATACTCAATTGGTTTGAATTATATATATATATATATATATATATATATATATATATCTTTCTGATGGAAGGTTAGGGATCTACGGTGACACGTTCAATAGTAAGGATGATGACTCAGTCCTCATGCACGGGAAGTGCAGTGATCATAGTAGCTCGATATGGAACTTAGGGCCCGGGTGTTAGGCCCCTTATGTGGTGTTGTTCTTGGGTTCGGTTATTTAAAGTTTTAGTAACAACCTATATGAATTTTTCCTACATATCTTGGAATGAAATTCTACTTAACTAAACCATGATAGTGATCTATGACATAGATCATTGAGATGATATTGCACATGCATTGTCGATCCTATATGATTATCTAGTCAGATCTTCTAGTGATATCCCAATAGGTACCTAAATGGTTATAGTAGACTGAAACCTCGAGGGGATATTATCGTATACAGATGTTTAATGAGGATCAGTTTTTTTATCTTTTTTACTTGATATTATGACCCTCCAAGGAGAATTTCCTTATGAGGATGCTCAGAGAGAATCAAGGCATGATAGGATGATGCTTTATAGGTAATTTCATCAGAATCACTTCCTTACATTGACAATTTTGACCCTCATAGGTCATTGTTCACTTTACCTTCCTTGGTTAGGTTTGAATTTTGGGAAATGTTGTCAGACCTAGTTTCTCTGTTATGATACTTGATCTACAGGGCTATATGGAAGATATAGAGGCCCTTAATTGTGACTCAAAACCCTGAAGGTCGATGTTCAAATTTATTAAGGGAAACCTATGAGTTGGGTTGTCCTAGGTTCTTATAGATACCTTTTGAATAAGTTAGGTTGGTTATATTCTCTTGTTGAGACTGATACATGGGAGGTGATCAAGTTTTTCAATATAGGCATGGTAATTCCTTCATATTCTAAGGAAGCACCTAGGGTTCTTGTGTGTTGAGAATGAGTTCAACTGGTGGGGTTGTTTGGTTTTATGACCCTATAGACCAATGGATGGTTTTGAAAGATTGTTAGAGCATAGGTGGATGATCATGACTAGAATGATGTTGTGTAATGGGTGGTAATTGAATAATTGTGGCACATGTGAGGTTCCTGATTTTGAAGAAGAGTTCCAAGGGAGCTTCTAAATTATGAGACTGATATGCCATGTAGAACAATTCGCTTGGCCTTATTGATGAATGGATCATGGGAGTGTGAGTTGAGTGATGATGATTGGGTGGTACGTAATGGAACACCCACTGGGTAGGATGTTTTTGTATACATCAAATACAAGTGGTACCGTTTAAATCGCAAATCAGGGAGTGATCGTGTGCAGAATGAGGACTGATGGTTGAATCAGATATTGTGGGCAAGGTTGCTTGGAAGTTATGACTTAAATGAGAAATGTCTCTTCATGGTAGAGGAGGCATCGAGAATAAATCGGGTGTTGTAAGACAATTAAACTGTGGTTGGACCTGGGCACATGTTGTCGAGAGAAATTGTGTCATGGGTAGGTTAAGGAAAGTATAGCCTTGTTTATTGTGAGTGTGGATCGAAGAGAGTGATACATTCCTATCAATGGGATATTAGTGTACTCCTAGTCTAGAGATGATCATACTTTATATCTTGAAATCATCTCAAGTACACTGAGAGAGCGTCGACTCTACACTGAGCCACTTAAATGTGTTTTCCTCGTTTGATGAGAAACCTATTGAGGTTGCGCTCGAGGAGAGGTATAAGGTTATCCATAAGGTGGGGAGTACACCATTGGTTGTTTGAGGAGGGTGGCCCTCATTTTTAGTTGAAATTTAGTGTTTTATATGGAAACCATTCTCAGGAAGCAGGAATGGGTCATGTTTTGACATTTTTATTGGCGCTTGGGAATGAGAAAGTTAATAGTCGTGCCAGTAGTTATGTCTGGAGATGGATAGGGAATTGGCTACTTGATCAAAGTTTTATTTTGTTGGTATGAAAACTAGCATGATACTAAGGTTGGGATTCAGACGTTAGTTGGAAGTATGTGACCCTCAAATGAGAATGTTTATGGGATCTTGAGACTGGTTGTGTGATTGTCATTTTACTTTTAGATGTCATTGGATAAATGGAACCATGTATAGTTGGATTCCTCAGTAAATGCTAGATATAGGTTCATATATGGACTTTGGTGGGATCTGAGTGCGGGTGTTGAGCTGAGATAGATTATGATGATCCATGAGTATTGGATGATAAAATGTATCAGTGACCATGCAGTGGAACAACAACAGATGTGGAAAGGGAATAGTTTTTCCTGGAGATGACATTGGAAGTTGGTTACTGACTTTAGTGAGCATGTTCAAAATGATTTCAATGTGCCTCAGGATAAAGGCACTAGGACTGGGTTTAGATCGCACTTTGGTTGCTGAAGTCAAGCATTTTCAAGAATAGTTAGTTGAAAGTGGTTCGGCCCATGAATTCTTAGATAGTGGAATATGGTCGATGAGGAAACGCATCTGGCACACCGTTTGGGGTGAGACGGGTACAGTGTAAGGGACGGTTGAGGCTTTTCAGACACTACCAAAAAACTCATAATAAAAAGTGGTAGCCTTTACTAGTGCTAAAAAATACTGATAAAGGGAGAACTTTATTAGCACTAAATAAAAGCATTGATAAAGGGTAATTTTTATGAGCATTTTTTTAACCGCTGAAAAAGTCCACCCTTTATCAGCGTTTTTTTTAAGCGTTGATAAATGCTACCCTTTATCAACACCTTTTATTTACCACTGATAAATGTTGGTTTTATCAGAGCTTTTATCTAGCACTGATAAAGGGTTGCACAGTGCAGTCATCCCACATCAAACTTCTTATTTGTCAGTGTTGCGCTTTATAAGTCTAGGCGCCCCACTAACACAATGTGCCATGGTAGCGGGATATCGGCACCCGTATACACAAATATGAACATGGGCTACATGAGCCAATTCCCACATGACCTAGCCCACTTTCCCCCCATACGGGCCTACACACGGCCCAACCCACTAGCCATCCATCTGAATACACGGCTCGACCTAAATGACACGACCCACTAACCCCCATCCCCCAATGTTTTATATACTCCAACAAAAATAAAAATAACACAAAGTATTAAAAATATTAAAAAATTGAAATAATTAAACAAATAAAAATTAAAAATGAATAAATTAAAAAAAAATATTAAAAAAATATTAATTAAATAATTATTAATAAATTTAATATATATATATATATAATATAAATATTAATAAATAGTATATATTAAATATAGATATATAAAATAAAATAATTGAAATAATTAAACAAATAAAAATTGAAAACGAGTAATTTAAAAAAAATACTAAAAACTATATTAATTAAATAATTATTAATAAATACGGATAAATTTAATATATATATATATATATATATATATTATAAATATTAAGAAATAGTGTGTATTAAATATAGATATATAAAATGAATAAATTATAATAATTAAAGAAAAATTTAAAATGAATAAATTACCAAACTTATTAAATAATTTATTACGGAAATAATTATTAATAAAAATGAATAATTATAATATATATATATATTAATTATAAATAGTAATAAATAATATGTATTAAATATAAATATAGAAAATGAATAGAATATAATAACTATATACGACTCGACCCACCTTCCTATGCTGGCCAATACACTCCTGCCAATTTTTTATATACTCCAATAAAAATAAAAATAAAAAATACAAGTATTAAAAATAATTAAAAAATTGAAATAATTAAACAAATAAAAATTAAAAATGAATAAATTTAAAAATTATTAAAAAAATTATTAATTAAAAAATTATTAACAAATTTGATATATATATATATATATATATTATAAATATTAATAAATAGTATATATTAAATATAAATATATAAATTGAATAAATTGAAATAATTAAACAAATTAAAATTAAAAATGAGAAAATTAAAATATATATATATATAAATTATTAATCAAATAATTATTAATAAAAATGAATAAATTTAATATACACATATATAAATTATAAATATTAATAAATAATTTTTATTGAATATGGATATATAAAATGAATAAATTGTAATAATTAAATTAAAAATAAAAATGAATAAATTACAAAATTAATAAAAAAATTATCAATGAAACAATTATTAATAAAAATAAATAAATTTAATATATATTAATTATAAATAGTAATAAATAATATATATTAAATATAAATATAGAGAATGAATAAAATGTAATAATTATACACGGTCCAACCCACCTTCCCATACAAGCCTATACATAACTTGTCCCACCTTCCCATGTTGGCCTATACACGCCCCCAATTTTTTTATATACTTCGATAAAAATAAAAATAAAAAATGAAAGTATTAAAAATATTAAAAAATTGAAATAATTAAACAAATAAAAATTAAAAATAAATAAATTAAAAAATATTTAAAAAATCAAGTAAATAATTATTAAAATTTTTAATATATATATATATTATAGATATTAATAAATAGTATATTTTAAATATAAATATATATAATGAATAAATTAAAATAATAAAACAAATAGAAAATTAAAAATTGGTAAATTAAGAATGGGTAAATTAAAAAAATATTAAAAAATTTATTAATTAAATAATTAATAATAAAATTGAGTAAATTTAATATACATATATATAAATTATAAATATTAATAAATAGTATATATTAAATATATATATATATATATATAATAAATAGATTATGATAATTTGAAAGAAATTAAAAATGAATAAATTACAAAATTATTAAATAATATTAATGAAACGATTATTAATAAAAATGAATAAATTTAATATATATATATTAATTATTCAATTTCACTCATTTTTAACATTCATGCATTAATTAAGATTGTATATGCATTAATAATGATAAAAATATATTTGTAAACAACTATTTATAAATAAATATATTTATAAATGTATATTTACAATATTATAATAAAATTATATATTTATAATTATAAATATGTAAATATAATATTTTTAAAAAATTATTTATATAACTATAAATAAATAATTATATATTTAAATAATTAAAAAATCATAATAAATATATTTAAATAATGAATATTTTTACTATATTTATATTTATATTTATATATATTTATTAAATATATATAATTATATAAAAATATATATGATGAGATAGAGCAATGAGAGAAGGTGGTATCGCTCTCCTATGATATCATCACCCTTGAGCATCTGAGGATTTTGAATTTGTTCTCTTACACTCTGATTTATCATGTCAGGCATTAAGGGATGTTGAATCCTAAGAAGATCAAGGAATTCGATAGGGAAATGTTGAAGGTTTTCTTGACTTTCATTATTTTTTGGGAGGCTCCTTCACCATGCTCAAGAACTGGGTTTCACAATGGATTGTCAAAAAACAGAATACTACTCATGTTTCAGTGTCTGATGGTGCGATATGAGAGAGGATCGGTCTTTGAATGAACTCATTCATTGCTTGTATTTCTCTATTTAAATGAATGATTTATTGATTTTTTTTACTTAGTTGCTCATTTTTCCTCTATATGGGGGTTTTTAAACTTCAAATGTGTTCACCTCGGTCAAGTATTATTCCATATACTATTTCCTTATGTAGATATGAAAGGGAGGGCTTGGAGTATGGGCTCAATCAACCTAAGGTCGAGTACTCTACAGGTTCACAATTGGAATTAGAACTTCAATCTAAATGATTTCAGAGAAACTTGCACATAGGTATGGATATAAATTCATGGTTGAAATTGGGTATTATGGCATTCATAAATCCTTAATGATATCACTTATGCAATTGGAATCCCAATTAGGATGGATAATTCCACTAAACTAGTTAGCTTCAATCACTTTACAATAGTACTGGTTGAAGTAGATCTAAGCTCTACACTTATTGGGAAAGTTATTATATCCACATCATAGGATATGGTTTTCCTCATAATTGAGTATGAGACCCCCCCCCCTCTTGTGACTCCTGTATAATAATTGTTCATTTGAAGGATTCTTGTAGGGTTGATCTTGTTTGCCCCAACTTTCATGTTAGAGGACATGAAATGTAATACCGTCAAAGTAAGAAAAATAATGGGACTGCACAGGCCACTGAAAGTTAGGATGAAGAACCTACTAGGGATCCTGAAGTTCATGCTTCTATTACAAGAAACTCAAATTCCTCAAAAGGAAGACACATGTCAATTCTAAAGCCTCCTCTTTGGTGGTGAAACAAACTAATGTTGATGGACCTCCTCAGAAGAATGGGTGCATTGAAAAGTCCAATCTTAGTTCTGCACCTTAACCTCATGATGAAGTTGTATTTATTACTCCTAATCATCTAGAACATGATATGACCATTAAGTCTAGGGATGACATTGAGGATGATAGTCTCTTGGTCAATATTGATGTTTTCTTTAAATATTCCTTGTCTAAGGTCAAACATACAATCTATGATATGGGTAATCTGATGAAATTAAAGCTACTAAAGAACTATCTGCATAGGCTGAAGTGGATTTAAATATATGGAAAGAATAAAAGATAACTACTACCAAGATTTGTAAATGGAAAGCCAAGATAAATGCATCCACCTTAGTAAAATATCAGTCTAAGAAGACCTCTATTGTCCAAGAGAATACTGGAAAACACATATCAATTTTGGAGAAAGGTAATGGGGAGATATAAGCAAATCTTACTCATTCCACTCCATTTTCCATGGGGTCCTCAGATAGTGTCATGACCCACCTTCACCAAGATGAGGTCAGGGATAGAAAACTGCCAGACCCTTCCTTATTCAAGTTAAAGGAGAGATAATGACCCCCGAGTCCTACATTCAATAGGCCCCGGAATGGTGACTAGAACCAAGGGTATAAAATCTCACATAATATGGAAGGCATTAACCTCTTTATAGAACAAGATCAGGAGATAATATGGTAAACCCAACAACTCCAAGGAATAAAAGTAAAAGTAAATCCAAAAAACCAATCCCATATGCATGTTCAATATAAACTGATATAAGTACAAGAAGCTCTGAAAGGAAGTACCAAAAGGAAAGAAAATTAGCAATGAAAACTGTCTCAATGTCCAAGCTAGTAAGGTCTAGCATGGTCCTCAAGTCCTCATAGAAACCTGAAAGTTGTTTTATATACGTAGGGTGAGTATACAGGTATACTCATTAGGGAAAACCAAAAGCTATCGTGCACCAGTGGGGAGACATTCTAATGCCCTGTGAGAAAAGATGTAACCAAAACACCTAGCAAGGAAACTATCCACCCAGACTCACCAAGGCACACTCCCAAAATAACACAAGTTAGGTAAAGTAATAGTAATAGAATATTGATATTTGGGTATCCTGCACCACCTACCCACTGGTTATTTAGGACATCCTACGCGTTAGACCTCCCCCACAGGTTCCACTGTAGTCCCACTGTCTCCCCAACAATAACCTTATGGGCCACCACAACCACGCATCCCATTCGCAGATACCTGAGCCACCACAACCAAACATCACACCCATAGACACCTAGTCCACCACAACCACACCTAACCAAACCTGTAGACACCTGGGCCATAAAAAACACTGCCACGCCCAAAGACATCTGGGCCTCATCCCGAAGACACTCGGGAAACAAACCTTCTCTCACACACCTAGGACAACCACCACAACACACCCTGCCCAAAGATTCTTCGGACATAATGAACCTTATTCCATCACAGACTTCCTGAAAAATCTTGGGCTACCTAGGAGAGGGAGAATAAAGGATCTAATAACCAGCCACTCATAATAATGTTGGGAAAAACACCCCCCCCCCCCATGAAATGGGGGTATTCGGCACGAAGTTCTCAACATGGGTGTGGTTCCTATAAGAAACACAAGAACAAAATTGTATAAATATAGGTAAACAAGCACTCATCCCAACCAAAAGGTTCTGAAACCAATAACCAGCCCACACATGACCACTTTTTCTATTACCGTTACATGCAAAAGTACACAACATCCACAACTAGAGCACAACCCATTTATCGAAAACAATTCCCCCATTGCACCCTTTCTCGTTATCATGTTCAAATGATTCCATTTAAAACATTCCTCCACTACTGGCCAAATAACATGCATAACCACAATCCAAAACAACAACTGAAGGAAAATGGTCAAGCAATCATTTAGGCATTCACACCTGGTTCTCTTGTAAAGTAAAAACATCAAAAGGGATCTGTGAGATCCCTTGAAGTACTGGAACCAAACCAAGTGCCAACATACCATCTCTACATAGCCTCAAATTCAAAATTCAAAAACCCCTCAACCAGAGGTTCCATCCCCCTCTATGTCCCCCCACAAGGCATCAAACATAAAAACCATACATATCACCATAATGGAGCAAAGAAGTTTTCAGATTTATCCAACTCCATTCATTGAGTTTTTTCTTTCTGTTTAGTTAACCAGGGTGATCACATAGGGGTTCTTATTCATCGATCATCCATTTAATCAACCAACTTTACATGATTAACTAGTTTCCATGTTAAATCCATTCAATCACCATATTTTCCAGAAAAACATAGCTTCATTAGTGATCAATAAAGGACCACCAATGACTAGTATTTTCAATTGACATAATACCATACAACTCACAACATAAAAACAAAGGTACAACAGAACAACATTATCAACTTTCCCATCCCTTCATCCTTTAAAATTCCATTTATTATCTTCGTTAAAGTTGTTTTCATCTACATCTCAAAGGATCATCATCATACCCACCCCGCATGATGCACAGTAAAGAGATATGAAGCAAAAACTCCTACTTGGATGATCAAGGATCAAAGTTTTCTCCTCGCGCCAAGAACTGGGGATGCGAGACTTGCAGAGGAAGAACTTCAAGGACTCCAAGGATGAGTGGAAAGGGCTCCAGCACAAGTGCACAATTCATCTCTAGAATAGGGGCTCCAAGCACACCAAGGAAAAAGAAATAGATCAAGGAATAAGAAGATATTAGTGTGATAAAAGGCATGATACTATAGTTACAGGATGTGTAATCTCAAAGTGATTAAAAAATGAATCGTGGTTTGACCACATGGATAGGAGGTTTCACACATTAGAATTAATTTGGATTTAATAATTATACTCATAGATGGTGGAGATAATATCTATGAGTTAATAAATTTACTTTAAATGGAGAAAAATAACACGTAATATGGATTAAACTGGAAACACAAGAAAGGGTTTGACACTAAGGAAAAGGCCACACATTTTTGTAATCAAGGGTCGCCCCACTCTTAAGGGATTTAAGATATACTTTACCAGAATTAAGATGGTATTAAACCATTTTAAAATAGGTATTAAAACTTAAAAGAGGTGTTAGATAATGGAAATTGTAAAGGAAACCTGAAACCCCATGGTCGCACCATTTGGGTGCGGCACTGATTGGTGAGACCAATCGGTAAGACACCGATCGGTGGCAACGATAGGTGACACCACTGTGACACCATGCCACCAACACCGATGCCCTTATGGATCACTGATGGTGTCCAGGACACCCCAAACACCATAATTTGACAAAGTAATGGACCAGGAAGGTCCGAGAAATTACATCATATACCTGTCAAACTATTCTCACCCTCGATAATCTAAGAGTAAACCCGAAGAAAAGACAGGGGTCCGAACAACCACCTCATAAGATACCTCTTAGGGAAAAACCACCCTATAGTTATTCGAAAGATGGAATAAAACCCTGACATCTAGGAACACCGCTCTCATCTATCTCCTGAACAACTGCAGAAACACTAATTCTCCCCTTTCCCAAGTAACCACACAAACATTTAAAGGTCACACCATCCAAACTTATGGATTATGGATTCCCTTTCTCCATGTTAAGATACTATCCTCTTTGGGCAGCACTGACTAGCCCGCATGGGTTTAATTGCATCCACCTTAATGTGTCTTGATTAGGGATCAAGTCATACCCTCCCCATATTCAGGACTTTTCACACAAATTCAGAGAACAAGGGAAACAACCCATCTTATAAAAAACAAGTTCAAGCATTACATCATAGTGAGGCACAAAGTAAACACAAGATCAAAACTCAAAAAAACTCTAGGTACTGGGCATAAATATGTGCCTCCTGTTCCCAGGTACTTTCCTTGAGGCCTCCATGCCTCCACAACACACAAACCAAGGGAATGGTCCATTCACAAAGCATCTTCTTCTTACGATCATTGATTCTCACCAGTCTCTCCATGAACGTTACATCATCCTCAACATCTAACTCTCCCCATTCAAGGATGTGGGAGTCATCCTATTGATACCAATAAAACTGAGATACATGAAATACATTTTGGATCCTCTCCAACCGTGGTGGTAACGCCAGCTGATAAACCACCTTGTCGACTCACCTCAACACCTCGAAGGGTCCGATGAACCTGGGAGAAAGCTTAGTCCCCCTACCAAACCTCAGTTTTACAGGATGAGGGGAGACCCTTAAGAAAATTTGGTCCCCAACCTCAAACCCCAAGGGTCTCCTCTTATGATCAGAATATGACTTCTTTCAGTCCTGAGCTGCCTTCATCCTCTCATGAACAAGCTGAACCTTCTCTGTCGTGCTCTGCGCCACCTCTGGGCCAAGAACACATGCCTCCCCAACCTCTGTCTAGAATATGGGTGAATGAAATAGTCTTCTATACAAGGCTTAGAATGGTTCCATGCCAATGGTGGAGTGATGGCTATTGTTTTAGGAAAATTATAATAGAGGCAAGTTTCGTACCCACAATCCTTCAAAGTCCACAACACTTGATCAAAACATATCCTATAATGTCTGGATGGTCCTCTATGTCTTCCCATACGTCTGAGGGTAGAAAGAAGTGCTAATGAAAAGATGGGTTCCAAAAGAACATTTTAATCCCTTCCAGACTTGTGAAGTAAATCATGTATCCTAATTCAAAATGATGGTTCTGGGAACTCCATGTAGCCACACAACTTCACCCATACACTTCTATGCTAAGGCATCCACTGTGCTTGACTCCTTAATCGCTAAGAAGTGATCTGATTTCATAAAATGGTCCACCACTACCCAAATGTAATCACAACCTCCCTCAGCTCTAGGTATTCCTATGATGAAATCCATCGAGACGTCATCCCACTTCTACTCAGGAATGTTTAAGGGATGCAACAGACCACCGGGAACATGGTGTTCAGCCTTCACTTACTGACACATGAGGAACTTTTCCACAAACTCTATTATTGTCTACTTCACTCTGGGCCACCAAAAATGACCCCTCAATCCCTGGTACATCTTGGAGACTCCTGGGTGTACCTCTAGGGGTGAGTTATGTAACTCACAAATAACTCTCTCACACATTACCACTTGGACAAATAGATTTCCATGAAACAACATCTGATTCAGACCATCCTTCGACCATCCTTTCAGAGCATCACCCTGGATAACACGATCACACATCACTTCAGTCTCTAAGTCTCCCCACTAAGACTCCTCCACCTTCCGTACCAGGGAAGATTGAACTGTCATCTAAAAGATACATCCTCTACTATCCTCCACTCTCAAGCCCAGATGTAAAGAATCTGACTCCTCCATTGCTTTCCAAGCATCTTCTGACTCCCAAATCACATCCTTTTATGACTTTCTTCTCAAGGAATCATCTACCACATTCCCCTTTCCTGAGTTGTACGAGATATTGAAGTCATATTCCTGAAGAAACTCCATCCACCTCTGCTACTACAAGTTCAAGTCTCGCTGGGAGAATACATACCTTAGGATCTTGTGATCTTTGAAGACCACAAAGAATTCCACGATGAGGTAATGCCACCACAACTTCAGTGAGAACACTATTGATGCAAGATCTAAGTCATGGGTGGAATAGTTACATTCGTGAGGATGTAACTGCCTAGACCCATAAGAGATCACTCCCCATTGCTGCATTAGCACACACCCCAAGCCTAGACTGGAAGCATCTCAAAACACTTCAAACATTACCCCTTCCTCTAAAAACCTCAGTATTGGGGCACTGACCAGCTTTCCCTTCAGATAAATGAAATCGGTCGAGCACTGCTCACTCTATACAAAAGCTTGGTATTTTCTAGTCAAGGTCGTCAAAGGTGTTGTAACTCAATAGAAGTCGGTTACAAACCTTTGGTAGTAACCTTATAATCTGAGAAAACTACAAAGCTATACCAAATTCTTTGGTGCTTCCTGAGAAACAAACACTTATACCTTTGATGGGTCCACCGCTATTAACTACCGAGACTTCATGTGTCCAAGGAAGTGAACCTCTCATGTCCTGAACTTGCACTTAGACAACTTATTGTAGAGTTGGTGGTGTTGGGGGACCTCCAAAACAATCCCCAAATGCTTGATGAGATCCTTCTCTAATCTTGAGTATATTAGGATGTCATTGATGAACATGACCACGAACTGGTCTAGATACTCATTAAATATGGAGTTCATGATCCCCTTGAAAACAGTTGGTGCATTTGTAATGCCCAACAACATGACCATGAACTCAAAGTGCCAATACCTTAACCTGAAAGTAGTCTTTGAGATGTAACCCTGCTTCACCATCAACTGGTGATATTTAAACCATAGGTCGATCTTATAGAACCAACCAACCCCCTTCAACTAGTCAAAAATTCCATTGATCCTCAGGAGGGGGTAATAGTTCTTGATCATCACCTGATTCAGTATTCGATAGTTTATTCCCATACTGAGACCACCATCTTTATTCTTTGCGAACAAACTAGAGAACCCCATGGTGATGCACTTGGTTAGATAAAACCCTTCTTCATTAGGTCATCAACCTGAATCTTCAACACCCGTAACTCTAAAGGTTACATTCGATAGGGATCCATCAAAATCAGACGAGCATTGGGTTGTAATTCTATCCCAAAATCAACATCACATCGAGGGGTTAGAGTCACAACCTCTTTAAAGAAGATGTACAGTAACTCAATAACAATCCCAAGAACTTACACCATCTCTGAGCCTATTAACTCCACTGATAGCTCGGCTAAAAAGGAAAGGGGATCCACATGCCGGCTGCCCTCCTAAAAACTCCGCTTGCTGAAAAAATCCACACACTGGCCACCCATATCTGAGAACATGAACCTTTTATAGAAGCAGTCGATAATAGCATGCATGGAAAAAATCCAATCAATTCCTATGATGACATTGTATGGTTGTATTTGCAGTAGAAAGAGATCCCTACTGGACTGATGCGACCCCAACATTAATCTGTATCCTTGATAAACATCAAACAGGATGGTCTGACCTCCAACTAGCATGCTCAACACCAGGGGAATGAAAAGCCTCTCTACGTCTAGACCCAAGGCATGGGATATACTAGGAGAAACTAAGGAGTGAGAAGCTCTAGAATCAAACAATACATAGGCAAGAGTACTAAAAAAATTGATCGTACCTCGAACGACCTCTGGCCCTACTGGAACTAATGCCTATGCAGCATGAAACTACCCACACCTAGCTCCTCTACCCCTTGGCTTTCAGAGGCATCCCAAACCACGTCATGTTCAAGGTCACAAAGGAGTGACCTGAGGTAGGCATCATTTGGTATTGTCTACCCTCGGTGGAGCAGGAGCTCACTGTCCTTGCTGCTGCTGCTGCTGAAAAGGTCTAGTCGGCAACTGGTGCTGCTGAGGTAGGTGCTGAACCTTCCCACCCCCATTGTACTTCACTCACTCTAGGCACTGATTATGAAGGTTACTAGGGATACCAAAGATAAAGAACCTTGGTCTTGGGCTCATGGAGAAAGGGTGAGGGTCGGGAGATCAAAATAGAAACTGTTGAGGCCTGGTCCCCACCGGTCAAAACCTTAAAGACCTTGATGATGGAAGCTTACTGCTAATTGCCTTTCCCTTTGATGAACTAAGCTATCTCCCCTCTCACAGCACGCCTACATTGTGTGCATCATTTCCACCACTTTATCCTTCTTCTCAACCTCCAAGTACGTCGGTAGAGTAAAGGGAGTAACAACATACTAAAGGGAAGGTTGGAATACCTCCTCTAAGATCCTTGACTATGGCTCCTCATCCAGGAATATGTCTAAAGAAAAATAAAGGAGGTCCTTGAACATGATCCCCAACTCCCTTACCATTATACTCCCTTGCTGAAGGGAGATAATCTCTTGCCTATTTTATTCCTTCATCATAGAAGAAGGGAATTCTTCCTGGAAATCCTTCTCGAAGTTAGTCCAAAAAACCTCAGATTCCTTCTTCTACCCAAGATAGAGCATCCACCACTAACGTGCCACTCCACACATCTGGCTCACAGACAGAGGAACCCAGTACTCTATCGTAACTCGAATCAAGCTAGAAGCTATCATCAACTCCTAAACCTAGCTCTAAATCTCCATGTCTGAGATGCTACCCTTGTACTTCTCAAGGATCTGCCACTGAAAGGCTCAAAGCATCTTCTACCACTGGTCGTACTCCACCTCTCGATCAGCCCTCCACTAATCAACTGAATCATCCTTTTGGGCCTCGATTGCCTGCACTACTTGTGGATGTCGTCTAAGTTCCATACCTTCAAGGTAAACAAGGAATGCCTTAGTCTGAGTGGTGTAGAAGATTTCGTTTAAATTTTGTTTAAACTTTTTTTTTAATTCCAAAACACCCAATACACACAAGAACACAACTCATTATGATACATGCATTTTCCTACGGTCTCTACCCTGCAATCAGTGTAGCCTCACTTGGTCATTCGGTAGGTCTAGATTCCTTTCGTCAGATCACAGGGGCCCCTAAAATCCCATGTCTGATCGGGTATTCCCAATCCTATTTCATGCACCAAGATTAACTAACATTGTCTCCCTACTTTCCCATGAAATCCTCATTGTTCCAAACACTGAACTCCATACTATCTCTCAACCATCACCTCTAATACCATTTTGTCACAAGCCTTCTTCACCATGATGAGGGAAGGGACAGGAAACTGCTAGACCCTTCCTTCTTTAATTTAAATGAGAGATAATGACCCCCGAGTCCCGCCTTCAATAGGTCCTGGAGTGGCGATTAGCACTAAGGGTATAAAATCTCACGTAATGTGGAAGGCATTTCCCTTTTTATAGAACAATATATGGAGATAAGATGGTAAACCAAAACAACTCCAAGGACTAAAAGTAAAATTAAAACCAAAAATACATTTCCATATGCATGTTCAATATAAACTGATACAAGTGCAAGAAACTCTAAAAGGAAGTACCAAAAGAAAAAAAATCAACAACGACAACTGTCCCGACGCCCGAGCTAGTAAGGTATGGCACAGTCCTCAAGTGCTCCTAGAAACCTGAAAGCATTTTTATATACGTAGGGTGAGTATACATGTATACTTAGTAGGTAAAACCAAAATCTCTCATGCACAAGTGGGGAGGAATTCTAATTCCCCCTGAGAAAAGAGGTAACCAAAACACCTAGCAAGGAAACTATGCACCCAACCTCACCAAGGCACACTCCCCAAATAATGAAATTTAGGTAACATAATAGTAATAGCACATTGATATTTCGGTAACCCACACTGCCTTCCCACTAGTTATTTAGAACATCCTACGCATCGGACCTCCACCACAGGTTCCACTGAAGTCCCACTACCGCCCCAACAACAACCTTATGGGCCACCACAACCACGTATCCTGCCAGTAGACACCTAGGCCCCCACAACCACGCATCCTTCCCATAGACACCTAGGCCACCAAAACCACACCTAACCATGCTCATAGACACCTGGGACATAAAAACCACTCCCACACCCTAAGACACATGGGCCTCATCCCAAAAACACTTGGGAAATAAACCTTTCCACACACACCTGGGACAACCACCACACCACACCCTGACCAAAGATTCTTGGGCCATAATGAACCTTAGGCCATCGTATCCTAGCTGAACAATCTTGGGATACCTGGGAGAGGGAGAAAAAATGAGCTAATAACCAGCCACTCATAAGAATGTTGGCGAAAACACCCCCCCCCCATGAAATAGGGGTGTTCGACATGAAGTTCTCAACATGGGTGGGGTGAGTATAAGAAACATAAGAACTAAATTGTATAAAAATAGGTAAAAATGCACTCATCCCAACCTAAGGGTTCCAAAACCAATAACTAGCCCGCACGCGACCACTTTTTCTACTACCGCTACATGCACAAGTTCACAACAACCAAAACCTAAGAAAACCCCATTTCTAGAAAAAAATTACTCCTTGTACCCATTCTCATTATCATGTTTAAGTTATTCCATTTAAAACACTCATCCACTAATTATCAACTACCAGGAATAACCACAAGCCAAAATAACAACTGAAGGAAAATGGACAAGCAAGCATTTAAGCATTCACATCAGTTCTCTTGTAAAGTAACAACATCAAAAGTGATTCGTGAGATCCCTCGAAGTATTGGAAACAAACCAAGCCCCAACATACTAGCTCTACATGGCCTCAGATTCACAAACCAACAATTCCTCAACCAGAGGTTCCATCCCCCTCTATGTTACCCCACAAGGCATCAAACAGAGCAACCATACATATCACCATAATAGAGAAAAGAAGTTTTTAGATTTAGCCAACACCATTCATTGAGTTACTTATTTCAATTTAGTTAACTAGGGTGATCACATAGGAGTTCTTATTCATCATTAATCCATTTAATCAACCAAGTTTACATGATTAACCAGTTTCCAGGTTACATCCATTCATTCACCAAATTGTCTAGAAAAATAGATCTTCATTAGTGCAAAAGAAAGGACCACCAATGACCACGTTTTTTAGTGGACATAATCCCATACAATTCACAACATAAAAACAAAGGTATAAAACAACAACATTGTCAACTTTACTATCCCTTCATCCTTTAAAAGTACATTTATTATCTTCTTTAAAGTTATTTTCATCTATGTCTCAAAGGATCATCATCATACCCACCCCGCATGATGCATAGAAAATAGAGACAAAGGAAAAACCCCTACTTGGATGATCAAATATTGAATTTTTCTCCTTGCACCAAGAACTGGGGATGCACGACTTGCTAATGAAGAACTCCAAGGACTCCAAGGCTGACTAGGAAGGGCTCCAGCACAGGTGCACAATTCATATTTTGAATAGGGACTCTAAGTGCACCAAGGTAAAAGAAAGAGACCAAGGAAGAAGAAGATATCGGTGTCATAAAAGGCCCGATCCTAGAGTTACAAGATGTGAAATCTCAAAGTGCTTAAAAATGGATTGTGGTCTGACCATGAAGCTGAGCAGTTTCATACATTAGAATTAATTTGTATTTAATAATTATCCTTGGAGATGGTGAAGATAAAGGTTGTGAGTTAATAAATTTACTTTAAATGGAGAAAAATAACATGTAACAGGGGATAAACTGGAAACATGGGAAAGGTTTTTACACCAAGGAAAAGTCCACATGTTTTGGTAATCTAGGGCCACCACACTCTTTATAGATTTACGATATACTTTACTGGCCTTAAGGCGGTCTTAACCCATTTTAATAGCGGTATTAAAACTTAAAAGAGGCGTTATGAAATGGAAAATATAAATTAAACCCAACACCCTTCAGTCACACTATTTGGGTGTGGCACCGATCAATGAGACCAAACGGTGGCACTGATAGGTGACACCACAGCAACACCCTGCCACCGACACTGATGCCCTTCTGGCTCACCGATGGTGTCTAGGACACCCCAAAAACTAGAATTTGACAAATTAATGGACCAAGAAGGTCTGGGACAGTACATCAAATACCTCTTAAACTATTCTCACCCACTAGAATCTAAGATTAAACCCGAAGAAAAGATAGGGGTACGAACAACCACCTCGTAAGATACCTCTTAAGGACAAACCACCCTATAGTTGTTTGAAAGCCTGAATAAAACCCCAACATCTAGGAACACCTCTATCATCTATCTCCTGAACAACTGCAGAAACACTAATGCTCCTCTCCACCCAAGTAACCACACAAACATAGAAAGGTCACACTATCCAGACTTATAAATTAAGGAGTCCCTTTCTCCATGTCAAGATACTATCTGCTTTGGGTGCCACTAACTCACCCGCACGGGTTAAATCACGTCCACCTTAATGCGTCTTGATTAGGGATCAGTTCCTCCCCTCCCCACAGTCAGGAATTTTTAAACACATTTAGAGAACAATGGAAACAACCCATCTTATATAAAACAAGGTCAAACATTACATTATAGTTAGGCACAAATAAAACACAAGACCAAAGATCAGAAAAACTCTGGGTTTTGGGCATGCATATGTGCCTCCCATTCCCAGGTACTTTCCTTGAGGCCTTCATGCCTCTGCAACACACAATCCAAGGGAATATTATGTCCATGATTAATCTTATCCTTACGATCCTTTCTTCTCACTAGTCTCTCCATGAACGTCTCATCGTCCTCGATATCCAACTCTCCCCATTCGAGGATGAGGGAGTCATTAGGTAGATGCCGATGGAGCTGAGATACATGAAATACATTGTGGATCCTCTCCAACTACAGTGGTAATTGTAGCTAATACGCCACCTCACCAACTCGTCTCAACACCTCAAAGGGTCTAATGGACTTGGGAGAAATCTTACTCTCCTTTCCAAACCTCTGCTATCCACATCAAGGGGAGACCTTCAAGAACATGTGGTACCCAACCTAGAACTACAAGGGTATCCTCCTATGATTGGAATATGACTTCTTCCGGTCCTGATCTATCTTCTTCCTCTCACACACAATTTGAACCTTCTCTGTTGTGCTCTGCACCACCTCTAGGCCCAGAAAACGTGCCTCCCCAACCTCTATCTAGCGCACAGGTGAACGACACGGTCTTACATAAAAGGATTCGAATGTTGTCATGCCAATGGTAGAGTGATAGATATTTTTGTAGGAAAATTATACCAGAGGCAAGTGTCATACCCACAATCCTATGAAGTCTAGAACACATGCATGCAACATATCCTCCAACGTCTGGATGATCCTCTCTATCTACCCATCTGTCTGAGGGTGGAAAGTTGTGCTAAGGGAAAACTAGGTGCCTAAAACATGTTGTAATCCCTTACAGATTCATTATGTAAAGCATGTATCCTGATCCAAAATGATGGTTTTGGGAACTTCGTGCAGCCTCACAATTTCACCCACGTACTTATGTGCTAAGTCATCTACTGCACTTTACTCCTTAATCTCTAAGCAGTGAGCCGATTTCATCAAATGGTCCACCACTACCGAGATGGAATCACAAAATCCCTCATATCTGGGTATTCTTGTAACAAAATCCATTAAGAAGTCATCACACTTCCACTTGGGAATTTCTAATGGATTCAATAGACCATCGGGAACATGGTGTTCAACCTTTACCTACTGACACACGAGGCACTTTCCCACAAACTCCTCCACTGACCACTTCACTCCAGGCCACCAAAACTAACCCATCAAGCCCCAATACATCTTGGAGACTTCTAGGTGTACCTTCGGGGGTGAGTTATGGAACTCACCAAGAACTCTCTCATGCATTACCACCGGGACAAACAGTTTTCCACGAAACAACATAGAATTCTAAACATACTTCAACCATCCTTCTAGAGCATCAACCTGGATAACATGATCATACATCACTTTATCCTCTAAGTCTCCCCACTCAAACACCTCCACCTTCCATACCAAGGAAGACTACATTGTCATCTAAAACAAACAGCCTCTACCATCCTCCACTCTTAGGCCCATATGTAAAGCAACCAACTCCTCTATTGCCTTCCAAGCATTTACTGACTCCCAAACTACATCCTTATGTCACTTACTGATCAAGGCTTCATCCACCACATTCCCCTTTCCTAAGGTGTAGGAGATCTCAAAGTCACATTCCTAAAGAAACTCCATCCACCTATATTGCTGCAAGTTTAGGTCTCATTTGTAGAAGACATACCTCAGGCTCTTTTGATCAGTGAAGGAAAAAAAGAGTTCCTTGATAAGGTAATTCCTCCACAACTTCAGTGCGAACACCACTGCTACAAGATCCAAGTCATGGGTGGTATAGTTACGTTTGTGAGGACGTAACTTTCTAGACCCATAAGAGATAAATCTCTACTACTGCATGAGCACACACCCCAATCCTAGACTAGAAGTATCATAGAACACTTCAAATGTTACCCCTTCCTATGGAAACCTCAGTACTAGGGAACTGAACAACTTTCCCTTCAGATAATTGAAAGCCTCCTGGAACTGCTCACTCCATACGAAAGCCATGTCTTTTCTCGTCAAGGCCCTCAAAGGTGCTGCAACTTGAGAGAAGTCAGGTACGAACCTCCAGTAGTAACCTACCAGTCCCAAGAAACAACGAACCTATGCCAAGTTCTTGGGTTCTACACAATAAAAAACCACTTCGATCTTCGACGGGTCAATCGCTATTCCCTTCTGGGACACCATGTGTCTAAGTAAGTGAATCTCTTGTGTCCAAAACTTGCACTTGGACAACTTCCTGTAGATTTGGTGGTGTCAGAGGACCTCCAAAACTGTCCCCAGATTCTCAGCATGATCCTCCTCTAATATTGAGTAGATTAGGATATTTTCGATAAACATGACCATGAACTGGTCCAGATACTTGCAGAAAATGGAGTTAATGAGCCCCATGAACATAACTAGTGCATTTTTAATGCCGAATGGAATGACCATGAACTCAAAGTGTCCATACCTACACCTAAATGAAGTCTTTGATATATCACCCTCCTTCACCCACAAATGGTGACATCCAGATCGTAGGTTGATCTTAGAGAACCAACTTTCCCCCTTCAACTAGTTAAAAAGGTTTTTGATCCTTGGGAGGGGGTAACCGTTCTTAATCGTCACATGATTCAGTCTTCGGTAGTCTATACACAGTTTAAGACCACCATCTTCCTTCTTTGCAAACAAGATTGGAGCACCCCATAGCAATGAACTTGGTTGGATAAAACCCTTCTTCATTAGTTCATAAACCTAAATCTTCAACTCCTATAACTTAGAAGGTGACATTCGATAAGGAGCCATAGAAATTGGATGGGCACCGGGTGTAAGTCTATCCCGAACTCAACATCACGTCGATGGGGTAGAGTCACAACCTCTTTAGAAAAGACGTCTAGGAACTCAATGAAAATACTCAGAACTAACACTATCTCTGAGCGTGATGACTCCACTGATAGGTTGGCTAACAAGAAAATAAGGGGCTTCACACGCTGGCTGCCCTCTTGGCAATCCATCTTGCTGACAAAAGCCACACACTGGATTCCCTTATCTGAGAACACATCCCTTATCTGGAATAATTATATAACATTGTGTATGTAAAATAGCTAGTATATTTCTAGGATGACATCGTATGGCTGAATTTGCAGTATAAATAGATCCCACTGGACTGATGCGACCCCAATATCAGTCTGCATCCTCAAAAAACATCAAACAAGTTGGTCTAACCTCCAACCAGAGTGATCAACACCAGGGGGCATGGAAAGTCTCTCTATTTATAGACCCAAGGAATGATCTAGACTAGGTTAAAATAAGGAGTGTGAATCTCCTAAATCAAATAAGGCACATGAAAGAGTACTAAACAAACTGATCATACCTCAAACGACCTCTATCCTTGTTGGAACTGCTGCCTCTACAGCATGAAATTGCCCATGCCCAGCTCCTCTGCCTCTTGGCTATCATCTGCCACCCTTACCACACCATGTTAGAGTACCCTGAGGAGAACCCTAAGGTTAACCTCCTCTGGTACTATATTCCCTCAGTGGAGCGGGAGATTGTTGTCCCTACTCCTGCTGCTGAAAAGGTCTAGCCAACAACTGGTGCCGCTGAGGTGGCTGCTGAACCTGACCACCCCCACTGTACTGCACTCTTTTTGGGAATTGATTTTTAAGGTTCCCACATCTACCATAGATAAATCACCTGAGTCTAAGGCTCGTGGAGAAAGGGTTAGGGTTGGGAGATCACAACTGGAACTGTTGTGGTCTGCTCCCCGCTGGCTAAAACCTGGAAGGCCCTAATACTGGAGGCATGTTGCTGAAATTATTCCCATTATACAAACTCAATTGGCTCCCCTCTCATGGAATTCCTCTAAATGTGTTAATCCTTTCTACACCTTAGGAATTTTTTTGAACCTCCAAGTATGTCGGTAGAGTAAATGGAGTAATAACGTACTGAAGGGAAGATCAGAGTGCCTCCTCTAAGTGCCTTACCCACGAATCCTCATCTGGGAAGAGGTCTAGAGTGAAATGGAGGTATTTGAACTTTATTTCGAACTCCCTTAGCATCATACTCCCTTTTTGAAGGGAGATAAACTCTTTCCTCTTTTCAGCCTTCATCGTGGAAGAAAGGTATTCCGACAGGAACTCCTTCTCAAAGTCAGTCCATGAAACCTCATCTTTCTTCTTCTCCTTGAGATAGAGCATCCACCATGTCAGGTGATGCTCCCCATATCTGTCTCATGGACAGAGGAACATAGTACTCTTCCAAATCCTGAATCAAGATGAAATATATCACCATCTCCTCGAGCCAGCTCTTCGTCTTTATATCCAAGACACTGCCCTCTTACTTCCTGTGGGTCTGCCCTTGAAAGGCACAAAGCATCTTTTGCCACTGTTCATCAGCCTCCTCTCGACCAGCCCTCCGTTGATAGAATGAATTAGCCTATTGGGCCTCGATTCCCTGCACTACTCATGGAAGTTGTCCGGGTGCCATAGCTTCAAGGTAAACAAGTAATACCTAAGCCTAATAGTGTAGAAGATCCCATTTAAACTTTATTTATTTATTTTTTAAATTCAAAAACACCCAATACATACAAGAACACAAGTCATTATGATGCATGTACCCTTCCTAGGGTCTCTACCCTCCAATAAGTGTAGCCTCACTTGGTTGTTTGGTAGGTCCATAGTCCTTGCATCAAATCATGGGGGACCCTAAAATCTCGTGTCCTGGTCGGTCTTCCCTGTCATATTTCATGCACCAAGATTTCCTAACATTGTCACCCTACCATCTCATGTAATACTCACTCTAACTAACCCTGAATTCTATCATATCTCTCAACCATCACCTCTGATACCATTCTGTCACGACCCACCTTCACCAAGATGAGGGAAGAGACAAAAAACTGTCAGACCCTTCCTTCATCAAGTTGAATGAGTGATAATAACCCCAAAGTCCTGCCTTCAATATAACATAGAGTGGAAACTAGAACCAAGGTTATAAAATCTCATGTAATATGGAAGGCATTACCCTTTTTATAGAACAATATCGAGAGATAAGATGGAAAACCCAAACAACTCCATGGACTAAAAGTAAAATTAAATCCAAAAATACATTCCAAAATGCATGTTCAATATAAACAGATACAAGTACAAGAAACTCTGAAAGGAAGTACCAAAAGAAAAGAAAATTATCAATGAAAACTATTCCAATGTCTGAGCTAGTAAGGTCTGGCATGGTCCTCAAGTCCTCCTGGAAATCTAAAGGTAGTTTTATATGTGTAGAGTGAGTACACAGGTATACTTAGTAGTTCAAACCAAAATCTCTTGTGCATAAGTGGGGAGGCATTCTAATGCCCTGTGAGAAAAGAGGTAACCAAAATACCTAGCAAAAAAACTATCCACCCAGCCTCACCAAGGCACACTCCCAAAATAACGAAATTCAAGTAAAGTAATAGTAATAGCACATCGATATTTGGGTACCCTGCACCACCTTCCCACTGGTTATTTTGGGCATCCTATACGTCAGACCTCCCCCACAGGTTCCTCTACAGTCCCATTGCTACCCCAACAACAACCTTATGGGCCACCACAACCATGCATCCCACCCATAGACAATTGGACCACCACAACCACACATCCTACCCAGATACATGTAGGCCACCATAACCACACCCGCAGACACACACCTGCTCCACAACAATCACTACCACACCCGAAGACACATGGGACTTATTCCGAAGACACTTGGGAAACAAAATTGCCCACACACACCTGGGCCAACCACCACAACACACCCTTCCTCAAGAGTCTTGGGCCATAATGAACCTTAGGTTGTCACAGCCTTCTCAAATAATCTTGGGCTACCTGGGAGAGGGAGTTGAAATGAGCTAATAACCAGCCACTCATAAGAATGTTGGGAAAAACATCCCCCCCGGGAAATGGGGGTGTTCAACACGAAGTGCTCAACAAGGGTGGGGTGCGTATAAGAAACACGAGAACTAAATTGTATACATACATGTAAACAAGCACTCATCCCATATTAAGGGTTCTAAAACCAATAACAATCCCACATGTGATAACTTTTTCTACTACCGCTCCATGCACAAGTACAAAACAGCCACAACCAGAGCACAACCCATTTCTGGAAAACAATTCCCCCATTATACCCATTCTGTTATCATGTTCAAGTGATTGAATTTAAAATATTAATCCACTATTGGGAAACTAATAGGCATAACCATAATCCAAAACAACAAGTAAAGGAAAATTTTCAAGAAAGCATTTAAGTATTCACACCTGGTTCTCTTGTAAAGTAACAACATCAAAATGGATTCGTGAGATCCCTCAAAGTACTAGAACCAAACCAAGCCCCAACATACTGGATCCACACGGCCTCAGATTTATAAACCAAAAAACCCTCAACTAGAGGTTCCATCCCCCTATACATCACCCCTCAAGGAATCAAATAGAGCAACCATACATATCACCAGAACAGAGCAAAGAAGTTTTTAGATTTAGCCAACACCATTCATTGAGTTCCTTCTTTATATTTAGTTAACTGAGGTGATCACATAGGGTTTATTATTAATCGGGGATCCATTTAATCAACCAAGTTTTTGTGATTAACCATTTTTCATGTTACATCCATTTAATCACCAGATTGTCTACAAAAATAGAGTTTCATTAGCATGCAATAAAGGACCACCAATAGCCATTATTTTCAATGGACATAATCCCATACAATTCACAACATAAAACAAAGGTATAACATAGAAACATTGTCCACTTTCCCATCCATTCATCCTTTAAAAGTACATTTATTTTCTTCATTAAAGTTGGTTTCATCTACGTCTAGAAGGATCATCATTATACTCACCCCATATGATGCTCAGTAAAGAGAGATGAAGGAAAACCCCCTACTTGGATGATCAAGGATCAAAGTTTTCGCCTCGTTCCAAGAACTGGAGATGCGTGACTTGTAGAGGAAGAACTCCAAGGACTCCAAGGATGATAGGGAATGGCTCCAACACAAGCACATGATTCATCTCTAGAAGAGGTAATCTAAGTGCACCAATGGGAAATAAAGATACCAAGGAAGAAGAAGATATCGGTGTGATAAAATGCATGATCCTGGAGTTACGGGATGTGAAATCTCTAAGTGATTAAAAATGGATTGTGTTTTGACCACATGGTTGGGCAGTTTCACATGTTATAATTAATTTGGATTTAATAATTCTCCTAGAAGATGGTGGAGATAATGGAAGTGAGTTAATAGATTTACTATAAATAGAGAAAAATAACATGTAACATGGGCTAAAATGGAAACACTGGAAAGGGTGTGACACTAAAGAAAAGTACACATGTTTTCGTAATCGAGGATCACCCCACTCTTAGGGGATTTAAGATATAATTTACCAGCCTTAATATGATATTAACTCATTTTAAAATAGGTATTAAAACTTAAAATAGGTTTTACAGAAGGGAAACTATAAAGGAAACCTGACACCCCACAGTCGCACCATTTGGGTGTGGTACCGATCAATGAGACCGATCAGTGGAACTAATAGTTGACACCAAAGTGACACCCTTCCACTGACACCGACACCCTTTTGACTCACCGATGGTGTTCGGGACACCCAAAACACCATAATTTGACAAAGTAATGGACCAGGAAGGTCTGGGCCATTACATATAGAAACCTTGATTGTAGTAAATCAAAGGTAATTTATCCTCCTTTTAATGTAGTCATAAGTTAGATGGGTCAGTTGAAGGAAAAATAAAAAATATATATATTTGTTGCTTCTTGTGAAATTAAAGTTCATCCAGAACCTAGCTTGGTTGCAGATCCTACACTTGACATGTAGAATTTTCATGTTGTTATTGCTTCTTGTGAAATGAAAGTCCATTTGGGACCTGGCTTAGTTGAAAACCCCGTACTTAATAGGGATATATTTCATGATGTTTCCAAAATGCTTGATGGTTATAAAGGGGCCAGGGTAGGTGATGTGGATCCTAAAAAATAGTATATGGATTCACCTAATATTGTTCATAATGAGAGATCAAATAATTCAAAAGTAGGAATCTCCAAGTTAGTTAAACCGAAGGCTATATTTTTTCCAATGAGATCTTCTCTTATTCAGCCTATTAAAGATAAGATGAATATGAAGGTGACATAAATAATTTATTTGAGTTTCTTACATCTGGAAGTGGTGAATAGGATGGTCAAAAAAGTGATGGTGCTCCGAAGGTAGAATAAATGAGGGAAGAGTTTGATTTGTGACCTCCTAACGATGGTGGTGGACCATAGATTCAGGTCCAAACATGGAGGAGAGGATGACATCCCCATTGTAGTGGTGGAAGTCTTTCTCACCATAATATGAGTACTCGATCTTGAGATACTTAATGTTTTTTGGTTTTTACTTTTGATTTTGTGTCTGTGGATGTTTCTGTCATGTATGTTCCTCTTGTGTATCTCTCCTTTATTTTTATTAATAAAGGGGTCACTAAGCCACACCTTATATAAAAAAATATAAATATATATAATGATATAAATATATTTATAATTATAAATAAGTAATTATAAATATATTTACAAATATATTTATTTACAAATATATTTATTAATTTATATTTACTATATTTATAAAATTATATATTTATATTTATAAATAAATAATTATATATTTAAATAATTATAAAATTATAATGAATATATCTAATATATTAATAGTTATATTTATATATATATATTAAATATATATAATTATATAAATACTTATAATGATATAAATATATATCTATAATTATATTTATAAATATATATTTACAATTATTTTAATGTATTTATAATTATATAAATTTATATTTATTTATAATTATATACATTTAAATTATTTAATTATATTAATTATATTGTTAAAATTAATTACATAGGACTTTATCAGTGCTAAACAAGAGTTGAAAAAAGATATCTTTAGCAATGATAAAACTTTAGCGCTGATAAAGATGGCTTTTATGAGTGCTTGTTTAATGATGATAAATATGTATATTTATAAATGCTAAAAAAGTGATGATAAAGAGATCTTTTATCAATGCTTATTATTTTAGCACTAATAAAACCCATATTTATTAGCATATTTTTGGAAGCATTGATAAAACCCTACCTGATCTTTAAAAAAAACCCTAATCGAACTGATTTCCATTACCATGTTCAAGCTCTCGTGGAAGTCCAATCATTTCATCGCTCCCCCTCAACATTCTCTCATACAAATCAACTCTATAAAATCCTAAGGTATGTTATCATTTCACTCCTCTCATTTTCAACAATTTCTTTATACTATCCTTGACCGGTGTAGGTCACATCCTTTGATTTCAAGACTAATCAATCAATTTTAGGGTATCTACTCCTTATCCTTCATTTTATCCTCCATCCATGTTCTTCTTTCTCCTCCCTCACTACTCCGTGATATTTTCCAAACTATAGTTGGTTTTGGGTTCTAAATATTTAGTATCTCAATTTATAGGGTATCTAGGTTCTATTTAAGACCATCGTATCGTCATTTTTTATGGACTCTCTTCATCTTTGTGTGTTCCTTATAAGCAATTCCATGTTTCCCCTTTTTCATAATGTAACCTGGATGCTTGAATTTTTTGTCACATCTTTCCTTAAGAATTATATTTATTTTGTGAGTAATAGTTAGTGATATATAGAAACTTAAAAGGATACATTTTTTGCTTAAAAGGTATATTTTCATGGTTTACAATTAAATGAAATTTAAATTTAGTGGTATGTTTTTTATATATATGATTAAATGACTAAAGAGTTTCCTTTAGTGATTTTGAATATTTGAAATGGGTTTAGTCTGCTATGTGATTTAGTACAATGTTTTTTAAGGTTGACTTGTGATTTAATTTTGGATTTTGGTTATATAAAAATCCTATAGATTTTATTTGATGGGTTTCCCTCTCTAGTTATCTATAATTTATGTCTTTTACCATTCATGCACTTTTTATGATCCTTCATAACAGTTTTAATTAAACGAAACATCATATGATTTTAAATTTATTTTAGAAATAGAATTCAATTTTAAAAAGGTGTCAAATAAAAGGGGATTTTAAATGTTTATTCCTAATAAATGTTCCAAAGGCTTGTTTGGTAATTTAAAAAGAGATTTAGTAATTATATAATTTTTAAAATGTTTTCTAACATAGAATTATCAAAAATTTATATTTATATTTACTATAGAGTCCCATTTGGAACCTTTATTAAATAAATCATATTTTATTAAACCATTTTAGTGTTTTAGTATTTATAAATGTGATAATAATGGGATAAATTGGTATCTATAAAAGTGATTTTGGATACATGAGGTTTTAAATAAAATAAATTGAAAATTATTTCTTTATTGATGCTTTATGATATTAAAAAAAGGTTATTATATGCTCTGAATTCATTGGATGATTTTCATTCAAATTTTTAACATGAAATATTCCAATTTAAATATCATTGAACAATATAATAACCTTTATTTAAATTTTATCTATAGGTATAAATTAACTTTTGAGGGTTTGATACTTCATTTTATAGTTTTTTGTGTATAATTTATAATTTTATTTAATGTAATTAGTTTTAATGGGTTTGTTACAGGTAATTAGTAGAGATTTTATGGGTTCTATCTACTTTTATTCGTTTCATTGTATTTTTTTACTTTTATTTAAAGTATCTTTAACTAGATAAAAGCTTGTATCATTTCAAAAAAAATTGGAATTGATTTGATTTGATTTCATTTAATTTGGTCTTTAGACATGTACAGATTAAAAGTATGCATTTTGAATAAATATTTTTAGTTTTAAAAAATAGGTATTGGAATGAAAACTCAATTTTTCATTTCATTTCTAATAACATCAAATGTTTTAATTCCAGTAATTCGATAAGATCCTTTATATTTTTTTTCTAAAAAATGTGAGGTATTTAGTTTGAATGAGTTTGAATTTTTATGGATCATGGTTTTCTTTAGGGATGTGTTTTAGAACAGAGGATTTATAATTAGGAAATACATCTTGAAAAATATGAGGAAAAGGGTTTTGGGTAAACTCTAAAGTGTTCTTTATGTATGTGAATTACTTTAAGAATGTTGAATTCATAATTATTCTGTTAATATGTTTTGAACCTATTATAATTGAAATGTTTAATTGGCTCTCATTTTCTTTATTTTAAATGTTTATACATGTTTGATTAATATATATTTATATTTTTCATGTATATATCTAAATTTTATGATTTCATATATAGTGATTTTGAAAACTATTACTTATTTGTATAAAGTATACATAAATTATTTATTAAATGATTATTATTATACAATGAAATGTTTTAAACAAAGAGTTGAAGTTGGTTGTTACTTGAGTTAAATTATAAATTGGATTTTAAAGTGAGACAAAGTAATAATTACTGAATAAAGTATCATTTTCATATATTAAATTGATTATTATTTTCATATATACATAAATTTTTATCTAATAGGATATTTGAATGAGTTGTGAAGTGTTTATAAATTAAAATTATGGATGCATTTCTTGTTTTGGAATTTTTATTTGGAATAATAAGGTTTTAAATATTTTGAAGGTGAAAATTTATTTGTTTATTTAGATTCAAAGGTTTTCTTGGAAATAAATGAGTTTCCTTATATTTTAAGAAATAAATGTCATTTTTATTGACCCATTTTAGTTGTAATGTCATGTTTGGGTGAGAATATATTTCGGGTGGAATGTATAAGATTAGGGTGAAAGAAGGCCTTGGAGCGGCAGCGGACCCTCTCTCTCGAGCGTTAGGGTTTCAACCAGGGTTTCTCTCCCTTCCCTCCTTCGGCCTCGGTCGGCTCGGCTTCCGTGTCCCCTCATCGGTGATCCTTGGTGGATCGGTTGTTGTCATAGCCTCATATCGGCGGGATAAGGCTTCGGGAGGCACCTTGATGGCAGATTTGGGATTGGTGGCTGCGGGTGACGGATTTGGTCTTAAGTGTCTCAAGGTCGGTTCCAGTATGGCTTAGAGGGGGGAGGGGCTTTGATGGTTACGTTTTTCCAGGTTTTTTGAAATTTTCTTTGTGTGACGATTTTTTGTAGTTCTTGCATTGGTTTCATTTTCAGTGTATCCTTCTGCATCGTCGGTTCCTCTTTCTTTCCATGGATTTTCATTGAATAATCCATTGAGGGTTCTTCTCTGGTAGTGATTTGTCCAGATTCAGCCCAGAGAGGTGTCGTTGGCTCTAATCTGCTCAGATTCCTTCAATGGAGACTTTCCATCGAGGTGATGTTGGTTCTCCCAGTCCTAGGTGACGAAGACCCAACTTCATTCTCCTTGGACCGTCTTCTTCATCGGGTTTCTGCAGATGTGGATGGAGGAGATCGTGGTTGTGGTGGGGTGATGCCCGATTTGGCTATGGCGCTTGGGCGGTGTGCTTTGATGGCTTGCTTGTTTGAACTCGTGAAGGCTCTGTTTTTGGATTAGAAGGATGTTGTTTTTCTTTTGGATTCGTTGATAGTGGATGGTTTGCATCTGATTTTCAAGGTAGCGGATGGTTCACTTTGGTTTTGAAGACAGAGGAGGAAGTTTGTGCAGTGTGAGTGTGGTTTGCTCATTGTTTCCTTCGACGGAGACGGTGAAGATGAAGATCGATGGTGATCCATTTGATGAGGATCATTGGTGATCCATTTGATGAGGATAAGTCAGAAACCACGTGGTGTTTGTTTTGAGGTTGTTCGTGGCTCGAGGCGGTGCAGATATCGAGAGGACTCGTGCTTCGAGGCTATCGGTTCGTGGATCAAGGTGCACGGTTGATTTGTTTTTGAAGGTTTGAATTTTGAAATTGAGATGAGGTGGATTTTGAATGTGGGATGATTTGGATCTATGTATGTTTACCACTTTCCAAAAAGTGGATTTTATAAAATACCAAAAAAAAGTTTGCTGGAATGATGAGTAGATATTTTTAAAACAATAATTTTATGATATTATAATTTTAAAATCCTTTTATTTTGGGTTAATATAATTGGGTTGATATTTTTTTGGTTATATTAAAATGGTTTTGGTTATTATTTCATTCATTATGAAAGTGTTTAGTTTTGGTAATGATTTATATTAGGTATGATGAAGCTTTGAGTTAGAATTGTTTTTGGATTATTGAATTTAATATAGAATTACTTATATTAAATTAGTTACATGATGTTTGAGGGGTATAAACTAGTTCAAGTGTCATATGGATTTAAAACTGATAAATCAGGTTTGGACCATGTTTCATATGCTTAAATGGGAATATTGAATATGGTTTTGATTGATTTTTCTTATTAATTTTGAAAATAACATATTTATTTGTTGAATTGACATAAAATTTAAGACATTTTATAAATAAAAAAGTAATAAAATGAGTAAAATTAATTAAATCGTGTTTCTAGAAGCTAACTCACACATCTAATAGGTGGGTTTTAGTTTGTAAAGTGTCTCAATAAAGTTTAAACTAAGAATTATGAAATATAGGCATCAACTAAGTATTTACAGTAGATGCATCGTCTGGTGGAAAAAATGCATAGTTAGTCTAAATTATTTATTTTGATTAATCCATGTACACAATATTATTATTATTTTGATCTATTGTGTATTTTTAAGAATGTATTGAGTGTCACCCATAAACAGTTCCAATTTATTAAACATTTATCTCAGACACATAAAGGATTAGAAGATAGTGGAATAATTTTATAAAGTTTATTATAATATCCCCTAACCATACATGTGGTATAGATTTTATTAAGAATGACTATACTCTTTTGGATATAACCATGAAGGTTTTGACTACTAGATATGGGAGATATCTTATAGTGATTTGTGTCATTGTTAGAGGTGGAATCAGAATGTTTTGGATCTCAATGATATGAAATCCATGTTAACTGATTTTTTTTTTTGGAATTTTTATTAATAGATAGTATTTTTAGTGTTTTTAAGGAAATTTAATTGAGGTTTTGGATATTGTAGGATACGTTAAATATACCTAAAATTGATAAATCTGCTATTTTGGAAATTTGGTTTCATTAGTGGGTTATAGTACAAAAATATTTTTTGGTATTCCTATAATACATGGTGTAGAATAATCTAAAAAAATAGAGTGTAACATGGAATCCAACTTCACTTATATCATCAATAATAGTTTTATCCATTTGTTTCATGAAATTCCATGCTCCTTTACCCTGTGCCAAAATCTGGTGATTACATGACCTTGTATGTTCTGAGGAAATATATTTTTACAAAAATTTAGAAATCCAAGTCTCAATAAAATGAAAAGAAAGAACAATAATTTCCAAGGGAAGTATATCATCCAATAATAAATAAATTTTGTTTACCAACATATTTATTACCACCTTTTGGTCCCACAAAACATCAAATCAAGAACCTAGACCAACAGCCTCATGTTTACCCTGAGTTGTTTCCTTTCATGTCACCCTTGTGTAAAATGATAACTTTTCATGAATCAAAACTGATAACATTCAAATTTTAGGTTCCCCTTATTATAATTTTCTATAACTTTCACCTTTGATTATGAATATCTTATGTGTATTTATTTATTTATTGTATAAAATGAATATTTTATGAACTTTATAGGATTAATATGAATCGAAAATGGATTCACTCTAATTGTATGATAAATGTGTATGGATATAGGGTTAAAGAGTTCATAAAGTTTTCAATAGATCATGCATACAACCCTTCTCAAATCCTTTGTTTGTGCTTACATTGTTGTTATTCAAGGAAAATTAGTCTAGAAGAGTTGGGAGAACATTTGATTTATCATGGATTAGATCAAAGATATAAATGTTGGAATAAACATGGGGAAAAACTAAAAATACAAATCTATTGAGATGGTACTTCAGTTTATGGATCATTTGATATGAATACTAGTGTAAATGATAATGGAGATCATACAGAAGAAATGAAAATGGAAATTGAATATGAACTTCATGATTACCCAAAGTTACTTGAGAAGTTAAATAGCTATTCTAGGAGACCATTATATACTGACTGTACTAAATACACAACATTGTTAGATGTATTGAAGTTATATAATTTGAAATTCTGTAGTTAATGGAGTGACACTAACTTTACATAACTATATGGTCTCTTGAATGATATGATACCAGAATAAAATGAACTTCCTTATCGAATATATGATGTTAAACAAATGCTACATTCAATGGGAGTGATCTCTAAAAAAACATATGCTTGTCCGAATGATTTCATATTATTTCACAAGGACCGTAAATCACTCATAAAATTCCTTAGGTGTGGAGTTAATCGATACAAGAAAGATTAATCAAGTCCTTTGAAAGTTTTATGGTATTTTTCTGTCATTCCACAGTTTAGTTGAATATATGGATGTCCGGAAACTGCGAGACAATTGACATGGAATACAGATATAAGAATTAAATATGGAAAACTACATCATCTAGTAGAATCTCCTCAGTATAATAAAATTGATTATGAGTATCATAAATTTGGAAATGAGCAAAAAACCTCCATATTGCATTATCTACAGATATAATAAATCCTTTTGGTTTACAAATTATTACTCACAATATATAACTAGCTATATTGATAAATTATAATTTTTTGTTGTGGTTATACATGAATCATAAATACATTATGTTGTCTCTTCTAATATCTAGACCAAAACAACATAGTAATGATATTGATGTCTATTTGGATCCATTGATCGAAGATATGAAATTAATATGAGATATAGGTGTTATAATGTATGATTCTCATAGAAGTAAAGAATCCACATTGAGGTCCATGTTATATGGGATGATAAATGACTTTCCTTCTTGTGGAAATTTTTCAGGATATAACATTAAAGGAATTTTGGGGTGTCCCATTTGTAAAGAGTGAACACAATCAGTTTGATTGAAACATTCTTCAGAGACTATGTTTTTAGGACATCAATTTTTTTACCTCGATGATATAAATATCAATCTTGGGCAACAATATTTGATTGGAATACCAAACAAGGTACAACACAATCTTCACTAACATGTGATAAACTATTCAATAAAGTAAAAGATATTGACATTATTTTTGGTAAACCATTTTTGAAAAACCTTATGAAATCATGTTGGAAAACGCAATCAATTTTATTTGAATTATTATACTAGAATTATTTGTACGTCATACATTTTCTTGATTTCATGCTTATTGAAAAAAACGCATTTGATAGTGTTATTTTCATGTTACTAAATATTCTTAGCAAAATAAAACATGGAATCAAAGCTATATTGGACATGATTTAAATGGGGATAAGGGAAGAGATGGCACTAGTGAAGGGTAAAATTCAGACTTCTCTTCCTCTAGTAGATTACACTCTATCCAGACAAGAAAAATTGAACTTTTACATTTTCCTTAATGGTGTAAAAGTTCCAGAGGAGTATTCATAAAATATCAAGAATGTCATATCAATAAATAACTTTTAAGTTATATGGAATAAAATCACATGACTTCCATGTTTTGATGAAAGATTTGATGTCTTCTCTTTATGTTGCATTCTACCTAAAATTGTATGACAGACATTAACCAATCTCTTCTTATTTTTCAAAGCCATATACAGTAAAGTTATATATCCTATGAATTTTTAAATCATGAATAAGGTTGTTAGAGTTATATTATGTGAATTAAAGATGTTTTTTCCACCATAATTCTTTGGTATAATGATCCATCTGATGGTTCACATGGTTAGAGAACTATATGGTCTTGTTTATTAAAGATGGATGTACCCCATTGAATGGTACACAAAAAATTGAAAGGATAAGTCATGAATTGAATTCATACAGAAGGTTGTATTGTAGAATGATATATTGTTGAATAAGATATTGAATTATGTACTGATTACCTATCGGATTTTGATAGAATTGGTCACCCAAAGTCTAGTCACAGTGGATGCCTTATATGTGAAGGGATTTATGGAAGAGATGTTGTTCTAATTACCATCACAGAGTGTAAGAAATCTCACCATTAAATTTTACATAATAGTGAAGATATTGGTCCATACATTGAATACCACAAAACAATTATTAGAAATTTGAATCTATCAAGGGATTAAAGATAGATATAAAATACACATAATCAATAGTTTATAGGATGGTTCTGAGATCATAATTATAAGAAGTTATCTGAAAATTTGAATTCACTTGTTGAATGGCCTTGATGGCCAGCTAGGGGACTAAATGAAAATGTTATATCTTATACTGGTTTATTTATTAATGGTTATATGTTTTATACAAAATAACACAATAATTGTAGTATGATGTGAAACAATGGATTTATTATTATGGAAAGAGAGATTAATATATCTATTTTTAAGGATAGAAATCTAATTTATGAAAATATTTCATATTTAGATATCATCGAATAGATATACGAGTTGGATTATAAAGCATTTCAAGTTTCGATTTTCAATTGAAAATGCATTGAAAATGGATTTCTAGTTAAATTTGATTAAATGGGCTCCGTGAAAATGAATTTTAGTATGGAAGGGAAAAGGAAAAGTTGTTAATAATGGAATAAAAAGAAATGCAGGAATTTTATGTCTTGGATCCAACAAACAATAATTGGTCAATTGTCCTGCTAGAAACTAAAATAACTGTAGGATCAAATGAAAATTCAATCTAGGACGAACCTTTAATTGGGAGATCACAATCATTTAATGGTTTTTCCAATGTAGATAATGCCTTGTACTTTATAGGGGACCATAGATAGGGGATTTGGATTCTTGATAGATGATCTAAATCCCTTTAACCTTTAAAAAAGAGAGAGTTCAATGAGAAGGTTAAAGTTTTCTTAAATATATTATGATTTTAATCATAATATAACACTTTATCTACTGTATTAATATAATCTAGATTAAGTTTTGACTACTCATGCAGACAATGAATTTTGTATGTAATGAAATTACCAATCTTAGGGAAGAACATGAAGTTGATACTAAAACTGTAGAATTATTAGCGGATCAACAACATATTGATGAAAAAAATACAAATGATGTAGAATAATTGTGTTGACTAAAATTATCAAGGCAATAAGTAAGGGAATAAAATTTGAGGTTGGATAAAATCAACGCGGATAACTTGTTTACCCCCAATAAGTCAATGTTTCTTAGTTACCTTTAGGTTACTGTGAGAATGAATGTGCCAATTAGTAAAAATTCATAGCCCTATGTCCAACCTATAATGAAGGAAACCCCTTAGGAAGATATTAAGGTAATGTTACAATATATTTTGTCTATTTTACTAAAAATTTATATAATGAAATGATGATTTAATTTTCATTATCCCATGTTGAGTTTGTTTATTTTAGATGATTTCAATAAGAAATATATATAATGTCAGCTGAAAAATCCCAAAGAGGCTTTCTAGAATCTTCTTAACAATTTTCATATTAAGGATGTTGTGGGGAAAGTAATGCCCAACCCCCAAGTTACTTATACACACATTATAAATCTGGAAAAATGGAATGATTTCATCAGTTTTTATGATGAGAAATCATTTCAAGTGCATTATATTCGATAATATAATATTTTATATTATTTATTTTATCCAATTTGATTTAAAAATAATAATTTATGAAACAAAAAATTAGTACAGAAAATAATAAACATGCATCAAAACAAATTTACCTCTATCTCAAAGTAAGGATGTGGTATACTTCACTAGAGAAGAAAATAGTATGTATTTTAAATCAATAATAAAAGATTTATGTGATATGAAACAACATATGTTCTTTTTTTATATGCAAATTGATGAATCAAAATCTGAATTCCCATATATCCCACGTCATATGATATGGAAGGAGGCTCGCGTAAATAAAAAGGGTAAACTAGTTGATGAAAACATTAAAGAAGTATGGAAAAAATGTGTAAGTATGACATAATTGTAATTTGTTATGATTTATAATAGTATTACTGTAACATCCCTAGATTTTAAAATGAAAGAATATGTTCTATAGTGTACAATATATGCAACGTCTAGGTTAAACGAACAACGAAATCTTATTATTTAAATATGATCATTATAGTTTAACCATTAAATAAGAGGAAATTAACCATATTAATGAAATTATGAAATATATAATGGTCATACTCATTAATAATTTCTTAATTAATTATTTTTAAATAATTACAATATTTTTAGTAAATTTATTCTATTATATTTTTTGTAAATCCATTTTATTCATCAAAAACATATTTTCCTCAAAAAATGTTTTTTATTTGTTTTCATGTAAAAATAATATAATTAATTTCAAGAAATTTTAGAAAAAAATATTTTATCAAATAAAATTTATTTTTGAAATCATCATATCAAAATTTTCCGATGTTGAAATTTTGATAATTTTCTAAAAATAATGATTTTTCAATGAATAGTGAAAAATGCTAATTTTATCAAAAAAATTATTCTAATTATAAGTTAAACTATGTTTTGGATTAATTTTAAATTTTAAATTAGTTAATTTTTATTTTATTTAATTCCATTATGTTTTTTTAATGGGTTTTACACTTGAATTTATTATAGAAAGATCTTATATTTAAAATATGCATTTTTTTTAAAAAATCATTTTTCAATGTATTTTGTCAGTTTAATTTTAAATTAAATTATACCAATTTTGTGTTATAAATTTTTAAAAACGGATTCCATATTTTTAATCATAAGTCTCAAATTTAGTAAATAGGTCCCTTTTATTTTTGGAAAATATAAATAGTAAACTTAGTAATTTTTATTATCACGATTAAGAATAAATCAGGCAATTTAGGGTAAAAATAGTATGATTAGAATTAGAAAATTACCATAAAACTTGTACCAATTTAATTTTATGAGTAATTTTAGAAAAAAATCATTCATGGGTCAAATTTATGTCCACTTGGAGTCACTTGGTTAACATTAAGTCCCTTATAGTATTTTATTTTAAGAAAAGTCAAACTTGTCATACTATTGTTTTTAATGAGTATAAAATTTTTAATATATGGTCATCTAGAAGCTATGTTTTTCTATAAATATTCATTTTAAATATAAAATATTTATCTTTGTTTGGGTAATTTATTTTAAATTTTTATGGAAGAAATAATTACTTTAAAGGCATGCATAATGATGATGCAATAATTATTAAATTAATATAAAAAATCAAATAAATAATATTAAAAATATTATAATAGATATAATTTGATATATTCAAAGTGATACATTAATTCTATAAATAACTATGAAATTTATAGGATGTAATAAATTATTTTATTTGAATTTGAATCTTTTTTTTGATGTTTTTAAAGTCATTGTAATGAATAATATTAAATTTGACAATAATAATATTTCATGAATATAATATTTTATTAAATTATTAAAAAATCATAAAAATAATAAATAAGGACATATGGGATAATATATGGTTGAAAATCTCATCAACTATGCATTTAAGGGATATTTCGAATTATTTGGATCTAGAATAGTCTTATTATATTTTAATATTTTGAGAAATTCCTAAAGTGTCCCTCACCTCAATTATAAAAGGGCACCCCTTACTTCACTTAATTTCACCAAATTGATCCTTATATCTCAACCATCCTATACCAAATTCTCTTATACATTTCCCTAGAAAAATTTTAGAGGTTTTGGTCTCACTAAAAGACTAATTCCAAGTTTTTTAAGGGATCCTTCAAGGAGGTAATATTCAAGAGGTAATTTTCTTAAAACACCTCTCTTAATTTATTTTCTTCTTCTACCTTCTCTTCACATCATTAATACAACAAGAAATAATAAATACATTATCATTTATATAATGGAATAACTTATTTCTAATGTAATATTTTCTTTCCACCCATTTTCTCATATCCTTTTATTCAATGAAACAAAATCATTGTTCAAATTATGGAGATTAACCGTCTTTGTGGATAACGAGTTGTTTTTTTTTCATTAACACCTTCAAGGATGAACATAAACCTATTATTATGGTCAAATAAGATTATAATAAGTATATTATAACTTATTTCATATTCTAGAACTAATATATATACATGATATTAAATAAAATGAAACCAATTTGTGTTGGTCAGAAACACCACCAAAATAAACTAAATAATTATCATTAACATTTTATCAAATGAATCATCCTCATGATAGAAGGAAAAATGGTATATGAGACCATTTAAAATTCTATAAGTGAAATAATACCATATAATTTCACTTCTAGAGTACTTATTCCCATTTTAAAAGAACTTCCACAAATATACAAAAGTTAACCAACCATGAAACCATGAAGCGAATGCTCCCAAAACGGTGAAATTGTTCTTTATAACTCATCAAAATGACTATAAATGAACATAATAAATAAATAAATGTGAAATAGATTCTGAATTATGTAATTAATGAAACTAATTTTATTATACAGTATATTAAGTGCAAGTTAATAACGCATTCAAACAACAGGTAAGGGACTCTTCAACTAAAAAAACTTATTTTAAATGTTTTAAATATTTATTTTCTAAATTTTCCACATTCATGTAAATGTTTATAAAATTATTTTTATGAATGTATTTATATGAAAATGAATATTTAAAAAAGTTAATTTTATAATCTCTCAATTTTTTTCAAAAATGGATATTTTTTAGGTTTTATATAAGGTTCTTTCTTTTAAAATCATAATTTAGAGATTCTTTTTACAAAAGTCAAAAGGAATGTTTTTTTAACTTATATATTGTAGGTATATTTTCCTTATTTAATTATTCCTTAATGTTTTGAAGCTTCCTTTACATGATTACATGGTTATTTTTAAATAAAATGTTTTTCTTTTTAAGTGCACAATATTCTTTTACAATAATTGATTTTTCTCAATGAATATTTTTATGATGCAAGTATTCATGTTTTATGATTATGTTATGGTTCCTGAGAATTGTTTTTGATAAAGGGTGGTTTTGTTATAAACACAAGAAAGGTGTGTCCATGATATCCCTCCAATGCATTGGGTATGTTGGAATTCACCCATATGATTATTCCAAATGTAACTACAATGGTAACTCTATGTATAACCATGAGAGTTATGTTAAGTATAACAGTGAGAGTTATTTTATGTTATACATGAGGGTTACCTCATAATAAAGTATGAAAATGACGCCCCAAGTTACTTATTTGATTTATTTTATTATTTTTATGTATCTATATGAATTTAATTTTTTATAAGGTAAGTTATTGGGTTTATGTTCAAAGGAAAGTATATGTTACTCTTCAAGGGTTAAGATTATAAATCTGTGAAAAAGTTTTTATGAGTATTTCATGTTTTTAAAGAAACCTTTATGAGTTTTATTTTTTCCTTTGAGACTTCTTATTAAGTTTTTTATGAAAATATTTGGGAATAAAAGGTTATTCCATGGGTAAGAACATGTTTATTTTGATCCCAAAGTTTTTTTAAAAAAGGAAAATTTTTGTATGTTTTCATAGACTAACGGTTTATTTCATTATTTTATGTACCTTACTAAGATTTTTGTGTTAATCCTAAGTTTTAAAATGATTTTCACAGGGTTTAAGGATGGGTAAAATAAAATAATAATCCAAGATGAATGTTGTGAATATTTTTCATGAAAATAAATCATGTTTTTTATTAAAAACTTCTGTTTTATGGGAAAATTGGATACTCTGTAGAAGTTTTAAATTGTAATGTATGGATTTACTATGTAATATTTTTTCCTAATTTTCTAAAACTATAAACCTGAAAATATCCTCAGATGTAATAGAATAATTTATTTACTTAAAACTCAATATTATGTAATGTTTATAGTCGTGTATTTATAGTTGGTATCAGAGGAAGGGTTTAGACAACTTTAGAGATTAGGACTTTTGGTTAAACTTAGGTTAAGTTTTTATGTATATTATTTTAGTAAAATCCTAGTTCGATAACATTTTCAAATTAATGAACATCAGTTATAAATTAAAGTAGTAGGATCTCAAAGAACATTTATGGCTCTTCCTGATTACTTTCTTGCAATAATAATTACAAAGTCATTTCTTTATGATTATGAAACTTTTTATAACACACAAATCTTATAAAAACAATTGTATAAAATATCAAACACCTCCTCTATACCTCGATACCACCATGGTTCATGGGTTTTTTTTAATAAAATATTAATTTCTTAATTTTATCATCATTTCCAAAAAGGTAAATATCATTAAGGAATTTTCAAATATTTTACCCTATCACGAGACTTTGAATCATATTATGATTTTAATACAGCTACCAATGAAGGATACCCACATGTAGACTATTTATATTTGGTTTTAACTTATATTCTTACATGTCATAATTAAAGTATTTTTAAGGGAACCTTGATTGAAATTCTCCAAACAAACTCGGTCTGAATGTTTTATAAAAATCAAGTTTTATCAAATGTTTTGAGTTTATATATCATACAAAAAGATTTTCAAAACTATTTCTCTACAAACATACATATAACCCAAGTTTTACAAGGTGTATTTGGACAAAGTTAGGGAATTTGAAGAAGCTCTCAAGTATTTCTTCAATGCATGTACATTCTATCTATGTAAACAAAATGGAAACGAAATTGAGTGGAAAAAATTATCAAGGTAAAACATTATTTCATATTGGAATAGTTTCATTTAAATCATGGGAAATTAAATGTCAAATTTCAATATATAAAAGACTTTGTGATTTAATAAGTTGACGTAACAATGGTTTCGGATGAAAAATGAAAATTATAAGATACTTTTTGAGTAAGTATGTTTCCTTATGATCTTAGTCTAGTTCATAAAGGAATTACTCAACTATAATAATATTATTTTGAACATAAAAATTTATTCATTTACTTTTCTAACAGATAAATCAATGGCCTTTTAACCTATCATATATTTATAATTTTGTACTAGTAAACTTTCTTATGAACATGTTATTTGTCACTCTCCATAAGTATTTGGGAGTTAGATTTATCATTCATATCCATGTTTTCACTTCTCACTTATGATATCCTACATCATAAACTAGTATGTGTTATCTCAGGCAACCTTTGTATTTCCCTTACTCTCTTTTCAAAAGGATGTTTTATTAATACTTTTTATAATGTGAGATTTCAACAAAGGTATTTTGAAATGTCAAGCCTCTAATTTTTTATCTCAAGTTCAACTTACAAGGAAGAAATTTATTAAGGGGGGAGAATGTAACATTCTAAGTTTTTAAAAAGAAATATTATGTTTGATATCATACAAGATATGCCACATCAAGCATAAATGAACAACATAATCTTATTTTTTAAATATGACCATTATAACTTAACCATTAAATTGGTGGAATGAACAGTATTAATAAAATTATGAAATACATAATACTCATACTCATTGATAATACATTAATTAATTCTTTATAAATAAGTACTATATTTTTAGTAAATTCATTCTATTAGATATTTAGTAAATTCATTTTATTCATCAAAAACATATTTTCTTCAAAAAATAACTTTTATTGGTTTTTATGTACAAATAATATAATTAATTTTTTAAAATTTTAGAAAATTTATTTAATAAAACAAACTTAATTTTTTAAATCATCATATCAAAATTTTCCGGTGGTGAAATTTTGATAATTTTCAGAAAAATGAATGGTAAAAAATTGGTTTTATTGATAATTGTATTTTATTTACAAGGTAAAATTATGATTTGGATTAGTTTTAAATTTAAAATTATTTAATTTTGATTTAATTTAATCCCATTATGGTTTATATAATGGGTTTTATACTTTAATTTATTATATAAATATTTTATATTAAAAAAAGAGACATTTTTTCAAAAAAATGTTTTTTGGTGCATTTTTTGGGTTTAATTTTAAATTGAATTCTGCCACTTTTGTGTTATGATTTTTAAAAAATGGATTCCATATTTATAATAATAAGGTACAAATTTAGTAAATATGACCTTATTGTTTTTGGACAATATAAATAGTAATGTTAGTAATTTTATTACCATAGTTAAGGGTAAATCGGATAATTTAGGGTAAAAATAATATGATATGAATTAAAAAATTACCCTAACACTTGTCTCAATTTTATTGGATGACTAATTTTCAGCCAAAATCATTAATTATTCTAATTTATATCCTATTGTATCACTTATTTTTCATTAATTCCCTTATAGTATTTTATTTTAAGAAAAGTCAAACTTATCACACTATTGTTTTTAAGAAGTTTAACATTTTTAATATATGGTCATACATAAGCCATGTTCAACTATAAATAGTATTTTTAAATATAAAATATTTACCTTCTTAATGTTAATTTATTTATTATTTTTTACCTTAAAGGCATGCACAATGATGATGTAGTAATTATTAAATTAATAAAAAAATCGAATAAATGTTATTAAAAATATTAAAATAAATATAATTTGATATATTCAAGGTGATCTATGAACTATGTAAATAAATATAACATTTCTAGGATATGATAAAATATTGGGTTCAAATTTGACTCATTTTTTGATGTTTTTAAATTCATAGTAATGAATAGTATTAAATTTGAGAATAATGATATTTTATGAATATAATATTTTATTAAATTATAAAAAAAACATAAAAGTATTAAATAAGGCCATAGGGGATAAGATATGGTATAAAATTTCATCCTTTATTCATTTAAGTGATATTTGGAATTATTTATCTCTAAAATTATCTTATTATAATTTAATATTTTGAGAAATTCCTAAAGTGCCCCTCACCTCAATTATGAAAGTGCTTCCCTTACTTCACTTAATTTTAAAACCTTGACCCTTTTATCATGACCATACTCTAAAAAAATATCTTCTCTACTTCCCTAGGAACATTCTATAGGTTTTGGTCTCACCAAAATACCAATTCCAAGTTCCTTAAGGGACCATTCAAAGATGTGATATTCAAGAGGTAACTTTCTTAAACCACTTCTCTTAATTTATTTTCTTCTTCTACCTTCTCTTCACCTCATTCATCCATAAAGGAATATTAAATATAGTATCATTTATATACTATATTTTTATATTTATAATGGAATATCTTCTATCCATCCATTTTCTCATATCCTCTTATTCAATGAAACAAAACAATTTCCCAAATTATGATGATTAACCATATCTGTGGATAATGAGTTTTCATTTTTCATAACACCCTTAAATTATAGTCAAAAAATTATTATTATGGTTAAATCAGATTTTAATAAGTATATTATAACTTATTTCATATTCCGGAACTAATATATAGACATGATATTAAATAAAATGAAACTAATTCATGTTGGTCGGAAAAATCGCCAAAATAAACTAAACAATTATCATTGACATTTTATCAAATAAATAATCCTCATTTAAAAATGAAAAATGATGTATGGGAACATTTAAACTTTTGGAAGTCCATGAATACCATATAATTTCACTTCAGGGGTATTATTCACATTTTACATGAACATACATAAATATACACAAGTTAACCAACCATGAAACCAAAAAAAAACGCCCCCAGAACAGAAAATATGATCTTTATAACTCATCAAAATAGTCATAAATGAACTTAATAAAAAATATAAGTATAATAGGTTCTTAAAATGTGTAATTAATGAATCTAATTTTATTATCCAATACATTAATTTCAACTCAATAATGTATTCAGACATAATGTAAGAGACTCTTTAAACAAAGAAAACTAATTTTAAATGTTTTAAAGTTTTATTTTCTAAATCATTCTCATTCATGTAAATGATTTTAAAATAATTTTTATGAATGTATTTATATAAAAATTAATTTTTCAAAAAAAAATTATAATTTCTTTCAAATTTTTTCAAAAGGTTATGTTTTTAAGGTTTTATGTAAGGGACATTCTTTTAAAAAACCTACATTAAAGTTTATTTTTACAAAATTCAAAAAGAATGATTTTTTAACTTATAAATCATGAGTGAATTTTCCAAATTTTATGAAGATTTAATTTCTTGAATCTTTCTTTACAATATTACATTTTTAATTTTAAAGGAAATTTTATTCTTTGTATATGCACAGTATTATTTTAAAATAAGTGATTTTCCACAAGGAATGTTTTTATGATGAAAGTATTCATGTTTTATGATTATGTTATGGTTTTTGGGAATTGTTTGTGATGATGAGTGGTTCCATTATAAACTAAATATGGGTGGGTCCGTGATATCCCATTAATTCATTGACTGTGTTAGAATTCAATCATATGGTTATTCCAAATATAACTATGATGGTTAATCCAAGTATAACCAGGAGGGTTATTTTATGGTATCCACGAGGGTTTCATTATAAGAAAGGATGAAAACGATTTCACAAGTTAATTATACGATTTATTTTTATGCTTTCTATTTTTTTTAAGTTTGGGGTCGATGCCTCAATTTATTATTAAAGTAAAGACCTCTTTAAGTCTGGGTAGAGGGAGACTCATTAAATAGCCCAAAGGCCCAAGTCCAAGTGGCCTAAAGACAAGGCATGAAAGCCCATTTTTTGGCCCAAATGACCCCTCAGTGAACAGTACTGCTACAGTACCCTCGCTGTTACGCTGCCACCGCCACTACAGTACCTACTACAGTACCGCCACTGCTACAGTCCCCTGTAACAGTGCCTCCACTGCTACAGTACCACCATAGCTACAGTCCCACCGCTACTACAGAACTGCTTCGGTACCCCCAGAAATTCATCCCTACCCAGATTTGATCCTGGGTTTTTTGGATGCCAAGCAGAAGCCTATACCACTTGGGTACAAGCTTGTTGGATTTTATGCTTTCTATGTTTCTAAAAAAATATCGTTTTTTCATAAAGTAAGTTATTGGTTTTATGTTCAAAGGAAAGTATATGTTACCCTTCAAGGGTAAAAATTATAACTTTTTGAAAAAGATTCCATGAGTTTTTCATATTTTAAAATAATCATTTAGGGGTTTTATTTTTCCCTTTGAGAATTATTTATAAATGTTTTATGAAAATATTAACGAATAAAAAGTTATTTCATGGTTAATAAAATTTTTAATTTGAGCCCAAAGTTTATTTTTAAAAAGTCAAATTTTTATAAGTTTTCATGTACTAATGGTTTCTTTCTTGCTTTTATGTCCCTTACTGATCTTTTTGGGCTCATCCCAAGTTTTAAAATGTTTTTCATAGGGTTTAAGGATGGTTAAGAGAAATTAAAATTTTCAATCTCAATTTTGTGATGATTTTTCATGAAAAGAATTCATGTTTTATTTTAAACACTTTTGTTTTATGGGGAAAATGGATACTGTGTAAAAGTTTCAACTTGTAATGTATAGATTTACTATGTAATAGTTTTTCCTAATTTTATAAAACTCTAAACCAGAAAATATCCTCAAATTTAAGATAATTATTTCTTGACTTAAAACTCAAGATTATGTAATGTTTAAGTCTAGGCCCTTATTGTTGGTATTATTGGAAGGGTTCAGACAACTTTAGATATTAATACTTTTTGTTAAACATAGGTTAAGTTTCTATGTATATTTTTTTAGTAAAATCCTTTTTCTATAACTTTCTTAGATCGAGAAAAATATGTTATAAATGGAAGGAGGAGGATCTCAAACAACATTTCTATCTTTTCCTGATGACTTGTTTTCAATAATTATTGCAAATTCGTGTTCTTAAGATTCTGAAACTTTTTCTAGAATACAAATATCCTGCAAATAGTTGTATGAAATATCAAACACCTCTTTTATACCTTAATACCACCATGGTTCATGGGTTGTTTTTATCCAAATCTCAATTTCTAAATTTTCTCATCTTTTCCAAAAAATTTAAATATCATCAAGACATTTTCAAATATTTTACTCTATGACATTACTTTGAATCATATTAGGATTTTAATACAGCTAACAATGAAGGATACCCTTGTTCATCCTATTTATATTTGGTTTCAACTTATAGTATTATGGTTCATACTTATGGTATTTTCAAAGGACCCTTGATTTAATTTTTTTTTAAAAAACTCTGTCTAAATGTTTTATAAAAATCAAGTTTTATCATATGTTTTAAAATTATATCTCAAAAAAATAGATTTTCCAAAACAATATCTCTTCCAATATACATACAAACCAAGTTTTAAAATGTGCATTTGGACAACCAAATCAAGTGACTTTCAAGAATATACCAAGAATTATTGAAATGTGTGGACCTTCCATATACGTGAACAAAATGACAATAAAATCAGGTGGACACCACAATCAAGGTACAATATTACTTCATCTTGGAACAATTTTATTTAAATCATGGGGAGATCAAATTTCAAATGTCTAGATATAATAGACTTTTTGAATTAATAATTTGAGGTAATTATGGTTTGGGATGCAAAATGAAAGCTATAAGATAGCCTTTTAGGTTAAAATAATCCCTTAAAGGATGAAACTCTACTTTTAAAGTAAGTATGTTTCCTTATATTTTTATTCTAGGTCATAAAGTAATTATTAAACTCTAGGAAGAGTATTTTGAATGAAAAATTTTATTCATTTAATTTTCTTATAGAGAAATCAATGATCTTTTAACCTATCACAGATATATGATTTTGTGGTGGTTAACTTTCTTATAAAAATGTTTTCCATCACTCACCATCAGTATTTGAGAGTTAGTTTTATCTTCCATATCCAAGTTTTCACTTCCCAATTATAATCTTCTACATAAAAACCTAGTGTGTGTTATCTCAGGTGAACATCATATTTCCCTGGTCTCACCCAAATTTACCCAAGATTTTAGGTTTAAGTGGTCACTTATAGTTTAGCTTGGGTTGTCGAATCCTTAGAGACCTAAGAAGTAACCTACAGACACGTACATCCTATGGATTTTTTTGGCTATGTAGTGGCCAACTTGGGTTGATTTCAGATGGTTTTAAATGAAATCTAAGAGACATAAGTGAATTAAAATTAAAATAATTAGTTGATCCTAGGTTATCACTTGGGGGTGGATTGGATGAAAATCTTTTTTCAACAGTTTCAACTTATTATACTCGAGATAGGTTTATTCAAGAAGATCAAAAACCTTTATCAGTTACTAGTTTAATACCAAAAAACCATAATAATAATCACCTATACACTTGGAGGATCAAATTTAGGAGTACTCCAAGGTAAAGGTTAGTATTAGCACTTTAATTATGTTGCTTTAAAATACAATAAGGATGAAGAAGTTTCAAAATCATCAAATAAAAATATCAATTAAAAAATGTGATTAGAAATTAATGGGGTGATAAATAACATCCAATCCATCCCCTTGATAATCCCTTGGATAAAATTATAATATGGTTTTACCTCCATTGATTCTATGGTTTCAATGGAAGAGGAAAGTAGACTCATGATGGAGGAAATGGAGAAGTAAAAAAACAATGAAATAACGATCACTCCACCGTTGGGTGATAATTTCACAAGGTATGGTTTGAATTAATTCACACCTTGAACCAATGGTATCAAAGTGATTCAAAGAAAAACAAAATAAAAGGAGAATAATAACTTTTATTAAGAATCTAAAGTGAATTGAACAATAATCATGTGAAAGACAAACTTCACACAACAAAATCACAATATAACATTACAATGAAAGAAATCTAAAAAAGATCCATAAATCCTCCAACACCACTGCCTTAAATAGGAATTTTGGGAGCCTTGGGTAGAGCCTCCAATAGTTAAAGTCATCCCACATGAGTATGGTATTCTTAGGGTGGTGGAAAGCTTTTGTAACTTATACTTTTCCACTCTTGACCTGAGGTGGCATCCTGCTTGCATCCACCGAACAGATGCCTCAAAATGACCTTCTTGATGGATGGATTAGAGTGGTCCATATAAGAAGAAAATGGATCTCCATATGTCTCCTAACCTCCTATAAAATTTCATCCCAAATGGAATTTTTTTTCAATATATTATTGAAATGGTGGAATGTTTTTTGGGGCCGCAGAATCTGTCCCAGAATTTTATCTTCAACTTGGGCCACCTTTAACTCAATTAAAACATCAAGATTAGATTTTTCCACATTTTAATGAAATTTTTATCATGATTTATTCTATATTAAGTTAAATTTTCAGAATTATTGGGCTTGTATATTGGCCTCTACAATAGTTTTATTGGGCTCTTGTCTAGTTCACTTCACCCAGAATGTTGATTGTTCAAGGCCAACTTTGGTGGTCTTCCAATATGAATCTTCAATTACTCAAAAAGTATGAATTGTTACTAATGTAATGAGAAACCTGAAAATTAAATATGAAAATAAAATCAAGATCATTGGGTACTTTAAATTATATTCAAAAATGTACCATGTAATAGTACATTTTAAGAAGGAATTACAATTATAATATGAAATAATGTTCATAGTGTAAAATTCACTAAAATGGTGTTTATAAATAATAAATCACATGAATATTATATATATTAACAATTAATATTAGCCTCATTAAGTGGATAATCACACCCCCTAACTTGAGTTTTTCTAGTCCCGAGCAAAATATATCTCGAAAATGTGAAATTCGAATTCCCTTTTCCAAAAACATTTTAATAAACAATGATCACTAAAAACCCTTATATCAAACAAATGTGAAACCCATAAAAATATTTTAATAAAATATAGTTTCATAATCATATCCCAATACCAATCTCATTTCTTTGTTTAAATTAATCATCATATTTCATCCAAATCAATTAAGTATGAGGATGTGTTGTGTATCACAATAGACATGGGGGTTCATCTTTATTCAAGGGGGAAATAACGGAAGCTCTATGTGGAATCACATTTCAATATTAAGATGAGTATTGATTTTTTTCAATATTTCCAAGGTAATTTAAATTGCACTCAAAAGAGTCAACCCATGTAGAAATACTTTGTTGATGACTCCCAGGATTAAAGAACTTAGGGAACCAAGTGAAGCCCACATACTCGGGCATCATCTTGAGTTAACTTATTAAAAAAATCAAATTACCAAAAATAGAGATAAAATTACTAACTATGGGCAAGACAACTATGGAGTCACAATCCCCAAGTGTCGAAAGCCACACATTAGGTCACTTCATTACTCTACATGCAAATTTATTATTATTTTTTATTTTTTTTATTGAATACTCATATTAAAACTAAACTGATCACCAAACTTATGCTATTTATTTGGGGGACCCCATGAACTCAAACTAATACCCCACTATCCAAAGGACGTGCGTTGTGATCTCTTTTTTTCTATTTGGATGAAAATGTAAGTGATGAAATTTCACATTAGGCAGCCAAACTTTCTAAAATCTATGCTCATGAAATTATACATGGGTTAAAATTAGAATTAGGGCATGATAAATTATTTTATATTCAGTTTCAAAGTGTGCAATCTGTATTATCATGTTCAAGGTTAAAGAAATATCTCCTTCCACACATTTTTTTATACACACAAAATTAATTAATTTTTTTTCATTATTTTCACCCCCCCCCCAACATAGAATAACACTATCCTCAGTGTTTAAAGAAAATAAAATTGAGAAGGGGTAGAGGTAGATGATAGGAATTCTAAAAGAAATTTTCAATATGAGGATCATGGAATAAAGTCAGCTGGTGGTTGAAGTTGAAGTTCTTTCTGCTCTAATGTAGTCATTTGATATCCATGTCACTTGTAGAGTTCCCTAGTAGAAAAAGGAAAAAACAAACAAAAAAACAAAACAAAACAAAACAATATATTTAGATATATATATTTATTCATATAATAAAAAAAGTAAAATATCAGTATATATACAAAAATTATAGAATAAAGAAGCACTATAAGCCATAGTTTAGTGGTAATCATGCACCCCTCTCTCCCTTCAGTCCCAGGTTCGAGTCCTGTGGCTTCTCTGGTTGTGACGGGGTTTTACCCATGACCTATGATGTGTCCTTTTAATTTTTTTTATTTTTTTTTTGTATTTTTATTTTAACCTATAATCACATAAAAATAAAATGAACTAATGATACATTATCTTCTTTTTAAATTTCAGGGTAAGGTATTACTCAAGGATCACACTACGTGACACAAATGAATATGGCGCTCCCCTATCATACCCATCCATACTCATAATTGAAGAATAGGTCAACATTATATTTTTTTATTTTTTTTTATTTTTTATATATCAAAATGACTCATTAATCCTATTTTAAAAATAAAGATGATTAAAAAAGATTGGAAATATGAAAACCATGAGTTTCCTCTCGTGCAGCACTTTTATTTAACGTTGTTAGCCCGATATGGATCCTAAATATATCAATTTTTTCTTGGTTCATAGGTTGGCTTAGTGAACTCAACCTCTATTTCATATTTATATAATGATTAAATGAATGGTTTTAACCTATGACCATTAACCTTAAAAATGTGACCACTTGTGGGAACCTGAATCTCTACTACCCCATAAGGGTACACATGATGAACTATGAAAGGACCTGACCATCTATACCTTAAATTTCCTGGGTGTATATGAAGTTTTGAACTATTTAAGAGCACAATTTTTCCCAGTTCAAAATGTTTGACTTTGATATTCCTAGATTGGTAGGCTTGAACTCTAGCTTTATTTATCCTTGAATTTTCATAAGCTTCCATCCTAAGTTCCCCAAGTTCATTAAGATATAATTTCCTCTTTACTTCGGCCAAAGAAATGTTAAAATTCATTTTTTTGATTTTCCAAAATACCTTATGCTCAATTTCAATAGGTAAATGGAATGATTTTCCATAGACCAACCTATATTGTAACATTCCTAGTATGGTTTTGAATGTTGTAAGATATTCCCAAAGGTCATCCAAGAGTTTCTTGGACCAATCTTTCCTAGAGGTATTGACAGTTTTTTTAAGAGTTTGCTTAATCTCTCTATTCACTAACTCAGCTTGAACATTTGTTTGATGATGGTATACAGTGGAAACTTTATGAGAAATACCATACTTAGACATGAGTGAAGATATTGGGAGGTTGCATAAATGGGTTCCTCGATCACTGATTATAGCCCTAGGAATTCTAAATCGAGAAAATATGTTCTCTTTTAGAAATAGGATCACAACATGATGGTCATTTGACTTGGTGGGAATGGCCTCAACCCATTTTGAGACATAATAAATAGCTAAGAGAATGTAGAGGTATCCCCTAGAGTTTGGTAAGGGTCCCATGAAATCAATTCCCCAACAATCAACGATTTCAATGATAATAATGGGAGTGATAGGTATTTGATTTCTTTTGGTAAGGGATCCTAATTGTTGACATTGAGGAAAACTTTGGAAGAATTGGTAGGAATACTTAGTGAGGTTAGGCTAGTAGAAACCACTTTTTTTTACATTTTCAATGGTTTTGTTTATGGAAAAGTGGACTCCACATGCCTCTATATGACATAATCTTATAATGGACTCTTGATCAGACTCAAGAACACATCTCCTAATGATTTGATCAGGACAGAACTTGAAGAGGTAAGGATCATCAAAAACATATTGTTTGACATCAGAAAGTAATTTACTCTTAGCTTGGGTCCCAAGAAATTTTGGAATGTCACCCGTAACCAAGTGGTTTTCTATGTCAGCATACCATGGGAAATCACTCACAGAATAGAGGTGCCCAAAAAGAAATGAATCTAACACCAAAAGGTGATGTGAGATTTCTTTGAATTCCATCCTAGAGAGGTGATCAAATAAAACATTTTCAACACCCTTTTTATCCTTAATGGTTAAATCTAAATCTTGAAGAAGAAGGACCCACCTAATCAATCTAGCCTTGGCATCTTGTTTTTGGAAAAGGTATTTCAGAGTTGAATGGTCAGTGAAGACAATGATGGGTGATCCTAAGAGATAGAACCTAAATTTCTCTAAAGCAAATACAACAGTAAGCAACTCATTCTCAGTGGTGTTTTAGTTGATTTTTGCATCATTTATGGATTTTCTTGCATAAGCAATGAAACATGGAGTTTTCTCACACCATTGACCTAATACTCCTCCAATAGAGAAGTGACTCGCATCACACAAGAGTTCAAATGAAAGTTTCTAATTTGAATCTTGCATAATAGGTGGAGAGATAAGAGCTGACTTGAGTATAGAGAATGATTCCTCACAGCTTTATGTCCATAAAAATGGAGTATCTTTCACTAAAATAGCACAAAGTGGTCAATAAATAAAGCTAAAATTCCTAATGAAGCTTCAATAGAATCCTACATGTCCTAAGAAGGACCTCACTTCCTTAACAGTTTTAGGAGAGGTAAGGGGACAAATGTTGTCAACCTTAGCTTTATCAACTTCAATCCCTCTAACAGATACTAGATGTCCTAGAAAAAGTCCTTAATTTTCCATGAAATGGAATTTTTTCCAATTTAGGATGAGATAATTATCCTTCCATATTGAAAAAACCCTTTCAAAATTTATAATTCATCAATCAAAAGTATCCCAAAATATGGATAAGTCATCCATGAAAACCTCTAAACAATCCCCCACCATGTTCGAGAAGATTTCCATCATGCACCACGGGAAGGTACCAGGGGCATTACATAACCCTAAGGGCATGTGTTTGCATTAAAAAGTGTTTAAAGAACAAGTTAAGTTTGTTTTCCCTTGATCCTCTAAGGAGACCTCAATTTTATTATACCCTGAGAATCCATCTAGGAAGTAATAGAATTGATGACATGCCACTCGCTCAAGGACTTGATCAATAAAGGGAAAGGGAAAATGGTCTTTCTTGGTACAAAATTTGAGCTTCCTATAGTCAATATAGACTCTCCATCTACTACTAACCCTTGTGGGGAGAAGGTCACCATCCTCATTGGTGGTCACAGTAATTCCAGCTTTCTTTGTGAATGGGGAATTGGACTTACCCACTCACTCTCAGGAATGGGGTAGATGATACCCACTTTCAAAAACTTAATGATTTATTTCCTTACCACATACATAAGATTTGGATTGAGTCTCCTTTGAGGTTGACGACATGGTTTGGATTCAGATTAAAGAACTGTATTATGAGTTCCAATGAGTGGGCTAATCCTAGGAATATTAGAAAGGTTCAATACAATTACTTTCTTATTCTTTCTTAGGACATCCAAAAGTATCATCTCTTGATTTGATTAAAGAAAGGAAGAAATGAAAATAGGAAAGGATTTATTTTCCCTTAAGAATTCATACTTGAGTGATGAAGGTAGGACCTTAAATTTGAGATCAGATTGGTTATCACTTTCCAAGGAAGGATGGGACTTTGTATTAAACTCGGTTTCTTTATCTAGATTTCTTGACAGAATTATTTCCTTGTGAATATAATTTTCATCCACTAAATTAGCCATAGTAGTGTCATGAATGGGTATGGACTCAATGTTATTGATTTCACACATGGTATCATTGATTGGTGATTCTATAAAATCATCAATAGATCTATATGAAAGATATTCAAGACAAGGAGACCAATTTCCCTCATGTGAAAAAAGAAAATCAATATCTTCTTGAATTAATCATCCTTTAGTGATCCCTTGATGCTCCACGAGTTCATTATCAACACTACCAATCCAATTAATCTCATGTATTTATTCATAATCCCTAATTTGAGAGTTTTTATTGTAGATGTTCAAGTCTAGACTCATGTTTCCAAAGGTGATGTCCATGTTCCCATTTCAGACTCGGATAACAGAGTTAATTTTTGCAAGGAAGGGACAACCAAGGATGATTAGTGTTTTCTCCCTAGGACCTAATCTTGGGTGATTCTCAAGAACAATGAAGTCAGTTGGGTAAATGAAATTTTCAACTTTAACCAAAACATCCTTTAAGACCCCCTTAGGAACTCGGACACTACAATCAGCAAGTTGAAGAGTGATAGATGTGGGTTGGAGTTCTTCAAGCCCTAACTGACAATACATGGTATAAGGAATGAGGTTCACACTAGCTCCCAGATCATAAATGGATTTGACAACTTTGTTCTCTCCTAACTCAACATTTACGTATGGACATCCTGGATCTTTCATCTTTGGAGGAAGTGTCCCTTGAATGGTGGTACTCACATTAATAGCCAAAAGGACTTGGTTTTTATGTGAAAATTTCCTTTTAAAAGTTCACAAATCCTTAAGGTACTTTGAGTAAGAAGGAATGTTTTGGATTGCATCAATAATTTCAATGTTCAACTAAACCTGAGAAAATATTTCCCTCAAAGTTTCATTCAGTTATGGTTTAGTTTTTCCTCTCATGCGTTGAGGAAAGGGAGCAGGTTGTTTTATTTTTTGGTGAGTTTGTAGTTCTTTAACATTCTCCTTGAGGTTTTTAGAATATATGGGTGGTTATTCATAATTTTAATGTGTTTTTGAATCTTTTAATGGTTCTGTAATGGCTTGTTCAGGTTTCTCAATGGATTTCCCACTTCTTAAAATAGTTACTTCTTTGAGTTGTTTGTGAGAGGTTTGTGTGTAACTGGATTCTCCCCTTAAAGTTGAGTATGGTACCGCCTAAGTAGGAATGGGTGCCTTCCCGGTTTTAATTTTTTGTAGTTCATATTTAAGGGATGATACTTATGAGTTCATTTTCTCCATTTGTTTACAAAGATGCTCAAGGATTGGAAGAGGGACAGATTGAATAGGGGATTGTGCTGGTTGTTTTATCATAGGAGGATACTTTGGTTGTTGTATTGGTTGTTGCATGGGTTGATGGATGGGATGTTGGTATTAGAATGGTTGTGGTTGGAACTGGTTATGGTTTTGAAAATTTTGTAGAGGGTAGGGGTTTGTTCCTTGTGGCTGGCTAGGTTGTTGGTTGGGTTGTTGGTTATCTTTCCAACATAATCCTGGATGGTCATTGTACCTTAGATTGAAAGTGTTTTGGTACTTTGGCTTCTGAAAGTTCTGATCATTGACCTCTGTTGGGGGTCCTCCTATAAGAACATATTTAATGGAAGGTATGGTGGGGTAGTTTTTAGTCTTGTCGTCATGTTTGTCAGAAATTGTGTAAACAGGGTCAACAGTTTGAATTTCATGGACCTTCCTAAGATCAATCTCCTCGACCTTCCTAGTGAGTGTATAAAGTTTTTTCCTAAGGATTTCCTCCTCCCTAAGTGTGTGAATTTCACCAGATTTGGGTGTATTCTCATAGTAAGGTGATTTTCCCCATGTTTTATTTTGTTCAGCAAGGATTTATAGATACTCATAAGCATCATTTTAGGCCTTGTTTTTGAAAGTTCCATTACACATCATGTCAATGAATTGTTTGTTCCCCAGACCCAACGCTTCATAAAAATTTTGAACTTGTTTTGGGATTGAAAATCCGTAGTGAGGTACAATGTTGAGTGTGACTTTGAACCTTTCCCATGTTTCATAAAATTACTCTCCCTCTTTTTCAAAAAAGTTTTATATGCTCTTTTAAAGTGCAATTGTTTTGTGGTGGGGAAAGTATTTTTTGTAGAATTCTCTTTGTAATTGGTCCCAAGAGTTGATGGATGATGGTCTCAAATTTTTTAGGGAATTTTTAGCTCAATAATTTAAAGAAAAAGGAAATATCTGCATCTTATATGATTCTAGTTTATGTGGGGACACATGGTTTCTACAATGTCATTGAACTCCGTAACGTGAAGGTAGGGCATCTCGGAATTCATTCCATGGAATGTGGGAAGTTGGTTTAGGATATGGGGTTTAAAGATGTAGTTGGAATCTTCTAGGGAATTTTTCCTAATACAAGAGGGGTCATCGGTCCAGGCAGGTGTGAGGTAGTCATTTATGGTTTGATCGACTGCATTCCCCAAGTTTGGGGCTGTCTTATTTGAATTTCCATTTTGGTTCCCACTCGGGTTTATGAGTTGGTTTATTTGAAGACCTTCCATTGAAATGGGCTCAATTTTCGACTCTAGAGTATTAGGAATATTAGTATCTAATGGAAAAATTTACCTTAGTGTACTTGACTCCCCAACCCTAGGACTATCCACCCTAACTAGATGGTTTGATTGGTCACGAGTATAGGCGGACATGTGCCAAAAGAAAAAAATGAGAAAGGGAAAAGATAAGATAATTTGGATGAGAAAAGAATAAATGGAGTAGAATAGAATGGCTATTGATATGACTTACTTGTGTCCCCAACAAAAGTTCCAAAATTTTCTATCACCCAAATTTACCCAAGATTTTAGGTTTAAGCGATCACTTGTAGTTTAGCTTGGGTTGTCGAATCCTCATAGACCTAAGAAGTAACCTACAGACACGTACATCATTTGGATTTTTTTTTTGCTATGAAGTGGACAAATTGGGTTGATTTTAGATTATTTTAAATGAAATTTAAGAGACTTAAGTGAATTAAAATTAAAATAATGAGTTGATCCTAGGTTATCACTTGGGGGTGGATTGGATGAAATTCTTTTTTTAACAGTTTCAACATCTTATATTCAAGATAGGTTTATTAAATAAGATCAAAAAACTTCATAACTTAATGTTTTAATACCAAAAAATCATAATAATAATCACCTATACACTTGTAGGATCAAATTTATAATCACTCCAAGGTAAAGTTTCATATTAGCGCTTGAAGTATGTGGCCTTAAAATTCAACAAGGACGAAGAAGTTTGAAAATCATTAAATAAAAATATCAATTAAAAGAGGTGATTATAAATTAATGGGGTGATAAATAAAATCCAATATAGCCCCTTTTTACTCCCTCGTATCAACCCATGAGTTGGTTATCCCTCTATTGATTCTATGGTTTCAATGGAAGCGGAAAGTAGACTCATGGGGTAGGAAATGGAGAAGTAAAAAAACAATGAAATAATGATCACTCCACCATTGTGTGATAATTTCACAAGGTTTGGTGTGAATAAATTCACAACTTGAACCAACAGTATCAAATTGATATCAATAAAAATAGAATAAGAGGATAAGAAGAACTTTTATTAAGAAACTAGAGTGAATTGAACAACTTACATGTGAAAGAAAAACTTGAGACAACAAAATCATAGCAAAACATTACAATGAAAGAAAGCTCAAAAATATCCATAAATACTCCAACACCACTACCTTAAATAGGAATTTTGGGATACTTGGGTCAATAATCCAATAGTTAAAGTCATCCCAATTGATTATGGTAGGGTTAGGGTGGTGGAAAGCTTGTGGAACTTAGAATTTTCCACTCTTGACCCGAGGTGGCAGCCGACTTACATCCACCAAACAGACACATCTAAATGATCTTCTATATGGAATAATTAGATTGGGAAATAGAATAATAAGATTTATATATGGATTTCTCCTAACCAACTGTAAAATTTTACCCCAAATATTATTTTTTGTGAGATATTATTGAAATGGTTGGCTGTTTTTCTATGCCGCAGAATCTGGCCTAGAATTTTATCTCCAACTTGGTCCACCTGGAACTCCATTAAACCATCATAATTATCTTTTTACACTGTTTAATGAAATTTTACCCATTATTTATTCTATATTAGGTTCAATTTTTTGAATTATTGGGCTTTTATATTGGCCTATACAGTAGTTTTATTGGGCTATTGTCCAGTTCACTTCACCCAGAATGTTGTTTATTCAAGGCCAAATTTGATGGTCTTCCAATATGAATATTCAAGTACTCCAAAAGTATGAATTGTTACCAATGTAATGATAAACAAGAAAATTAAATATTAAAATAAAATAAATATCATTGGGTACTTTAAATTATGTTAAAAAATGAACCATGTAATAGTGCATTTTAAGAAAAAATTACAATTATAATATGAAATAATGTTCAAAGTGTAAAATGCACTAAAATGGTGTTTATAAATAATAAGGCACATTAATATTATATATATTAACAATTAATATTAGCCTAATTCATTGTCTAATCATTCCCTTACTCTCTTTTCAAAAGTTGGTTTTATTAATACTTTTTACGATGTGGGATTTCAACAAAGGTATTCTGAAAATTCAAACTCCTAATTTTCAAAATCAAGTTCAAATTGTGAGGATGCAATTTATTAAAGTGAGAGATAATTTAACATCTCTAGATTTTAAAAAAAAAGTCTATATTCAATATTGTACAAGATACACCACATCGAGCTTAAATGAACGATAAAATATTATTATTTAAATATGACCATTATATACTAGCCATTGAATTCGTGAGAATGAACAATATTAATGACTTTATGAAATATATAATGTCCATACTCATTCATAATGTATTAATTAATTCTTTTTAAATAATTACTATATTTTTTTTAAATCCATTCTATTAGATTTTTAGTAAATCCATTTTACTCATCAAAAACATATTTTCTTCAAAAAATGATTTTAATTGATTTTTATGTACAAATAATATGATTAATTTATATAAATTTTAGAAAATATATTTGATAAAATTAAATTAATTTTTGGAATATTCATATCAAAATTTTCCTATGATGAAATTTTGATAATTTCCAGAAAATATTGATTTTTCAATGAATAGTGAAAAATACTAGTTGTGTTGAAAAATGTATTTTATTTATAAGGTAAAATTATGCTTTGTATTCGTTTTAAATTCTTTGTTAGTTAATGTTGATTTAATTTAATCCCATTATGGTTTTAGGAATGGGTTATATACTTGAATTTAGTATAAAGATACATTTTTTCAAAAAAACCATTTTTAATGCATTTTAGCATTTTAATTTCAAATTAAATTCCTTCACTTTTATGTTTTGAATTTAGAAAAATGAATTAAATATTTGGAATAAAAATTTCAAAATTTAGTAAAAAGTACCCTTTTAGTTTTTTGCAACATAAATAATGAACTTAGTAGTTTTTATTACCACAGTTAAGGGTAAATCAGGTAATTTAGGGTAAAAATAATATGATAAGGATTAGAAATTTTTCATAAAACTTGTAAAAAATTTATTGGATTATTATTTATTGAAAAAAAAATTATGGGTCGAATTTATGTCCTATTGGACCCACTTGGTTGACATTAAGTCCCTTATAGTATTTTATTTTAAGAAAAGTCAAACTTATCACACTATTGTTTTTAATCAGTATAACTTTTTTAATATATGGTCGTTCAAAAGATATGTTTGACCATAAATAGTATTTTTAAATATAAATTATTTATCTTCATCATGGTAATTTATTTTTAATTTTTATAAAATAAATAATTACTTTAAATGTATGCATAAGGATGATGCAATAATTATTAAATTAATAAAAACAAATCAAATAAATGGTATAAAAAATATTAAAATAAATATAATTTTATATATTAAAAGTGATAAAAGAATTATATAGATAAATATGACATGGATATGATATAATAAAATAGTTTGTTTGAATTTATCTCTTTTTTTGTTTTTAAAGTCATAATAATGAATAGTATTAAATTTACAATAATGATATTTCATGAATATAATATAATATTAAATTATTATAAAATCATAAAAATATTAAATAAGGCCTTATTGGATACGATATGGTCTAAAATTTCATCTACTATTCATTTTAGGGTTGTTTGGAATTATTTGGCTCTATAATATTCTTATTATATTTTAATATTTTGAGAAATTCCTAAAGTGCCCCTCACCTCAATTATAAAAAGGAAACTATTTAATTCACTTAATTTCACCACCTTGAGCCTTATATATTGACCATACTATGAAAATGTATCTTCCCCACTGCACTTAACACATTATAGAGGTTATGGTCTCACCAAAACACCAATTCTAAATTCCTTAAAGGATCCTTCAAGGAGGTGATATTCAAGAGGTAACTTTCTTAAACCACCTCTCTTAATTTCTTTTCTTATATTACCTTTCTTCACCTCATTCATACATCAATGAATAATAACTCCAATATCATGTATATAATGTAATGTTATATTTCTAATGGAATATCTTCTATCTATCCATTTTCTCATATCCTCTAATGTACTGAAACAAATCCATTGTCCAAATTATAGTGATTAACCGTCTCCATGGATAATGAGATTTTTTCATTACCACATTCAAAGAAGGTCATAAAACTATTATTATTGTTAAATAATATTTTAATAAGTATATTATAACTTATTTCATTTTCTAGAACTAATATATAGACATGATATTAAATAAAATGAAACCAATTCATGTTGGTTGGAAAAAACCCAACATAAACTAAACAATTATCATTAATGTTTTATCAAATGAATCATCCTAATGCCAGAAGAAAAAATGATATATTAAAACATTTAAAATACTAGAAGTTCATGAATAGCATATAATTTCATTTCTGAGGTATTATTATCATTTGAAAAGAATATCCATAAATATACACAAGTTAACCAACCATGAAACCATGAAACAGATGCTCCCAGAATAGAGAAATTGATCTTTATAAATCATCGAAATGACCATTAATGAACTTAGTAAAAAATAAAGTATAATAGGTTCTTAATTATGTAAATAATTAATTTAATTTGATTATCTATGATATTAAGTTCAAGTGAAGAATGCATTCAGACCTAAGGTAAGGGACTATTTAACTAAAAAACATCATTTTAAATATTTTAAAAATTTATTTTCTAAAACTTTCTTCTCCATATTCATGTTCTTAAAATTATTTTTTTGAATCTATTTATATGTAAATTAATGTTTTAAAAATTGAATTTTAGAATTTCTCTCAAATTTTTTCAAAAATTGATCCTTTTAATGTTTTAGGTAAGGTACCTTTTTTAAAAAACTTACTTTAATGTTTCTTTTTATAAAAGTGAAAATGAATTTTTTAACTTATATGGAATTGGTGGATTTTACCTCTTTCATAACAGCTTAATGTTTTGAATCTTCCTTTAAAATATTATATTGTTATTTTCAAAGAAATTTTTTTCCTTTATATGTGCACGTTATTCTATTAAAATAAGTGATTTTCCTAAATGAATGTTTTTATGATGAAAGTATTCATATTTTGTGATTATGCTATAACTTTGTGAAAAAAAATTCATAAGTTTCTCCTAATTTCAAAGAAACCTTTATGGGTTTTATTTTTTCCTTTGAGACTTATTTTTATATGATTTATGAAAATATTTAGAAAAAAATGATTTCATGGGTAATAAAATGTTTATTTTGAGCTCAATGTTTATTTTGAAAATGTCAAATTTTTATAATTTTTCATAGACTAACGGTTTCTTTTCTTCTTTTATGCATCTTACTAAGATTTTTGTGCTCATCTCAAGTTTTAAAATGTTTTTTATAGGGTTTAAGTATGGTTAAGAGAAAATAAAAAATTCAAACTCAATGTTGTGAAGATTTTTCATGAAAAGAAATCATGTTTTATTTTAAAGTATTTTTTATATGAAAAATGGATACTGTGTATAAGTTTCAACATGTAATTTATGGATTTACTATGTAAGATTTTATCCTAATTTTCTAAAACTATAAACCTAAAAATATATTCAAATGTAATATAATGATTTCTTGACTTAAAAAATCATATTATGTAATGATTAAGGTTGATTCCTTATAATTACATAAAAATATATATTTATGTTCATATTTTTTTATAAGGTTTAGACATAAGAATTGACAGTTACCATACAAGAAGATATTCTACTTTTAGTAGCTTTGAATCAGTTGGTACAATATGATCTTGTTAGAGGTGTAAGTTTTATAGTGTCTCATAGAAAATATTTTGAGAAGAAAAATCACAAGAAGATACATATCAGATGATAAAAGGATTGTAGGTGAAAATTGATGATTTCAATGATATTATTGTCTGGTTTCGTTTGGTAGACTAATATATGTGAATGGATAAAATAAAATTAGAGGTGGAACAAATATAAGCACATAAACAACCAAATGACCTCGATATATTTGAGGCTAGTCATTCCCCTCAACTTCATACCATACCCAAGGTAATCAATTTTGTCATTACTCTTTTTTCTAAATATAAATCAAACAACTTCTAATAACTTAAATTACTAAAATTATGTAGGGAAAATTTGTATGTGATTTATATCTATCAACACCCACACATCACCTTGTTGTGAGGGGTACAGTATATAATATCCCAAGAGACATGCTACACAAAAAAGAACTCCCAAAAGATTATATGAGAGTGGGGATTAAAGTAGATAAAGATGTGAGTGATGAATTATATGTTCCATTTAATTATATAGATATTAAAACGGTTAATGATGTTATTTTAACTTTCATAACATGACTCTATAATGTTATAATGATACATGAGGTATGTCCTTAATAATTTTTTTCAAATGAAAAACCTGTAATAGTTGATAAAAAAATGTATGAGGTGATGTATGGCATTAAATGTGGATAAAACAATGGGGAAATGAGAGTTAAAATCAGGACAATCCAAGGAATCAACAAATAAAACAAAAGGACCTTCTAGGAGTACCTTTTCCCCACTAGTTCCACTACAACATATATTATCATTACAACTTCATGAAAACACCACATTCAAAGATGAAATGTGTCCTAAATTCCATATGAAGAAGAAATATTTTTAACCATGATTACAAATGTGGTTGGTAGTTAGATTATAAATTATATTATCAAGTTTTAATTGTTGAGAGTCTCAGTTGTGAATACATACATAAGGTACATTTTCATAATATGTATTTCCAAAAAATGATCAAATATGTTCATTAAAGATAATAACTATTCATATTTTCTACATGAATTTATATTACTAATATATAAAATTAAAAACCTGTGAAGCATGATTTGGATTCATTAATATATATATCATTTCTACATATGAAATTACTTTAGAATTGAAAAAAAATTGATAAGAAAAAAATATGAGCTAAACAAGGAATTTGAGAAGAAAATAATATATGGCAGACTCTTTTTGATGCCTATAATGTAGGGGTAAAACTCTTCAATCTAATCATATAAAATATATTTTTATTTTTTCATTGCTTATTAGTTTTTGTTTTTGTTTTTTAAGGTTTCACTAGATGCTAATTGAAATCAATTTGGATACCCTCAATATTTATTTTTTGGATATAACGTATGGATTTTCATCAAACTAACCACACATGATGTGTATTGTGAATTTTTAATGCAATGTAATCAAAATTTTATAGATAAAATTTGAATTATATGTTTCAATTTTTGTTTTAACAAGAATTTTGTTATGATAGGGTGATCTGTAAATATACTCTTAATCATCATATTAGGCCAGTGACTGAAAATAAGATGTCTATGGACTACTTCAAATGAAAACAGATTAAGGTGTATATAAAAATATTAAACTATCAAAACAAATTTCAAAACAATTTACTTATTTTGGTCAATGTTTCTATAGTGTCTAAAGCAAGATAACAATAAGGATTGTGGATATTATGTTTGAAAATTTATGAAAGATAACATATACCATCAAAAGACTAGCATCCTCGAATAGGTGATTTCCAAAACTAATTACAATTTTATTTAAAATATTTCTTAATCATTTGTTTTTCTATATTTTCTCAATACTAAAAAGATTTCAATCAATTTACTTACTCAAATGAATAAGTGAATTTGTTTAGAGATGATTGGGAAACTTACATTGTGTTGGAATGCTTGCCGACATCTTTGTGTTCTAGTGTGGATCTTAACCATAGAAATATATATAGGGTGTAATGCATTAGTATCATAATTCTTATATATTATTTTTGATATGTTTTTCATGGAGAAGTATAATGGATGAAATCAATTTTTTTAGAAATGAATGGGAAGGATACATTGTGTCAAAATGTATACAGACATCATGAACATGTGAATTCCTACTACTTATTTAGTTAATTTTCTCATCATTTTATCTAATTTTTTAGTTAATTTACTTATCATTTATATATTATACTTATTTTTTTAAATTTAAAAATTATTTTAAAACACCTATCATGTGCTTAAAACCGAACAAAAAATTAGTTTGTTTTGATACTTTAGGAAAACAATCCATAAGTCATTTTTGATTAGTAGGAATTGAATGCACATTAATCCAACACATGATGTGGTTGATATGACTTTAAGTGATTTTTTTCAATACAAAAGTGTAATTTAGTTTGAAAAACATTTAACATATCCAAAATTGAGAAAATTATCTCAAATTATTTTTAAACTTTAGGAAAATGATCCTTAATTCATTTTTGACATGTAGGAATTGACTGCACACCAATCTAACACATGATGTGGTTGATATAACCCCAAGTACATGTTTTAAATATAAAATTTTCATTTTAGTTTAAAACACACATCACATATCCAAAACTAAGAAAATAAGATTTGATTGTTTTCAAACTTTAGTAAAATAATCCATAATTCATTTTTCACATGTAGGAATTGACCACACATCAATTAGACACCTGATGTCATCAGTATGACTCAAATTATGTGTTTTCAATATAAAAGTGTAATTTTACTTTAAAACACAATTGAAATAACCAAAATTGATAAAATGAGCACATATTGTTTTCAAACATTAGGATAATGGTCCATAATTCATTTTTTACATGTACGAATTGACCACACATTAATCTAAGACACAATGTGATTGATATGACTTAAAGTGAATGTTTTTAATAGAAAAGGTGTTATTTTAGTTTAAAACATGTGTCGTGTCATAAAAAATAAGCAAATTATATTATATTATTTTAAAACTTTAGGAAAAAAATAAAAAAAAACATTTTTCAGGCTTAGGAATTGACTCTGTGCCAATCTGACACGTGATGTGATCGATATGACTCGAATTATGTGTTTTCAATATAAAAGTATCTTTTTTATTTAAAATTCATCACATAGCCAAAATTGAGAAAATGAGATTTAATTGTTTTTAAACATTAGGAAAACGATCCATAATTCATTTGTGACCTGTAGAAATCAACCACACAACAATATGACACCCGATGTGGTCGGTATGACTCAAAGTGTGTGTTTTCAATACAAAAATGTCATTTTAGTTTAAAACATGCATTAAATAGCCAAAATCAATAAAATGAGCTCATATTGTTTTCCAACTTTTGGACAAAGATCCAAAATTCATTTTTGATGTGTCTGAATCAACCACACATAAATCTGAGACATGATATGATCGATATGAATCAAAGTGTGTGTTTTCAATAGAAAGGTGTCATTTTAGTTTAAAATGAGTGTCACATCACCAAAACTAAGAAAATAGACTCGGATTGTTTTCAAACTTTAGGAAAATGATTAATAATTTATTTCTCATGTGTAAGAATTGACTTCTCCCTCAATCTGACACACGTTGTGGTTGATATGGCTCAAAGTATGTGTTTTCAATATAAAATTCTAATTCTAGTTTAAACACATCATAGGGTCAAAACTGATCAAATGATCTCAGATTATTTTTAAACATTATAAAAATAGTCTATAATTCATTTTTGACCTGTAAAAATCAACCACATATCAATCTAACACCCAATGTGGTTGGTATGACTCGAAGTGCGTGTTTTCAATATAAAAGTGTCATTTTAGTTTAAAACACACATCAAATAGAAAAAACCTAGAAAATAAGCTAAAATTGTTTCCAAACAATAGGAAAATAGTCTATAATTCATTTATGACATGTAAGAATATACTTCACATAAATATGACACATGATGTGACCGATATGACACAAAATGTATGTTTTCAATAGATATGTGTCATTTTAGTTTAAAACACATGTCACATCACCAAAACTAATAAAATGAACTCGTGTTGTTTTAAAACTTTTTGAAAATGGACTATAATTCATTTTTCATGTGTAGAAATTGATTGTACACTAATATGGCACATTATGTGGTCAATATGACTCTAAGTACATATTTTCAATATAAAATTGTCGTCTTAGTTTAAAATGAATCACATAGCCAAAATCAAGAAAATGATCTCATATTGTCTTCAAACTTTAGGAAAATGGTCCATAATTCATTTTTAACCTTTAGGAATTGACCACACATCAATCTAAAACCTGATGTGTTCGGCATGACTCAAAGTTCATGTTTAAAATACAAAAGTATCATTTTAGTTTAAAACATACATCAAATAGTAAAAACCTAGCAAACGAGCTCGTATTGTCTTCAAACTTTAGGAAAATGTTCCATAATTCATTTTTGATATTTAAGAATTGATCGCACATCAATCCAACAGACAATGTGACTGATATAACTCAAAGTTCATGTTTTCAATAAAAATATTCCATTTTAGTTTAAAATGCATGTCACATCACCAAAATGAAGAAAACATGCCCATATTGTTTTCAAACTTTAGTAATAAGACCCATAATTTATTTTTCATATGTAGGAATTGACCGCACACCAATATGACACACAATGTGGTCTATATGACATGAAGTACATGTTTTCAATATAAAACTATCATTTTAGTGTAAAATGCATCACATGGACAAAACCAATAAAATGAGCTTAGATTGTTTCCAAAATAAAGGAAAGAAGTCTATAATTCATTTTTGACCTATAGTAATAGACCACACATCAACATAACACCTAATGTGGTTGGTATGACTTGAAGTGCATGTTTTAATAAAAAAGTTTCATTTTATTTTAAAATAAAATAAAATATAAAAATTTAAGAAAACAATATGGATTGTTTTCAGAATTTTGGAAAATGATCCATAATTCGTTTTTGACGTGTAAGAATTGACCAGACATTAATTCAACGCAAGATGTGACCAATATGACTCAATGTGCATGTTTTCAATAGAAAGGTGACATTTTACTTTAGAGTTATTTAGTTATTTTTCATAGAGATAATGCTTGAAGATGAACAAGAAATGGTCTGACATTTGAAGGTTTGTTCTCAAAAAAAAGTCCTCTTGAATTCGCTCTCATCCATTGAGAGTTTTTTATCACCATAGATGAGATACAATTCAAGATAACCTAATTTTGAAAAAAAAATGGTGTGATGTGTAAGAATCAACCACAACTAAATCTGATACTTGGTGTGTCTGGTATGACTCAAAGTATATGTTTTTAGTTTAAAATTAACACTTTGTGTTTAATTTATTTCTTTATTGTATTACAAACATAATAATTGTTTTCTTATACAAGTGAATTATTTTTCTCAATATGAGGTGGTTTTTTCGTCAAATAATATCATGACTAGGGGTTAGGGGCCGAAGACTGATTCACGCTCAAATTTACCCAAGAGATGAAGGTAGAATAGTCCTTGTATTTTAGCTTGGGTTATCGAATCCTCAGAGACCTAAGAAGTAACCTACAGACACGTAAATTCTATGGATTTTTTTGGCTATGAAGTGGAAAAATTTGGTTGATTTTAGATGGTTTTAAGGTATCACTAACATATTTAAGTTAATTCAAATTAAGATAATGAGTTTTTCCAAGGTTATCACTTGGGGTGAATTGGATGAATCCCTTTTTTAATGATTTTAATTTCTTATATTTGAGATGTGTTCATTTAAGAAGATCAAACAACATCATCACTTACTGGTTTAATACCTACACCCTTTAATACTAATCACCTATACACTTGAAGGATCAAATTTTTGAGCACTTCATGGTAAAGGTTTGTATTATCACTTAAAGTGTGTGGCATTAAATTCAACAAGGATGAAGGAGTTTAAAGATCTTCAAACAAAATTCTCAATTAAAATAAGTGATTAGAAATTAATGGAGTGAGAAATAACATACAAACAATCCCCTTGCTACTCCCTTGGATAAACCCAAAAAATAGTTATCCCTCCATTGATTCTATGGTTTCAATGGAAGTGGAAAGTAGACTCATGAGGGAGGAATTGGAGAAGTAAAAAAACAATAAAATGAAAGCAATCACTCCACCGTTGTGCGAAGAATATCACAAGGTATGCTGTGAATAAATTCACACCTTAAGGAAATTATATCAAAATGATAAGAAGGAAAACATAATAATAGGAAAGGAAGAAATTTTATTAATAACTAAGGTGATTCGAACAACTTACATGAGAAAGAAGAACGTTACAAAGCCAAATCGACATAATAACATTACAATAAAAACAAAGCTCAAAAATATCCTCAACTCCTCCACCACCACTAACTTAAATAGGAAATTTTTAAGCCTTGGTTTGAGCCTACAACAGTGTAATTCACATCAATTAATGTTGGTGGGCCTAGGTGGGTGGAAAGTTAAGAGAGAGTAGATTTTTCCACCCTTGACCCGAGGTGGCATCCAGCTTGCTTCCACCGAACATAGGTGCCTAGAATACCTTTTAGATGGCCGAATTTGAGTGGTCCATAGAAGACAAAAATTAATCCCCGGAGGTTCCCTAGCTCTATGTAAAATTTCAGCCTAAAATAATATGTTTTTTACGAGATATTATTAAATTGGTGGGATGGTTTTATGGGCCTTACAATCTGGACTAGAATTTTATCTCCAAGTTGGGCCACCTTAATAACCACCATGAAGGCTGAATTAGCACTGTATCATGAATAATGATTTGTTCCTATATATGTATTATATCATCCCACCAAATTTGGGATTCATTGGGCCTGTATTTTGGGCCCCACATTCTCATCAGTGGGATGGTGTCCAATCTTCCTTCTCCAGAATTGTTTGCATGGAATCCCATTTTGGTGGTCTTCCAATGTGAATCTTCCAACACTCCACAAGTATGAATTGTTCTCAATATAATTAGAAACCTGAAAATTAAATATGAAAATAAAATCAAGATCATTGGGTACTTTAAATTATGTTAAAAAATGTACCACATAATAGTGCATTTTAAGAAGGAATTACAATCATAATGTGAAATGATGTTCAAAGTATAAAATACACTAAAATGGTGTTTATGAATAATAAATAACATGAATATTATATATATTAACAATAAATATTAGCCTTATTTAGGGGCTAATCAAATACAAAGTAACGTTGAACTTTTTTAATTTCAGTTATAATCTCTACTTACTCATGTAATTGTACAAACCAATGTTTGAAAATTATATAATTTAGTATGTTTTCTTATATTTGTGTTGTAAATTTTATTTCAATTAAATTATATATTTTCTCATATATTTTTTTTCTGCTACAGTGTGTCGTAATTTTAACAACACACCACATCAGTATTACCTTTTATCAATGCTAGAAAAAGTTCTAATAAAGGGATCCTTTATCAGCACTATTAAAACCACTGATAAATGAATCATTTATCAGCACTAGAAAAAGTTTCGATAAAGGACCACCTTTATTAGTGTTATTTTTAGCTATGATAAAGGGGCACTTTATTAGTGCTAAATAAAAGCGCTAATAAAGGGGGTCCTTTATCAGTGCTTAAAGAAGTAATGATAGAGGTTGCATTTATCAGTGATTTTTGTTAGCACTGATAAAGTGTCCATTTATCAACACTTTTCTAACACTGATAAATGCCTAGGTATTTTAATCACGCTCTGATTATCAGTTCTTTTTTCACTAACAAAGGACAATTTTAGTACTATTAAAGGCCTTATATATAGTTGTGAGGGAAAAGATGAAACAACTGGGTTAATCTTGGTCAATCGGAATTCATCCATTTATATTAAATCAAGGGTCGAGGGTAGTATCTTCACATGTGATCGGATGATTTTAATTGATAAATGTGTCGAGATTATATTTAGGACACTAGGGGCATGTTGTGATAGACAATTCCAATGATGTAAGTATTGTGGTTTAGAATTGGACATTGAAAGTAAGAACCTATAGTGGGGAGCACCAAAGGTCGGTTGAGGAATGGGACAATGACATGGTTTTGTCTCATTTTAGATGGTATTTTGTAAGTGTTTTATCAATGTTTTGTTAGTATTTACAAGCATTGGCTCGAGTTTTGGTGAGATAATCATTGTATGATTAAAGTGGCATTGGAGTCACATTGGTAATTTAGAAATGCAATGCAACCATTTGAATGGAGTTCACGACCCAAGTAGGTTGGGTTGTTCATTTTTATTACCAAAAAGAATTCTCAGGGATGATAAGAGTTAGCATGGGGAGGTTATAAGATCTCATGTTTTTAGAGTTGGTAATTTCATAAGGAAATTGAATTTTTGATTACTAGACATGTCAAATCTTGATGGGATATTCTGATCATAATTAAAAAGGTTGGAATGCCTCAAAATAATGGTTTTATATGTGGTTTGGGGCTTGGAATATGGATTATAGGTTTTAGAAGTATCATAGGTGTTCGGTACCCAAAATCTAAGTTTTGGTAAGGTTAGCATAGGGTGTATGGTTAACGCACAGTTAGTGAAAACCGTACAGTCTAACCATGTAGCCTAGTTTGTATAGGCGCGTGGGATGGTGAATTCATTCGATGTTCTAGGAAAAATTGCGCGGGTGTCTGCATTTTATTGCATACATGTCACATGGTTGGTGCATGGTATGTTACACTATGCACCATGCCCGTGCATGGGGTGTGGTGTTTGGGCAATGCCAACCGCATGGTTGGCATATGGTTTGGCGAACCGTGCCTCCCATTAAAAATAGTGAAATTACCCTTATAATGCTATAATATTTAAGAGGGAATCCCCTCTTTTCTTCTTTTATCCTCCCCACATGAGATACTTTCCTCGTCCCTTCTTATATGGGATTTCTCCCTTGTTCTTGGTTGGAATCAGATGACGTCAGATGAGATAGAATCCTTGAGGTAAGTCTTTAACTCTGATAGCCTTCATTGTTTTCTTTGTCTTCTTCCTCTAACTTTAGCTCCACCGGTTAGGGATTTTAGTCCCAATTCCACTGGATCATAGTGGAATCATGTACCATTGTTGGGGGTTTCACTCTGATTAGGAAGAGGGTGACCATAGAGGCCGTCTATATTTCACCGTGTGCTATTTCGATGAGGCATACCTTCATTATAAATTTTTATTATGGTTTTGACCTAAATCAAATTAATTAAATAAGTGTGTTGACGTCATTGGTTAGGGATTTTCTCAGTAGTGGTGTCGGGGACACCCTTTATACCTTTTTCACATGGTTTCTTGAATTTACATCGAGCAACATGCATCCGGTGAGTTATAGCATGTTATGCCTTTTAGACATCTACTTTATAATTATTTGTTTAATATTTTAATTGATGTTCCCATTATGTGATTGACCTTTAAAATTTTTGGTTAAATCTTATAATCTGATGCGTATTGTATCGTACATCGTTAGGCTTGCATGACCCATGGTGATCTTGGATGGAGTTGTTACGAGATGTGTATAGATGACAAAAAGTTTTCTAAAGGTAGGTAGACTATTATACCTTCCCTGTGATATTTATGCATGTTTATAGTAGTATGTACATGCTTGGGATTTCTCCTGAGGGTGACACCCCCTATTTAGATTTATTATAATGGACTTTTTAATTCGTTTAATTTGGTTAATTAAAGGGATGAGAGTCATAGTTCACCAATAACCCTTGTGTGCTAGCTTCATACTTTTCCTTAAGACTATCGCCTAGAATGAGGATTCCCTATGGAATACATATGCTTATGATTTTAATTATAAGGATTCCAATAGGGATGTCTCCGTTTACATGAAAACCTCAGGGATTCCAAGTAGGATGCCTCTCCTGAGCACTGACATGGGGGACCTAGTGGGTGACCCAATCGACCCTAAGCTAGTATGTCATGGGTTTGGGTAGATATGGTAGCAGGTGAAACCTAGAATCTATACTGAACATTTAATCTTTTGAGGTTGTGGTAGTAGTGGTGGGTTAGGTGTTCGACCACCCTCACTCTTTTATTGTGTTTTTACTATTGATGTAGCTATGATTTCTAGAGGTATATCTTGGTACTTGGCTTATGAGTCTGACATGATGTGATGTGTAGTGGGACTACCAAAGGTGCTTCCTAGTACTCCAATGGGCCTGATGTGATATGATTCTATGGTGGGGATTATTATACGTACTTACTAGATCCACCTCATGAGCTTTATTTTTTATGGTTACTATTGCTAGAATTCCCATTATACATGGATAATTTTTTTCTAAGATCCACGGGATACCAAAGATTTTTGGGTGGGTGTGCTTCCCCCAAGTTATGGATGTTGTTGACATTCTTGAGGATTGATGATGATCTCCTATAGTGACGTCTAGGATACTCCCTAAGGTCTGGTGTTTGCAACATTACTGTATCACCCAGACCTGTCTGGGGATGAGGATTTTGAGATGATTATTGAATGGATTTTGAGTGTTATCTTAGATCCATAGTATTTATTTATATCTCCAAAGGGTCATTCCCCTTAGGGATCATCCGAGTTGCGATGTCATGAATGCCTACGGATCGGGACCTAGAATTCTAACATTAGACTAGATTACATATTACTTGAGTGGTGCAGCATCCAACTCAATACCTTATTTACAAGATGTATAAATTTCACCTAGAATCTTCTTTATTAGTGATTGGAGGTGAGTACGGGTGAACCTAAGGTTTGTACATGTATTCTTATGTGGTGAAGTAGCTTTCTTAGATAAATTTCCATCGTTGGCCAAAGTAGGTATTTTTAATTAGGATTATAGACCGAATAATCAAATTAATTATACACAACTTGAGTGGTATGACATCCAGCTCAATGCCTTATTCATAGGATATCCAAATGATCAGGGTTACAGACTCAAGGATTAGTTGTGGTTTTATTCATATTACTTTTTATCTTACTTTTATATATATATATATATATATATATATATAAACACACACACACACACACATATATATATATATGGGGATATATATATATATATGTTTATATATATACATGATGTCACTTTGTTCAGAGACATTTTGGCTTAGGCCGAAACAGGTATGGTTGATCAGAATCATGGACCTAAGGATTAGCTATGGGTTATTTATTTATTTATTGTATTTATTATTCTAATTGTGTCTTGTCTAGGCTCAACACTTTCCTTGAGAATACCTTGTACAACCTTGTCTTTTGGTTTATTTCTAGCAGTTATTATTATTACTATTATCCTGATGAGTAGCTCACATATACAGACACTTCATTTTACTGGCTATATATGGGACCGAATTGGTGGTGTCCTGCTGAGTTTTTTATTCACACACTACTTGGGCCTCCATTACACTAAGGTACCCGAGCATACGTTCACTTGGTTGCAGGAAAAAGTTGGGTTGAGGCCCAGGACTGATTGAGAAGGATGACTCAAATGTATATGTGGAGATCAGGTATGGGGTTTGGCACATAGTTGGTATTAAAGCCTTGTACTTTTTTATTTCCTTTATTCCTATATATGATTAGATCGGTGGGAGATCAGTGTTATATGTGTGACATGGTTGTTCAGGCCCTTACTGCATTTCATTCACTATTACATACCTATTTATATTTATTGTTTTCGCACTTTGAATATTTACTCCTTCATTATATCTAGTTATTTCCACTGTTTGGTTACTCTGATATGGGGTATTGTCTCTCCACTATCACATCATAGGCCCTTGTTGCTGGTCAGCAGTCTCTAACGTATGGGGAGGTGTGTTTGAGGTCTTGTAGAAAACCGGCTCATGGCACCGATATAGTGGCATCTGGGTCGGGACATTATAGGGTCTATGGGAACCTATATCAAGTTCAACTATGTTTATTCACTGAAATTCTACCACTCTAAGATTCATACGTATCCCGACACACATTTATGATCAAGAAATTGTACATTGGAGGATGGGGTGTCAAGCTAGTGTTCAAGGGTCCACTATGGCCCTTGACACTTCTATTATTTCCATCTGTTTTGCCAACTAATTCATTTTTAATTTCAAATTCAATGGCATAAGGTGATGATAATTTATATCGCATGCACATAAAAAATGTATAAACTTTAAGGGAGATATTCAGTGACCACCTACCTTATACACGGATTTAGCCCCTTTAAACAAGCTCAACCATTACTACCATATCTCGTTCATACATCATCCAATCTTGTATCATAATCCATATCATATCACTATCTATCATATCCAAAATAATTAATTTTAAAAATTATAATTAATTATTCAATTTAAATAAAAAAGGAAAAATTGGATAAAAACTCATTGGTGGCATAACAGTGTCAAAACTACAAGAAACGGTATAATGACCCAAACTTTTATAAATGAAATTCCCTTTTGAATGATTAAATGTCTTATTAAGTAATATAGTTTTAGAAAACACATGCACTGCTTTGGTTATTTGGGACCAATTATAAAATATACTCTATCAGATTTGAAATACTATTATCATATTAATAGATGATAATATAGTCATTTTTTAATGACCATTAAGATTATTATAAAATAAGGGTTATTATAAAGTCCATTTTACATATATGGGAGAAGCGATGACCTCAAATGGTATGATTATACCCTATAAAACCCATTTATAAGAGATTCTAAGAGAGATAACATCACTAGGATTTAACCTTGACCAAGACAAGCTAATATTCAATAACTGAAGCATAATTGAAACCATTTACAGGAGGAGTTCAAACTTATCAAGATCATGACCCAAACAATTCTCACTGAACCACCCCAAAAAAGCACTATCATCACATACATTACTTTTAGTGTATAAGATAGAGTAATAAGGGTTTTTGTATCTAGAACCTAGTAATATGAATTTGTATATTTTCTTTTCTAATGAAATAATGATTATATTTTTTAATTTTTATTATTAATTTATAAATTATTATATTATTATTTAGATAAAAACTTTATTTTGACACAAAGAAATCAAAATTGTATTTTTGGGAAATATATACTCTCAATTGAGAAAAAATTTTGGTAATTTCAATAATTTTTTAAATTAATGTTATTTTAATAAAATAATATTATTAAATAAAATTTATTTAAATACAAATGAATTTATAATTAAATTAAGTCCAATATATTTTTTATAAGGATCAAAAAAAAATTAGTATCGTAAAAACTAGTATTTTTCAGTAAATAAAGATTTTTATTAAAAGTGAAAATTATCATATTTAGTAAATTATTTTGATAAAATAAATATTAATCTTTAAATAATCATTCCAAAATTATCCAATGATGATTTTTTCATAATTTTCTGAGATAGTCAAATTTTTGGATAAAAATTAAATATGGTATAAATATACAGTCTGTATTATGACATCATAATAACTCAAAAGTGATATAATATATGCTATGAAGGTAATTCGTGACCAAATATAGGTTTACCCTTTAAAATAATTTTTTTGAAGTTATTTAATTAATTTTATGATTCATTAATAAATCCTCAAAAACCTATATTATATTTTAAGGTTTTAAAATAAATTATTTATGAACATGACTCATTTCCACATCACAGATGGCATTATTTTAATATGTTCAGTTCTCAGCCTTATAAAATACTATAAATAACTCCTCTTTAGTAGAAACCATGGGCAAAAATCATGGTAAGGTTTGTGGTTTTTATTATTTTATCATATAGAGTACAAAACCTAAGTTTAGAAATTAATAAAGTTCTCCTCTATTTTGCTAAAAATACCCACTCTAATTCATTCAAAACACATTGATAATTAATATCCTCTCCCTCTTACTCTCTAAATACCTCCCAAGGTTTTATCAATCACTTAATAAGTTACTCCCAAACTTTTAGAAGTGCTCTCTAGAGGTAAGGGATTCTCTTCTCCTCCACTTTATTCAAACACTTTATTTATATTATGTCATTTTATTTACAATTTTTCACATTGGAATGAGTTTTTAAACAACCTTTTTATTCTTCTTATGGTTTCCAAGTAATGAGAGACCACTTTTCACTCTCATTAAACTCTTCTATAATTTGTTATGTACACTCGTTATGCTACCGAAATTATCCTATGATTTTTTTCATGCAAAAAATTTGTATAGTAAATACTCATACCCATTTCCACTTAAAGGTATTCACCTAGATGTACCTATAATTAATTTATTCATAAATTATATTTATTTTACCCACACTATTTAATTGTGGGATTAAAAGTGATGAAATGTGTTCTTATGTTGTATGGTCTATGTGGTACACTTATGCATGTAAATGATATGAATGTGATGAGTGGACCCGAAATTATATAGTCCTCCAATGAATTTGGTAATATTTTTATCTCATGAGATACCATGTATGGTGCAAGGGAGGTTATCCTAAGCACACTATGTTACGACGTCTCGACATCCAACCTTGACTTATGCTTATGATTTCATGTTTTATGTTATTATCATATTCCTATGTTGCATTGATGTTATCATCTTATATCATGATCTGATGTTCATATTTATGATTTTCACCTATTTTATATCATTTTGATATGCCTATTGACTAACATGTATTATTTTCATCATGTTATGATTTTATTATTCCCTTACTGAGCTTTATATCTCACCCCTTTCTTATGTGCATCCTATGGTTATCCCGTGCAGTATTAGAAGAATTGATGAAATATAAGAGCATGTTTTAGAGTTTTAAAATAATATAATTGTACCCATGTTTCAATTTATTGTGCTATGTATCTAATTACACAATGGCACCAGGTCTCAAGATCTTTTGTCATTGTATTAAGTGTATCTTTATGTAATGAATCATGAATTAAGGTTTATTAAATATATGAGTTGTCATAAACAGGGTGCGGTTCCCAACATCCACCCAAACCTAAGACACACAAAAGTCCAGATTTATAAACCTAAAAAAGTTGTCAATAAATCTTGATTTCACTAAAAACCTAAAATAAATCTATGGGACAACATACCTCAAAAAAAGATATGAGAAACAATATACAATCATCCTCTTGAGATGTCATCTATCCATGAAGAGAAAAATCCCCATTATTGCCACGTGATTCTGTTTCTATGGAATACATATCAAAACCCTATATGAAATCACAAATAAATTCAATGTTGATGAAGGGAAGGAATAATTGAAGGAAATATAGGAATATCATACCTATAATCTCCATGAAATTTCCCAAAAATCATCCATCACCATGGGGGATTGAAGGGAGGAAGGTGTGAGAGATGTGGTCAATAATGGAAACTTCGGATGCCTCAAGACCCTAAAAACCCAAAGGGTCCAACCCCAAAAGATGGGTTTTTCATTTCTTAAAAAAAATCAATAGTGAACTTGGTCATAGTGTGACCATGGGGGTTATGCCACAATGCCTCCTTTTAGGCCATGATATAGCGTGGACCTCTTGGTTGTAGTGCAACTGACCCCCAATAGGAAAAGGGTCCAACCCTCTAAAACACATTCACAATGTGGACCCTATGGTCCATTATATCAGGAATCCACCCTATAGAATCCTCATGATACAACCATCCACAACTGCATCATGGACTCCCCAACCTCAATTCTCTACATCACGGTGCCCCTACCACTCCATGACCTCCCGACCTTAGATGTCCTCTACGCCATCTTCGGCCTACACCGACATTCACTTGATCACCTAAAATACTTTCTAAGTCTTTATCTATATCCAAAAACATCTTCTCATGATGACCAAACACATAGAATTCCATTCCGAAACCAAATTCTCAAAATATACCCTTCTTTGGGATCAAAAATTCAAATTCCCTGTAAATTTCACAACCCATAATGATGTGAGTCTTTGTATAATTGTGTTTAAAAACTATGTTAAAAGGATTTGAAAATTAATAATATGAATCCTAAATCTTTCCATTTTTCAAACTAAATTTATTCATAAATTCTACTCACTTAAATAGTTTAATTGGAGAGTTTATTAGGTGGTCACATAGAGATATTGTGAAAATTACATAGAGATGTAATGAGTTTAACAAAACCCAAAAATTTCAACAACAAAAAATGCATCTCTAATGGTTTATTATATAGAATATGATAAGATATGTGCTTATGTATGATTTTATTAGTATCCTTAAAAGAGTTTAAGAATATAAAATTTATTCTATTATATAATAGGCAATCTTTACTTTATCATTCTTTCATGTTAGTTTCATATATCCTATGAAATTAAATGATAATTAACCTCTCAAAGTATAACATTGAGTTATCCCTAATTGATGTTTGCCATTGATTATTATTTTTTATGATGAAATGTTAAGGTTACCATAAATGGGATTTCACATAGGCATATGAAATATCATCATGAGGCACAAAATAAGTTTTATAAGTGTTTTAAAGTTTATCCAAAAGTAGTTTTGGATAGATATTCACAAAGTATTACATATTATGTGATACATATTTAATTTTATGATAACATTCTTTTTTTTTGAAAATGTCCAAAATGGGTTTTGGATAAGATTTCACAAGTTATTGTATATGATACAATATAAAATGAAATGAAAATAGGTCTATAACACTTTAGTGCATGTGAGGTATTGATGGAGATATTTCACAAAGCTATAAATGTAAATGATGGTTCTATTCTATATCATATGTGATTATATACATATGTAGTAAAGACTTGCATATTTTTTATGTTTGTAAATTTCAGAAGGAATTTGAATTTTGGATTTAGAGCAGGGAATGTTTTGAGAATCAGGATTTAGATTGGAATTATGAAGGTTGGAACATATTTAAGAGATGATTTTGGACATGAAATGGGGTCCAATTGTGGTTTTGGGTGCTCAGGTGGATGTCAAAGCAAGGTTGGGTGGCCCAAGTGCTTAAATTCGGAAACCTAAAACCGGTCACACCATGACATAGGAGGGGTCCCATCATGAAGGGTTACATACTAAGGTATTCCCTTTTCTTGTTGCTATCACACTTTAAGGATGAAGGGGTGTGGGAGGTCACATCATAAAGGATATGAAATGTTAGAACCAAGTCATTTCATAGCTGGAAACAAAAATCTAGTTTGTATTTGTTGTCAATCCATGCTGATTTGATCAAGAAGTTTTCAAAGAAAGTGATCTAACAATACAAGATGACTATAGTGTTGAAGGTGGCGTCATTTCTCAGTGTTTTACAAATTTTTGGGCTCAAAATTAGTAGTAAGGAGCAAGATTTACAAAAGGTGGTTTTATAGGATTGAATCTTCTCAAATGTGATAAATTCATGGGTTTCACTAAGACTAAGTTTCAAGAAGTTTGAGTTTCAAAAAGATATAGACCATCATGAACAATCATTGTGAATGGCATGATGGGATAATGGTAAATCCTCACGACTATGAGAAGATTCAAAAATGGGTTAAATTTTTATAGATCTTCATAAATAGAGGACTTCACGAGTATGACTAGAGAAGTTTTCAAAAAGGATACTGGGAGCATGGGATCTTTGTGAAGGGTTGTGCCTATAAATAGGCGGCCACACCCACTTCATTTGACATGAAGAGAATTAGATAAAATTTTTAATCGCTCTGATTTTTTGAAGGCTGAGAAATTCATGAATCTGGAATTTTTTGAGAGCTTGAGCATCACAAAAATACTAGTTAAATCTTAACTAATTTCAATGCATTTTAGTTATGGGATTTTTTCAAAGATTGGGAGTTTCATGAAGACTTAGTGTTCCATGGAGGCTTTGAGCTTCGAGAAGGAAGTGTACTCTATGAAGGTTATGAGATTTGAAAAGGTTGAGAGCTTTAAAAAATTGTATGGGTTCGAAAAGGCTGGTTTTTCCTTGAAACATAAAGGGGGTTTCCTAAAGGCTATGATCTTTGTGAATAGTAGTGTTGAACATCTGGTTCTAGTGAATAGTGATTTCAAATGTATCAAATCAAGATTACGGTGAAATCGGAGTCTCATGCTAGTCAGGAGAAAAGACTTAAATGTCAATCTACTTAGGTAGCCTTCAAGTCATTAAATTGAGTAAGACATCACTCAAAGCAGTGATCTAGGGGGAGTCGACGGAAGTGTTTCGAGGGAGGTAGTGTTTTGTCCCAAAAATCTTGTGAAGGTGATGTTTCTCGAATATAATGATTGTGTCTAAACTTTTATTTTCCCCAAAAACTAGTGAAAATAAATTAATTTAGCTACAATCAAAACACTATCAGCATATGCTTCTTGGACTAGCCCTTAGTGGTGAATCAATTAAAATTGTTGTGTTGTCTCTCTGTCTGTGATTGTTTAATAACTACATGATTCCATCAGATTTATTTTACAAGTTCCTACCAATGTGGGAACAAGATTCATTGTTTATAAAGAAAAATTTGACACTTTGATTCACCCCTCCCATCTCAGGGTGTTCTAGGGTCCTATAGAAAATCCGCGGGTGGTTTCCCTGTTTAAGGGGTGGAAGTCGACTGAGGCTGGTGCCTGGGGTGTTTTTTTAAGAGGGGAAAACTGATGATTTACCAATTATCCCCCCTCACATTTTTGGCTAATCAGAGTCGTGTGGGAGGCCATTTCAATTAGTCCTCCCCCTCCTCTCTTAATCCCCGATCGCATGGGGTTTTTTTGTAGTGATTTTTTGGTGATTCTACATATGGTCCACCTCCTATTTCCTTTCTTATGTTTTGTTTCCCTTTGATCACCACTAATTTCAGTGCGGTCCAGTTAGGGATTTGGTGATGATTTCCACTAAAGCATGGTGGAAATGATCAGGTATGATGGGGGTTTTTATGTAATGTATAGAGGATGTCTCGAGATGAGGAATGAACATCATTTCTCACTATTTCGATTGAGGTACATCTTTATAAAAATTTATTTAGGGTTTTGAAAAAATTAAATGAAATTGGAAATTAACGGGGTTCCATTTGTTGGGAATTTTTCTAGATATGGTGTTTGGAGGACATTATGGTCCTTCGGTGGGTGGTTAGCTACATTTTTGATGTAGCGAGGTCGTTCAATGAGTTTTTATCTATTATTCCTATTTAAATTAAATTCTAGAATTATTTATAAATTATTATAATTTATTTTTAAAATTATATGGCCTAAGATAGGGCCTCAGATAGATGGACAATGGTTGTTGGGATTAGATGAGATTGGGCCAGAGCTGACTGGTTGTTCTTTAAAGGAAATGATGTGAATGAGATAGGTGGTCCCTTGAGTATACCCCCTTTAGTAAATGCATTATTTATATCTATGAAATGTAATATATGGTCTCTCTACCTATGTGTGATTTATCTATAAATTAAATAAACCATTTTATTAATTTAATGAATTTTTTTATTTATATAAAATTTCTATGATGGAAATTGAACGAAGTGTCAAGCCCACAAGGGACATTGTGCACTGGCATGATGTCTAGCCATTGATATTCGAGGAATAAATTCATGACTTATAACACTTGAACCCTATTAGGTAAAAATTAAATAAATTTAACATAATGTAGTGGTCTAGGTGTGGGATCCTTAGACACCACTTTATAGGGTAAAGTGTTGGATTGGGATAATTGGCCCAAATAGGCCACAATGGAGTTTTGAGATTCCATATAGTCTAAGGGATAGTTGAGATGGTCTTGGGTTGAGTGTTCCTCCCCTACTAGTGTATGAAAATTGGTTGGGTATGTCTTGGGTAGGAATTAATGATAGGTTTGGTGAGAGGACCAACCTAGGGTGACTTAGGAAGGGAATGGGCTTAAGCCCATCCCCCTTGTGTGACTATGACTATGAATCAAGTGAGTTTGGAGTGTGATTATAATGATGTAGGGGGATGATATTCCCTCTAAGTGACGGTCTTATACTAATATATTTTTTTGAGTCTAGGAAACCCATGTTGGGTTTTCATTCTAGATGTGACATAGGGGACCCTAGTGGGTGCCCTAGTGATATAACAACCCATATGAGGGTCTAATAAAGAATGGGTGGTCGTGATTTTAGGTGTCATATTGAAACCTAAATTGATGATGTAGGCCTGTAATGTCTATGATAGTGATAGATCATGCACTTGAGAAGCTAAAATATGTTATGTGGGATGGGTTATAGTAGGTGGTTGACCCCGTTGAGATGCATTATAAGAGAGGATTTGGGTGGGATGCATTGCCCACTAAGATTTATGTAGATACATGGAATGTATTGGATGTTATACTTGTATATGTCCTTCCTTTATTCCACTATGTGACTTTATTTCTTGATAGGACGAGGATATGTCCCTGGGTTTCTGGATGACACGATTCCCTAACTGGGTGTGGATACACCCCTAAGTTTATGAATGACTTTCTTCCCCGACAGAGTGTGGATGTACCCCTGAGTTTTCAGATGATATTTTTTCCTGGGAAAGGATCATTTTCCCCTAGGTTCCAAATGAGGTCATGTGCATAAAAAACATTTTGGCACTAGTCTAAGTATGTATAATTGATCATGGGAGTTATGTTAAAAGTCAAGGATTGAAAATGGTTATTTTATTTATGATTTCATGTTGTATTAATTTATTAACCTGAGCAATTCATATGAACATAGACGACATTTATAGGTTATATAAAAGAATATATTGGTGGTTCTCTACTAAGTTACACTCACACCCTATTGCGGTGTCCATAACACATGGTTATCAAAGAAAACTTTGTTTTTCTTAGGTTTAGGTCAGGAAAATACACGGCACAACATGATTGAGTGAGATAACTCAGACGAGATTAGATATTGGGATGTGGGGAGGCTCGAGGATGGAAGTAGATCTTCAGTGAATTTTTATTCTTTTATTTATCTTGTATGTGTGATCCACCCAGTGGGTGATCAATGTTGTTGTATAGAGGAAAGATCATGAGTTTGTACGACTGTATGATTTTTCATTTACATTTATATAACATGTTGTTTTGTATCACTTTCTTATACTCTGATGTGGTATTATGGATGGTGTTTGGTTATTTTTACTTGTTATTGCACACTTTGATATGGGGGTATAATCTTCTCATGGTAACACCCTAGACCCCTGTTACTAATTGGAACCCTCTTGCATACGGAGAGGCGTGCTAGAAATATCATAATAACCCTATCTGATTACTATTTAAAGTTAACCGAGAAGGGGATGTTACATATGGCATAATTCAAGACAAAAGAATAATAAAGACATATCATATACCTTATTTGGGTGATTTTACCAAGGCGCACAATAGAACTCGGTGGGCTGAAGTTTTAAAATTTTCATCAACAAAGTGACAATACAACATCATCTCTAGTAATCTGAGCCCTAATAAGGTCCAAGGATCTTGTGTGAATTATCAAAGAATAAATTTTTAAACTGAATAGTTACCTTATTTGAATCGAAGAACGCTTTATAGCATCAAATCTCTAGCGACTGTTGCACAAAGGATCTGAGGCTGAACCCCTCTAGATTATTCGCACATACTTCAAGAATTTGCATGTGCGTCATTCATCAAATTATGGGTGCTAGTGAAAAGATTTGATGAGTCCTTTGACATCGCAACGATCATCTCTATTTGGTGCCTTCAATCCATGAAGGTGTTCTTGGATCGATCACTCAGATAGATCTTTTCTCTATCTAGGATGCAAGAGGAGAGATGAGATCTCAATCTGTTGGAATAAATAGTCTAGCAAAAATGAGCTCCTCCAAGATTATATAGTGGATGTCCAAAATACTCGGATAGGGTTCCATGGCCCCCATATATTTAATGTTCACTAAATAACCAATAAATGAATAGTTATAATGAACTAACTATATCATAATAATCATTTATATTTTATCACCTACTTTGAATTTATAAAAAATATACTACATGATAAACTCAAGTCATTAAATCATCGAGTAATTCCCACTAATATTAAACAAACCTTAAATATTAAAATAATATTTGTTTGTATAATATATTTCCACATATTTACTTGATACCTTGTGAATACTTTTAATAAATAAATTCAACCCAAATATTTTATACTTGAATAATAATGAATTTATTTATTCATCGGTAATCGATAATACATTGACAACTCATGGACCCTATGGTGGGGTCCACTATGTCTTATACACATATTAATTGGAATAGAGAAGACTCTTGAATATGATATTGTGTGTGATCCTCTAGGACCTTATCATGATAACAATGAATATTATTCATAGACCAAGAGTGGAGTTGAGAAACTCATCAAGTCTCCTAAATAGATAAGGAAAATTCATAGCAACATCATCATTTCTTATGAACACACATTGTGTAATATAATCTCTTTGTCTCGTGATATATCATAAAGAGGATGCACACTTGTGTCACCATCCTTTTACTTTATTATTTTCTGACCTTACTATATGAAATTACCTTCTTCTACCATGAAAATAGATTTAGTTAAGGTATTATCATCCTGATCAACTAAGCCTGAGATATCTCATCTTATCGAAATTGATAAATCCTTTATTGATTATTCATTCAATGTCACATCACCAATGACTCAACCAACACAAGTTAACTCTCCATGAGTTCAATGTCAATATTTTTTCTATTACATCAAAGTATGTAATCAAATGGTACACATCAAGAATAATATCAAGTCCAAAGACCATTCCACTTGTTCGCGGATAAGAAATACCAATACAGCTAAAAACATGTGGTGTTTCTATTAGCTTCTCATTCCTCATGATCTCATCTACTCAAGAACACCAAGTGCAAATTTCATGAGAATAAGTCTCAATAATTATGAGCTGCCATCACCTGATAGTCAGGCATCATCTGTGTCTAGCCAGTACGGTGTATCTAGACCATAATACATTTTTTTAATATTATTTTCATAGTACCTCGAGGTTTTCATTTTAGCATGAGAACTACTATAACTTTTTGATATGAAAAATAATCTATATACATTACCATATAAATAGTGGACATGGAAATATCAACATTATTATGGTAAGTGTAAATTATGCATAACTCATTGTATACATGATATGGTAATTGAAAAATACTATTCAATTTGGGTCTAGGACACCAACTATTACAACACTTTCACTTGCACTAGTCAACTTGATAACTAACCTTGTTAACTCTCACATGATAAGATCGTTTTTCTACTAAGTTATGGCTTTAATCATGGTCATTCCATGTCTCCACTACATGGATTTTTTTTATTTGAGACCTCACCTACTTGAGTAAGACTCCTTAAGAGATGTAAACCCTGAGTAGATTCCTTTCATCCACTATCAAAACATGACATCTTGGCTAGTAATAGTCGTAGAATTATCATAGTTTATATTATAATAAAAAAAATATTACTGGGTGTGATTCAAAGAATTGGAACAAATCATTGTGTATTTAACAATACTTATTTAGCTACCTCAGAAGCCACAACACACTCAGTATTTGTATACATGGATACCACTAGATTGAATGAGATTTTATTGCTCATTACCTTATCCGAGATGAGATATTATATCATATTGATATATAAGAAGACTAGTTTGTGTCCTATTATAACTAATATATCTTCCTTTCCACATACCAATAACATATCCCTTATACTTACTCAAGTATAATTGGATAGTTTTGACTGCTTCTTGTGTAGTTCTTTTGGTCATTGCTGATATTTTCCAACCATAAAGTATATGTTGGCAATATCATATTTATTACATTTCATGACATATGTGATTGATCCATCAAAAAAGAAAAATGAATTTAACTTATCACATTAATCTCCTCATATTCCTCATTCTTGTCTTCTTGGATAGATTTATGTCATGTGACATTAGTAACAATTCTCTCTCGAATTATTTTAACTTGTATTTTTAAATACCTTGTCATTATATGTTTTATTGACTAGGTTGAAGTAATCAATAGATTAACCTTAGTAGATCTTATTTCCTAGAAGTTAGGTTTCTACTTTAAATAAATCTCTAGAGAGTTGATTTCTTTCTAGTTTTAACCAACTGTAAGACTAATAAATTTTTTCTATATGTTATCAAACATATTTTACTTGGAAAATAGTGTCTCTCCCACTAACCTCTTGTAGAGACATGGAAAAAATTAATTCCTAATAAATGTTCTATGATCTTGTTTCTTACATCAATAATGTACTAGATTTCAATAATTTTCATCCCATATTGGCATTCTATGGTGTCATCATCCTTTTATGTTTGCATCGTATAGAATCCTTCCATTATAGGTGGTCTTGAAATTCAATTCTCAAAAAAATGGTCATAGAAATTATCTATGAAAAATAAAATTCTAATGGATTTATGCATAATGATTTGGTATTACCAATCGATTCTTATTGGTACCATGCTTGTACCATCCATGTATAGTTTCACTTGAATACCCACCGTAGTATTCAAAATAATAAGTCTGTACTTTGATACATGGAATCCACTATTGAATTCTAATTGATCTTGTCAATTTTAGCTAATATCCATATAATACTTGTAGGATTCATTATTTTTAATGAATAATGTATCACCGACAATGGTGAATATAAAACCACTACCATGGTTTTATCTTTCCTATGAAGTATGTGTCTCTGGATCAATCCTTTTCCATATTCTCTTATAGAACTTGTTTCTATGTTAACTATACGTGCATATACAACATTGACTAAACTCAGGTCAATCTTGTTCCCACTATCTCAAATAGAGATATGCACCCTTTTATAGAAATAGATTCTATAACTTGACTATCTAATTTATATCTTTAGGGTTTAAGTGATATCCTCATAAAACTATAGTATAACCACTTTATATGCACATTGTGTTTCTCTTAATGCAAGTTTTTTTATATCCTAAACTCTTTGCATCTAAACACATGTTCTTATAACATAAAGGATTTATATCATACTATAACTCATATGATATCCATTTTTCATTATAGTTGACATATGGTTATGGGATAATGCCTATACTTTCATATCATGTCTTGAAAAATAATTGAATTCAATACAATGCATATATATCTCAACATTTATGCTTCTTTTACTTACATAATGACTCTAATGTATATAAGGAAATGTGTGTTTAGGAATTACTCCACGCTACATTATTTTGATCAATGTAAACATGTAAGAATCTTAATCAATCCTCCTTATTAGTATCATAGCTCTAACATGGATAAGATAATGTGCATTTAGGAATTATTTCACACCACATTATATTTGATCGATGAATGATTGGTCAAGATATTCTTCAGCACACCAGCCCAAAAAAACTCATATCTTATGGCCATGCATATACCATGCTTCAGTTTCTCATTCCTTAAACAAACTTAAGGGAATATTATGAAGTATATTTATCACTAGATTAACCTTGGAATAGTTCACACACTCTAGTTGAACTTATTCTAAAAGATTTGTGACTTACCATTAATTCTAAAGGTTTATTTTTTCAAAAATTAGTACATAAGTGTGTCAAAATACTTAAGTTTATGAACCCCAAAGAGTCTAAAACCATACTGAATATATCCATGATAACCACTTATTTTTTATTGACAAAGTATTATCTTGCCACCACTGGATATATAAGTCTTACATTTTATATTCAACATGTGTTTTCACTGATTCTTGTATTACTTAACTATTGGTTGTGTATGAAATACCATAAATAACATTAATTCATAAATTTTATGCTAGAATACAACACAAAATTATAGTTTAACATGAACCATTCACTTTGAAATTAAATCATGATCTTCTAACCACTAATTTAAGTATCACCCGTCATCAGCTACTTGGAGAGAACACCTTGACTTATAGTAATATTTCTTGACTCCCTTGGTTCCTGTATTTAGAAACAAGTATTTAAGGCCTTATTGTATCTAATACCCAAGGATCATAAATGAAATATTACAACCAGTGATGAATAAACCTGAAGTAGAAGCTCATGTGTGTTTCTTCTTCAATTCACTATAGTTCCTCTTCTAGTGACCTATCTTGCCACATGAAAAGAAAATATACTCATGTTCAATGATCTCCCAATTTATATTTGGTTTCTTAGAAAGACATTGTGAAGGTGTCTTGGGAAGTGTACTTGTAATTTTCCTTTTCACCTTGTCTTTCTGGTCATTCACCGTAAGAAATTTATCTTTCTTTAAATTCCCATATACTTGATGACCCTGTTTCAAAAGATAAGGAAGTGATTTCTCAAATCTATTTGTTTGATAGCTCCCAACCAAACTGAAGAAACTGGGTGGAAAGGATGATAGAATGAGATGAACTTAAAGTTCTTGATTTTAATTAAAATCCAAATATTCTCTTTATTCAATGTACTTAATCATCCTTAGTGCATGAGGGCTAGCTTGAGTTCCATTTGTTAATCAATATGTGATCAGTTTTATCATTATCTCATTGATTTCTCTCTTAACTTTCTCCTCACAAACTTCTCGTAGATGAGGAAACATGGTATATACATCCATGTCCTTATGTTTCTTTGGAAACTATTTGGATATTGATGTTGGCATTATGATATAAACATCAAATGTTTCATTCATGAGTCTCCTGTAATCATATTTCTTATCCTCACTAGCTTGTGTGGAGGTTTATTAGGCTATTGGGACTCTATCACATATAATTTACTTTCATATTGTATTTTTATGCACAAGCACCTGGACCACTCTTGAAAATTTGTGTTGATGAGGAGATTATATTTTTCCATTATGGAACGTAGAGTATCTATGATTTTACTTTCCATTTCAAACAAAATAAACACTAGTTGATTAGTACTTTTATCTTGATTGCTTATTTATACATTACTGGTTAAATTAATCATTAAATGTCTCCCACTATTTTATTGAACTCTATTAGCCTTCACTATTAGACTTAGAATACTTTGTCGCTTGATTATTCTAGTGGAAATTATCCATGAAAACTCTCCTTATAGTCTCCAAGTTTTGGTTACACTACTACTCGGAGATTTTCAAGGTAGGAACTAGACTGGACAATTGCATTGACTCACGGTTCCTTGAACTGTTAAGTAAATTCTCAACATATTAGAATCTTAACCTTTATTACCTCAACAATTTACCTATAAAGTAGTAGAAATAAAGATTTGGCTACTCCTTTGCTAACAGTTTTAGTTAAGTCAACTCTTCGCTCTCATAAGAACTCCCCAGTAGTATGAGGTACTCTCAACTTTGGTTGATCAATCACTTCATACACCCAATTTTGTTCAATTTCAAATGATAAAAGGTGTTTTTGACTTAATATTTTTGTGATCAGTTTTATAATATTTTTGGAAAATGTAATATTTTTCTATTAAGTATGTTTGTACTGTATTTTCTCACTCACAACTGAACATGCATTAATAGAATACATTCCTCACATCTTTATGCATTTTTCTTGTTTATTATTTTACGTGTCCCACAGACATACAAATTTTAAGATCATGGCCTTTATTAAAGAAATATAAGGCATGTTTACATTTAATTTTTGGTTGTTATTAAGTTCCTTTGATTTGGAGTAGTGTCTTAGGGTGCGTTTGGGTGAATTTTTAAGGAACTTGGAAAGACAAAGAGTTGTGCACGGTTTGCGCACGGTTTGACCAAACGGTGCGCAATCTAACCATGTAGACAGTGGAGGTTGGCACAGTTGGTGCACATTCTACTTAACCTTTCACCATCTAGCCATGTGGGTAGTGGAAGACTGCATCGTTGGTGCACGGTTTGTCCTAACCGTGAGGACGTTCAGGAGAAACTGTGCATGTGGAGTAGTTTATTCCGAAAATTGGTTTTAAAACCACCTGAACCCCCGAAACCTCTCTAATTAGACCTAGGATTGGGCTTGAAAATTTTTAGGTGTTCCCAAATCCTTCTGAAGGGATTCCAAGGCGATTCTAATTCTTTTCTTTGAGATCTAAGGCCCGGATCGAAGATCTGCTCTCATCCCGATAAGTGGATTTCATCCTGTTGCTTCTCCCGTTCTTTCTATTATCTTTTTGAGATCTTTTCATGGAATATCTCCCCAATTTTCTTAGATCTAAACCCATTATTTGATATATATATCTAGTATTGTGGATCTAGATATATATTTTCAATATCTAGATACCTTTGATCTTAATTTTTTGTTTAGAGATTTATATCTGAAGCTTGATCGACGACATTGTGTCGGTCGAATTTTGGGGATTTCCTATTGGGATAACTTCTATCTATAAACTGAGGCAGGTGGTCTAAATAGAAATCCCATAGTCTTGATTTTGATATGTGTATGTGATTTTATGATTTTCTATGTTTCCTTGATAATTGATTTCCTAAATTGGAGTAATTAGGAATGAGGATTTGACTTTTGTTTGCCTTGGTGATTAATTGATAATTGAATCACGGAACAAATGAAGGGGGTTTCCAAAATATATATTTTGGAGATTTTTTATTAGTTGAGATATTTTAATTGAGATATTAAATTGATTATGTGAAGATAATTAATTGGGGGGAATTAATTATGAAATGTTGTTTGTCTTTGAAAGATAATTAATTGGGAGAATTAATTATGTGCCATGATGTTGACCAAAGATAATTAATTGGGAGAATTAATTATGTTTCATGATGTTGATTAAAGATAATTAATTGTGAGAATTAATTATTACAAGTTAAGATTTGATATGGATAATTAATTTTGAAGAATTAATGATGGAAAGATAATTATGTTGATTGATTAATTAATTGATGAATTAATTAGTGGGTTATGTGCTTAGTTAATTGTTGAGTTAACTAATGGACTTTGACCTATTTAACTAATCATTGGATTAGTAATGGAATGATGTGGACAATTCTTGTGAATTAAAGAATGATTAAATGGATAAGATTTTTTTGTGGTGCTAGACATGGCGTTCTAGACTAATTATAAGTTGGGACTTAGACATGACGTTCCTCCCCAATAGTTATCTAAGCTTGAGATTGTGGGGTGCTAAGAATGATGACATATACTGAATGATAAAAGTAGTTATATGCATGACTACCTACAATAAATGAGATTGTGGTACTAGGCATAACGACCTACACCAATGAATGATATTAATGAATGATGATTCAACTGAGATTCGAGGTGCTATGCATGACGACCTACACCAAATGATTACTGACAATGAATGATGATTCCAATGGGAAATATGAATTGGACTTGTAATAATGTGATTATTGAAGATTAAATGATAATGTGATAATTGTTTAAATTATGCATTTTATTTATTGCTTCATATAACTGCATGAACTATCTTTTGAATGAACTTGTTTTAGACATTGTTGGTGGTGGCCTACTGATTTGTACTCACACCCTATTCGGGCCACCTGATCGGCACCCGAGAAGACTTTGTTGTTATAGGAAAGGATAAGGGCAAGGCCCTGGGATAGGTTGCAGTTTGGGATTGGAGCATGGAAGAGGGAATTGGACATGGTTTGGGACCCGCTTGGGAGTCGTTGTGTCTTTACTTTGAATTGCATTATAGGCATTTGACATTGAATTGTCATAGCATGTTTTACCTTTCAGTTGAGTATTGTATCTTCATTTTTTGGTTATCATTTGACATAGATTTATTCTGGTTATTTATATGCTTCCATACTTGTTTATGGTTATTTGATTCCATTTGTGTTTTATTCTTATAAAATAGGGTATAATCTCTCCCAAACTGACTTTCCAGACCCTCACTACTAGTCAGCACCCTCTGGCATACAGGGAGGCATGTTTGAGGGCATGTGGCCAACCGACTCGGGGCACCGTTCAGTGAATCCCAGGTTGGGGCGTCACAAAGTGGTATCAAAAGAGGTTTTATTTTCTTTCTTCTGATTTTGTCTTACTGTTTTGGGAAAGGTATACAGGAGACTAGGAAGATTTGAGTCTTGTTAATGAGCTCATTCATGGGAATTGCAAACCCATGTATGGGGAAAATCCAAGTACTCAGGGTGGGATTATTGTGATTGATGTTTGTTGTTACAGTTGCATATTATTTCACCTTGGGTGATGCACTTGTGGTGTGATGTGATATTTGTTTTAAAAAATTGTTGAATTTTTATTTGTGGCATAAAGAGGAATGATACTTGAGTCTGCATGCATCATTCTAGGCACTCAGGATTGTTGTGACATACATCATTATAGGCACTCACAAGAAAACTGGTTATGGGTAAGTTGTTGAACTTGAACTATTTTCCCTTATTGTGAGATTGAAATAATGATGCAAAATGAGAATAAATGGGTGTCTAATGAGAACCTTGATTGATGAAATGGGTATGGGAAATTAATTAATTATTGAATTAATTAATTTTAGATAAGGTGATTAATTAATGGTTTAATTAATTAATGAGAATGTTTGTACCCTTGTTAACCAAGACCTAGGAGTAGGATGGTTAAGGTTAGTGATAAGGCCTAAGTGTTGACACTGTGGCAAGAAAAAGGGAAGAGGACACGTTGAAACTTGTTGTGTTAGTTTCTACTCTTATGTAAATGTTTTAAGGTTGCGCTATGAGACTTAAGATGTGTGTTTGGATTTGATACTGGTTCCTCTCATTCCTTTATATATTCAAATCTTGTTAATGGATTAAGTCTGGAGGTGGAGTGTAAGGACCCGACCCCAGTTGCCCGAAGCTGGTGCCTTATTTGATTACATTGGCATACATACAAGGAATACGAATCCCGAAGGACCAAGTAGTTTAGTATTATTGGAAACAAGATACATACATAAGTTAAACTTTACATAAGTAAAGGAAAAACAACACTAATTTATTCCACTAGAGTCATCACATCTCCTAGATCATGCTTGCAAGTCATTCATAAAATACATCTTCATGTCCTGAGAAAATGAAACATAAGAAAGGGGTGAGCTCAAACGCTCAGTAAAAGTAAGTAATATAGCAGAAGATAATATAAACATTTGACATGGTGAATAATTGAAAACACATGCCTTTAATAATAAACTTGAACACATTATGGCAGGAATATGAGCTGAGTAAATAATTCCATAATAAAACATAATCATGGGTATTCTACTAGTCAAATAAACACATGAAATATCAATATATTAACTAATAATTATGTAATGCATAATTCTAGACATTCTGAAACATTTTTTCAAGGCCTCATCCAAGACGTCTAATGATTAAGGCCTCGGGCAAAATCCATATCACATTGGGAAAGGCCTCAGCCAATTCCTCATCTAGTTGTCTCATGAGACCTACCGATGCATCGAGGGGATATAGTGGGCCTCAACCATCACATAATAAGTCCAATTCATTCTTCATATGAGAGGGGATAAATATAAATAACAAATACATTCATATTGAAACTATCATATGAAATTTAACTATCTTTCCCCAATCATTAAACATAAAAAACTAACCATTCTAAATAATATGGTGAATGGTTTTAGGATAGATCATCTACAATAGAGTCAGTCATAAACCATTAAATTAAATATGGTATATTAATTCATAAATTATTAAACCTAATAATACCATGGAATCAACAAGAGTGTTGAATGAGACGAAAACACTCTTATAAAATCATTAGCAATTCTTGAGATAAATACTCTTTTATTTTGAAAAGAAGAGTTCTTTTTGAAAAATATTTATATAAAACCATAAGTTAATTAAGATAGTATTTTCATAATAAAATGAGTTATTTTATAAGGATAATGGTTCCCAAAAATAGATTATAGATTTTCTTTGAAAATAGATAATAATTTGAGAAATTCCCTTGAATCGGGCTAGTATTTTAGAAACTACTTTGAAAGTTCCTTTTAAAACGTGTAACTATCCATAAAATAAGGAAGGTTTATGGTTTTTAAACATATATATGATACTCACATAGAATATATAATTAGTACATAACAATACATAAGAATTTCATTGAGGTAATTAGACAATGAAAGAATCCTGAATGAAAATGGAAGTTCGGGTGGAAAAACCCTTACCTTAACTCCAAACGTGTTCCGATCTTGTAATTAAGCTCCTATAATATGAAATTATACTTGTTAATAATTTATTTAATAACATATTAGACATGTATTTAGTCACCATAATTCTAGTCAGTTCATTTATGTCTTTATTGATAAGTTATTATATTGAATTTCATCATTCTGGAGTGTTTGTTTCCTTTATTTTCATATTCGGTTCACTTGTTTTTAAGTAATGAAGTGGAATGGATGTAAATATTCAGAATTGAAATTATATATTATTTATGAACATAAATAGGTGTTATTGTTCATTTATATAACTTGGTTACATGGAACGAGGATGAATTATCATATAGAACTTTAATGATAATTGTTTTGGTTAATTTGTGGGTTTTGATTACAACAAACTCATTTTTTTTATAACCTAATACCATTTGAACAGAGGAATTACAGAATATTAAATAGGTTATATTATATATAATAATCTGGTTCAACTATAACAAGAATGGTTTCATGACCAGAATTTATAATGATAAAAGAAATCGAAAGTCCATCGTCCTTGAATGTGTAAAATTGACACATCTCGGATGGTGTTCTTGCTACTAGTATAAAAGAAGATAAAAAGGGGGAGATGATGATAACTTATTCCACTATCATGAAAACATTACAGTACATATAAGGTACTAGATTCATCACAAAATTTGGATAAAGAGAGGTAATAGAAAAAGAAAACAAATGAACTTGAAAGGAAAGAATTGAAAAGAGGAATTTACCTCTTGAACCAAACTTACTTGAGAACCTCCTTAAGGGAGAGGTTTTGGTCTTTTAATAAGACCAAAGCTTGCTGGACATGGGAGAGAAGGTTGGGAGGGTATTTTTCCATAATTTAGAGAAAGCACAAGGGTGTAGAGGAGTGATTGGAAGAGGGGGTGAGAGGGGGTTTTATAGTGGAGGAGAGAGGGGATTTCTTAATATAAAACTCATTAGTTTATTATTTCTTCAAAAGACAAGTAATAGTAAGAATTCCATGACCAAGAAAAGTAATTTTATCATGTGAATTAGGATTAAGGGTGGTGACATCATCCATGATACTAGGAATAGTCTATTTATCTTATAATGTATATATACAGTAAATTACCGTATTTTATTATTCATCAAAAAAATAAAGTATTTCAGAAAAATCCCAAAAATTCACCCTAACCATTTTCCTACATGTAGAATCCAAAAATGAAGTCCATTTTTCAAAAATAGTTTTCTAAATATTATTAATTTAATATTTAATTAAAATCATAATTTATTATCAAAAATCAATTTTAAAACATTCATTAACTTATTTTAAAATATAGGTATATCGTACTTTCAACTTGAATATTATTTATATATTATAATAGGTAAGGTTACTATTCATTAGGGTATATCACTATTCATAAGGGTATGTTATTATTCATAAGGGTGGGTTACTATTCATAAGGGTAGGTTACTATTCACCAAAAATTAAGTTTTTCTTATTGAACTCTAAATAACTTACTGATCGCGACTGTGTATGTCGGATTTTTGAAATTCACATCACAGAAGTGAAAAACTTATGTTTTAAGGGTCTCATATCAATTAGTATTTAATGTGATTATGATATATTTATAAGAAATTAATTTCCTTTAAAAAACTATTGGGTCGTTACATTCTCCCCTCCTTACAAAAATTTCACCCTCGAAATTTCATTTACAATCTAGGCCAAGAATAGGTTGGGGTACTTCTTATTCATTGATTCCTCTAGTTCCCATGTTGCCTTTTCGTACTTATGGTTTCTCCATAGTACCTTGACCAGATGAGTAGTCTTGTTGCGTAGAACTTTGTCTCTACGATCCAAAATTTTCTCCGGCTACTCCTCATAGGAAAGATCATCCTCCAACTGTACCACCTCTAAAGAGAGTGCATGTGAAGGGTCTGGTATGTACTTCCTTAAGAGGGATACATGAAAGACATCATTTACCTTTGAAAAGGTTGGTGCAAGTGTCAGTCGATATGCCACAGCTCCGACTCGATAAAGGATCTCGAAGGGGCCGATATACCTGGGACATAGATTTCATTTCTTCCCAAACCATATGACCTTCTTCCATGGAGATATGCGTAGAAATACCAGGTCTCCTACTTTGAACTCCAGGTCTCATCAACGGTTATCCGCATAACTCTTCTGCCGACTTTGGGCTGCCTTGATATACTGCTGAATGGTTTTCACCTTCTCCGCCATTTCCTCAACCAATTCAGGTCCTAGCAGCTTTCACTCACCGACTTCATCCCAACACGCCGGTGTTCTACACCTTTTCCCATAAATGGATTTGTATGGTGCCATACGGATGCTTGAGTGGAAACTATTTTTGTAGGATAATTCAACTAGTGGAAGATGTTGGTCCCATCCTCCTTTGAATTCCATAAAACATGTCGTCAACATGTCTTCCAGTGTCTAAATAGTCCGCTCAGATTGGCCATCAGTTTGGGGATGACAGGTTGTACTGAAGTTCAGTTCAGTACTTAAATAATGTTGGTGACTTTTCCAGAATTTCAAGGTGAATCTAGGATCACGGTCGGATACAATAGAGAGTGGTACTCCATGCAGTCTTACCACTTCTTTGATGTAAAAATGTGCAAGTTGATCCAATGAGAAGTCCTCTCGAATCTCTATGAAGTGAGTTGTCTTTGTAAGACGATCCACAATGACCCATATATCATTTTTTCCTCTAGATGTCCTTGGGAGTCCAGTGACAAAGTCCATGGTAATGTTCTCCCACTTCCATGATGGTATGGGTAGCGGTTGCATTATCCCCTTAGACTTTTTCCTCCCAACCTTCACTTGTTGACATACCAGGCACTTTGACGTATATTCAGCAATCTCCCTTTTCATATTGTCCCACCAAAAGTTCTCTCAGAGATCACAATACATCTTTGTGCTACCAGGATGTATAGAGAAATTAGAGCTATGAGCATCATCCAACAGTTCTCTCTTTAGCTCAGGAATAGCGGGAAAACAAAGCTTCTTCCTGAATTTCAAAATGCCATCTTCATATGAGAAATCAGTCACATTCCCATAATTTATTGCTTTAATTTTCTTTTGAAACTCCTCATCATCATCCTGAGAACTTTTTATCCTTTCTAGTAAAGATGGTTTGGAAACCATTTGAAAAAGCATCTGCCACCTTACTAGATTCATGAAAATATGATCCCTTTCAACTCTCATCTTTTTCAAAACTTCATGATCCTTTCTGCTCAAAGCATCTGCTACCTTATTTTCCTTCCCCGAGTGGTAGTGTATCGTGCAATCATAATACTTGAGGAGTTCAATCCATCTTCTTTGCCTCATGTTGAGTTCTTTTTGTGAGAAAATATACTTCAAACTCTTGTGATCAGTATAAATATCACATTTTTCACCATAGAGATAATGTCTCCATATCTTCAAAGCAAATATTACAGAAGCTAACTCAAGATCATGAGTTGGATAGTTTTGTTCATGAATTTTTAGTTTCCTAGATGCATAGACAATCACTCGATCATTCTGCATAAGGACAAAACCCAGTCCTTTCTTTGATGCATCACTATAGATAACAAACCCACCATTCCCCGATGGTAGGGTTAGGATCAGAGCATTCACTAACCTCCTCTTCAATTCTTCAAAACACTCTTCACATTCCTTGGTCTATACGAACTTAACCCCTATTCGTGTGAGATTTTTCATTGGGTTAGCTAAACGGGTGAAGTTCTGAAAAAAACGCCGATAATAACCTGCTAAACCAATAAAACTATGTACCTCAGTTACGTTCGTTGGAGTAGGCCATTCTTACACAGCCTTTGTCTTTGCAAGATCTACAGATATTCTATCCTTGGAGACAATGTGGCCCAGAAAGGAAATTGATTGGAGCCAGAAATCACACTTTCTGGACTTCCCATATAATTCGTTTCTTCTCAGAGTCTTAAAAATAGTGCGCAAGTGATTTTCATGTTCTTCATAGCTTCTAGAGTACACCCGGATATCATTAATAAACACCACCACAAAGTCATCAAGATATTCCTTGAAGACTCTATTCATCAGATCCATAAAAACAGATGGTGCATTAGTTAGTCCAAAAGGCATTACTATAAACTCATAATGCCCATATCTGGTTCGGAATGTTATTTTTGGAATGTCTTCCTTCCTCACAAGTAACTGATGATATACAGATCGAAGATCAATCTTTGAAAAATATTGGGCTCCATGAAGTTTGTCAAATAAATCATTAATGTGAGGTAGGGGATACTTGTTCTTTATTGTTATAGCATTGATCTCCCTGTAGTCGATACATAACCTCATAGATCCATATTTCTTCTTAACAAAAAGGACAGGGGATCCCCATAGAGAAACACTAGGGCAGATAAATCCCTTATTACTCAATTCCTCTAGTTGTTTCTTTAGTTCCACTAATTCCACAGTGTCCATTCTATAAGGGGTCTTCGATATGGGACTTGAACCAGGAATTAAATCAATGGAAAACTCAATTTCTCATTCTAGAGGATGTCCAGGTAAATCTTATGGAAACACATCAACATATTCCCTCACAATAGGTACATCCTCTATTTTAACATTCCTTTCCTCACCCACAATTATTTCATTCTCTTCCTCTAGAATAATTGAATTTAGTTGAGCTACTGGGGGTGGATCTCGATAAGAATCAGGTGGTGATGATTCTACTCTAAATATAAGGTGTTCTTTATCATCATCATCAAAAATTGTAACCTCCTTCTTCTTAAAATAAATTTTTGCATCATGATCTGAAATCCAATCCATACCGAGGATTATATCAAATTCAATCATAGGTATGACGATGAGATTAGCAGATAAAGAACATTTATATGCTTTAATGGGAACTGATTGACAGAACTTTGTAGAAATGATACTTCCCTTAGGATTTTTGACCGACAACTCCCTTGTTAAATAAAATTGGAAATATCTAATTTTCTTAGAAAACTGAGAAGATATGAAACAATGCGATGATCTAGAATCAAATAAAGCATTGGCTAAGCTTGATGAAATGATCAAAGTACCTGCCACCACGTCACGTGGAACTTCAACCTCTGCAGTTGTGATCACATATGCTTCTCCTTTCTCCCTTGGACTCTTATGTTGCATATTTCCTTGACGTTTTGGACAATTATTAGCATATTGCCCCATATCCTAACAATTATAGCATCAAACATCATTGTCTTCTTTCTTTCCTTTGTAATCACCAGGAAGATGGCTTTTCTGACCACATTTGTAGCATAATCCTTTTCCTTTTAAGCACACACCGGGGTGTTTCCTTCTACAATTGTCACATGGTGGAAATTCAACTCTTCCCATCTTCCCTATTTCATTATTTCTTTTCCCATGGTTTTCAGAATCCCTCTTCTTTTCTTGCTTTCCCTTAAAGTCATAAGACTTACAGAATTATTTTTTGGTCTTGATAGCATATGAAACTATGTCATTATATGATGAAAAATTTTGGGATACCAGTGCCCACTGGAGGAATGGCTTTAGGCCATCAAAGAATCGATCGATTTTTCTCCTTGGATTTTGTATGTAGTCCACAGCATGTCTTGCCAGCCTTCTAAAGTTGGATTCATACTTGGCAACATTTTCATCCTCCTTTTGCCTCATATTCAAGAATTGTCTCTCCATATCTAATCTTTTTTCACGAGGGAAATATTTTTCTATGAATATTTCCTTAAAATCCCTCCATTCTATCTCTTCTATTTTTTCCTCCTCCTTTGTGTTTTTGATTAATGACCACCATTGATCTGAGTCTCCCAATAGATGATATACTTCCACGATAACCTTCTCTCTTTTATTACATCCCAAAGTGAGAAATATCTTCTCGAGGGAACATATCCATTGTTCTGCTAAAAAAGGGTTTGTAGTCCCATTGAACGATGGATGTTGTTGTCGCATAAAGCGATCTAGCATAGCTCCTCCATGCGATGGATCTGGATGCTCCATACAGGTAAGGTTATTATTCATAACCTAAGTAAGTTTTCCCAGTATATTTATGAGTTGCTCAACACCAGTCACATCACCAGAGCCAACATCATTATCTTGCATCGAAGGAAAATCCCTACAAGGGACACGTGAGTTCGTGCGGTTTCCATTCCTTACACTTGCCTCCATCTCTAGATAATGGCATACACTATATTAGGTTATGAATCATAATTTATAATATTAACTTAACAAATTACTTAGAAAAAAATTGAGATCCTACGAATGGATAATCCCATATTCACAAATATGGTTTCTTTGAGGAATATTTTACATTTCAATCCTTCATAATGGATCGTAAAGAAAATGTGAATTATCCTAAACATATCCTCCGTGAGTATTATAACCAAGAGTGCAGCAAGGCCCATTGTCGTGCACCAGTTCCTGTTCGAGTCTAGCTCAAAGCGGTGTTTTTGGGTTTTACCCCTAGATACATATGTGCTAGAGCCGCCTCTACCTGCTCATATCTAGACAGGGATATATTGCTTGAAATATTCACATAATATATTCCTTACCAAAATACCAGTACATTATTATATGTATATCCTCAAAGACTAACTTAGGGACTCTTCCCTAATTCTAAGTTTTCTAAATCTAGTTTTCAAGTATTCTACTAAACTTCCTCTGATACCAACTGTAAGGACCTGACCCCAGTTTCCCAGAGCCGGTGCCTTACTTGATTATGTTGGCATACATACAAGAATACGAATCCCGAAGGACCAAGTAGTTTAGTATTATTGGAAACAAGATACATACATAAGTTCAACTTTACATAAGGAAAGGAAATACAACACTAATTTATTCCACTAGATTCATCACGTCTTCTAGATTATGCTTCCAAGTCATTCATAAAATACTTCTTCATGTCCTGAGAAAATGAAACATAAGAAAGGGGTGAGCTCAAACGCTTAGTAAGATTAATAAATACAGCGGAAGATAATATAAACATTTGACATGGTGAATAATTGAAAACACATGCCTTTAATAATAAACTTGAACACATTATGGAAGGAATATGAGCTGAGTAAATAATGCCTTAATAAAACATAATCATGGGTATTCTACTAGTTGAATAACCACATGAAATATCAATAGTTTAACTCATAATGATGGAATGCATAATGTCAGACATTCTGAAACATTTTGTCAAGGCATCGGCCAAGACGTCTAATGATTAAGGCCTCGGCCAAAATCCATATCACATTGGGAAAGCCCCCAGCCAATTCCTTGTCTATTTGTCTCATGAGACCTACTGATGCATCGATGGGCTATAGCGAGACCCACCTATCACATAATAAGTACAATGCATTCCTCATATGAGTGGGGATAAACATAAAAAACAAATACATTCATATTGAAACTATCATATGAAATGTAACTATCTTTCCCCAATCATTAAACATAAAACACTAACCATTCAGAATAATATGGTGAATGGTTTTAGGATAGACCATACACAATAGAGTTATTCATAAACCATTAAATCAAATATGGTAGATGACTTCATAAATGATTAAACCTAATAATACCATGGAATCAACAAGAGTGTTGAATTAGATGAAAACACTCTTATAAAATCATTAAGCAGTTCTTGAGATAAATAATATTTTATTTTAAAAAGAAGAGTTATTTTGGAAAAATCTTTATATAAAACCATAAGTGAATTAAGATAGTATTTTAATAATAAAATGAGTAATTTTATAAGGATAATGGTTCCCAAAAACATATTATAGAGTTCCCTTGAATCGGGCTTATATTTTGGAAACTACTTTGAAAGTTCCTTTTAAAACATGTATCTATCCATAAAATAAGGAAGGGATCTGGTTTGTAAACATATATATGATACTCAAACAAAATATATGATGAGTACATAACAATACATAAGAATTTCATTGAGGTAATTAGACAATGAAAGTATCCCGAATGAAAATGGAAGTTCGGGTGGAAAAACCCTTACCTTAACTCCAAACATGTTTCGCTCTTGTACTTAAGATCCTGTAATATGAAATTATACTTGTTAATAACTTATTTTATAACCTATTAGACATGTATTTAGTCACCATAATTCTTTTTAGTTCATTTATGTCTTTATTGATAAGTTATTATATTGAATTTCGTCGTTCTGGAGTGTTTGTTTCCTTTATTTTCATATTCAATTCACTTGTTTTTAAGTAATTAAGTGGAATGAATGTAAATATTCAGAATTGAAATTATATATTATTTATTAACATAAATAGTTGTTATTGTTTATTTATATAACTTGGTTACATGGAACGAGGATGAATTATCATATAAAACTTTAACGATAATCGTTTTGGTTAATTTGGGGGTTTTGATTACAACGAACTCATTTTTCTTTATAACCTAATACCATTTGAACAAAGGAATTAAATAATCTTAAATAGGTTATATTATATATAATAATCTGGTTCAACCATAACAAGAATGTTTTTATGACCAGAATTTAGAATGATAAAAGAAATTGAAAGTCCATCGTCCTTGAATGTGTAAAATTGACACATCTCGGATGGCGTTCTTGCTACTAGTATAAAAGAAGGTAAAAAGGGGGAGATAATGATAACTTATTCCACTATAATGACAACATTATAGTACATATAAGTTACTGGAGTCATCACAAAATTTGGATAAAGATAGGTAATAGAAAAAGAAAACAAATGAACTTGAAAGGAAAGAATTGAAAAGAGGAATTTACCTCTTAAACCGAACTTCCTTGAGAACCTCCTTAAGGGAGAGGTTTTGATCTTTTAATAAGGCCAAGGCTTGCTGGACGTGGGAGAGGAGGTTGGGAGGGTATTTGTCCAGAATTTGGAGAAGGCAAAAGGCTTGAGAGGAGTGATTGGAAGAGGGGGTGAGAGGGGGTTTTTATAGTGGAGAGAGGGGATTTCTTAATATAAAACTCATTAGTTTATTATTTCTTCACAAGACAAGTAATAGTAAGTATTCCATGACCAAGAATAGTGATTTTATCATGTGAATTCGGATTAAGGGTGGTGACATCAGCCATGATGCTAGGAATAGTCTATTTAGCTTATAATGTATATATACGGTAAATTACAGTATTTTACTATTCATCAAAAAAATAAAGTATTTTAGAAAAATCCCAAAAATTCAACTGAACCATTTTCCGACGTGTGGAATCCAAAAATAAAGTCCATTTTTCAAAAATAATTTTCTAAATATTATTAATTTAATATTTAATTAAAATCATAATTTATTATCAAAAACCAGTTTTAATACATTCATTAACTTATTCTAAAATATTGGTATATCATACTTTCAACTTGAATATTATTTATATATTATCATAGATAAGGTTACTATTTATTAGGGTATATCACTATTCATAAGGGTATGTTACTATTCATAAGGGTAGGTTACTATTCACTAAAAAATTAAGTTTTTCTTATTCTACTCTAAATAACTTACTGATCGCGACTGTGTATGTCATATTTTTGAAATTCACATCACAGAAGTGACAAACTTATGTTTTAAGGGTCTCATAGCACTTAGTATTTAATGTGATTATGATATATTTATAAGAAAGTAATTTTCTTTAAAAAAACTATTGGGTCGTTACATGGAGTCCGTAAGCAGAATGATGAATATCGATACACCGTTGGAAACATGGTATAGGGATATCTATTTATGAAAAGGATGTTTTCTAGAGATAGAAGAGTATCATTTTCTTTGGGATATCTATGTCCTTGATATATCAGGCTTCGACCTAATTATGAGTATGGTCTGGATAGTCACATACCGAGCCCACATAGATTGTTACCGCAGGAGAGTGACATTTGTATCTCCTAAGGGTGACCAGTATGCTCTTCATGGAGAATGAGATATCCATACAGGCCAAGCTGGGCCAATTACTCAGCAACTAGGAGAGCTCACAACCCAAGTTTCTAGTCTTTTTTTGGATTATGGGAGTGGTAGTAAATACGTACTTCCACCAGTAGTAGAACTATTTCAGGATTTCTTTCCTGGAGAATTTTCATGGTTGCCACCTGAGAGAGATGTGGAATTCACTATTGATCTCATGTTAGGAGCTGAGCTGGTATCTACTCCACCTTACAGAATGGCACTGACTAAGCTTCAAGAGCTCAAAACGCAGTTGGAGGAGTTGGAGGATAAAGGGTTTATCCATCCAAGTACGTTGTCTTGGGGATCACCTATTTTTTAGCAAAGAAGGCCGACAGGAGTGTACGCTTGTGTGTCAATTACTGAAAGTTGAATAAAATGACTGTGAAGAACTGATATCCTCTTCCATGTATTGATGATCTATTTGACTAGTTGGAGGGGGCATGTGTGTTCTCAAAGATCGATCTAAGATCAGGGTATCATTAGTTGAGAGTTCAAACCTCTAATATACCAAGAACTACTTTTAGAAGCAGGTATGGCCTTTTGAGTTTGTTGTAATGTCATTTGGGTTGAAAAATTCTCCAGCAGTGTTTATGGCCTTGATGAACAAGATCTTTCATCCGTACTTAGATCAGTTTGTGGTGGTGTTTGTCGATGAAATCTTGGTGTACTCTAAGACTCATGATGATCATGACCAATATCTTGACATCATCCTAGGTACACTAAGAGATCATCGTCTATATACCAAGCTATCTAAATATCAATTTTGGATTGACAGGGTACACTTTTTGGGGCACATCATCTCGGAAGAAGGTGTGGTAGTGGACCCAGAAAAAGTTCAGGCAGTGGTTTATTGGGAGCAGCCCAAGAATTTTTTTGATATCTAAAGATTTTTGGGATTAGCTAGTTATTACAAGAGGATCATCCATGACTTTTCCCGATTAGCAGCACCGCTTTCAGGTTTAAAAAAGAAAAGGGTAATGTTTTATTGGATAGGAGCATGCGAGAATGCTTTCCAGGAGTTTAATAAGCGCTTGACATCAGCACCAATTTTGATCTTACCTGATTCAGGTGATAAATACATAGTGTATTGTGATGCTTCTGGGATCAAACTCGAAGTTGTGTTAATGCAAGGGGATGGGTCTTAGTAGTTGAGGCCACATGAACGGAATTACCCTACTCATAATCTCAAGTTAGAGGAAGTGGTTATGCTCTTAAGTGTTGGAAACATTATCTTTTGGGTGAAAATTTTACAGTTTTTACAAATCACAAAAGCTTGAATCATATCTTTTCACAACGTGACTTGAATCTTCGGTAGTAAAGATGGGTAGAGTATATGCAGTCCTTTTATTTTAAACTAGAATATACACCTGGAAAGGGGAACAGTGTGGATGATTCCTTGAGAAGGAAAACTCAAACTCAGTTGGTACGTGAGTTGAGTGCAGAGTGGAAGATGATGAATTTACTAAAGGAAATACATGTGGTGGTGTAGGAGAGTCATGAGAGGATGACCTTGGTTTCTATAATAGTGGAATCTACACTCTTGAGATGGATCAAGGATAGGTAGTACAAGGATCCGGAGTGTTTATCCTTAAGGTAAAGACTTGAAGGTGGGGAGACACCTTTATACTGGATAATAGATGAGTATGAAATCATCTATGTGAAAAATCGGGTTGTTGTGCCTACGTGTATGCGAGAAGAACTCATGTGAGAATTTCATGCTTCAAAGTGGGTGGTACATCCTGGGGTGAAAAAAATGTACCATGACCTGCAACAATAGTTTTGGTGGCAAGGAATAAAAAAGGAGATAGCAGGGTTCGTAACAAGATGTTTCACTTGTCAGCAGGTGAAGGCAGAGCATCAACGGCCTAGAGGCCTATTGAAGCTATTAACTATTCCAGAATAGAAGTGGGATGACGTGAATATGGATTTTGTGGTATTAATTCCAAAGACTCTTAGGAAGAATGATGTTATTTGGGTCATTATGGATCAAATAATGAAGGTCACACACTTCTTTCCTATCAAGGAAACCTTTATAGTAGAGCAGTTGGGAGAACGGTGTGTGAGAGAGATAGTTCATTTGCATGGGGTGCCATGGACTATAGTCTCAGATCATGATTCGTTCTTTACTTCATGCTTCTGGAAGGGTTTACAGAAGGTGCTTGGTACACACTCTGTTAAGTACAGTCTTCCACCCACATACGAATGGGCAGTCGGAGCGCACCATTCAAGTGTTAGAGGACATGCTGCGAGCATGTGTTCTTGACTTTGGCGGTTCTTGGGAAAAGTACTTGGATTTAGTGGAGTTTTCCTATAACAATAGTTATAAAACAAATATACAAATGGAACCATATGAGTCACTTTATGGTAGACCATGTATATCACCGCTATGTTGGTTAGAGGTGGGTGAGTCAGAGCTGTTGGGACCAAGTCTCATTCAGGAGGCATCAGAGTAGGTACAGTTGATTCGAAAACATGTGGATGTGGATCAGAGTAGGTAGAAGTTGTATGCTGATAGACAGAGATGACCCCTAGATTTTGCATAGGGTGATTTTGTATTCCTTTAGGTTTCTCCTAGATTGGTTCACCACAGGATACAGAGGCCGGGCAAGTTAGAACCCAGGTTTGTAGGACTATTTGAAGTGATGGAGAGAATCAGGCTGGTAGCATACCGATTAGCACTTCCACAGAAATTCAGTGATATGCATGATGTTTTCCATGTGTCATAACTATGGTGGTATCACCTTGACCCTTATCATGTGATTGATGTGTAAGAGGCTGATCTCGAGATTGATACATCTTTTGAGGAGCATCTGATACATGTGTTGGGTCATAGTGATAAAGAGTTACGGGGAAAGACTGTGCCATTAGTTCATGTGTTATGACAACATGGAAATATTCAAGAGGAAACTCGGGAATGGGAAGCAGACATGAGGGCTCAATTGACCAATCTTTTTGGCTCGGAATCTTAGAGAAGTTCGGGAGTGCATCTCAAGGACGATCTGTTGCAAGGTAGGGAGATTGTAAGATCTTGGCCTTTCTTGGAGAAATATCAGGCTTGTTTATAGGTACATTTTTGTTATTATTAAGTGATTTTGATTTGAAGTAGTTTCTTAGGGTGTGTTTGGGTGAATTTTTAAAGAACTTGGGAAGATAGGGAGTTATGCACGGTTTGCGCACGGTTTAGCCAAACCGTACAGACAATGGAGGTTGGCACAGTTGGCACACGGTTTGCCTAACTGTGCACCATCCATCCATGTGGGTAGTGGATGACCTCACATTTGGCACATGGTTTGGCCTAACCGTGCGGACTTCCAGGAGAAACCGTGCGCGCAGAGCAGTTTATTCTGAAAATTGGTTTTAAAACCACCTGAACCCCAAAACCTCTCTAATTTGACCTAGGATCGGGCTTGAAAATTTCTAGGTGTTCCAAAAGCATTCTGAAGGGATTCCAACGTGATCTGAATGTCGTTCATCGAGATCGAAATCTTGGATCAAAGATCCACTCTCTTCCCAATAAGTGGATTTTATCTCATTGCTTCTCTCATTCTTTCTCTTATCTTTTCCAGATATTTTCATGGAATATCTCCCCCTTTTTCTTGGATCTTAACCCATGAGTTGAGATCTAGATCTAGAATTGTGTATCTAGATATATATTTGAAATATCTCAATGCCTTTAATCTTAATTTTGGTTTAGGGATTTAGATATGAATCTTGATCGATGACATTGTGCCACTCGGATTTTGTGGATTTTCCATTGGGCTAACTTCACCTATAAACTGAGATAAGTTGTCTAAATCTAACTCTCATAGTTTTGATTTTGATATGTGTATGTGAGTTTACGATTTTATAGATTTTCTTGATAATTAATTTCCTAAATTGGAGTAATTAGGAATGAGGATTTGACTTGTGTTTGCCTTAGTGATTAATTGATAATTGAATCATGAAAAAAACGAATGGGGGTTTCCCAAATATATATTTTAAAGATTTGTTATTGGTTGAGATATTGTAATTGAGATATTTAATTTATGGTGTGAAGATAATTAATTGTGGGGAATTAATTATGAAATTTTGTATGGCTGTGAAAGATAATTAATTGGGAGAATTAATTATGTGTCATGATGTTGACCAAAGATAATTAATTAAGAGAATTAATTATTTTCCATGATGTTGATTAAAGATAATTAATTGGGAGAATTAATTATGACAAGTTGATATTTGAAATGGATAATTAATTTTGAATAATTAATGATGGAAAGAGAATTGTATTGATTGGTTAATTAATTGATGAATTAATTAATGGGTTATGTGCTTAGTTAATTGTTGAGTTAACTAATGGTCATTGAACTATTTAACTAATCGTTGGATTGGTAATGGAATGATTTGGGAAATTCTTGTGAATTAAAGAATAATTAAATGGCTGAGATTTTTTTGTGGTGTTATACATGGCGTTATAGACAATTTAGAAGTTGGGACTTGGACATGGCGTTCCTCCCCAATAGTTATTCAAGATTGGGATTATGGGGTGTTAGGCATTACGACCTACACCGAATGATAAAAGGAGTGCTAGGATTGATGACCTACACTAAACAAGATTGTGGTGCTAGGAATGATGACCTACACCAATGAATGATATTAATGAATGATGATTCAACTGAGATTTGGGGTGCTAGGCATGACGACCTACACCAAATGATTAATGATAATGAATGATGATTTCAATGGGAAATATGAATTGAACTTGGCCTAATGTTATGTTTAAAGATTAAATGAAAATGTGATAACTATTTATATTATGAATTGTATTTATTGCTTCATTGAACCACATGCACTATATTTTGATTAGACTTGTTTTAGACATCGTTGGTGGTAGCCTACTGAGTTGTACTCACACCCTATTGGGGCTGCCTGATCAGCACCCGAGAAGACTTTTTTGTTGAATGACAGGATAAGGGAAAGACCCTGGGATAGGTTGTAGTTTGGGATTGGAGCATGGGAGAGGGAACTTGACATGGTTCGGGACCCATTTCAGAGTCATTGTGTCTTTACTTTGAGTTGCATTATAGATACTTGACATTGCATTATCATAGCATGTTTTACCTTTCAGTTGAGTATTGTATCTTTATGTTTTGGTTATCATATGACATGGATTTATTCTGGTTATTTATATGATTCTGTACTTGGTTATTGGTATTTGCTTCCGTTGTTGTTTTATTCTGATAAAAGAGGGTATAATCTCCCCAAGACTGACTTACCAGAACCTCGTTGCTAGTCGGCACCCTCTGGTGTATGAGGAGGCGTGCTTGAGGGCATGTGGCCAACTAGACCAGGGCACTGTTCAGTGGCTCATGGGTCGGGGTGTCACACAAATGGATAAAATAATAAACAATGCATAAAAGAAATAAATTACCCATCTAGTCTTGAGCATCTAAAATTGATTGATCAATTTAAACTCAATGGATCAACCATGACCTAGATGTATCATACCTAATTCAGATCTTGACTTGTATCACAACTCGTCCTTAGTCTAATGTTTTCACATCTCACCTGGGATTTCACCTCATCTTGATGTGATCCATGTCTTACTTCATCATCATCAAATAACACAAGTATACTCATGTGGAAGTGAGGGAGTCTCAGGAAGCACAACATACATACAAAATAAGTACTACTGAATGTGTAGACTATTATATATAGTAAGTAAAAGAGGATGATGAAAAGACTGTTATAATATTAACTAATTATTATAAACATCATGCGCAGTAGTAATAATTAATTAAATAAAATAACTCAGACAAAAAAAAACAGGATCAATCACTATTCAAGACCAGTCAATGGGTAAAATAAAAGCACAATAAAATTAAAATGCTCTAAATTTAAGTATGAGGTCATTTCAATAAATTAAATGAAATATTTAAATTCAAATAACTTAATCTTGTTTGATTCTGATATTAATTCAATTTTTCTTCCAAAAAATTAAATTAATCAATTAATATAATTTAATTCCAAAATTAAATTAATTTTTTGGAATATTAAATATATTATTTTTACACAAAAAATAATAATAAATTATTTTTTTATTATTTTAAAAAACTATTCCTGGGCCTCAGAACCCCACACAGGGCCGTTGTAGGTCAGGACAACCCCACGCAACGCCATTCCAAGTCTATCAGACCTCGTGTAGGGTTCTTCTAGTCCAAAAAGACCCTTTATGACCCATTCTGGGTTGGGGAGACCCACTCAGACGTGTTGTGGGATGGGCCGGATCCAACAGGACCAATGGGAGGCACCTGATCGGGGTCGAGCCTTGAGGACCGCATTGTTCAATAAGGGCGGTGGATAGGGGTATTTAAATTGTCTCAGGTTCGGCACTAGAACCTGAGTGTCAGGTTGGCCGTTAGATTACTGCGATGTCATGTGAGTCTATTTGAACCGTTAAAATACTGAAAAAAATAATGAAATAAGCTAAGGGAAAGTAAAGATAAAATCACAAAGCTAATTAATTCCCACCTAAACAAGGGTGACAGAAATCTTTCAACCACCGTGGCTATACTTGAGTGGCGAACTTTGGGATTCTCTGAGGGTCAGGTTCAACATTTTCTGGTCGCGACTACATCGACTCAGGTCCACTTGTCGGGGGCAGCTATACTCGTGTGGGTTCTTCACTATTCCATGGGACGGAAGCCATACCTGGCATTTTCAGGCGCCATTTAAATCTTTTATTCATAGGGTGTGGCAATAAACCATGCACGTTTGGGGATTTATGAAGGTTCGTTCATAGGAGGTGTTCTGACGCAGTAGTTGTAGGACACATTTTCAGAAACCCTTTCCAAGAGTATAGCAGTTTACAGGAGGCATTCCCATCAAGGTTCAGGATTCTGCTAGTCCCTTTCTATATTATAAAGAACATCATGAAATCAAAATTCAAATTATGAGTTAACATCTCTACTGCAAAATTTTAGTAGAAATTGAAAATTGAAATTCCAAGTTCAAAATTTCAAAATATTCAAAGAAGTGAACTGAGATTTTTAATGGGAATTTTCTGATGGGAAAGCTCGATGGAAATTTACCTTGGAAATTTTCCAGTGAGAATTTTTAGTGTGAATTTCTAGTGTGAATTTCAACTGGGAGTTACTATTGTGAATTTGCAACTTCAATTTCCAATGGGAATTTCCAGTGTGAATTTGCAGTGCAAATTTGCAGTGTGAATTTGCAGTGCGAATTTGCAGTGTGAATTTATAGTGCAAATTTCCAGTGGGAAATAGTAGTTTGAATTTTAAACTCCAATTTCCAATGGTAATTTCCACTAGATCCAAAGGAAACACCATTAAACAAATTATAGACAACTGTGATCTAACACTTTGTGCAGAAAAATTGTACATCTTAGAATGATAGCAAGGGACATGAATCTGAATGCTCTACAAGGTGCAGAGGCCATAAATTTATTTGATTTAAATGTTGTTCAAAAAAATTCTGACTGCTACGTCACGAATCATAGTAGTGAGGACATTACAAACTCAAAGATCAGTGTAGAAATTTACATCAATAGAGATGAAGTCCCAAATTCAGAAGAAAGAACCCCATGTGAAAACATTTCTAAAGAAAGAAGTACATGGAGACCAAGTATTAAGATGGATTTTAAATCAGATTCAGATGCTTATTCATTTTATGTTTCTTATGGAGGCATTGTGGGTTTTAGTGTATGGAAACAGTATGTTAACAAACATAAAAAGGATAAAATTTTGGTAACATCCACATTGTATACATGTAGAAAAGAAGGATGCCAAAGAGAAAACAAACGTGATGTCAATGTCAAAAATCCACGTGCAGAAATAAGTACTAATTGTCCAGCATGAATGGGAGTTTTCTACATGTCCAATAACTAGTATGAGTGCACATAATTTTTTTGAGGAGCATAACCATCCCTTACATGCTCTCGATACCATGCATTTCACGAGGTCAAAAAGATGCATTAGTGATGTACAAGGTGCCAAGTTGGATGTTAATGAAAAAGCTAGTCTGAAGCCCGGTGATTCATTTTCACTTGCAACAGTTATTGCAGGTGGACCTGTGAGTCTTGGATATACACGAGTGGACCAACTGAATTATCTACGGTCCAAAAGACAAAGGGAGTTGAAACTATATGATGATGATGGTATGTTACAATACTTAGATAAGCAATCAAGATATAACACGTCATGCGTATACTTAGTGCAACTTGACATGTGTGGTCAAATTAGCAACATTTTTTGAATTGACCCAAGAATGAAGGTTGATTATGATCATTTTGGAGACGTTGTCATGTTTGACACTACATTCAACACAAACAAGGAGTCTAGGCCTTTGGGAGTGTTTGTAGGTATAAATTATCATAGGAGATTGTAATTTTTGGTGCAGCATTGTTATATGACGAGACTGCAGACTCATTTAGTTGATTGTTTAATAGATTTGTTGATTTTCATGGAGGCAAACATCCAAATACAATTTTCACAGATCAAGATGCATCTATTTCTAAAGCAATTGGTTTGACACTACCTACAACAAGACAAGGCCTATGCAGTTGGCACCTAATGAAAAATGGCATGAAACACTTGGCTCATGTAATGAAATATGACTTGACAGTGTTTGAAAAATTGAAAAAATATATGTATGGAATTGCAGAGATTTCAAAATTTGAAACAATATGGAAATAAATATGACTACATTGTAGTGATACAAATTCAACATGGATAGAAGACATGTAAAAAGTCATAGAAAAATGGGCTCATTGTTTTATGAAAATTGAATTGACTTTAGGAATTTGAAGCACACAGTTAAGTGAAAGTTTCAATGGTGTATTAAATGATTATTTGAATCATAAACTCAGTGTCTTGGAATTATTCCAACAATTTGAGCGTGTGTTGGAGAAGAATCGGTATCGAGAAATGAAATCTGAATTTGATGGAAGGGAAAAGCTATCACGCAATCATTTTCCATATCATCCGATCATGGTTCAAGCAAGTCATTTGTACACTCAAAAAATATTTGATCTTTTTTAGCATGAACACCAACTATGTGGTGCTTATTGCCTTAAGTTTTGTAATGAAATTGTTTCCCCAAAATGGTATCTTGTAGAAATGAAAGTTTCTTCAAATGAATTTAGAGTATAGGTGTACCAACAATCACCTGTTAGAATTGGTTGTACTTGTCTGAAATTTTAAAGTTATGGCTATTTGTGTTACCATGCATTGAAAATATTAGAAAGGTTGGACGTGCATTCCTTGCCAGAGTTGTATATCTATAAGAGATGGAAAAGGCATGCCTGTGACATCCAGTTGGCAGACATCACAGTTAATCATGTTGAAGAGAATATAGTAGCAAGAAAAGATCAATGTTACCAAAAATTGGCATGAATGAAAATAAAGCTTATAATAGAATCCTGTGAGTTTGAACAATGATATATAATTGGAATGTCAAATTTGAACAATTATGCCAGAGAATTGTAGGACGCAAAAAGAATATACCCTCAAAATGCAGTAAACAAGAATCTAACAACCAAGGTCGACAACAGTCTAAAATTTCATTTAAGAAAAAAGATAAAAGGAAAGGTGGTGACAGGATGAAAAGTTTTCTAGAGCAGGCAAGAAAAAACATCAAAAACTTATGCAAAATCAGAAATCAAGAGACCGCAGAACTGGAACTGCATTGTTATTATTTACTTATGTTATTGAACTAATACATTTTATGTTGTCATGGATAAATATTTTTATAATGCTATTATAGGGAATAGCTACAAAACTGGAAAATAGTGGTTATAATGGAAAAACTATCACGTATGTCAATGTAAGTATTGTACAGTAGGTTACAAAACATTTGATATTGAAACCAACATCATAACACTTTATATAATGTGATATTTAAAACCTTATACAGTATAAATGGTTATGTGTAACTCTCAGTGGTGGTTTCATGGTTGGACACTCCATATAGATCTATAACATATTGATAGTAAATTATGAAATGACTAGAAAAATCAGGCCCTCCACATCATAGGCTACTGACCACATAGTAGAGTTCCGGGATAAGAACATTTTTGTAGAAAAATCAGACCCTCTACCTCAGAATTTAATTTCCACCATTCCATGGGTAAAACATGCATGAACCCCCTATCCTGGATCCACTATTATATACACACCATAGTCTGAATCCACCTAGTCAGCCTATGGTGCTTCTGAATATTCTTACTCTTCTATCCCAAATTATTCACCCAGCCAAACTCTCTACAATACTAGCCTAGTGTACCATGTACCAACCATGAAACCACCATTGAGAGTTACACTGATACCCACATCATAGCACTACATAAAATTTGATATTTAAAACCTTATACAATAGTTCTGCTATTATTTTATTATGTTAATGAACTATTTCATTCAATGATAACATGCATACATAATTTTATAATAATGTTTTAGGGAAATTAAATAGAACCGTTGAATGTTGGTTACTATACTGATAGTGTCATAAATCTCAATGTATGTACATATTGTTCTGTAGCTTCAAAATCTACAAATTTAAAAACAGTTCATAGTAGTTGATATATTTTCCTATTTGAAATCTTATGCAACAATTTTTTTAGTTATCATTATAGTTGTTAATATATAATTATTGAAGAAATTAGGAGCCAACAAGGAGGAATTTTCCACCATTGACGATGCAAGATTCAGCAACAGCTGCAAATGGGAATGACAACATAAATATGAGGACTGAGAACTCATTACAAGCATTTCGGAATTCAATTGGTACACAACTTCAACTGTAGATGTCATCACAATATGAAAATTATTTTGAAAATCAGTTATTATAATTGAATTTGTTGCTGCATATAGAGAAATTGTAAAAATCATCTTGTACATGATCAAACTGGTAATGTTCCCTCCGATTTTACAATGAAACAGCCCAGTGGAAAATTCCAATTCGAATTCCTAGTTGAAATTTGTATGCCTAATAAAATGAGAGTTCAAATAAAAATAACACTGTAGCACCTAAAAAATGATTTAAACAAAACTGAAAATTTCCACACACAGTTTGGAGTGGGAGTTCCCACTTGAAATGCCCAGTCGAAAGTCATATCCACAACTAGTTTCAATTAAAAGAACTGACCCACACTTTATAGTGGGAAATTCCTCTGGGAATTTCCAATTCAAATTCCTAGTTGGAATGTATATGCACAGATAGTTTACATTGAACCAACTGTCCCACAATTTACGGTGCAAATTTACAATGGGAATTTCCAATGCAAATTCCCAGTTGGAATTTTTATGCACAACTAGTTTCTATTAAAAGGCGTTACTCTAGAGACTACAAGAAGAAATACTAGTTTAACACCCTTCATACAGTTAAAGATTAAATCAATATAATCCATATGAAAATGGTTATCTATATAAGAAAATTACAATTTTTACCCTATGTAACACCCAAAAAAGTAATTAAAACCAAACTGTAAAATTCCAATCCATAGTTAATGGGGATTTCCAAGTCATTCAAATAAAATAATGCATACTAAAAGGACAAAGAACATAGCAACACCTATCATAAAACCAATGTTTTTTCATCCTGAAAATAAATTACCCATTTCTACCCACCAATCACTCACCAGAACCATAACAAAAAAGTCACATTAGTTATGTTTGTTACAGAACAACCATATTTCTATTACAATAAAAAGGTCAATTAACAATCATCATTGCTTCTGACAGCAACCAAATACTTCCGAATCTCAACATCGATCTTCGTTGTCATCCTCCCAGGATCATTTAAGAAGTAATCCACCATAAACAAGCGTTGATCAATAAGTTCTTTTTCTGTCAAACATTCTGGCACTTCAAATCCTGTAGCTAAACATTCCATGATATAACAAATGATGACACCGCAATCCAAATTAGCATCTCCCTATTGCGGCGTCTTCTCAATTTTCATGTTCCATTTACGTGGCTTGAACTTCTCGGCATGAAATAAGATGAAAACTTCTTCCAAATATGATTTCTGTAAAAAAAATCAATGATTAGTCCATCTGTTAATGTATTCCAAAATATATTGTACATTTTATAATAACTTACCACAATCACTGAATCTTTAAGGAACAGATCACTTGCTCTCGTGAATCGAATGGGTTACATTGAGTTATAATATCGAAACACCTTTTTTTCAAATCCATGACTAATAAATTCCAATGGATATTATTAGAATTTCACTACTGGAAAAACGACCTATACCCACGGTTCAAAACCGTGGGTATAGCCCCCAAAACCGTGGGTATAGCCTATACCCACGGTTTTGGAAACCGTGGGCTGGAACGACGTCGGGATAGGGGTCTTGACCTATACCCACAGTTTAGTAGAACCATGGGTATAGGTGTCTCACACACCAATATCCCGATGTACAGCGTGGCAAGGCATTTTACCCACGGTTTTCAAACCGTGGGAGATTTAAATTTTTAAAAAATTGAGGGCCGCAGGTTTCAAACCCGCGTCACAAGCAGCGACTCAATGCTGCAACCCAATAGTGGACCAACCGACCTGCCGAAATTATTTGTATATACATATAATTTTATTATAATATATTAATAATAATGTTTTTATCTAAAAAAATAGTGACAGTGGGTTTCGAACACGCGACCAGGAGGAAATGAGTAGAACGGCGAACCAACTAAGCTACGAGGATTTTATTCATGTAGTCATACGATTTTATACTTATATTAATACTGTCGGTATATTTAAAAATTGCAATGACCGAGATTCGAACACCGTAGTTCCCAGAAGTAAACCGAGATCTAAACCAACCAAGCAACTGAATTTATATTGATAAAAATGGGAATTCGTATATTTATATTATTTAAGCCATTGTTCCCGCGTAAAATTTATTTTATCCCGCACAATTTTTTTCCCATTTCCCCCCCGCCATTACGCGGGAAACCTATACCCACGGTTTGGAAAACCATGGGTATAGGTCTTTGAAAACAATACCTCCTATACCCACGGTTTTTAAAAACCGTGGGAATAGGTCTTCACAAAAAATCCTATGCCCGCGGTTTCGGAAAAACCGTGGGTATAGGTCTTCCAAAAACACCTATGCCCACGGTTTTGTCGAAAACCGTGGGTATAAGGGACCTATACCCACGGTTTTGGAAAACCGTGGGTATAAGGGACCTATACCCACGGTTTTGGAAAACCGTGGGTATAGGTTCACATACTATCTTATACCCACGGTTCAAGAAAACCATGGGTATAGGAGGGACCTATACCCACGGTTTTGTGGAAAACCGTGGGTATAGACCCAATTTACAGTAGTGTTTAATGGGCATAATAACATCTTAGAGCTCCTCATACCGGAAACTACTGGTCGCTTCAAAAAGGTGTCCTTTAATTTGTCATTTTTTGAATATAGAACTCCTTATAAGACAATGACAAAAGGAAATGTAAGAATGTAGTAACCATTAACTGTAGAAATGTTTTCAACATGAAAAGTTCCAAAATATGATCATCGTTGTATGAAAAATGAAGTACAGCCTTACTGTAAAGGTTCTTGGCATGAACGAACATCTTTCCATGTCGAAAATGCCATCCATACTCCGAAGCTGACATCTTTCTTGAATGATCATCGTATATGCATCTATGACCTGTTTTGAAAAATCGAACTTAATAAAATAGAAAGCAGCACTGATTAAGGAAACTAATCCAAAACATACCATACTAGAAGTGAACCTCTTCAACAAATCACTAATGTTTTTCATATTGATCTGATGTGATTTGTCACTAGATTTCCATACCACACTACTATTGTCATGAAAGGTCATTTTTAATTTCAGTACAGTTTAAACTATATGAAAAAAAATTATAACACAAATTCAATAGCATTACATATCCCCATCTGCATCAACCAATATCTACATCAGTCTTCTATCATTTGTTGTCACTATATTATGTTGCATTACCCACTTAGGAATTAATTGGGATAGCTTTCCAAATATTGGTGGTATCTTTGTCACAGTAATTTGTGGATATATATATATGGAGAATGACACTTTGGTTTCCTTATACTACTCTTGACACCTCTAAACAAAGACGCTTGTATCTTAGAGGTAGAAGAGCCTATAATGGACTGGTCAACATATTTTGGGCCTTCATTGCCCAATTCTTCATTCATATATTCCTCCTCACTTTCCTCCAAAATAGTTTCTTCCATACTCTTAGAATCATCAATATCCTTTGTGCTACCTTCATTTACAACAAATAAAGTTGTAATCTTTTCCATTTCAATATCTTCACTCCCTATATCCTCTAAAACAATTCCTTTCTCCTCATCAAAAACTGTTTTAACCTCTTCCTTCCCCCTTTAACTTTGCTTTCATAACCAGAATCTATCTAATATGAATCTTTATTTGGGCCTCCAGTCTCTTGACCTGCTTATGAAGTTTCACATTCTCCATGTAGCAGCCTAAATACTCCTCCTTTGAAAAAACTGCCATGTGTTGCCTCATACTAAAAGGAACGTTTTTTTCATCAACTACCTGCGGACTAGGTACTGTAACATCAGAAGGCCTTGACTGCAGCTTGGGGCTCTACCTAAACTTGGATGGAGTCTGGATTGCATAGTACAAACATAATTATAGATGTTATAAAGTATTCTAAAAGTAAAGGATTGTTTAGTAACATATTCTACTAATAGTACCTTGGTAGATTCTTGTACAGCAGTGTCAACATCTTGCAAACTCCACTGAACAAATAAAGGAGCACCCTCTATTTTCGGTGAAACATTCACAGACTTCTCAACATACCAATATTGTAATGTTTAATATTGTTAGAAAATACTAAACCAACATGGGAAAATTAATTGTCTAAATAAAGTTGACGACCTTACCAATAAGCTAACAACGAAGCCAACAACTTTTAATGGGAAAGTGTGATTTTTTGTCACTGACGTAAAAAGCTGATCATGGATACCAGTAGCCCAAGAAAACCTCTTCACATTTGAGATATCATCAAAATAAGTAACAAAATTCCAACCGACATATGAACCGGATGTGGGGAAAAATAATGTGGTGCATGCAAATAAGCAAAGCAAACATGCAACATAAGAGAAATCTTTCTCTTCCCTTGCTTCAACAGTGTCAATAATAGCTCTCTATAAAACACCATATGTTAATAGCAGGCCCACATGCGCAAACGTTTTCCTTAAAAGGGCTAAGTTATTTGGTCGTAATTTGTATGGAGCTGATAAAAGAAACTGACCATCCTCAATGCCAAATATATCACGGATGTCATCAACTGTTAATTCCATCATCCTACCACCTATGTAAAACCTTTTTAATTGAACATTGTACCTCTTTAATACTAATAAAATAGAACCATCTATTTTTTTACAATCATCAAATGGCGCTCTATTATCAACAAAGACTTTAAACAATTTCCAAAATGTCATCTTCTAAAGAAATGTAATGTGATTCTCAATGAGCTTAGACCTAATCTCATTAAAAAATTTCCATAACCCAGTCATTGAAGACCTGTAGTGGGTGATAGATGATATAGATGCTTCTTATGACATAAAAAACCAGTATCCCAAAAAAATAGCTTCTTCAATGTCAATATTAACATAAGGAAAACAAGTGACGACATTACCAAAACAAAGTGTGCAATTTCAACTCATTCTAAAAATGGATCTATAGTTCAAAATTATAAATTAATTCCACAAGGAATTTTCAATAGGAATTTTTAGTAGGGATTTCTAGGGAGAATTTCCAGTGGGAATTTCCACTGAAAATTTCCGGTGGAAATTCCCACTGGGAATTTTCAGTAACAAATTAAAGTGGAAATACCCATGACAAAAGTAATAAAAGACGGTGTACAATTTCAACTCCTTCTCATTATGGTTTGAAATTGGAAATTATAAATGAATATCATAATGAATTTGTAGTGAGAATTTACTCTGGGTATTTCTTATGGAAATTTCAACTGGAAATTTCTGGTGGAAATTTCAACTACAAATTTCCAGTAACAAATTTCAGTGGAAATATCAATGCCAACCGTAGAAAAAGGTAGTGTGAATTTCTAGTGGGAACTTGTGGTGTAAATTTCCAGTTGGAATTCCATAGGGAATTTCCGGTGGGAATTTGCGGTGTGAATTTCCAGTGGGAATTTGCGGTGTGAATTTTCTATGGGAATTTGTAGTGGGAGTTTGCACTGGGATTTTGTACTGGGAAGTTTCACTAGGAAGTTTCACTGGGAATTTTCACTGGGAATTTTCACTGGGGGGAATTTTTGCTGGGAATTTCAACTAGGAATTTCCAGTAGAAATATCGATCCCAACAGTAGGAAAAGACGGTGTACAATTTCAACTCATTCTAATTATGGTTTTTCAATTGGAAATTATAAATTAATTTCATAGGGAATTCCCACTGGGAATTTCCACTGGGAATTTCCACTGGGAATTTCCACTGGGAATTTCCAGTGACAATTTCTACTGGGAACTTCCACTGAGAAATTCCAGAAGAAATCACTGCCCGACAGTATAAAAAAATGATGTACATTCTAAAAACGGTTTTCAATTGGAAATTATGAATCAATTACACATGTAATTTACATTGCATTTCAGAATTCACAGTTCCAGTTGGACTGGGAATGTCCACTGGGAATTTCCACTGGAAAAACCCCATAGAAAATTTCCAGTGGGAATTCAACGCCAAATGTGCACTGGAAATTCTCGATTCAAAACAACAAGTGGTTTAAAAACTAATTGTTCAGAAATTATAAATTGTAAATTAATTTCAATGTGACTTCCCAATTGGGAAAAAATGTGATGCTTGAAATTCCTGGTCAGAATTGCTAGCGGAAACCCCCATGGAAACAGAGGCAATTCATAGAATAAAATTTCAACTACATTCCAAAAATTGTTTCGTGGTTTTGAATTCTGAATGAATTACCACTGGGAATTAACACTAGAATAATGAGGAATTACCACATGCAATTTACCAGTGAGAAATTCCAATGGGAATTCCCAATGGGAATTTCCGATGGGAATTTCCACTGAAAATTCAGCACTGAATGAGCATTGTAAATTGTTACCATATGTTTTTAGTTAATACAAGGGAATTATGGGATTTTTCAAAGGGAATTCCCAATGGGGATTTTTGATGGAAATTTCTACTGGAAATTCAGCATCGAATGAGCACTGGAAATTGTCACTAGATTTTTTTAGTGAATACAAGGGAATTACCAATGGGAATTTCCAATAAGAATTAAGAATGGGAATTTCCAATGGGAATTACCAATGGTAATTTATAATGGGAATTACCAATGGGAATTTCCAATGGGAATTTCCAATGGTAATTTCCATTGAGAATTCAGCACCGAATGAGCACTGGAAATTATCACCAGAAAAAATCAGTGAATACAAATTCCCAGTTACCCATAGGAAATATCCATTGGAAATCCACAGTGGAGAATTACAGGAATTTTCAAAAACTATTCAACCAATAATTGGAATTGCAAATTTCTATATGAAATTTCAAATTTGAATCAATTTGGAATTAGAAATCAATTTAGTTGATGAAATATAAATTACCAGAGAAAAATGGAATGCAATTTTTCAATGAAAATACCAACTGAAAATTGCAATTTAAAATTTCCACTGGAGACTCCTGGAGGAAACTATAGACAAGTAGTAAAAAACATTAAGGAAAATAACTAACAGTAAAAATTCGAACTACAAAGTTACTATGAAAATGTAAAACAAACATTAATAGTTTGTGTAATACTCCTAAAGCACAAAAATCCCTAATAACTATATCATTACAACCAAAAGAACAAAGAAGACCACAAATAGAAATTATTGTATCCTAGTGACTCACACAAAGAACAAAGAAGAAGACAAATGGAAATGACATAAACCACCTGACATCTTCTGTCGTCGTCGGTTGAAATTTTAGAAAGGTTCACCGACAACTTCACTGACGCCTTCACCAAATGGATGTCTGAGGGAGTCGAAGAGGGGTCGACCGAGGGTTTCATTGTCAGGTTATGACAAGATACCGCAAAACAATGTCGAACAAATCGGGGTATAGTTTCTCCAAGGGTTTTGCCTCAGGTTTCCTCACCAAGGGTTTCGCTGAGGTGCGACGACTTTCACCTTAGTGAGACAATGTCGAACGAATCTGCTGACATTTTCTCCGATGGGTTTCACAGAGGGTTTCGTCGAACCATGGCTGTAGGGTTCCGCTGAGGTGCGATGGTTTTCACTGAGGGTTTCGTAGAGCCACCGAGGGATACGACCGATGAATTTTTTGAACCCAGATTTCAAGCTCGATGACATACCAAACTAATTGAAAGGTCCCCCCATATATTAACCACGTGGCAGAAATCCAACGGGAAACCTGAGGGTCATATTGAGATCCCAACCTGAGACGATAATTTTCATGGATAGGGGGGTCGTGGTGCCGACAGCTGAGGGGAGACCAGAAAAGAAGGGTGTGTGCATGCGGGGATCCATAGAAGTGGTTGTTGCAATGAAGGCAGCAGGATCGAGCAGGCGCGATGGGGAAACACAGTGGCTCTACGGGCGGCATCAAGCGATGGCCAAGGGTGACCACGGGTGTATGGGGTTTGGCCGTGATGTAGAGGGTTCATCGGTGGATATCGCATGGAGGTGGTGAAACCCGAAGAGACAGGGTCTGAGGGGGCTAAGCCCAGTGGAATCTTGGATGGAGGCCAAGGTGAGGTGACCTATGATGGGCGACGATGATTAGACAGACTCGAGTGGAACGACGTGATAAGGAGGTACAACATCACTAGAGGAAGAGGTATTGGGGTCGACCTGCAGTATTGCGGTTCAGAGGGGCTACCCAAGCAACGACGACATGGGGAAAGTAAGTGACACCGACGAGGGCCAACCGGATGGGCGGAAACAGCTGGTGGCTTCCATGAGAAGCCACCTTTTTCATTTTTTTTGAGAAAGGGATACCAATAGCCTGTAGGTTTACCATTTTTTATTTTTTATATTTTTCATTTTGATGAATCTTAGAAAATTTGTTCCCCATTTCAAAAAGTCTACATTGTTGGTTCAAAAGGCCTATTAATATAGGATTTATTAATTTTTAACAAACAATTTTTTGTTTGTTTAGTTCCACAATAGGTGGAATTTGTGTCTGTTTGTCGGATCACATCTGGCCACCAGATATCATCCAAAAGGTGGGTGGTAAAAGAAACAGTCATCGAAAACTCCATTGAACACCAGAATCAGGTATAATTAACACATATATAAAAATATGTTCTTAAAATATTAAACTAATGAAACCCACAAACAATCCATATTAAAATTTCAGATGACCGTAACTTGATCATCTGAAATCGGATCGAATTGTGGTCCATTCTGTTGGGACAGAATTACAACCCTCTACTTAGATTTAAGACAATTTTAATTTTCTTTGCGCCGAAAATTCACATGATCTCTTGGATACTAATTGATGGTACTGGGGCATGCAGCGGAAGTAGATGAGTCGTGGATCTAAAATTTTCATCACTAGAGAGATTAAATTTCATCGTCTCTTGTGATCTGAGCCCCGATAAGGTTCGAGGATCTCACGGGATTTATAAAAGCACAAAAATTTAAACCGAACAGTTACCTTGTTCAAATCGAAGCGTGCTCGATAGCATCTCATCGTCAGTGACAGCTACTCAAACGATCTGAGGCCTAACCCATAAATAATGTTCACACACACTTCAATAATCTTCATGCACGTCATTCATTTAATTCTGAGTGATAACACAAAGCTCCGGCAATTCCTTTGACGTCGCGACAATCACATCGGCCTCTTCAATTCATGAAGGCGTTCTTGGATCGATCACTCAGACAGGGACTTTCTCTCTTTAGGATGTGGGAGGAGAGAGTATCTCTCAATCTATTATAATGAATAGTCTAGCAGAAATAATCTCCTTCAAACTCATATAGTGAATGTCCAAAATACTCGGATAGGTTTCCCATGTCTCCATATATTTAATGTCCACTAAATAAGCAATAAATGAATAGTTATGATGAACTAACAATGTAATAATCATTATTTATATTTTATCACCTACTTGTAATATATAATAAATATATTATGCGATAAACTTGAGTCATTAACTCGACTCGTAATATTCGCTAATATTAAACAAACCTTGAATGTCAAAATAATATTTGTTCGTATAATATTTTTTCCATGTATTCACTTAATACCTTGTGAATACTTTTAATAAATAAATTCAACCCAATTATTCTATTCTTGAATAATAATGAAATTATATATTTGTCAGCAATCGATAATACATGAACAACTCTCAGACCTCATGGTGGGACCCATCATATCTTATACACCTATTCATTAGAATATGGAAGACTCTTGAATACGCTATTTTGTGTGACCCTCTAGGCCCCCCTTATATCAATAGTATTGAATACTACCCATAGACCAAGAGTGGAGTCTAACAATCCATCAATACCCCTAAAGAGATGAGAAAAATTCATAGCAACGACAACATTTCTTACTAACATGCAATGTGTAATATAATCTTTATTTCGTGATATCTCATAAAGAATGATGCACACTTGTGTCGTCATCCTTTTTCGTGCTTTATTATTCATTGACCTTACTAGATGGAATTACATTTTTCTAATATGACCATGAATTTAGTGAAGGTAGTATCATCCTAATCAATTGGACCTAAGATATCTCTTCCTATCAAAAGCGAAAAATCCTTTATTATTCAATCAATATCATACCGCCAATCACACACCCAACACAAAGCTACATCCCCATGACTTCAATGTCATTGTTTTTTCCTTGCATAAAAGTATGTGATAAAATGGTACACATCAACAATAATCTCAAGATTGGAGGCCATTACACGTGTTTGCGGATAGAAACTACCAATGACACCTAAAACATGTGGTGTTCCTATTGGCGGGTTAGTCCTCATGATCTCATCTACTCGAGATCAACACCAAGTGCGAACATCATGAGAAGAAGTATCAATGCTTATGATACACTAACACCTAATAGTCAAAAATCATATGTGTCCAGTCAATATGATGTATCTAGACCATAGGACATTTGTTTAAGATTAATTTCATAGTACCTCTAGGTTCTCATTATAACCTGAGAACTGTTATAATATTTAGATATGATAAATAATATATGGAAATTACCATATAAATAGTGGATGTAGAAATATCAACACTATTATGGTAAGTGTAAATCATGTATAACTCACTGTATACATGATACGGTAATCGAAAATTATTTTTCAATTTGGGTCTAGGGAATCCACTATTACAATAGATCTCACACTGTGATATAAAGATATCACATCACTACCTTTAGTTATGTTAGAGTGTACGACATATCAACATCATAATGATTATGATATTTGATAAAACACTATTTTGTTGAATATTTTATTGATAATAAATGAAATAATTTCCTCACATTGTGTTAAATATGTTTATTTATAAAATATTTTGGATTTGATCATTCATTTGAAAATTTGGTGAAAATTCTAGTTTTACTTTTTATAGTGCACTGTAGTATTTCGAAGATAAATATTTTTATATTTATTATTTGAACTTTAAATTTTGTAACCGTGTTCCTAACTTAAGTTTCTACAACTTTTATTCAGGACACTAGATCAAAATAATGCATTTTGATGTAGTAATTGGGTCATAGAGTCAAAGGTGGGCTGGACACGCCAGAATGGAGAAGCTTCTGTATTTCGGTCATAACTCCTTTATCTGGGCCTATATTAAGCCCACATTTTTAGAGGAGATATAAGACCCATATACGCACATTTTACCCTTCTGGAAGACCGACCGATTCACGCGTTTGGGTGGTCAAATGGGCGGTTCAAGTTGGCATAAAATATTTGGCCGAGATTCCCCATTCACACTTGAAACCACTTTGAACCTAGCCTCCCCAACACTCTATAAATTGGTGTTTTTATCATTTGGTGGGGTTGGGAAGTGAATTGGGAAGTTTAGGGAAGAGGAGAAGTGGATACACTCCAATTATCCAACCATTTCAATAAGGGTAGCTCTTGAAGCAAGGATCCCTTCGACGAAGCCTTCTTCTTCTCCTTCATGTTGTAATGATTTTGTTTGTGTAATAAACTTCTTTGTTCTTCTTTAATTACTCAACTTTTATTTTGTTTTGTTTAAATTTATTCTTATATTAATCTTCCTTATTGGGTTGGAATTCTTGAGTAGAATATTTATTGGGTTATACCCATTATAAACCTTTGCACATGCAAAACGCTTCTACGATGATTACGCCACTCATGGAAGAGTAGTTCTTTTTAGTAATCGGTCGACCTCTATCCTTATTCATTCATTTATTTTGAATCAATGAGCTATTGTAATTCGCATAATATTATCCATTAATTGTGTTTTTAAATTACAAGAAACTAAGCAAGCAATTGAACAATTAATACAAAACACGCGAGGTCGAGATTTTGTGTAAATTGTGAGAGCGCGATCTTAATCGGTAATACAAGACCACACTGGATAAATTTGTAGAGTTAAAATATAATCCCTTAACACAATTCATTCTCATTTGCAGAATGGATATGTGCTCTAATTAACCACTGAACATAAGCTATCCTTAGAACAACAATCAAAGCAGGGTGCTGCGATTGCGTGTTCCGAAGCTAGCCTAGGGTTTAAGTAATTTCATCTTTGTGGTTAAGTTAACTCTCGTAGGGTTCGAGGGATAACAAATTAGGGGATCATAATTAAGTGGATATTGATTTAAATGATAATTATTAATAAGTGAATGAAGAGGTAGAGTTATATTGATTACGCCTTTTAAAATATATTTCAAAAAAAACATCTTCTTGTTGTGTCATTTTAATCGAAATTCATTTCAAAACTAAAAACAAAAAAATATACAATCTTATTCCAGAAAACTTCTTCTAGATTCATAAACTATAACAAACCCCAATCTTTTAAAGTAGTGTTTTTATTCTATTATATATTTTTTCTTTTTTAGAATACCTTTAAAAAGTTGTTAAATTCACTTCCTCCTTTGAGAGACGACCTTGGTCAGCCACTCTACTGCACCTAAGTACCCCAAAATCACACTAATCATTTGAGGGCACCCACGACAGTGCTCTTTCAATATTAGTTAATCATAGCATACGATTAACATGAGCAGTGGAACCTAAAAACATTAACATTCAGATCACTTCCTTGTTTTTTATCATTAATAAGTGTTTTATATGATGAAACATTCAGAAAAATGCATTTAGGATGAGGGTTACAAAGATTTGTAGCCAAAAACCATTTACTCATGCATTATAAACACAAGAGTAAATTCATAAAGACTTTGGAGTGTCTCAAGGGCATGTATAAAGGAGGAAAAAAATATTATGATGAGTCATTTGAAGCCTTATCTTGTCTCCTATTGGTTCACCTTGAAATTTCTCTCTCCTCAATCCTTTACAACCTGAAATACTAGCATATCTATATTGTGATAAGGCTCATACCCAAGTGTTGGATGATTTAGAATAGCCCAAGGATACACCAAGGTGGGAAGAGTCTTTTGGATAATCCAATTGATATTCTTTAATCACTAATCGAATAAAATAAGAAGCAACCAACATCGGTGTAAGGTACAATGTTCATCATTTACTGTAACTCACTAAGACTTTCAAAGATGAACATCAAGTTCGATAGAACATATGACACGCAATACCAAGCTTAGAAGAGAATTTAGCACTCCAAGACTTTAAGATACATTTCTTTTTAAATAAATTCAATCACTTTGATGGATTTTGATGTATACAATGGAATTTTCAAATTAAACATGATACTCTATTAAAATATTATTATTTAAACATGACCATTATAACTTAGTCGTTAAGTCGAAGGGTATAAATAAGACTAGATAAATTATGAAAATTACATGGTTTGAACATGTATAAAATAAATTCAATGGTTATCTATTGATTATAAATAAAATAAGAACATTTAGAAGAAAAATAAATGTTTTCTAAAAAATTGTATTTTTCAAAAAAAATGATTTAATCACGCTTTGCGCACATAATTTGAAATTAATTTTTACCACTTTTATAAAATTTATTTGAAAAAGTAAAATTTATTTTTGAAATATACATGTAAAAATTATCTTTGTGTGAATTTCTAATAATTTTATGAAAAGATTAATTTTTTGATGAATAGTGAAAATACAGATTTTTATTGAAAACTACTTTTTCATTTAAATCATTTACAAAATTAAATTATATTTTAAATTGGTTTTAAAGTAAAATTATTTAAATTATATTACAATATAACTAATTTAGGTCATTATAATCAATTTCATATTGAATTCTGATATAAATACTTTTTAAACTTTGGAAAACAATTCTTTGTAAAAAACTTGTTTTCAACACATCTCCAGGTTTAATTTTAAATTAACTTCGGATATTTATATGAATTGAATTTAAAAAAATAGATTCCTTATTTGGAATCATCATAATTTATATTATATAATATAGTCAACTTAATTTTTTTCCATAATGAATAGTGAAAACAAAAAATAATAATTATCACAGTTAAGGTAAAAACAGCTTTACCAGAGATTAAATTAAGAAGATAACGATTAAAAGTGACCTAAAACTTTTCCAGATCTCATTGAAAAGACATATTTTGAACTTATAACCTCTAAGGTTCTATAATGACCCATTTTGAAGCCTTGTGACATGTGAAAAATGTGGGTACACTTTATTCTTTTTAAGAATTCCATGTGTGTCCTCTCCCCCGCTTATAAAAGACCTCCCCCCACTTCTCTCCTATTCACACTTCCAAAACCATTCGGTTCGATCAAGGTCTAATCAAATATATTCCTTACTCCTCTCCCAACATAATAGAGTCTTTTATTTGATAATAAATCCAACCTAATAAGGCTTTTTGTGTAAGTATAAAGAAGTTGTCTGAAGAAGTGGTAACGTTCTTAAACGAGCATTTTTATTTTGTTTCTTCTTTCACCTCCTTCAAATGTTACTAAACCATGATTATATAATAAACTCAGTATCTTCCATATACTTAGATGTTATTATATTAAGGTCATAACATATATACTTCTCCTTTTCTATTAAATGGGAAATGAAATTGTCGATCGTTTGTACGACGGACTACCGCCACGCAAATCGATGTAATTCGTTTTCCATCTTCATCTATCACGGTTGGATATAATGATATATTTAACATATTTATATATATCATATTTATGAAATTATTATACTTATGTAATTATAATATCATATCTACCTTCTTTCCTTTCAACCCGTTGGAAAATAATAACGTCACTCTTGTGTATGGCATATTACTGGCTCGCGAACCGATGTGGTGTGTTTTTCACATTTCCATTTTATTAGGATGATAATAAGGATAGATTGAATGAATATATATTATATTTGTAAAATAATTATACCACTTAAACTATGACATCACATATACCTTCTTACTTATCATTCCGTGGGGGATACGATAACGACGTTCATGTGTACGACGTACTACCGCCTCGCGAAGCGATGTGACTTGTTTTTCACTAATGCTTTACATGAAAGATAATAAGGGTACATTTAATTAATATATGTAATATATAAAACATCATAATGAACCTAAAAACGTGATATATTATTTACCTTCATTTCGTTCCATTCGTCGAGAAAAATGGAAACAACGTTCATGCGTGCATACAATCTACCGTCTCTATGAACGGTTTAATCCATTTTCTATCTCTAAATTTTATAGATTACTCTAAATATATAAATAATTAATATATATGATATTTATATCATGGTTAAAATTCTTGATATTATGTAACCATGATCAAAGTAAAAGGATCGAAATTACTGAATCAAAACATACATGAAAAACAATGCAATTATCACCTAAAATAGTGATTTTAACAAAAAAAATATTAATAAACAGGTGATAAAGGATGATAAAGGATGATAAATAAATCATACATGGTATGAGATATATGATTATGGTTCTATAATATATTTATAATAAATCTATATTTATTATAAAATATATTTGGACACATATGAAGGAATTCAAGCCTGAGGTAAGAGTTTCTCGTCTCACTTTTACTTCCATAAGACATATGTCATATTCACCGCTTATTTCTTTTGTTTGGTATATATAATACCAATTTTATATGTTATATAATAAATATATTTATCTTAATGGAATTTAAATCTTCATTTGATATTATTTCTTTTATGGAGCTACGATTCAGAAGTTACCAAGTGGTAAGAGTTTATTTCACAATCTCATCATTATTCGTGATTTCTTATGTTTAAGTCTCCTTTAGGATAATTATTTGATATTTCTATCTTAAACTCAATTTATTTTCATCTCCTATGGTTATTCATAAAATTTTAAAGTAATAGAATCACTTTTCTCTGTTTGGTACTTAAAATTATTGATAAAGTGTTTTTTAGAAAAGAAACATTATTTCTCTTTTCGATCAAAAAGGCATATTCTTCCAAATCCATGTTTTCTAAAAATGTTTTTAAAATTATCCAAATGATTTATTAAATATATTTTTAATCATGTTTGACTTTTTACAAAAAAAATGAAAGTAATCTTCATGTATTTTTCTAAACAAGGTCCATTTGGATTTTACCAAAAATGTGAAAGGAGTCTTTATTTTAATGTGTATGACATGAATAGAATTTTCTGTCATCATGACTAATAAATTTTTAAAGCTTACTTTATAAGTTTAAAAGGATAATATCAAAGAAAATTACTTTCAAAATATTGTGTGAAATTTTAGTTTTAAGAATATTTTCAATGTGAAAAGGATATTTTCCTCAAAATTGTTTTTAATGGCATTTTTATGATATTTTTATTCATCAACGACATCAAACCTTCATTGTACTTATGACCCACTGAGGATATGTTGTATTGACATAATCCTTATACATTATTTGGATGGTTTATGATTAGTTTTATTGAGGATGTACAATTTTACACTACTAAAAAAAGGCCATTAGCGACCGCCATTGGCGGTCGCATCTGCTCCGTCGCTGTAGGGCTTTAGCGACCGTCAATGGCGGTCGCTATATGTGGCCAAAATGCCGCCTTAAGCGACTGCCTGGAGGTCGCTGTAGGCTGCCTCGCGGGCACCATTAGCAACCGCCATTGGCGGTCGCTAATGTTGCCCGGACAGCAGGCTAGAGCGGTCGCTAAACTTGAAATTTTTTTAAAAAAAAAATTCATACCAAAATAAATATATATTTATATTTATTTATTAAATCAAATATATATATATATAAAATAATGAAAATATTTATATATATAATATTAAATAAAATATATATATATTTATTAAATAAAAAATATATATATATTAAAGAAAATATTTATATATATAATATTAAATAAAATATATTTATTTATTTATTAAATAAAATATATTCATTTATTTATTAAATAAAATTTATTTATTTATTTATTAAATAATATATATATATATATATATTAATGAAAATATTTATATATATAATATTAAATAAAATATTTTTCATTTTTTTAATGAAATGTACAAATTGTGTTTTTTTCTTCACGGTGGAAAAGCAGACATAAAACAAGGTAACAATCATAAAAAATGGAAAACAATTTCAAACAGCATAAACATCAAAATCATCATAAACGATAAACGTGCTTCAACGATCCGAGCAGGTCCATCGATTTTAATCTTCTGCTTCAAAACCTACAATAAGACAAAAAAACAAAACAAACGTAAATTGAACATAATTATTCAGTTATTATATACATATAATAAAATTAAATCTGACATCAAATCATGGTGATAATTTAAAACCCCCAATTTAAGAAATGCTATCATTTCAGGTCATTCAGAGCACGTTTGCTCCGAATTCGACCGTCTCACACCGTTTTTGATGTATTATGACACCGGAAACGCGTTTCCGGTCACCACGGTCAAACAACACATCCGATTGACATGTCGTCTGCTCGACCATTTCACAATTCACTCACCCTTTGATGTCGTCTGATTTCAGGTCATTCGTACCTCGTTCGGCCCGTTTGGACCCCCCCACGCGTGTTTATCAAGCGCGCGCAACACTTAAAGAATGCATAATGAGCCCTACCGCGCAGACCGCACGTCCGATTGATGTGTCGTCTGCACGTACACGTCAAGAATAATAATTAGATTGTTTCCCTGTGATTTCAGGTCAATCCGATGTGGTCCGCTATGACTTTGAGCATGAGACACCCGTTTTGGCCGTTTGTGACACCGGAACGGCGTTCCCGGTCACCGCGGGCACACGGTGCGGCCGATTGACGTTTCGTCTGCTCGACCACGTCACAATTAACTCACCCTTTGATTTCATCTGATTTCAAGCCATTCGGACCTCGTTCAGAACGTTTGCACCCCCCCACGCGCGTTTATCAAGCGCACGCAACACTTAAAGAACGCATAATGAGCCCTACCACGCAGACCGCACGTCCGATTGATGTGTTGTTTGCGTGTACACATCACGAATAATAATTATATTGTTTCCCTGTGATTTCAGGTCATTCCGATGTGGGCTGCTATGACTTTGACCGTCAAACGCCCGTTTTGGCCGTTTATAACGCCGGAATGGCGTTCCCGGTCACCGCGGGCACACGGCACATCCGATTGACGTACCGTCTGCTCAACCACGTCACAATTTACTCACCCTTTGATGTCGTCTGATTTCAGGCCATTCACACCTCGTTCGGCCCGTTTGGACCCCCCCACGCGCGTTTATCAAGCACGCGCAACACTTAAAGAACGCATAATGAGCCCTACCGCGCAGACCGCACGTCCGATTGACGTTTCGTCTACGCTTACACGTCACGAATAATAATTAGATTGTTTCCCTGTGATTTCAGGTCTATCCGATGTCGTCCGCTATGACTTTGACCGTCAGACGCCCGTTTTGGCCGTTTATGACACCGAAAACGCGTTTCTGGTCACCACGGTCAAATGAAACATCCGATTGACGTGTCGTCTGCTCGACCACGTCACAATTCACTCACCCTTTGATGTCGTTTTATTTCAGGTCATTCGGACCTCGTTCGGCCCGTTTGGACCCCCCCACGCGCGTTTATCAAGTGCGCGCAACACTTAAAGAACGCATAATGAGCCCTACCGCGCAGACCGCACGTCCGATTGATGTGTCGTCTGCGCGTACACGTCATGAATAATAATTAGATTGTTTCCCTGTGATTTCAGGTCAATCCGATATGGTCTGCTATGACTTTGAGCGTGAGACGCCCGTTTTGGCCGTTTATGACACCGGAACGGCGTTCCCGATCACCGCGGGCACACGGTGCGGCCGATTGACGTGTCGTCTGCTCGACCACGTCACAATTCACTCACCCTTTGATGTCGTCTGATTTCAGGCCATTCAGACCTCGTTCGGCCCGTTTGGACCCCCCACGCGCGTTTATCAAGCGCGCGTAACACTTAAAGAACGCATAATGAGCCCTACCACGCACACCGCACGTCCGATTGATGTACCGTCTACGCGTACACCTCACGAATAATAATTAGATTGTTTCCCTGTAATTTCAGGTCAATCCGATGTCATCCGCTATGACTTTGACCGCCAGACGCCCGTTTTGGTCGTTTATGACACCGGAACGGCGTTCCCAGTCACCGCGGGCACACGGCACGTCCGATTGACGTGCCGTCTACTCGACCACGTCACAATTCACTCACCATTTGATGTCGTCTGATTTCAAGCCATTTGCACCCCGTTCGGACCGTTTGGACCCCCCCACGCGCGTTTATCAAACGCGCGCAACACTTAAAGAACGCATAATGAGCCCTACCGCACATACCGCACGTCCTATTGACGTGCCGTCTGCATGTACACATCACGAATAATAATTAGATTTTTTCCCTGTGATTTCAAGTCAATCCGATGTCGTCCGCTATGACTTTGACCGTCAGACGCCCGTTTTGGCCGTTTATGACACCGGAAATGCGTTCCCGGTCACCACAGTCAAACGACACATCCGATTGACATGCCGTCTACTCGACCACGTCACAATTCACTCACCCTTTGATCCCGTCTGATTTCAGACCATTCGCACCTCGTTCGGCCCATTTGGACCCCCCACACGCGTTTATCAAGCGCCGCAACACTTAAAGAACGCATAATGAGCCCTACCGCGCAGACTGCACGTCCGATTGATGTTTCGTCTGCGCGTACACCTCACTAATAATAATTAGATTGTTTCCCTGTGATTCCAGGTCAATCCGATGTCGTCCTCTATGACTTTGACCGTCAGACGCCCGTTTTGGCCGTTTATGACACCGGAACGGCGTTCCCGGTCACCGCGGGCACACGGTGCGGCCAATTGACGTTTCGTCTGCTCGACCACGTCAAAATTCACTCACCCTTTGATATCGTCTGATTTCAGGCCATTCGGACCTCGTTCGGCCCATTTGGACCCCCCCCCCCCCCACGCACGTTTATCTAGCGCGCGCAACACTTAAAGAACGCATAATGAGCCCTACCGCGCAAACTGCACGTCCGATTGACGTGTCATCTGCGCGTACACCTCACGAATAATAATTATATTTTTTCCCTGTGATTTCAGGTCAATCCGATGTCGTCCGCTATGACTTTGACCATCAGACGCCTGTTTTGGCCGTTTATGACACCGGAACGGCGTTCCCGGTCACCGTGGGCACACGGCACGTCCGATTGACGTGCCGTCTGCTCGACCACGTCACAGTTCAATCACCCTTTGATGTCGTCTGATTTCAGTCCATTCTCACCTCATTCGGCCCGTTTGGACCCCCCCACGCGCGTTTATCAAGCGCGCGCAACACTTAAAGAACGCATAATGAGCCCTACCGTGCAGACCGCACATCCGATTGACGTGTCGTCTACGCGTACACGTCACGAATAATAATTAGATTGTTTCCCTGACATTTCAGGTCAATCCGATGTCGTCCGCTATGACTTTGATCGTCAGACGCCCGTTTTGGCCGTTTATGACACCAGAATGGCGTTCCCAGTCACCGCGGGCACACGGCACGTCCGATTGATGTTCCATCTACTCGACCACGTCACAATTCACTCACCCTTTTATGTCATCTGATTTCAGGTCATTCTCACCTCGTTCGGCCCGTTTGGACCCCCCCACGCGTGTTTATCAAGCGCGCACAACACTTAAAGAACGCATAATGAGCCCTACCGTGCATACCGCACGTCCAATTGACGTGTCGTCTACGCGTACACGTCAAGAATAATAATTAGATTGTTTCCCTGTGATTTCAGGTCAATCCGATGTCTTCCGCAATGACTTTGACCGTCAGACGCCCGTTTTGGCCGTTTGTGACACCGGAAACGCGTTCCCGGTCACCACGGTCAACCGACACATCCGATTGACGTTCCGTCTTCTCTAACACGTCACAATTCACTCACCCTTTGACGTCGTCTGATTTCAATCCATTCGGACCTCGTTCGGCCCGTTTGGACCCCCCCACGCGCGTTTATCAAGCGCGCGCAACACTTAAAGAACGCATAATGAGCCCTACCGCCCAAACCGCACGTCCGATTGACGTGCCGTCTGCGCGTACACCTCAAAAATAATAATTATATTGTTTCCCTGTGATTTCAGGTCAATCCGATGTGGTCCGCTATGACTTTGAGCGTGATACGCCCGTTTTGGCTGTTTATGACACCGGAACGGCGTTCCCGGTCACCGCGGGCACACGGTGCGGCCGATTGATGTGTCGTCTGCTCGACCACGTCACAATTCACTCACCCTTTGATGTAGTCTGATTTAAGGCCATTCGGACCTCGTTCGGCCCGTTTGGAACCCCCCACGCATGTTTATCAAGCGCGTGCAACACTTAAAGAACGCATAATGAGTCCTGCCGCGCTAACCGCACGTACGATTGACGTGTCGTTTGCGCGTACACCTCACAAATAATAATTAGATTGTTTCTCTGTGATTTCAGGTCAATCCGATGTCGTCCGCTATGACTTTGAACATCAGACGCCCGTTTTGGTCGTTTATGACACCGGAACGGCGTTCCCGGTCACCGCGGGCACACGGCATGTCCGATTGACGTGTCGTCTGCTCGACCACGTCACAATTCACTCACCCTTTGATGTCGTCTGATTTCAGGCCATTCGCACCTCGTTCATCCCGTTTGGACCCCCCCACGCGTGTTTATTAAGCGCGCGCAACACTTAAAGAACGCATAATGAGCCCTACCGCGCAGACCGCACGTCTGATTGACGTGCCGTCTGCGCGTACACGTCACGAGTCCAACTCTTATAATTTTTCAGAAATCCATTAAAGAATAGGTGCTCCCTCACAGTATCTCATGTGAATTGATATCTGTTAGCACATTTTCTACATGGACAACTAATATAGTCACTTTCAAATCCTCTGGTGAAGTCAATAAACTGCATAATGCCATTGAAATACTCTCTAGACGTTCGATTTGGAAGATCAATCCAACTCTTATCCATAATAAGATCCCTATAACAAATATTTACATAAGACTTATTACATTTTCATTTTTGATATCAAATATATTTAAAATAAATACTAACTAATTGTTTGTGAACCATTTATAAAATAATAATGTAAGTGAAAGCCCATGTCATACCTGATTGCGCTACAAACCTGGAAGGGAGGGGAGCCGACGGCGGTGCTTTGAGGGAGAGGAGCGGTGGGGAGCCGGAGCCGAAGCTGGTGCGGCGAGGGAGGGGACGGTGAAGGAGGGGACGGGTGGCGGTGGTGCGGCGAGGGAGGGGACGAAGATGAATGGGACGGGGGTTGGCGGGGTGCGGGGGGGGGGTGTTCGGGGTGCTGGGGAGAGGGACGAGGGGGCGGAGGGCCAAGGGAGGAGGTCGGAGGCCGGAGGGGCTGGAGGCCGAAGGCCAGAGGGCGGCCGGAGGGCTGCCGGAGGGCTCCCGAGGGCTTCCGGGCTGCCGGAGGCGGGTGGCGGGAGGCCGCTGGGCGGCCGCAGGGCGGAGGGCGGTCGTAGCTGGAGGGAGGAGGGCCGGCGGAGGGCGTTCGGGGAGGGTGGGGTCGGCGGAGGGCTGCCGGAGGGCTGCCGGAGGGCTGTCGGGCTGCCGGAGGCGGGTGGCGGGAGGCTCGAGGGCAGAGGGAGGCCACAGGGCGGAGGGCGGCCGGAGTCGGAAGGCGGAGGGTGGCCGGAGGGTGGCCGGAGGAGGGCGGGGCCGGCGGAGGGCGGTCGGAGGGCGGTCGGAGGACGGAGGGTGGCCGGCCGAGGGCAGGGCCGGCGGAGGGTGGCCGACCGGAGGGCGGGCCGGCGGAGGGCGGGGATGCGGAGGGTGGGCCGGCGGAGGGCGGGCCGGCGGAGGGCGGGGTGGCGGAGGGCGGGCCGGCGGAGGGCAGGGCGCGGGGGAGGGTGCGCGGCGGCGGGGGGGGGGGGGGGGGCGACGGGGGGGAAGGGTTCGGGGAGGTGGGGGGGATCACGAGAGTGGAGAGGGGGGGGGGGCGCGGAAGCCCGTTATTTTTTTTAAGGAGACTTAGCGACCGCCAATGGCGGTCGCTATAGGTAACAGGGCTCAAATGCCCATATTTCTAGTAGTGTTATAACCGTTCACCATACTCTGAATGGTTTATGATTATGTTTATTGTTTGGGGTATGTATTAACATTTCATATGTTAGTTTTTCAATACGAATGTTTATGTAGATTATGTTTCACCCCTTTCATATGAGAAATGAATTAGACTTATTATGTTAAGAGTGGGACTCGGTTATAGATAGCTCATTTATGCATTGACAGGTCTCATGAGACAAATTATTTAACCAAATTAAATAGGTTTTTACCCATTGTTTTAAACTTTCTTTTGAAAGGTCTTGACAATATGCTTCAGATGTACAACATTATACATTCTCTCATTATGATATCATTTATTGATGTCCGTGTTATTATTCGATTAGTTAAAATATTTTTAACATCCCATTACTCTTGACAGGTATATTTTAATTCTTGACGTGGTTTTCCTTTTTCATTGTCTGTGTAGAACCGAGAAGGAATTGAGAGGATACCTATAATAGTGAAGTCAAAGATTTGTTGGATTCTCAGATTAAAAACCTACCTAATTTATTTTTTGCTGGATATAGACACACCGTGTAATATGGTTACATGACATGTGAATTCTAATTATAATAAATTCAATTTTTATCAAAAGGTGATGGGTTTTTCGGCGATTTTGGGAATTTTCAATTACACGACGTGTAATTGGGTTACAAGTCATGTAAAGTTCCAATGATTAGTTTTTAATAGGAATCCTATAAAATTTATCTATTTCTCCTTTCCATAATTCTTTACTCTTGACCCAAGAATTATTGTCATGCAATTTTGGAGCCCTCAAACCCTTTCGGGTCGTTTCGATCCGCGATTGATCATTGTTGCGGTTGCGGTTTGACCTTTCAGGTAAAGGTTCTCCCCGTCTCTTTGTCTCTTTATCTCTTCCACTATGGAGTTTGATAGATCATATTAGGATTGATGGATCTAAACCTCGTGTTTTTGAATCTTGTTTCTAGGTTAAGTTCCTAGATCTTTTGCGTCTTCTTTCTAGTCGACGGTTCTCGTTGCAGGCGTTATGTTTCTGTGAAAAGTAGGTGGTTCCATTATGAGATCAAATTTGATCTAACCTGAATTTCTTGATTTAATTTCAATTGTTTGATTTAAATTAATTTTCTTGAAACTACTTTCAATTGGTTTATTAAAAAACCAATTCCATTAAATTGGGGATTTGGTTTTGGAAATTTGGTTTTGGCATGAAATCAGGAAAAAACCCCCAATTCTAGTAAATTGGGGCTTGTTTGAGAAATCGATAGAAATTGATGAAATTTAAATTGTTGAATTTAAATTATGAAATTGGATTGATGGAAATTATGGAAATTTATTTGATGAAATTTATTTCAAATTGCATTTGATAAAAATGGATTAAAAATGGTTATGATAGAAACCTTGGGTTTTATCTTGAAAAAAGACATGTTTTGATTAAAAAATTGTGTGTTGGTTTTTGAATGGAAATTGACATATTTGAAATAAATAATGGGATGAATTGTATTTTAAATAGTTTTAAAATAAATTTCTCATCATTGTTTTTGTACTAGAACACATGCAAGCCTTGGGTAGTTAGTGAGTTATTAGGGACAAACACGCAAGGATGTGAATGCCTTAGCACTAGATTAACACTTTACAACTCTAACATAAACATTTAGTGGGATGTTGGTTAGTATTATTTGGCCAGTGTCATAGAGACATGTGTTCACATTGTTTTTTTCACTATATAAGTGTGTGAGAATCCCTATAGCCTAAAACTATTGTATCTTTTGGCACATGACCATATTGCTCACTTGTTTGTATTTAAAATGAATATATGTCAATGCTTGTGAACTACTTTACACAAATTCTGATTTATATAAATGATTTTATATAAAATTGTTTGTTTAAGACATTATTTAAGGTATTTCAATAATTTAAAACGTATTCCATCTTTTTAAATGTAAATCATGATTTGTTTAAATAGGATTTTGAAATGTCAAACCAGATTATTTGAAAATTGGAAAGCTATTTATTTGGTTAATTAAATGTTGGAATATATTATAGAATCCTTGGTGAGACCCTAATGGGATTCTAGATCACACCCTACATGTGTCTTCGGGTGTTTATAGATTATCTCCTTCCAAGTTCGGACAAGGGTAAATCACCACTTAGAAGTGGTTCTAGCTGTTGATCTGTGGACTTGGAGAGTTTCATCTGTTGGTACTTGGGCTATTTTGTTTCAGTTTTTTGGTACTTTTTTGTAGTACTTTTGGTTGTTTTATACCTATTTGACTAAGAATACACTTCTCCCATTGAAGTTTTTCTTATATGCATACTGTATTTTTATCTTGTTTTTTCAATTTTTGTGGAAAAATCATTCTCACTCACATTTTTTATGATGGAAGGTTCTAGTAACCGACTCATGGGGATCGGGAATTCCCTTCATGTTATATAAGGACCATCTCAGTTATCGGGTTATCAGGGTACCTGGGTTGGTTCTTGAAAATATTCATGGACAAGTTTCAAACTCATGTGATTATTTATATGGATTTATTTGATCATCATTTATTCTTTTCATGCTATGATCAAGTTATTGTTTAAATGGTGTGTTTCACTTATTTATCTTGTCATATTGATTATGCTTATTTATTCATGATAGTTTTTATTGTATGCATACTCGAACTGAGCATCTAAGATCACCCCTTATGTTTTATTTTCTCCATGATACTATGAAATATTTTGTGATTGATATGCAGAGATATGATAAGGGGAATAATGGTGTTCTTGAAGAAAACAATGTGTATTTCAAGTTTTTAAAATGTAATGTGAATTTCAAGTATGCATCTAGTTTACCAAGACTACTAAACTATTCAGTCATTTGGGATGTGATTGTTTGTATCTAGTGCCAATGTAATAAAGTAACCACCAGATCTGGGCTACTGGGGTCGGGATCTTTACAGTTGGCATCATATCTAGGTTCAATAGAAACCTTGGAAACTAGATTTAAGAAAACATAGATTAGAAAATATAACCATGTGACTTACTTTAAGGATAAGTATAAGTATAGGATAACATCTTAATGTTTTGGTAAGATAGATATTATGTGGTTTTCCTAACAACATATCCATGTCTGAATACTACAAGTGGGCATGGTTCTAACACAGATGTACCTAGGGATAATAGCTCCTAAAAAGGCGTGTCAGGCTTGACTCGAGCATTACCTAGTACACAAAAAAGGGGCTTACTATGCATCTGGTTTAACACTCCCATGGGATACACTTTAGTTAATTCACATTTTCTTTACAAACTATTATGAAAGATTTGAAAATATTTTATGATTTTAAAACTTTCCCAAAAAAACCATGTTTATGATTATGATATTAGTCATGAATAAATTATTCAATTTATAAGTGTTTCACTAGTTTTAGGATTATACGTTATGTTTCATAATGTTATGATATAAACTATAGTATGTCATTGTTTAGAAATGTCACCTAGAGTAAAGAATGAGAATCATATCAAGACACGTAATACTCTATGTAGGGATTTCCCTCCTGGGAAATATAATGAATATGGAGCTGCAGCTACAGTTGAGGATGGAATTGATCAAATTATAACCATATTTGGGCAGCTGACTCGGGTTATAAGTAATAACCTTTTTCCGTATGAAGCAATCTATTGATCTACAACATGGGAAGAAATGTTAAAATGTTTTATGCATCAAAAACCCCCATCATTGAATAGGAATACTAATCCATTTTTAGCTAAGTAATGAATAAGTTTCTTAGAGAAGATATTTCTCTCTCTAAGAAGTAATAAAAGGGGAAATTATTTAATGATAGTTTATCATCTCTCATGAGATGTGGATCAATGGTGGTCATTGATTCAAAATAATAAGGATGAAGAAATATCAAACATGGAATTAAAGGATTTTAAGACTCTTCTTGGAAAAATATTTTTCACGTGAACAATGAGCAGATATAAAGAGACAATTCTGGAGTCTGAGACAAAAGGAATAGAAAATGTTGTTAAGAATGAAGTTAACTTTACAAGGTTAGCAAGGAATATTGTGGACTACATACGTAATCCAAACAGAATGATTGATCGTTTCTTTAAGGAGTTAAATCCAATTTTCCAAAGGTCACTAGTCTCCCAAACCTTCCCACCATATGAGGACATAGTATCATGTGATATCAAGGCATAGAAATAATTTTCCAAGTCTTATGTATTTGAATGGAAGTAAGATAAGAAAAAGACGATTTAGTAAAATATATATAAAAAGAATAAAGTAAAGAAGGATTTTCCCGCATGTGATAATTATGAAAAGAAACACTCTGATACTTTCTTAAAGGGAATGAGAGTTTGCTACAAGTGTGGAGAGAAAGATCACCATGATCGTGATTGCAATGGTAATAAATAAGTTTTCAATGTTCAATGTTTCAACTGTAAGGAGACGAGACACTATGAAAATGAATGCCCCAAGTGTCAATGGAATGTACTCCAAAAGAAGCTAAGGGATCAAGGTCAAGTTTGTGCTATTGATACAGTTAAAGTGAAATGATTAAAGTGATTGTATTTATATTTAAGAAATATGTTGTTAAAGTATTTTATCAATGATATTATCATTATAATAATCATGAAATGTATAATGATTGTATTGCATTAGTATTTCATTAAGTATTTGAAAGCATGTATTGAATGGTCCCAAGAAAAGTGATTCTATGGCAAGTTGATCTTTTTAGAAAACATGTGATTGAGGGAAGATAACCTTTAATATGTGTCGATGTAGAGATAATAATGGTAAAAAGATTTTTATAGTATAGTATTGGTAACCTTGAAATTAGTTAGTGATTTATGTTATCTCTATTTGAGTTTACAATATTTTTGGAAATATGGAATATATGCAATAATCTAAGATTTTATAAAAAGAGAAATTTGTTTAGAAGCATGCATGTTTTCATTAAGGTTTTACAGTGATCAAGGTAATCACATATTTGAAATTTGACATTAAGAGATGCATTATGTTGTTCTAGAAATCTAATGTTAAGTTGATTTTGTAAATTCAATGACCTTCTAAATTTTTGGACTTTGAATTTGGTCAGACATATTTGGAATGAGTCTTAAGGTTAACCATTTATGAAATGTATTAAGTTGAAATTTGGAAGTTACTATTTAGATATTAAATATTAATGTATTATATTGAATAACTTGTACTAACCATTTTTATTTTGGGAAATATCTAGAAATAGATGCAATGACTTATCATTATTTTATGGGTCTTATGATCTGTTAGTGCTTTGGGTGTAAAAAATTATTATCTTTATTTATTGGAAAGAGAGATGAAGTGGAAATTGATCAAAGCACAATGAAATGATGATATTGTTCTTATTAAATATAAAGGAATCAAGTGAGTGTATTTTCTAGAGTTCTCTAACTTGATGGTAAAAATCTCCTCAACTTTAAGAAAAAAATCTTGAGAAAAAAATGTTGTCTTATTACTTTCATTTCTATTGAATCGATGAATTTTTAACTCATCACATATTTATGATTTTTTGGTGATTAAATTTCTCATGATCATGTTATTTATCACTCTATATTAATCTTTGGGCGTTAGTATTCTCTTTCATGTTAATGTTTTCATTTCTCATTAATGTTCTCCTATTTGGAAACCTAGTTATGTGATTATTCCAGATAACCTTCATATTTCTCTTTCTCTCTTATCAAGAAGATATTTTATTAGCTCTTCTCATGATGTGAGATTTCAAGAAAGGCATTTTCAAATGTCAAACCATTGATTATCGAGATCAAGATTAAATTGTGGGGACATAATTTATTTAAAGGGGTAGAATATAACTCCCCAAGATTTTAAAAGAGCAACATCATATTCGATAGCATATATAACACCCAACACAAATCTTAGAACAGAATGTAACAGTCTAAAACATTACGATAGATTTTTTTTAAATAAATTCAATCTCTTCAATAGCTTGTGATGTACGCAATGCCGGGTTTAAACGAAACATTATATTCTATTAAAATATTATTATTTAAACATGATCATTATAACTTATCCATTAAGTTGACAAATATGAATATGACTAACTAAATTATAAAAATTATATAGTTTATACATGTATAAAATAAATTCAATGATTATCTATTTATTAGAAATAAAATAACAATTATTTGAAGAAAAATGTTTTCTGAAAAAAAAACTGTATTTTTCTAAAAGGTGGTTTAATCGCACTTTGTGTACATAATTTAAAATTAATTTTACCACTTTTAAGAAGTTTATTTGACAAAATAAACTTCATTTTGAAAATATAAATGAAAAAATTATCATTCAATGATTTTTTGAGAATTTTTTGAAAAGATTAGTTTTTTATAAATAGTGAAAAATATTTATTTTTATTCAAAACTAGATTTTCGTTGAAATTATTTACAAAGGTAAATTGTATTTTAAATTAGTTTTAAAGTAAAATTAATTCAATTATATTACAATTTAACTAATTTAGGTCATTTGAATCAATTTCATACTGAATTCGGGTATAAAAAACTTCTTAAACATTTGAAAGTGTTTCTTTGGTAAAATCGTTTTTTCGATACGCCTGCGGGTTTACTTTGAATTTGAATTCTGTCACTTTTGTGAATTTAATTTAGAAAAATTGATTCCATATTTGAAATTATCATAATTTATATTACATAACAAGATCAGCTTAATTTTTTACAATAATGAATAGTGAAAACAATAAAAATTAATTACTGCGGTTAAGGTGAAACATGTTTATTGGGTGAGTTAAACTAAAAAGATAATGGTTATAAATGACCTAAAACTTTTTTAATTATCATTGGATGGTCATATTTTGACTTTATAACCTCTAATGTTCAAGAATGACCAATTTTGGAGCATCATGGAATGTGAAAAATGTTGGTACACTTTATTCTTTTCAAAAATTTCATGTGTGTTTTGTCCCCCACTTATAAAAGGTCACTCTCTCTCCTCTCCTCTTCACACTTCCAAAACTATTTGGTCCAGACAATTATTTCACAAATCCCTTATTTATTCCTCTTTCAGCATCCTAAGGGCCTTGGTTTGATCAGAATCCAACTTAGAAAGGCTTTGGGTGCAAACCTAAAGAAGTTGTCCAAATAAGATGTAACATTCTTAAACGAGAGTTTTTATTTCATTTCTTATTCCACCTACTTAAAATTTAATTAGACCATGTTTATATAATAATCTAAACATCTTCATTATACTGCGATGTCGTTATGTTAAGGGCATGACCTATATCCATCTCATCTTCCATCAAATGGGAAATGAAACTGTCAATCATGTGTGTGACGGAATACCACCTCACGAACTGATATAATTTGTTTCCATCACCACATCTCATGGTTGGATGTAATAATGAATTTAACATATGTATATGATATGTATGATGTTATTATACTTATAAAATTATAATATCACATCTACATTCTTACCTTTCAAACCGTTGGAAAACAATAATGGTGCTTGTGTATATGGCAGACTACCGCCTCATGAACCAATGTGATGTGTTTTTCCCATTTTCATTTTACCTAGATGGTAAGAAGGATATATTGAATGAATATATATTATATTTGTAACATAATTATACCTCTGTAATTATGATATCACAAATATCTTCGTACTTTCCATTTTGTGGAAGATACAATAATGTCATTCGTTTATACGGCAGACTATTGTCTCGTGAAGCGATGTGACTCGATTTTCACTAATGATTTACATGGAAGATGATAAGGATAAATTTAATTAATATATGTGATATAAAAGACAGCATAATGACTGGAAAATATGATATTTTATTTACCTTCCTTTCATTCCATCCTTCGAGAAAAATCGAAACAGTGTTCATGCGTATGTACGGTCTACCGTCTCCATGAACAGTGTAATCCATTTGTTATATATAACTTTTATAGATTACTCTAAATACATATATAATAAATACATATGATATTTATACCATGGTTAACATTCTGGAGATGATGTAATCCTGATCAAAGTAAAATGACCAAAATTACCGAACCAAAACATACAAGAAAACAAAACAATTATCACATGAAACAATGATTTTAACAAAAAAATGTTAATAAACTAGTGATCAAATACTAGAAGTAAATCATATATGGTATGAGATATATGATTATGGTCCTGTAATATATATATTAGGAGCTTAGGTACAATTACATTCAAACACACACACACACACACACACACCACATACACACCAGACAGAAAAGGCAGGTCACAGCCCCCTAAGGGATAACTCACTCATTCGTCCCTGTTTATTCATATATTGAAGTTTCATGGGCCCAACAATGGATGGCCTAGAGGCCCCTTCATTTTGATGGCTCAAAGGTCATGCTTGCATCAATATGTTCATGGGTATGCATCCCTTGTCTAGATCATGCCTACATCGTCGTCTGTCAACGTCATGTTTGTGTCGTCACCGCCTATGCCAGCGCATGCATCATCACCTGCATCATAAATCATCCAAGAGGCTTTTCGGTATTCGAACCCTGGTCTTTTGGATGCAGGATTACAGGTTTTACCACTCATGCACCACCTCAACTGCATGATACTATAACAGATTTATAATAAATCTATTTTTATTATACAAGACGTTCAAACACATACGGAGCAAGTCAAACCTAAGGTATTAGTTTTTCATCTCACTTTTACTTATATGGGACATATGTCATATCCAACACTTATTTCTTTTATATGGTGTATATATTACCTATTTGATATGTTATATCATGAATCTATTTATATTCATGATATTTAACATTTCATTTGATGTTATTTATTTTATTGAACTTACGATTCAGAAGTTACTAAAGTAGTAAGATTTTATTTCACAATCTCATCATTATTTGGAATTGTTAATGTTTAAGTCTCTCTTAGAGGAATTATTTGATATTTATATCTTAAACCCAATATATTTTCATCTCCTCTATTTATTCATGATTTTTTCAAGTAATAGCACAATTTTCCATCTCTTTTATACTTAAAATGATTGAGAAAATATTTTAAAGAAAAATCAACATTAATTATCTTTTCAGTCGAAAATGTCTTTTATTCCAAATTTATGTTTTTTAAAAATGTTTTCGAAATTGTTTTTAAAATTCTCCAAATAATTTATTAAAGAAATTTTTACCCATATTTGACTTGTTACAAAATGTTTTGAAAAGAATTTTCATGTCATTTACCAAACAAGGCTCATTTGACTATTACTGAAAATGTTAAAGAAATCTTTATTTAAAAGCGTATGACATGAATGGATTTTTTCACTATTAAGACCACTCAATGATTTAAAACTTACTTTATAAGTTTCCAATGATATTTTTAATGAAAATTATTTTCAAAATATTTTGTGAACTTATAGTTTTAAAAATATTTTCAAAGTGAAAATGATATTTTCCTTAAAAAGTTTTTAATGACATTTTTATGGTATTTCTATTCATCAACAACATCAACTCTTTATTGTATTTATGATTCACTGGGGATATATTGTATTGATATCATCCTTATTATTTCTTTGATGGTTTATGATCAGTTCGACCGAGAATATACAATTCTATTATCATTCACCATATTACTCTGGATGGTTTATGATTATATTTATTAATTGGGATAAATATTAAGATTCCATATGTTAGTTTTTCAATACGAATGTTTATGTTGATTATGTTTTACCCCATTCATATGATAAATGCATTAGAAATATTATGTTACGAGTGAGGCTCGATTATAGATAGTCTCTCAATGCATTGATAGGTCTTATGAGGAAAATCAGTTGCCAAATTAAATGAGTTTTTACCCATAATTTTAAATTGTCTTGTGAAATATCTTAACAGCATGTTTCAAATGTCTGAAATTATACATTTGCTCATTATGAGATCAGTTATTGATATTCATGTGGTTATTTGGTTAGTTAGAATATCTATGGATAAGTTTCAAACTCATACGATTATTTATATGGCTTTATTTGATCATCCTTTAATCCTATCATATTATGCTCAAATTATTGTTTAAATGATATGTGTTTAGTTATTTATCTTGTCATATTTATTGTGCTTATTTGTTCATGATAAATTGTGTTGTATGTATACCCTTGTCAAGTGTCACGAACCGAATTTGATCGCCATTAAAACTGACACCCGTCCCAGTCTGTGGCAAGTCCTAAAGGGTGTTCCCTATCCCGACGAGCCGGCACAAGTGTCCGAGTATCATAAATATTGGTCTGGGAATGATTTACTAGAGTATGGATACATAAAACAACAAAAAACAATCAATAAACTAAATCTGAAAATTCATGCCAAACAAGCCTTAAATGAAATTCAGAATTGAAAACATGGGTTTAAACATTACACAAGAGGTTCAAAGATACATAAAAGTAGCAGCAAAACAGCCCAAGAAACACCACACGACAAGGAGTCATCACCCACGAAAGAGTCAATATGCACTAATCTTAGGAACATCCTTAGGCACTAATTAGTTTCGGGCCTCATGTACCTCGAATCTCAGTGTAAAGTAACCATAACAACATTTGTTCTCGTGCAAGAGTCACTAGTAAGGAACATACTAATAACCCAATGGATCCCAATCATCATTATTATAGTTTTGTTAGTATTGTTAATGTCCAACTTGTTAAGTGAAACAGAGACAAAATCACTCTAGATCACTAGCATACTAATACACGTCCGACCACCTAGATACTCAGGTTTCCCTCTTTGTACTCAATCAATTTCCATATGTTACCAAATGAAAATTTCATATAAAAACACCATTTTTGGTCATACGCACTCAAAACAGTATTTACACATGCTTCGCACCATTTATATGACTCAATAAACCATTTAGAATTTCCATAAAATATTTTCAAGTAATATAACCAAACTTTGAACTTAAAATCCATATAAAAGCCCTCTTTGAAAACCAATGCACACCAATATTACCCCAAACTAGAATTGGCAGCAGAAAAACATTTTAATAAGACCCTCCCATGAATTATAAAACAACTCCAAATGGTACAACATAGAATGCAAATTTCAAACACCCATTTTCAGACAAAAATGGCACTTAAAAATCAATTACTTAACAAATGCCACCAAAAATAATTTTTGCAGCAAGCACAATGATGGAGCAGGCTAAAAATAAAAAACAAGCAAGGCTAACTCATCAAGTAGTGCTTACACATGGAATCACCTACTAAGTGTGTCAAAAACATCAAATCCTTGTGTGAAAGTTTAACTGCACCACCGCCGCACCACAAGGGAGTTAAAACAAATCTAAAACCACAAGATTAGACTAAGAAACTCATGATCAAACCCTAGGTTCGAAACCCTACTTGTTGGACATTAGGAACTTCGAGAAAAATGGCAGAAACTCAAAGCAAATGGGAGGAGGAAAGAAGAAAATCCACTTACTTGAGAGATCTTGAAGAAATCGACCCAAATACACCAATAGGTGAATCTCCAAGTAGCCAAAACTGATAGGGATGTTAGAATAAGGTTGAGTAGATCAAGTGGAGACTGAAATGGGGGAAAAGACTAAAAAATGAATGATTTATGAAAGAAACAAATTACCTTCTCAAATCTGGATGATTTGAAAACCTTGAGAAATTTCGACCTAATTCGTGATGAATATGAGCTCCAAAAAGGAAAAAATGGAACATGGGGGCGTGCCTAGGGATTTTGGGATTGAGTGAGAGGTGGAATCACTGAAAAACATTAAAAATGAATGAGATATGAAAAAAAGATTTTTTTTAACAGGAAATGAGCTCACAGGTTGGCCTAATGCCTGAATAAATCACCCAAACCTACCATGATAATGAGTTGCTAAGGGGACCAAATGTATATGGTGGTTTGAATAGGTCAGAGGAGGCCAAGTGTGGAATGGGTGAAAAATGTTAAAAAATGAAAGATTTATAAAAGAAACAAATTTTGTTTTTAAATCTGAAAATGAGCTCACGGTTTGGCCCAAATCATGATGAAAACACCCTTTTCTCCAAAAACACATAAAAACCCCTCACAAAAAAAGAAATAATAGAAATTAAATGGAAAATTCCTTTAAAAGAAGTCATGGATGTGACAATTCACTCCATCATAAAAACTTTTCACCCTCGGAAAGTCAGCTTGAAACCTGATCAGATAAGAGAAACAGAAACTGCGCTACAACCCAAGACTTTTGCTCTCATGTCTCATGCTCATCGTTCTCATGCTGCTAGAGGAATCGAACGAGAAGAATAGTCTTCCCTCGAAGAACTTTTTCTTGAGAGTCCACAATTTTCACCGGCTGCTCAAAAACTGATAAATCAGGTTTTATCTCCAGTTCTTTCCAATTCAGCACATGAGACATATCCGAGTTGTACTTTTTCAACTGGGAGACATGGAAGACGTCATGAATGGATGTCAACTAAGAAGGCAAAGCCAACCTGTATGTCACCTTACCAATACGCTTGGTGATTTCAAAAGATCTAACATACTACGACGTTAGGTTCCCTTGCTTTCCCAAACGACGATGGCCCAGACGAGGGGCCACTTTCAAGAATACCCGGTCACCCACAGAAAACTCTAGGTCTCAACACCTCTGGTCCACATAAGATTTATGGAGACTCTAAGTTGTCAATAAGAACTGTCTGATCAACTTGACCTTCTGAGATGTCACTTGACAGGGCTCGACCCCAATAGTGAAGTCTCGCCTACCTCAGCCCAACACAGGGGGGGCCAACAAGGCCGACCATAGAGCGTCTCAAAAGGAGCCATTCAAATCGAGGATTGGTAACTGTTATTATAAGAAAATTCAACCAATATCAAATGGTTATCCCAGGAACCTCCAAAGTCCAAAACACATGCACGGAGCATGTCCTCCAAATTCTGATTCGCTCGCTCTGTTTGACCATCCGTTTGAGGATGGTATGTCGTGCTCATTTTAATTTGAGACCCCAAGGACTTCTGAAGGTCTTCCCAAAAACGAGAAGTGAAACAGGGGTCTCTATCCAAGACAACCGCATATGGCACACCATGAAGCCTTACCACCTCCTTAAGATACAATCGGCCTAACTCGTCCACTTTAGTTGTATCCTTGGCTGGAATGAAGTGGGTTGATTTGATCAGATGATCAATTACTACTCATATGGCATTCTTACCCCAAGGTTTACGAGGCAAGCCAATAATGAAGTCCATGGTGACCTCTTCCCACTTCCAAGTAGGAATAGGTAATGTCTAGAGCAAACCGGAGGGCCTTTTGTGCTTCACTTTCACCTGCTGACATATATAGAATCTCAACACGAAGTCAGCTATGTCTCGTCACATACCTGACCACCAGAACTACCGACACACATCATAATACATCTTGCTGGCACCAGGATGGACAACCACTGAGATTGATGGCTATCCTGCATCACCGCCTTCCGCAGAGACAACGCGACTGCTGATCGGCCCTTGAAGCACAAGATTCCCTTGGGAGATGACGACCAATCAGAAGACCTCTCCCTGCCATAAAGAAACTACCTCAACCGCTGACAAAACTCATTACTGGGTTCTCACTGAATCAACTATACGGAGTCAACTGAATGCTCACCAAGAACGCACCTCCAATGTTCTCCTTGGTCTCCACATACATCTGAGCAAAAAGTCACATCAGAGTCCACTCATCACTAGACTTCCTCAAGTCTTGCACTGATACTTTTCTACTCAAAGCATCTGCCACCACATTTCCTTTGTCCAGGGTAGACAATTTCAAAGTCAAACCCCTACATGTACTCGATCCAGCGGCGCTACCTCATATTGAGATCCTTCTGCGAGAAGATGTAGGCCAAGCTTTTGTGATCATAGTAGACCACAAGCTTCTCCCCAAAGAGGTAGTGATGTCAAGTCTTCAAAGCATGCATCACAACTGCTAACTCCAAGTCGTGGGTCAGATAATTCTTTTCATGTGGTCGGAGTTGGCTAGAACCATACGTCACCATGTGACCACCCTGCATAAACAAACACCCAAGACTCATACCTAAAGCATCACAATAAACCACATACCCCATTCCAGCCTCTAGAAAAATAAGCACAAGAGCGGTAGTCAACTGCCGCTTCAGTTCCTCAAAGGATGTCTGACACTCTGGGGCCCATACAAACTTTACCCATTTTCGGGTGAGCACGTTCATGGGCAACGCAAGCTGAGAGAAATCCCGAAAAAATCGCTTATAGTAACCAGAGAGGCTGAGGAAACTCCTGATCTCGAACACATTCTTCGGCTGCTCACATGACATAACTGCACTGATCTTCTCGAGGTCCACCGAACCCCCCTACTCTAAGATCACATGCCCCAAAAACTTCATCTCCCTGATCTAGAAAGTGCACTTGGACAACTTTGCATAAAGGTGATGCTCTCACAAGGTGCCCAACATGACCCGCAAATGATGTTTGTGTTCCTCCTTGGATCCAGAGTAAACTAGGATGTTATCCACAAATACAACGATGAAAGAATCGAGATACTGGTGGAACACCATGTTCATGAGTGCTATAAGGACCACTGGAGAATTGGTCAGTCTGAAGGGCATGACCAAGTACTCAAATTGGTTGTATCTGCTTCGGAAGGCTGTCTTTGGGATATCTGCCTCTTTCACCCTGAGTTGATGGTAACCCGAACACAAGTCTATTTTAAAAAACCACCTTTCCCCCTTTCAACTGATCAAACAGGTCATCTATTCAGGGCAAAGGATATTTGTTCTCAATGGTTACCTTGTTCAGCTTTCGGTAATCAATACACAACTGGAGGGATCTGTCGGCCTTCTTCGTAAAAAGAACAGGAGCGGCCTAAGGAGAGATGCTTGGGTGGATGAATCCCTTGGATTCTAAATTTTCAAGTTGTATCTTTAATTCCCTCAACTCTGTGGGGGTCATACGATACGAGGGAAGAGATATTGGTTGTGTTCCCGACACAAAATCAATCGAGAACTCCACGTCCCGCTCCGAAGACAATCCTGAAAAATCATTTGGGAATGCCTCCAGAAACTCATCCACTACATGAGGTAGTCCACCTCCAGGAGCACGACCATCATCCTCTAGTGTGAGCGACGATAACTAGAAGACAAGATTCCCCAACTCTAGGAGTGGAGGTCATGTGCAACCCGACCGAGGATCTCAGTCCCCAAAGAAAACCTGACGACTCCCATCAGGTGTCGTGAAATTGACCCGCCGCTTATAACAATCAATGTGTGCTTGAAAGTATATCAGCCAATCCATGTCAAGTATCACGTCAAATAGATCCATATCTAAAGATCAGGAGGTCTCACTCCATCTTAACCCCTAACACGAAAAGCACCCACGACGGGAACTTGAGACCCTGCTCCTTTTTCTTTCCCAGCGGCATCACCAACTCCATTGCAAAAGACAAAAGCTCAGTTGACAAATTCAGCATGTTCACAAAACATGCATAGATGATTTAAACAGATGCATCGATATAAAAAAATCAATAGCTATAGAAGATGAAATCAAAACGGAACCTCAAATTATTGACGGGTCCCGCCTTTGATCTCGTTGGTGCCTGATCCACCGCATGAAGATGCCTAATCTCTACCTGAGAACGACCGCTTGTCTGTGGCTCTGCCTGGAACCGTATCTGCCCAGAAGATCATTCAGATTTTCCGCCACGGCCACCAAATCGAGATCCACCCATCCTCGACAGCTCTGACAGAGCTGGCACTCCCCTAGAAGCCACAGACCATGCCCCACTCTGGAGTGGACGAGTCATCCTACAAACACTACAAGTGTCTCATACCTCCACACTGATAACGAGGCTTTGAATGAGATGTGCATGCTGGTCGGATGTGCCACGACCTCCCACACTAGTGGCACACAATGGACCTTGCATTAGAATTCGCTGAAGAAAACTGCCTGAAATGTTGGCTTGAGGCACCTCCCTTCTCTCTCTGCTCCTCTCGCTTCCTTTTCTTTTTAGAAGAGTTGTCATTGCCTATTCCTAACACTGTCCCAGAGAAACCAACTATAAGGACCCGACCTTAAACATTACATAATCTTGAATTAAATAAATAATTCACATTGAGCATCTTTTCAGGTTTAGAGTTTTATAGAATTAGACCATAACTATTACATATCAACTTGAATATTACAAGTAGACACTACTACTCAATATCCATTTTTTTCATAAAATAAAAAAGAAACATGTATATTTCCACGTTTTAGACAACATGATTTTTCCTTGATCTCATCCTTGACCCTTATTCATATTTAATTCCTGTGGAAAACATTTCAAAAACTTGGAATGAGCATAAAAAGCTCAGTAAGGGATATAAAATAAGGAATGAAAACATTAGTCCATCAATAAATGCAAAACAATAAAACCATACTTTTCAATCACAACATACCATATGAAATCATAAGATTTATGAATAACACATAAATCATAAATCATAAAGGTAACTTATGGCATACATAAAATACTTACATTTTAGCTATCACAACTACGTAGGGAGTTGCGTTGGAATACCCATCACAGTATATTCCCTAAATCTCTTAGGAGAAACATTAACGTTTACCCCTGTCGTGTTACCCAATGCATTGGAGAGCTATCTCGAGCTCACCCGCCCTAGGTTTATCACGAAACCACCCATATACGTAAACAATGCTCAAGAACCATAACATATTCATAACACTTAAAACAGGAATAAAGGAAATATAATATTTCCACATTGCAATCACAACATATCATTTCATGATATAGACATATATAATCAATGCTTTATCAACCCATTTTCAAAACCATTTAAAACATTTAATAAAGAGATTTTTGAATCAAAGTGTCTCATACCACTTTGAAAATTTTAAATAAATTATCATTTAAAAACATTAATGTTCATATAAATAAATCCTTAAAACCATTTTTAAAACATGGACATTAATGATAAAAATTTAGAAGAATAAATCTTTAAAACATTTAAAATGATATTTTAGTTAAGAGTTTTTAAAAAAATGAGAGACTATTGAATACAAATAATTAAAAAATAACATTGAATCGGAACTTTATAATATCATGAGAATAAAGAGATTCATGATATAATATGTCAAAGGACAGTATATACACTATATAAGAGTGAATTGGTACATAACAACAATGAAGTCTCAATGCAATGTAAATTGAGACCAAATCCCTTATAAAAATTGTATCCTTAAATTAATGATAAATCAATTACATAATAATGTGTGACAAATATAAATACACTCAATATGATTGGATATTCAGTGTAAATAAATCAGAGAACATTCACACATATTTTTGTAAAAACAACACCAATGACTTGGATGTCTAACTCAATGAATGGAAATTGAGTTAAAATTACTCTTATCAAGTTCATATCGATGAATTGAGAATTTATCAATGGATTGATTATGTGTATCAGAAGTATATCCACGCAAAGGGGAGTGGAAATTACTACATAAGTAAATAAATAGTGATTTTACACATAATCTTGGAGTAAAATAATCAATGAAGTATGCGTAAAACCCAATGAGTGGAAATTGAAATTTGAAACTCCCTTACCGATTTGGTAACATAGAAACATACACCCCATGAAAGAAGGATTATACAATGAAGATGTAAATACCTATAAATTAAAGTATATTACATCAAGAATACAATCATGGGCAGTACATACACCACAAAAAAAAGAAATAGTGACTAATATAGCATAAATCTCATGGGAATAAAAAGTGAGTTTAAAAACTCTTACCACGTTGTAATCAATCGAGTTGTATGAACAAAAGTTAATAACAACCAAATGAATCAATGAATACCATTAATATATAGAGAATCATGATAATATATATATCAAATGGCAGTACACAATACACCACATTCAATAAATAAGTGGCGAACAATGGAAATCTCATGGAATTAAAAGTGAGATAAGAAACTCATTACCTCGTGTCCGATTTGACCCGCTCATTCTTTAATCCCCTGAATAATAAACTAAAGTTAATTTCTACTTGTTTAAGAACAATTTTCAAGTTTATTATTCCTTTTATATCACTTATTACCATGTTATAAACATTATTTAATCATTTAAGTTAATAATGGTCATTTTGTCGATATTTGAGTTAAAAATGAACTTCTTATAATTACAAGTTGTTTATGTGGTCAAAAGTCCATTATCTCCAGAATGATATTCATAATTTAGATATCATATATATCATATATATATCCAGTATATGTATGTATTTATTATATTACATAACATTTGGAGATAAGAAATGAAATGCACCGTTCATGGAGATGGTAAGCCGTACATACGCATGAACGCTACTTTCATTTCTATTTCATATTTAATGGAATGAAAACTTAAAGATATATAGGTATATTATAATTATAGTATAATACCATATGATATATATGTTACATTATTTCATTAACATCTTCCTTTATTCGTTCCATGTATGTCATTAACGAATCATATCACCTTGAGGGGGCGGTAGTCCGCACTTCCTTAAATGAAATTATCGTATTTACACATATTGGAAAGCAAAAAGGTATGTTTGTAAATAAAAATTACAGAAGCATAGAGAAAAAATAAAAATAATATATATCATATATAAATACAGTGTCATCATAATGACCACCATAAGAGGTGGTAGGAGAAGATTGAACAATCATCGTTTTGTGAAGCGTTAGTTTACCGTCCATAGAAACAGTATGTTCTTTACCCAGTAGATGGAGGTGTGTGTAAATGTAGTTTGAATCCTTCTCATAACAACAACCTAGTATATTGAGAATACTGGTGTTGTTAAAAAAATGAATAAAAAGAGTTTAAGGTGTTAGAGAAGTAAAATAAAACAAAAGAACTTAAGAGAAGACGTTACCTTTAAATTGGGTATCTCCCTTTGGTTTGAACCAAAAGGTTTGCTTGAAGTGTCTTCTGTTTAAGGCAAGGCTTCTAGGTGGAAGAGAGAGATCTTGAGAGCTTATTTGGGCAGGGGTTGGACGGGCCAAGGGGCTTGAGAGATGTGAGAAATGAGTTAGAAGTGGTGTTCTTTTATAAAGGGGAGGAGGGGCTCTTTAGGGAAGTGTGAAAATATTATTTTATTATATAATAATTTTTGGTTTCTAAAGATCCAAAACTCATTAAAGTTGAAGATAAGATGACCCATGGTCGAAATAAAATCATCCAATAAGAATTGGACAGGTTTTGGTTATTTTTTTAATCTTTATAATCTAATTTATTTATATCATTTATTAATGAGGTAAACACTGCATCATTATTGTGTCATAAATAATTTTATTTATTTGATGTTTAAAAATTATAAAAAAATATCATGATGTAGGAAATCTTTTTAGCTTTCCAGAGAATATTTATATTCGAAAAGATAACTTGTATAGCCCCATGTAAAAAATTGATTTACTAAAAGATATTTGTTTATATCATTTTTGTCTTTACTTTAAGTTAATTAAAATAAAGTATCATTATCACTCTTAAGTGGCTCTATGGGGTCCCAAAATCGATCCAAAGATACCCATGGTCGGCAATGACTCATCCAATAAGGTTAGGACAAGTGTTGAGGTAATTTTGTATTATTATGATATTCTTTTTACCTTGAATTGCCCTATTTACCTTTAACCGCGTTAATAAAAGTCAAAAATTATTATTCATCAAAAATTATTTTTATCTTATTGAACCACATTTTACATACTAATAACAACCATGTATGTCAGATTTTCGAAATTCAATTTACAGAAGGGGTAAATTTTCATTTAAAAGAAAAAGTCAGTTTTTTAACCACTACTCAGTGTTTTCACTATTCATCAAAAATTGAAGTTTTTCAGAAAAATACCAAAAATTCAGCCTAAGATATATTTGATATTCCAAATTCAAAAATGATGTCTATTTTACCAAATTCAAAACATAGAAGTTGGATTAATTAATTTAAAATTAATCCTCGTTAAAACAAAAAATATGTTTTTAAGAAATAATAACTATCAAAAAATTGACACTTGTTTATGTACAATTTCAAAGTGAAATTACTTCAAATGACCAACATTGGATTAAATGGTAAAAATATAATCTAATTACACTTTAAAACCAATTAAAAAGATAATCTAACCATATAAATAAATTATATTAAAAGTCAATTTTGAATTAAAATACAGTATTTTTCACTATTCATTAAAAAATGAATTTTATTAGAAAAATACCAAAAATTTACCCAAAGGAAATTTTGATGACCCGGTTCTAAAGAAGAATTTTATTTTATCAAAAAGAACATATAAAAATGGTCAAAACTAGATTTAAAGAGAGTTCTCCATCAAAAGGCGGTAAATCGACCTTTTAATAAATATTAGAGTATCTATGCTTAAAATCGGATTCTTTCTTATTTTAAGCCTCTAAATTTTATTGGATAAATGTAAAAATATTTATCAAACATGTATAATCATTTTGTAGTTGGTTCTGTTCATTCTCACCATTACAACGGCTAGGCGTTAACTACCATTTAAAATAATAATATTATTATATTATTTTTCAATACAACTCAACGTTGTGTGCAACGTAAGATTTCAAAGAAACTCGTTGTTGTGTATCGGGTACTCCATCAAACATAGCATCTCTTTAAAGTAAAATTAATAATTAATTTACAAATATTAATAAATATGAAATAGTCATATTCTTTATTTACCTGGGATGTTACATCCTTCCCCCATTTGGGAATTGCATCCTCACAATTTTAAAATTGGGCTCAGAAACTTCATTGAAAGTCTCAAATCAGAAAAAGAGTCAATAAATCTATCACTTTAAAATAAAAGAAGAGAAGTACAAAGGTCACCCAAGACAACAGATACTAGAATTCCATGAAAACATGGATATGGAGGAGAAAACAAACCATCAAGTTCTGATGGAGAGTGATAGAAAACATGATTATGAGAAAGTTAACCACTAGAAAATCACAAACTTGTGATGGCTTAAACGGTTTTTTATTTCCCGGAAGGAAAAGTTAATAGACAACGTTTTTGTTTTAAGTTACTTTTCATAAAGTAGAGGAATTTATTTATGAGCTTAACTAAAAATATAAGGAAACATACTTACTTGTCATGTAGACTTTCATCGTTTACTAAATTCCTATCACAAACTCATTTTTTCTTCAAATGATATGTATTCAAGATGACTTGTTCACATTGAAAGCGCAATAATCAACTTCTAGAGAATCACATAATCCACAAAAGATAAACTATATTTTTCTCATGTTTTTAGACATTAACCAAAACCAAAATGGTTAGTAGAAGATCAGATAATCCCCAAAAAGGATAATCTTTTACAAAAAGAAAAACTACAATTAATCTCTAAAATTTGTCAAATACCTTAAGTTCAACAAAAAAATATTCAATAAACTATCCTTAAAATTATTCAAAATAATCCAAACTAATATTAAAACCCAAAACTCAAAAGGATTTAATCACAGTCTTCTACAATAAATCTTAACATTTATCTCCAAAAATATCGACTACTCGTAAAGTTTCATACTGAAGTGTAATTAACCTAATCGCATATTCTCTATGATAGGTTAATCATTTCCATAAATAACCCAAATCACCTTATGTCCACAATAAAAATATTGATTCTTACAAAATAATATTTCAACCATTACTCCACAATTTAAATCTCATAGTATTCTGTTTTCCTTAAGCATATAGTGTTCCCAAAAGAGTGAATGTCTTCCAAAATAACTTTTATCACTTAATCACCAAATCATTTTCTTATACTAAGGATGTCCATTTGATAAAACATAATATCCCAAATCAACTTATTCTTGATCCATAAAATCATTTAACTAAAAAGAATTAGTCATACTAACCAGGAACTTCACGTAGTCCAGTGGTAGACGATAAATCTCAATCACACTTTGGTTGTGGGTTCGATTCTCGTATTTTTGTCCGACGCGATGGGTTGTCACACGGTCTGCGTGTTGTCCTTTTTCAAAAATTATATAATTTCATAACATTCCAAAAAAAAACAAATTCCTCAAAAATAACCATAACATATTTTATCCTCAAAGGTTATCTAATATCTTTCATTTTACACCGCAAAATGTAATAACCATTTATCACCTCTAAAATAACTATGACTCTTTCTAATATGCTAACCATTATGGTTATTTCACTTATGCTTAAATAACACTCTAACCTCTAAAGTTATCTAAACCGACCTTTGATACCAACTATAAGGACCCGACCTTAAACATTACATAATCTTGAATTAAATGAATAATTCACATTGATGATCTTTTCAGGTTTAGAGTTTTATAGAATTTGGACATAACTATTATATATCAACTTGAATATTACAAGTAGACACTACAACTCAGTATCCAGTTTTTTCAAAAAATAAAAAAGAAACATGTCTAGTTCCATGTTTTAGACATAACTTTTCCTTGATCTCATCCTTGACCCTTATTCATCTTTAATTTCTGTGGAAAACATTTCAAAAACTTGGAATGAGCATAAAAAGCTCAGTAAGAGATATAAAATAAGGAATGAAAACATTAGACCATCAATAAATGCAAAACAATGAAACCATACTTTTAATCACAACATACCTTATGAAATCATAAGATTTATGAATAACACACAGAAATCATAAATCATAAAGGTAACTTATGTCATACATAAAATACTTACATTGTAGATATCACAGCTACGTAGGGAGTTACGTTGGAATACTCATCACAGTATATTCCCTAAATCTCTTAGAAGAAACATTAACATTTACCTTCGTCATGTTACCCAATGCATTGGAAAGCTATCTTGGGATCATCCGCCCTAGGTTTATCACGGAACCACCCGTATACGTAAACAATGCCTAAGAACCATAACATATTCATAACACTTAAAACAAGAATAAAGAAAATATAATATTTCCACATTGCAATCACAACATATCATTTCAAGATATAGACATAATCAATGTTTTATCAAACCATTTTCAAAACCATTTAAAACATTTAATAAAGAGATTTTTGAATCAAAGTGTCTCATACCACTTTGAAACTTTTAAATAAAATATCACTTGAAAACATTAATGTCCATATAAATAAATCTTTAAAACCATTTTTAAAACATGGACATTAATGATAAAGATTTAGAAGAATAAATCTTTAAAACATTTAAAACGATATTTTAGTTAAGAGTTTTTAACAAAATGAGAGACTCTTGAATACAAATAATTTAGGAATAACATTGAATCAGAACTTTATAATATCATGAGAATAAAGGGATTCATGATATAATATGTCAAAGGACAGTATATACACCATATAAGAGTAAATTGGTGCATAACAACAATGAAATCTCAATGGAATGTAAATTGAGACGAAATCCCTTATAAAAACTGTATCCTTAGATTAAGGATAAATCAATTACATAATAATGTGTGACAAATATAAATACACTCAATATGATTGAATATTCAATGTAAATCAATCAGAGAACATTCACACATATTTTTGTAAAAACAACACCAATGACTTGGATGTTTAACTCAATGAATGAAAATTGAGTTAAAATTACTTTCATCAAGTTCATATCGATGACTTGAGAATTTATCAATGGATTTATTATGTGTATCATAAGTATATTCACACAAAGGGGAGTGAAAATTACTACATAATGATTTTACACATAATCTTGGAGTAAAATAATCAATGAAGTATGCATAAAGCCTAATGAGTGGAAATTGAAATTTGAAATTCTATTACCGATTTGGTAACATACGAAACATACACCCCATGAAAGAAGGATCATACAATGAAGATGTAAATACACATAAATTAAAGTATATTACACCAAAAATACAATCATGAGCAGTACATACACCACAGAAAAAGGAAATAGTGGCTAATATAGCATGAATCACACGAGAATAAAAAGTGAGATTAAAACCTTTTACCACGTTGTAATTAATCAAGTCGTATGAACAAAAGTTAATAACAACCCAATGAATCACAAAATACCATGAATATAAATAGAATCGTGATAATATTTTTTTTAATGGTTGGGGTCGAAGCCTCATTTATTATTAAAGTAAAGCAAAGACCTCTTTAACTGGGTAGAGGGAGACACATTACATAGCCCGAAGGCCCAGTGGGCATTTAGCTCATTACATGGTCCGTAGGCCCAAATTTTTGGCCTAAGACCCATTCTGTGAATAGTACTGCTATAGTACCGTCTGCTACAGTCCACACAGTACCCACCGCTGTTACAGTGACTTGTCGCCGCTATAATGCCCGTTGTTGCCATAGTGCCTCCACTACAACAGTACCTACGCCCAATGGGTTTTGAACCCCCATTTTTTATGTAGAATTACATGATGCTTACCACTAAGCCAAACCCCAACTACACATGATAATATATATATCAAATGACAGTACACAATACACCACATGCAATAAATAAGTAGCGAACAATGGAAATCTCACAGAATTAAAAGTGAGATAAGAAACCCCTTACCTCATGTCTGATTTGACCTGTTCGTTCTTTAATCTCTGAAATAATAAATTAAAGTTAATTTCTACTTGTTTAAGAACATTTTTCAAGTTTATTATTCCTTTTATATCACTTATTACCATGTTATAAACGTTATTTAATCATTTAAGTTAATAATGGTCGTTTTGTCGATATTTGAGTCAAAAATGAACTTCTTATAATTACAAGTTGTTCATGTGGTCAAAGTTCCATTATCTCCAGAATGATATTCATGATTTAGATATCATATATATCATATATATCTAGTATATGTATGTATTTATTATATTACATAACATTTGGAGATAAGAAATGAAATGCACCGTTCATGGAGACGGTAAGCCGTACGTGCGCATGAATGTTACTTTCATTCCTATTTCATATTTAATGGAATGAAAACTTAATGATACATAGGTATATTATAATTCTAGTATAATATCATATGATATATATGTTACATGATTTCATTAACGTCATTCTTTATACATTCCATGTATGTCATTAACGAATCATATCACTTTGAGGGGGTCGTAGTCCGCACTTGCTCAAATGAAATTATCGTATTTACACATATTGGAAATCATAAAGATATGTTTGTAAATAAAAATTACAGAAGCATAGAGGAAACATAAAAATAATATATATCATATATAAATACAGTGTCATCATAATGGCTACCATAAGAGGTGGTAGGATAAGATTGAACAAGCATCGTTTCTTGAGGCGTTAGTTTACCGTCCACAGAAACAGTATGTTCTTTACCCATTAGATGAAGGTGTGTGTAAGTATAGTTTGAATCCTTCTCATTACAAAAACCTAGTATATTGAGGATACTGGTGTTGTTAAAAAAGAAATGAATAAAAAAAGTTTAAGGTGTTGGAGAAGTAAAATAAAACAAAAGAACTTAAGAGAAGACGTTACCTTTAAATTGGTTATCTCCCTTTGGTTTGAACCAAAATGTTTACTTGAAGTGTCTTCTGCCTAAGGTAAGGCTTCTAGGTGGAAGAGAGAGATCTTGAGAGCTTATTTGGGCAGGGGTTGGACAAGCCAAGGGACTTGAGAGGTGTGAGAAATAGGTTAGAAGTGGTGTCCTTTTATAAATGGGAGGAGGGGCTCTTTAGGGAAGTGTGAAAATATTATTTTATTATATAATGATTTTCAGTTTCTAAAGATCCAAAACTCATTAAAATCGAAGATAAAATGACTCATGGTCAAAATAAAATCATTCAATAAGAATTGGACAGATTTTGGTTATTTTTTTAATCTTTATAATCTAATTTATTTAAAACATTTATTAATGAGGTAAACACTGCATCATTATTGTGTCACAAATAATTTTATTTATTTGATGTCTAAAAATTATAAAAAAATATCATGATGTAGGAAATCTTTTTAACTTTCCAAAGAATATTTATAGTCAAGAAGATAATTTATATAACCTCATGTAAAAATTGATTTACTAAAAGATATTTGTTTATACCAATTTTTCCTTTACTTTAAATTAATTAAAATAAAGTGTCATTATCACTCTTAAGTGGCTTCATGGGGTCCCAAAATCGACTCAAAGATGCACATGGTCGGTCATAACTCATCCAATAAAGTTAAGACAAGTGTTAAGATAATTTTGTATTATTATGATATTCTTTTTACCTTGAATTACTTTATTTACCTTTAATCGCGGTAAATAAAAGTCAAAAGTTACGATTCACCAAAAATTATTTTCATCTTATTGAACCACATTTTACTTACTAATAACCATGTATGTTGGATTTTTGAAATTCAATTTACAGAAGCGGTAAAATTTCATTTAAAAGAAAAAGTCAGTTTTTTAACTACTACTCAGTGTTTTCACTATTCATCAAAAATTGAAGTTTTTCAAAAAAATACCAAAAATTCAACCTAAGCTATATTTGATATTCCGAATTCAAAAATGATGTCTATTTTACTAAATTCAAAATATAAAAGTTGGATTAATTAATTTAAAATTAATTCTCGTTGTCAAAACAAAAAGTGTGTTTAATAAATAATAACTATCAAAAGATTGACACTTGTTTATGTCCAATTTCAAAGTGAAATTACTTCCAATGACCAACATTTGATTAAATGGTAAAAATATAATCTAATTACACCTTAAAACCAATTAAAAAGATAATCTAACCATATAAATAAATTAGATTAAAAGACAGTTTTGAATTAAAATACAGTATTTTTCACTATTCATTAAAAAATGAATTTTATCAGAAAAATACCAAAAAATTACCAAAAGTAAATTTTGATGTCCCGATTCTAAAGAAGAATTTTATTTTGTCGAAAAGAACATATAAAAGTGAACAAAACTAGATTTAAAGAGGGTTTGTCATCAAAAGGCGGTAAATTGACCTTTTAATGAATATTAGAGTATTTATACTTAAAATCGGATTCTTTCTTATTTTAAACCTCGAAATTTTTTTGGGTAAATGTAAAAATATTTAACAAACATGTATAACCATTTTGTAGTTAGTTCTGTTCATTCTCGTCATTACAACGGTTAGGCGTTAACTACCATTTAAAATAATTATATTATTATATTATTTTTCAGTACAACTCAACGTTGTGTGCAACGTAAGATTTCAAAGAAACTCATTATTGTATATCGGGTACGCCATTGAACATAGCATCCCCTTTAAAGTAAAATTAATAATTAATTTACAAATATTATAAAAATATGAAATAGTCATATTCTTTATTTACCTGGGATGTTACACCAACCCTCCCCTTACGGTCGATCTCCACCATACACGCCCGATCAACCACCTCTGCATAGGCTTTCAGCTTGAACAGGAAGACTTGAGAATATATCTCTGGCTGCAAACCCCTCAAATTTCTGGACCTTCATTTGCTCATTGGAGACCATTTTCAGAGCATATCGGATCAACTCAGCAAAACGGTTGGCATACTCCATCACTGAAAGGTCCTCCTGAACAGCTCCATAAACTCCCAAGATCTAGCATATGTCAAGACTTCAGGGCAGTACTGGTCGTTGAAGGTAACCTTGAAGTCATTCCAGCTCATCTGTCCATGCTTCCCAGATTGAAGCTCTGATTCCCACCACCTGCGGTTGAGACCCTCTAACAGAAAAGAGGCACACTTCACCCTGACCTCCTCGGGTGTGTCCAGGAACTCAAACATGTGCTCGATCTTTTCGAGTCACTCCTCCGCTTCCTGGGGTTCTGTGCTACCTCAGAAAGTAAGAGACTTGTTTTTCAGAAACTCTTGGGCTTTGTCTTTCCTAGGACTGAGTTCATCTTCTCTGGCTGGAGCAAGAGCAGGAGCAGGAGTTGCTCTTTGTCCTAGAGCCTGAACAGCCCAGACTACAACTTCAACCAACCTCTGATCAAGCGGCGAGGGAGAACTCTCTCCGGCTTCCTCCTGTGGGTGCGTGTGAGCTTTCCGGGGAAGCATGTTGCTACAAAAGGGAGCAAAAAACAGTACAACAATTCTAAAAAAATCATCAATAACATCAAATATAAATAAACCAAACACATTACAACAATAAAATAAACTACTTCACCCCACCCAATTTCCACGTGCAGTCTGCAGCCCACACGTCTCACTTTGAAGTGAAGTCAAACAAACAATTTCAACGTTCCATGGTGACTCGAGGTCTGCCACGAGAGGTGCGGGTCAGGCACCCTACTCACGACCAAAACTTCGAGCCCCAACAGTCATAGCTCATGTCCAGCCCGACTCATCCCAAAATAATAATATAACCCAAAATCATTAACCTCGCATCTGATACCATTTTGTCACGAACCGAATCTGATCGTCATTAAAACCGACACCCGACCCAATCTGCGGCAAGCCCCGAAGGGCGCTCCCTATCCCCACGGGCTGGCACAAGTGTCTGAGTATCATAAATATTGGTTTGGAAACGACTTACCCGAGTATAGATACATAAAACAACAAAAAACAATCAATAAACCAAATCTGAAAATTCATGTCAAACAAGCCTTAAATGAAATTCAGAACAGAAAACATGGGTCTAAACATTACACAAGAGGTCCTGTTGGGATTCATCACATTTATTGATGAGAGTGAAAAATTATTAATGAAGAGATTTATATCACCATTAATTGAGGATTTTCTCCCAACATTAATGGATATTTAATTCTCAATATTAATAAATGGAATAATGGATGTTGACTACATTAATTGGTGATTATGGACTTGGTGTCTATATAAGGAGGATGCGACAACATATTTTTAAAAGGGTGTCAGCAAAATGTAGCTGGCAAGGGAGACCCGAGAAGGGGTTGCCGTATTTGCGGTGGCCCATGTAACATAACGACGACGACACAATTATCTTGTACGTGTGACGATGTTCTTGGCAGGGTGTTCAAGATGCAGTACACCGAGAGCAATAAGGGGGTTGTCGCGTCAGCTGTAGCATGTGTGGTACGTCGACGTTTAACAGGTGCGAAGCAATGACAACGCAATTGATGATCAGGGTCAAATATTGAATGTCTTCCTAATAGTGGTGATCATGTGGCAAGTCTCGATTGAAGATCAGCGGTATATCATGATGGAGAGATCATTCGAGTGTCGCAAGCTGGTACGAGGCTGACGCATGTTCGCGTGAAGATCTCTGAGGTAGTGACGTTTCATCTATAAAAGGGTGACGTTTTGTCACAGATTGATTTTTCGATACATGGTGTCAGCAGGATGTTTATCAGAGAGAAGGTAGAGGCGTATCGAGGTGTGGTTTTGACACAGGTTTTCTACGCTCTCTCATTTGTAATTTAAGTTCGGGCATTGCTTGAATTCTTGTATTCTCTGATTCATAGTGGATATTTGGGAATTGCCCCGTGGTTTTTTAATCCTCCGCATGAGAGAGTTTTTCCACGTTAAAAAATCATGCGTGTTTATTTATTTATTCTGCTTATATCGCTTCCATATTTCGACGGTTTTTTCACTATATTTTTTACAAGCAATTTTCGACTCGGAATCGGGATTCTCCCCAACAGGTCCAAAGATACATAAAAGTAGCAGCAAAACAGCCCAAGGAACACCACATGACAAGGGGTCATCACCCACGAGCCATCTTCACAACACCGCACCATGAAAGAAACTAACAACCAAAGTCGCCATCACCCAAGGCATTGTCTTTACCTGTGTCAAACATGATCAAGTCTACTTAGACCCAAGGGTGTGAGTAGGGTGTGAGCCTAAACACAATAAGATGTCACCCAAAAGACTCTATATGGTAAGCATTACAAGATAAAAAGCATGCAAGTTTTAACAAACAATAAACGGTGGTAATGATTTCTAGAGAATGAAACATTTAAAAGTAAACAATTTTCAAAAGATAGTTTCAAAGGATGAACATGGTTCAATAAAACATGTAACCTACTAAATTTTTCAGCCAAACTCACCACAAGTCAATGATAAATACAAAAGAGTCAATGAACACTAGTCTTGGGAACATCCCAAGGCACTAGTTAGTTTCAGCCCCATGTACCTCGTATCTCGGTGTAAAGTAACCATAAAAATATTTGTTCTCGTGCACAAGCCACTAATAGGAAACATACTCATGACCTAGCGGTCCCCAATCATCATCATTATAATTTTGTTAGTGTTGTCAATTTTCAACTTGCTAAGTGAAACAAGGACAAAACCCCTTTGGAACACTAGCAGACTAGTACACGTCCTCCCACCTAGATACTTGGGTTTCCCCCTTTGTGCTCAAACAATTTCCACATGTTACCAAATGCAATTTTCATATAAAAACATCATTTCTGGTCATATGCACTCAAAACAGTAGCTACACGTGTTTTGCACCAATTATATAACTCAATAAACCATTTAGAATTTCCATAAAACATTTTCAAAGAATATAACCAAACTTTGCACTTAAAATCCATTTAAAAGCCCTCTTTGGAAACCAATGCACACCAATATTACCTCAAACCAGAATTGGCAGCAGTAAAACATTTTAATAAGACCCTCTCATGAATTATAAAACAACTACAAATGGTACAACATGAAATGCACATTTAAAACTCATTTTCACACAAAAATGACACTTAAAAATCAATTGCTTAACAAATGTCACCAAAAAATAATTTTTTACAGCAAGCACAATGATGGAGGAGTAGGCTAAAAATAGAAATCAAGCAATGTTAACTCATCTAGTAGTGCTTACACATGGAATCACCTACCAAGTGTGTCAAAAACACCAAATTCTTGTGTGAAAGTTCAACAGCACCACTGTCGCACCACAAGGGAGTTAAAACAAACCTAAAACCACAAGATTATACCAAGAAACCCAAGATCAAACCCTAGGTTTGAAGCCCTACTTGCTGGACATTAAGAACTTTAAGAAAAATGGAAGAAACCCTAAGCAAATGGGAGGAAGGAAGGAGACCCAATTACTTAAGACATCTTGAAGAAATCGACCTCAATACACTAATAGGTGAATCTCCAAGCAGCCAAAATTGATAGGGATGTTCGAATAAGGCTGAGTAGGTCAAGTGGAGACTGAAATGGGGGGGGGGAAGAGTAAATGATTAATGATTTATGAAAGAAACAAATTAGCTTCTCAAATCTAGACGATTTGAGAAACTTTGAGCAATTTCACCTCAATCTACGATGAATTTGATCTCCAAAGAAGCAAAATGGAACATGGGGGCGCACTTAGGGCTTTTGGGCTCGAGTAAGAGGTGGAATCATCGAAAAATATTAAAAAATGAATGAGATATGAAAGAAATAATTTTTTTAAAAAAAAACAGGAAATGGGCTCACAGGTTGACCCAATACCTGAATAAATCACCCAAACCCACCATGATAATGAGTTCCTAAGGGGTTCAAATGGATATGGTGGTTTGAATAGGTCAAAGGAGGCTAAGTGGGAACTGAAATGGGTGAAAATGTTAAAAAACAAAGAAATTATAAAAGAAACAATTTTTGTTTTTAAATCTGAAAATGAACTCACGGTTTGGCCCAAATCATGATGAAAACAACCTTTTCTCCAAAAAATACATGGGAAACCCCCACAAACAAAACAAGAATATAAATTAATTGAAAAATATCTTTAAAATAAGTCATGGATGTGACATTGAGCATCTGAGCTCACCCATTTTTTATGTTTTATTTCCATTAAGATATCATGAAGTGTTTTATGATTGATATGCAGGAATATGCTAAGAGGGTAATGACGTTCTCAAAGAAGTATTTTATGTTTTTAAAATGTAATGTGAATTTCAAATGTGTCTAGTTTACCACGACTACTGAATTATTCAATCATTTGGGATGGGATTATTTGTATCTAGTGTCAATATTATAAAGTAATCACTAAGGTTGGGGTCTTTACATTTACAGTTTACATGGTTTTGGTTTTCCTAACATGGTGATCTTGAGAATTTGAGGTTTCTAATGACTTCTGTTGTGTCGAATAAATGTTATTTGATCCTTAGAAACCCAATAAAAACCTCACTATTGTTCAAAGTTGCATTATCATAAACACACATCATGCATCGATCCAAGTTGTGCAAGCTTAAACCCCAAACACCAAAATTTAATCCAATTTGCACAACCTTAAACAAAAATAAAAAGGGAAACAAAGACTTGTGATGTTGAAAACTCGTAAAGAGCAACTTGAGAAATAGTTAATTCCCTACTTGCATGTATGGTGAGGTTATTGAAAGGCCACACACTTTAGAATTTTAGAAACACTCAAGGATGTGGCATAGGGAGCTAACCTCAAAGATTGTTCTCTTGAGGAAGGTTTGTATTCAAACACGGTGTTCTCTTCTTAATTATTTTAATTTTGTATTTTTAGGATATTAACTATTTTTATGTTTGAAATATATTTTTGAGAAAAAAGGGAAATCAATGAGAGGTGTAGTGATTGGAATAAAAAAATAAAAGTGCAAAAATGAAGGTAATGTGGTGGGGGGAAGGAATGCAATTGAAAGTTGGTAAGAAGAATTATAGGCCTAGAGATTCACAGTAAATGTGATTTATCCATGTTCTAAAATTAATGACTCTTCTCTAACCCAACTCACAATTGCATGCATAATGTCTTACTATGTTCAATCTAATTTTCTTTATAGAATTGTGAATATTACTCCCTGAATTGTTTTTCAGCTTGTGAAATTCTCCCTCCAAAGTGTCACATATTTTCCTGAATTTCTCCATGAAGTATGATTTCACTTCTCCATTTCACAACTCACTCTATCGAGCTAGGTCATTATCGAAGTTAAGTGTTGTATTAGAGAAAAATAAAAGAAAAATGTTGGATGAGAAATCACAGGTTTTCACCTCGCGATAAATCCCAACCTCCATAATTCTCAGAGAAAAAGTGAAAGATGAGAAATTGAAATAAAATTAAGAAATCAAAAACACGTTACTAGTTTAGCTCCATCAACACCAAAAAGCGGGTTAGCCCTGCATTTAACGAGGTTTGATTTCACACCATAAGGGGGAAAAGAAAACACAAAAACAACAGTTGACAGCCACAAAACAGGGGGTAATTAATGTAAACAACACACTAACTAAACATGAAACAACACTTGAATGAAGTGGAAAGAGGGAGATACCAGCTCAAAGACATAGAAGATTCACAACAAAAATAAAGCACAGTACAAACACAGCTCATGAAGGGTGGAAAAGAAAGCACAGTACAAACACTAATTACAGGATGAATTAACATGGAGCTAGAAGAGAATCTAAAGCAGTGAATAAGATACATAGGAAAAACAATCCTCAAGATGTAGTTTCGTTCCAGAAGATGGAGAAGGTAGTAGTGTACAGTGTCCCAGAAATGGGGGGATCGTTTTCACTAAGGTGCAGTTCACAATTTAAAGAAGAGGAGAGAGAAGAATTAGTTACCAGCATTGTGCGTGACAGCCTCCTGGGAAATCCTTCCTATGGCCTAGTGGATTCCCCATAATAGCTTTAAAGTTTCTCTCATCTCCGACGGATGCTAGGTGTTTGGTGATGTTAGGCTGATCTTTTGGGATTCCTGGATAGGCAGTTGGAAAAGGGTGGGTTGCCCTAGAGGTGGCAGGAGGTGGGAAAAGCCTGGATTTTGGGAGTGGGACCGGAAGTCCGATTGGATGAAAGGTTGGTATGGAATTTTTGGAAGTGGATAGGGGACTGGTTGGATTATGGGTGAGCAGGGGTAATGTTTGGAATTTAGTGCGGAATTGAGTGGGGCTGGTTTGGTTTTATGGGTTGAAAAGTGGGCAGGCAGGCTATTTGGAAAAAGGCGATGCGGGGGCTTGGTTTGGGTATAGCAGTATATATGGATGGGCCAGGTTAGAATGTTAGAGCCTTGGAATTAAGGTGACTTGGTATGGAGGATGTGGGCTTGTAGGTATGAAATTGGTTTAGATACGTAGGGTAAGAAAGTGGAAGTGGTGTTTGAGATAGGAAGGGTTGTTTGGTATGAGTTTATAAAGGTGTGCTGAAGGTGAACAGGTGGAGATTGTAGGCTAACTTTGATGTTTTGGTGTGTGTGTGTGTAAGGGGGTATGGGCATGGGTAGGGTGGATTTGCAGGTGGACTTAAGTCTGGAATGTGTAGCGTGGGACATGAAAGATTATCCTCCCTTCACACCTTTTGTCAAGCAAGTGGTGTGCACAAGGTAGCACCTGAACTGCGTGCTTCACTCCAACAATGGAATGCACCCAAATCAGCACAGTCAAGCCTCATGAAACTTGCATAGAAACTATAAATGTCTTCCTATGCGTCTACAATAGAAACTGCATTCGAACCTTCCGTGGAAGATTCAGTCCCTCACGATATGTAGCGAACGACAATCCGGGCCACCCTAGCAGCCATCATCCTCCTTGCTCTGACTCGGACATCAGCGAAAATCCGAGCGGCAGGTATGAGGTGGTGAACCAGCCTCCTTTGCTTGACTTTGACATTGTATCAGCAACACGAAGCAGTGGAAAACAAACTTTTGAACCCCCTTTGAACAACACCTCATGAGCCAACAGTGGCTTCCTAGCAGCAGCAACTTCAGAGCATAACTGAGACATCATTGATAGTTTGTCGAGCACTGTGAGCATTTGTAGAACCCCTTTTACTATGGAGAACCAGCAAATGCAGCGTCACGTAGACCTCTTTCCATAAATTTGCAACGACCCCTCACCAAGAAGTGAATCCTCTACCTCCTCGGAACTAGCTTAAGCACAAACCAGCACCAACGATCGAATAAGAAGCAGTGTGAGCCTCGTTGTGATCTTCCGTTGCACATGGGAAGCGTCATCGGAATTAGGGATCTGGACTTCATCTACGAAGACCCTTGCGGAGCAGCTTTGCAAAATGTCGAGAAGCCCAATTCCATTTTACAACGGGCTTCATCAATGACCCATTCATGACATCTGTCCCTCAAATTGTTTTATAGCAAAAAGCATGTATATTTTTAGACAGATCAACATTTTCTTAAATAATAATAAAAATTGCAAAAAAATATAAGAATTCAATAGCATGAATATCAATATTTCAAAACCCAAAACAATTTAATCATCTTAACTCAATTTAGTATAATAAATTCAAATTGACAATACATGACTCATAGAAACTCCTTTCATATTATAAACATGTAGAATAAGAGGTACAATATAAGGGAGAAGAGGGGCAAAAAGAGGAATGCAAGAGAAGACTTCTTCTCCCCCACCCAAGCCACTTGGGCGCTAGCAATATTCTTCTTTGCCCCCTCTCTTTCCCCTCCAACTTCTTATAAAAAACGCATCAGGAAGGAATTCATAACAAACAGTTATGTGGGAACCACCTCTAGTTGTTAGGCAAGCTATTGAGACCTTTTGCCCCTCATGGAATATGCACTCCAAGTTGTGTTGTTGGGACATTTTTACCCCTCATAGAATATACTTTCCAAGTTGTGCTACTGTGTCACAGGCACTATCACTCGCACCTCCTTAAGATACAATCTTGTCCTCAAGTCTAAAGAAATAAACTGATTTCAGATGATAAATTCCTCTTCCCATGTAGCTTCTTCCATAGGACACCCCTTCTATTTGATTAGCCACGGAGTGGCCATTGCCTTATTCCGTAGAAACAATAACAGCCACCCTTAATCCAAAAACCAAGCTTCCCCGGTCAACATTCCCTTCTCAATCTTCAACCCCATTTTGCATCATCTCAATGAACTCCTTGCAATCTATACATCTGTCATTATCTTGATCCGCTTTGCAGATCAATTCCTCAAAGTGCACATCCTCTAAGCCAAATTCATCACAGGCTTGTTGAGGATCCTCACAAGTTATATCATCGTTGTTATCCTTGTCGATATAGGAGAAAGTTGGGAGAAAATGATCTTCCCTCTCAAGTTTTATTAGATGCAATGACGTAACCGCAAATTATCTATAGTCAATTGTGATACTGTTATCTGCATCCACATACTGCATTAGATCATAAATCTCATATTCCTTCAGATTTGCACTGTATCTTTTCAATCGCACCCTAAGCACTTTAAAAGTAATCTAACCACTACCAGTTGTGTTTATCACCCTAAAAATTTCTTTTAACCCAAAAAAAAATTCTTCATAAAAGATCTATGCAATGATTATAATGTTAGGAATGTGAATACTGTTCAAGTTTCGATAAGTTTATCGGAAGGAGAGGCTCTGGAAGATACAACTCGACCTGCTTAGTTCAGTGGTAGCACAATACTTTAGTGGTTGGAAGGTGACAATATATGATGGGTGTGCTGAAAATTGTCAGTTCAGTGGAAGATGGTGAACTGGATGTTGATTCACCAAAAGGGGGTTGTGCATTGGTCAAGTAATGTTTCACCGAAATCATCGGTTGAGGCAGAAAATGCTACAGGGAAATGGAGGTCTCTAGTTTCCAATGGTGGGTGCTCCGTAAATCTTTAACGATGGTGCATCTTGTTTGACCAGTTGGTCACTTCTTCAAATATGAAGGTGGGATCACATGCACAATGTGCCAGGGTGATTACTAATTATTAGTAATCTATGTGGATGATTATTCACAGTGATTATAGGACTTAATTCTAGTGACTAGAGAGTGACTGGCATGAGGGAGATCTTTCGGTCATTCCCCAATAAGTGGTATCAGATCTTGTGGTCCTCATCTTGCTCATAACATGCTCAGTAGTAGCTCAGGTAATGCCCACTCATATATCGTAGACGTATTTCAATTTCTCTTGGGTTTACTATCATCATAAAGATGGAATCATAAGATGGTGTGATTTGGGCAGACAAGTTCGATGAGACATGCTTTGGCTTCTGAAGAATGAAGATGGAGTACTATCCCATTCAGAATGATCTTGAATTTACATTGATGGGAGTAAAGCCAGAGAATATGGACAAAACGGAGTGGGAAACCTTGGACAAAAAAGTATTTGGATTGGTGAGGATGTCATTGGCACGAAACATAGCCTTCAACATCCGGGAAATGAAAACAATGACATAGTTGATAAAGGCCTCAACAAATATGTATGAGAATCCTACGATACTTAATAAAGTGTTTATGATGTGAAGACTATTCAACATGAAGTTATCCGAAGGACGGATAGTGGAAGACCATGTTAATAATTTTAACATGATGTGGAGCTAGCTCGATTCGGTGAATGTAAAGTTCAAGGATGATGTTTTATTGGATTTGGTTCCCTAGAAGCAGCTACTTTGAACATTAGATTACCAGAATATTCATAGTCATGAATATTAATTAATATCTTCTCACGTGATGATCATTCTTCTACATGACATATATGTGATAATGTTCTAAGGGTACTTGTCACACTAAAAGGTCATGGTAGTTCTCCTCTATGATGTGAACCTTGAAGTGCTATGACAATAATCTTAAATCCATGTTATATGGATAGATGATATCACTTGACAGGACACAAATAATACAAGCTATCAGGGGTAGGAGTCTCATAAGACATTGAGACTTTTTAAATCCATGTATGTTGTTCTAACATTAACTTCTTTCTCTACGGGTGTCTTGGAGAGTTTCTAAATTCCAAATTTGGAATTTAGATGGTTCTATCTAATGTCACTAAGAAAAGGGCCTAAAAGGTCACATATTAAGTGTATCCAGAACCCAAGTTCAATTCCATATGAATTTAACATGTTGAATAATTATTATTCTCGTATGTGGTTTAATGATTATTAATGTTTGGTTATATGTTGTGTAACCTTCTTACACGTTGTGTAGTCCTACATGGTTCACCCATCAATTTTCGTATAAACCATGTAGTTAATATATGCGCCACAAGACGTGTAAAGACCTAAAGATTATCAACCTAAAATTAATGAGTCTACGCACCATGTTTCCCACATACACAATGTGCAACTCATTAATATATACAAGGTGTGCATGCCTACCCCCCTAAGCATATGTCATAGAGACACGATATGCGATATACACATCGTATAGCCCGCTAGTCACTACAAAAGAATAGGCATTTAATGGAAGATTTTTTTTCATTTGGAATTTGTTTACACTACCACCAAATGTTTCCGCAATGGTTTTTTAAAAACCACCGCTAAAGTTGGAATCATCATCCAAATTGTGTTGGTTTATTCAATTTAGTGGCATAAACTGGGAAGTGTCATGAAAAGTTTTTTTTTAATGGTGGTTATTTTGTTTTTAGCGGTAGTTTTTCATCTAAAAAACTATCGAGGAGTTAGCGACGGTTTTATCCACCACCAAACTTAAAAATATATAGCATGGGTTCAAACTGCCACAATTTTTTTAACAAATATAGAAGTGGTTAAAACTGCCGCCAAAACATTTTGACCAAATATAGCAGTGGTTTGAACCACCGCTATACAGTGATGTTTAAAAAAAATTGCAACAACAAAAACTGCATCTCTAGAAATGTAAAAAAAAATACCAATATTAAATTATAACCATTAAAATAATAATAAAATCAGAGTATAGTGCATCCACACATTGGACTTCCATCGATAACAAAATAAATAATTTCAGATATAAGAAGAAATGAAACAAGGCATACTATAATCTATACATATCTAACTTGTAAAAAAGTAAATATCAAGAGACATGCATAAATGGTAGATAAATAAGAGAAACCAAAGAAAAGGATAAATTTATTTCAAATATTTAGTTTTTTATTTAAATGAAAACCCATTTGAAAACAAAAAATGTGGAGAAAACTAAACCATAAAAAAAGAAAAAAACACCAAAAATTAACTAGAGTCTTAAACCAAGGAAACATGACATAAGTAAAGAAATAATGTTAAAAGATACAAGTAACATAATGAATTTCATATGATAATGAATAAATATCATTGATAAAGGAACAAAAATGATCAAAGAGTATATTCAATATAATGAAAATCATGGGAAAGTAATATAACAATAGAAATAAAGTAACCAAAGAAGTAATCAATGCTCAACAATAAGGAAAGAATGTCAATTTTTATATATCATGGGAATTACCATAGGTTCTAGTGAGAAAATCCTAGACATACTCATATGGAAGTATCTTATTACTTATTGATGAAGTTCCTAAATGTTTTAGGTTTTTTTTATAGCAGTTTCGCATCATATTAATATGTGGCCGCTATATTCTACCACATGGTCGCTCGACCCCTTCATGCAATCACTATGTTCCATTGCAAGATTGCTCGACCCTTTAGTTGGTCACACTCACTGGGTGTGGTATCATTCACTATATGTCATGTGATCCATGAAACCACCTTCATCTTTATCTAAAAATCACCTTGGTCCTTCTCAAACACTTCAAAAACCATTCAGGCTCAATCGTGTGGTCTTCCAACTTCAATCAAAAGAAGTAGACATTGTTCCTTCATCCAACAACACTTTTCATGTATTCCTTTTGAAGATGATCACATCAATCATTAGATATGTTTTCCATATAATATAGTAGAAACTTAATAAACCAGCATACTTACATGAAAGGGTTGATATGGATTTATAAATAGACATGCATGAATACACACACACACTCACATATATTTTCCTCCAATAGAAGCTGTATGTTAGTCATTCTCCTCTTGATTCATAAACTTGGATTTTGGGCATGGTTTGAAGTAGGTTTAATTGGTTTATTTATAGAATACTATCATGATAGTAAGTAGTGATTCATTGGGTGATTTAATATGATTTCAAGGCATGAATACCACTCTTATTCAGTATTTTAGTTAATGAATTAATTTCAATTTCATTATTGATTACCTATATCGTATTGTTACTATGCACACTTGACTTTATGATAAATGGGTTGGGACCAGTTAGTGATCTTCAATTAGGTATGATATACTCCTATCCCACAAATGTTCCCCTGTAATAAATATAGACCTTGTTCTATATGATCCATGTAATGATAAAAGAGGCTTATATGAGGACTTATGGAGATGAAATCTATATATATGGGAGTTTTATCCCATATGATGATCATTTCATAAGGAAATAGTTTCTAATGCTTTATTTTTTTCAAAGGAATATTTCGGTTATTCAGATCTCATGTGATTCTCCCACCTTCCAAAGGTGTGTGTCCTATCAATCACCTTGGGTGGTGAATATGAAATATTTTTTTGATAAAAGGATCAAAGTCTCACCCATCTGACTTGGGAGATTCTTTCATAGTCCAAAACTCTCTAATAAATTTAAGAGTATTCATGAAATACTTCCTAGTGATAATACATTCTACCCTTTTCATGAATGAAATCGATTACAACTAATAATTTTTCAGAATCCTATGTGAATAATAGGTTCATTAATATTATTATTTGTTAATTATTATATGGATTAAATTAGTAAAACTAGACACTCTAAAATTTATTATCATAAAAGGACATGAGATATATTGTGGAGTTAGAATTCATCCCATGAAACAAGACTCCTTCATAACACTATAATAGGAAAATGAACTATATAGTTCATTGATATTTAAATAGGAATACCATTCCTTTTAAGGTCATGTAATAAGGACCATTATGGTACTTTTTATGGTAGTACAATTATAATGAATGATTTTCATTTTAAGGTCATTTTTCTAGGACATATTATGATCATTTTAATGTCAAATATAATAATATATTGTGTTTTAAACTTTAATTTCATATGATTAGGTCCTTCATGAATGAGTTTGTTTTATTGGTGTAGTATGGGACTTATGCAAGAGTAACCCTTTCTAGTTTGGTCCTAAAATAGTATAGAGGCCCATTTTTATTTTTTCTCTATATATTGGTAACTAGCTAGAGGGAAGGATGACTTGATGCATAGGTGATGCAAATTAGTGGAGGAAATGTTGGGACTTACACTAGATGAGTATCTCATTATACCACTGCGCCATTAGTTGGACACAAGAAGGCCGATAGAATTCTTGATAACTATGAAGAATAATTTAGAGTATCTAGGATGAGCATCTTGAGTCAAAAATGGTTTCATGGGATTCATAATAGTAGAGATCCTCATTATCAAAAGAATATCTAATTGATTATATTTATAGAAGCCTAATGGTTTAATAGGGTAACCAAAGATGTTCCAATTGTCAAAGGAATACATGATTGAAAGGTGGAAAATGAGTGATTATAGTGAACCTATCATTTTTTTTGGGCGTCAGAGGATGAAGTTCATATGAAAGACATGACTATTCCAAATCATTAGCAATTACACCCCAGTAAGAAAGACATGACATATTTTTTATATCATGGGAAATACCATAGTTTCATGTAAGACAATCCTAGATATACTCATGTGGAAGTATCTTATGACCTATTGATGAAGTTCCTAACAAATAACCTCCCAACTTTCTCAAACATTGCCTCACTAGGTAGAACTCCCCATAGCCTAAGCTTGTAATTCACAATATGATACTTGTTAGAGTCTCATCATGACTAGCATAAAAACTGTTTCTTGATCATCCACCTAGATACCCAGGGTTCCTATGAAACTAACTAATGGAAGTGAGGAAATATATCAAAAGTCATATCATAATACCATTTAAACACATTAAATCATATCCCCCAACCCACCTCCAATAACCCTTTGCTAAGAATCCCCTTAAATCCACAAAACATATTATTTAAAATCATTTTAAAATCAAATAGAAAATTAAAACATCACTTTGATTTAAAATTCTTAGAAAAGAGCCTCTTAGGCATTTTATCAAACATATAGGCAGTATATAAAATTATTCTACTTGTGTAAAACATAGAAACCAATAGAAAAACTTTTTATGTCAAGATTATAAAACATCAATACAATGTAAACCTATTTAACTTCATTGGTATTGGAATATATAAGTTTATAATGAATAAATGGTGAGTTTTAGAAAACTGAAGCATCTATGGAATGTCAAATAAATAGAGTTATATAAAAATTCCAACCTCAACCCACAACATGGTTTCTCGACCACCATGTCATTGTGTTAGTTAATAATGAATTTAGTTACATATCACCATCACCTAACCTCATCTCTACCTGACGAACTAAGATCGACACCATCTCTATCCCCATCTCCATTATCTGCTATTGACACTTGCATGACAATTTCCTTGAAAATTAAATAGTTATGTATATTTAAATTTAAAGTTAAAAACAATAAATTTTTGTGTACTAAATGATTATGAAGTTGTGTGATTTACCTTCCCACTCAAACCATATATTGGCATAATATCACTGGGGGCACATCCAGTCATCTTCTAATATAAATCAACTAATGCTCTTTGGAAATGACCTTCACATCCTATATCTGTATATGATCTCCCTACTGTTGAAGCGTGCTCCCCTATTCCTAAATTTTTCTTTGCATTACCATAAACCACCTATGAGCATCTCAGGGTAGGTAGTAACTAAAACTAGGATGTGACTGTAATCCCTAGTGACCTGCCAAAGACCTCAGACGATACTGGTCCTGAACCCATCTCGTGCATGTGACTAGGAAGATCCTTCCCATGAACTTGACCAATTAGATAATCTTAGGAGACTGAGAAGGCCTTCGTGGGATTAACATACCATAGTTATTTTATTTTTACATATAAATCAAATACCATTCATATTTAAAGAAATACATATTAACAAAGCGATAACTAGAAATAAGTTGTTACAATGAAAAAGTAATTCATACCCCAACTTCTTTGGTAGGATCATTCATGTAACTTCCATCAGATTTCATATAAACATACAAAAAAATTTCCGTTCAAGAGACTTGGTGCCCTACATTAATTGAATACATTAAAAAATATAAATAAAAAATTTAATATATGAAACAAATAATTCTATCTTATAAATCTTTAAACTAATTAAAATACTACCATAATTGATATATTTCTTAAAAACTCGTTGAACTGGTGATATGGGGGATGATTTGTTTAGCTCGATTTGATACATTTTTTTAAAATATCCTATAATAAATAACATGTAATTTAATAGTAATGTATGAAATTTCATCTCCTTGTATGTAAAATGATATTAATATAATAATATATTTTTCAATACCATGTTCTTCTCATGGAGATGAATATCAACAAACACCTTCCAATACTCTCTAGGTACCCCTTATGGTACCTTATCATACTATTATTGAGTGGTCAATGATGCATATAACGACCCATACTTTACATACATTGTTATTACTTCAGAATTGAAGAACACTTATTACAACATATAACAAAACCATGAAAGGACCATATAGGTATATTGTCTTTAGAAACTGGGAAACATAAACAATTGGTTCATAAATCATCTACACTGTCTCCCTTTTATTTTATCATATCTAGAGTCCCTTTTGGCATATCTTACTTAATATTCTTCTTCCTTACCTGGGGAAAAGAAAAAATACAAAAGGGTGAGCTCAAATTCCCAGTAAGGGTAAACAAAAGAAATATCAATCACATCATATTCATAATAACATAACATTTTGGAAATATTAACCTGCAAAAGAGATCATAATTTCATAAAATGGGATAAATCATAGCAGTGAAATGTAATCCCAATAATCATAACTTAAAATATGAAACTTTGTGGCATACACACATAATCATATAGAATCATTTCTTAGTAGTCAAGACTCATTTCCAAGACTATCTTAGCGGACAAAGTCTATTTCTGAACCGAGTTCACTCCTCATTTCAGTCCTGTTTCACTGAACCGGTTTAACCTGTCGTTCCGGCCATGTCTATCTCATGAGATATAAATAATTACCCAATGAATTGGAGGGATATATAGGTCCCACCCATCTCATAATGAAACCATTCTTATGTGTGCCACAAAATCATAAATCATAACATAACCCATGTAATACAAATGAGAATCTTAAACATCATGCCATCATAACATAATCCATAAAAAAAATTACATCATAAAATAATCAAATCAATGTAAAAATAGGGATAGAATCAGAACCCTATATTATCTTAGATGGAAAATAATTTTGATAGAACACTTGAACTCCATTCTTGAGGAAAATATCCTTTCTACTTCAAAAACATTTTCCTTTCTTAAAATGTCATATAATTATAAAATAAAAGAAGTTGATTAAAAATAAACTTGAAAACTTGTAAAGTAATATTCATGGAAATAATGTTCTAAAAATCCCTTAATGCCGTATAAGTTAAAAAAACATTCTCCTCGTACTTTTTCCGGAAAAGTCAAAAAGTACCACGTACTAAAAATGACAAAAGATTCCTTTCATATCTTTTACAAAAAACTCACCAATGGGTAAAATTGGATTTAAAAAATTGTATAAGGATATAAATAATATTAAATATTGAGTAAACATGGATGTGGATGATAAATACACCCCAATAAATACCAAAGTATAAACAATCTCAGATAAAAATGAGATTGTGAGATTTTCCCTTACCTTAGGTCCGATTTGCTTCATACGTGTCCGAACCTCCTGTATAATGATTTAAATAAAGTTATTGACTTATTCCATAATCGTACTCATTGTTATGATATCATATATGGTCATATTTCTGCTTCTTATTAGTAATATTTCATTGTTACTTGTTATTCAGGTGTTTATTGTTTTTTTGTTCTTATGCGTGTTTTGTCGAATAAATTCTTATTATTATTTTAGGTTTTAGATACCTCATTTACATAATGGTATTAGTGTAATATATATCATATTTATTCATTCAATTCATTTATATAATCATTAATCATTGAATATCATGTAAAACGAGTCGCATCACATCGTGGAGACGGTAGGCCGTACGTACGCACGAGCGATGATATCGTTCTCATGATCGTGGAATTGTATTGAAGCGTATGTATACTATTTCAGAATCAATATCACTTTAACATAATCATATATAGTTATTCTTTACACCATTATACCCATCCAACTAAGGTGGTGTTGGAAAACAGATTACACCACGACGTGAAGACGATATTCCGTACGTACGCAGGCGCGGTGATTTTGTTTTCCGTAGGATGGATAGAAGGTGAAATAGGGTTGTTTCATATTTATAATAACATATCAGTATATGAGTGATACTGATGTTATTACTTCACAATGAAACAACTAAATAAGAATAAGTAGAATAAGAAATAAAGTTGAAAGAATCGGTAACGGACATTACCTCTTCTTTGAAGCGCATCTTCTTAACCTCCTCTTAGGAAACTAAAGATGGTCTTTGAAGAAGACCAGGACCTCTAGGATGTTTCTAGGGAAGTGTAGAAGAGAAATTGGCAGGGTTTGGATGAGCTTGAAGGCTCAAAGTGGTGTGAGGAGGAGAGAGAGGAGGTTCCCTTTTATAAGGGATGAGAGGGGCACCTTAGGAAAAACTTAAAATATTATTTTATTATAAAGTCATATTCGGTTCTTAATAGCTCCAAATTGATTTATTTATAAGATAAGGTGGTTATGGGTCTAAATCCTCTCAGAAAATATATTTTAAACAAGTTTAGGTTACTATTTTAACCTTATCATTTAGATTTAACTCTAAGTTAAATAATTTATCTTTTACCGTGTCTTCTTATTTTCTTACACTATATGGTTAATAAACTTACTATAACAAGACAAAAGAACCCCAAGTTGTTTATTATTAATATAGATAACCTTATATAAGTCATTTGGACAAACCTTATATTTTTAGGAATAAAATAACAATTAATAATATAATATTTGTTTTAAAAACTATTTTATGTCAATTTTGACACTATTTGGTAATTGATTTTTTGTGAAAATCATAACAGTATGATTAGTTCAAAAAACATTAATTAAATCAATACTAACATGTCATATTAACCTAGAAAATTATTTTAATTCATAAAAAGTCTCAAATTACATTTATTTTGGTATTTATAATATCAATTATGTTAATATTTCATTAATAAGATAATTACTGCATCATCATTGTGTCATAAATAAATTAAATTATTTAATGTCTAAAAATTATAAATAAAATACCATTATGTAGGAAATATTTTTAGGTTTCTAATTAATATTTATAGTCTAATTTATCTAATTTATAACCCTATATTAAAAATTATTTAGTTATTAAAATTTGATTTTAACTATTTTAACTCTTCTTTAAATAAATTGATAATAAATTTCCTAATCTAATCCAAGTGGACCTAAATGGTCATATTTTATTTCTAAGGTTGTTTTTGATCGAATTACACTTATCTAATAGAATTAGGACATGTGTTAGGGTAATAATAATATCATTTTTACCCTCAATTACCCTATTTACTTTTAATCATGGTAAATAAAAGTAAAACATTACTATTCACCAAAAATTATTTTTATCTTATTGAACCAAATTTTACTCCTTGATATTAAGCGTGTCTCTCAGATTTTCGAAATTCCACTCACAGAAGCAGTAAAATTAAGTTTTATGTAAATTTTCAAACTCTCATAGGAGGTGGGTAAAAGACGGTGAAAAGTTCAATAAAATTTTTATATGTCTAAAATTATTATAAAATGACTATAATGAATTACATTTAACTTATATAGGTATTATGTATCAATATTCACATAAAATAAATTTAAATAAAATAAATAATTATTTAAATAAAAAGTCGGTTTTTAAATAGTAACTCAGTGTTTTCACTTTTCATCAAAAATTGAAAGTTTTCAGAAAAATACCAAAATTTCACCCTAGGCTAATTTCGATATTCTGAATCCAAAAATGAAGTCCATTTTGAAAAATAAAATTTCAAAAAGTGGGTATTACTATTCATAACGGCTAGTTTTAATAATATTTTAATAGCATATCGTTGTTTAGTGAAACTCGGTATTGCGTACAATGCAAGCTATCGAGAAAGGTCGTGATTGCATGTAAAGCAAGTCAAGCTAGTGTTGTGTGTAGTGAAAGATTCCTTTAATGATGTATATAACATAAAAACAAAATATTTATCATAAAAATATCGGGTGTTACATTCTACCCCCTTAAAATGAATTTCTCCCTCAAAATTCATCACTTCGTAACAAACAGATGAGGATACCTATCCCTCATCATATCATCAAGCTCCCATGTAGCTTCTTCTAATTGGTGGTTCCTCTATAAAACTTTCACTAAGCGAGTGGTCTTGTTCCATTGAACTTTTTCGCTACGATCCAGAATCTCTATTGGCTGTTCTTCATAAGAAATATCTTGCTCCAGCGGTACAACTTCTGAGCTGAGTACATGTGAAGGGTCGGGTATGTCCTTTCTCAGGAGAGATGTATAGAACACATCTTGAACTTGAGAGAGATTTGGTGGAAGTGCCAATCGATAATCTACCTTCCCAACACGATCCAGTATTTCGAAAGGACCGATATACCTAGGGTTCAACTTTCCCTTCTTTCCAAATCTCATTACTCTATTCCAAGGAGATATTCGTAAGAACACTTTATCACCCACTTCAAACTCTAGGTCTTTTCTTCGGTTGTCAGCATAAATTTTTTGTCGACTCTGAGCTGCTCTTATGTGTTGTTGAATAGATCTGACCTTTTCTTCTATCTCATCAACAAGATCAGGTCCTAATAGTTTTCTTTCCCCAACTTCATCCCAGCAAGTTGGAGTCCTGCATTTCTTTCCATAGAGAGATTCATAAGAATCCATCTGAATACTGGAGTGAAAGCTATTATTATAAGAAAATTCCACCAAAGGTAGGTGTTGATCCCAACCACCTTTGAAATCCATAGAGCAAGCTCTTAACATATCTTCTAGAGTTTGAATTGTTCTCTCAGACTGACTGTCTGTCTGAGGATGATAAGCAGTGTTGAAACTCAACTCTGTATCTAGAGTATGCTGAAGACTTAACCAGAACTTTGAGGTAAACCTCGGATACCGATCAGATATAATGGAAAGTGGTACTCCATGCAATCTTACCACTTCCTTCACATATATCCTGGAAAGCTGATCCAGAGAGAAATCCTCTCTAATAGCAATGAAGTGTGCCGACTTTGTAAGACGATCAACTATGACCCAGATAGCATTATTACCTTTGGATGTTTTAGGAAGTCCGGTGACAAAGTACATAGTGATGTTTTCCCATTTCCATTCGGGTATGGGTAATGGTTTTAACATCCCCTTAGACTTATATCTCTCAGCTTTAACTTACTGACAAACCAAGCATCAAGAGACATATTCAACAACATCTCTTTTCATGCCATCCCACTAGAAGTACTCTTTCAGGTCCCTATACATCTTCGTGCTTAGAGAATAAAGAACTATGAGCCTCATATAGAAACTCATTCTTTAATTCGGGGATGAGAGGAACACAAACCCGATTTTTGAACTTTATTATCCCATCACAATCAAGGTTGAATTCAGGAACATTTCTCACCTTCTTTTGTAACTCTACATCTTCTTTCTATGCCTCTTTAATCTTCGCATGTATAGATGGTTAAAAATTAATTTGAGAAAGATAAGATTTTTTCCCTTCCATTATAATTCCAAGATCCATCCTTTGTAAATCCATAAATATTGGATCTTTTGTGATCCTCATCATGGATAAGCTATCATGGTCTTTTCGACTTAATGCGTCTGCCACCTTGTTTTCTTTCCCTGGGTGGTAATGAATTGAGCAGTCGTAATCCTTAATTAGCTCCAACCATCTTCTTTGGCGCATATTCATCTCATTTTGTGTGAAAATATACTTTAAACTTTTATGATCGGTATAAATATCACACCTTTCACCATAAAGATAATGCATCCAAATATTTAATGCAAAGATTACCGCAACTAACTCCAAATCATGAGTTAGGTAATTTTGCTCATGGATTTTCAACTGTCGTGAGGCATAAGCTATCACCATATCATTTTTCATGAGAACACACCCTAGCCCCTTCTTGGATGCATCACTATAGATCACAAACCTTTCTCCACTATAAGGTAGTGTGAGCACAGGTGCACTGGATAAACTTCTTTTTAACTCCTTAAAATTCTCTTCACATTCCTCCATCCACACGAACTTAACTCCTTTTCGAGTCAACCTAGTGAGTAGATTAGATAATCATGAAAAATATTTCACAAAACATCGATAATATCCAGCCAAACCAAGAAAACTTTGGATCTCAGTTACTGTTGTTGGTCTCGACCATCTTTCGATAACCTCTGTTTTTGCTGGATCCACAGATATCCCCTCTTTTGAGATTATGTGACCCAAAAATGCAACTTTTTGAAGCCAAAATTCACACTTGGTAAATTTGGAATAAAGATTATCCTTTCTCAGGGTCTTCAATATAATTCTCAAGTGATCTTCATGTTCTTCCTTACTCTTTGAATAGACAAGAATATCGTCTATAAAGACTACCACAAACTGATCAAGATAGTCTCTAAAGACTCTATTCATCAGATCCATGAAGATAACAGGGGCATTAGTAAGACCAAATGGCATCACTATAAATTCACAGTGTCCATACCTTGTACGGAAAGCTGTATTTGGTATATCCTCCCTTTTGACCCTTAATTGATGATACCCTGAATGAATATCAATCTTGGAAAAATATTGAGCTCTGCGTAGTTGGTCAAATAAGTCATCAATGTGCGGGAGAGGATATTTGTTCTTGATAGTGATCATGTTAAGTTCTCGATAATCAATACAGAGTCTCATTGATACATCTTTCTTCTTAACAAACAGAACAGGTGATCCCCAAGGTGACACACTAGGGCATATGAATCCCTTATCAAGATTCTCTTGGAGTTGCTTCTTCAATTCCTGCAACTCAATTGGGGCCATTCTATAAGGTGTCTTTGAAATAGGCAAAGCACCCGGTACAAGTTCTATTGAAAACTCAACTTCACGATTTGGTGGAAGACCCGACAATTCCTCCAGAAAGACATCATCAAACTCCCATACAATGGGAATATTCTTAATCGTGAGTTTCTCACCAACCATTTGAGATAAATAACCTTCATTTAGTGGAATCAAGACCCATAAGATGGAATAAATTTCCACTGGAAGGTTATGTTCATCCTTGAATCGATAGACGATCATAGATTGATCTGGAATATGAAACGTGACTTCCCTTCTTTGGAAATTGATATGAGCTCCATATAAAGAAATCCAATCCATGCCAAGAATCACATCAAATTCCACTATAGGAAGGATCCCAAGATTTGCAGGAAGCACTTTCCCACAAACTTCAATCGGAGAAGAATTATAAACTTTTGATGCGACTGTTGTTCCATTAGGGGTTGTCAGAGCTAACTCAACATCTAATTATTGAGGTAATATGGAGATACCCTTATAAAATTATTTAGAAATAAAAGAGTGGGTGGATCCAGAATCAAATAAAATATTTTATACTTTAGAGTGGATGATAAGTGTACCTTTCACCACTTCGTTATCGTACTCCACATCACTGATAGAAATTTCATGTGACTTTCCTTTGTCTTTAGCATTAAGATTTTGTTGACGTCGATCATCATCAACAACCCTTGGATTAGGGCATTGATTAGCATAATTCCCCATTTCCTTGCACTTGTAACATTGAAGTGTAGGAGGTGCACTCTGTGTAGCCTTTTCTTTGTTCGCATCACTAGACATCTTCTTCCCATCATTGCGATATTCAAATGCTCGATGACCTTCCTTTCCACATTTGAAACATTTACTTGTCCCTTTAAGACAACTCCCTCCATTTTTCTTTCCACACTTTGAGCATAATGGAAAACTCATCTTCTTTTCAGTGTGCTCTTTATATTTTCCTTTGAATTCCATTTTCCTATTATTATCAAACACATATGACTAATGGGTTACTCCAATCTCCATCTCAAATTTGAGAGCACATCGAACGATTTCCTCATTTCTATTGAAGTCCCTTATGGCTAACGCCCTTTGAAGAATTGGTTTTAAGCCACTAAATAATCGATCGATCTTACTCTCAGGTTGGATAATAATACAAGAAGCGTACCTTGCAAGTCTTGTGAAATTTGCTTCGTAGTTACCAACAGATTCATCATCCTTTTGATTTAGTTCAAGAAACTCATTCTCCATCTTTGTTCGAAGAATACGAGGGGATTACTTATTGAAAAATAAGTTCTTGAACTCGTCCCATTCAATGGACTCAATTTCATCTCTTGGCCTTGTATTCTTGATAATATTCCACCATTGATTAGCTTCACCTTCCAAATGATAAACTACTAAGATGACTTTATCATGTTCAGAACATTGAAGAACTGAAAATATCTTTTTGGTGGTACTGATCCATTGTTCAGCCACTAATGGATCAGTAGACCCGATAAATGAGGGTGGACGCTGCCTCATGAAGGATTCAACAGAATGTTTCTCCTTCCTTTGCTCATTTGGAAGTCCTGCATGATTCATAGCTTGAGAAAGTTGTGTGAGCATGGCTACAAGATTTTTCACTCCATCTCCCATAATGTTTGGTTGCTCAGGGGGACAATCATTGCATTGCCCGTCGCATTCAGCATTAACACGTTTCCTTAGGGTTCTATCCATTGACTAAAACCAAGAAGAACAATGTGAGCAACACTAATTATAACAAGAAAACCACATAATCAAGAATAAAATTTCAAACTTAAGGTCTTATCATAGGTTGTTCATGGCCATTTTTAAAACACTAAGATAGTGTTCTATACTTAGACTTATCCTTAGGGTTCTTACTAAGGATTTCACATCCTAGTTTCCAAAGGTTGACTATACCTTTCCTATGATACCAATTATAACGACCCATACTTTACATACATTGTTATTACTTCAGAATTGAAGCACAATTATTACAACATATAACAAAACCATGAAAGGACTTTATAGGTTTAGTGTCTTTAGAAACTGGGAAACATAAAAAACTGGTTCATAAATCATCTACATTGTCTTCCTTTTATTTTATCATATCTAGAGTCCCTTTTGGTATATCTTACTTAATATAATTCTTCCTGACCTAGGGAAAAGAAAACATACAGAAGGGTGAGCTCAAATGCTCAGTAAGGGTAAACAAAAGAAATATCAATCACATCATATTCATAATAACATAACATTTTGGAAATCTTAACCTGCAAAAGAGATCATAATTTCATAACATGGGATAAATCATAGTAGTGAAATGTAATCCCAATAATCATAACTTAAAACACGAAACATTGTGGAATACACACATAATCATAGAGAATCATTTCTTAGTAGTCAAGACTCATTACCAAGACTATCTTAGCGGACAAAGTCCATTTCTGAACCGAGTTCACTCCTCATTTCAGTCCTGTTTCACTGAACTGGTTTAACCCGCCGTTCCAGCCATGTCTATCTCATGAGATATAAATCTTTACCCAATGCATTGGAGGGATATATAGGTCCCACCCATCTCATAATGAAACCATTCTTATGTGTGCCACAAAATCATAAATCATAGCACAACCCATGTAATAAAAATGGGAATCTTAAACATCATGCCATCATAACATAATCCATAAAAAAAATAATTCCATCATAACATAATCAAATCAATGTAAAAATAGGGATAGAAATAGAACCCTATATTATCTTATATGGAAAATAATTTTGATAAAACACTTGAACTCCATTCTTGAGGAAAATATCCTTTCTACTTCAAATTTTTTTTTCCTTTCCTAAAATGTCATATAATTCTAAAATAAAAGAAGTTGATTAAAAATAAACCTGAAAACTTGTAAAGTAAGCTTCATGTAAATAATGTTCTAAAAATCCATTCATGCCGTATAAGTTAAAAAAAACATTCTCCTCGCACTTTTGCCGAAAAAGTCAAAAAGTACCACGTACTAAAAACGACAAAAGATTCCTTTCATATATTTTACTAAAAACTCACAAATGGGTAAAATTGGATTTAAACAATTGTAGAAGGATAGAAATAATATTTAATATTGAGGAAACATGTATGTGGATGATAAATACACCCCAGTAAATACCAAAGTATAAACAATCTCGAATAAAAATGAGATTGTGAGATTTTCCCTTACCTTAGGTCCGATTTGCTTCGTACGTGTCCGAACCTCCTGTATAATGATTTAAATAAAGTTATTGACTTATTCCATAATCTTACTCATTGTTATGATATTATATATGGTCATATTATTATCTTCTTATTAGTAATATTTCATTGTTACTTGTTATTCGGATGTTTATTGCTTTTTTGTTCTTATACGTGTTTTGTCGAATAAATTCTTATTCTTATTTTAGATTATAGATAACTAATTTCCAGAATGTTATTAGTGTAATATGTATCATATTTATTCATTCAATTCATTTATATAATCATTAAGCATTGAAGATCATGTAAAACGAGTCGCATCACATCATGGAGACGGTAGGCCGTACGTACGCACGAGCGATGATATTGTTCCCATGATCGTGGAATTGTATTGAAGTGTATGTATACTATTTCAGAATCAATATCACTTTAAAATAATCATATATAGTTATTATTTACACCATTATACCCATCCAAGTAAGGTGGTGGTGGAAAATAGATTACACCACGGCGTGGAGACGGTATTCCGTACGTACGCACGCGCGGTGATTTCATTTTCCATATGATGGATAGAAGGTTAAATAGGGTTGTTTCATATTTATAATAACATATAAGTATATGAGTGATACTGATGTTATTACTTCATAATGAAACAACTAAAGAAGAAGAAGTAGAAGAAGAAATAAAGTTGAAACAATCGGTAACAGACATTACCTATTCTTTGAAGCGCCTCTTCTCAACCTCCTCTTAGGGCACTAAAGATGGTCTTTGAAGAAGACCAGGACCTCTGGGATGTTTCTAGGTAATTGGAGAAGAGAAATTGACAGGGTTTGGCCGATCTTGAAGGCTCAAAGTGGTGTGAGTAGGATAGGGAGGAGGTGCCCTTTTATAAGGGAGGAGAGGGGTACCTTAGGAAAACTTAAAATATTATTTTATTATAAAGTCATATTCGGTTTTTAATAGATCCAAATTTATTTATTTAGAAAATAAGGTGGGTATGGGTCTAAATACTCTCATCCAATATATTTTAGACAAGTTTAGGTTACTATTTTAACCTTATTATTTAGATTTAACTCTAAGTTAAATAATTTAACTTTTACCGTGTCTTCTTGTTTTCTTACACTATATGGTTAATAAACTTACTATAACAAGACAAACGAACCCCAAGTTGTTTATTATTAATATTTATAACCTTATCTAAGTCATTTGGCCGAACCTTAGATTTTTAGGAATAAAATAACAATTATTAATATAATATTTGTTTTAAAAGCTATTTTATGTCAATTTTGACACTATTTGGTAATTGATTTTTTGTGAAAATCATAACAGTATGATTAGTTCGAAAAAAGTTAATTAAATCAATAATAACATGTAATATTAACCTATAAAATTATTTTAATTCATAAAAAGTCTCAAATTACATTTATTTTGGTATTTATAATATCAATTATGTTAATATTTCATTAATAAGATAATTATTGCATCATCATTGTGTCATAAATAAATTAAATTATTTAATGTCTAAAAATTATAAATAAAATACCATTATGTAGGAAATCTTTTTATCTTTATAATTAATATTTATAGTCGAATTTATCTAATTTATAACCCTATATTAAAAATGATTTAGTTATTAAACTTTGATTTTAACTATTTTAACCCTTCTTTAAAAAAATTAATAATAAATGTCCTAATCTAATCCAAGTGGACCTAAATGGTCATATTTTATTACTAAGGTTGTTTTTGGTCGAATTAAACTTATAAAATAGAATTAGGAAATGTGTTAGGGTAATAATAATATCATTTTTACCCTTAATTACCCTATTTACTTTTAACCGTGGTAAATAAAAGTAAAAAGTTACTATTCACCAAAAATTATTTTTATCTTATTGAACCAAATTTTACTCCTTGATATTAACCGTGTCTCTCATATTTTCAAAATTCTACTCATAGAAGCGGTAAAATTAAGTTTTATGTAAATTTTCAAACTCTCATAGGAGGTGGGTAAAAGACGGTGAAAAGTTCAATAAAATTTTTATATGTCTAAAATTATTATAAAATGACTCCAATGAATTAAATTGAAATTATATAGGTATTATTAATCAATATTCACATAAAATAAATTTAAATAAAGTAATTAATTATTTAAATAAAAAGTTGGTTTTTAAATAGTAACCTAGTGTTTTCACTATTCATCAAAAATTGAAAGTTTTCAGAAAAATACCAAAATTTCACCCTAGGATAATTTCGATATTCTGAATCCAAAAATGAAGTCCACTTTGAAAAATAAAATTTCAAAAAGTGGGTATTACTATTCATAATGTCTAGTTTTAATAATATTATAATAGCATATCGTTGTTTAGTGAAACTCGGTATTGCGTACAACGCAAGCTATCGAGGAAGGTCGCGATTGCATGTAAAGAAAGTCAAGATAGTGTTGTGTGTATTGAAAGATTCCTTTGATGATGTATATAACATAAAAAAAAAATATTTCTCATAAAAATCTTGGGTGTTACAATGCATCATTAAAATCATTCCATAATCACCATTTAAAATCTTTCTATTTCATACCCAAAATTTTCAACATCCACTTTCGTGCAATAAGATCTACAATGGTAACTTAGAACAACATCAATACAAAGATATTCTATTTTAAAATATTAGAATTTAATTAACTAATGGAATCCAATTGATCCATAATGTATTAAAATTACCTTTATCTTGGAATAAAATACTTCATTATTCTAAGATTGAGGCATATGCCTCTAATCAGAATATGTAATCGGAAGGGTAATTGGATCAGCCGCTAACTGTCCAAGAATTTTTCCAAATAATCCTATAAAATCATTTTTTGGGACCCCATAACAATCAAATGGGACAACTATCTTCAATCCACTCGGATTCCAAACATCTGAACTATTAATATTTTTCTCTATAGTAACATTTTTTTATATTTCATGAAAGAAAAAAAATTATTATTATAAAAAGTGCAATAAAATTATTCACATTAAAATTTGTACCTATAACTATCACCCTCCAATATCCTCATGATGAAATAGGAGTAACCACATATTCCCTCGTTGTGGAGTCACTGCGTGCTGAACCTGCTGAATCTGGAGGCAATATGCCAGATGATGATGGGATGAAGAATGAAGGTGTGCTAGATTCTAGCGGGAGGGAGATATAGGGTGTTCCAAACGCTGATAGGGGAATATAGAGGGTGTCCTAGATGTTGTAGGTAGGGAGCCCGATGGATCATTAGGTGTATGTGTGTCATCTGGGAGTCGACTAGAATCAATGAAATGCTTCTTCCTTAGCATTCCTATCACTTTAAAAAATAAAAATAACTTTAGAACATATATTTCAAAAAATTCATGAAGAAAAATAAATTTAGAAATGATAACATATAAACAATATTGAGAAAAAAATATACATTGGTATGATAATGAATGACTATATATACAAAAAAATATAAAATTTACTTTTTCAAAATTAAACAACTCATGCATAAAAATCAATTTAAACATTATAATTTTAATCCGTTTCATTATTTTTACATTATAGATGGATGTATAAGATATTTTTAGTGACCTAAAGTAAACTCTTATCATGAAACATGTCCATTCCAAGCAAAAAATCCATTTTTAAATCCTTTATATCATAATATGGGCTTATAAAATGCTTCTAAAATCATAAGAAATCATTTAAAATCATCCAAGAAATATAAACCATTCATTAAAAGGATATTCCATAGAAATTACTACCTTATGTCAAGAGGAACCCTATGAAAGGGGGATTTGGGGGAGAATGGGGAGTCGAGGGAGAAGGGGGATGGGGGGGGGGGGCTCAGGCTGAGGCTTAGGGGGAGAAGGGGGAGAAGGGGGACCAGTGGCAATGGATTAGGGGAGAGGTGGGGGGTGATGGTGAGGGATAGGACTCAAGCTCAGGGGAATTGAGGGCTCAAGCTTGGGGGATATATACATATATCTCTTTGCACAGATTCACATATTCTCATGTGAATTTGTATACACATACACATATATTTATACTTATGTATATGTGTAGAACCAATATATATATCAAAATACAATTTAAAAGAATATACCTTTAATAAAAAAATTTAGAACAAGTGATAACCCCACTTTTAAAATCAAAATATCTCTAAAAACTTTTAACTTATTAATTAAAGGTTGTTTTGGAATTTACAAAACATTCGGTGTGCGAAATGAATTAAAGTAGGATTTTAGAAAACTTTCAATTAGAGATAAATCTTAGAACTTAAGTGGAAAACCAAGAGAAAATTGATTTACATATCAAATACCTTTTGAAAACAATTATAATTATAATTTTATATCCAAATTAAGGATTAAAAATACAAATAAGCATGGTTCTAAAATTTAAAGACCCAAAACAAAGGGCCACCTACCTGAAACTCACCGCCTTTGAAAATGGTGGCACTACCCCACCTTAATGAAGTCCAAGACACCCTAGATAATAAATAAAGACCTAAAAATGTAGAAAAACCTAATTAAAATCAATCCAAAATGTAATAATGAACCAAAACATAACTTGGAATCAATGGAAAGTCATTTCCTTCAATGGTCTTAGCAAGGATTGACCTCAATCGGGGCTCACAAACCTTAGACACAAAGAATCAACAAATGGAACACCCAAAATCAGGATATGGTTTGGATATTTTGTGTTAAAATTTAGATATAGAATAAAAATAAATAATAAAATGGAGAAAGGGGCGGTGGTGAGATGATCACACCTCGATTCACAGTTTTATTTCACCCTTACACCACTATATTAAACAATTTTTTTTTGTAAATTAAAAATATTATAAAAATAATAATTTCATGTTTGATTTAATAATTTAATTTTTTTCATTATTAAAAAGGTCTATTCCACTTGTTTTTAAGTTTTCACTGTATTTGGAGTTGATTTGGAGGGCACAAGATGAAGTTGAAGAAAAATGGGCCAAAATGTGCAAGATTCCAAGAACACCCGTGGACTCAAATGGACATTAAAACTGATTCCTGCATTCAATTGGGATAAAATTTGGTGATATGATCCAAAATTAATTAGGATACAACTCTTATGAATAAACCCAAGACCAATTCGCCCATTTAGGGGCCCAAATGAACTAATATTTATTGGGAACTGAATATGCCCAAAGTCAAAAGTTATGTTTTGTATTTCATACATATCTAGATATGTTGACCTCCAAATGATGCCGAATTTTTGGTGGAGATATCTAAGAGGTGGGTAATAACTTTTTAGTTTTATACAAATCGAGATAAGGCTGTACAAATTCCTAAAACCATAGGCCAAGTGGTTTTAATAAATCTATGTTCCCAAAACCACCTTCCACTTTGCCTATAAAATGGGACCTTGGGCACCCCATTTGTAAGTTCGACTAGGAGTAAAAGCTCTGGAATTTTGAAGACCCAAGGGAGTGCTATATTAATCCTAGAATATCTGGATTCCCCTATCCTCATAGGGGGATCAAGTATGATGGTAAAATTCTATTCAAGCCTCCTCCTCCTCTCAACAGCGAGCTAAACGGTGGACAATCATTTCAAGAGAGATACACATCTTGTTAAGGGAGTTCCTACATTTGTTATTCTGATGGGTTGGTGTAATTTTTGTGTGAAACATTTCATTTAAGTGTTATCTTAACTTGATCCTCCTTTTTAATTCATTTATTTGGTATATTTATGTGTAACACTTTTCATTTCAATACCGATTAGGTTGAAATTTAAATGGGGATATTGGGTTGTTACGATTGGAAAACACAAGCATCTTATTTCTCTCATACATACATAAGATTTCAGTATGATTTAGTATCCCTTGTTCTTTTCTTGAGATCCAAAACTTGACAACACAATTGTTGTGTTAAGGGTTGGTTCTTTGTGCATCATTTTAAAGGGCATGAGGGGAATTGAGATCTTGATTAACCTCAACCGAAGGATTCCATTAAACTATGTGTAATTTTCAGAATAATGAACTAAAAAATATGTGTAGTGAACTTGAAATGACCCAATTATCTCATAATTCTTAAAACACCACCTTTATTTATCAACTATTAAACTCTTTAATTAAGTCATTTTATTTTTTAAAACTATTTTCAAAACCACCCATCTTTTAGTAATATTTATTAACAATACACACTTTAAACATCCAACACTCCTTGAGATATGACCTAGGGTCTATCCTATACTATAAATCAACTTTAAAAACATCATCAATTTGATGTGTCATGAAAACTAGGTCATCATGGTTCGTGGCATTGAGGGGGAAGGGGTTGTGATGAGGGGGAGAAATGGAGGGGTGTGGTTGCACCCAAATTTACCCTACTGGTAAAAGCGGTCGATGTAGTACATGTAGGGGTCGAATCCACAGGGACCAAAGAAGTAACCTTGAGATGCTATGATTTGGTGAAGGATGGCCTTTGAAGTAGCCAACTTTGTGTTCGATTTTGGATGGTTTAAATAACACTAAGAAACCTACATGAATTCAATTCAATGAAAATGAGTTGATCTAGGATTATGCTCGGGGTGGATTGAATGAATTTTACTTCTTTAAACAATTTTGGTTTTATTAATTCTTGATGAATCCATTCTTAAAAAACAACACTACCTTCATCATTTTATGGTTTGGTGCTTACTAAACACAATTAATAATCCCCTATACACTTAGAGAACCAAATTCATGATCTCTCCGAGGTATATGGTCATTTAGTAATTGAATTTAGTTTTCTCAAACACAGTAAAGATGAAGAGTAGAAATAACTGAAGAATGGATGTCTTAAATTAATTATCCAATTAACAACAATTAATTCAATCTAGCATTTGAATCCTCCTAATATCAACCCATTAAAGGGTTATCCCTCCATTTATGGTATACTATCAATGGTGGGTGGAAGATGACTAACAAGAATTGTATTAAAGAAATTAAAACCGCGGAAATAACGAGCACTCCTCCGTGTGTGTGAATGAAATTCACACCTATGTGTGAACTAATTCACAACAACATAGAGATATCACTGTTATTTGTGTTAATAAAGTTTTAATAAATGAAATGAAAAATATAGAAGAGAAATAAGTTGATTAAGAACATAAAGATACAAAAAAGAAACTTACATGGAAATGGAAAACATTACAAAGGAAATTTGGAAGCATAACCTTACAATGAAACAAGCAACAAAAGATGATAAGAAAAATTTCCACACCTATTCCATTCACCACTATATCCTTATATAGGCATATTAGGAGCCTTAGGTACATCCCCCAACAATTAATTCACCCCCAACCATTAATATAGTCAAATGGAGGGTGAATAATCAAAAGGAAATTGATGTTTTGAATTTGACCCGGAAAACTGTCTAGATTCGGACACCATATTGACATGTGAATTATCAATTGAATAAGGCCGAATCCGGAGGGGTTGTAGAAGAGAAATAGATTCTTCCATCTGTCCTATATGATCTTTAAAAATTTCAGGAAATTTCGCTCAGCCGTTTGGAAGTTATGGTCAAAATGGTGGGACGAATTTCTGTGCATTAATGTCAGGTCCACCATTTAAATCTCAACTTCAGATCCCTTTATCATCATGATAACATCAGAATTAGCTCCGGCCAAAGTTGAATAAAATGGTCCTCATATTTTTATCTTTCTACTGTATAAATTTGAGATTCATTGGGCTTAGTTTGTGGGCCCCACATTTGTTTGATGGGCCTTAGGCCCATTATGCTTTTCCAGCAAGTTTCTGCCTTCAGGCACAAAATTCTCCATCTTCCTTTGGGATTCATCGATCGTACCTAAAAGATAAAATGTTCCAAACAAAGTGATCAATCATATCCCAAAATTTCAAATTCAGAAAATGAATATAATGTTGTCCACAAACAAATGAATGATTGGGCCCAAATTTTCATTTTAAACATGAATTGTATTTTTGATGAGAAATGAAGTTCTATTTATGTAATTCACTAAAAAAATGTTTATGGACTTTGGAAAAATTAATATAAAGATATTAAAAATTAATATTAGACACTTTCAGTGACTAATCACACCCCCAACTTGAGTTTGGCTAGTCCCAAGCAAAATATATTACAAATATGAAATTCAAATCCCCTTTTCCAAAAACATTTAAATACACATTGATCACCAAAAGACCTCATACCAAAAAAATTATGGAACCCATCAAAATCATTTAAAACAAGCTAGGTCCATAAGCATATCCTAAGCCCAATCCCATTCCTTTGTTCAAATTCATCACCACATTTCATCCAATTTCAATTAAGCATGATAAAGTGTTGTGCATCGCAAAAGATATGGGGCCCATTTTATTGTTCAAGGGGAAAAATGGAAGTGCTAGGTGAGAATCACATTAAACCTTAATATGAGTATCCATTTTTTTTATTTTTTTTTGATGATTTTTTTATCCACAATAGATATGAAAAGACTAACTCTTGGCAAGACAACTATGGAGTCATGATCCCCAAGTGCCGGACGCCACACATATTGTCAATTTCATGCTCTACATTAGAGATATAAAGCCTAACTCTGGGAAAGACAACTATGGAGTCACGATCCCCATGTTCCGGATGCCACACATTTGGAAATAACATTGCTCTATGTGGTTAATTTTTTTGTTTTTTGTTTTTTTGTTTTTATGGATACTCAAATTAAACTAAAAGTGACCCCAGAACCCTATGCTATAATGAAAGGGACCCAAGAACTCAAATTTACACCCACGATCCAGAAGACGTGCATTGTGGCATTTTTATTAAGAGGATGAAAATGTAAACATTGAAAAATCACATCAGACAACCGCACTTTCCAAAAACTATGCTCATGAACTTAAACTTGCATTAAAATCAGAATTAAGGCATGCAAAATTTATTTGATATCCAATTTTAGAGTTTGAAATGTGTGTTATCATGTTTATGGTTAATGGAATTTTTCTTTTCATGAATGTTTTTATTCACAAAATAAAAAAAATCATTTTTTATCTCCCCCCAACTTAGAATGACACTATCCCCAGTGTTTAAAGAAAAGAAAAGTTAGAAGGGGGTAGGATATGAGTTAAAAGATGAAATTGAGAATGATAAACATGGAACAAATTCATCTGGTTTTTAAAGTTGAAGTTCATGATGCTCCAAATTACTCCTTTGATCTCTTGGGGGATGTAGGTATCTCCTTGATTGAACATGTATCACCCAAAATAGTTCCTGAACCATAAAAAGAAGGACAAAGCAGACAAAACAAACAACACAATGATTTATTTAATTCCAAGTACCATCATTTTCATGTTTTTTTAAAATCAAACTAATGATACATTGTCTTATTTTAAATTTCTGGGTAAGGTATTACTCAGGGATCACACCGTGTGAAACAGATGAATACGGTGCTCCCCTTTCATACCCATCCATACTCATAAAAGAAGAACAGGTCAAGAGTCTAATTTTTTTTAACCTACAAAAACATAAATAAAATAAAATAAACTGATGATACATTGTCTTATTTATATTTTCTGGGTAATGTATTACTCAGGGATCACACCGTGTGACACGGATGAATACGGTGCTCCCTTTTCATACCCATCCTTACTCATAAAAGAAGAACAGGTCAAAAGTCTATATAAAAAAATAACAAAATTAAGCAGAAGGAAACAAAAGATGATTCACAATGATTGGAAACATAAAAACCACGGGTTGCCTCCTGTGTAGTGCTTTTGTTTAACGTTGTTAGCCCGACTTGTACCCTAAATCTATCAATTTTTCTCTGGTTCATATGTTGGCTCAGTTAACTCCTCCTTGGTTTCTTATTTATTGAATGATTCAATGAATGGTTTTAACCCATGACCATTGACTTTGAAGACATGACCACTTGTGGGATTCTGAGTCTCTATTGCCCCATGAGGGTACATATGATGCACTAGGTATGGACCAGACCATCTGGACCTTAGCTTTCCTGGGTGTAGATGAAGTTTTTAACTATACAAGAGCACAAATTTTCCCATTTCAAAGTGTTTGACTTTGAGATTCCTAGATTGGTAGGCTTGAACTTTAGATTTATTGATCCTTGAATTTTCATAAGCCTCCATCCTAAGTTCCTCGAGTTCATTAAGATCTAATTTCCTTTTTGTTTCAGCCAAAGAAATGTCAAAGTTCATTTTTTTATTGCCCAAAAGGCCTTATGCTCAATTTCAACAGGTAAATGACATGATTTTCCACAAACCAATCTATACAGTGACATGCCTAGGATAGTTTTGAAAGCAGTTTGATATGCCCAAAGGGAATCTAAGAGTTTCTCGGACCAATCTTTCCTAGAGGGATTGACAGTTTTTTCAAGAATTTTCTTAATTTCTCTATTTTCCAACTCAGCTTGACCGTTGGTTTGAGGATGGTATGCAGTGGAAACTTTATGAGTAATACCATACTTATACATGAGTGAAGAGAATGGGCGGTTATAGAAATGGGTTCCACAATCACTGATTATAGCCCTAGGAATTTCAAATCGAGAAAATATATGCTCTTTCAGAAATCGGATCACAACATGGTGGTCATTGGACTTGGTGGGAATGGATTCAACCCATTTTGAGACATAATCAATAGCTAAGAGGATTTAGAGGTATCCCTTAGAGTTTGGAAAGGGTCCCATGAAATCAATTCCCCAATAATCAAATATTTCAACGACCAGAATGGGAGTGAGGGGCATTTGATTCCTTTTGGTAATGGATCCTAATTGCTGACACTGAGGAAAACTTTTGCAGAATTGGAAGGAATCCTTAGTGAGGTTCAGCCATTAGAAACCACTTTGGAGGACCTTTTCAGTGGTTTTCTTTGTAGAAAAGTGGCCTCCACATGCCTCTCCATGACAAAATTTTAGAATGGACTCTTGCTCAGACTCGGGAATACATCTCCTGATGATTTGATCAGGACAGAACTTGAAGAGGTAAGGATCATCAAACACATAGTGTTTGACATTAGAAAGGAATTTCCTCTTAGCTTGGGTCCCAAGGAATTTTGGAATGTCACCCGTCACCAAATGGTTTGCTATGTCAGCATACCAAGGGAAATCATTCACTGAATAGAGGTGCTTATCGGGAAATGAATCAGACATAGAGAGGCGGTGTGAGTTTTCTTCGAATTCCATCCTAGAGAGGTGATCAGCTACAATATTTTTAACACCCTTTTTATCCTTAATGTTTAAATCGAACTCTTGAATAAGAAGGACCCACCTAATCAATCTAGCCTTGGCATCTTGTTTTTGGAAAAGGTATTTTAGGGCTGAATGGTCAGTGAAGACAATGATGGGTGATCCTAAGAGATAAGACCTGAATTTCTCTAAGGCAAAGACAACAGCAAGCAACTCTTTCTCAGTGGTGGTGTAGTTTATTTGTGCATCATTTAAAGATTTGATTGCATAAGCAATGACATGTGGAGTTTTCTCACACCGTTGTCCTAAGACTGCTCCTACAGCAAAATCACTTGCATCACACATGAGCTTGAAAGGAAGTTTCCAATTTGGAGGTTGCATTATAGGTGGAGATATAAGAGTTGACTTGAGTGCAGAGAATGATTCCTCACAGCTTTCTATCCATAAAAATGGAGCATCTTTTACCAATAGAGCACAAAGTGGTCGAGAAATAGATCTGAAATTCCTAATGAACCTTCTATAAAAACTAGCATGTCCTAAGAAGGACCTCACTTCCTTAACAGTTTTATGAGAGGGAAGGTGATGAATGATGTCAACCTTAGCTTTATCAACTTCAATCCCTCTACCAGATACCATATGACCTAGAACAAGTCCTTCCCTTACCATGAAATGACATTTTTCCCAATTTAGTATGAGATTCTTATCCTCGCACCTTGACAAAACCTTTTCAACATTTATAAGGAATCCCTCAAAAGTATCCCCAAAGATGGAGAAGTCATCCATGAAGACCTCTAAAAAATCCCCCACCATATCCGAGAATATTCCCATCATGCACCGCTGGAAGGTACCAGGGGCATTACATAACCCAAAGGGCATGCGCTTGAAGGTAAAAGTGCCGAATGGACAAGTGAAGGTTGTTTTTCCTTGATACTCTAAGGAGACTTCGATTTGATTATACCCTGAGAATCCATCTAGTAAGAAATAGAATTGATGACCCGCCACTCGCTCGAGGACTTGATCAATAAAGGGTAAGGGGAAATGGTCTTTCTTGGTACAAAAGTTGAGCTTCCTATAGTCAATACAAACTCTCCATCCACTACTGACCCTTTTTGGAAGCATCTCTCCATCCTTATTAGTTATTACTGTGATTCCAGCCTTCTTTGGAACCACATGGATTGGGATAACCCACTCACTCTCAGCTATAGGATAGATGATACCAGCTTTTAACAATTTCAAAAGTTCTTTTCTCACTACTTCCATGAGATTAGGATTGATTCGCCTCTGAGGCTGACGACATGGCTTTGACTCAGATTCAAGAATAATTCTATGAGTCCCGATAAGTGGTCTAATCCCAAGAATATAAGATAGGGTCCATCCAATGGCTTTCTTGTGTCTCCTAAGAACATCTAGAAGCATCCTCTCATGATTGGATACAAGAGAGGAATAAATGACAACATGAAAGGATTGATTGTACCCTAAGAATTCATACTTCAGTGATGAAGGTAAGACTTTAAATTCAAGATCATATTGGTCATGACTTCCCAAGAAAGGATGAGACTTTGTATTGAACTCAGTTTTTTTGTTCAGATTTCTTGACAAAATTGGTTCCTTATGAACAGAATTTTCGTCCACTAAATTTTCTAGAGTAGTGTCATGAATAGCTATGGACTCAATTTTATTTATGTCAACCATGGTATCATTGATTGGTGATTCTATAAATTCATCAATAGAGCTATCTGAAAGAGATTCAATCCAAGGAGACAAATTTCCCTCATGTGAATAAAGAAAATCAATCTCTTCTTGACTTAACCATCCTTCGGTAATTCCTTGATGTTCATTGAGTTCATTATCAACACTACCAATCCAATTAACCTCATGGATCTCTTCATCATCCCCAATTTGAGAGTTTTCATTGTAGATATTCAAGTCTAGACTCATGTTCCCAAAGGTGATGGTCATGTTCCCATTTCAGACTCGGATAACAGAGTTGATTGTTGCAAGGAAGGGACGACCAAGTATGATTGGGGTTTTCTCCCTAAGACCTAAGCTTGGGTGATTGTTCAGAATAATGAAGTCAGCTGGGTAAATGAAAATTTCAACTTTCACCAAAACATCTTTTAAGATACCCTTTGGAACTCGAACACTACGATCAGCAAGTTGAAGAGTGACAGATGTGGGTTGGAGTTCTTTGAGCCCTAACTGACAATACATGGCATAAGGAATGAGGTTCACACTGGCACCTAGATCACACAAGGATTTTACAACTTTGTTCTCTCCTAGTTCAACATTTATGTAAGGGAATCCTGGGTCTTTCATCTTAGGAGGAATGGTCCCTTGAATGGTGGTACTCACATTAAGGACTTGGTTTTTATGTAAAAATTTTCTTTTAAAAGTGCAAAAGTCCTTAAGGTACTTTGATTAGGAAGATATGGTTTGGATGGCATCGAGAAGGGGAATGTTCAACTTGACTTGTGAGAATATTTCTCTCAATGTGTCACTCAATTCAGGCTTGGTTTTCCCCCTCATGCGTTGAGGAAATGGTGCAGGTTGTTGAGTTGTTTGTTGGAGTGTTGTTTCTTTCACATTGTTATTAGTTTCTTCAGTTTGAGCTTGTGGTTCATTTGAATTTTCATTAGAGTTTGAAGCTTCACATGGTTCTTGACTTATTTGTTCAGGTTTTTCAATTTATTTCCCACTTCTTAAAACCGTCACAACCTTTAGTTGTTCATGAGTTGTTTGAGTGAAACTTGACTCTCCCCTTGATGTTTGTTGTGGAATGGCCTGTGTGGGCATAGGTGACTTTCCAGTTTTTATGGTTTGAAGTTCTTGTTTAATGGATGAGAATTCTGAGTTCATTTTGTCCATTTGTTTGCACAGTTGTTCTAGTAGGCTTTGTGGAACAATTTGGGTTGGTGCTTGAGCTTGTGGGTTTATCCCAGGAGGATACTTTGGTTGCTGGATGGGTTGTTGATATTGTACATGAGGATGTTGGAATTGGACCGGTTGTGGTTGGAACTGATTATGAGGTTGAAAGTTTTGTTGAGGGTATGGGTTGATACATTTTTGTTGTGTTGGTTGTTGATTGTCCTTCCAACGAAAGCCTGGATGGTCATTATACCTTGTATTGAAGGTGTTTGTGAATTGTGGCTTTTGAAAGTTCATTGAATTAACTTCTTTTGGTGGTCCTCCTAAAAGAACATCCTTGATGGAAGGAATAGTTGGGAAATTATCAGTCTTGTGGTCATTCTTGTCACAAATTGTACAAACAAGCTCAACAGTTTGGGTTTTGTGGACCTTCCTAAGATCAATCTCCTCAACTTTCCTCATGAGTGCAACAAGTTTTTCTCTAAGGTTTTCTTCTTCTCCAAGATTGTACATTCCACCAGATTTGGGTGGCTTCTCATAGTATGGTGATGTTCCCCATGTTTGGTTTTGTTCAGCAAGATTTTCTAGATACTCGTAAGCATCATTTAGGGCTTTGTTTTTGAAGGTTCCATTACACATCATATCAATTAATTGTTTTTTCTGGGACCCAACCCTTCATAGAAAATTCTCACTTATTCTGGGATTAAGAAACCATGGTGCGGTACCATGTTTAATGTGTCCTTGAACCTTTCCCATGTTTCATAGAATGTTTCTCCCTCTCTTTCAAAAAAGTTTTGTATGCTCTTTTTTAGTGTAATTGTTTTGTGATGGGGGAAGTATTTTTTATAAAATTGTCGTTGAAGTTGGTCCCAAGAGTGAATGGATGATGATCTCAAATTGTTTAACCAATTCTTTGCTCGGTCCTTAAGATAAAAAGGAAAAATTCTCATTTTAGCAGATTCAGTTTGATTTGGTGGGCACATGGTTTCGACAATGTCATTAAATTCTTTAACATGAAGGTAAGGCATCTCAGACTCCATCCCATGAAAGGTTGGAAGGTGGTTCAGAACATGCGGTTTGAAAACATATTGGGCATATCCTATGTTATCATGCCTAATGCATGAGTGTGCATTGGTCCAGGTTGGTGTGAGGTAGTCATTCATGGTCGGGTCTGCAACAATTCCCAAGTTAGGGTCTTGCCTGTTATTTTGGTTCCCTCCCCGGTTTATGATTTGGTTTTGTGGGAGATTCTCCATTGTATCGAACTCAATGTCTGAATTTGGAGTATTAGGAAGATTTGGATCTAAAGGAAATAGACCTCTTTTAGTTCTTGACTCCCCAGCCCTAGGAGTATCCACCCTAACTAATCTGTTTGATTTATCGCGGGTGTAGGCGGACATGCGCCAAAAAAAAGTGAGAAAGGGAAATGATAAGATAATTGGGATGAGAATAGAAGAATGGGGGTAAGAAAAGAAGGTCTAAGGAACTTACTTGGTCCCCGACAACGGTGCCAAAATTTACCCTACTGGTAAAATCGGTCGATGTAGTACATGTAGGGGTCGAATCCACAGGGACCAAAGAAGTAACCTTGAGACGCTATGATTTGGTGAAGGATGGGCTTTGAAGTAGCCAACTTTGTGTTCGATTTTGGATGGTTTAAATAACACTAAGAAACCTAATTGAATTCAATTCAATGAAAATGGGTTGATCTAGGATTATGCTCGGGGTGGATTGAATGAATTTTACTTCTTTAAACAATTTTGGTTTTATTAATTCTTAATGAATCCATTCTTCAAAAATAACACTACCTTCATCATTTTCTGGTTTGGTGCTTACTAAACACAATTAATAATCCCCTATACACTTATAGAACCAAATTCATGATCTCTCCAAGGTATATGGTCATTTAGTAATTGAATTTAGTTTTCTCAAACACAGTAAAGATGAAGAGTATAAATAACTGAAGAATGGATGTCTTAAATTAATTATCCAATTAACAACAATTTGTTCATAAAATAACATTCAATCCAGCTTTTGAATCCTCATAAGATCAACCCATTAAAGTTTTAGCCCTCCATTTATGGTATACTCTCAATGGTGGGTGGAAGATGAATAATAAGAATTGGATTGAAGAAATTAAAACCGCGGAAATAACGAGCACTTCTCCGTGTGTGTGAATGAAATTCACACCTATGTGTGAACTAATTCACAACAACACAGAGATATCACTGTGCTTTGTGATAATAAAGTTTTATTAAATGAAATTAAAAATATAGAAGAGAAAGAAGTTGATTAAGAACATAAAGATACAAAAAATAAACTTATATGGAAATGGAAAACATTACAAAGGAAATTTGGAAGCATAACCTTACAATGAAACAAGCAACAAAAGATGATAAGAAAAATTTCCACACCTATTCCCTTCACCACTATCTCCTTATATAGGCATATTATGAGCCTTAGGTACATACCCCAATAATTAATTCACCCTCCAACAATTAATAGAGTCAAATGGAGGGTGAATAATCAAAAGGAAATTGATGTTTCGAATTTGACCCGGAAAACTGTCCAGATTCGGACACCATATTGACGTGTGAATTAGAAATTGAAGAAGGCTGAATCCGGAGGGGTTGTAGAAGAGAAATAGATTCTTCCATCTGTCCTCTATGAGCTTTAAAAATTTCAGGAAATTTCACTCATCTGTTTGGAAGTTATGGTCTAAATGGTGGGACAAATTTCTGTGCATTAATGTCGGGTCCACCATTTAAATCTCAACTTTAGATCCCTTTATCATCATGATAACATCAGAATTAGCTCCGGCCACAGTTGAATAAAATGATACTCATATTTTTATCTTTCTACTGTATAAATTTTAGCTTAATTGGGCTTAGTTTGTGGGCCCCACATTTGTTTAATGGGCCTTAGGCCCATTATGCTTTTCCAGCAAGTTTCTGCCTTCAGGCGCAAAATTCTCCATCTTCCTTTGGGATTCATCCATCAGACCTAAAAGATAAAATGTTCCAAACAAAGTGATAAATCATATCTCAAAATTTAAAATTTAGAAAATGAATATAATGTTTTCCACAAACAAATGAATGATTGGGACCAAATTTTCATTTTAAACATGAATTGCATTTTTGATGAGAAATGAAGTTCTATTTATGTAATGCACTAAAAACAATGTTTATGGACTTTGGAACAATTAATATAAAGATATTAGCAATTAATATTAGACACTTTCAGTGACTAATCAGGTGGCGAGGGGGAATGGGTGGTGGCAAGGTTTCAGGGGAGAGAGGGGCTGATGGGTTAGGCTCGGTCTTGGGGAGATTGGGGGAGGAAGGGGGGATGGGTGGTGGAAAGGTTTCATGGGAGAGAGGGGATGATGGATTAGGCTTGGTCTTGGGGGGATTGGGGGAGGAGGGGGGAGGGGTGATGATGAGGGCTCGAGCTTGAGGGAGAAGGGGGGGGGGCTCAGGCTTGAGGGGCTCAGGGGAGAGGGTGGGGTGGGGTTCAGAGTAATTTTGGGGAAGATGCATTTATTTTAAATGAAAAAGATTTAGTGATGGTTTTTCAGAAACCGCTGCTAATTTTTTTAACTTTTTTAGCAGTGGTTTAATAAACTGTTGCTAGACATCTATTCATTTGTAGTGAGTGCACATCGTGTAGTAGCCTAGTAATCAACAGAATTAAATTATATATAGAATTAATTAATTGCATCATTAAAACCAAAATTCATAGATAGAAACTAACTTGTCCCTATGTGACAAGGTTTTAAGAGAATATAAAATCTCAATTAATTTCACATAATTATTTCATTATAATAGTCATTGTATTTACTATAAGAATTTAAAACTTCAAACACCGCATGGGTTAACTCATGTCCATGGATCATAAATGCTAAATTTAGTATACAATATTATGACATAAAAAATATCATGTTTCATAACCATATGACTTTCCATATGTGTGGACTACCATGTAATTATTTAATACATGACTAAAGATGATGAAGTTGGTTACATATTGTGTTTCCTTTAAGTACACACTGTGTACATATTTAATTTTAAATAAAATTAATTTACCCAATTTGTTTAAATTTATGGATGATGGATTTTCTTGAATACTTGGATGGATATTAAGATAAAATGAATTAATTAATTGTTAAGAAAATTAATTGGATTAATTCAAGGAGATTTTATCTCAATGAAATAATGAATTGAAGTGAATTCTAACTAGTATATAAATATGTATTCACTGAATGCATAGATAATCATAGGCTTAGACTGACTAATGTATGCTATCTGTTTCTTTTAATTTCATTTTTATTCCATGATTTTGTAATAATTATTTTATTAAATTAAAATGTTGGAATGAAATTCATCCTCTCCTCTTCTATGTAAGGGTTTGTGTGCCCACTATTTCTTTTATGTTACCCCTCACAACCAATACTTTAATTCACCTCACCTTTATATGAGTAAAATCTTATGTAATGGATAGAGCACTAAAGTGAGTGCAGGTGGTTTGATTTCAGAGCTGAACTAAAACCAACCCAGGAGTTACATTGGAGTATAGGTGGAATGTTGAAACTCAAACCAAGTTACGATTCAAGGATTATTCCCCTATGTTAAAGGGTTATTTTATCGTACTCTAGATAAAATAACCATTATATAATCTTATGATCATTCCATTATTATTATTATTATTTTTTCAATTACATGGTTAATTATTTTTGTTTATGGATGTTTTATCATGATCACAAAAATAAATAAATTAAAAATTATGCAATATAGAATTAAAATAATTATAATCAGCATAAATTTAATTTATACATGAAAAAACACTTAAGTAGAATCCACTTAATACTAACAAGCATGTAACAGGATAAAAATGTTCATTTTATGCATATAAAATTAAAATCCCTTAAAAATATTATTCCATTACAAAATTCCATTATTTAAGTTATGATGTAACCATATTTCAAAGTACTTACTTGTACCAAGTCAAGGTGCTTTCAATTATCAGAGAATTTAGGTAGACTTAACCTGGTTCACATCAAGGGTTAACTACCCAAGTAGGACATATTGTAACTATTAGGAAAATGTTGTGGAAATATCAATCTAATATTTCAAGATTGGGATGTCCACTCAATGGATCAATGGGATATAGGTTAATGTAGTTGGAAAGACCTGCCTACCTAAATATCTCCAAATGTATTTTTAGGACCAAGTCTAGGTTATGATAAGGGTTATATGGATCATTTCCACTAGGATATCTATATAATATTATATTTTAACACCAATGGTGAGGGATATTAAGTTTTGATAAAATAGTGGGAGACTCATAAATAAAATGTATTACATCCTATATTTTGGTAATCAAGATGAAAACTAAAATATTCTTTTAATTAATGAATAGTATGAAAAGAAAATCATTGTAACACTATGATGTTTCAGGATATAGACCATGTCTGCACCAAAACATAATTTCAAGGGTGGTATAATTATTTTATACACTGAAATAATATAGGAAAATTTATACTATGTTCTGGAATTTTCTTTACCCATTCAACCACTTCACAGAGCAAGTGAAGGTGAGAAATATGCCTATGGGAGGTACATGGGGATGCTCCCACTATCTATTGCATCAGGATATCAATTATGTTCGGAGAACTGGTAATTAAACATAAATACATTGACGTTTATACCATGAAATATCATCTCGATTCTCTTGATAAGGATAAAATGAGTCTTTAGATAAATTATATTCTCACTGCACTATGTTAGTGTAATCTGGAAGAAGGTAATTAGTTATTGAACTTATTTTCAATATACTGAAGTATGTTGATCTATTAGAAAAGTTGAGATTATATGTGGATAAAAAATTATCCATTATTCTAATACTACCATCCATATATTATAGGTTCTCCATATTCATCTATAACTATGAGATGAATAGTAAAAATGAACAACTTGGGAATATTTTGACTAAGCTCTACTAGGTAAATAAGAGTTGCGGGGAACTCAGTTTCACAATACTTATGGCGAAATGAAAATGAAAGGTTGAAAATATCATGACCAGCTCTAGTTCGATGGTACCTTTATAGTGATCTACGACATAGATAATTGAGATGATATTATGCATGTATTATCGATCCTATACGATTATCTAGTTAGATCCTCTAGTGAGATGCTGATAGGTACCTAAACGGTTATAGCGGACTGAAACCTCAAGGTGATATTACTGTATACGGATGTCTAGTGAGGATCAATTTGTTATCATTTTACTTGATATCATGACCCTCCAAGGAGAAGTTTCTTATGAGGATGCTCAAAGAGGATCAAGGCCTGATAGGTCGATGATTGACAGGTAATGCCATCAAAATCCCTTACTTATGTTGATAATTTAGACCCTTGTAGGTTGTTTCTATATTTACCTCCCTTGGTTAGGTTTTAATTTTTGGAAATGTGGTTGGACCTAGTTACCCTATTATGAGACTTGATCCGTAGGGCTAGGTGGAAGACATTAAGGCCCTTAGTTGTGAATCAGAACCTTGTAGATAGATGTTTGATTTTATCAAGGGAAACCTATGTATAGGGTTGACTCAGGTTTTTATGGATACCTTTTGAGGTAGTGTGGTTGGTTATATGATCTTGTTGAGACTAATTCATGGGAGCTTCTCAGGTTTTTTAATATAGGCATGGTAATACCCTCATTTTCTAAGGAAGCACCTAGGGTTCCTATGTATTGATAATGAGTTCAACGGGTTAAGTTGTTTGGGTGTCTGAACTTATTGACCAATGGATGATTTTGGAAGCTTGTTAGAGAACAAGTGGATGATCATGACTAGAATGATTCTATGTGATGTGTGGTCATGGAATAATTATAACACATGTGAGGTTCCCAATTTTGAAGAGGAGTTCCAAGGGAGCTTCCAGATTATGAGATCGGCGTGTCGTGTAATGCGATCAGCTTGGCCTTGCTAATGAAAGAATTATGGGAGTGTGATTTGAGTGATGATGATAAGGTGGTACATAATTGCACACCCACTATGTAGGATGTTTTGGTACATTTTGTATACAAGTGGTACCATTTAAATATCAAATTGGTGAGAGTCCTTGTGTGAGATGAGGACCGGTGGTTGAATCAGATGTTGTGGGAAAGTTTTCTTAGAAGTTTTGACTTAAATGAGGATTATCTCTTCATGGTAGAGGAGGTATCAAGAATAAATCAGTTTTTTTTAGGATGGTTGACCTATGGTTGGACCTGGGCACATGTTGCTGAGAGACATTTTGTCATGAGTAGGTTATGGAAAGTATAGCCTAGTTTTTTGTGAGTGTGGCTTGAAGATAGTGATACAATCCTATTGATGGGATCTTAGTTTACTAATAGTATAGAGACAATCATGATTTATATCTTGACATAATATCAAGTATGCTGAGAGAGCATCGGCTATACACCGATCCACTTAAATGTGTTTTTTTGGTTTGATAAGAAACCTGTTGAGGTCGCACTTGAGGAGTGGTATAAGGTTATCCATATAGTAGGGAGTACACCGTTGTTACTTTAAGGTGGGTGGCCCTAATTTTTAGTTAAAACTTGGTGTTTTATATTGAAACCATTATTAGAAAGTGGGGACGAGTCATGTTCTGACCTTTTCATTGGTGCTCGGGAATGAGTGAGTTCATAGCCATGTTAGTGGTTATGTCTGGAGATGGACATGGCATTGGCTACTTGATTAGGGTTTATTTTTTTGGTATGAAAATTAGTATGATACTAAGGTTAGGAGTAGGATGTTAGTATGAAGTATGTGACCCTTACATGAGAAGGGCCATGGGATCTTGAGATTGGTTATGTGATGATCGTTTTACTTTTAGATGTCATTGGGTAAATGGAATCATGTATTGTTGGATTCCTTAGTGAATTATAGATATGAGTTTAGTTACAAACTTTGGTGGGATTTGAGTTTGGGTGTTGAGACGAGATAACTTATGATGATCCATGAGTATTGGATCAAAAAATGTATTAGTGTTTGAGCAGTGGCACAACAAATAATATGGGAAGGGAATGATTTTTCCTAGAGATGTCACCGGAAGTTAGTTACTAACTTTAGTGAGCATGTTCAAAATGATCTCAATGTGCCTCAGGATAAAGGTACCAAGATTGGGTTTTGATCATGCTTTTGTTTCTAAAGCCAATAATTTTCAAGAATAGTTGGATGAAAGTGGTCCGACCTATGTATTCTCGAATAGTGGGATGTGGTCGGTGAGGAAACGCATCAGGAACACCATTGGGGTGAGATAGGTACAATGTAAGGGTCATTTGAGGCTTTTCAAGCACTACTAAAAAACCCTAAATAAGCAGCGATAACCTTTATCAGCGCTAAAAAAACACTAATAAAGGGAGAAATTTATTAGTGATAAATAAAAGCACTGATAAAGTGTAATTTTTATGAGCACTTTTTTAAGCACTGATAAAGGCCACCCTTTATCAATGATTTTTTAAGCACTGATAAAGACCACCCTTTATCAACACTTTTTATTTACAACTAATAAAGGGTGGTTTTATCAGATCTTTTATCTAGCACTGATAAATGGTTCTCCAATGCAGTTGTCCCACACCATACTTCTTGTTTGTCAGTGTCGTGCTTTATAAGTCCAGGTGCCCCACTAACATAATGTGTCATGGTATCGGGGGATCGACACCTGCATACAAATCTACACACATGAGCTACACGGGTCGGGTCCTACATGACTTGGCCCACCTTCCTCCCATACATTCCTACAAACGGACCGACCCACCGACCACCCATTTGGATACACAACCCGACCTAAATGACCCAACCCACCAACCCCCATCCCTCCAATGTTTTATATACTCTAATAAAAATAAAAAATAAAAAATAAAAGTATTAATGAAAACTAAAAAATAGAAATAATTAAACAAATAAAAATGAATAAATTAATAAATTAAAAAAATATTAAATTTTTATTAATTAAATAATTATTAATAAATTTAATATATATATATATATTATAAATATTAATAAATAGTATATATTAAATATAGATATATAAAATGAATAAATTTTAATAATTAAATAAATAAAAATTAAAAAAGATTAATTTAAAAAAATATTAAATTTTTTATTAATTAAATAATTATTAATAAAAATGAATAAATTTAATATGTATATATAAATTATAAATATTAATAAATATTATATATTAAATATAGATATATAAAATGAATAAATTCTAATAATTAAACAAAATAAATAAAATGAATAAATTTCCAAAATTATTAAATAATTTATTATGGAAAAAAATATTAATAAAAATGAATAAATATAATATATATTAATTATAAATTGTAATAAATAATATGTATTAAATATATATATATATATATATATATATAGAAAATCAATAGAATATACTAATTATACACGGCCCGACCATCCTTCCCATGTTGGCCAATACACACCCGCCAATTTTTTACTAGTACCAAACCTGTGCATTTGCATGACATGACCATTTAATTAAAAATTTTCATACATGATCAAAAAATTATGATGATGATATATGAAATCTACGTCACTCATTGGGAGAGAGTGAGGAAATTGGAAGAAGAAATGAAGTGAGTGAGCTACTCAGGACACATGGAAATGGAGTGAAGACTGGTGGTGACACATGTAGGTGGAATCATTCTATATAACTATAGATATGAAATTATGTGTAAATGTGTATAGAAATTAAATCAATATATTCATAAAGTATGCATACAAGTGTCTGATTTCAAAAAATGCATGCATATTATATTCATAACACTATATGAAATTTCTTAATTTAGAAGACGCATGTGAGGAATGCTAAACTGCACGTAGAAGGAATGCATACTATAATTGCATGCAGTATATAATGTATGAATATATTGTTGACAAAGTGATTAATATAGTATTGAAATTATATAAAATTCTATATTGAAATATAAAGATTGATAAAATTGATAAGTTTGTAAGATTCATTAATAATAATAAAACATATCTAAAAATAGAAAAGGTTTGAAGTGACTATGCCTGGGTGTCACTAACCTAACACAAGATCACATCACATAAAATTAAGCGACCTTGATACCCCATGATTCCGCATCTTCATAGTCGGTATACTCACCATGAGTCTCTCCTTCAACTAACTATAAAGGAAAAAAATCAAAGTCACACCATCGATCAATGCTGTTGTGAAAACCAAATATGAATCTCACAAAGGGGATGAGGATGAAATCATTGGAGGCCAGTCGAAGTCATGACACCAAAAACCTAGGAAGAACCGAGTATATCCACTAGCACTTGAAAATGCTTCACAACCATAGATCCCTCACCGCACTGAAACTCCCAAGCCCAATCTAACCACTATTGAAGCCCCATCGCATGTCTTCCATTCAAAGTCGAGTAATAGATATGATTTGAAAATCAAAAATAAAATTCATTTTGTAATTCATCAATAGCCAACAAATTGTAAATCATATAAAAAAATCATAATATCTCATCAATATCAAAGATAGTTATCAAAATATTCTAAGAATAAATATAATACATTTTCACACATAATAAGATCTATAGCCTACATGCAAGAGGTAACTTACCATTACCTAGAAAAAGTAAATAATGTTGAATATGAGGGGTGAGGTGTTACCTTATGATTCAATTCTATATACCCATACTTCTAGATAAATTAATTTAAGGATAGTAACTGAGAAGTCTTTCTTTATTTGATGAAAACTATTTTATACTTATATTATTGACTATGGATTTTGTTTCATTACAGAAAATATGAATGAGAAGAAAGATCAGAAAAGGAAAATAAATGTAACACTTTAAGTTATTTCCACAGAAAAAATTACATTAATGTAATAAATCATATGAAATATGAGATACAGTGTAAGATATAAATTATATTAATGGAAAGGTGGTGGTAAAAGAATATATATAAAAAGTGATGAAATTGATACAAATTGTTGTAAATAATTGAACTATTATGCATAATATTACCGGTGGACTGTTTTGATCATATGAAGACTGTATGCATATAGTTAAAGGTATACGGTACTTAATATAGAAGGTGGAAGACCATAAATTCTGATTAATTTAATTATATTCATGACATTATTTTTTCAAATATATACATGTTTTTAGTTGATGAAAGAACATAAATACTGGAATGAATCCATACATAATGTAGTCTCCCAATACTAAAACCTTTATTTCTAGGATACCAAATATTACATTATGTCTACATCAATCTTAGAATTAAACCAAACATTCACCTCGCTAGAATTAAGTATTTAACTCGAGATTGATGCCAAATATTACATTATAATTAATCTAAAAACGTCGTGTCACCTCCATTATTCTTTATGTTTATGTATTAATCAATATTGGAGTTAGAAAATAAAATATTCATCAATCTTGGTATTAATTAAAAAGATTAAGGGTGAAAGTCTAAATGAAAAAAATGGTGTAATTCGGCCTAATATTGATGTTTTATGAATGTCTAACTCTAATATAATTGAGACATTTGAGTCTCAAAAACATCTCCATAAGAATCTAGCATGTACTCCTCATAATTGGAGCTATCATCAAATCCAAAACCAACACTATAAATAATGAATAATATCCATCATCTATGATTAAATATTTACAATGAAATAAATCATTATATTCCAATGCTTCTATGACATTACTAACCAAGGAACCAGTTTAATTTCAAGGAAATCGTCTCTCCAATTATCTTTGCAAAAATGATATGTGTTGTGAATTAAAAAAAGTACAAGAGATCCTACCAATGAACTGGAAAAATTAAATACAAATAGAATTTCTTTCTACTTATTAGAAATATAAACATAATGAATAATTTCTAAAAGAATCCATTCCCTTTGGTTATATGTCATGTTTCTGCATTAAAGGTGATTTGCCTATCATGTTGTGTTATCTATCTAATGAATGGGGTCTGGTAAATGATTTTTAGGTTGTAGAATAATATGGATGAGGTTTCTAGTAAGAGGAAAATTATATCAATTATCATAACAATAATCAGAAGACAGTAATCATCCTGTTAAATTCAATAGATACGATTTCATCATGGAATGATGGGTCTTTAGGTTTGAAATTATCTAGTAAAAAATATCTTTGGCATATTTATATATCCCAATAAGGTTTCAAAGAAGGGGTTACTATAAATATTAATGAATATCATTTTTATGTATTAAGACATCTTATGTTCTAATAAAATCAAAGAATAATATATTGGAATATGTAAATAGTAAAATCATTGGAAACAAATAAGAGAAGGAAACCTCAGAAGTAATGGAATAAATTCTATAATACATTAAGCTAATAAGCAAAAGTAATTTGTAAGCATGTATGTTTTATGGAATCATCAAGCATATGTTATATGGAATAAAATAGTACAACATTTTGTTATAACTAAATGAATACATATTTATAAATAGGGGGAATAGAATCATCCATGAAAAGTAAGAGTTATAACACAAGAAATTAGGGTTTATGAAAATCAAGGAAACACGTCAAATAAAAAATTACAACCTTTGAAAGTGAGGAATCATTCCATAAAGTAAGACAAAGTCCTGGTCATGGTGGCCCTAATTTCATGCCTGCCCAAGAACATACCAATGAACTAACTAAGAAACTGTAGCATGGGAAAGAAGAGGAAAGGCGATCCTACCTGGGATTGATCCCATGACAACCTGGACACCAGCCTCAGGCTTACCAGTTCACCTTTCTCATTGTGGTTTCTTACTTCCATCTGTCCATGTATTTGAGAAAAGCTTTAGTTGACCATGAAAAAATATATATTTATTAGTAAATATAATTGAAAATTTACTCAACATAGTGGTGTTCATTTATGTATTATAGATATTAAGTGTACCAATATCACCGATGGTTTCAGATAGATCATGCATGTGACTTCTCTCTTCCCTCGACTCAACAATTTTTCAAATATGTCAAACTTCCCCCCTCTATATTTTCCAGTTTAAAACCTTTATAGGTGTCAAATTTCATATACTTATCATTTCATAAAATGATAATTTAAAAAATAAACTTTGTTTAAAGATGAATAACATGGATGTTATTTCTTCTAAAAAGGGAAATATGATTAGAGTAGTTGTCTTGTTTTGTGTTCTGCAATTTAAAATATGGAATCATATAAAATTTAGAGATAAACATTGAAATTTATATTCAATAGATTTATGTTATTGAATAATGAGATAAAAGATGAGAAAATAATGTGTAGGTGAATATCTAAAAATTAAAAGTGAAAGCTAGTCTATTCATTTTGTTCATTTGGTTATCAGAAATCATATGTCTGGTATGTTCCTAGGATGATACCATCCATAATCCTAGATCTCCAAACACAAGTAATAAAATGAAACAAACTGTAAATATTTTTCCCCTAAATGAATCACTAAATAGAGAGGGCCTCAAATAGAAGGAACATCCAAGGATTTGGATCTATAGAAACAATGACCTATAACTCCCTCACACACCTTCAAAACAAAATTATTTAGAGATAAATTAAAAACATTACCACTTCCTAAAAAAGGAATAGTTTTTATGAAAACCACACATTAAAAATCATCACATATTCTTCTATTAGATGGGGGTTAATTAAAAAAGATATATGTTTGAGATTTTCTTCCACTATAATCATGATTTTAATGAATCCATTATTTAGAGGGGATTCAAGTTATTATTGTAGGTTATTCTAGCCCATGAAAAAGTTGAACTGGTTATTGGTGGCTATGTGTTTTATACATCTAATTATCAATACTTACTCAGAATGAGTGCCTTTTAGGTAAGTTTTCTATAAGCATTCATATAGTGATCTTTTATTATTTTGTTTATATTTGGATTTATTTTAATTTACTTGATTCCCAATTACTAAAAGCTCTAAAACTGTAAACTAATTAAACATCAAACAAAGAAAAAACTTAACTACTATTTTCAAAAATATTAATTTTCTAATGGATGGAGTTAACCTTTATGATTGAGAATAACACAAATTTAATAATCTTATATTGATGAAAGAATCAATATTTCATCTTAAATATTTTTCTTCTTCTAATAAATCTATCATTTCATTTTCACATGAAATAATATGGAACAACCCTTGGCCAGGGAGAATGTCCAAAAAATGAACAATAACCATGCATTAAGATTAAGGAATATGTAATACTATCACTTTATATTTATCATATCATTTATATTTAATTATTGTTTTCATTTTTCATAAGTGTATTACAGTGAGAATGATCATTTTTCAGTGATAATTAAAGAAGTTATAATGTTGAGGGATACCAGTCATCATGAAAATCATCATGCATGGAACCAAACTGCCCTCTCTCGATGAAGGAATCTATTGATAGCTTATCTATACATTTATGGAAGATTACAATATTTATATCATACATGTTTGTTTTTTGGGTTTCACATAACCTAATAACATACACATTTTAATACTTATTTTTTAGTCAAATTCATTCAACTTATGGATATATATATATAAATCTTTATGTCTACAGATAGAAAATGATAGTTCTATTCTAGAACTAGCTCTCAATGATGTATTTACTGAGGAGTTACCTAAATCTTCCATAGAAATAGAGGTATAGTTCTCCATTGAAATCATTCCTATATCCAAGATGATATCAAAGACCCCGTATAGAATGGAAAATTTGGATCTAGAGGAATTAGATAAATATCTTAAAGATATTTTAGAGAATGGATTTGTCCAAACAAGTGTGTCTACTTGGGGAGAACTGGTTCTCTTTATGAAGAAGAAGGATGGATCAATGCGGTTATGCATTGATTATAGAGAACTTAACAGGATCATAGTGAAGAACAAGTACCCTCTTCCAAGGACTGATGATTTATTTGACCAGTTTTGTGGGGCTCAATTCTTCTCCAAGATTGATCTTCGATCTGGTTATCATCAATTGAGGGTAAATAAATAAGATATTCAAGAGTTTTCCTTCTGATCAAGATATGGGTATTATGATTTTGTTTTCATTCCCTTCAGTATGAATAATGCACCTGCTATATTTATGGATTTGATGAATAGAGTCTTTAAGGACTACCTTGATAAATTTATGGTAGTTTTTATTGATTATATTATTATATATTCCAAAATTAAAGAGAATCATAAGGATCATATAAGGGTTATATTTAAAACTTTGAAGAAGGATAAGTTATTTGGAATGTTCAAAAAACACGAATTTTTGTTACAAAAAGTTGCTTTCTTGGGGTATATTATTACCAATGAAGGAATCTTAGTTGAGTCTTCCAAGAAAAAGGTTGTAGAGGAGTGGAATCATCCTACAACAGTAACTAAGATTCATAGTTTCCTTAGTTTAGAAAGATATTATAGGAGGTTTGTGAAAAAAAATTCATGACTTTATTATCCACTAACCAAGTTAACTCAATGGGAGGATAAGTTCATCTAGACAAAAGGGTGTGAAGAAAGTTTCCAAGATCTGAAGAAGATATTGGTTACAACACCTGTGTTAAATCTACCCTATATCGAAGAAGGATTCATTATTTTTAGCGATGTATCTTTGAAAGGGACTGGGTGAATCCTCATGAAAAATGACAAGGTGATTGATTATGAATCTTGACAGTTAAATCCTCATGAGTAGAATTATCCTACACATGACCTGAAGATGGCTGTAGTTTTTTTTCTCTGAATATATGGAGGCACTATCTTTATGGGGAGAAATTTGATATATATATATAGACCACCAAAGTTTGAAATATATTTTCATACAAAAGGAATTGAAAATGGGATAGAGTATATGGTTTGAACTTCATAAATATTATGATTTTTTAATTCATTATCATTTTAGAAGAGAAAACAAAGTCATAGATTCGTTAAGTAGGAAAGACCCTCTTGTGCTATATATGATGAGGATTAAAGGAGATCCTTTGATCAAAGATCTAGTAAAATTGGACATGAGAATCGTAAGGGAAGGGACATCATCAACCATATCCAAAATGATTTATCAACCATAATTACTAGAGAAGATCAAGAAATATCAAAGAGAATATACTTTTTTTCAGAGGAAGATAGAGTCTGTGAAGAATGGGAAGTTTCTTGAGTTCAATATTGATCAAGAAGGTGTACTAAAATTTCATACAAGGCTATGTCTTCCATTTATTCCAAAAATAAAGGAGCTGATTGATGAAGCTCATAGCTTTATATTCTCTATACATCCTAGAAGCACTAAAATGTATAGGGAAGTTCATGATCAATATTAGTGAGATAAAATGAAAAGGGATATTTCTGACTATATTACAATGTGCCTGGTGTGTCAACAAGTGAAGGTAGAGTGACAACTTCCTAATGTGGTATTACAACCACTACCCATACCAATATGGAAGTGGGATAATATCACTATGGAATTTGTCACTGGTCTCTCAAGAACATACAAATGAAATAATGTGATATGGGTTATAGTGGATCGTCTCACCAAGACTGCCAATTTCATCACTATTTGAGAAGATTTATCTCTTGAAAAATTTCCAAGATATACATGAAGTGGTAAGGCTACATGGGGTACCACTCTCTACTGTTTTTTATCACGATACAAGGTTCACATCAAAATTTTGGATAAGTCTAAAACATTCTCTGAATACTGAATTGAATTTTATTATATCCTATCACCCAAAAACTGATGGCCAATCTGAAAGGACTATTCATACACTTGAGGAAATGATGATAACATTCTCAATGGAATTTAAAGTTGGATGGGATTAACAGCTCCCATTAGTTGAGTTCTCATTCAATAATAGCTTCCATTCGAGTATTCAAATGGCACCCTATAAAGCTATATATGGGAAGCGATGTAGAACTCCTACACGTTGGGATGAATTTTGTTAGAGAAATATTCTTGGGCTTGATCAAGTGTAAGAGATGACAAAAAAGGATCATTCTATCAAAAAACACATAAATTCTTCTAAGAGTCAGCAGAAGAGCTATGCTGACAACCGTCGAAGGGACTCAACGTTTAATGTTAGCGACAAAGTATTCTTTTGAATTTCACTTTGGAAGGGAGTCATGTGGTTTGGGAAGAAAGGGAATCTTATCCCCATGTATATTGGCCCCTATGAAATCCTTGATCGCATAGGAGCAGTGGCCTATCGGCTTGCACTTCCTCCAAATCTATCTCAAGTTTATGATGTATTCCACATATCTCTCTTGATGAAGTACATACCTGGCCCTTCACATGTACTGAGTCCTAAGATGGTACAACAGGAAGTACCCAAAACTTTTCTCAATTGAGTGAACGAGTTGAAATTTTAGGGATGAAATTTATTAAGGGGGGAACAATATAACAACCCATACTTAATTAATGATAATTGTTTCCTGAAAATGTGTGTTATATTATATTATTCACACAAAACCATATCTTTTTTTAATGAAGTGAATCTAAAGGAAAATGTAACCATCTAGATTTGAATGTTATATGACCATTGGTAAATTATGACCATTGGTCAATATGATCGTTGGTAACTATACTATTTATAATAATTTAAGGTTATCATTAGAGTTTATAAGTAAAATTTTTGACAAAGGAAAATTGATACAAAAAGAAGAGTCGATGAACACAACCAGTAGAGTCATGCCGTATGAATCCCATTTATCAGAACTTGGGAGGATGGTCACATAACTAGGCTTCTCTCTTGACCAATACCAAGCCAAGCTTCACTAAGTGATGTTTTAATGAAATTTAATATGGGTGAATTTGAAGTTAGTGGAAATTACCACTCGGGAAATGTTAGCCGAGTCGCCCCATGAATCTATCACCATTGCACACCTTACACTTAGGTCATATCTAGGTGTTATAAGGGGTTGAATATCCAAGAATTAGTTACTTAACTTGTAAATCCATTGTATAAATAATTTTTTTCCATCAATTTTGTTTTAAGAATAGTTTTTGTTAATAAAATTTAGATGGAATTTGATAAATTGATTTTTCAGACAGAAATTGTACTTCCCAAAAAAGATATAAATATTTATAATAAACTAATATATTATGAATAATAATTATTTTAATTAAATAGTATGATAAAACACTCTTTTTTAAATATAAATTATAAAATATTTTTTTTTTCAACTGTCATAAATTTTACTATACATTTTCAATCCGCTATTATTTTTTAAAAATTAGGATTTTTATACTTAAAAGTTAAAATTATCATATCTTGAGAATTATTATGATAAAATAAATATAATTTTAAATAATCATGTATAAATTAGGTTAGGGTGAATTTATGAGGATTTTCTAAAATACTTTATTTTTTCATGAATAGTAAAAATAAAGTTTGAGTTTTTTGGTATGTTTAATGGAATCATAATTACGTTCTAATGATATAATAACTAATTAACCACAATAAATGAATTAAAATATGTTATTTTATCAATATAAAGTATTTTAATACATTTTAATCAATTTTCGAATATATAATTTACTTTCCAAATTCTAAAATGGAAACTTCAACATTAAAAATGTTATTTTGTGAAAAAATTAATTTTCCTTTCCAAAATAAGTAATCTAAAATGATGGTTGATGGTTGTGGATTAAAATAACATAAAATTTGTCCCAAGTTTCCAATACCATGGTCAAGCCCATGGTTTTTCATTTACCACTACATAGGTGTCCAAGGCTTAAATTTAGAAATTAATAAACAAATCCCCCAATTTTTCTATAAATACTCACCAATTTTGTAACACCCCGAGCTTCCACAATACGCTTCTCATTCAATAATGCAATAACTTGCATTGTACGCAACTTTGAGTTCTAAAACACCGCGACTAATCATAGTAGCCATTATGAATAGTAATAACCACTTTTTAAAATTATAGAAATTTTATATTTCAAAATGGACTTCATTTTTGGATTCGGAATATTGAAATTAGCCTATGTTGAATTTTTGGTATTTTTCTGAGAACTTCTAATTTTTTATGAATAGTGAAAAATACTTAAAAACAACTTTTTTAATAAAAATAATTTATAGTGATAAATTATACTATTTAGTGGTTTTAAAGTATAATTAGAATATATTTTTACCATTTTATCCAATGGTGGTCATTAGAATTAATTTAACATTGAAATTGGACATAAACAATTGCCAATATTTTGATATAAATTGTTTCTTAAAAACACGCTATTTGTTGTGATAGTGGGAATTAATTATAAAATTAATTAATGAAACTTATATGTTTGGAATTTTTTAAAATAGACATCATTTTTGAATTCGGAATATCAATTATATCTTAGGGTGAAATTTTGGCATTGTTCTGAAAAACTTCAATTTTTAATGAATAGTGAAACCACTAAGTGGTAGTTAAATAACTGATTTTTCGTTTAAATGAAATATTACCACTTCTGTGTTTTGATTTTCAAAAATCCGACATACATGGTTGTCATTAATAAGTAAAATGTGGTTCAATGAGATTAAAATAGTTTTTGGTGAATAGTAACTTTTAAGTTCTTAATCGCGATTAGAGGTAATTAGTGTAGTTTAAGGTAAAAATAATGTTTTAATAATATTAGATGAGCTTGACACATGTCCTACCATCATTGGATGTTCCATGTCCGACCAAGAAAATCCATGGGTCAACTTGGAGACCACATGGAGCCACTTTAGTTGGAAAATGACATAAATACCTTTTATTTAATGTTAAAGTAAAAAATGACACAAACATGAAATGTTTTACTAAAACAATTTTTACATGGGGTTATACAAGTCATATTTTTGACTATAAATATTCATTGGAAATATAAAAAGATTTCCTACATCATAGTATTTTTTTTATAATTTTTAGACATTAAATATATTAAATTATTTATGACATCATGATGATGCAACGATGACCTCATTATTTAACGATTTTAATAAAATGAAAAGATAATGTAAAATCCAAGGCTTACACTTGTCCAAAGACTATTGTATGGGTAGATTTCGAACCCTTATCACCTTATCCCCGAATTATATAAGTGTGGGACCTTTAGAATCCGAAAATCATTGTATAATAATGTAAAATTTCCTTACTTTCCAAGAGTGCCCCTCCTCTCCTCTTATAAAAGGCCCCCACCTCTACCACCTCATTCACACTTTCAAGCCATTTGGCTCGGCCAAACTCTGAAAAAATACACTCCCAACTTCCCTCCCTTACTCCCAGAAGCCTCACTTTGGGCATAATTCTTCCCAAGGAAGCCTTTGGCTCAAATAAAAAAGAGTTACCCGTTTTTAAGGTAATGTCTTCTCTAATGTTGTTTTGTTTTATTTTGCTTGTCCAACCCCTTAAACTCTTTTTATTCCTTTCTTTTGTAACAAAAAAAGTATATACAATATACTAGGATTTTTTTATGATAAGGATTTGGTTTACACTTACACACACCTTCGTCTAATGGTTAAAGAACATACTGTTTCTATGGGTGGAGAAATACTGCCTCACGAAACGATGATTGTTAAAATTCTTTTAACACCTATAATGGTGGCCATTTTGATGAAACTATTTTCATATATGATATATATATTATGTTTATGTTTTACTTATGCTTCTGTATTTCTCATTTATGGCATACCTTATGATTTCCATTATGGGTAAACGCGATAATTTCATTTTAGGAAGTGCGGACTACCGCCCCCTCAAAGTGATGTGAATCATTAATGCCATATGTGGGATGTATAAAGGATGGAGTAAATGATATTATATATGATATTATACTGGAACTATATTATACCTTTATATAATTATGATTTCATTCCATTAAATACAAAATAGAAATGAAAGTAGCGTTCATGCGTACGTACGGCTTACCGTCTCCATGAACGGTGCATTTCATTTCTTACCTCTAAATGTTACGTAATATTATAAATGAATGTATATACTATATATATATGATATATATGATATCTACATCATGAATATAATTCTTTATATAATGGATATTTCACCACATGAACAACTTGTAATTATAAGAAGTTTATTTTTGACTCAAGTACCAAAGATCGACAAAACGACCATTATTAACTTAAATAATTACATAATGTTAATAACATGGTAATAAGTGATATAAAAGGAATAATGAACATGAAAAATGTTCTTAAGTAAATAGAAATTAACTCTAGTTTATTATTCAGGAGGTTAAAGAACGGTCGAGTCAGGACAAGACGCAAGGTAAGGTAATTTCTTAACCCAATTTCCATTCTTTGGGTTAATCTCCTACTTTCAAATTAAGTCATGATATTATTATGTAATATCTTGTATTTGTACTTTATTTATGTGTACTTATAGTTAATACACATAATAGATCTATTTTATTTTAAAAATGATCTTTTAAGGACTTCGTCTCAATCCCCTTTTATTGAGGCATATTTGGTTTTATACACAACTTTCTTTTATACGGTGTATAAACCCCTTTGAATTTTACGTTTATTCAAAAGGAATATTTTTTATACGAAGTGTTTTACTAAATGACAAAAAGGGAATGTTTTTCTTTCCGTACTTATGCAGCGACAACGACTTCTCCACCGTCGTGACCATTATTTGAGTTCCGGCTTCCTCTACAAGCCATCATTTTTTTTAGTGAAAAATAAATACAAAGTTTTAACTTTCTTTTATTTTGGTATTGAAAATGGTTTTGAAAGCGTTTTTATTATATCAATGTGCTGTATTGATATCTTTTGATTGAAATGTGGAAATGTTATGTTTCCTTTATACATGTTTTATGTGATACGATTATGTTATGGTTTATGATATGTTTAAACCTATTCATATGAGGAATGCATTGGACTTAACAAGTGATGGGTGGAGCCCGCTATAGCTCCTCGATGCATCGGTAGGTCTCATGAGACAACTAGACGTGGAATTGGCCGAGGCCCTTTCCCAATTTTATTTATGGTTTTGGCCGAGGCCTTAATCATTTTAGACGTCTTGGCCGAGGCCTTGACAAAATGTTTCAGAATGTCTGGCATTATGCATTCCATCATTATGAAAGTAGTTATTGATATTGCATGTGATTATTCGACTAGTATAATATCCATGTGAGTAAGTAAATGGCATTATCTAATTTTACTTTTTCCATATTATGTTGATGTTCAAGTTTAAAAAGGCTTTGGTTTTAGTTATACATTGCCTTAAATGTTAATGTTTATTTATGAAATCTTCCGCAATATTGTTATCCTTACTGAGCATCTGAGCTCACCCCTTTCAATGTTTTAATATTTTCCAGGATGTGAAGAAGTATTTTATGAATGACCTGCAGGGATAGTTAGAAGAGGATATGAGTGTGGACTATGAAGACTTTGTTATTAGTTTTTCACTTTATGATGTAATGTAAGACTTATGAATGTATCTAGTGTTTCCAAGGCTACTAAACTAATCAGTCTTTAGAGACTTGATCTTTTGTGATCATGCCAATGTTACGAAGTAATGCACCGACTCTAGGTAGCTGGGGTCGGGGCGTTACAGTTGGTATCAAAGGCAGTTTAGTACTAACCTTGGAAGCTAGATTTAGATAAACTCTGATTAGAGCACATAGCCCGAAGATAGACTTTAAGGATTAGTATAGAAGAACTTCCTAGAATTTTGGTATTATATAGATTTTGTGAGTTTTCTGAGCAATACATCCCTGTCTGGATACGAGCAGGTAGAGGTGGCTTTGGCACAGATGTACCTAGGGGTAAAACCCGAAAATACCGCTTTGAGCTAGACTCGAACGGGAACTGGTGCACGACAACGGGCCTTGCTGCACTCTTGGTTACGAAACTCCTGTGGGATATACTTAGGATAATTCTCATTTCTTTACAAACCACTATGAAGGGTTATGAGTATATACTTCCTCAAAGAAAACTTTTTTTATGATTATGGATTATATCCATAAAATAGTTCAATTAGTGATAAGTGTTTTACAAGTACGAAATTATGTATTTTGATTCATAAACTAATCTAGTTTATGCCATTGTTTAGAAATGGAGCCTAGTGGAAGGAATGGAAACCGTATCAATGCACGCACTCCGTGTAGGGATTTCCCTCCTGCTCAAGATAATTATTGTGGAGCTGGAGATACAACTGGTGCTGATCAACTTATTACCATACTGGGAAAACTCACTCAGGTTATGAATAATAACCTTACTCGTATGGAGCACCCTGATCCGCAATGTGGAGGATCAATGTTAGACCGCTTCATGAGGTAACAACCACCAACATTTAATGGGGGTACAAATCCGTTAGTAGCTGAGCAATGGATAAACTCCTTAGAGAAAATATTCCACACCTTGGGGAGTAGCGACAGGGAGAAGGTTATCATGGCAGTTTACCTCCTCACTGGAGATGCCGATCAATGGTGGTCATTGATTCAAAATACAAAGGAAGATGATGACGTATCGAATATGGAATGGAGGGAGTTCAAAGAGCTTTTCTTAGAAAAATACTTTCCACATGACCATCGAGCAGATATGGAAAGGCAATTTCTGAGTCTGAGGCAGAAGGAGGATGAGAATGTCACAAAGTATGAGGCTAACTTTACAAGGTTAGTGAGGCATGCAGTAGATTATATACGTAACCCAAGAAGTAAGATTGATCGTTTCTTTGTTGGGTTAAAACCATTTCTCCGTAGAGCTTTAGTATCACAATCTTTCTCAACATACGAAGATATTGTCTCATGTGCTATCAAGACAGAAAAGGAATTCTCTAAGTTTTATGAAAACAAAGTAAAGCAAGAGAAGAAGAGAACGGTGGAACAAGACACAGATAAAGGGAAAAAGGGAAATAAGGATTTTCCATTATGTGATAATTGTGGGAAGAATCACCCTGGTACTTGCCTAAAAGGAATGAGAGTTTGTTATAAATGTGGAGAAAAAGGTCACCAGGCACGTGATTGCAAGGGAAAGAAAGAGGCTATCAATGTTGAATGATACAATTGTAGGGAAATGGGGCATTATGCAAATGAATGTCCTAAGCGTCAGGGAAACTTACCTCAGAAAAGGCCAAGGGATCAAGGACAATCTTATGCTGTTACTACAGTTGAAGTGGAATAATTAATGTATTGGTGCTTTTGGACTCATGGATTATATTCTGGTTATTAGAATAATGTGATATATATATAAGGATTGTACTGCAGTACTTGTTGTTTCAGTAAGGTTTTAATATGATGAAGGTAATCATATTTTTAGTATGTGACAATAAGAGAAACTTTACTTTGTTTAGAGAATCTGATAAATTGATTTTGGAATTAAGAGACCTTTTAGAGAAAGTCTGGACAGAGGTATTTTGGATAACTATAAAGGTTAGAGTGGATTAAGTTGATCTTTGGATAGTATTGTTTAAGGTTAAAAAATTTATGAAGATTATTTTTGGAATATTATAATACTATAATTTTAGGAAAAAGACAACCTGCAGGGTGGGGCATAACCCGTCGCGTCGGACAAAGCTGCTGGAATCGAACCTACAATCATAGTGCGACAGGCCTTTATTTCCTACCACCAGCCTACAGGAAGTCCCTGGTTATTACAAAATAATTTTACTAATCTAAATGGTATGTGTTAACATTTGGAACCTTATACAATTAGGATAAGTATAATATTTTTGAGTTCTATTATCTTTTTGAGTGAAAGATGAGTTGAAGGTTGAAACTCTAATTGTCAAGCATAAATATATATATACCTATCTCTTATTCAATGAATAAATTAATTCTTAAAATTTAGTAAAGGGATATTAAAACAAAAAAATGTGTTATCCTAATACCTTATGTCTTGTTGAACTGATGATATTTTAAATCAACATAGATTGAAGGCTTTGAGGCCCTCAATTTGACAGTTGATTGTGATTGATGACCTCAATCACTCCCCACAAATATTTACGTTTTTCCTCCAATTATATTTCTCTAATTTCCACCAATGTTCTCCTAATCGAGATCATAATTGGGTGGTGACTTTTTCATTTCCCTTTCCCTCTTATTAAGGCTAAATTTTATTAATCTTATTTCCGATGTGGGTTTTCCACAAAGGTATTTTCTATTTTCAACCTTTTATTTTCCAAGAAAAATTTCAAATTGCGAGGACGCAATTTATTGAAGGAGGGGAGAATGTAACACCCCGAGCTTCCACAATACGCTTCTCATTCAATAATGCAATAGCTTACATTGTACGCAACTTCGAGTTCTAAAACACCGCGACTAATCATAGTAGCCGTTATGAATAGTAATAACCACTTTTTAAAATTATAGAAATTTTATATTTCAAAATGGACTTCATTTTTGGATTCGGAATATCGAAATTAGCCTATGTTGAATTTTTGGTATTTTTCTGAGAACTTCTAATTTTTTATGAATAGTGAAAAATACTTAAAAACAACTTTTTTAATCAAAATAATTTATAGTGATAAATTATACTATTTATTGGGTTTAAAGTATAATTATAATATATTTTTACCATTTTATCCAATGGTGGTCATTATAATTAATTTAACATTGAAATTGGACATAAACAATTGCCAATATTTTGATATAAATTGTTTCTTAAAAACACGCTATTTGTTGTGACAGCGGGAATTAATTATAAAATTAATTAATGAAACTTATATGTTTGTAATTTTTTAAAATAGACATCATTTTTGAATTCGGAATATCAATTATAGCTTAGGGTGAAATTTTGGCATTGTTCTGAAAAACTTCAATTTTTGATGAATAGTGAAACCACTAAGTGGTAGTTAAATAACTGATTTTTCGTTTAAATGAAATATTACCACTTATGTGTTTTGATTTTAAAAAATCCGACATACATGGTTGTCATTAAGAAGTAAAATGTGGTTCAATGAGATTAAAATAATTTTTGGTGAATAGTAACTTTTAAGTTCTTAATCGCGATTAGAGGTAATTAGTGTAGTTTAAGGTAAAAATAATGTTTTAATAATATGAGATGAGCTTGAAACATATACTACCCTCATTGGATGTGGCATGGACGACCAAGAAAATCCATGGGTCAACTTGGGGACCCCATGGAGCCACTTTAGTTGGAAAATGACATAAATACCTTTTATTTAATGTTAAAGTAAAAAATGACACAAACATGAAATGTTTTACTAAAACAATTTTTACATGGGGTTATACAAGTCATATTTTTGACTATAAATATTAATTGGAAAGATAAAAAGATTTCCTACATCATAGTATTTTTTTTATAATTTTTAGACATTAAATAAATTAAATTATTTATGACATCATGATGATGCAGCGATGACCTCATTATTTAACGATTTTAATAAAATGAAAAGATAATGTAAAATACAAAGCTTACACTTGTACAAAGACTATTGGATGGGTAGATTTAGAACCTTTATCACCTTATCCTCCAATTATATAAGTGTGGGACCTTTATAATCCGAAAAGCATTGTATAATAATGTAAAATTTCCTTACTTTCCAAGAGTGCCCCTCCTCTCCTCTTATAAAAAGCCCCCACCTCTACCAACTCATTCACACTTTCAAGCCATTTGGCTCAGCCAACCTCTACCCAAATAATCTCCCAACTTCCCTCCCTTACTCCTAGAAGCCTCACTTTGGGCATAATTCTTCCCATGGAAGCCTTTGGCTCAAATCAAAAAGAGTTACCCGTTTTTAAGGTAATGTCTTCTCTAATGTTGTTTTGTTTTATTTTGCTTCTCCAACCCCTTAAAATATTTTTATTCCTTTATTTTGTAACAACAACAGTATCTAAAATATACTAGGATGTTTTTATGATAAGGATTTGGTTTACACTTACACACACCTTCGTCTAATGGTTAAAGAACATACTGTTTCTATGGGTGGCGAAATACTACCTCACGAAATGATGATTGTTCAAATTCTATTAACACCTATAATGGTGGCCATTTTGATGACACTATTTTCATATATGATATATATATTATGTTTATGTTTTACTTATGATTCTTTATTTCTCATTTATGGCATACCTTATGATTTCCATTATGGGTAAACGCGATAATTTCATTTTAGGAAGTGCGGACTACCGCCCCCTCAAAGTGATGTGAATCGTTAATGCCATATGTGGGATGTATAAAGGATGGAGTAAATGATATTATATATGATATTATACTGGAACTATATTATACCTTTATATAATTATGATTTCATTCCATTAAATACAAAATAGAAATGAAAGTAGCGTTCATGCGTACGTACGGCTTACCGTCTCCATGAACGGTGCATTTAATTTCTTACCTCTAAATGTTACGTAATATTATAAATGAATGTATATAATGTATATATATGATATATATGATATCTAAATCATGAATATAATTCTAGATATAATGGATATTTCACCACATGAACAACTTGTAATTATAAGAAGTTTATTTTTGACTCAAGTACCAAAGATCGACAAAACGACCGTTATTAACTTAAATAATTACATAATGTTAATAACATGGTAATAAGTGATATAAAATGAATAATGAACATGAAAAAGTTTCTTAAGTAAATATAAATTAACTCTAGTGTATTATTCAGGAGGTTAAAGAACGGTCGAGTCAGGACAAGACGCAAGGTAAGGGAATTTCTTAACCCAATTTCCATTCTTTGGGTTAATCTCCTACTTTCAAATTAAGTCATGATATTATTATGTAATATCTTTTATTTGTACTTTATTTATGTGTACTTATAGTGAATACACATAATAGATCTATTTTATTTTAAAAATTATCTTTTAAGGACTTCGTTTCAATCCCCTTTCATTGAGGCATATTTGGTTTTATACACAACTTTCTTTTATACGGTGTATAAACCCCTTTGACTTTTACGTTTATTCAAAAGGAATATTTTTTATACGAAGCGTTTTACTAAACGACAAAAAGGGAATGTTTTTCTTTCCGTACTTATGCAGCGACAACGACTTCTCCGCCGTCGTGACCATTATTTGAGTTCCGGCTTCCTCTACAAGCCATCATTTTTTTTAGTGAAAAATAAATACAAAGTTTTAACTTTCTTTTATTTTGGTATTGAAAATGGTTTTGAAAGCGTTTTTATTATATCAATGTGCTGTATTGATATCTTGTGATTGAAATGTGGAAATGTTATGTTTCCTTTATGCATGTTTTATGTGATACGATTATGTTATGGTTTATGATATGTTTAAACCTATTCATATGAGGAATGCATTGGACTTAACAAGTGACGGGTGGAGCCCACTATAGCTCCTCGATGAATCTGTAGGTCTCATGAGACAACTAGACGTGGAATTGGCCGAGGCCCTTTCCCAATTTGATTTATGGTTTTGGCCGAGGCCTTAATCATTTTAGACGTCTTGGCCGAGGCCTTGACAAAATGTTTCAGAATGTCTGGCATTATGAATTCCATCATTATGAAAGTGGTTATTGATATTGCATGTGATTATTCGACTAGTAGAATATCTATGTGAGTAAGTAAATGGTATTATCTCATTTTAATTTTTCCATATTATGTTTATGTTCAAGTTTAAAAAGGCTTTGGTTTTAGTTATACATTGCCTTAAATGTTAATGTTTATTTATGAAAGCTTCCGCAATATTGTTATCCTTACTGAGCATCTGAGCTCACCCCTTTCAATGTTTTAATATTTTCCAGGATGTGAAGAAGTATTTTATGAATGACCTGCAGGGATAGTTAGAAGAGGATATGAGTGTGGACTATGAAGACTTTGTTATTAGTTTTTCACTTTATGATGTAATGTAAGACTTATGAATGTATCTAGTGTTTCCAAAGCTACTAAACTAATCAGTCTTTCGAGACTTGATCTTTTGTGATCATGCCAATGTTACGAAGTAATGCACCGACTCTGGGTAGCTGGGGTCGGGGCGTTACAAATTTATCCATTTAATTTCACTCAAAATTAATCCTCCATGAAGATATAATATTTTTACCTCCCAAGTAGTCCTACAAAGGTTTCCTCAATCCCCCAAGGTCTCAATATTCAAGTTTTAATAATTACTCTTCAAGGTAAGGGAAATATCCTTCTTTTCTCTTCGTTTTAAGAACCTATTTTTGTATATGTCTTATTAATGTTATGGTAACTCTATATTATTTAATTTTTATTCATTCCCTTACTTCAAAATTATGTTTTATCCTTGGGAGACCCATGTCTCATATCTTTTTACCCTTTTCTAAAACCATGTTTTATACTCTTTATACTGCCGATTTTTCTCCTCAAAATTTCTCTCTTCTCCTCAAGAAATTTCATTTCATTTTCTTTATATGAATACCAAAAACTATTTATTTTACAATGGTATTCACCAATATTTTTAAATTATTTATTTGATTATGGGTTTGACATACATAAAACCCTCATTCCCTTTTTTTGGGTAAAAATGACATAATGATCATGTTCTTTAATCACTTTTAAAACGCCATGATTTTGATATGAAAATCATTTCTTTTATTCTAAAAGGGTTATTTATGAAATGTTTTATTAAGTTTTTCTTCCAATAATAAATAAATTTTGTTTACCAAAATAATTATTACCACCTTTTTGTCCCAGAAAACATCTAATCGAGAACTTGGACCAACAGCCTCATGTTTACCCCTAGTTGTTTCTTTTCATGTCACCCTTGTGTAAAATGATAACTTGTCATGAATGAAAACCAATAAAATTCAAATTTTGGGTTTTTTTATTATAATTTTCTATAATTTTCACCTTTTATTATGAATATCTTATGTGTTTTTTTTTAAAAAAATGAATACTTTATGAACCTAATAGGATAAATATGAATCGAAAATGGATGTAAGATAATTATATGATAAAAGTTTATGAAGATAGAGTTAAAGAGTTCATCAAGTTTGCAATATAGAATTAATACAACCCTTCTTAAATCATTTTTTCATATTTATGTTGTTGTTATTCAAGAAAAATTAGTCTGTAAGATTTTGAAGAAAATTTGATTTATCATGGATTATATCAAAGCTATAAATGTTGGAATAAACATCGGAAAAAACAAAACATGCACATCGATTGGGATGATACTTCGGTTTATGGATCATTTGATATGAATACTAGTGCAAATGATTATGGAGATTGTACAAAAGAAATGAAAATGGAAATTGAAGATAAACTTCATGATTACCCAAATTTTTTTGAGAAGTTAAATAGCTGTGCTAAGAGACCATTATATACCGATTGTATTAAATACACAACATTATCAGCTATATTGAAGTTATATAATTTGAAATTCAGAAGCTGCTAGAGTGACACTAGCTTTATAGAACTACATCATCTCTTGAATGATATGATACCAGAAGAAAATGAACTTTCTTATCCAATAGAAGACGATAAAGGAATGCTACATTCAATAGGAGTGATCTCTAAAAAAAATACATGCTTGTCCAAATGATTTCACATTGTTTCAAAAGGACCATAAATCACTCATAAAATTCCCTAAGTGTAGAATGAATTGATAAAATAAAGATTAATAAAGTCATTTGAAAGTTTTATGTTACTTTTCTATCATTCCATGATTTAGTAGACTATATGGATGTTAGGAAACTGTGAGACAATTGACATGGCACACATATATAAGAATTAAAGATGAAAAAATACATCATCCAGCAGAATCTCCTCAGTGGAAGAAAATTGATAATGAGTATCTTTAATTTGGAAATGATCTCATAAACTTTCATATTGCATTATCTATAGATAGAATAAATCCTTTTGGTGTATAGATTAGTACTTATAGTGTATGACCAATTATGTTGGTAAATTATAATTTTCTACCATGGTTATGCATGAAGAAAAAATACATTATGTTGTCTCTAATTATATCTAGAAAAAACAAAAACATAGTAATGATATTGATGTCTATTTGGCTCCATTGATCAACGATATGAAATTAATATGGGATACATGTGTTACAATGTATGATACTCATAGAAGTAAAGAATACACATTGAGTTCCATGTTGTACAAGATGATAAATGACTTTTCTAATTATGGAAATTTATCAGGATATAACATTAAATGAATATTGGGGTGTCCCATTTGTGAAGAATGCAGAATACACACACTTAGTTTGATTGAAACATTCCTCAGAGACTGTGTTTTTAGGAAATCATAAATTTTTACCTCAATGATATAAATATCGATCCTAGACAACAACATTCGATGGTAATACCAAAAAAGGTACAAAAATGTCTCCACTAATAGGTGATCAACTATTCAATAAAGTAAATATATTAACATTTTTTTGATAGAACCTTACTATCACGACCTGTCCCCCGGGGCCCATGCCGTGACTACCCCAAGCCTGCCTCCCAAAGCCCAGGGGCTGACAACTAGCATTGAAGGCATTATCCTGCAAGTGGGAGGGATTTGTCAAGTACCTGTACACATGCACACTCACAAACCCATCCCATAATGCTGAAAAGGAAAACATGCATACCAATAAGACAAACACTGAGAGTAAAGGTACAAGCTATAATTAGAATGGTCCAGGATACAAACCTAACAAAAGACAAGATGTAAACAAGGGAGTACAAGGTATCTGATAATCCATCCACAAAAAACCCTACCTGAAGGGTAGGTGAATAGTAGCTACTGGAAGCCATAGGAGTATACCTCACCTGTTCGATCTCACTAGGCACCGCCTAGTCCTGGACCACCAAGGTATTTTTCAAAATGTCGGTCGTCTTCACAAGAGACGACACGTGCGGGTGAAGCCTATACATGGGTGAGTAACACAATACTCAGCAGGGACCCCAAACCACAAATAAATGACCACAAGGAAAAGTACACATGAAGTAATGGATAAATCACATAGGTATAACCTAAAGTATAGAAAGTAATACTATTAGTTGTAAGGATGAACATCTAGTACTGCTGAGGGACTCATCCCCAATGAGTCAATGAGATCTACCAGGCCACTGAGGTTCGCTTGTCATCACTGAGGTTTGTCGGTCCACTGAGGTCCACTCGTCTTCTGAGCCACTGAGGTTCACTCGTCTATCGGGACACTAAGGTCTTCTCTCCACATCCTTCTTGTCACAGCCAGACAGAGGATTTCCGCTCGTAGCACACTTGATTCCAAAAAAAAACTAATCCTCAAGACATTTTTGGTATCTCAACCTCCCTAGAAACTCAATTATAGTATTCCAAAAAAAGGACCATATCATATCAAGGGTCCCAACGCTGTAAACAACTCATCATTCAGATGCACGGTTTGGAAGTTATACCTGTTTTAGTAAAAAGGGGGTTGGTCGGGTCCGGGTCCAGTCCGACCTGGTCGGATAGACCTGACCCGACCCGGGTCTGCCGACCCGACCTGGGTCCAACCCGGACTATTGGGCCTAGCCCGAACCAGATGGGCCCAGTTCGGCCCACTAGGCCACCTGTCTTCTCCATCTTGGCCCATCGCTATGGGCCGATTCAACCTCCATCGAACGCGGCGATGGCCGCGTCCCCTCCGTGTCACGCGACCGACCGCCTCCCCCACACGCAGTCCCATGGACTGCATGAAAACACTGAACTATGTCCCAGAATCGGGTCTCCTGAATTGATGCAGCCCCCTGTTGGCGCCGCAGTTCCCCACCGCTGTGACCTCCTCCTCCTGATGTGGAACCCCGATGGAACTGCATTTCTGCACTACCGCAACCTCCTCTACCTGATGTGGCTCCGCGGTTCCACATCACCATGGGCTGCTGGTTGCGGCCTCCTACACTTCATTATTTCGCCTCCCTCACATGGCCGCTACCACATGACGTCATTGCGGTCCTTCTTGGACCATAGTTTTCATTACATCACAAAGAATGAAAGAAAATGGGCGGAAAAGAAGAATGCACAAGGAACACATGAAGTACGAATCACGACCTTTTTTTGTGTCAGTGTGATTCGTCCTTTTTAGGAGTTTAGTGAAGGATAAAAAAAACATGCATCCAACTTCCTATAACTCCCTGCATGTAAAAATACCAAATCCTACAAGAAAAAATGATCCGTAGATCAACCTGTTAATGGGTTGATCTGCATTCATTATTTAGAAAGAAAGAATGGGGAATCCAATTCAAAAAGAACAAAACCCCTACCTTGTGGTTGGATAATTCGTTAATGAATATCAAACCATTTTCATTCATCGTTTCTCAATCTGTCGTTGGTGGTGGTTTGTCGTTTGTCACTCGCCAATGCCAAAACTCCAAGGGTTCAGAGTAATCCCCTATCGTGCCAACGATCAGTCTTAGGTTAACCCCTCAAATGGAGAAAATACGTTTCAATGTTTCTATTGTGCTGTTTCATTTATAAAACAGTGTTTTTGTTAGGCTTCAATGAAATTCAAAATTCAAAATAAAATAAACTAAAAGTTTATTTTATTTTTCCTTAAGAAAATTCTTTTATTAAATTTTCTTAAAAATTCCAAAAAATTAACTTTTTCCCTCAAACCGCACCAGTCGAGATTAGGTCCTTCCTAAAGTCTTCATTCTGGACGCAACGGTGCCCTCAGATTTTTAATTTAGGCACCTGTTTAGAAGTTTCCAAAACTAATCACATGCACTATTTTAAATAAACTTAAAAAAAGTTCAAACACTTCTTCCGAGCTCACCGGGCCTTAGAATCAAGTGACTTCTGAACAACTAGTCTCTAAATAATACCATATAATTTAAAAAAAATTACATGGAATTTCCAGAACATTACATTACCCCAAACTTAAGGGATTTACATCATCATAATCTAAAACAAGGGATAAAAAAAATAAATGGGGGTACTAAGCTTAGATCTGAGCTTCCCGCTCCCAAGTGATCTCCTAGAGATTCCTGTGCTACCACCAAACACACACTAGAGGAATCAACTGTACATGAAGGAACTACTCTTTTCAATCCTCAATCTCTACTGGGAACTCCACAAACATTACCCCATCATCAATATACAACTCACCCTAGTCGATGACATGCGATGGATCATGCACGTACCTCCTCATCCATGATACGTGGAATAAATTATGCACATGATGTATCTGTGGGGGGAGAGTTAAGCGGTATGCCACCTCGCCAACTCTGCTCAGAATCTGAAAATGTCTGATGAACCTCAGAGATAGCTTTCCTCCCCAACCAAATCTCCACAATCCTTGTCGAGCTGAGACCTGAAGGAACACATGGTCTCCCTTCTTGAAATCCAAGGGCCTCCGTCTCCTATCCGCATAAGATTTTTGCCTGCTCTTTTTAGTCCTCATCTGCTCCTGGATGACCTGAAACTTCTCAATGGTAGTCCATTCCATCTATAAACCCATGAGTGCTGAATCCCCTATGTCTATCTAACATAATGTCTACTTTCATGTTCGCCCATACCGTGACTCGAACGGTGCCATACCAATGGTGGAGTTTTAGCTGTTGTTGTACGCGAACTCCACCAGTGGTAGGTGATCCTCCCAACAACGAACAAAGTCTAAGATACAAGCATAGAGCATCTCCTCTAAAACCTAGATAGTCCTCTCTGTTTGACCATCTATATGAGGGTGTAAAGCTGTGCTCAAGCATAGATGAGTCCCAAATGCCTCATGAAATACCTTCCACAATCGAGATGTAAAGCGTGTGTCTCAATCCGAGACTACTGTCGATGGGACTCTGTGGAGTCGAACTATCTCCTATACGTAGAGGCATCCCAAGCTCTCTACTGAACCCTAATCCTGGATGGGTAGGAAATGGGATGACTTGGTGAGTAGGTAAAAAACCACCCATATGGTATTGTACCCCTTGGATGTGTGGGGTAAACCCGTCACAAAGTCCATCAAGTTATCATCCCACTTCCACTCCGACACCTCAAATGGCTGAGTCAAGCCTGTTGGAACCTGATGCTTTACCTTCACTTTCTAACAAGTGAGTCACTGTGAAATGAACTCCGATACTACCTTCATCATCCACAGCCACTAGTAATGATGTCAGAGGTCCTAGTATATCTTTTCCACTCCTAGATGTACCACCAAAGGGGAGGTGTGGAACTCACTCAAAACCTCCTCATGCGATGCCACTGGTAAAATAGTGCATCCTCTAAAAAGGATGATGTGCTCCCCACCCATCGAATATCCTTCATGAGCCTTTCTTGAGGATAACTGAGCACTTGGGCCTCACAGTCAACATTCACAAGTTGTGCCTCCCTAACTCACTATAAGAGCGAGGGAGTGACAACCATCGACTGAAGATAAGCTACTCCACCACCATCCATGAAGTATATCTACATCATGACTGACTACTCCGGTGGCTCACTCAACAACTGCAACCCAGATCTCCTTTTGAGAAAGTCCACTACCACATTCCCCTTCTCAAGAGTATAAAATATCTATAAGTCATAGTCCTAGAGAAAATCTATCCACCGATGCTACCTCAAGTTCAATTCATTCTAAGAGAAGATATACCTAAGACATTTGTGGTAGGAGTAGATGGTAAACCACTCACCCATCAAGTAGTAATTCCACATATTCAAAGAAATAACCACTAATACTATATCCAGATCATGGGTTTCATAATTCTACTCGTGCTGCCTCAACTTCTATGAACCATAGGTGATCACTACTTTTACCTACATTAGGACACAACCCAATCCATTCCCTGATATGTTGTAGAATACTACATAACCAATGTCCTCCTCTGGTAGTCTTAAGATATGGGCACTCGTTAGTCTCTGCCTCATCTCCTAAAAACTCTAATGGAACTTCTCTGTCCACATGAAGGGGCATCCCTTACATGTCAAAGCTGATAAGGGTACTGCTACCTAGGATAAGTCAGGCACAAACCTCCAGTAGTATCTATCCAAACCCAAGAAACTATGCACCTCAGTCACGCTCTTGGGTGACTCCCAAGCAAGCACCACCTCTATCTTTACTGGATCTACTGCAACTCCAGCCTCTGTAATGACGTGTCCCAGAAAGTGGACCTCCTAAATCTAGAGCTTACACTTAAAGAGTTTACCATAAAGATGGTGCTCTCAGAGTGTATCCAGGACTATCCTCAGGTGTATATTGTGCTCCTCATCAGACATTGAGTACACCAGGATGTCATCAATGAAGACCATGACAAACCGGTCAAGGTAAGGCTGGAAAATCATGTTCATGAGTCCTATGACCACTAATGGGGTATTGGTCATGGATAAAGGCATAAAAAATAACTCATAGTGTCCATAAAAACATATTAAGGCTGTCTTAGGTACATTCTCATCCTGTACATGAAGATGATTTATTCACGCTCAAATTTACCCAAGAGATGAAGGTAGAACGGTCCTTGTAGTCTAGCTTGGGTTATCGAATCCTCAGAGACCTAAGAAGCAACCTATAGACACGCACATTCTAAGGACTATTTTTGGATATGAAGTGGCCAACATGGGTTGATTTTAGATGGGTTTAAAGGATAACTAACATATTTAAGTGAATTAAATTTAAAATAATGATTTGATCCTAGGTTATCGCTCGGGGTGGATTGGATGAAATTATTTTTCAACTATTTCAATTTCTAATATTTGAGATGGGTTCATTTAAGAAGATAAAACAATATCCTCACTTACTGGTTTAATACCTAAAAACTTTAATACTAATCACCTATACACTTGAAGGATCAAAGTTTTGAGCACTTCAAGGTAAAGGTTCGTATTAGCACTTGAAGCGTGTGGCTTTAAATTTAACAAGGACGATGGAGTTTAAAAATCATCAAATAAAAATCTCAATTAAAAGAAGTGATTAGACATTAATGGGGTGATAAATAACATCCAATAAAGCCCCTTTCTACTCCCTTGGATCAACACATAAGTGTTTTATCCCTCCATTGATGCTATGGTTTCAATGGAAGCGAGAAGTAGACTCATGAGGGAGGAATTGAAGAAGTAAAGAAAACAATAAAAAGAAAACGATCACTCCACCTTTGTGTGAATAATTTCAAAAGGTTTGGTGTGAATAAATTCACACCTTGAACCAATGGTATCAAATTGATATGAAAAACAATAGAATAATAGGAAAATAAGACTTTTTATTAAGAAACTAAAGTGAATTGAACAACTTACATGTGAAGGACAAACTTGAGACAACAAAATTGCAGCATAACATTACAATTGAACAAAGCAAAAAATATGATAAACTTCTCCACCACCACTACCTTAAATAAGAATTTTTTAATCCTTGGGTAGAGCCTCCAAAAGTACAAAGCATCCCACTTGATTATGGTAGGCCTAGGGTGGTGGAAAGCTTGTGGAACTTGGACTTTTCCACACTTGACCCGAGGTGGCAACCAAATTTTATCCACCGACGCGCTTGTAAGACCTTCTAGATGGCCGAATCAGAGTGGGACATAGAATAATAAAATGGAGCCCCGAATGTATCCTAACCTCATATAAAATTTGGTCCCATTTGGAATTGTTAATATTCGGAGATATGATTAGATTAGTGGGCTGTTTTTCTGGGCCGCAGAATCTGGCCCAGAATTTTATCTCTAACTTGGGCCGCCTAAATCACCACAATGGAAGCCTAATTATCACTAGCTCCTGAAGAATTATTTGTTCCTATATATGTATTCTATAATCCCACGAAATTTTGTCTTCATTGGGTTTGTATGTTGGGCCCCACATTCTGATCAGTGGGCCGGTGTCCAATTTGACTTCTCCAGAATTGTTTCCTTTCATTACAAAATATCCCCATCTTCTTCCATGAATTATCCATTGATCCCTAAATGAAACATGATCATATTGAATTTTAGATAAATTTCCCAAAATATAAAATTTAAATATGGATAATTACATTTTTTAAAATTAGTTGAATCATTGGGTACTTTAAATGATGTTAAAAAATGTACCACATAATAGTGCATTTTAAGAAGGTATTACAATCATAATGTGAAATGATGTTCAAAGTGTAAAATGAAATAAAATAGTGTTTATGAATAATAAAGAACATGAATATTATATATATTAACAATTAATATTATCCTCATTTAGTGTCTAATCAATAATGATACCCTGATCTAAGGTCTATCTTCGAGAACCATCTCACTCCCTTCAGATGATTGAAGAGGTCATCAATCCTTGTATGTGGATAATTTTTCTTAATGGTCACCTGATTTAGGATCCATAAGTCCATGCAAAACCTCAAACTCCTATATACCTTCTTTTAAAACAATACTGTGGCTGCCCATAGTGAAACACCGGGTCTCACGAAGCCCTTCTTCTACAAATCCTCCAGCTATACCCTCAACTCATGAAGCTCTGTGGGAGACATTTGATATGATGTTATGGATATTAGAGCCATACTGGGGTATATATAAATGAATAATTCAACCTCCCTATGAGGGGGTAATCCCAAAACATCCCCAGGAAAGATGTCTTCGTACTCATCCACCACTAGAGGAAAGCGAGGACTCTTCTTTTCCACCTCACCGAGGGTGAGGCTAGCCAACTAATGAGTGATCGGCTAAACCCTCCTCCGAGAAAGTCCATCCTACACTTCAAGAGCTCCCTTTTCACTAGTTAAGGATAACCAAGTCCCATATTCATGGAAACATCACACTCTACACCTAAAACAGTTGATTTGAGCATGAATTATAGATAACCAGTCAATACCCAAGATGAAATCGTAAGGCCTCAATGCCACTACTAAGAGATCCCAGCCAAAGATATTGCCTCCAAGAGTAATATCACACTACCAAAACCAATGTGTAATCATCGAATCCCCTCCCATAGGAGTCTCTAATTGTAAGGATCGAGCCAAAGGATCCACCGAAATCTCCAAGATCTGAACAAGGTCTATGGAAAGGAAAGAGTGACTGGAATATGTGTATATAAGAACTGCAGATAAGTTGGAGAAGACACATATGATACCTCTAATCATATCTGGAGAACCGTGGTCATAAGCCTCCATTTCCTAAAGCTAGCCTCTCTCATGTCCAATGGCTCCTGAAGCTCGTGGTGGACCACCTGGGGGTGGTGGTGGTAGCACCTCGAACCTTTGCCCACTGCCTACTACTCTACTGGCTCCCCTACCACATTATCTACCCTATGGGACACCCTACTCAAACCTATGCCTCTACCTCAGCTGTCCCTCGACCATATTTCATTCATCTTCACGACGAGTCAAAAAATCACAAGCCATATGCCTCTACCCGCCGCATGAGTATCACACCCTGCTCCTTTGATGACTCACTCTGCACCGGGGGTCTCATATCACTGATCCTGTGTCTTGGGGTCATCCCCCAAAATGACTAGCCTGCTTGGTCCCATGTTCCTACTGACTTCTACCCATGACTGAAGACTCTGCCACCTGGTGTCTACTAGTAGCTCCTACTTCTGGAACCTGCTCCGCCAAGAAGCTCTCCATGAGTAGGGCTCACTCCAACACCTCATCTTGAGTAGTGATGCTAAGAGATACCATGGATGCCCTGATCTCCCAATGTATTCCCTTATCAAAGAATCAATCCTGAAAGAATGGGTCTTGCACCATGTTCATGGAGTAGTGATAAATCTCAGTGAATCTCACTGAGTACTCTGCTACTGTCTTACTACCCTACTGTAGGTGTAGTAGCTCCTGTATGCACACTGAGCACAATGTCACTGAAAAGAAATCCTCTCTAAAGAGGAACTCAAAGTCTGTCTAGGTGAGGGTCAACTCATCATGTGTCTATATCATCAAGCTCCACCATCTCCCCACCGAGCCCTGAATAAGGATCGTGGCTAAGATTTCAATCTATTCTAGAGGCATACTCAGTATATGGAAGACTCGTGTAACCGCCTCAAGCCAATCCTCGACCACCTGGGGGCCAGTCTCACCCCCGAACCTGGGAGTTATCTACCTTTAGAACTCATGTAAGGAACTAAGCCTACGTTCATCCTCTATCGGTATCACTAGTAGAAACTGCAGATCAACATGTGGTAGCAATGCTAATGCACCTCCTAGTGGAGCCATATCTAGTACCAGTCCCTGTACTGATTCCTCATCATCAGGCATACCATCCTCATGGTCATGTACTAGAATCCTTACTTGCTGTCTGCATGGTGGTATCCTGAAACAGATCAAGATAAACCACATTCAATAGGTTATACCTGGTGAGCTGACTCTAACTCAAGAATAACATGAGAAAACATTCAATTCCTATATAATGTATGCAACTAGTGTTTTTATGTATCAAGTATAAAATAAGAATTCAGGGTCTTAGTGTATGGATACGTCAGCTACCAAACTAACTGTTAGGACTAATAAGGTCCTATATACCTTGATAGGGGGGGGGGGTTAATCAGGGTATGGATATTCTTTTTCAAAGTTCTTCCTACCCCACTGGATCTTGACCTATTTATTACAAGGGTCACTCTGTTTTCTCTTGTGTGTAAACTATGATCACTTCTTTACTTATTTATCTAATGATGATGCTTTGAATGCAATGCAAGGAAGAAAACAGGCAGACACAAAGATTTTTACTTGGTTCACCCTCACTGGGCTACGTCCAAGGAGCATACGCCGATAAGTTGCCGGTCGTACCAAATTCCACTATTCTTCACTAGATGTGGATACAATGTTCGGGCTAGATCTCTTCTATGCCCAGGATCATTGCCTTTACAAGTTTAGGGTTAGCTCACTGCTTTCACAAGGGTCACTCCCTATTTCTCTCTCTCTGGCTCATTGCCAGTGGAGAGGATCACCTTCTTCCTCTTCCTTTGCTCACTGCTCTTGGAAAAAATCCACTCACAGTTTATAGACCTGTTGGTCTCTTCATTTTCATGAAGGAATGCATCTTCCTCTGTAATTAGATGCTCTGTTGAAGCCCAATTTTCACCCGTAGATGAATATCTCTTTGCACCGAAGGTATCGGGAAAACTTCCAGCTTCCACGCAGCCCGAAAATCACTGCTGGAACCAAACCTTACTTGGCGCGCAAGTCAATCTCGGCGCGCAAGTATCAGCGTTCAAGTCATAACTGGCGCGCAAGTCCTCCTCAGACACTTGCGCGACTCAAGATTCCTCAACTATAAACCTGCGTGACTCACTTCCTTTTATGCCCAATCCAATATTGTCACGCAAATCCACACTGGCGTGCAACTTCAAACACTGGCATACAACTATCACCCTGGCGCGCAAGTCCCACCTGCGCGACCACACACACCACCTGCGCGACCACCACACCTACGCGACGGGAGCTCTGATTTCTCAAAGTGTTGAACTCAGGTGAAGAATGAAGAGGGGTGGTCCAGTATTTATAGGCAAATTGACCACCCTGCGCGACGGCGCGCACGTCACCTGCGCGACCCAGTCTCGGCATGCAAGTCTTCTGTCCTTTTAGACACTTGCACGACCAACTCCCAAACTTTCACGAACCTATTTCCTTATCCATATTTTGATCTTCTGATCCTGAAAAACATATGGCGCGCAAGTTTTCTATTCTCCAAGTCCTCGTCGCGCAAGTCCCTTTGCCAAAAACACATTTCTTCATTTGTCGATTTTCAGGCCCAAAAATTTGGCAAACACTGGAAAACGGCACCACCTTGTATCTGTTCTTTTGTACCGCCTCTAGATCATCCATTCCTTTTGTCTAAATTCTTGAATCAATCATGGATCATTGAACTCAGCTCTTGAACTTGACATTCCATCATGAAATCCTATTTGTAAACAAATTTGTATGTCATTGTTTTTCTTTGTCAACAATCACTACTCAGATGTCCACTTTGTCAACAAACACAATCACCTCAAAAATGCTTCAATGATACCTTGAGGGATTTTTTCCCAACAATCTCCCCCTTTGGGTTTGTTGACAACTCTTTTATGGAAAGATACATCGTTACTTCTTCAGCCACCATTCACCTTTTGTGATTCTGATAGCGATCAAGGATTTACTCAAAACATACTCTAAGCCCACATGAGCAATGCTCGGCATGAGAAACAAGAGTAAATGAAAAGTTCATAAATGGATCACTTCATCTCTGACATCCACTGTTGACACCAATCTGATACCAAGTTGTACTAAACTAATACCAATTGTTGAAGGACTTATTGGAAGACCAATTTTCGTTTGGAAATATTTTTACCACATTCCAACATTACTCTTATATTTTTATCACGATCCACAACTGTCATGATATCTATTCTTTGATCGATCACTTCTAGCATCGTCAGATTTTATACACTCCCCCTTTCTGTTTGTAGCTTCAACACCTCTTTACCCCTATTTTCTGTGTTGTCCAAGCTAAGCTCTGGATAAGCACGTTCAACTAGCTTCAACTCCCCCTATCTGGCTGCTCCACTTGTCAGCTTCTCCTCATATCATTCATGATTTATCAAATCTCTACATTGACTCCCCCTTGAACAATCACTATTTTCTCCCCCTTTGTCAAAGAACCCAAAGGACACTCCTTTGTAGTCTGTAACATAATAGAGAACACATATCATCACATTAGGGAAAAATACATCATACCTCAGGGAGAGGGGGGGGGGGGGGGTTCCACATCCACACTATTTCAAGTGCGGGGAATCGACTGAACTCCCAGAGACAGTCGATGCCTCTCAAAAGCTTCCTTGGTTAAGGCCTTTGTTAGAATGTCTGCAACCTATAGCTCTGTAGGCACATACTCCAACTTCACGATTCCCTACTCAACCTTCTCTTTGATAAAATGATACTTAATCTCAATGTTCTTTGTTCTTGAATTATGGAAGAGATTTTTTCTATGATTTATAGCACTTGAGTTGTCGCACTGGATTCCTATCGGAGACTTCACTTCAACTCCCATATCTTCAAGCTGCTGCTTCATCCACAATAACTGTGTGCATGCTTGAGTGGCCGCAATATACTCAGCTTCTGCGGTGCTCAATGAAATGCAATCTTTCTTCTTGCTTAGCCAAGAAATACACAATCCACCAAGATAGAATGCACCACCTGACGTTGATTTTCTATCATCTGCTGAACCGGCCCAGTCTGCATCAATATATCCCAATAACTCTGTCTGAGATTTGTTAGTATATGTCAAGCCGAAATCCACTATGCCCTGGATATACCGAAGTATTCTTTTCACTGTAATAATGTGGATTTCCTTGGGATTACTCTGATATCTCGCTGCTTGGCATGTGGTGAAAACAATATCTGGCCTTTTTGCGGTTAAGTACAACAGACTTCCAATGGTTTTCCTATATTCTGTGATATTAACTACCTTTCCATCCTCATATTTTGATAATTTCATCCGGGTAGCAACCAGAGTCTTCATATCCTTGGAATTTTCCATTCCAAACCTTCTCAAGACCTCCTTGGCATATTTATATTGAGAAATGAATGTTCCATTCCTTCCTTGTGTCACCTGTAGACCAAGGAAAAATGTTAGCTCTCCAATCATTGACATTTCAAACTCATTTTTCATGAATTTGGAAAACTATCTACACTGAGATTCATCTGATCCGCCAAATATTATGTCATCGACATAAACAAACACCATCATCCTTTGATTACTGTCATTACTGAAATAGAGATTGTAATCAACTCCTCCATGTTGAAAACCAAGCTTCTTCAAGTACTGATCAAGCCTTGAGTACCATGCTCTTAGTGCTTGTTTTAGCCCATACAATGCCTTCTTCAGCCTGCAAACTTTGTTCTCATCCTCATGAATGAGAAAACCATCTGGCTGCTCAATGTACACCTCTTCTTCCAGAACCCCATTCATGAATGTGGATTTGACATCCATCTGGAACACTTTGAACTTTCTTTGCACTGCTATGGCAAAAAATAATCTGATTGTCTCCAGCCTTGCAACCAGTGAAAATGTCTCATCTACATCCATTCCCTCGATCTGGGAGTACCCCTTGCACACTAGTGGTGCTTTGTTCTGAATCACCATGCTATCTTCATTCATCTTGTTGCGATAGACCCATTTAGTCCCGATGAAATTCTTGTCTGCTGGCCTTGAAACAATCTCCCATGTTTGGTTCTTCTCAATTTTATCAAGCTCTTCATTCATAGCCTGAACCCAGTTTTCATCTTCAGCTGCATCGGAAAAACATTTCGGCTCAACCTATGATAGTAATGATGTCTGCTACAGTGATTTCATTCTTCTTGTCTGAACTAGATCTCACTGATCACTGATGATATTCTGCCTGTCAATTTCAGCTCGACTCTTTGGCTTTTGTGCAGATAAGGATTTTACTTCCTCGTACTCTCCATCGGTATCTTCTTCTGAATCAACTTCAGCCACTTCTGCTCTTTCTGAGTCTCTTACCACTTCATCTCTCTTAAAAAAAACTTCTCACTGGGTCATTGTTCAATGATGTCTTTTCTTTGAACTTCTTATCTCATATTTCTATTGACACGCCTTTGATTTTCTCTCGCAACATCTTGGTATCCTGAAAGCAGTCAGCTGATACCACATTGTTAGAACAGAATAGATAATCATGAAATCCTGTGTATTACTGCTTTCCCCCCAACCATTATTCATGAAAATAAACATTCATACTTCATATCGCATTGTGATCTTGTATCTGATTAGGATATAGAATGCTCCCCCTATGTTATGCAACTCTTCCATATGTTAGGACCAACTGTATAGACCCATAACCATTATTTTCCTCATGCATCATTTATTCTCATATTCCAATCGGAATTGAGCCATTAAAAAAATATCTAAGCCTACTGAGTTGGCACTCGGTGTAGGAAACAAGAGACAATGTCAATAACAAAATCAATTCCTGTTGTGCTCTGTTTCTCCCTTTAATCATCAAATTTGATACCTTATTTATCAAAACACTAAAGCATATCACATCTCCACTTTGCATCTTTAGATGCCACTTCCCCTTGGATCGTATCTCCCTAAAACCTGAAACACACGAATCATTAGTTAATAACATTTATATACATAGGGAGAGGGGATCCTTCCAGACTCCTCAAGATGAGGATTGTGGTTGATCCTGATGGGTCAACCCTTTGATTCTTTCTTAGAGCGCATCACACTCCTTTCTTGCTTCCTCCAGCTTCCTAGCCAACTTCAATTGCTCTGGCCATATGACTAAGCATTCATTACCTAAATGATGAGTCTTTTTCTGATATGAAGATTCTGCAGGCCTGGCCTTTCCCGAAATTTGGGGTTTAAACCCACTAGTACACATTTCTGTCTTTGATGTTCTACCAAAATTCAATTTTCCTTGATTATTTCTCTAAACAGGAATCTCTTTTATTTCCATCTTCCCTTCCTTCTTCCACCATTGCAGAGATTTTCCTTTTTCTTTTAGTCCTCTCTGTGGCACATGACTTGTGAATTTTTCAACGCATTATTTTTTTATCTTCCATTTATCAGATTTATGAGTCATCACCCTATTTTGCATTGGTGGTGGGTCCTCCATTGAACGTTCATTCTTCTTTATTACAGCTGGAGTAGTTCTCCCCTTAATCTTCTAGGTTTGTTCACATTCTCTCCTTGAGAGATTTTGTGAGTATGACAGAGAAGGTGACTGATACACCTTTCGTTCAGCTCCATGTGATTCCCCTAAGGCTCTAAGCCAATTCTCAAACTTACCACTTTGTCTCTCAGTGTAGAATTTCTCATTATGCATCACTGGGGTTGAGAATCTCCTTTCGAGTCCATTTTCTTTTCTTGCTTTCTTCTTGCTGCAATGTCTTGCCAAATGCCCATAATTAGAACATATAAAACATTTTTCATAAAAGGCATACCTCATTTAATCATTTCCCTGTCGAGATGTTGATGCATTTTGAGTTATTTCTCTGACATTGAGCTTCTGAGCTTTCGGACACATACTCATTGTGTGTCCTTTTATTCCACAGTAATAACATCTGATAAATGCTTTCCCCTGAGAGACTCTTCGCTCTGATTTCTTATGACGCTTCTTCTTATTCTCAAATTTATCAAAGTTTCTATTTTCACAGCCTGAGATTTATTTCAGAGCCTCTGAACATAAGCTTGATGTGTGGCCATGAATCCCACAAAAGTAGCACATGTCTTAATTTCCTTTTGATATAGTTCTCTTAGGCCTATCTCCAACACCTAGATGTTTTTCTCCACTTCTAGAACTATTCCCAACCCTCTTTCTGTCATGCACGGAAGGGGATTCATCAAACCCAATACCAGTTTTTCCCAAACTGTATGGTCTTTGAGCTGAGAAAATTTGTCCCTGCCTCTTTTCAGAAATAGAAAAATTTCTTTTCATTTCATCATCACCTGCCGATGGATAATCAAATAGCAAGTGCAGGGCATCCTTCATTTTAGGATTTCCTCTAGCATTGGATTTCTCCACTTCCTCCTTCACTGATTCTAGTTCTTCTTCCAACTTTTGAATTTTCATATCCCTTGATTCAAGTTGGGAATTGAGTTCTTTTCTGAGATTCTTTCCAAAACTCATCTCATCTTCCAGTTCACGCTTCAGCTTATCAACCATGTCATTTTTCTCATTTACCTTCAATTTTTCTTGAGAAACAGAATCAGAACAACATGCATTCTCTTGTTTTAGAATTTGATTCTTCTGAACTTCTGTAGACAACTGTGCTGCTAGATCATCATTTCTAGCTTTAAGATTCTGAACTTCATCTAACTGTTGATTCTCTTCATAATCAACAACCTTTTGTTTTCCCTTCATTTTAGACACCTTTTGAAGTTCTTCACCTTGAGAATCATTATTTTCCTTTAGCTCAGTTGCTACATCAATAAGTCTTTGATTAAAAATTCTTATCTTGTTGATCTCAGTTTCCAGTGCTTGGATCCGAATGTCTTTAAACTTAATTTCATCGGTGTTTCCAACGTCACTTGGAATATCAGGTTCTTCGATGCACTTGACTTGATCTTTCACTTTTCTATTCAAGCCATCGATCTCCCTTTTCTATTCTTCAATCTTACACTTATACTCACCAACTGATTCTGTGTTCTCTGGTGCTGATAACATGAGTTTCTCAATTTTATCCATCAAATCAGACTTCTCTTCTTCCTGCTACTGCATATAGAGTTTGGCATCGTGAACAACTTTGTTAGCTTTCTTGGTTTTGGCTCTCCAAACATCTATCTCTTCAAGAGCAGCCTCTAACTCAGCTTTAATATCTATTCTTCCTTCAATTCTTTCTTCTTCATCATCACTTGTTTCAATATCTCTTTGAATTTCATGTACCTCACTCATTCCTGCATCATGCTTGAGTGAATCAATATTTTCCCTATCAGATTCATCCAGACCATCCTTCAGTAAGCTGTTTGATTCTTTTAATTGAATCACACTTTTTCCATACACACTTCCACATTGAGGAATACCACCTGAATTCTGATTCTTCTTTGATGTTTTCCCCTTTTCCATGGCTCACCGAGATAAGGGCAGACTAATTCTTTAACCACACAGATCGACTACACCAAGTCGGAGCAAACAAATCTAATAAAAGCAACCTTTCCTCTGATACCAATTGTTAGGACCAATAAGGGCCTATATACCCTGAGAGGGGGGGGGGGGTGAATCAGGGTATGTATATTCTTTTTCAAAGTTCTTCCTACCCCACTGGATCTTGAACTCTTTATTACAAGGGTCACTTTGTTTGCTCTTGTGTGTAAACTATGATCACTTCTTTACTTATTTATCTAATGATGATGCTTTGAATGCAATGTAGGGAAGCAAACAGGCAGACACAAATATTTTTACTTGGTTCACCCTCACTGGGCTACATCCAAGGAGCATACGCCGACAAGTTTCCGGTTGTACCAAATTCCACTATTCTTCACTAGATGTGGATACAATGTTCGGGATAGATCTCTTCTATGCCCAGGATCACTGCCTTTACAAGTTTAGGGTCAGCTCACTGCTTTCCCAAGGGTCACTCCCTGTTTCTCTCTCTCTGGCTCACTACCGGTGGAGAGGATCACCTTCTTCCTCTTTCTTTGCTCACTGCTCTTGGAAGGAATCCACTCACAGTTTATAGACCTGTAGGTCTCTTCATTTTCATGAAGGAATGCATCTACCTCTGTAAGTAGATGCTCTGTTGAAGCCCAATTTTCACCCGTAGAAGAATATCTCTTTGCACCGAAGGTATCGGGAAAACTTCCATCTTCCACGCAGCCCGAAAATCACTGCTGGAACCAAACCTTACTTGGTGCGCAATTCAATATCGGCGCGCAAGTATCGGCACACAAGTCACAACTGGCATGCAAGTCCTCCTCAAACACTTGCTCGACTCAAGCTTCCTCAACTATAAACCTACTCGACTCACTTCCTTTTACACCCAATCCAATATTGGCGCGCAACTCCACATTGGCACGTAGCTTCAAACACTGGCGCGTAACTATCACCCTAGCGCACAAGTCCCACCTGCGCGACCACACACACCACGTGCGCGACCACCACACCTGCGCAACGGGAGCTCTGATTTCTCAAAGTGTTGAACTTCGGTGAAGAATGAAGAGGGGTGGTTCAGTATTTATAGGCAAATTGACCACCCTGCGTGACGGCGCGTAAGTCACCTGCGCGACCCAGTCTCGGCGCGCAAGTCTTCTGTCCTTTTAGACACTTGCGCGACCAACTCCCAAACTTCCACAAACCTATTTCCTTAGCCATATTTTGATCTTCTGTTCTTGAAAAACATATGGAGTGCAAGTTTTCTATTCTCCAAGTCCTCGGTGCGCAAGTCCCTTTGCCAAAAACACATTTCTTCATTTGTCGATTTTCAGGCCCAAAAATTTGGAAAACACTGGAAAATGGCACCACCTTGTATCTGTTCTTTTTTACCGCCTCCAGATCATCCATTACTTTTGTTGAAGTTCTTGAATAAATCATGGATCGTTGAACTCATCTCTTGAACTCGACATTCCATCATGAAATCCTCTTTGTAAACAAATTTTTCATGTCATTGTTTTTCTTTTTCAACAATCACTACTCAGATGTCCACTTTGTCAACAAACACAATCACCTTAAAAATGCTTCAATGATACCTTGAGGGATTTTTTACCAACACTAACAATGGACTTCCCGAGCATTAGATTAAAACTCGAAACATTTAACAATGTTTCCCCAAAACAAATCCATAGAATCACGGTACTTAAGGTAGAATTGACCTCCTATGATACCAATTTTTCACGACCCGTCCCCTAGGGCCCATGGCGCGACTACCCCAAGCCCGCCTCCCAAATTCCAGGGGTGGAGACTAACTCTTAAGGCACTATTATTCAAGTAGGAGGAATTTTATGAGTACCTACACACACACACACACACAACCCCAACCCACAATGCTAAAAAGGAAAACACACATACCAATAAGACAACCATCAAGAGCATTAGTACAAGTTGTAAGTAAAATGGGTCAAAATAAAAACCCAACAAAAGACAAGATATAAACAAAGGAGTACAAGGTCTCTGATAATACGTCTGTAGAAAACCCTACTTGAAGTGTAGGTGAAGAGTAGCTACCAAAAGTCATAGAAGTACGCCTCGCCTGTCCGATCTCACTGGGCACCACCTAGTCTTAGACCACCAAGGTCTATGTCAAAATGTTGGTCGTCTGCATAAGACACAACACGTTTGGGTAAATCCCATGAAGGGGTGAGTAACAAAATACTCAGTAGGGACCCCAAACCACAAATAAATGACCACAAAGAAAAGTACACACAAAGTAATAGATAGCTCACATAGTTATAACCTAAAGTATATAATGTAAGACTATCAGTCGTAAGGCTGAACATCTTGTACTTCTGAGGGAATCATCCACGATGAGTCACTGAGGTCTATCGGGCTACTAAGGCCCGCCTGGCTATCGGGACCCTGAGGTCCTCGCGTTATCACTGAGGTCTTTTGGGCCACTGAGGTCCGCTTGTCTGCCGGTCCACTGAGGTCTGCTCATCTATGGAGCTACTGACTTCTGCTCGCCACTTTATTCTCATCACAGTCAGATGCAGGATTTCTGCTCATAGCACGCTTGATTCTGGGAGAATCTACTCCTAAATCCATCATTCACATCTCAACCTCACCATAAACTCAATTGTAGTATGCGAAAAAAGGACTGTCTCATTGTAAAGGTCCCAACACCACAAATGGATTGTCAATTGGACACACGATTTGGAAGTTATGCTCGTTTTAGTAAAAAGAGGCCAGTCGAGTCCGGGTTCAGTATGACCCAGTTGGACCGACCTGACCTGACCTGGATCGGGGTCCACTGACCCGATCCGGGTCCTCCAACCCAACATGGGTCCGACCTGGCCTACTGGGCCTGGCCCAAATCAGCTGGGCCGCCCAAGGAGGCCAATATTCTCCAGCTTGGCATGCTACTGCGATCCGGTTCGGCCTCCACTAGAAATGGCGATGATCACGTCCCCTCAACATCACATGGCTGATAGGTATCCAGTCGCCTCCCCCACAAGCGGTCCCGCGGACTACATGCCAGCATCGAACTGCTGCTCAACCGAGGGTCTCCCGACCTAACGTGGCGCTATACTGGCGCTGCAGTTCTACATCGCCGCGACCTCCTCTGACTGACGTGGCACCCCACTGGCCACGAAATCCTCCACTACGGCACACCACCAATGCTTTCCACCTCCTACACACAACCACTGCCACCGCTGTGGTTCTTCTTGGAACATGGTTGTCATTACATCATGAAGAACAGAAGAAAAGGGTCAGAAAGGAAGAATGAACAAGGAACATAGGAAGGAGGGATCACAAACTTTGTTTGTGTTAGCATGATTCTTCCTTGTTAGGAGTTTAACAAAGGATAAACAAAACATGCATCCAACTTCCCATAACTCCCCACATGAAAGAATCCCAAATCCGGTAAGAACAAATGATCCATAGATCAACCTATTAGTAGGTTGATCCACATTCGTTGTTTAGAAGTAAAAAACAGGTAATCCAATTCAAAAAGTACAAAACCCCTACTTCGAGGTTGGATCATTCATTGATGAAGATCGCACCACTTTCGTCCATCGTTTCTCAATCTTTCATTGCTGGCGGTTCGTCGATCATCACTCAATAACTCCAAAACTCAAAGGGTTCAGAGAAATCCTATATTGTGCCAATGATCGATCTTAGGTTAACCCATTAAATAGAGAAAACATGTTTTAGTGTTTTCATTACACAGTTTAATTTATGAAACAAAATTTTTGTTACGCTGCAATGAAATTTAAAATTCAAAATAAAATAAACTAAAAGTTTATTTTATTTTTCCTTAAGAAAATTATTTTATTAATTTTTTTTAAAAAGTCCGAAAATTAATTTTTTTCCTTGACCCGAGCTATTTGATATTAGGTCTTTCCTTAGGTAAAGTCATCATTCTGGACTCAATGGTGCCCTCGGATTTTTAATCCAGACACCCATTTAGAAGTTTCCAAAACCAATCACATGCCTTATTTTAAATAAACATAAAAAAAGTTCACACACTTATTTTGGGATCACTGGGCCTCATAACCAAGTGTCATCTGAGCACCTGGTCTTGAAATAATCCCACATATATATATATATATATATTAAAAAAATTACATGGAATTTCTGGTACATTACACTTACAAAATCAAGTTGGAAAAAGATATCAATTTTCTTTGAATTATTATTCTGTAGTTGTTTGTACGTCATACATTTTCTTGATGTCATTCATATAGAAAAAAATGCATTTGATAGTGTTAGTGACATGTTACTAAATATTACTAGAAAAATAAAAGATGGAATCAAGGATAGGTTATACATGATTGACATGGGGATAAGGGAATATTTGGCACTAGTTAAGGGTAAAAGTTATAATTTTTTTCCTCCAGTAGCTTACACTCATCCGAACATGAAAAATTGAAATTTTACATTTTCCTTAATGGTGTAAAAGTTCTAGAATATTCATAAAATATTGATAATGTAGTATTAATAAATAATTTTAAGTTATATGGACTAAAATCACACTACTTTTATGTTTTGATGCCAGATTTGATTTTTGTCTCAATATATTGCATTCTGCCTAAAAATGTATGACAAACATTAACCAGTCTCTATTTATTTTTCAAAGCCATATGTAGTAAAGTTATATATCCAGTGAATTTTTCAATCATGAATAATGTGGTTATAGTCATATTATGTGAATTAGATATGTTCTTCCCACCATCATTATTTGATATAATGATTAATCTGATTGTTCAATTGGTTAGAGAACTATGTAGTCTTGTTTATTACTGATGGATGTACCCCACTGAATGGTATAAAAAGATTTTGAAAGGGTACATCATGAATATAAGTGATCAATAATGTTGTATTGTAGAATGATATATTGTTGAATAAGATGTTTAATTATGTACCAATTACCTATCAGATGTTGGTAGAATTGGTCTCCCAAAGTCACGTCACAACGGACGCCTTATAGGCAAAGGTATTTATGAAAGAGATGTTGTTAAAATTACCATCACAAAGTGGGAGAAATATTGACACATGCCTGTTGTGGGGTGTGAAAAAAAAATAAAACCTAAGTTAAAATGCAGTAAAGTAGGTAACCTAAGTTGTCTCCAGATAGGAGTGCACAACAATTACGTTTGTCACTTAAAATAAAGAAAGAAGAAGAGGTTCTTTTTAACAGTTGTTTGAGTTGAAAAATAAAGCAAGCAATTGAAAAGAAAGGTCGAACACTAATGGATGAAGAGAGTGATGGGGTCAGGGTAGGATCACCTTTTATAATGTCATCATAGTGACAAATATCATCTTACCTCTCTTCCTTTTTAATGACAAATTAAAGACTCCTCGATCGATTCATCTATCACCCTTGGTTAAAGAAGAAAATAGAACTCACTTCTATGTGCATGAAAGTTCATAAAAAATACCTAAAAAACTAAGGCAAGTCCTGAATGGGAATTGTTTCTCATTATAACTCTAGAAAAAAGTTTACTAGTTCCACACACATGCCAACAATCATTAGACACTCACCACCTAACACAATCTTCTTGATCGAGATAAATTGCACTAGGCGGAGGGAGATTAAAATTCTTTAACCAAAGCTATTAAAAATGAATACACCAAACTCAAAACATGATAGAATTAAGAGAATTGAAAAAAACTGATAATATATTTCATTCAAAATAAAGATAATGTTTTACATTTAAGAACAAAACTCCAACATTACAAAAGATAAAATCCCCCTTCCCCGATCACTCAAAGGTTTTACCCCTCCATGTGAAGGGTATTAGAGTTTAAAGGGGAATAAGAGAGCATAATGAAACTAAGTAAAAGAATAAAAAATAAAAAAAAACTTCAAGAACTTAATCCTCCAGCACAACCCTTCTTTCACCTTCTTCAACCCCTTTGAATGGAAGTGAACACTCTTATTTATAGGCTTGGGGAGTAGAAAATTTCCCTCCAAAATTAATCTCCCTAAATTTTGAGTCCGTTTGGCATAGTAAATGACAGAATTTGGGAATTGATCCTTCTTAAAGGTTGTTACCCTAGATTTCTTCTGTCGACCCACAAAATATTAGCCTTATTTGTCCACGTATTAAGGAGATATGTCCAAACTACTCCGTATATTTAATTCTGTCTAGGTGACTCTTTGTATTCCAAAACACAGAGTTCCAATGCATTAATGACCTTGAAAATGAAAGAATCAGGCACGGAAATCTTAATGAAAGTTGTTTATATGGATTTTTTATAGCTCCATGTAAAATTCGAGCTCCAAAGTTTCGACCATTTATGAGATATGGTCCCCACAATAAAATTCTACCGTTCTGTACACAGTTTTTGAGGCCTGAATTGTGAACTGAATTTGAGCTGTCAAATGATGGATTGAGCTTTGGGTACAGAAGGATAAATTAAATCCCACAAGAATATAAATACTAAAAAAAATGAATCATACAATTTGGATCAAAAATATAAAAGATATTCCCAAAATACAGAAGCTAAAAAAAAACTACTAAATTTCCAGAATTAACCAATTTCCACAATTAAGCCCATAATTCACCAAAATACTAAAATGATACAAATCAGCTCAAATTGATTAATTGGAAGGGGTTAAATCATTGAAACACATATAAAAAATTATGAAAATATTATCTCTATCAAATCCCCCACACTTAGCACTTGGACTCCCGGACAAGTTAAAATCAAAATCAAATCAAACCAAATTCGAAACACATGCCATTGAGATCCACCAATTCCACACCAAGAAATAAAATATATCATGCCTCATACATAACCATTATTCCAAGTTCTAAAATCAGATCATTCAATATTTTTCCTCTTCATTTCTCCTCCCATGCACACAAGACACCTACCTCACATGAATTTTCTCTCATCTCACAAATATCAATTTTCATCAAAGTTTTTCTCATCCAAACCAATACAAGGGTCACCATAGGTTTGAAAAACTCCTAATTCCCCACTCGATGTGAGTCAAGGATATTTGTTTATAATGAGGACTTTGCAATGTTGTTCTGTGGCTTTTGGTTGGTAGGATTTTTATGTGAAAAATTCTGAGGCCGAATGAGGAGGGTTTGGCTCTTTTTGAAGCAAAATTGCACAATTCTAATTTTCACTAAAGTATGGTATCCTCCTCACTCCCCTTATTAGAAATTCAGCTCCATCATCATGAAATATCAAGAAATTTTCAAACAGCTCATCATTTCAGCAGAAAAAATTTCAATCTTCTTAAGCATGATTTTTTCTTGAAAGCTCCAGAAAAGGTACAACTTTCTTCCTCCATTAGAAGCTCTAGAAAGACACAACTTCTTTTATCATGAAAGCTCTAGAAAAGGCACAACTTTCAATATAATGATTTTTCATCAGCACACATATCTCTTCAGCATTTGAATTTCTGCCCAAAGTTTCACCAAAATGAGGTATCACAACACAAGACAGCTTCCCCCACACTTAAGTTCAACTAGATCATGCAATTTTACTTCAAGATCAGGTTGGAAAGGGAAAATTGGCTTGTAATGTGGCTAACCTAATAGGATGTTCATGGATTCTATGGGCTACAAGGATTAATTTACAAGGTAGGCCATAATGAAAGGGATTATCTTGAAAAGGGGGCTTTCAAACCAAAGAAATGCCTCAATCATTTAAAACACATGTACCCCAAACCCTCAAGTTTCAAAAGGAATAAATCAAATTCTGGTTAAAACAAGCATGGTATGGTTCTCTAAAGAAGTGAGGTGAATGAAAAGAATATAACAATAATGGTTCAGAAGCCTCACGGGAAAGTGATTTCAAAGATAATGACAGTGAGATGTGGCATGGGATTAAAAAAACAGAGTACTTTTCATGAAATTCCCAAAGAATTGAACTTGAAACAAAACCATTTTCAGCATTCATTTAAGCTCAGTTTCATGGAATAAATTGGTTCACTCAATGACATGGGTTTCAAAAATGGCAATGATAATCATTTCAGCTCAAAAGTTTCAAAAAAACACAAAAAACTGAAAAATAAACACACAAAAAATTTGTAAACAAACAATTTTTTTGAAAAACAAACACAAAATGAATATACTAAACTAAAAAGGTTCCCTCCCCCACACTTAAATGATTCAGTGTCCTCAATGAATTCAAGTGGATATAACATGTAAGCAACTTTTAAAATGAAACACGGTAGCAAGAAAGTGTAAAGGAGAGGTACAACCTGACTTACTAATAGTGCAATATTGAGTTAAGATCCTAAGTGTTGCACACTAAAAACCTACAAGAAAAATAATAAAATAAAACATAAGACATTTATTGAAAGAAATGAAAATAGAAATAGGATAAGAAAAGAAGTATAGATCTTAGTTTAATCTCCCAAGTGGGCCCTGAGTTTTGAATGCCTCCAGATGGGTAGTTTCAGTTGGTTATCCCCAATCTGATGGTGGGTTGAGTTTCTTTGTGATGAACCAACAAAACTTCTTCTTCACATCATGTGCTTCATCATTTTTGATGAGGACACCATGTGTATAGTACACCAAATACACCCCTAGGACAATAAGATACAACTTTCTTGGTGGGGTAGGACAAAGAATGAGTCCTCATTTTTCTTGGTTTCCAATTTCATAGCCTCCTCTTCATTCTCCAGTAATTTTTGAAGTTATGCTGCATCATTGGAAAAATCAAAGGGAAAGTCAAAGTATTGTTTTATTTGAACAAATTTAATGCATGAAGAATAAATATCAAATTCCTCCCTTTCAAAGTAACCATCTTGTGTCTATTTTTCCTTAGGAAATGCCACTTGAATCATCTCATTTACTCCCTCTAATAAATGATCAACATATTTGGGGAGCTCCAACCGTTCCTCTTTAAACGCATCTTCCTTTTCTTCCTTGTCCGCCAACACAATACATGAGTTGTCCGAATCTGAAAATTTCAAGCAAGGTGAGGTGATACTCAATTCGGATTCAATAAAATTAGAATATAATGAGTTCAAGAAAAGATCATCTACCTGAGGTTTCTCAACTTCATTTTCTTATTCAATGGGAAGTGCCTCTTGGAGTTGAATTTCACCAGATTGATTTAGGTAGTCAAACACCTTAATATTCTCTCCAAATTTCACCTTGTTGGTGGTTTATTCCTTCAATGATGATGGATATTCTACATTATGGGGAATAGGGGGATCAAGTAGTTCCTCACACTCCTTCTATAACTCATCCAGATCTTGTTGATCTCTCATAATTACTTTATAAGGCATGTATCCTTCATCAATCTTCTTCAGCAATGGTTGAGAAGAGCCAAATGGATCTTCGTTTAATTCCATCATAGTCTCTATAGGTTCTTCAACATCAAGTATAATAGGGGAATACACTTCCACTAATGGCTCAGGTTTAGGTTCAGGTTTAGGTTCTTGATCCAATGTAACCTTCTATATGGAATTCAATCTTTGATAATCAATGTTGACTTGATTCACCATGTCCATCAGTTCATGAAGCGAGATACATGTGACATGGCCATTCATCATTTGCTTGGCCAAAATAGTGAGTTCATCAAGATTTTGAAAGAGGGAGTCCTCGTCATTATGAACCATTTTTCCCTGAAACTGTGAGTAATCAATCCAAGAATAATAATTGCAGTTGGCATACATCATGAATTTTTTTTAGATTTTTTTTTTAAAATAAAATAAATGAAAATATTTACAAAATGTTAGAATTAGATTGTTGGCACAACCTCCCCGGCAACGACGCCAAGTTTTGAAATGTGCCTGTCGTGGGGTGTGACAAAAACAAATAAAACCTAAGTTAAAATGTAGTAAATTAGGTAACCTAAGTTGTCTCCAGAGAAGAGTGCACAACAATTACGTTTGTCACTTAAAATAAAGAAAGAAGAAGAGTTTCTTTTTGACAGTTGTTTGAGTTGAAAAATAAAGAAAGCAATTGAAAAGAAAGGTTGAACACTAATGGGTGAAGAGAGTGATGGGGTCAGGGTAGGATCACCTTTTTTAATTTCATCATAGTCACAAATATCATCTTACCTCTCTTCCTTTTGAATGAAAAATGAAAGACTCCTCGATCGAGTCATCTATCACCCTTGGTTAAAGAAGAAAATAGAACTCACTCCTATGTGCATGAAAGTTCATAAACAGTCCCTAAACAACTAAGGTAAGTACAGATCATGAATTTTTTCACCTTATGACTATATAAAAAGTTTACTATTTCCACACACGTGCTAACGATCATTAGACACTCACCACCTAACATAATCTGCTCGATCGAGACAAATTGCACTAGGCGGAGGGAGATTAAAATTATTTAACCAAAGCTATTAAAAATGAATACACCAAACTCAAAACACGATCGCATTAAGAGAATTGGGAAACACTGAGAATATATGTCATTCAAAATAAATATAAGGTTTTACATTTAATCACAAAACTCCAACATTACAAAAGATAAACTCCCCCTTCCCCGATCACTCAAAGGTTTTACCTCTCCATGTGAAGGGTATTAGAGTTGAAAGGGGAAGAAGAGAGCATAATGAAACTAAGTAAAAAGAAAATATAAAATAAAAAAAAACTTCAAGAACTTAATCCTCCAGCACAACCCTTCTTGCACCTTCTTCAACCCCTTTGAATGGAAGTTAACACTCTTATTTATAGGCTTGGGGAGTAGAAAATTTCCCTCAAAAATTAATCTCCTGGAATTTTGAGTCCGGTTGGCATAGTAAATGACTGAATTTGGAATTGTTCCTTCTCTAAAGTTGTTCCACTAGATCTCTTCTATCGACCCACAAAATTTGAGCCTTATAGGTCCACGTATGAAGGAGATATGGCCAAACTACTCTGTATATTTAATTCTGTCCAGGTGACTCTTCGTATTCCAAAACACCGAGTGCCAACACATTAATTACCTTGAAAATGAAAGAATAAGGAGAGGAAATATTAATGAAAGTTGTTTCTATGGATTTATTCTAGATAAATGTAAAATTTAGGTTCCAATGTTTCGGCCATTTATGAGATATGGTCCCCACAATAAAATTATACTGTTCTGTACACAGTTTTCGAGGCCTGAATTGTGATCTGAATTTGAGCTGTCAAATGATGGATTGAGCTTTGGGTAAAGAAGGATAAAATGAATTACACAAGAATATAAATCCTAAAAAAAGGAATCATACAATTTGGATAAAAAATATAAAAGATATTCCTGAAATACAGAAGCTCCAAAAAAACTGCTAAATTTCCAGAATTAACCAATTTCCACAATTAAGCCCATAATTCACCAAAATACTAAAATGATACAAATCAGATCAAATTGATTAATTGTAAGGGGTTAAATCATTGAAAAACTTATGAAAAATTATGAAAATATTATCTCTATCAAATATCACCTTTACATTTTACATAATAGTGAAGATGTTGGTCCATACATTGAATCCCACAAATTAATTATTAGATATTTGTATCCATTAAAGGCTGGGAGATAGATATAAAATATATATAATAAATAGTTCATATGATGGTTTTTAGATCATAATTATAAAGAGTTACCTTAAAATTTGAATTCAATTGTTAAATGAATTTTATGGATAGTCAGGGGACTAAATTAAAATGTTATATATTACACTGGTTTATTAATTAATGGTAATATATTCTATACAAAATAACACAATAACCATAGTATAATGCAAAATAGTGGAGTTATTCTTGTGGAAAAAGAAATGAACATATCTGGTTCCAAGGATAGAAATCCAATTTATGAAAATATTTCATATTTACACCTCATTAAACAGATATAAAAGTTGGATTATACAACATTTCAAGTGCTGATTTTTTGTTGAAAATGGATTGAAAAAAGATTTGTAGTGAAAGTTGATGAAATGGGATTAATGAAGGTGAATTTTAGTGTGTAAGGGGAAAGGAAAATCTATTAATAATGGAATCAAAATCAATTCATGAATTTTATGTCTCAGATCCAGCAAACAAGAATTGGTCAATTATCCTGCTGACATCTAAAAAAATTATAGGATCAGATGAAAATTAAATCTAGGATGGCCATTTTATTGGGAGATCACAATCATTTCATGGTGGTACCAATGTAGATAATGTCTTGTACGTTAGATGGGACCATAAATAGGGTATTTGAATTCATGATAGAGGATCCAAATCCCTTAAACCTTAAAAAAATAGAGTTCAATGAGCAGGTTAAAGTTTTTTTTAATATATTATGCTTTTACTCATAATATTATATGTTATCTATTATATTAAAATATTCTAAATTAAATGTTTGATTACTCCGGAAAACAATGAATTTGTCACATGATGATGTTACCAATCTCAGGGAAGAACATGCAATTGATGGTGAAACTACATAATTATTAGTGAAGCAACAATATGTTGATGAAAAAATAAGAATTATGTAGCATCACTATGTTGACTAAAATTATCAAGGCAAGAAGCAAGGAAATAAAATTAGAGGTTGGATGCAATCAAAGCGACTAACCTATTGAACCCAACAATTCAATCTTAATTAGTTATGTTGGGGTCACCATGAGAATGAATGGGCCAATTGGTACAAATTCACGGTGTCATGTCAAACCTATAACGAAGGAAACCCCTCAAGAAGATATTAAGGTAATGCTACAATATATTTTCTCTATTTAATGAAAAATTATATAACGAAATTTTGATTTAATTTTCATTATCCCTTGCATATTTCATTTATTTTAGATGATTTCCATAAGAAATATGTCTTAATGTCCATTGGAAAATCCCATAAAGGCTTCTAGAATTTAATTACCAATTTTCATCTTAGGGATGTTGTGGGGAAAGTAAAGCCTAACCCACCAATTACTTCTGCACACATTATAAAGTAGGAAACATGGAATGATTTAATCAGTCATCATGATGAGAAATAATTTCAGGTGCATTTTAGTCAATAATATATTATTGGACATTATTTATTTTATCCAATTTGATTCAATTTTGTTAATTTATAAAATATCAAATGAGTGCTGAAAATAATCAATGCGTATCAAAACCAATGTACCTATCTCACAAATAAAGGATGTGGTACACTTAACTAGAGAAGAAAATAGTATGTTTAAATCAAAAATAAAATATTTATGTGATATGAAACAACATATGTTCCTTTTTTTATATGCAAATTGATGAATAAAAATCTGAATTAACTTCTATCCCACATCATGTTCTATGGAAGAAGGCCTGCATAAATAATGAGGGTAAACTAGTTGATGAAAACAAAAAAGAAGTATGTGAAACATGTGTAAGTATGACATAATAATTTTTTTATGATTTATAACAGTATTAATATAACATACCTATATTTTAAAAAGAAATAATATCTTTTATAGTGTACAAGATATGCAACATTGAGTTTAAACAAACAATAGAATCTTATTATTTAAATATGATCATTATAACCTAGCCATTAAATTAGAGGGAATAAAAAATATTAACAAAATTATGAAATATATAATGTTCATACTCACTGATAACATATTAATTAATTATTTTTAAATAAGTACTATATTTTTAGTAAATGCATTTTATTCATCAAAAAAAAATTTCTTCAAAAAATGTTTTTTATTTATATTCATGTAAAAATAATATAATTAATTTTATATATTTTTAGAAATATTTATTTTATAAAATGAAATTTATTTTTTAAATCATCATATCAAAATTTTCCTATGTTGAAATTTTGATAATTTTCTAAAAATATTAAGTTTTCAATGAATAGTGAAAAATACTAGTTTTATTGAAAAATTTATTTTATTTAAAAGGTCAAATTAAGATTTAGATTAGTTTTAAATATTTAAATATTTAATATTTATTTAATTTAATCCCATTATGGTTTTTTTAATGGGTTTTATTCTTGAATTAATTATAGAAACATTTCATATTTAAAAAGATTCATTTTTCTAAAAAACAGTTTTTAATGCATTTTATCAGTTTAATTTTAAATTTAATTATGGCAATTTTATGTTATAGAATTTGAAAAATGAATTCTATATTTGGAATCAAAAGGTTCAAATTTATTAAATATTTCCCTTTTATTTTTGGACAATATAAATAGTAACCTTATTAATTTTTATTATCACGGTTAAGGGTAAATCGGGAAATTTAGGGTAAAAATAGTATGATAAGGATTATAAAATTACCCTAACACTTTTAAAAAATCTATTTTATGAGTAAGTTTAGAAAAAAATCATTCATGGGTAAAATTTATATTCTATTGGAGCCACTTGGTTGAAATTAGTCCCTTATAGTATTTTATTTTAAGAAAAGTCAAACTTGTCACGCTATTATTTTTAATAAGTATAACATTTTTAATATATGGTTATCTAGAAGCTATGTTTGTACATTTATATAATTTTTAAAGATAAAATATTTATCTTCATCATGGTAATTTATTTTAATTTTTTTGGGAAGAAATAATTTTTTTAAAGGCATGCACAATAATGATGTAGTAATTATTAAATTAATTGAAAAATAAAATAAATGATATTAAAAATATTAAAATAAATCTAATTTGATATAATCAATGTGTTAAATGAATTATATAAATAACTATATAATTTATAGAATTTAATAAAATATTTTATTTAAATTTGAATCTTTTTTTGATGTTTTTAAAGTCATGGTAATGAATAATATTAAATTTGATAATAATAATATTTCATGAATATAATATTTTATTAAATTATTAAAAAATCATAAAAATATTAAATAATAATATGTGGGATAAAATATATTTTAAAATTTCATCCCATGTTAATTAAAGGGCTATTTGGAATTATTTGGATCTAAAATAGTCTTATTATATTTTAATATTTTGAGAAATTCCTAAAGTGTCCCTCACCTAAATTATAAAAGGGCATCCCTTCCTTAACTTAATTTCAAAAAATTGAGGCTTATATATCAACCATAATATACCAAATTATCTTCTCCACTTCCCTAGAAACATTCTATAGGTTTTTGTCTCAACAAAATACCAATTCCAAGTTCCTTAAGGGATCCTTCAAGGAGGTAATATTCAAGAGGTAACTTTCTTAAACCACCTATCTTAATTTATTTTCTCCTTATACATTATCTTCAACTAATTCATCCATCAATAAATGATAACTCCAGTATAGTTTATATATTGTAATGTTTTATTTATAATTTAATATCTTCTTTCCATCAATTTTCTCATATCCTCTTATTCAATGAAATAAAACAATTGTCCAAATTATGGCGATTAACTATCTCCATGGATAATGAGTTTTTGTTTTTCATTTCCACCCTAAATGTTGATAATAAAACTATTATTATGGTAAAATCAGATTTTAATAATTATATTATAACTTATTTCATGTTCTGTTACTAATATATATACATGATATTAAATAAAATGAAACTAATTCGTGTTGGTCAGAAACACCGCCAAAATAAACTAAATAATTATCATTAACATTTTATCAAATGAACCATACTCATAATAGAAGGAAGAATGATATATGAGATCATTTAATATTATATAAGTGTAATAATACCATATAATTTTACTTTTAGAGTACTTATTACCATTTTGAAAGAACATCCATAAATATACACAAGTTAACCAACCATGAAACCATGAAAAGAATTCTCCCAAAATGGTGAAATTGATCTTTATAACTCATAGAAATGGCCATAAATGAACTTAATAAAAATATATGTGTGAAATAAATTCTGAATTATGTAATTAATTAATCAAATTTTATTATACAGGACATTAAGTGCAAGTGAAGAATGCATTTAGACAAAAAGGGACTTTTGAACTAAAAAACTCAATTTAAATGTTTTAAAGATTTATTTTTCTAAATATTTATCATTAATTTAAAATTTTAAAATGATTGTTATGAATTTATTTATATGAAAATTATTTTTTAAAAAGTGAATTTTATAATCTCTCAAATCTTTTAAAAAATGTATCTTTTTAAGGATTCATGTAAGAGACTTTATTTTAAAAATCCTACTTTAGAGTTTATTTTTAAAAAAGTCAAAAGGAATGTTTTTTTAAATTATATAGCATGAACATATTTTCCTTCTTTCATGATTCCTTAATGTTTTGAAGCTTCCTTTATAATATTATAGGGTTATTTTTAAAGAAAATATTTTCTTTTTTATATTCGCAGTATTATTTTATAATAAGTGATTTTTCTCAATGAATATTTTTATGATACAAGTATTCATGTTTAATAATAATTAAAATGTCATTTATTTATGATTATAAAACTTTTTATAACATAAAAATATCCTAAAAATAGTTGTGTGAAATATCAAACACCTCCTCTATACCAAGATACCACCGTGGTTCATGGGCTATTTTTAATCAAATCTTAATTTCTCAATTTTATTATCCTTTCAAAAAAGGTAAATATCATCAAGAAATTTTCAAATATTTTACCCTATCACTAGAATTTGAAGCATATTATGATTTTAATAATACTAACAATGAAGGAGACCCTCCTGCAGACTATTTATATTTGCTCTTAACTTATAGTCTTACATGTCATACTTATGGTATTTTTAAGGGACCCTTGATTGAAAGTTTCAAAACAAACTCGGTCTGAATGTTTAATAAAAATCAAGTTTTATCATATGTTTTGAAATTATATCTCATACAAAAATATTTTACAAAACTATTTATCTGCCAACATCCATACAACCCAAGTTGTACAAGGTGCATTTGGAAAAAAGAAGCAATGGAATTTGAAGAATCTATCAAGCATTATTGAAATGTGTGGACCTTCTATCTACATGAAAAAAAAAGAAATCATGTGGACACCATGATCAAGGTAAAACATTATTTCATATTTGAATAATTTTATTTAAATCATGGGGAGATGAAATGTAAAATTTCTTTATATAAAAGACTTTGTGAATTAAGAAGTTGAGGTAATTATGGGTTTGGATGAAAAATGAAAATTATAAGATACTTTTCAACAAATTATGTTTCCTTATGATCTTAGTATAGGTTATAAAGGAATTCCTAAACTCTAGGAAAAAAATTTTGAACAAAAAACATTATTCATTTACTTTTATAACAGATAAATCAATGGACTTTTAACCTATCATATATTTACAATTTTATAGTGGTTAACTTTCTTATGAACATGTTCTCCATCACTCTCCATTAGTATTTGGGAGTTAGATTTATCATTCAAATACATGTTTTCCATTCCCAATTTTGTTATCCTAAATGGAAACCTATTATGTGTTATCTAATGCAACCTTTGTATTTCCCTTACTCTCTTTTCAAAAGGAAGTTTTATTAATACTTTTTACGATGTGAGATTTTAACAATGGTAGTTTTGAAAAGTGAAGCCTCTAGTTTTTGATACCAAGTTCACATTATGAGGACATAATTTATTCGGCAGGGGGGGGGGTAATGTAACATCCCAGGTTTTTAAAAATAAAGACTATGTTTGATATTATACAATATACACCACATCGATCTTAAACGAACAACAAAGTCTTGTTATTTAAATATGACCATTATAACCTAACCATTAAATTATATGGAATGAACAATATTAATGAAATTATGAAATAAATAATGGTTATAATCATTGATAATTCATTAATTAATTATTTATAAATAAGTACTAAATTTTAAGTAATGTTATTTCATTATATTTTTAGTAAATCCATTTTATTCATCAAAAACATATTTTCTTCAAAAAATTATTTTTATTTATTTTTATGTACAAATAATATAATTTTTTTTTGGAAATTTTAGAATATTTATTTGATAAAATTAGCTTCATTTTTTAAATCACCATATAAAAATTTTCTTGTGGTGAAATTTTGATAATTTTCAAAAAAATGAATAGTGAAAAAAACTTGTTTTATTGAAAACTGTATTTTATTTACAGGCTAAAATTATACTTTGGATTAGTTTTAAATTTTCAATTAGTTAATTTTGATTTAATTTAATCACATTATGGTTTTTATAATGTATTTTATTGTTTAATTTAGTATAGAAATATTATATATTTAAAAAGAGACATTTTAAAGAAAAAACATTTTTCAGTGCATTTTTCTAGTTTAATTTTAAATTAAATTCCACCACTTTTGTGTCTTGAATTTTGAAAAATGGATTATATATTTAGAATAGTAAGGTCCAAATTTAGTAAATATGAAATTTTTATTTTCAGAACATATAAATAGTAAACTTAGTAATTTTATTACCATGATTAACGGTAAATCAGATAATTTAGGGTAAAAATAATATGATAAGAATTATAAAATTACCCTAAAACATGTATAAATTTTTTGGATGAGTAATTTTAAACCAAAATCATCCATGAGACTAATTTATGTACTCTTTTAGTCACTTAGTTGACATTAAGTCCCTTATAGTATTTTATTTTTAGAAAAATCAAACTTGTCACACTATTGTTTTTAATAAGTAAAACAATTTTAATATATAGTAATATAGAAGATATGTTCAACAATAAATGGTATTTTTAAATATAAAATATTTATTTTAATAATGGTAATTTATTTCTAATTTTTATGGAAGAAATAATTACCTTAAAGTCATGCCCAACAATGATGCAATAATTATTAAATCAATAGAAAAATTAAATAAATGATATTAAAAATATTAAAATAAATATAATTTGATATATTCAAGGTGATACAATAATTCTGTAGATAAATATGACATGTCTAGGATATAATATTTTTTTTTTAAATTTGACTCTTTGTTTTGATGTTTTTAAAGTCATAGTAATGAATAGTATTAAATTTGACAATAATGATAGTTCATGAATATAATATTTTATTAAATTATAAAAAATAATAAAAATATTAAATATAGCCATATGGGATAAGATATTTTTGAAAATTTCATCCCCTATGAATTTAAGGGATATTTGGAATTTTTTCTCTCCAAAATAGTCTTATTATATTTTAATTAGTACCAAACCTCGGCAGTTGCATGACATAATCATTTAATTAAAAATTATCATACATAATATCATAATTTTGAGTTAATAAAAACTTTAGAAAAATTAAATATAGAAATATAAAGAAACATAAGAGTAAATAATAATTGATATTGTTCGGCTGTTGGGAATCAGACACATAGGTGGAAGATATATGAGAAGAAGACACGTGTCATGGCATGATAATATAGATAATGGATTTCCTTCAAATGAGTTAAGCCTCAATTAATTCATATCATTTGAAAAACATAGTCCTAATAATAAATTTAATCATAGGAAACAAAGTATAATGTCATAAATTTCAATTAAAAATAATATAAGAAATGGGAAATAGTGGAAAAATTGTTGAATAAATGATACTTGAAAAATAAAAATACTTTATTTCTTTATTGAATTAAATACACCAATAAAATAATATTGAAAAATAGAAATAATTGAATAATTTTTTAGAAGACTATTTTTTGATTTAATGGAGAATGAATTAAATTGGAAATGAAAATTACACAATATGTGAAAGAAAATGATGGATTTTATATACATTTACAAAGAGAGATCATTTTTGAACATATTATTAGAGATTTAAAATACATGAGGAAAAATTACACAAATAATAGAAAACTATAAAAATGAAATATACCAATAGTACAATCAAATTATTCTTCCTTCTACTTTCATGTTAAGAAATCCTACTCAATATAATATGAAAAATCACAATCAGATGGAATAACTTCTTAACATATCATTTAATAGAGGGTGAATAGATCATACTTACCTATTGTCACACATAGATGTATTGTACAAGATACCACTTCTTAATAAACCATATAAAATCATTAGTCCCAATTGTGAGTATTCGGGTCCATTACAGGCATCCTCTACCTCAGCTACTGAGCCTCTCCCACATAGTGGCTCTTAGCCACTTCTCTAAGCATCCCTTATGAGATCCATCCTGCCTATTTAAGTGCTTTGTCTCCCAGTTTCCTTGGGATATAAACATATGATGGATCCCTCATGGTGTGAGTTACTCCCATAAGCATGGTTGAGCTGGACCATTAGGTTTTATGTTTCTAGCCATAGTTTTAATCAAACTCTTATAAACATAGTTAGATAAAATCTAAATGTATTTCAATGACTCCACAGGAAATATTATTCCATGCCAGACCAAGAAATATTATTTCTCAAGCCTAATCACAAAAACGTTTCCACTTTACAGAAAAACAATCTAAAATATCAATTTCAGTTTACACCATAACCAAATCATAGAAAGAAGAGAGTAAATCAGCAAGGCACATACATTTCATATAAATTCTCATAATAAGATTTAACTAGTGTTTGAAGATTGTCCATGAGTCTTATCATGCTCCAAAACTAGAACCAAACAACAAAATTTTTCTATCCAAACCATAGACCACTCCTTTTTCATGCACACCATGTGTATAACACACTGTAAACTGTACCTGAAAGTTCACAACCTAAATGATGCAGACATCAACTAATTAATTATAATCGATTCTAGTAGTGGTAGATATGATTAATGATAGGTTCCACACCAATTCCATCATAACAGTGGGCTTGGAATACACACAGCTACACCACCACACCTCTAGGTCCTCACCCTATATCTTTGGCACTCTCATCTAGGTATTTCGAACAAGTTTCATGTCACGAACCAACCTGGGTTGAACCTGAACTGGTAGCCTGAGTTGATCTGCAACAAGGATTGAAGGGTGTTCCCGATCCCCACAGGCTGAAAACTAGTGTCCAACATCAACATAAATCATTTGGGAATGATTTTTACCATAACCAAAAGATAAAAAAAATTAAAATCAAACTGAACAATAAAAGTAAGAACTCATAGAGAAAATAAATAAACTTCTACACGTACCTCCATGTGACCTCATAGGTCTTCACCAAAAACAGAACCAAGTTCACTCTAAGAACGATCTAGAACTAGATGAACCCGAAACTGAAAAGCTATAGTAGGCATGAGCACCAAATTATCTGTAGGGATGACAAATATAAACAACGTCCTATGACCCATATCTAAAGTGAATTCCATTATTGATACTTTGAAAATATGACATATAAAAATAAGATTTTCTAATATTTTATCAAAATAAGTAACAAGAAGCTATTTTTAAGGAAAACCCCTTTTCATTTCACTTTACAAAAGAAATTTCCAAATCATATAAGTCATTTAAATAATTTCCTTTAAAATAAAATTAATTCTAGAACATGTATTTTAATATGAAAAACAAATTAAAGGTTCCATGAGATCAAATAACCAAAAGTGCCACAAAAAGAAACAAGAACATATAAGTATGTGATCATGGTTATTTACTAAACATATATAGAAGAAATACCTAGATGTACTCGGTTCAGAACCACCTACCAGCATATGGTGAAACTCTATAGTAAATAACCAAATGGATTCCCTAAATTGACAAATCTAGTGGAACATCCCACTTGCCCTCTTAGCTAATCTAGGGGGTATCAACCCTTCTAATCAGGGTTGATAAGAAACTGCCACTCAAAACCTCTAGATGACGCCGAGGAATCCCATGATAATAATAATAATAATTATAATAATAACAAAACTTGGCATAATTTGGTCTAGCAACCACAACCAACAATGTTTTTATACAGGAACCACTGTGCACAATCCACTAGAGATGATCCCATCCAAAGTTCCAGCAATATCAAGTGATAAGCCAAGCATCACATGAATTTAAAACCATTTTTAAAAAAATATCAAGGTTCCAACCAAGCCTTTATATTTTTCAAACCAAATTCACTTTCTAAATCCATTTACAAATCCAGGTTAAAAATACACAACGCATTTAAAGGGTTCTAAAAAGGCCTTTATGTCAATTAATTGTAAAACTACACTTCAAGGTTCCAAAAAAACCATGTTTTAGATAACAAAATTAACCAAGGCCTTTAAATTATATAAAAAACACTTCAAAATCTAGGGATATTTTAAGAAAAACTATTCTAGAACATTTAGGGTACATCACATTTAAAAGCAACTTGAAAATAAGCTTAGACAAGTTATGTAAATAAATGGGAAACTAATTCCAATAGCCGCAATAAATTTTAACGAACATATAGATATTTATATATATATCACATAAATATAAAAACAAACTTTTAAAATTTCTAAGAAATTAGGGAATTCAAATTAAAGGTGAGGGCATAGGGAACTTACCTAAAAAAGGGAGTGGACTAAGCTGAAACACTTTGGCTCTTGAAGCTTTTGATGAAGACCTCCCTTAACTTTCACACACATACATTTATATATATATCCCTTATTAAAATGCACACATTCCCCTCTCCATGAGGTTACATGTATAAGGAAGATACACACACACACACACACGTACCTATGTATGTGTGCGCAAGCCTTCTCAGAATCATCAAATGCACTAAAAACACAACTAGAAACTCAAAACACCACATCAAGAACCTAAACACTCAAAGTAAATTACCAAGAACCCATAAACTATAAAATCCCCAATTTTAAAAGGATAAATAATAAGAACAGATAAAATTTTTTAGCCCAAAATGATGATAGTGGACCGAATCGACCCAAACTACCTTGCCTCAGTGGAGGTTGCTGGAACTCTCAAAAAAAGACCTGATGGACCTCCCACACAACCTAACATTAGAAGAAAAAAGTAAAAAAGGATTAACCCCAACCTTGGGTTTTGGTCGAGCTACATTGGGCGACGAGGAAACCTAAATCGACTGAATCGAACGAGAAGAAGGATGGAGAAGGCCTTACCTCGATGAGACAACTGATATTTGTGAAGAAATATAAGGATATCATTGAATGGAAGAGAGTTCGAGAGAGAGGGAGGCGTGCAACCATGAGAGAGTGGGAGTCGCACCTTACACGATGCATAGGAAGGAGAGGGGTAATGGAAAAGAGGGAATAAATAAATAAAAAAAAATAAAAAAAATCAAATTTTAAAATTCTGGGAACCTGCATGGTTTGCACACAGTTTACCAAATCATGTGCTAACTGTGTGTTGGTCACTACCAAGGCTATGCACCCTTGCACAGTTACCTGCGGGCAGGCACACAGTTGAGAAAACCATGCTCAAACTATTCCAAATGACACTATTATGATGAAATACCCTTGCGCATGATTGCTGCCCGATCACACCTAACCATGCACAACCCATGCGCATGACCCTTCTTCGCTTGGAAATTTTAAAATTTAACCCAGACTGGATGGAAATAAAAAATCAGGATATAAATAATTAAAATAATTAAAATAATTAAATTTTTAATGTCGGGGTGTGACAATTATCACCACCACAAACACTTTCTATCCCCAAAAATTCACCCAGTCCAATGAGGGATCAAACTCAAGCTTGAAATTGAACAAGGCCAGTGAAACCACGAACTCGGTGTGACCTTTCATTCTACCATTCACACCTGAACAACTCCAAGGGAAACCTAAATGAGAAGAACCATGAGGGAAATATGAGGGTTCTCCCCACCATAAGAAATCAGCTAGTACCGACCAATGAAAAATGAAAGCACAATGAAATCCATGATGGGTATCCCCACCATTTAAGAATCAGACAACTTAGATAAACCTTAGAACTTCCATCACTGGCCAACTCTAGAACTACCAATGAAAACTAAAGCAGGGAACACCAACACGAACTAACCCTGGAACTCCTACATAGACCAAACTCCTCCATAAGGGGGGGGGGGGTGAAAAACCCAAAGCAAAAATTGATATAAACCATGATTTATTAACTCCACAGGATGAAAGCATATCTAAGATGAGAACAACCAGTAACTAAAATGAAAACTGAACCACTTAATGGCTAAGAACACTTTTAATAAAACTGAACGATTTAAAAAGACACATTCAAAACACAAGGATGATATTACTAGAAAATAGGATTAAAAAGTATCTTACATAGATAAAAGAAACTCACAAAAAGAATAAAATTACAATAGGAGACTAGAAATATCTCCACTCCAACACTGGGGTCCAAAAATTGGGACAATGTTTTTCTCTCCCCTAACGATTTTCTGAATGTGCGTGAGATTCACTCTGAGGCCTGTGGATGGAGCTATGATGACTGAAGCATATCATGTCTCACAATCAGACACTGACATCCTCTGATCACAACATCTTCTTTGAGCAACACTTCCTGCAAAAGTTATCCAAATGAACTAGACAACTACAACGATGACATGCTTTTGGAGGATTGAGATAGGTTGACTTCGAATTCCTGAACCGGACACACTGGTGGAAAACAACTGAACAGACTAAAAAACTAGAGATCAGACCCAATGAAGGATACTTTTCCAAATAAGGATCCTATGGAACAACCCTCTCGCCATATAGAGAACCTTCATGAGAAACAAGATACACGATATTGACAATGCTCAAACTCTGGAAACCAACTCATCAAAAAATAATTCATCCACCAACTTCCCAAACTGATATTCTGATGTTACCTCTAAAGAAAAGGAAACCAGCTCCTTAATTTGGCCAACATAAGACTTCATCGTCCACTGACCTTTCTAAATGCTCAAGATCCCTACCACTTTCCTCACCTTTAACTCATCAGGAAAAAATCACTAGATGAAAGTTGTATTAAACACTCCCCATGACATCCCAACTTACAACGATACTGGGATGACCACCCTCCATTGGTCCAAAGTTAGACCTCCAAACAAACTCAAAATATCTTGAACCCTCACTACTTCGGGAGTTCCTAAAAATGTTTTTGACTTTCTCAAGCCACTCCATTAACTATAAAAAACCTTGATCACCATAAAAAATGGGAAAAAAACCAAAATGAACTCAATCCCACCACTCCACTAGGATTATGAGAAATTCCAAAGACTGAAAGACACAAGAAACATCTAGGACCTTTATCAACAACATACTCTAAATAATAAAAGAATACAAAACCGAATCAACACCCAATAAAATCTCAACTAAAAATGATATCTACAACCAAATTCCAAGATCATAGACCAACACATAACAAACCAAACAAAAGATAAACCAAATCTAAACCAAAATTAAACCACAAAAACATCACAAAACAAGCCAAGAATCCTCTTTTGAAAATCACAATTTTTCAAATTCACCAATTTTCATATTTAATACCCTTTTGAAATCAAAAATAATTTTCCATTTCAGAAATAATTCCAGAACATCCCCTTAAAAATACAAAACACTATCAAAATTTTCCATTTAAAACCATAAATCTCGTTAGAAAAGAATCCCCCTTTTAAAGTCAAATATTTAATTTTAAATATTCACCCATGAAATCTTATGAACTATCAAAAATGTGTGCATACTACCTCCTCTTATATCATCCATGCATATATATCAACATGAACTTTACAAACACACACGCACATATGTGAACATCCATAAGGAACACCAAGAGTCACACATACCCTTACACCATCAAAACCAAGCATTCCCAACTTAATTCTCATTTCCCATTTTATAAAACTATTAGAAATTCAAAATAGTTTCCCTTCCATTATCAAAATAACTCAAGATTTTTCATTTTTAAAATCCAACCATTGAAAATAAATCCTCATTTAATAACTCAATAAAGTACCCAAAAAAAGTTTAAATTCACACCAACTGAAAGCATACCAAAAACAACATTCACACCGAAGAACTTAGATGAGAAACTAGTGGTCATGCCTAACCCAGCTACATGGTTTTGAACAGCATGATACAAGAAAGAAACAACCACTAAGAGGGTCTCAAAATATATACTCAAGATCCACATGCGTCTCTACTCCATGTAATCCCAGTGTGAAACACTAGCTCACTCCCTAGGTCACCCCCATCAATCCAAATCAAAACCAAAGACTCAAATCTCAGACTACCCCTAGAAACTCAAGGATCATAATGAGAAAGAGTTTGCGATGCTCTTCCCATACCTACTTAATGAGTCCCGACAATTCTATTCTCCAACCACCTGACACCCCAAATAATAAGGGCCTTCTCGAATACCATTTTTTCACAAACCAACCCAGCCTGATCCCGAACCGGTCACCCAAACCGATCCGCAACAAGGCCCGAAGTGCATTCTGGATCCCCATGGGATGAAAAATAGTGTTGGGAATTAAAATAAAGTAATTGGGAATGATTTGGACCATTAAAAAAATACAAAAAAATAAATTAAAATCAAAATGAACAATAAAAGTAAGTAGTCGTAGAGGAAATAAATAAATAGCTACACGTACCTCCATGCAATCTCATGGGTCATCACCAAACACAGAACCATGTTCGCTATGAGAGTGATCAAGAATTGGAAGAAACTAAAAATGAAAAGATATATTAGGTGTTAGAATCAAAATTATTAGTAGGGATTCCAAAGATAAATAATTCCCAATGACCCATATCTAAAGTAAAATCCATTCTTGCTAGTTTGAAAATAGGACATTAAAAACAAGGCTTTCCACAATTTTATCAAAATAAGTAATAGAATGATATTTTTAAGAAAAAAACCATTTTCATTTCACTTATAAACACAATTTACATATCATATAAGTCATTTAAATAAATTCATTTAAAAGAAAATTAATGTTATAACATGTATTTTAACCTGAAAAAAGTAAAGGTGCCGTGAGATCAAATAACCAAAATTGTCACAAAAATAAATAAGAACATATAAGTATGTAATCATGGTAATTTCTTAAACATATCTAGAAGAAATCCCTAGAATTACTTTGTTTAGAACCACCTGCTGATGTATGGTGAAACTCCATAGCCAAAAACCAATTGGCTACCCTAAATTGACCAATCCAATGGCACATACCACCTAGCCTCTTAGCTAATTCAGGGGGTACTAACATGTTTAATCAGGGTTGATAAACAACCGTCACTCGACCCTATAGATGAAGCCTAATAATTCCATAATAATAATAATAATAATAATAATAATAATAAAACTTGGCGTAACATGGTAAAGAAACCACAACCCAAAAGGTTCTCATACACGAACCACTGTGTACAATCCACTAGAGAGGATCACATCCAAAGTTCCAGTGGTCTCAAGTTATAATCCAACCATCACATGAGTTTCAAACAATGTTCTAAAACATCTCAAGTTACTAACCGTGACTTTACATTTTCTAAACCAGATTGATTTTCCAAATCCATTTTCAAATCCATGTTAAAAATACACAACACATTTAAAGGGTGCCAAACGATATTTCATGTCAATTAATTGTCAAACTACACTTCAAGGTGAGAAAAAACCATGTTTTACATAACAAAATTAACCAAGGACTTTAAATTCCACAAAAAATACTTCACAATATAGGGATCGTTAAAGAAAAACTATTCTAAAACATTTAGGATACTTCACATTTAAAAGCAACTTGCAAATAGGATTAGAAAAGTTATGTGAATAAACAGGAAACCGATTCCAAGAGGCACAATATATTTTACAGAACACACACATATATATGTCACATAAATTTAAAAAAACACTTTTAAAATTTCTAAGCAACCAGGGAATTCAAATTAAAGGCATGGGTATATGGAACCAACATCAAAAAGGGAGCGAACCATGCCAAAACACTTTGTCTCTTGAAGCTTTTTATGAAGACCTCCCCACACTTTCTTGAAAATACATTTATATATATATATATATATATCCCTTATTTCAATGCACACATTACCATTTCCATAAGGGAATGTGTATAAGGGAGACACACACACACACAGACACACGTACCTATGTATGTGTGCGCAAGCCTTCCCAGAATTGTCAAATGCACTACAAACACAACTGGAAACTCGAAACATCGTGGAAGGGAACCACACACTAAAACTAAATTACCAGGAACCGATAAACTAAAAAATCCCCAATTTTAAAAGGATAAATAATAATAAAATAGGAAAAATATTACCCCAAAATGACGATGGCAAACCGAATTGTCCCAAACTTCCTTACCTTCGGCAGCGGTTGCCGGAACTCGCACAAACAAGACCTGATGGACCTTCCAAAAAACCTAACATCATAAGAAACAAAGAAAAATAGATTAATCCCAACCTAGGATTTTGGCTGAGCTATACCAGACAATAGAGAAACCTAAATCGGCCAAACTAAAGGTTAAGAAGGAGAGAGAAGACCTTACCTAGAAGAGTTGATTGAGATTCATGAAGAAATCGAAGGAGATCATTGAATGGATGAGAGGATAAAAGATAGGGAGGTGCACGACCATGGGAGAGGGGTAGGTGAACCTCACATGATTCATGGGAAGGAGAGAGGGAAAGGAAAATAAGGAAAAATAAAAAAAAGAACAATAAAAGAAAAATAAATTAAAAACTCAATTCTTAAAATTTGGGGCAACTCGCACAATTTGCACACAGTTTACCAAACTATGCGCTAACCATGCACTGATCACTTCCAAAGACATGTACCCTTACATGGTTAACTATTGGTAGGAAAATAATTGATAAAACCATTCTCAAAACATTACAAATGGCATTGTCCTAATGACAGACCCTCACACATGATTTTTGTACTGCCACACATAACCGCGCACAACCTATGTGTAGGACCCCACTTTGATTGAAAATTTTAAAATTTAACCCAAACTGGCCCACAATCAAAAAATAGGATACAAATAATTAAAATAATTAATTTTTTTAGGTAAGTGTGTGACATTGAGAGTTTCACATTATTGATAACATGAATATCCGGAACAAACATGGGGGAGAAGGTTCAGAAATGAAATAAACCCCCCTATGTTGGAGAAGCTTCTAAAACCAAATGAAAATCAACCTGGGTCATTGCGATAATAGCCAGGAAAAAAATAGAATGTGGGATTAATATATGATTCAAAGTTAATAATCCAAAGTTAAAACAAAATAAATTTTCTGTGTATAAATTTTCATTAACAACATCTAATTAAATGATTTTAAAAATATCCTTCTAAAATGTGGGAGGTGGGTCAAGTTAGGGTTCTTTATAGACATGAAAACAAAATGTTCAGCTGCATTAAAAAATAATGGATAGAAAATCTCAAGAAGAAACCATCCATAACTTAATTTTAAGTAGAGTGGGATGGTGGTAGAGCCAAATGTAAGGATGGAAACAACTCTACATGGATACTCTATGTGTTTTACATAGATACTCTAGACTCAAATTTCAACGGGGTAGAATGTAAGATGATACTTGAGGATGGAAACAACTCTATAGAGTTCTTCATCTTTGGTTTGAAGTATTCTCATAACACATACAAGGATGAGACTTCAATGTACAGGATTTACAAAAGGTTATGGATGTGTGGGATCAGTATGTAATTCCCCTGGATTTCATACTTTTACATCCCTATAAAAATTAAACTAAAGCATGAAAAAAAAATAATTTTTTATTTTTGAAACCATTGGTTTATAATGAGAAATATAAACAAAGAATGGTATAAAATAAATAGTTTAAATACAATACTAGAACACCACTTATATCTATCCATGTATCTCAATTTTTTAAAGGGATCTGGGTCAATGATGTTTTCTTGGTAATCAAATCTTACCTAGTGAGTTCACAATCACATCCTATGAAGATTAAAAAAGATTTGACATGTGGATTCTACCAGTAGATACATGCTATGTAACTCTTCAATACTTTATCAAATCAATTCATCTGATGAACTTTCTAATTATTAAATCAAAGAGATTGAGATTGTGATTACTTCCATCCTGATGGATGTCAACCATCAACACAATTTTTAGTGAGGATAAAACTAATTGATTGATTGTAATTTTTTTGTGGGGAAATGATGGGTGTTTCATTATGAAAACCTTAATATTTAATAGAAGAATTACTATTGATAATACCTTACCAGAGTGTAGGAAAACATTAAATAATAGAATACATCATATAACCCATAACACATAATTTGTAAAATGTTTGATGCATGATGTGAATTATAAGATAATAGAAATACAAAATTCATAATGATTAAACTCAATTAGTATTGCATAATACTATATAACGTTTCTAGAGAATTCTTATTTGAAATTCATAAATAAGTAAAATTAATACCTTCGTTATCCAAATAGAATTATTCATTAATGGAAAAGTAGTATGAAATCCTTAATCCTTGCATGACATACTAATTACTTCTAATTTAAAAAATCATTGTAGTGGGAAATACTTATAAATTTCATTGATTAATTCATTCCTTATTGGGATGTTTCTATCATCAAAGAATCATGAAAATCCCTATAGTTAAAAATAAAAGTATTAACTAACAAAGAAGTTTGTAGGAGGGGGAAAAACCTAGAAATTATATAAACAAAAAAATGACCAAAAGGGAATGAGTATAGAGGTACATGAAAAAAAAATATAGATAATGAATATATGATTGTAAAATATACAGTGCATATATTTTAGTGATATGATAAAAATTAAATATACATCAATAGTAACCAGATAAGAAGGTAGAAAAATGTTTATCACAACTTCTGAAAATGGAAACCATGATGCAGTTTGCATGTTGTGAATATTAGGTGTTGGGGATAAGTGAAAATAATTGTCTATTTGGTATTTTACATTTTTCAAAGTGTAGTGAATAGGAGAACCTGAAAAAAAGTAACCATATATTATACTACAACAAAATTTAAATGCACATCATATGTGTTTGATTAACAAAATAAAAATGAAAATAGTAAATTAATTCCCATTGAGAAATAAGTAAATGAAAAAGGGAACTTATATTTATAAAGTTATATTTTGAATGAATAATGATTAATAATAGGTATGAATTAAATGGATTAATATTAAATCAAAATAATATAAAATCATTGAAAAAAATCAAACTTTAAAGGTAGCAGAGTACTTATAAAAAATATACTATCAAATAGTCTTTTAGTTAATGGAGACCCTTGATGGTACGGATGATGAATTTGTTTAAAGCATGAAGATGTCATTTGTTGTAAAATCTATCAAATAAAGGAATTTTATAGATCAGATAGAATAATATATTTTATATAAATAAATATAAAATAAAAAACCTTTCCAATTACAAATATAAACAAGTCTTTATATTATAGTGTTAATACCTAGTAACATTCAAAAATCATCAACTCCTTTAGTTAGAGACACCAATTTGCTAATCAAAGCTCAAAAAACTGGTTATTTCCTTATAAGAATATTATCCATGAAAAAATAGAGAGTGCATAATTAAGAAATTTATAGAAGAGAATGGAGTCTGAAAAATCAATTACAAAAATATACATAAAATTTACCATTTAGAAAGTTACAACCTAGGTTGCAGCGACATCCCTGACATTTGTAAGGGGAAAACAATTCCTACTACGATTTATGAAACCATGAAGTCAACTTTAGTCAAAATAAAAAGTTAATTTAAATCAAATGTCGAAAAAATGAAATAAAATGGATAAAAAACATATAAAAAATGTAAGATACATACATACATACATACATATATATATATATGGAAAATAATAATGATATGAATGATAATATGAACATGCATGATATATATGGATAAACAGTGAAAAAAATACAATAAGAAAAATTTAAAAACGTTGTAAAGTTGTTCATTGAAATAATATAAAAGGTTAATTATTTTATTCATCACAGTAATAATAAAAAAAGATATAGGGTTTTACATCATAGAGGTCATTGTGATGAAATAAGCACCATCCTAAATACCAGTAGTCCACTTTATAGTATTGATATATCTAAATTAAATCATGAAACAAACTAAGAAAATAAATTTAGTAAACTTATATATAATGTACTAAACTAAATGTAATATTCATAAATTCTCAACAATAAAAGTGATGGAAGGTAATTTGTTTGTTCCCATAATGTAACTCAAAATACAATTAAAATTTTAAAATATAAAACCTATGATTTATAAAGGAATACCAACATTGAAGAAGTCACAAACTGAAAAAATAGATAGAAAATAAAAATATGTTATTATCTATGTGTAGAGATGTATCTCTCTTGAAATTAAGATAAATTATAGAGAAAAATAGTAGTGCCAAAAATAATCCCTTGTTGAAATCCCACAGAGGATCAGTGGAAAAACCATAAAGTGGAAGAGCATTAAATTTCAAGAAACCATATCTAATGTGTAGACATAAACAAAGAAATTGTTAACAAATGTAAAACAATGGTGAAAAACAAATGTATTATCTTTGATTTATAGAGAGTTCATAATCAAGCAATTTTTAGAATAGAAAGGAGTCTGAAAAATTAGTTGCAACAATATAAATAAAAGTTAAAATTTATAATGTTACAACCTAGGTTGAAATGGTAGCCCTGGAACTTGAAAAGGGAAAACAATTCATGTTGTGATATATGAAAGCACAAAGTCAACATTAGTCAAAAGAAAAAGGCAGATGAAATAAAATGTAGGAAAAAATGAAATAAAATGGATTAAAAACGTATAAAAAATTTAAGATACTTATATATATATATATGGAAAATAATAATGATATGAATGATAATATGAACATGCATGATATATAGGAAAAAACTGTGAAAAAAACGAAATAAGAAAAATTAAATGACGTTGTAAAGTTAATCATTGAAATAAGGAAAAAGGATAATTATTTTTGTTCATCATCATAATAATAAAAAAGATATAGGGTTTTAAATCCCATTGGTCATTGTAATGAAATAAGAATTATCCTCAATATCAACATTATACTTTTCAGTATTGATATATCCAATTGAAATCATGAAACAAAGTAAGAAAATACATTTAGTGAACGTATATATAATTTAATTAAAAAATTTAAGTGTCATAAATTCTCAGCAATAAAATTGATAGAAATTAATTTGTATGTTCCCATAATGTAACTCAAAATAAAATTAAATTTTAAAACTATAAAACCTCTTATTTATAAAGGAATACTAACATTGAAGAAGTCACAAATAGAAAAAAGATATAGAAAAGGAAAACAAGTTATTATCTATTTGTAGAGATGTGCCTCTCTTGAAATTAAGATAAACTGTAGAGAACATAGTAATCCTAGAAATAGGCCCCCTGCTAAATCCCACAGAATATAAGTATAAAAACCATAAAGGGGAAGAGCATTGAATTTCAGTAAACCATATCTGTTGTGTAGAGATAAACAAATAAATTGCTAAATAATATAAAATGTTGGCCCAAACTTACTATATTATCTTTTATTTCTAAAGTAGCATCGATGATGGAAGATGAGGGTCTTCGGAGATGCTAGGGTTCATCTAATGAGAAATGGAGGTAGGTGGAGAAGGAAATTGGGAGTTACACAGATGAAGAAATGGGGAGTCACATATATATAATGTACTAAACTAAATGTAAGTGTCATAAAATCTCAATAATAAAATTGATTGAAAGTAATTTTTATATTCCCATAATGTAACAAAAAATAAAAGATAATTGAAATTATAAAACCTATTATTTATAAAGGAATACCAACATTGAAGAAGTAACAAACTAAAAAAGAGATAGAAAAGAAAAATAAGTTATTATCTATGTGTAGAGATGTACCTATCTTTGAAATTAATATAAACCATATAGAACATAGTAGTCCCATAATTAGTTCCTTGCTGAAATCCCATGGAGAAGTAGAAAAACCATAAAGGGGAAGATCATCGAATTTTGAGAAACCATATATATTGTGTAGATATAAACAAATAAATTGTTAAAAAATATAAAATGTTAGACATAGTAATTGAAATTTAAATAGTTGAACATGAGTTTCGATATATACTATATTCATGAGTTTCCCTCATCACGGTAGACTTTCACTGCAATAATCAAACATGAAAATATAATGGAAATAATAAAACATTTTTTTAGTGTAATCATATTAGCATATTATACTAGAAACAATCAGAGGGAAACTTGTGCTAATAATAACATGTGTATGACAAATAGAAAATTAAATTAGTGCAAGTTTCCCTCTAATATTGGTTCAAGGTAATATAATCATTTTCTAGTGTATGAAAAATAGAAAATTATTGTATAACTAATATAAACTGATGTAGGAAAAATATAAAATTATTGTTTCTATTATATTACAAATATTTCATAAATAAATAATAAAAGACAATTCTATAAAGTTGTTTAAAATGTATAAGTAAAATATAAAGGGAACAACATAATATATACCAATGGGTAAATAGATTTAGTTGTTTTATTCCTGTTGTCAATTTTCATGGAACTTTCATATGAACAAATACCTTGTAGTGGAAAACAGAAAATAATAAAGTTAAGTAAAGCAAAAATGAGGGTCTTGGCTATGTAATCGAAATTGAGGGTCTCGACTATCTTCCAATGCCCCAAAACCTCCTGTGTAAAACTACCTGATGTGAGTCTGAACCTACTAAATCTGACCATACTTTCTATCTCTATATTTTTACCAAATACCTATGTGCTTGAAACTCTCTATGCTCTAGTATAGGTGAAAGTTAAACAACAATTTTAACCAGTCATGTCAATGTTCTTAAAAAAAATTCTTTTTTGGTATAATGTTAAAATAAAATGGAAATACACCTAATTAGTAGCCTCATGTGTGTTGAAAGATTTAAGATAAGAATACAAAACTTTCATAACAAATAGAACATGAGACAAACAATTTCATATAGAACAAATTATTAAAAAAAAATTAAACTCCTTTGATAAAGAAAAAGCTACTAAAATTAGGCATGACTATATAATACTTACAGAATGATGTTGATTATTTGGATGATATTTCAAAATTCCTTTATGATTAGTTTATTGTCCTGATAATGTTTAAAAAAAATTAATGTTTTAACCATCACAAACTAAATAAGAAACATTTAGATAATTAAATGATAAATTTAAGATATAATTCTATACACCTGTTAATTCATTACAAATACCTTATCATATAATTAAAACAACAAAACATTAAAATACAAGGCATCATATAAAGATATGATACAATAAATTCACCTTTTAAGTAAAATAAATATAGAACTAAAATGTATAACAAATTTAAACCACCCTTTAATAGAGTAAAACACATGTGAATCAATGCAGTATAAACACATGTCAATCAATGTTTGTCATCACCCATCAAAAGTATCTACAAAAATTCAAAAATTCCATAAAAACTGGAAGATGAGATAAAAAATTCCATGGAGAAATAACTGGATCAATCAATTTTCAGGATTAATAAATCATCAAGATGAAGCTGGATGTGGTGAAATGGAGCTGAGAAAGGTGGCATCAATTGAAAAAATTAGAACAAGATTGAAATAAATTAGGTTTGGATGTGTCGACGATACCTTGAAAACTCGACAGTCTTCTGAATATGCCTTGTAATTCCAATGGTATTTCCATTATGCCTTTGAGAATAAATTCGATAGACGATTCCTATCGATGATAGAGTGAGTTTTTGAAGGAATCAGGTTATTAGGCCTTGTTCAATAAGAAGATGGAACCGAATTTAGGGGAAAAAATACCATACCTTGGAAAATTAGCGGTCTTTAGACGATGCCTTTGAAATCCAGTGGTCGTTCAACAATTCCTTGGAAATACAATAGTTGTTTTATGATTCTATAGAGAATAGGTTCGTTAGATGGTTTGTTGTGATGATAGAGAGCATATTTGTAGGACAAGTTCAATGAGGATCTGAAACCAATATTAGGGATGGAGAACCAAGAGGATGAGTTCATGATTGTGATACAATAGATAGTTACGGGTATTGGATGAAAGGAGGAAGATATTTTAAGAGTGATATTAGATTTTAGGGGAGGGATATGGGATTGAGGAATCATTTTTCATGGACCCACAAATGGTTGGAGGGGAGGTGATCAATTTTGAGGAATTTTGGGTTTTGGGAGTGGGGAATAGTAGGTCACGATTTTTGTGGGTATAAAAAGATGCTGGGAGGCATCCAAAGTAAGATAATGAAGTTAGTGGAGACACATGGGTAATAGGGTATGTTCTTTAGTATAGATAATGGATATTTTGAGAAATTCCTAAACTGACCCTCACCTTAATTATAAAAGGGAACCCCTTCACTTAATTTCAACACTTTGACCCTTATACCTTGACCATAATCTGAAAAATTATCTTATAAACTTCCCTAGACACATTCTATAGGTTCTGGTATCACCAAAATACTAATTCCAGGTTCCTTAAGGGGTCCTTCAATGATGTGATATTCAAGAGGTAACTTTCTTAAACCACTTCTCTTAATTGTTTTCTTCTTCTACCTTCTATTCAACTCATTCATACATCAAAGAATAATAAATACAGTATCATGTATATACTATAATGTTATATTTATAATGGAATTTATTCTATCCATCCATTTTCTTATATCATCTTATTCAGTGAAACAAAACCGTTGTCCAAATTTAGTGACTAACCGTATTCGTGGATAATGAGTTTTCATTTTTCATTATAACCTTTAAGGATGGTTATAAAATTATTATTATGGTAAAATCATATTTTAATAAGTATATTATAACTTATTTCATGTTATGGAACCAATATATAGACATGATATTAAATAAAACAAAACTAATTAATGTTGGTCGGAAAAACCACCAAAATAAAATAAACAATTATCATCAACATTTTATCAAATGAATCATCCTCATGTATAAATGAAAAATGATATATGAAATAATTTAAACCTTTTAAAGTGAATTAATACCATATAATTTAACTTTTGGATTAATATTCCCATTTTATAAGAACATCCATAAATATACACAAGTTAACCAATAATGAAACCATGAAATGAACACCCCCAGAATAGAAAATGCGATCTTTATAACTCATCAAAATAACCATAAATGATCTTAATAAAAAATATAAGTATAATAGGTTATAAATTATGTAATTAATGAATCTAATTTTATTATCCAAGAAATTAATTTCAACTGAATAATTCCTTCATACATAAGGTAAAAGACCCTTTAATTAAAAAAAACTCATTTTAAATGTCTTAAAGATATATTTTCTTAATATTTCTCATTTATGTACATGTTTTTAAAATAATTTTTATGAATGTATTTATATGAAAATGATTTTTTTAAAAAATTAATTTTATGATTTCTCTCAAATGTTTTCAAAAAGGGATCTTTTTACGGTTTTATGTAAGGGAATTTCTTTTAAAAATTCTACATTAAAGTTTCTTTTTTCAAAAGTCAAAAAGAATGTTTTTATAAATTATACGACATGAGAGTATTTTATGAATTTCATGATACTTTAATGTTTTGAATATTTCTTTAAAATATTACATGGTTAATTTAAAATAAAATTTTATTCTTTGTTTGTGAACATTATTCTTTTAAAATAAGTGATTTTCCAAAAGGAATGTTTTTATGATAAAAGTATTCATGTTTTATGATTATGTGGTGGTTCTTGAGAATTGTTTATGATGATGGGTGGTTTCATTCTAAAATAAATATAGGTGGGTCCATGATACCCCTTTAATTCATTTGGTGTGTTTGAATTTGACCGTATAGTTATTCCAAATGTAACTACGATGGTTACACCAAGTATAACCATGAGGGTTATGTCAAGTATAACTATGAGGGTTATTTTTATGGTATGCATGAGGGTTAAATCATAATAAAGTATGAAAATGATGTCCCAAGTTACTTCTATGATTTATTTTATTCTTTCTATGTTTCTATAAAAATATCATGTTTTCACAAGGCTTGTTATTGGGTTTATGTTCAAAGGAAAGTATATGTTACTCTTCAAGGGTAAAAATTATAAATTCTTGAAAAAGTTTCCATGAGTTTGTTATTTTTTCAAATAAACCTTTATGTGTTTTATTTTTTCCTTTTATACTTATTTATAAATGTTTTATGAAAATATTTAGGAAGAAAAAGTGATTTCATGGGTAATAAAATGTTTATTTTGATCCCAAATGTTTTTTTGAAAAAGTCAAATTTTTATAAGTTTTCATGGACTAGCGGTTTATTTTCTTCTTTTATGTACCTTACTGATATTTTTGTGCTCATAAAAAGTTTTAAAATGTTTTTCAAAGGATTTAAGGATGATTAATATAAAATAAAAATCCAAGATTAATGTTCTGAATATTTTTCATGAAAATAAATCATGTTTTATTTTAAAGAATTTTGTCTAATAGAAAAAGTAGATATTTTATAGAATTTTCAACTTGTAATGTATGAATTTACTATATAAGAGTTTCTATTAATTTTTTAAAACTATAAACCTAAAAAGATCCTCAAATGTAAGATAATTATTTATCGACTTAATACTCAAGATTATGTAATATTTAAGGCTAGGTCCTTATTGTTGGTATCATAGGAAGGGTTTAGACAACTTTAGAGATTAAGACTTTTGGTTAAACATAGGTTAAGTTTCTATGTATATTATTTTAGTAAAATCATTTTTCTATAACCTTTTTAGATCGAGGAAATTTAATAATAAATGGAAGGAGGATGATATCAAAAAAAATTTCTATATTTTCTTGATGACTTATTTTCAATAATTATTGAAAAGTAATGTCCTTATGATTCTGAAACTTTTTCAAGCATACAAATCTCCTTCAAATAGTTTTATGAAATATAAAACACTTCCTTTATACCTCCATACCACCATGGTTCATGGGTTTTTTAACCAAATCCTAATTTCTCAATTTTCTCATCATTCAAAAAAGGTAAATATCATCAAGTAATTTTCAAATATTTTACCCTATCACATAACTTTGAAGCATATTATGATTTTAATATAGCTACCGATGAAGGATACCCTCATGAAACCTATTTATATTTGGTTTTAAATTGAAGTATTATGGTTCAGACTTATGGTATTTTAAAATAAACCTTGGTTTAAATTCTAAAAACAAAATCGGTCTAAATGTTTTATAAAAATAAAATTTTATCAGATGTTTTGAAATTATATATGATACAAAAATATTTTCCAAAACTATTTATCTTCCAATATCCATACAACCCAATTTTTGTAACATTCATTTTTACAAAGGAATCAATGGACTTTTAAGAATCTCTCTAGTATTATTGTAATGTGTGGACCTTATATATACATGAACAAAATGATAATGAAATTAGGTGGACACCATGATTAAGGTACAACATTATTTCACCTTGGAACAATTTTATTTAAATCACGGGGAGATGAAATTTCAAATGTTTATATATAATAGAATTTTTGAATTAATAAGTTGAGGTAATTATGGTTTGAGATGAAAAATAAAAGTTATAAGATAACCTTTGAGGTTAAAATATTCTCTTAAAGGATGAAACTATACTTTTAAAGTAATTATGTTTCCTTAGATTATTATTCTAGGCTATAAAAGAATTATTGAACTCTAGGGAAAGTATTTTGAAGGAAAAACTTTATTCATTTACTTTTCTTATAGAGAAATCAATGAACTTTTAACATATCACAAATTTATGATTTTGTGGTGGTTAACTTTCTTATGAGCATGTTCTCTATCAATCTCCATCAGTATTTGGGAGTTAGTTTTATCTTCCATATCCAAGTTTTCACTTCCTACTTATGTTATCCTATATGGAAACCTATTATGTTTTATCTCAGGTTAACTTTTTATTTCCCTCACTCTCTTTTCAAAAGAAAGTTTTATTAATACTTTTTATGATGTGGGATTTCAAAAAAGGTATTTTAAAAATTCAAACCCCTAGTTTTAAATCTCAAGTTCAAATCATAAGGATTAAATTTATTAAAGTGAGAGAAAATGTAACATCTCTAAATTTTTAAAAATAAATAATATATTAAATAACATACAAGGTACACCACATCGAGCTTAAACAAACAACACAATATTATTTTTTAAATATGGCCATTTTATACTAGCCATTAAATTAGTGATAATGAACAATATTAATGACATTATGAAATATATAAAGTTCATACTCATTTATAATTAATTAATTAATTATTTTTAAATAAGTATTAGATTTTTTGTAAATTCATTCTATTAGATTTTAGTAAAGCCATTTTACTCATCAAAAACATATTTTCTTCAAAAAAATGTTATTTATTTATTTTTATGTAAAAATAATATAATTAATTTCTATAAAATTTAGAAAATATATTTTATAAAATGACCCTAATTTTTTAAATCCTCATATCAAAATTATCCTATGGTGAAATTTTGATAATTTTATGAAAATAACGATTTTTCAATAAATAGTGAAAAATACTGGTTGTATTGAAAAATGTATTTTATTTACAAGGTAAAATTATGATTTATATTAGTTTTAAAATTTTAATATGTTAATTTTTATTTAATTTAGTCCTATTATGGTTTTTTGATTGATTTTTATACTTGAATTTAGTATGAATATATATTTTGTTTTTCAGAAAACCATTTTCAATGCATTTTACCGGTTTAATTTTAAATTAAATTCTACCATTTTTATATTTTGAATTTTTAAAAATGGATTCTAAATCTAGAATCATAATTGTTTTAAAAAAATAAACCTTTTAGTTTTGGGCAATATAAATAATGAATTAAGTAATTTTTATTACCACAGTTAAGGGTAAATCAGGTAATTTACCATAACAATAATATGATAAGGATTAAAAAATTGTCATAACACTTGTAAAAATTTTATTGGATGAGAAGGTTTTGTCCAAAATAATATATGGGTTAAATTTATGTACTATTTTATCCACTTTGTTGACATGAATTCCCTTATAGTATTTTATTTTTAGAAAAGTAAAACTTATCACACTATTGTTTTTAATAAGTATAAAATTTTTAATATATGGTCACCCACAAGCTATGGTTAACCATAAATAGTATTTATAAATAAAAAATATTTATATTAATCATGTTATTTTTTTTAATTTTTATGGAGGAAATAATTACCTTAAATGCATGCACAATGATGATGTGATAATTATTAAATTAATGGAAAAATAAAATAAATGTTATTAAAAATATTAAAATAAATATAATTTTATATATTAAAGAAGATCTAAGAATTATAAAGAAACATATCACATGTATAGGATATAATAAAATAGTTTTTTTAATTTAACTCTTTGTTTTCATGTTTTTAAAGTCATAATAATAAATAGTATTAAATTTTACAATAATGATATTTCATGAATATAATATAATGTCAAATTATTAAAAAATCATAAAATATTAAATAAGTCCATAGGGGATAATATATGGTCTAAAATTTCCTGTCCTATTAATTTTTGGTCTATTTGGAATTATTTTTCTCTATAATAGTCTTATTATATTTTAATATTTTGAGAAATTCCTAAAGTGCCCCTCACCTCAATTATAAAAGGACACTCCTTTATTCACTTCATTTCACAACCTTGAGCCTTCTATCTTGAAAATACTTTGAAAAATTATCTTCTCCACTTACCTATAAACATTTTATAGGTTATGGTCTCACCAAAAGACCAATTCCAAGTTCCTTAAGGGATCTTTCAAGGAGGTGATATTCAAGAGGTAACTTTCTTAAACCACCTCTCTTAATTTCTTTTGTTCTTTTAACTTATCTTCAACTCATTCATAAATAAAGTCATAATAACTCAATTATCATTTATATAATATAATTTTATATTTATAATGGAATATCTTCTATCTATCCATTTTCTCATATCCTTTAATTTAATTAAACAAAACCATTATCAAAATTATGGTGATTAACCGTCTCCGTGGATAATGAGTTTTTGTTTTTCATTACCACATTCAAGGTGGGTCATAAAACTATTATTATGGTTAAATAAGGTTTTAATAAGTATATTATAACTTATTTCATGTTTTGGAACTAATATATAGACATGATATTAAGTAAAATGAAACTAATTCATGTTGGTCAAAAAAACCACTAACATAAACTAAACAGTTATCATCAACATTTTATCAAATTAATCATCCTAATTTCAAAAGGAAAAATTATATATTGGACCATTTAAAAATATATAAGTGCATTAATACCATATAATTTCATTTCTGGGGTATTATTCCCATTTGACAAGAACATCCATAAATATACACAAGTTAACTAACCATGAAACCATGAAACAAACATCCCCAGAACAAAGAAATTGATCTTTATTACTCATCAAAATGACCATATATGTACTTAGTAAAAAAATTAATTGGAATAAGTTATGAATTATTTAAATAATAAATCTAATTTTATTATATATAATATTAAGTGCAAGTAAAGAACACATTCAGACCTAAGGTAAGAGACTCTTTAACTAAAAAAAACCTCATTTTAAATGTTTTAAATATTTATTTTCTATATATTTCTCTTTCATATCCATGTTCTTAAAATTAATTTTATGAATTTATTTATATTGGGATTTTTTAAGAATTTAATTTTATAATTTCCCTCAATTTTTTTCAAAAATGGATCTTTTTAAGGTTTTATGTAAGGAACTTTATTTTAAAAATAATACTTTAAAGTTTCTTTTTACAAAATTGAAAAGTAATTTTTTAACTTATATATAATGAGTGTATTTTTTCTCTTTCATAATTTATTAATTTTTTGAATCTTTCTTTGCAATGTTACATGGTTATTTTCAAAGATTTTTTTCCTTTGTATGTTCGCGATATTCTTTTAAAATATGTGATTTCCCTTAATGAATGTTTTTATGATTAAAGTATTCATATTTTATGATTATGTTATGGTTTTTTGGAATTGTTTATGATGATGGTTTGTTCCATTATAAGCCAAATATGGGCGGGTCTTTGATATCCCTCTAATGTATTGAGTATTTTGGAAGTCAATCATATGGTTATTCCAAATGTAACTGAGATGGTTAATACAAATATAACTATGAGGGTTATGTCAACCATAACTATGAGGGTTATTTTATGGTAACCATGAGGGTTAAATCATAATAAAGTATGAAATGATTCCCCAAGTTACCTGTATGATTTATTTTATGTTTTCTATGTTTATACAGAAAAATCACGTTTTCAAAAGGTAAGTTATTAAGTTTATGTTCAAAGGAAAGTATATATTACTCTTCAAGGGTGAAAATTATAATTTTTTGAAAAAAAATTCATGATTTTTTCATGTTTTAAAAGAAACCTTTATGAGTTTTATTTTTTCTTTTGATACTTATTTTTAAATTATTTATGATTTTTTTTGAAAAAAAGTGATTTCATGGGTAAGAAAATGTTTATTTTGAGCCCAATGTTTATTTTTAAAATTTAATTTTTTATAAGTTTTCATGGAATAATAATTTGTTTCCTTATTTTATGTCCCTTACTGAGCTTTTTTGTGCTCATCCCATGTTTTAATTTTTTTTTCATATGGTTTAAGGATGGGTAATAGAAAAGAAAAAAATCCAAGCTCAATGTTGTAAATATTTTCATGAAAATAAATCTTGTTTTATTTTAAAGACTTCTCTTTTATGGGAAAAAAATAATACCGTGTAAAAGTTTTAACTTGTAATGTATGGATTTAATATGTAAGAGTTTTTCCGAATTTTCTAAAGCTCTAAACCTGAAAAGATCCTCAAATGTAAGAAAATTATTTCATGACTTAAAACTCTATATTATGTAATGTTTAAGGTCGAGTCCTTATAAATACATAAAAATATTTATTTATGTTCATATATTTTTTATAAGGTTTATAAATAAGAATTGGCAGTGACCATACTGAAATAAATACTACTTTCAGTATCTTTGAAGTGGCTGGAACAATATGGCTGTGTTAGAGGTGTAGGTTTTAGAGTGTCTCATCGAACATATTTCAACAAGAAAAAATCACAATAAGATATATATCAAATTATGAAAGGATTACATGCATAAATAGATGTTTTTCAATATGTTATTTTCTGGTTTAGTTTGTAAGACTAATATATGTGAATGAATCAAAGTTAACTAGTAGTGGAACAAAGATCAGCACATTAATAACCAAATGACCCCGATATCTTTGAGGCTAATCATCCCCCTCAAATGCATACTATAACTGAGGTAATCAATGTTTTCATTACTCTTTTTTTAAATGTGAATAAAAAAACTTCTAATAACTTTATATTACAAAAAATTTTCAGGGTAAGGTTTTTTGTTATTTCTATATATCAACACCCACACCCTTCCTTGTTTCAAGGGGTACGATGTATAATATCCCAGGATACATGTTACAAAAAAAAAACTCACAAAATATCACATGAGAGTGGGGATTGAAGTATCTAAAGAGTTGAGTGCTGAGTTTCATATTCCACTTGATGATATGGATATTACAATGATAAATTATGTTATTGCAACTTTCATAGTATGACTGTATAATATTATAATGATACATGATGTATGTCCTTAATAATGTTTTTAAATGAAAAATCTGAAATAGTTGATAAAAAAAGGTATGAAGTGATGTATGGTATTTTTATATGGATAAAAAAATGGGTAAAGGATAGTTAAAATCAAGAAAATCTAGTTAATCAACTAAGAAAACAAAATGACCTTCTGGGAGTACCTTCTTCCCACCAGTTGCACTGAAACATATATTATCATTAAAATTTCATAAAGACACCAATTAAAAGATGAAATGTATACAAAATTCTATATTAAGAAGAAATATTTGTAACTATAATTATAGATGTGGTTGGTATCAAAATTATAAATGATATTCTCAAGTTTGAATGGATGGGAGTTTCAGTTTTAAATACGTACATAAGGTACATTTTCATAATACTTCTGTCCAAAAAATGATCTCATATGTTCATTAAAGATAATAAATATTCATATTTTCTACATGAAAGTATATAACTAATATATAAAGGTAAAACCATAAGAATAATTATTTGGATTCATTAATCAATATGTTGTTTCTACAGATGAAATTACTTTAGATTTCAAAAAAAATTGATAAGAAAAAGATGAGCTAAATGAGGTGCTTGAGAAGAAAATAATAGACGACTGACTCTTTTTGATGCCTATAGTGCATGGGTAAAACTATTCATTCTAATCATATAAAATATATTTTTATTTTTTTATTACTTATTTTCTTTTGTTTGTTATGAATCATCAGATGCTAATTGTAATCAATTTAGATACCCTAAATATTTTTATATTGGATATAATGCAAATATTTACATCAAACCGACCACACATAATGTGTATTGTGAATTTTTAATGAAATGTTCTCAAAAAAATTTAGATAAACTTTGAATTATATGTTTCAGATTTTATTTTAAAAAGAATTTTTCTATGATAGGGAAATCTATAAATATAGGCTTAATCATTGTATTAGGTCGGTGACTAAAGATAAGAAGTCTATGGAATACTTAAAATGGAAACAAATTAAGTCATATATATAAAGATTAAACTATCAAAACATATTTCAAAATAATTTAATTATTTTGTTCAATGTTTCTGAAGTGTATGAAGGAAGATAACAACAACTATTTTGGATATTATGTTTGAAAATTTATAAAAGATATCATATTCCATCAAAATAATAGCATCCCCAAACAAGTAAATTAAAAAGTTATTACAATTTTATTCAAAATATTTCTTAATCATTTTTTATATATTTGTTTAGTATTACCAAGATTTCCAATAATCTACTTACTCAAAAGAGGAAGTAAATTTGTTTAGATATGATTGGGAAACATACATTCTATTAGAATTTTTTCCGACATCAAATTTAGGTGATTACCTACTATTTTTTGATCTAGTGTGGGTCATGACCGTAGAAATATATTTAGGGTGTGAATAATTAGTATAATAATTCTTATATATTATTTTTGATATGTTTCATAAGGATAAGTATAATGGAGAAAATCGATCTTTTTAGAAACGAATAGAAAAAATACATGGTTTCAGAATGTATATAGACATCATGAACATATGAATTCATACTACTTATTTAGTTAATTTTCTCATCATTTTATATACTTTTTTTAGTTAATTTCCTTATCATTTTTATTTGATACTTATTTTGTTAAATTTAAATATTAACTCAAAATATACATCACATGCTAAAAACCAATCAAGAAAATTCAAATTGTTTTGATACTTTAAGACAATGGGCCCTAAGTAATTTTTGATGAGTATGGATTGACCACACATCAATTTGATAAAAGATGTGGTCGATATGAATCGAAGAGCGTGTTTTCAATACAAAAGTGTAATTTAGTTTCAAACACATTTCACATATCCAAATTTGAGAAAATGATCTCAAATTGTTTTCAAAATTTATAAAAATGATCCATAATTTATTTTTTACATATAGGAATTGACTTACTGCTAATACAACACACGATGTGGTTGATATGAACTGAAGTACATGTTTTCAATATAAAAGTTTCATTTCTGTTTAAAAAACACATCACATAGCCAAAACCAATAAAATGAGCTCTAATTGTTTTCAAACTTTAGAAAAACAATCTATAATTTGTGTATCATGTGTAGGAATCTTTCACATATAAATTTGACACCTGATGTGGTAGGTATGACTAAAAGTACGTGTTTTCAATATGAAAGTGTCATTTTGATTTAAAATATTCTTGAAATAGACAAAATCGATAAAATGAGATCAAATTATTTTCAAACATTAGGATAATAGTCCATAATTAATTTTTTACATGTATTAATTTACCACACATCAATCTAATACACAATGTTATTGATATAACTCAAAGTACATGTTTTTAATAGCAAGGTTTCATTTTAGTCTAAAACATGTGTCATGTTGAAAAAATTGAAAAAATGAGCTTGGATTGTTTTCAAACTTTAGGAAAACAATCCACAATTCATTTTCACATATATTAATAAACTATGCACCAATCTAACACATGATGTGATCGACATGACTTGAAATACATTCTTTTAATATAAAAGTATCATTTTAGTTTAAAACACATCACATAGTCAAAATTGATTAAATGAGCTTGAATTGTTTTCAAACATTACGAAAATGATCCGCAATTCATTTGTGACCTGTATGAATAATCCATACATCAATATGACACCTGATGTGGTCAGTATGACTCGAAGTGTGTGTTTTCAATACAAAAGTATCATTTTAGTTTAAAACATGCATCAAATAGCTAAAAATAAGGAAATGAGCTTATATTATTTTCAAACTTTAGGGAAATGATCCTAAATTAATTTTTGATGTGTATGAATCAAACACACATAAATATGAGACATGTTGCGATCGATTTGACTCAAAGTGCGTGTTTTCAATAAAAAAGTGTCATTTTAGTTTAAAATGAGTGTCACATCACCAAAATTGAGAAAACAGACTTAAATTGTTTTTAAAATTTAGGAAAATCATTCATAAATTATTTTTCATGTGTAAGAATTGACTGAACCCCAATCTGACACATGATATGGTTGATATGGCTCAAAGTAATATAAAAGTTTCATTTTAGTTTAAAATGCATCACATATCCAAAACCAAGAAAATGAGCTCGAATTATTTTTAAACATTAAGACAATGGTCCATAATTTATTTGTGACATATAGAAATTGACCACACGTCAATCCAACACTCAATGTGTTCAGTATGACTTGAAGTGTATATTTTTAATATAAAAGTGTCATTTTAGTTTAAAACACACATCAAATTGAGAAAACCTAGAAAATAAGCTCAAATTGTTTTAAAAAATTAGTAAAACAGCCCATAATTCATTTGTGACATGTAAGAATCTACCGCATATCAACCTGATAAATTTTGTGATTGATATGACTCAAAATACATGTTTTCAATAAGCATGTGTCATTTTAGTTTAAAACATGTGTCGCATCACCAAAAATAATAAGATGATCTCATATTGTTTAAAAAAATTATGAAAATGATCCATAATTCATTTTTCATATGTATGAATTGACTGTATAGAAATATGACACATGATGTGGTCAATATGACTCTAAGTACATGTTTTAAATATAAAACTATCATTTTAGTTTAAAATGCATCACATAGTGAAAACCGAGCAAAAAAGCTCATATTGTTTTCAAACATTAGGAAAATGGTTTACAATTAATTTTTGACCTTTAGGAATCTACTACATATCAATCCGAACCCCGATGTGTTTGGTATGACTCTAAGTATGTGTTTTAAATATAAAAGTGTCATTTTAGTTTAAAACACTCATGAAATAGCCAAAACTGAGCAAATGAGCTTGGATGGTTTTCAAAAATTATGAAAATGGTTTTTAATTCATTTGTGATGTTTAAGAATTGACATCACATCAATCCTATAGATGATGTGACCGATATGACTCAAAGTGCGTGTTTTCAATAAAATGTACCATTTTAGTTTAATATGCATGTCACATCACCAAAACCAAGAAAACAATATCATATTGTTTCCAAAGTTTAAGAAAAAGATCAATAATTCATTTTTCATGTGTAGGAATTTACCGCACACCAATATGACACAAAATGTGGCCTACATGACTCGAAATACATGTTTTCAATATAAAACTCACATTTTAGTGTAAAACGCATCACATGGACACAACCGAGAAAATGATCTCAGATTTTTTACAGAATTAAGGAAAACAACCCATATTTCATTTTGACATGTAGAAATATAACACACATCAATATAACACTCGATGTGGTGGGTATGAATCGAAGTGTGTGTTTCAATACAAAAGTGTCATTTTAGTTTAAAACACACATCAAATAGACAAAACTGAGAAAACAAGCTGGATTATTTTTAGACTTTTGGACAATGGTCCATAATTCATTTTTGACCTATAATAATTGACCAGACATCAATTTAATACAATATGTGACCAAGATGACTCAATGTACATTTTTTCATTAGAAATGTGACATTTTAGTTTAGAAAAAATGTCACATCATAAAAAATGAGAAAAAGAGATCAGATTGTTTTCAAAATTTAGGAAAGAAATCAATAATTCATTTTTCACATGTAGGAATTGACCACACATCGATCTGACACCTGATGTGGTAGATATGACTCAAAGTGTGTATTTTCAATATAAAACTGTCATTTTAGTTTAAAACACATATCAAATAGATAAAATAAAAAAATGATATCATATTGTATTTAAAATTTTGGAAAATGACCCATAAATCATTTGTGATGTGTAAGAATGGACTGTACATCAATCTGACACATGATGTGACTAATATGAATCAATGTGTGTTTTTTCATTATAAATGTGTTATTTTAGTTTAAAACAAATGTCACTATCCAAAACCCAACAAATGAGAACAATTTTTTTTTCAAAATTTAGGAAAATGAACCATAATTCATTTATTACATATATAAATTTACTACACATCAATTCAACACACAATGTGGTTGGTATGACTCAAAGTGTGTGTTTTTAATATATAAATGTAATTTTAGTTTAAAATTTCCATCACATCACAAAAATAGAGAAGATGAGCTCATATTGTTTTATCATCATTTTATCTAATATTAATTAATTAATTTTCTTATTATTTTTATCTTATACTTAGTTATTTTTCATAGAGATAATACTTGAAGATGAACAAGAAATGTTCTGACAGTTGGAGGTTTGTACTCAAAAAACAAGTCCTATTGAATTAGTTCCCATCCATTGTGAGTTTTTTTATCACCATAAATGAGATCCAATTCAAGAGAACCTACTTTTAAAAACAAAAAGAAATGGTGTGACTTGTAAGAATCAACCACATCTCAATATAATATTTGGTGTGTTTGGTATGACTCAAAGTATATGTTTTTAGTTTTAAATTAACACTTTGGGTTTAATTTATTTTCTTATTGTATTTCTAATATAATTTTTTTTCTAATACAAGTGAATTAGTTTTCTCGAGTTGGATTGGTTTGTTTGACAACTAATAACATGACTGGGGGCCAAAGATAAAGGAACATTGATGTTTTTGATTATCAGTGATAATATGTACTTACTCATATAATTGTACAAACTAATGTTTAAAATTTATATAATATAGTATTTTTTTCTTATATTTGTGTTGTAAATTTTATTTCAATTAAATTATGTATTTTCTCCTGTATCTTCTTCTTTATTTGTTCCTATATTTTTTCTTCTTCTACAGTGTGCTATAATTTTAACTACACACTACAACAGTATTCCCTTTTATCAGTGTTAGAAAAATCACTAATAAATAGATCCTTTATCATCTATATTAAAAGAAATGATAAAAGGATCATTTATCATCACTTGAAAAAGTGATGATAAAGGACCACTTGTATCAGCGAAATTTTTAGCATTAATAAAGGGAAAATTTATCATTACTAAATAAAAGTGCTGATAAAGGGGGTCCTTTATCAGTGCTTAAAGAAGTTCTAATAAAGGTTTCCTTTATAATTTATTTTTTTAGCATTGATAAAGTATCCCTTTATCAAATATTTTCTAGCACTGATAAATTCCTAGGTCTTTTAATCATGCTCTGATTGTCAGTACTTTTTTGCAATGACAAATGCCAATTTTAGTGCCATTAAAGGCCTTATATATTGCAGTGAGGGAAAAGTTAGCACAACCAGGTTAATCTTGGTCAATTGAAATTATTCCATTTAGATCAAAACGGGGCCCAAGGGTAGTATCATCATGTGTTATTAGATGATTTGAATTTAGAAACATGTCAGGATTTTCTTTAGGACACTGGGGGATTTTTTTTATATACAATTCCAATGATGTAAGTACTATGGTTTAAAATCAGCTGTTGAAAGTAAGAACCTAGGGTGGGGAGAACCATATGCCAATTGAGGAATGGTAAAATGACATGGTCATGTCTCATGTTATATGAGATTGTGTTAGTGTTCTCTCAATGTTTCATCAGTAGTTATGACTGTTGGCTCGAGTTTTGGTGAGATAAGCACTGTATACTTAAATTGGCATTAGAGGCACATTGGGAATTTGAAAATGCAACAAAACCATTTTGAATGGAGTTAACAACCCAAGTATATTGGGTTGTTAATTTTTATTCCCACCAAGAATTATCAGGGATGAAAATAGTTAACATGGGGAGGTTGTAAGATCCCGTGTTTTTTGAGTTTGAAATTTTAGAAGAAAATTTAATTTTTGATTACTGGACAAGTCAAATCTTGATTAGAGATTCTGAATGGAATTCCAAAGGTTGGAATGCCTCAAAATAATGGGTTTAGATGTGGTTTATGGCTTGGAATATGGATTAGAGGTTTTGGGAGAATCAAAAGTGTTTGGTATCTGAAATCAGAGTTTTGGAAAGGATAGAATAGGGTGTACGGTTGACACACAATTAGTGGAAACCGTACAACCTAACCATGTGGCCTGGTTTGTATAGGCACATGAGCAGGTGAAGCCATTTGATATTCCAAGGAAAACCATGCAGTTTTCTGCATTTTATTGCAGACATGTCGCACGGTTGGTGCATGGTCTATTACACTATGTGCCATGCCTATGAGTGGGGTGTGGTGTTTGGGCAGTGCCAACCACATGGATGGCTCACAGTTTGTCCAACCGTGAAACCCATTAAAAATAGTTAAATTACCATTACAACCCTATAATATTTAATATAGCATTCCCTCTTTTCTTCCTTTCTCCCACCCCGCATGTGCTACTCTCCACTTCCCTTCCTCCATGGGATTTCTTTCTTGTTCTTGGTCGGAATCAGATGACATCAGATGTGATAGAAGCCTTGAGGAATGTCTTTAACTTAGTTAGCCTTTGTTTTGTTATTTATCTTCTTCCACTAACTTTGTTTCCACTGATTAGGGATTTTAGTCTCAATTCCAATGGATCATAGTGGAATCGAGTACCATTTTTGGGGGTTTCACCCTACCTAGGAAGAGGGTGACCCGAGAGGCTGTCTGCATTTGGTCGTGTGCTATTTCGATGTGTATCTTCGTTATGAATTTTCTTATGGGTTTTTACCTAAATAAAATTAATTAAATAAATTTTTTGACATCATTAGTTAGGTATTTTCTTGGGAGTGGTGTCGGGGACACCCTGTATACCCTTTTCACATGGTTGCTCGAATTTACATCGATCAATGGGAATCAGATGAGTTATCACCTATTATGATTTTTTGAATTTTTTTATATTTATTTGTTTATTTTTGTAATTGATGTTTCTGGTATGTTATTTATATTTCCAATTTTAGGTTAATGCTTAGAAGATGATGTAACTTGGATCAGACATCGTCTGGCTTAGAATACCCACAATGAGCTTGGATGGAGCTGTCAGGAGCTATGTATAGATGAATAAAAGTTTTCTAAATGTAGGTAGTCTGACATACCTTCCCTATGATATTTATGTATGTTTATAGTAGTATGGTAATTCTTGGTATTTTACCTAAGGGAGACTCCCCCTGTTTAGATTTATTCCAATGATCTGTTTAATTAGTTTAATTTGGTTAATTAAATGGATGAGCATCATAGTTCACTAACAACCCTTACATGCTAGCTTCATACTTCTCCTTGTGACTATCACCTAGACCAAGGATTACCTATAGAATGAATTTTCTTATGATTTGATGTATAAGGATACCAAATAGGATGCCTCTATTTACATGAAAACCGAAAGGATTCCAAGTATGATGCCTCTACTGAGCACTGACCTGGGGAACCTAGTGCGTAACGACCCGGTTCCGGAAGCCACCCAAAGGCGCCCCGTAACCAGTTGTTCACATGGACTCAAGTGAATTTCCCAGAATTCCAGTGGCTATTGACTAGTAGTGAGGGCCTTAGGTGTGATAGTGGATAAACTCTACTCTCATTGGCAGAGTAACACAGCGGACGAAAACAAATATACAATAGCGGAAGTAGTAAACATACTAAACAACAGTAAATAGAGGAATATTGATGAAGTAAACAACTAGAGCACACACATATATATATGATGCATGATACATATGTCTAATAAAGAAACCAAAAAAGTCACAATGCTGAAATACAATACAAAACCCAAGTACAAAGAAAAACAATAAACATATCCACAACATCGCAAGCCTAAGCTTAGTCCCATGCTCTCCAGCTCCAAAGTATTCAAGCACCTGAAGTAGAAGGGAACTTGCCCTTATCTATACTTACAACAATATAATCTATTTGGGCCCAAACAGGGTGTGAGACTAAATCCCATTAGGCAACTACCACGAGATATATGCCTAACAGTCAGTGAATATATGGCAAGTAATAAGTAAAAGAAGTGGTAAACAAGAAAGTACTCAGCAGTAAACAATTCTACAGTTTCAAAGCATTCAGTTTCATATACCAAGCGATAGCAAAACAAGAAAGTAACCCTCTGGGTAGTACTCACAGCCTCACCCCTATGGTTCAACCAAACAACACAAGCAAGTAGATAACACCACAGGTAACCCTCTAGGAAGTACTCAAAGCCTATCCCCTCTGGTCCTACCTAGCAACACAAGAAACCCTCTGAGAAGTACACACAGTTTAACCCCTATGGTTCAGCTTTAGTATAGAATATCTGAGGAAGCACTCACCATCAATTCCTCTTATAGTCTCGTATCGGTAACTAAAGGCTCTCTGGGGAATCACTTACGTCACATTCCCCATGTGGCCCGCGTCGAGGAACTACAGACACTCTGAGGAAGCACTTACGTCAATTCCCCCTATGGTCTTGCATCGTAAGTAGAAAAGACACTCTGGAGAAGCCCTTACATCCATTCTCCCTATAGTCTATACATTAGTTTCTCATGGCCCTATGTAAGTCAACCAGACATAGCAACTCTTATCAGACAAAGTAACCCTCAAGAACTAATTGGCTAGCAATCTACAACATAACAGCATGGAAGATATGTAATCGCTCCATCCTAACAATACTAGGAATGGTAAGTAAATAGACGAATAGGAAACCAAGACCAAATTGTCAAAACAAGAAAAACATTAATGGGAAAACACTTCCAAAGCATAACAATTTACCATATTCTCATTCAATTTACCTCTTCTCAAGCATACAAGCATAGCAGGCAAACAATAGAGCTAAAACAGTAAACACACAATACTCCGTTCATGGGTATTGGCTATTTTGCACATATAACTCAAAGACTTTCAATAGAAAGGCACAAACCACCTAACTCAGCATTTTGAGATCATTATACTTGAATCTCAGGCCTTGAATTTCCTTAGAACACCATATATCTACAAAAATGTCTAAAACGTTCAACCAACGATAACTATTAAAAGAGGAAGAATCAGGAAATGGAGCTCTATAAGAAGGAAAAGAATAATACTACGGTTCCAACACAATCGACGATGGTCGATTTGGATAACGGACGCGCGATCGGGGCCCCGGGGAAGTCTTGACACCGTACGGGTGCTCCGAGATGTTTCGGCCGAAGAAGAAGACACCCCTGTCCATTAGACGCGACCTTGTTCCATTTAATGAAATAAAAACAAAATAAATGGAGTTTAATTTTGAAGTACACGGTGTGTACTTGCCCTTACCGATCCCCGCTGTAGGCGGCCTCTAGGTCACCACACACGGCCGTGTGCAAGGCTGCTACATGTCCAGCACACAGCTACCTGTAGTAACTGAGTACACAACGTGTACTCATTAAGTACACGACGTGTACTTAAAAAGTTTCCAGAAACTCCTCTTTTCTAAAAAACTCCAGAAAAAAGGAAAACATAACTGAAAAGAAGATCTGGGTTTTTAAAAACTTTCCCCCTTAAAGAAATTCATCCTTGAATTTCTCTAGCAAGACAGAGTAGAAGAATAAAACCCGAATAGCTTTGGCCACTGCGATCGTACATCGACCTCCCTCTCCCAAGTCTCGTCTTGTACTCGCCCGTGCTGCCATAGAAACCGTACCAGAAGAACAGAATGACCAAAAAGAACCTTCATAATTCGATCAATAATCCAGATAGGATGCTCCTCAAAAGATGCATCCACCTCCAACTTGACTTCCTCGGGTTGGAAAGCATGAGAGGGGTATGAGAAGTAACATCGAAGCTGAGAAATGTGGAAAACATCGTGCATAGCCCGTTACCTCTGAGGTAACTACAACTGATAGGCAACCATCCAAACTCTCTCCAACACCTCAAACGGCCCGACGTACCTCGGTGAAAGCTTACCCTGTCTTCTAATCCATCTATGTCCCAACCTCAGTGTGACACACAGGAAAACCTGATCTCTGACCTCAAACTCCAGAGGTCGTCTCCGACTATCAACATAAGAATTTTGTCGAGACTTTTCATTATCCATCCTCTTCTGAATCAACTCTGTCTACTTCATGGTATCCCAGACAAGACGAGGTCCCATCATAGCTGCCTCTCCTGCCTCCAGCCAACATAAGGGTGATCAACATGGCCTACTGTACAAAGCCTCATAAGGTGCCATCTGAACAGTCGATTGAAAAACTATTATTGTAGGGAAACTCCACAAGAGGTATGTGCTTCTCCCAAGAACCTCTAAAATCAAAAATTTATGCTCAGAGCATTTCCTCAAGCACCTGAATCGTATGCTCAGACTGGCCATCTGTCTAAGGGTGGTATGATGTACTCAAAAGTACCTGTGTACCCAAAGCTTTCTAAAGCCCCTTCCAGACCTGAGAAGTAAAACGAGCATCCCTATCTGAAACGATGGGGTGTGGAACTCCATGTAGATGTACAATCTCTCGGATGTACAACCTTCCCAGCTCATCAACACTGAAGGTATCCTTGATCGGAAAGAAGTGAGCAACCTTCGTGATTTTGTCAATGACAACCCATACTGCATCATTCCTTCGAGGAAACCTTGGAAACCCTATCATGAAATCCATCGCAACATCATTCCAATTTCACTCAGTAATGGGTAACTATTGCAAAATCCCTGCTGGTCACTGATGCTCCACTTTCACCTATTGGAAGGTGAAACACTTCATGATGAACCCATCAACATCTCTCTTCATACTTGGAAACCAATACTGATAGTGTAGATCACGAGACAACTTGGTGACACCAGGATAAACTACCCAAACTGAGGAATGAAAGTCCCGCATCATCTCCTCACGTATGTTTGCTGGAACCCATACATGCCCCTATAAACGCAAGATTTCATCCTCGCCTATGGTCCATCCAAGAATAAGGTCCTATCCTAACACACTCTCCAATAGGACTAGGACTTCAGAATCTGATAGCTGCCTCATTTGCACTCAATCAAGAAGAGTAGAGGTAATAGCTATAGAACAAAGAAATGTGTGCCTCTATCTGTTGTGAACCTCCAAATGCATCTCAGAGAATAGAGCCATAAGCTGCCACTCACTACTGGCCTCCTAAACTGCCTGTATCTGAGTCCTCTTGCTTAGTGCATCAGCCACTACATTGCCTTTACCAGGCGTATAGGCAATCTCAAAGTCAAAGGACTAAAGGTACTCAACCCACCTTCGCTGTCTCAAATTCAGATCACGGTGAGTGAAGATGTACTTGAGAATTTTGTGGTCGGTGAAAACCACAAAATGATCTCCCAGAAGGTAATGTCTCCAACAACGTAATGCATGAACAATAGTAGCCAACTCTAGATCGTGCGTCGGGTAATTCCTCTCATGTGGCCTCAACTACCGAGACCCGTATGCAATGACTCCTTCCCACTGCATAAACACATCTTCCAAACCGATAACTGAATCACCAAAGTGCATAGTATAACTATTGATTGGATATGGAAATACTAGTATGAGTGCTGAAGTCAACCTCCCTTTCAACTCCTGAAAGGATGACTCACAAGAATCTGATCACAAGAACTTTTCACCCTTCTTAGTCGGACCTGTAAGTGGTGATGTTAAGCATGAAAGGTCCTGTATAAAACATCTATAGTAACTATCCAACCCTAGAAAACTCCGTACCTCAAAGATGTTCTTCGGATACTCCTGGGAAACTACTGATCTCACTTTCTGTAGGTCTACTGATACTCCTGTCTCTGAGATAACATGACTCAAGAAGTGAATCTCATCCATCCAAAAGTGGCATTTTGAGAGCTTATCATATAACTGATGCTCTCTCAGTATACTCAAAATGATCTCAAGATGTGTGGAATGGTCATTTTGAGTGTTAGAGTACACCAAAATATCATCCATGAAAACCACCATGAAGGAATCCAAGTATGGATGGAACACTCAGTTCATCAGTGCCATGAAAACTACAGGTGTGTTCGTGAGACCGAACAACATAAACATATACTAATATAGACCATACCTGCTCCGGAAGGCTGTGAGAGGTATATAAGATGGTCTAACATGCAAATGATGATAACTAGACCTCAAGTAAATCTTTGAGAACACCTGGGATCCTTGAAGATGAAAAAAGATATCATCAATCCTCGGTAAAGGATATCGGTTCTTGACTGACAACTGGTTCAACTTCCGATAATCCACACAAAGCCTGAGGGTACCATCTGCCTTCATCGCAAACATGACAAGAAAACCCCAAGGAGAAGTACTGGGTCAGATGAAACCCTTTTCCTGCAACTCCTACAACTGCTTCTTGAGCTCCTGTAACTCTGGTGTAGCCATCCTATAAGGATGAATGGACACCGGTGCCTCCCCTAGAACAAGCTCAATAGAAAAGTCTACCTCACGCTCTGGAGGAAAACCTGAAAAGTCCTCTAGAAAGACATCCTTGAAACGATCCACCACTGGAGGAAAGTCTAATTGTGAAGTCCCCTGGTCATCCAGATATAGACTAGAAATCTGGGTGGTAACTCCTCCCAACCCACGATGCTCGGGTCCTGCTCTATTCGCCTGGACATCCCATTCACCCTTGTGAAGAAAATATCCTCCTTATGGTGACGTGAAACTCACCCTGTGGAGATAGAAATTGACAAAATCCTGGAAAGGAACTAACCAGTCCATCCTAAGAATGACATCATAGCCTGTCATATCTAGTACATAGAGGTCCCATAAGAAGTGACACCCACCAACCCTTAGAGGGAACTCCTTACACTGACGCACACTAGCCGTTCTAGTCCCCAAAGGAGTGTCTAGCATCAAGATATCAGTAGAAGAAAAGATACAGAGCCCAAGGGTCTCCACAAGAGCAACAGATATAAAGCTATGGTAAGACCCCATATTGAAAAGAGAAGAAGCTACAGCTGAGGAAACTAGAATCGTACCTTGAACAGTAGAGGGTCTAGGATCCTGCTCCTGTTGGGTCTGCTCCACTTCAAAATTTTTCCCCGTACTGCGGCCTTCTGACCCTACCTGACCACTCTAAGCTGATCCACCCTGCTGTCAATGAATGCCTAGAGATTTTCTACCATGTCTGCAACCTCTACCTCGGCCTGAACGGCCAGAAGAACTCCAATTCTCAGACTAGTGAGAAACTGGTGGTGCTGCTCCTATATGAGGAGTCATAGAAGAAACCCTATCACCTACTGCTGGTGAGAAGATCTAGAAAAAGAACTAAAGATGACCCATATTGCCGCAAGATCAGTACTCCACTAGGTCTCTTGAGAAATGTGGCCTCGTATTCCCGCTCTTCCCACAATGGTAGCACACCACCTGGCTACCAGAAGATATCTCTCGCCTCCTCGAATCTCCGCGCATAGACTCCCTACAGCGCTTCCTGCTATCAGTAGGAGGGATATTAAATCCAGATGTCAAGACACCCTGGCTCACAACTCCAGAATCTCTCAGATTTCACTCCGTGATCAACTCATGGTTGACTATAGAAGTGATGGAAGTCAACCTGATGATGTTCACCTGTGAGCAAATTTCTTGTCTGAGGCCATCCTCAAACTTCCTTACCAGGAACAACCCATCTCCCTATAGAAAGGGTGTAAAGAACTGTAGCTCGGTAAAATGAGAGGAATACTACATAACAGAAATAGTACCCTACTTCAGACTCATAAACTACCAGGCTCGATCGGCCCTCAAGGTCTCTGGGTAGAAGTAGTCATAGAAGATACATTGGAACTTCTCCCAAGCCATAACCTGCTGATGCACCGCCTATGAGATTACATCCCACCATCTCTTGGCGGAATCCCACAGCATGTAAGTAGCAAGCTTTACCCGCATCTCCAAAGGCATCTCCAGATGCTCAAATATGGTCAGCATGGAGTCTAGCCATGACTCTGCAGCCTGAGGTCCTCCTTCCCCTGAGAAGGTGGGAGGATGCTATTGCTGGAAAACCCGTGTTAAATCTTCCATAGACGAGGCATGCGATGGTGCTCTTTGGAAGGTCTACATCATCCTCATGAAGCCTTCCCTGAACTATGCATCAACACCTATGTCAGGAATAACTGCTGGTTCCAAGACTAGCGCAATAGGAGGATCTTCTGGAAGTCCCTGATCATCCATGTACGGTTCCTGATCACTGCCTTGTAACAGGTGAACAACTCGAGGACATCTTGGTAGCATGACTCTGAAATGTCAAACACACACCTTAGATCAAGATTGTCAAGGACTGAAAAATATAATTGTAAGAAGGGAACAAGAGAAAGAAAGTATTAAAGTTTTCCAAAACATGACTACATGACATGTATAATCTCTACATGATGTGTTCCCTTAATCCATTCACATGGGCATATAGGTCTGCCAACCTAGGTCATGTAACACCTCAAACACACAACATGTTGTCCTAACACACGACATATACTTGGATTCTCCTCCCCTTCCCGAGTTCTCTTACATGGATAACCAACATGGTTCTCCTAGAAGAAGACTACATGACGTGTTCAAGATAGACACAACATGTACTAGACGAGCTTCATCGACCCGTGTTGTTAGTTAAACGACCAGATACATGGCTCACACTACACGGTGTGTTCTAGATGGACACGACATGTACTAAGAAGGTTTTTCTGACCCATGTTGTTAGTGACACGGCCGGTTACATGTTTCTACAACACGTCATGTACATTCGGTACACGACATGTCTGTCCAAATATTCTAAACCCTGTGTCCTTGCCCACACAGTCTGAGACACTGTTAGAGACTACACAGTATTTACATAAGATACACAACGTGTACTTAATAGAAACAGTTTCTTACTGAACATAAGAACACATGGCGTGTATTTCAAAACTACACGGTGTGTATTCTGGGTCTTTCCAGACAGTAAACCTCAAAAACTACTCTAGAGCCCATAAAAACACTGAAATGATCATTACAGTGCCAAATTCCAATCCGTGAGGGCCCATACTCCCCGAGAATCAATGCTTGGCATCTCATACATATCATAAACAAGGATGACAGTCGATTATCCACCAAATTCTAGTCTATGAGGGCCTATAACACCTCAAGAACCAAAGTTTGGTGTTCATCCAACAAAACCTCAAACAAATCAATACCCTAAAAAAATAGGTATTCTATCAAGGCAGCTATCACAACAGCATGTATATCTATCACAACATCTATCACAACAACATGAAATCGCTAATGCATCCTAAATGGAATGGAAAGAATGAATGACATGTGATTTCTAGCAAGTTACTATATGATGCATGAGATGGAATACCCTCATCTCATCGGCTTGTGACAGAAATAGAACCTCAATCACATCAACGATAACAACACAAAACATGTGAATCGCCCAACAGTGAAAATCAAATCAACTGTAAAATTGAAAAGCCAGAAAAATTGCAATAGATGAGGTAGATTGGCTTTTACCTATACACGGGTTAACTACTCCCAGGAAAGACTTATTACCAAGTACCTATTCCATCATATCCTTGACTATAAGCTCCAAACAGTAAGTCAATAAGAAAAGAAACCCTCTGATACCACTTTTTAATGTCCCGGTTCCAGAAGCCACCCAGAGGCGCCTCGTACCTGGTTGGTCACATGGCCTCAAGTAAATTTCCCTAAACACCAGAGGCTGCCGACTAGAATCGAAGACCTTGGGTGTGATAGTGGGGAAACTATTTCCTCATTGGCAGAGTAACACAGCGGACGAAAATAGATATACAATAGCGAAAGTAGTAAACATACTAAACAACAGTAAACAGTGGAAGAATAGTGAAGGAAACAACTGGAGCACACACACATATATATGATGCATGATACATATGTCTAGGAAAGCATCCAAACAAGTCACAATGCTAAAATACAGTACAAAACCCAAGTACAAAAAATATAGTAAACAGCTCCACAACATCACAAGCCTAAGCTTGGTCCCATGCTCTCTAGCTCCAAGGTATTCAAGCACCTGAAGTAGAAGGGTGATTGCCGTTATCTATACCTGCAACAATATGATCTGTTTGGGCCCAAAATCATGGCCCAAACAGGGTGTGAGACTAAATCCCAGTAGGCAACCACCATGAGATCTGTGCCTAATAGTCTGTGAATATATGGCAAATAATAAGTAAAAGAATCAGTAAACAAGTATGTAATCAGCAGTAAACAATTCCACAGTTTCAAAGCATTTAGTTTCATAAACCAAGTGATAGAAAAACAAGCAGGTAACCCTCTGGGCAGTTCTCACAGCCTCACCCCTCTGGTTCAACCAAACAACACAAGAAAGCATATAACACCACAGGTAACCCTCTGGGAAGTACTCAAAGCCTATCCCCTCTGGTCCTACCTAGAAACACAAGAAACCCTCTGGGAAGTACACACATTCTAACCCCTCTGGTTCAGCTTTAGTATAGACTCTCTGAGGAATCACTCTCCGTCAATTCCTCCTATAGTCTCATATCAGTAACTAAAGGCACTTTGGGGAAGCACTTATGTCACATTCCCCCTGTGGCCCGCATCGAGGAACTACAAACACTATGAGGAAGCACTTACGTCAATTCCCCATATGGTCTCACATCGTAAGTATAAGAGACACTCTGGAGAAGCCCTTATGTCCATTCTCTCTATGGTCTATACATCAGGTTCTCACGACCCCGTGTAAGTCAAGCAAGCATTGCAACACATATCGGCCAAAGTAACCCTCAAGAACTACTTGGCTAGAAATCTACAGCATAACAAGATGGAAGATAAGTAATCGATCCATCCTAACAATACTAGGCATGGTAAGTAAATAGCTGAACAAGAAACCAAGACCAAATGGTCAAAACAGGAAAACATGCATGGGAAAACACTTCCAAAGCATAGAAATTTACTATATTCTCATTCAATTTACCTCTACACAAAAATACAAGCATAACAGGAAAATAATAGGGCTATAATAGTAAACATGCAATACCCCATTCATGGGTATTGGTGATTTTGCACATATAACTCAAAGAATTTCAACAGAAAGGCACAAACCACCTACCTAGGCATTGTGAGGTCGTTATACTTGAATCTCAAGACTTGAATTGCCTTAGAACACCGTAGATCTACAAAAACATCTAAAAAGTTCAACCAATGATAACTCTTAAAAGAGGAAGAATCAGGAAACAAAGCTCTAAAAGAAATAATATCTTAACACTATGGTTCCAATGCAATCGACAACGGTCTATTTGGAGAACATACACACGATCGGGGTCTTGGGGAAGTCTCGGCGCTGTACGGGTGCTCTGGGAAGTTTCAACTGAATAAGAAGACACCCCTGCCCATTAGACACGACCCCGGTCCATTTAATGAAAAAAAATACACGACATATGCTTTTGAAGTACACGGCGCGTACTTTCCCTTACTGAGCCCCACTTTAGGCAGCCTCCAGGTCACCACACATGGCCATGTGTAAGGCCGCTACACGGCCAACACACAGCTACCCGCGGTAACTGAGTACACGACGTGTACTCATAAAGTACTCGGTGTGTACTTCAAAAATTTCCTGAAACTCCTCTTTTCTAAAAAACTCCAGAGAAAAGATAAACATAACTGAAAAGAAGATCAGGGTTCTTACATAGTGGGTGCCCCAATGTTTGACCAACCCTAAGCTAGTATGTCATTGGTTTGGGTAGAGATGGTAGCGGGTGGACCTAGAATCTGCACTGAACATGAAAGCCTGTTAGGCTGTGGTAGTAGTGGTGGGTTAGGTGTTCAGACACCCTCACTCTTTTATCATATTTTTACTATTGATGCATCTATTATTTCTAGAAGTGCTTCTTGGTACTTGGATTATGAGTCTGATGTGATTATATGTGTAGTGGGACTTCCAAATTTGCTTCCTAGTACTAGGATAATGAGCCTGATGTGATATGATGCTATGGTGGGTATTATTAGATGTACTTCTTGAATCTGCCTCATGAGCTTTCTTTTTGATGGTTACTATTTCTAGAATTCCCATTATGCACTAGGATTCTTCCATATATAGGGATTTCTATAGGTGGATGATGAGTTTATCATAGAACCTCTCTACCTGGTGTCGCTTATTGGATACTCATTCACTAAGATCTAGAGGATACCATTGATTTTCAGGTGGGCTTACTCCCTGAAGCTATGAATGATACTGACATCCTTAAGGATTGGTGATGATCTCCACTGGTGATGTCTAGGATACTCCCTAGGGTTAGGTGGTTTCACTATTACTTCATCACCTATACTTTTATGGGGATGAGTTTTTTGATCCAGTTATTGAAGGGATTTTTAGTGTTATCTTGGATCCAAAGTATTCCTTCATATCTCATATGGGTCATTCCACTTAGGGATTATCTGAGTTGCGATGTCATGAGTTCCTATAGACCGAGACCTATAATTCCAACATTAGACAAGATTATATGATAATTGAGTGTTGTGGCATCCAACTTTGTGCCTTATTTATAATATTTCTATATTTTACCTAGAATCCTCTTTATTAGTGATTGGAGGGGAGTAAGGGTGAACCCAAGGTTTGGAAATGTATTCTTATATAGTGAAGTATATTTATTAGAGAAATTTCTAGCATTGGATGAAGTAGGTATTGTTGATTGGGATTATGGACCCAATAATCAACTTAATTATACAAAAATAGAGTGGTATGACATCTAGCTCAATGCCTTATTCATAGGATGTCCAGATGATTAGGGTAACAGACTCAAGGATCAGTTGTGGTTTTTTTCATGTTATTTTTTGTATTACTTATGTATATATATATATATATTGAAGCACACACACACACATATATATTTATAGGGATACACACACACACACACACACACACACACACATATATATATATATATATGATGACACTTTGTTCATAGACATTTCAGATTAGGCTGAAATAAGTATGGTCAATCAGGATCATGGAACCAAGGATCAGTTATGGGTTATTTATTTATTTATTTCCTTTATTATTACAGTTGTGTCTCAACTAGGCTGACCACTTTCCTTAAAAATAACTTGTATGACCTTGTCTTTCATTTTATTTCCAGCAGTTATTATTATTACCATTATCCTGACGAGTAGATCATATATACATACACTACATATTACTAGTTATACATGAGACCATGTTGGTGGTGTCATACTAAGTTTTTTACTCACACACTGCTCAGGCCTCCATTGCATTGAGGTACTCGAGTAGACGTTCACTTGGTTACAGGTACAAGTTAGGATGATGCCCGTGACTAATTGAGCAGGATGACTCTGATGTGTATGTGGAGATTAGTTATGTGGTTCGACATAGTGTTGGTAGTGTAGCCTTGTACTTTTTTATTTCCTTTACTCCTGTATATATGATCGGATTGGTGGGAGATCAGTACTATATGTGCGACATGGTTATTTGGGACCTTACTACATTTCATTCATTATTATAGCCCTATTTATATTTACTGCTTCCACAATCTGAATATTTACTACTTCATGATATATGGTTATTTCTAATGTTTGGTTACTTTAATATGGGATAATTTTCTCTCCACTATCACACAATTGGCCCTTGTTTATGGTTAATAGCCTCTAACGTATGGGGAGGTGTGTTGGAGGAATTGTAGAAAAATGGCTCAGGGAACTGATTTAGTGGCATCCAGGTTGGGACGTTACAGGGTCCATGGGAACCTATACCAAGTTCGAATATTTTTATTCACTTAACTTCTACCTCTCTAAGATTTTAACGTCTCACAACACACATTTATGATAAAAACAATTGTTCATTGGGGGTCGGTAAATCAAGCTAGTGTTTAAGGGTCTTCTATAGCCCTTGAAACTTATATTATTTCCATATATGTTACCAACTAGTTAATTTTTAATTTCAAGGTCAATGACATAAGGTGATGACACCGTATATCATATGCACATAAAAAATGCATAAAATTTAAGGGAGATGTTCAGGGACCACCTACCACAAACACAGAGTTACTCCCTTTAAACAAGATCAACCATTTCCACTATATCTCATCCATACCTCATGAAATCTTGTATCATACTCCAACTCCTATCTCTACCTGTCAGATCGAAAATAATTAATTTTAAAAAATTAGAATTAATTATTCAATTTAAATAAAAAAGGCATGATTGGATAAAAACTCATTGGTGGCATAAAAGTTTCAAAACCACAAGAAACAGTATAACAACCCAAACTTTTATAAATGAAATCCCCTTTTTAATGAATAATTTTCTTGTTAAGTAATATAGTTTTAGAAAACACATGCACTACATTGGTTATTCTGGAATAATTATAAAATATAGTCTGTTAGATTTAAAAGACTATTATCATCTTAATCATTGATAATATAGTCATTTCACAATGATCATTAATATTATTATATAATAAGGCTTATGATAAAGTCAATTTGAAATATATGGGAGAAGCGATGTCCTCAAACAGTATGATTGTACCCTATGAAGCCCATTTATTAGAGATTTTAAGAAAGATAACATCACTAGGCTTTACCCTTGACCAAGCCAGGATGATATTCAATAATTGTAGCTTGAGAAAAATTGTTTATGAGAGAAGTTCAAACTTATTGAGATCATGACCCAAACAATTCTCACCAAACCACCCCAAAAAGCACTATCATCACACACCTTACCCTTAGGGCGTAATATGGAGTAATAAGGGTTTGTGTATCTAGAACCTAGTAATATGATTTTTTATTTTTTCCTTTCTAATGAAATAATGATTATATTTTTCCCTTTTTATTATTAATTTATGAATTATTATATAACGATTTAGATAAATAGTTTATTTTGACACAAAGAAATAAAAATTGTATTTTTTAAGAAATATATACTCTCAATTAAGACAAACTTTTGACAATTTCAAGGTTTTTTGAAATTAAATTTATTTTGACAAAATATTATTATTAAATAATATTTATATAAATACAAATTAATATATAGTTGAATGAAGTAAAATATAACTTTTATAAGTATGAGAAAGTTGTTAGTATCTTAAAAACTATTTTTTTTTCAGTAAATAAGAATTTTTATTTAAAAGTGAAAATTATCATATTTAGTAAATCATTTTTATAAAATAAATATTATTTTAGAAATAATCATGTCGAAATTAGCCAATATTTATTTTTTCATAATTTTCCGAGATAGTTGAATTTTTCGATAAAAATTAAATACAGTATAAATATATGGTCTGTATTATGACATCATAATAGATCAAGTGATATAATAAATGTTATAAAGTTAATTCATGACCAAATATAGGTTTCCCCTTTAAAATAATTTTTTGAAGTTATTTAATTAATTTTACAATCCTTTAATTGATCCTCCAAAACCTATATTATATTTTAAGGTTTTAAAATCAATTATTTATGAACATTAATCACTTCCACATCACCGGTGGTATTATTTTAATATGTTCAATTCTTTTCCTTATAAAATATTGGAAACCACTCATATTTAGTAGAAAAAATTGTAAAAAATCACGGGAAGGTTTGTGTTTTTGATTATTTTATCATATAGAGTACAAAACCTATGTTTAGAAATAAATAAAGACTTATCCTCTATTTTTATATAAATACCCACTCCAATTCACTCAAAAAACATTGGTCATAAATATCATCTCCCTATAAATCACTAAATACCCACCAATGTGTTATAAATATCTTAAGAAGCTCCTCCCAAACTTTTATAAGTGCTCTGTCAAGGTAAGAGATTCTCTTCTTCTCCTCTTTATTCAAGCACTTTATTTATATTATTTAATTTTATTTACAATTTTTCACATTGGAATGAGTTTTTACACATACCTTTTATTGTCCTTATTATTTCCAAGTAATGAGATACCACTTTTTACTCTCATTAAACTTTTATATGAATTTTTATGTACACCTGTTATGCTACCAAAATTATCCTATGATTTTTTCATACCAAGCATTAGTATAGTGAATAATCATCCAAATTTCCACTTAAAGGTATTCACCTAGATGTACCTATAATTCATTTATTTGAGAATTCCATTTATTTTACCCACACTCCTTAATTTTGGGATTAAAAGTGACGAAAGGTGTTCTTATGTTGTATGGTCTATGTGGTACACTTATGCATGTACATGATATGAATGTGGTGGGTGGGTCTAGAATTATATAGCCCTATAATCCATTAGGTAACATTTTTATCTCATGAGATACCATGTATGGTGCATGTGAGGTTATCATAAGCACACTATGTTACGACGTCTCGATGGTTATCCTTAACATATGATTATGATGTCATGTTTTATGTTATTGTCATATTCCTATGTTGAATTGATATTATCATCTTATATCATGCTCTGATGTTCATATTTATGATTCTCACCCTTTTTATATCATCTTGATATTCCTATTTACTAACATGTATTACTTTCATCATGTAATTATTTTATTATTCCCTTACTGGGCTTTATATCTCACCCCTTTCTTATGTATATCCTCTGGTTTTCCTGTGTAATATTGGAAGAATCGATGAAATATAAGGGCATGTTTTAGATTTTTAAAACAATGTTATTGTACCCATATTTCCAATTATTGTTCTATATATCTAATTACACAATGACACCAGGTCTCAAAAATATTTTGGGATATATTAAGTGTATCTTTATGTAATAAATCATGAATTAAGGTGTATTAAATACATGAGTTGTCATGAATAGGGTGTGGTTCCCAAAATGCACCCAGACCTAATACACACAAAAGCCCCAATTTATAAACCTTAAAATGTAGGAAATAAATCTCAATTTTACTAAAAACCTAAAATAAATCGATGGGACAACATACCTCAACCAAAAAGATGAGAAATAATATACAATCATCCTCCTAAGATGTCATCTGTCAATAAAGAGAAAAATCCCCATCGTTGTCACTTGATTCCACCATGATTCGATGGAATTGATATAAAAACCCTAGCTAAAATCACAAATAAATAAAATGATGATGAAGGTAAGTAATAATATAAGGAAATAGAGGAATGTCATACCTCAAGTCTCTATGAAATTACCTAAGAAATTATCCCTCACCATGGGGGGTGAAGGGAGGAAGGGTTGAGAGAGGTGGTCAATAATGGCCACTTATGATGCCTCAAGACCCTAAAAAACAATGGGTCTGACCTCAAAATATGTCTTTGTCATTTAAAAAAAACACTAGCACACTTGGACACATTGTGACAATGGGGGTTACGCCACAACACCTCCTTTCATACCATGATATGGTGTGGACCTCTTAGTTGTAGTGAAACCAACCCCCCAAAAGGAAAAGGGTCCAACCCTCAAAAACACATTCACAGTGTGTCCCCCTATGGTCCATGCTGTCAGGAATCCACCATATAGAATCCTCATGGTACAACCATCCACAATTGCATCATGGACTCCCAGCCTCAATTCTCTATATCACGGTGCCCCTACCACACCATGAACTCCTGACTTCAACTGACCTCTATATCATCTTCATCCTACACCAAAATCAATTGATCACCTAAAACAATTTTTGAGTCTTGATCTATATCCAAAAACATCTCCTCGCAATGACCAAACACAAAGAATTCCATTCTGAATCCAAATTCTCAAAACTTATCTTTATTTGGGATAAAAAATTTAAATTCCCTCTTTATTTCACAACCCATAATGATGAGAGTCTTTACATAAATATGTTTAAAAACTATGTTCAAAAGAGTTTAACATTACAAATATGAATCATAAATCTTTCCATTATTCAAACTAAATTTCTTCATAAATTCTACTCACTAAAATAGTTTAATGGGAGGGTTTTATTAGGTGGTAACATAGAGATATTGTGAAAATTACATAGAGAAGTAATAATTTTAACAAAACCCAAAAAGTGAAACAAACACAAGTCACCTTTGGTGGTTTATCATATAGGATATGATAAGACAAGGGCTTATTCATGCTTTTATTAGTATTCTTAAAAGAGTTTAAGAACATAAAATGTATCTTATTATATAAAAGGCAGTCTTTACTTTATCATTCTTTCCTATTAGTTGCATATATCCAATGAAATTAAATGATAATTAACCTATCAAAGTATAATATTGAGTTATCCCTAATTTAATTTTTCTATTGAGTATTATTGGTTATAATAAAACGTTAAGGTTACCATAAATGGGATTTCATATAGTCATATGAAATATGCCCATGAGGCACAAAAGAAGGTTTATATGATGGATGGACAATAAAGTATTCCACATGGAGCGTCATAAACCATGTATCAAGTATAATAAGGGTGCATATTTCATATTAGGATTTTTCTGTACCTTATGCTAGAAATATACCTACCATGAGAACCTTCACAATTTGATATTTTCTTATAAAAACCTTGAGGTTTAGTCAATCATGTGATGGTTGGGTATGTTTCTAATCATTTCATCAGTTGAGGCTTAACTAAGATAGGATTTGTCCTCTTGTATGAAAAATATGACATATGGTCCCTTGATTGATAAGGATTGAAGGAGTGTACTATTGTACCTAGATAATACATGATGTGTACTTATCTATTGGGTAAGGTTCATGTGATGTGCTCATCCATATGATTAATTTCATGCGATGTATTCATCAACCTGGTTAGTATACACCCATAGAATCAAGGATGTATGAGTGACTATATGAGATTGACATACTCGGTGTCAGGTGATTACTCGATGACTTAGACACATGGGTCATATAAAAATGAATGCTTTCATATGATATAATTAGTGGACATAGGTATATAGATACATGTGTTCGACATAGATCACAATAGATCCCTTAGTAGCTTGAGTGGTATCGATGCTTTGATAAATACCAATATTTTCTTTCATTTATGAATAGGATAATTCATATTTTTTTCAAACACTCTAAAGTATCATGGAGTCACACTTTATGTATGACTAAATGAGGGTTAAGTATTATGAAACTTAGAGATAGCTATACTAAAAAGTGTTTTAAACTTTACCCAAAAAGAGTTTTGGATGGATATTCACACAACATTACATATGATGTGATACTTAGAGAATTTGATGATAACATTATAAAATTGTTTTGAAAAGGTCCAAAATGAGTTTTGGATATGATTTCGCAAGTTATTGTATATGATACAATATAAGATGAAATGAAACTAGGTCTATAACACTTTAATGCAAGTGAGGTATTGATTGAGATATGCCATAAATCCATAAATGTAAACGATGTTTCTATTCAATATCACATGTGATTGTATACATATTTAGTAAAGTCTTACATTTTTCTCTTGTTGTAAATTTCCTTATGAATTTTAATTTTGGATTTAGAGTAGGGTATGTTTTGAGAATTGGGATTCAGATTGAAATTATGAAGTTTGGAACATCTTTAAGAGATGTTTTTGGACATTGAATGAGGCTCGATTGTGGTTTTGGGTGATTGGGTGGATGTCAAATCAAAGTCGGGTGGTATGAGTGCTTAAATTCAGTAACCTAAAACTAGTCACACCGTGACATAGGATGGGTCCCGTCATGAAGGTTTTAATACCAAGGGATTCCCTTTTCCTGGTGCTATCACAACATGAGGAGGAAGGTTCATGGGAGGTCACATCATAAAGGCTAGGAAGTGTTAGAACCAAGTCCTTTCATAGTTGGAAATAGAATCTAGTTTGTGTTTTTTGTCAAGCCACATTGCGCTGATTAAGGAGTTTTTAAGGAAAGTGATCTTATAGTACAAGATGACTACAACGTTGAAGGTGGATTAATTTCTCAGTGTTTTCCAAACTTTTGGGATCAAAATCAGGAGGAAGGAGAAAATATTGTGAAATGTGGTTTTCTAGGATTGATTCTATTCAAATATGATAAATGCATGAGTTTCACAAAGACTGAGTTTCATGAAGGTTGAGTTTCATGAATATGTAGACCATCGTGAACAAGCATCGTGAATGGTGTGATGGGGTGATGGTAAATCCTAAATACTACAATAATCTTCATGAATGGGTTAAATTTCTCTAGATCTTCATGAATATAAGAGTTCGTGAGAATGTCTAGATAGGTTTGTGAAAAGGCCGTTGGGAGCATGGGTTCTTTATGAAGGGTTGTTCATATAAATAGGTGACCACACCCACTTCATTTGAGATTTAGATATTTGGGGAAAAGGCTGAATATATTTGATTTCATGAAGGGTGAGAGCTTTCAGAATCTTGAATTCTTTGAGATCTTGAGCATCGTGAAAATATTGGTTAAGTCTTAACTGATGCCAATGCTTTTGAGTTATGGGAGTTTTTCAAAGACAGTGAGTTTCATGAAGACCTATAGTTCTATGAAGGCTTTAAACTTTGCAAAGTCAGTGTGCTCTACAAATGTTGTGAGCTTTGGAAAGGTTGAGATCTTCACAAAAGTGCATGGGTTCATGAAGGACAGCTTTTACTTGAAACATAAAGGGGGTTTCGTGAAGGCTAGGAGATTCGTGAATGGTAGTGTTGAACATCTGGGTCTAGTGAATAGTTCTTTCAAATGCATCAAATCAAGAATATGGTGCAAGAATATCCGCATACAAGTCATATGAAAAGACTTAAATGTCAATCTACCAAGTCCACCTTCAAGTCATTAAATCGAGTAAGACTTCACCCAAAGTAGTGATCTAGGGGGAGTCGGCGAAAGTGTTCCGAGGGAGGTAGCATACTATTCTGAAAATTTTGTAAAGGAAATGTGAATGGAACAGAGTGACTATGTCTGAAATTCTATTTTCCACAAAAACTAGTGAAGTTAAATGGATTTAGGTACAATCAAAACACTGTCAGTGTATTCTTATTGGACTATCCCTTAGTGGTGAACCATGTAAAACTATCATGTTGTATCTCTGTATGTGATTGTTTAATAACTAAACGATTCCATCAGATAGTTTTTACAAGTTCCTACCAACACGGGAACAAGATCCGTTGTTTTTAAATAAAAATTTGACACCCTGATTCACCCATCCACTCTCAGGGTTTTCTAGGGTCCTACAGAAAGGACTTGGTTGGTGCCTCTATTTAAGGGGTGGTGGTCAGCCAGGGCTAGTTCCTGGGGTGTTTTTTTAAGAGGGTAAAAATGGCAATTTACTAGTCATCTCCCTAACCTTTTAGGTTGAGAAGAGCCATGTGGGGAGGCAATTTAGACCGGTCCCTGATCTCTCGATCCTCGATGGCATGGGGTTGTTTTTGTGGTGAATAATTAGTGATTCTATATATGGTCTACCTCATCCTTCCTTTCTTCTATTTTGTTTCCCTTCGATCACCTCTGATTTCAGTGTGGTCCAACTAGGGATTAAGTGATGATTTACACTAAATCATGGTGGAAATGATCAGGTATGATGGGGTTTTTGCATGCGATGTCTAGTGGATGTCTCAAGATGATGAATGAAAATTGTTTCTCATCATTTCAATTGAGGCACATATCCATATGAATTTATTTTTTTTTGAAAAAATTAAATGAAATTGGAAATGAAAGGGGTTCCAATTATTGGGGATTTTTCCTAAGATGGTGTTTGGAGGAAATTATAGGCCTTCATTGGGTAGTTAATTGTAGTTTTTATGAAATAAGGCTGATTAGTGAGTTTTTAGGAATTATGTAAATTTAAATTAAATAGTATAATTATTTATAATTTATTATAATTTATTTGTTTAAATTATATGTCCTAAGATAGGACCCCAGATAGATGGAAAATGGTTGTTGGGTTTGGACGAGCTTGGGCCAGAGCTGACTGGTTGTGCTTTAAAGGAAATGATGTGAATGTGATAGGTGGTCCCATGAGTATACCCCCTTTAATAAATGATTTTTTATATATGGAATTTGATATATCATCTATCCACCTATGTGTTATTGACCTATAAATTAAATGAATCATTTTATTAATTTAATGATTTTTTTATTTTTATAAAATGTCTATTACAGGAATTGAATGAAGTGTCAAGCCCACAAGGGACCTTGTGCACTCTCATGATGTCTAACCATTTATAATCAAGGACTAAATTCATGAGTTGTAACAATTTAACCCTAAGAGGTAAAATTTAAATAAAGTTAACATAACATAGTGGTCCTGGTGTGGGATCCTTAGACACTGCCTTATAGAGAAAAGTGTTGGATTGGGATAATTGGCCCAAATAAGCCACATTGATGTTTTAATATGCCTTATAGTCTAAGGGAAAGTTGATATGATCGTGGGGAGAGTATTACTACCCCACTAGTGAATGAACACTGGGTGGGTATGTCTTGGGTAGGACTTAATGATGGGTTTGGTGAGAGGACCGACCTAGGGTGACTTAGGAAGGGGATGGGCTTAAGCCCATCCCCCTTGTTTGACTATGACTATGAATCAATTGATGTTGGAGTGTGATTAAAATGATTTATAGGGATGATATTTCCTCTAAGTGATGTTCTTATACTAATAGATGTATTTGAGTATAGGAAACCCATGTAGGGTGTCTATGCTAGATGTGACATTAGGGACCCTGGTGGGTGCCCTAGTGATATAAAGACCCCTAAGAGGGGCCAAGTGGGAATGGGTAGTGGTGATTTTAGGTGTCAACTTGAAACCTAAATTGATGATGTGAGCCATTAATGGTTGTGATAGAGTTATATTATTCACTTGATAAGCTGAAATCTATTATATGGGATGGGTTCTAGGAGATGGAAAACCCCGCTGAGATGCGTTATAGCAGAGGATTTAGGTGGGATGAATTACCCACCAAGATTTATGTAGAAACATGGAATGAATTGGATTTTATTCTTGGATATGTCCTTTTTATCTACTACTATGTGAATTTATTTATTGACAGGGTGAGGATATGCCCCTGAGTTTTTGGATGACATGCTTCCCCAACAGGGTGTGGATACACCACCAAGTTTTTAGATGACTTTATTCCCTGAAAGAGTGTGGGTATACCCCTGAGGTTTCAGATGATATGTTTTCCTGGGTGAGGACCATTTCCCCCCAGGTTCCAGATGAGATCATGTACATAAAAAACACTTCAGCATCGACCAAAGTAAGTATAATTGATCCGAGGATTCATGTTAAAAGTCAAGGATTGAAAATGGTTATTTTCACATTGTATTTATTTATTAACCTGAGAAATTTATATGCACATAGAATACATTTATTGTTTATATAAAAGAATATATTGGTGGTTCCCTACTGATTTATACTCACACACTACTATGGTGTCCATAAAACATGGTTATCAAAGTAGAATTTGTTTTTCATAGGTTCAGGTTAGGCAGAGGAATGGTGCATGTAAGAACCCGGATCTTCGTTTCAGGTATGGTTTTCCTTTTTATAGAGTTTTTGAGAAAAGAGGAGTTTCTGGAAAATTTTGAAGTACACGCCGTGTACTTTATGAGTACACGCCGTGTACTCCCTTTCCACGCCAGGCCGTGTGTTGGCTGTGTCTGGGCCACACACACGGTGTGTAAGGGTGAAGTGGAGGCCGCTTAGAGCGGAGTACGGAAAAACAGAGTACACGCTGTGTACCCCAGAAGTACATGCCATGTATTTTTTTTTTCATTAAATGGACCGGGGTCGTGCCTAATGGACAAAACGCTCTACTTCTCCAGGTTCTTCATCCGAGGGAACCCGTACGACCACGAAACTTCTCTGGATTTCAGAGCCTCTATCCGTTCTCTGTTTCAGCCGCCATCTATTGCATCGGAGCCGCATCGATCCTCAAAGTTATAAGGAGAATCAATCATTGTGGTTCATGCATATCGTTATCCTAACATCGAGGTGGGTGGTTTGTGCCTTTATGTAGGAAGTCTGTGAATATTTTGTGCAAATTCCACCAATACCCTTGAACGGGGTATTGAGTGTTTCCTGTTTTGCCCTTGTTGTTGCCTGCTTTGCTTGATTTCTTGAGTAGAGGTAATTTATTGTGAATAGGGTAGTTTTTACTATGGTCTGGATGTTTTCCATGCTTGTTTGTTTGTTCAACATTCTTCCAGTTGCCATGCCTAGTTGTAGGATAGTGGAACTATTGTACTGTTTTGCTGTTATTCCTTAGAATTATAGCCAAGTAGTTCTTGAGGTTTAATTGGGCCGATACACACGCTATTCATGTTGTTTTACACAGGGTTGTGAGAACCTAGTGTAGTGGACCATAGGAAGAATGGACGTAAGGGCTTCTCCAGAGTATCTTTAAATTACGATGCCAGACCACAGGGGGAATTGACATTGAGTGCTTCCTCAGAGAGTTTGTAGTTCCTCGACGTGGGCCACAGGGGGAATAGACGTTGAGTGCTTCCCTAGAGAGCCTTTAGTACGATATGAGACTATAGGGGGAATTGACGATGAGTGCTTCCTAATAGAGTTTATTATTTAGCTGAACTAGAGGGGTGAGACTGTGTGTGCCTCTCAGAGGGTTGCTAGTACTTGTAGTTTGAACCTTAGGGGTTAGACTATGAGAACTACCCAGAGGTTACCTTTTTGTTCTACTTGCTTGAGTGAATATTTCTTGTTTGCAGATTATATGATAGAAACTATGGATTTTTACTGCTATGTATTATCCTGTTTACTGCTTACTGTTTACTGCTTACTGTACCTTACCTGCCATATATTCAATGACTGTAAGGCACAGATCTTTGGGTGGTTTCTTATTGGGACTTTGTCTCACACCCTGTTTGGGTCATGATTTTGGGCCCAAACAGATTATATTGTTGTAGGTATAGATAAGGGAAAGCACTATTCTACTTCAGGTTCTTGATTGCACTGGAGCTGGAGAGCATGGGACCAAGCTGAGGCTTGCGATGCTAAGGAGTTTCTCATCTGTTTTTCATTTGTACTTTGGTGTAGTACTATATTCAGCATTGTGACCTGCTTGGATATTTTCCTAGACTTATATATTTCATGCATCATTTACACATATTTCTGCTCCATTTGTTTATTTATCAGTCTTCCACTGTTTACTCTTGTATGGATGGTTATGGTTTCTACTATTATCTATTTGTTTTTGTTCTGCTGCGTACTCTGCCAATGAGGGCATAGTTTCCCCACTATCACACCCAAGGCCCTCACTACTAGTCGTTAGCCTCCGGTGTTTGATGAAATGCGCTTGAGGCCATGTGACCAACCAGGTACGGGGCGCCTCTGGGTGGCTTCCGGAACCGGGACATTACAGTGAAACATGATTGAGTGGAATAACTCAGATGAGATTGGATATTGGGATGTGGTGAGGCTCGAGGATGGAAGTATAGCCTCAATGAATTTTTATTCTTTTATTTATCTTGTATCTATGATCCACCTAGTGTGTGATTAGTGTTGGTATTCACGCATGATCGTAAGTCTATATGACTATATACTTTTTCATTTATATTTGATATAACATGTTGTTTTTTATCACTTTATCATACTATGATGTGTTATTATGGATTTTTTTTTGGTTATTTTTTACTTGTTATTGCACACTTTGATATGGGGGTATATTCTCCTCATAGAAACACCCTATACCCTTACTACCAGTTGGAAACCTCTGGAGTATGGAGAGGCATGCTATAAATATCATAATGACCCAATCTAGTTTCTGTTTAGAGTTAATTGGGATAGGTATGCTACATATGGAATATTGTAAGAAATATGGAGAATAAAGGAATATCATATACCTTAGTTGGGTGATGGTACCAAGGCACGTAGTGGAACCTGGTGGGCCAAATTTTTAAAATTTTCAGCACCGGAGTGATAAAACAACATCATCTACGGTGATCCGATCCCCAGTAAGGTTTGAGGATCTTGTGTGAATTATCAAAGAATAAAATTTTAAACTAAACATTTACCTTATTTGAATCGAATCACACTTGATATAATCACATCTCCAGTGACCATTTCTCAAATGATCTTAGGATAAACCCCTATAGATCATCCACACATGATTCAAGAATATGTATGTACATTGTTCATAAAATTATGAGTGCTAGTGCGGAGATATGATGATTCCTTTAACATCGCAATGATCACCTCGATCTAGTGCCTTCAATCCATGAAGGTGTTCTTGGATCAATCACTCAGAAGGATCTTTTCTCTGTCTAGGATGTGGGAGTATATATGATATCTCAATCCATTGGAATGAATAGTTTGGAAAAAATGAGCTCCTTTAAGATTATATAGTGGATGTACAAAATACCCAGATAGGGTTCCCCAACCCCCATATATTTAACTTCCACTAAATAAGTAATAAATGAATAGTTATATTGAACTAACTACATCATAATGATAATTTATATTTTATCACCTACTTTTAATATATAATAAATATATTACATGATAAACTCAAGTCATTAAACTACTGAGTAATTCTTGCTAACAAACCTTAAATATTAAAATAATATTTGTTTGAATAATATTTTTCCACATATTTACTTAATACCTAGTTAATACCTTTAATAAATAAATTAATCCCAACTATTATATACTTGAATAATAATGAATTTATTTATCCATCAGTAATCAATAATACATTGACAACTCATGGACCCTATGGTGGGGTCTACCATGTCTTATACACATATTCATCAGAATAGAGTAGACTCTTGAATATGCTATTGTGTGTGATCCTCTAGGCCTTTATCAGGGTAACAATGAACACTATTCATATACCAAGAGTGGATTTTAGTAACTCATCAAGTCCAATAAAGAGATAAGGAAAATTCATAGCAACATGATCATTTCTTAGTATCAAACACTGTGTAATATAATCTCTTTGTCTTGTGATATCTCATAAAGCAGGATGCACACTTGTGTTATAATCCTTTTCCTTGATTTATTATTTATTGACCATAATAGATGGAATTACCTTCTTCTAACATGATCTTGGATTTAGTGAAGTTACTATCATCCTGATCAACTAGGCCCAAGATATCTCTTCCTGTCAAAATTAACAAATCCTTTCTTGATTATTCAATCAATTTCAAATCACTAATGACAAACCCAACACAAGATACCTCACCATGACTTCAATGTCATGGTTTTTTCCATTGAATCAAAGTACAAAATCTAATGGTACACATAGACAATAATCTCAATTCTGGAGACCATTACACAAGTTCGCAGATATGAACTACCAATGACACCTAAAACATGTGGTGTTTCTATTAGCAGCTCAGTCCTCATGATCTCGCCTACTCAATAACACCAAGTGTGAACTTCATGAGAAGAAGTCCCAAAGTTTATGTGCCCCCATCACCTGATAGTCATGAATCATCTGTCTCCAACCATTATGATGTATCTAGACTATATGAAATTTGTTTAATATTAATTTAATAGTATCTCTAGGTTCTCATTATAGCATGATAACCACTATAACCTTTTGATACGATAAATAATCTATATACGTTACCATATAAATAGTGGACGTGGAAATATTGACATTATTATGATAAGTGTACATCATGCATAACTCCCTGTATACATGATATGGTAATAAAAAAATACTATTCAAATTGGGTCTAGGGTGCCCACTATTACAACACTCCCACTTTAACTAGAGTTAACTTGATAACTAACCTTGTTAGATCTCACATGATAAGATCATTTTCAGATAAGTTGTGGATTCAATCATGGGAATTCCATGTCTCTGCTGTGTGGGTATTCTGTTATTTGAGACCTCACCTACTTGATTAAGACTCCTTAAGAGATGAAAACCCAGATTAGTTTCCTTTCATCCACTATCAAAACTTGACATCTTGGATAGTACTAGTAGTATAATTATCATAATTTATATTATGATAAAAATTTATTACTAGGTTTGATTCTAATAACTTGAACAAATCATTATGTATTTAACACAACTTCTTTAGCTACCTTATAAACCGCAACACACTTTCTATTTGTAGATATGGATACCACTAGCTTGAATGATCTTTTATTTCTCATTAACTTGTTATAAATACGATATTAGATCATATTTATGTATAGGAAGACTAGTTTGTATCCCCTTAAAACTAGTATCTCTTCCTCTCCACATAATAATAACATACCCCTTATACTTCATCAAGTATATTAAGATATTTCAGACCACTTCCTATGCTATTCTCTTGGGAAATGATGATAGTTTTCTACTATAAAGTATATGTTGTAAATATAATATTTAGTACAAAGAATGACATATGTGATTGATCCATCATAAAAGAGAAAGTAATTCAACTTATCACATTAATCTCCTCATATTCCTCATTCTTGTCTTCTTATAGAGATTTATGTCATGTGACATTAGTAACGATTCTCTCTCAAATTGTTTAACTTGTATTTTTCAATACCTTATCAGTATATTTATTGTTGAATAGGTCGAAGTAATCATTAGATAAACCTCAGTAGATATCATTCCCCAAAACATATGTTGCTACTTTAAGTCAATCTTTGGATAGTTAATTTCATTCTAGTTTTAACCAACTGTAAGACCAATAATTGTTTTCCATATGTTGTCAAAAATATTTTACTTGGAAAACAATGATGCTCCCACTAACCTATTATAGAGACATGGAAAAAATCTATTCCTAATAAATGTTCTATTATATTTTTTCTTACATTACTCATGTAATAGATTTCAATAACTTTCATCCCATATTGGCATTTTATGGTGTCACCATCCCTTTCTATTTGCATCGTATAGACTCCTCCCATGATTGGTGGTCTTGACATTCAATTCTCAATAAAATGATCATAGAAATTATCTATGAAAAATAAAATCTAATGGATTTAGGCATAGAGATTTAGTATTACCAATTGATCCTTATTGGTACCACACTTATACCATCCATGTATAGTTTCACTTAAATACCCACAATAGTATTCAAAATAATAAGCCTTTGTACTTTGATACATGTAATCCACTATTGAATTCTTACTAATCTTTCCAATTTTATCTAATATCCATATACTTATTATAGGATTCATTATTCATAATGAATAATGTATCACCAGAAAGGGTGAATATAAAACCACTACCATGGTTTTATCCTTCCTACGTAGTATGTGTCTCTCGATCAATCCTTTTCCATATACTCTTGTAGAACTTGTTCCTATGTAAACTATATGTTCATCTAAAACATTGACTAAACTCAAGTAAATCTTTTTCCCACTATCTCAAATATATATATTCACCCTTTTATAGAAATATAGTCTACAACTTGACTATCTATTTTCTAAATTTAGTGTTTAAGTGATATCCTCATAAAACTATAGGATAACCACTTTGGATGCACATTGTGTTTCTATATATGCAAGTTTTTTATATCCTAAACTCTTTGCATCTAAACACATTTTCTTATGAAATAATGGATTTATATCATAATATAACTCATATGATATCCATTTTTCATTATAGTTTACATATGGTTATGGGATAATGCCTATATTTATGTATCATGTCTTGAAAAATAATGGAAGTCACTACAATGCATATATATCTCAAAATTGATTCTCCTTTTACTTAAAAATCATGACTCTGATGTGTATAAGGAAATGTGTGTTTAGTAATTACTCCACGCTACATTAGTTTGATCAATGTTAACATGTAATACTCATCATCGATCCTCTTTATTAGTATAATATCACTAATGTGGATAAGGTAATGTGTATTTCGGAATTACTCCACACAACATTATATTAGATCGATGAATGCTTGTTGAATATAATCTTTAGCACACCAAACCAAAACAACTCATATCTTCTGACCAAGAATATACCATACGTCACTTTATCATTCCTTAAACAAACTTAAAGGAACCTTATGAAGTATATTTACCACTAGCTTAACCTTGGAATAATTCACACACTATAGTTGAACTTATTCTAAAATATTTGTGACTTACCTTTAATTATAAAGGTTTCTTTTTCCAAAAACAAGTACATAAGTGTGTTAATAATACTTAAGTTTTTTAACTCTAAAGATTCTGAAACCATTCTGGATATATCCTTGAAACCAATTAGTTTTTCTGGGCGGTGTATTATCTTTCTACAACTGGGTATATAAGACTTAAATTTTATATTCAGCATGTGTTTCCAATGATTATTGTATTACTTAACTATTGGTTGTGTATGATATGCCATAAATAAAATTCATTCATAAATGTTATGGTAGCATCCAACACACAATTATATTTTAAACGAACCATTCACTTGGAAATGAAATTGTGTGCTTCTCACCACTGATGTAAGTATCACCCTTCATCAGCTACTTAGAGAGCACACTCTGAATTATAGTAATGTTTCTCGACTTCCTTGGTTCCTATATTTAGAAAAAAGTATGTAAGGACATATCGTATCTAATACCCAAGGATCATAAATGAAATATTACAACTAGTGATGAATATACCTGAAGTAGAATCTCATGATTAATTCTACTTCAATTCATTACAGTTCCTCTTTCAGTGACCTATCTTTCCACATGCAACAAAAATAGCCTTATGTTCAATGATATCCCTATTTATCTTTGGTTTCTTGGAAAGATTTTGTTAAGGAATCTTGGGTATTGTACTTGTAATTATAATTTCCACCTTATCTTTCTATTTTTTCACCGTAATAATTTTATCTTTCTTTAAATTCCAATCTACTTGGAAAACCCATTTCAAAAGATAAGGAAGTGATTTATCCAAACTATTTGTTTGAAAGATCTCAACCAAACTGGAGAAACTTCATGGAAAGTATGAGAGAATGATATGAACTTAAAAGTTATTTATTTTAATTAAAACCCAAATCATCTAGTTGTTCAATATACTTAATCATACTTAGTGCATGAGGAACAACATGAGTTCCATTTTTTAATCAATACATGACCAGTTTGATCATTATCTCATTGATTCATCTCTTAATTTTCTCCTTGAAAACTTCTAAAAAATGAGGCAACATGGTATATACATCCATGTTCTTATGTTGCTCAATAAACTCTTTGGACATTGATGTTAGCATTATGATATAAACATCAAATGTGTCATTTATGAGTCTTCTATAAGAATATTTCTCGTCCTCACTAGCTCATGTGGAGGTTGATTAGGATTGGGGACTCCATCACATATAATTTAATTTTATACTATATTATTATACGCAAGCGCTTGTACCACTCTTAAAAATTTGTGTCGGTGAGGAGATGATATTTTCCATCATGGAACGTAGAGTATCTATAGATTTATAAACTATTTCATAAAAAATAAAACTATTTGATTAGCACTTTTATCTTGATTAATGATTTAGACATTACTCATTAAATTATTCATTAAATGTATCCTATTATTTTATTGAACTCTAGTAGGCTTCACCACTAGACTCAAAATACTATGTAATTTGAGTATTCTAGTGGAAAGGATCCATGAAACCTCCCATTATAGTCTACAATATTTGGATATGCCACTACTTAGAGAGTTTTAAGGGAGGAACTAGACTGGAAAACTATATTGACTCATAGTTCCTTGAAATATTGAGTAAAGTCTCAACATATCAGGATCGTAACCATGATTACCTAAATGATTTACCTATAAAGTGGTATAAATCTATCTTTGGATACTCCTTTGCTACCAGTTTTAGTTAATTCATCTATTTACTCTCATAAGAACTCCCCAGTAGTAGGAGGTACTATCAACTTTGGCTGATCGAGCACTACATACACCCATTTTTTTTCAAATTGAAATGATGGAAGGTGTTTGTGACTTAATATTTCTATGAGTGTTTTTCTAATATTTTTGAAAAATGTAATCCTTTTATATTAAGTATGTTCATACTTTATTGTCACACTCACAACTGAACAAGAATTAACAGAATACATTCATCGCATCTTTATGATTTTTTTGTTTATTATTTTATGTGTCCCACAGACATAAAAATGAATAAAATAATAAAAAATGCATTAAAAAAAATAAATTACCTGACTGATCTTGAGAATCTAAAATTTATTGATCAATTTAAATTCAATGGATCAACCATGACCCAGATATATCATACCCTAGTGAGATCTTGACTTGTATCCCACCTTATCCCTAGTCAAATATTTTACATCTCATCTGGGATTTCGCCTCATCTTGGCGTGATCCACGTCTTACTTCATCATCGTCAAATAATATAAGTATACTTGTGCACAAGTGAGGTAGTCTTGGGAAGCACAATGTACATACATAATAAAGACTGATGGACACATAGTCCCTTATATATATATAATAAAAGAGGACGATGCACAAACTGTAATAATATTTACTAATTATTACAAACAACACATGTAGTAGTAACAATTAATTAAATAAAATAACCCAGACAAAAAAATAGGGTCGATCACTGCTCAAGACCAGTTAATAGGTAAAATAAAAGTGTAATAAAATTAAAATGCTATAAATTTAAGTATGAGGTCATTTCATTAAATAAAATCAAATATTTAAATTCAAATAATTTAATCACATTTGATCCCAGTATTAATTCAATTTTCTTCCAAAAATTAAATTAATAAATTAATTTAATTTAATTCCAAAATTAAATTAATTTTTTTATAATATTAAAAATATTATTTTTAAACATAAAAATAATTAATTATTTTTTGATTATTTTAAAAAACTTTTCTCGGTCCCTAGAACACTACACGAGGCTGTTGTAGGTTAGGCCAACCCCACACAGTGCCATTCGTGGTTTGATAGACCCCATGCAGGGTTTTTATGGGCCATACAGACTTGTCTTGACTTATTTCGAGTAGGGTAGACCCCGATTTTTTTTATACATTTAATTTTTTTTTTACAAAAAACGGTTAGGGTGATTTTTTTTTCAAAATGCGCCTCAAAGGCGGCATCGCGGATGCTACCTTTGCACTGCTGGTGCGGATCGGTGACGTGTCAAAGGTGGCACCCGCGGTGCCGCCTTTGCCTCCGCACCCTATAAAAGGGTAGCGCCCCCTCCCCTTCTCCTCACTTCCAAACACCCATTACCTCTAAATTTTTCTCTATTTCTGTGGAGTTTTGCGGTTTGAAATTTTTGGAAATATTTTAGAGGTATGATGTTTGATTTAATGTTTTTTATTTTATAGAATTGTATTTTGTTAAATATTTTTATAAATTTAATGTTTTTTATATAGTTAAATTTTTTATAGTTAAATATCATAATTCTTTAGTAGTTTAGTTAGTTTTAATTTTTTTTATTTATTAGATTGTTTAATTAGTTATATATATTTAGGAATTATAATTATCATTAGTATAAATTAATTTAGGATTCTTTTAATGAAATTTTGGTAGCATAAAGACTATGTTATCTAAGCAATCAAATCCTTATCTAGATACAAACAAGTGAATGTAGCTCTAGCACAGATGTACCTAGGGGTAAAAAACAAAAACACTGATTTGAGCTAGACTCGAATGGGAACTGGTGCACGACAACGGGCCTTGCTGCATTCTGGTTTGAAACTTCTAGAGGATATTCTTAAGATATGCATATTTCTTAATAAACTACTAAAATATCTAGGAAAAGAAATAATAAATTGATAATTTAGTAATGATGTTGATAGTTATTATTAGTAATGATTAATTAGAAATTAATTAATAATTAAAAATAAAACTACAATTCAAATGATATTCAATAACATGGAGTTAAAAAATAACATGGAGTTAAAAAATAACATAGTTAAAAAACGACATGGAGTGAAAGTGAAAAAATAAATAACATGGAGTTAAAAATATAAATAACATGGAGTTGAAAATATAAATAACATAGAGTTAAAAATATAAATAACATAGAGTTAAAATATAAATAACATAGAGTTAAAATATAAATAACATAGAGTTAAAATATAAATAACATAGAGTTAAAATATAAACAACATAGAGTTAAAAATATAAACAACATAGAGTTAAAAATATAAATAACATAGAGTTAAAAATATAAATAACATAGAGTTAAAATAATATAAATAACATAGAGTTAAAATAATATAAATAACATAGAGTTAAAATAATATAAATAACACAGAGTTAAAATAATATAAATAACATAGAGTTAAAATAATATAAATAACATAGAGTTAAAATAATATAAATAACATAGAGTTAAAATAATATAAATAACATAGAGTTAAAATAATATAAATAACATAGATTTAAAATAATATAAATAACACAGAGTTAAAAATATAAATAACATAGAATTAAAAATATAAATAACATAGAGTTAAAAATATAAACAACATAGAGTTAAAAATATAAACAACATAGAGTTAAAAATATAAACAACATAGAGTTAAAAATATAAACAACATAGAGTTAAAAATATAAACAACATAGAGTTAAAAATATAAATAACATAGAGTTAAAAATATAAATAAGATAGAGTTAAAATATAAATAACAGGATGTTTCGAGCTTCTAGCCTTTCTTGCAGTGAATTGAATATCAAAATTTCAGAAATCCCACGTGACAACAGGTTTTCTAAAATTTTAATATCCAATTCACTGCAAGAAAAGCTAGAAGCTCGAAACATGCTGTTATTTTTTTTAACTCTATGTTATTTATATTTTAACTCTACTATGTTATTGAATAACTAATTAATAATTTAGTAAGTATCATAAGAAATATCCTAGTTTAGGATATAAAATCTTTTAAAATTTAAGTATTATAAATATTGTATAGTTTAGAAGTAATAGTTATTATTTTAACATGAGGTAAAATCCAACTTTTTTTTAATAAGTAGTTTAATTACATCTTTAAAGTATAAAATACAACTTATATTGGTAACCATCATTTTGAATTTCACTTACATTATCAAAATCTAGGTCAGGAAACTTTTTTTACGTAGATCATAATGTTTGCCTGTGTATACTGCTATGGGGAGGTTATTCAAACTGAGCAAGGAGTTTCTTACAGTACACAACCAATAACAGTGGTTAATACAACTGATTGTGTAACCCTAAGTGACCTTCAAGACAGAATTCATGGCTCATTAAATCTAGGACCCGATCAAAAGATCAAGTCAATGAGTTATTGACATTTGTAGTTCCCGTCAACATTGTGGCATCTAGCTTGTCCATTGGTTGATGATGCGCAATGGATCCAAATAGGTGGTTTGTTTTCTCAACAGTCGGATGGTACCATGATGGAGTTATATGTTGATGTTTCTACTTTACAACAACAACATCCAATTGTATGAAGACGTAGACTTACAAGAGTCATTGAAGATAGTCTGCCCCATGAAGTTTAGACTATTCCAAATGATGTAGAAGAGGACAACCTACTTTATCTCCCAGATATACATGTCAACCCGACATCAGATGAGGAGTTTCATAATAACGAAACAGATGATGATAGTAGTGCTGATGAGGAAGAAACAACGGAAGTTTCAAGAAATGCATTAGTTGTACAACATGATCTACCTACAATAAATCATCCACTTCTCTTTGCATCTTGGTCAGAGGTAATGAAACATGTGCCTAAATTTGAAGATATTGTTCTCACACCGGCAACTGAGTTTCCCGGAGTTATATGAGATAGGTTTAGTGAGATGAATAAAACTATATGTTTATAGTATTCTTGTATGTGATTGTTTGGAATGGATAGATCAAGGAGGTCCTACAGTGGCCTTTTGAAGATGATAAAGGATAAAGATTTGGTGATGAAGAGTTCGATGGGCTATATGGAATCATTGGTGTTTTCATCTGATCAACTAGGCCTGGGGAAATGGGGTGGCAATTGTAGAAGAAATTATAATGGTTGGATGCATGGTGGTGTTGAAGGGGTTGATATTTACAGGAATGGGAACCTATGAGAATTTCATGTGGCATATCTTTCACCATACCCTTATGAGGCCGGATGTTGATATGGATATGGACATGGCGGGTGGAAGAATGGAATTCGTTGTCCCATGAAAGGAGATATAACATGTTTTCATTCATCAAAGATTATATATGTATGTGATACTAGCGACACCAAGCATCCTATTAATGCGGGGTTGAATTCTATATGTTTAATGAGTGTTTAAAGTTTTGTTTATATTGGTCTTATGGTTTATATTTTATAGTCTTTCAAAGTCACGTACTTGAAACATTTCTAAGTTTCAAGTAGGTGGTTTCGAAAGCTTATAAATTATTTTTCATGAACAATTTTTATGAAATTATTTGTGTTTTCAACAATTTCTTATATTTTTAATGAATGTTTAAAGTTTAGTTTATATTTGTCCAATGGTTTGTATTATCTATTATTTCAAAGTCACATACTTGAAACATTTCTAAGTTTCAAGTAGGTAGTTTTGAAAGCTTATAAATTATTTTTCATGAACAATTTTTATGAAATTATTTGTGTTTTAAACAATTTCTTATATGTTTAATTAATTTTTAAAGTTTCGTTTATATTGGTCTAATAGTTTATATTTTATAGTATTTCAAAGTCACGTACTTGAAACATTTCTAAGTTTCAAGTAGGAAATTTTGAAAGCTTATAAATTATTTTTCATGAACAATTTTTATGAAATTATTTTTGTTTTCAACAATTTATTATATATTTAATGAATTTTTAAAGTTTCGTTTATATTGGTCTAATGGTTTATATTTTATAGTATTTCAAAGTCACATACTTGAAACATTTCTAAGTTTCAAGTAGGCGGTTTTGAAAGCTTATAAATTATTTTTCATGAATTTTTTTTTTCTGAAATGATTTTTGTTTTAAACAATTGCTTATATGTTTAATGAATGTTTATATTTTCATTTATATTGGTCTTATGGTTTATATTTTATAGTATTTCAAAGTCACGTACTTGAAACATTTATAAGTTTCAAGTAGGCGGTTTTGAAAGCTTATAAATTATTTTTCATGAACGATTTTTCTGAAATTATTTTTGTTTTCAACAATTTCTTATATGTTTAATGAATATTTAAAGTTTCATTTATATTGGTCTTATGGTTTATATTTTATAGTATTTCAAAGTCACGTACTTGAAACATTTCTAAGTTTCAAGTAGGCGGTTTTTAAAGCTTATAAATTATTTTTCATGAACAATTTTTCTGAAATGATTTGTGTTTTCAAAAATTTCTTATATGTTTAATGAATTTTTAGAGTTTCATTTATATTGGTCTTATGGTTTATATTTTATAGTATTTCAAAGTCACGTACTTGAAACATTTCTAAGTTTCAAGTAGGCGGTTTTGAAAGCTTATAAATTATTTTTCATGAACAATTTTTTTGAAATGATTTGCGTGTTCAACAATTTCTTATATGTTTAATGAATTTTTAAAGTTTATTTTATATTGGTCTTATGGTTTATATTTTATAGTTTTTTAAAGTCAGGTACTTGAAACATTTTTAACTTTCAAGTAGGCAGTTTTGAAAGATTATAAATTATTTTTCATGAACAATTTTTCTGAAATGATTTGTGTTTTAAAAAATTGCTTATATGTTTAATAAATTTTTAGAGTTTCATTTATATTGGTCTTATTATTTATATTTTATAGTCCTTCAAAGTCACGTACTTGAAACATTTTTAACTTTCACGTAGGCGGTTTTGAAACAAAATTTTAAAAACTAATAACTTTTTTGTTAGGTGAAAGGAGGCATCCTCCTGAACATTTTTTATGAATTATATATATAAATAAATATATAAACGAAACAAAACATAGAAAAAATTTGAATTTTTTTTGTTAGGGAAAATGCGGCATCGTGGGTGCCGCCTTTCATCCCCAGTGTAAAGGTGGCATCGCGGATGCCGCCTTTCACCCGAAATGCAAAGGCAGCATCTGTGATGCCCCCTTTAGGGTGCATTTTGAAAAAAAAATCACCCTAACAATTTTTTGTAATTTTTTTTAAAAAAATGCATAAAAATAACTCGGTAGACTTCCCTAGCCATATTACAGGGTGGGTTAGATCTAACAGGACTTGCGGGAGGTGCCTGATCGGGGTAGGGGATTGCACCACATGATAAGGGCGCGGTAGTTAGGGGCTTCTTGGTGTTAGAGACTTAGGGGGAGACCAGATAGGGAGGGAACACACACATGGGGGGCCATGGGAGTGGCCGTTTTAGGGAAGGCGGTGGGATCGACCGGGTGCGATGGTGCATCACAGTGGATCTACGAGAAGAATCAAGCAATATCCAAGGGTTACCACTGGTGGACAGGGTTTGGTTGCGGTGGAGAGGGGTTTCCAGTGGATATCGCATGGAGGCGGTGAAGCTCGAAGGGATAGGGTCTGAGGGGGCCAAGCCTGGTGGCTGCTTGGATGGCGGCTAAGGTGAGGTGATCTATGACAGGTGATAGTGTTCATATCGGTTGGGGTGGAATGATGTGATAAGGAGGTGCAACATCACCGGAGGAGGAGGCATCGAGGTCGACATGCGACGGTGTGGTTTGGAGGGGCTACCCAAGTGATGAAGATGCAAGGAAAGTAAGAGACACCAGCAAGGACTAGCTGGACAAGTGGCAATGACTGGTGGCTTCCCCAAGAATCCACCCTTTTAATTTTTTTGAGATAAGGATATCGATAGCTGGAAGGTTTTCCCTTTTTTTATTTTTTATTTTTTCTATTTTTCATTTTGATGAATCTCAGCAAAGAGTCACCCCTTTCAAAATGTCTTCATAGTTGGTTCAAAAGGCCTATTAATATAGGATTAATTAATTTTTGAAAAACAATTTTTTTTTGTTTAATTCCTCAATAGGTGGTATTTGTATCTGTCGATCGGATCACATCTGACCACCAGAAATCAGCCAGAAGGTGAGTAGTAAAAGAAACAGTCACCAGAAACGCCATTGAACACTAGAACCGAGTATAATTAGCACATATATAAAAATATGTTCTTAAAATTTTAAACTCACAAAACATACAAATGATCCATATTAAAAATTTCACATAAATATAGCATGACCATCCGAAATTGGACCAACTCGCAGTCTATTCTGTTGGGATAGAATTACAACCCTCTAATTATATTTAAGACTATTAATTTTCTTGGGAAAAAATCAACATGATCCCTCTAATACCAATTGATGGTACTGGGGAATACGGTGGAAGTCAGTGGGCCATGGATATAAAATTTTCATCACAAGAGTGACCAAATTTTTTCGTCTCTAGCGATCTAAGCCTCGATAAGGTTCTAGGATATAACGTGAATTATCAAAACACAAAAATTTAAACCTGATAAAACACTATTTTATTGAATATTTTATTGATAATAAATGAAATAATTTCCTCACATTGTGTTAAATATGTTTATTTATAAAATATTTGGGATTTGATCATTCATTTGAAAATTTGGTGAAAATTCCAGTTTTACCCTTAATAGTGCATTGTAGTATTTCGAAGATAAATATTTTTATATTTATTATTTGAATTTTAAATTTTGTAACAGTGTTCCTAACTTCATTTTATACAACTTTCATTCAGGACACTAGAGCTAAAGAGTGCATTTGGATTGAGTAAATGATCAATTAATCCAATGGTGGGCTGGACTCGGCAGAATAGACATAGGTTCTGTATTTGGGCCATATCTTCTACATACGGGCTTAGATTGAGCCAAAAGTTTTAGGAAAGCTCGGGGACATGATTTGGCACAAATCATCCTTCTGGAAGTACGGTAAATTCACGCGTTTTGGAGGTCAAATGGGAGGTGCAAGTTGGAATAAAATATTTGGCCGAGTTTTTCATTTCACACTTAAAAAGTTATGTATCCCTAGCCCTCACAAACTCTATTTAAAGGGGGTTTTAACTCTTTGAGAGTGCGGGTCGAGGCTTTGGGAAGGTTTGGCCGAAAGGGTGTATCTTGGGAGCCCCTCACAACTCTCGGAGGAAGTAAGCCTTTGTGCAAACCTCTCTTCCAAAAAGGCTCTCCTCTCTCACCTCTTCTTTGTATTTCTTTTCTTTCATGTTTGTTTCTTGAATTTTTCTTCAAATAATATTCTGTGGTCATACCTCTTCTTCTTATCTTAATCTTCTTAATTGGGTTGAAATCAATAGTGGATACAAGATTGGGTTCTACCCTTTCAATCCGTTGCTTATGCAAAACGTCTCCACGATGACTACACCACCCATGGAAGAGTAGTTCTTTTTAGTAATCGATCGACCTATATCCTTCTTCATTCATTTATTTTGAATCAATGAGCTACTGTAATTCAAATATTATGATCTATTAATTGAGTTTTTAATTTAAATGAAACTAAGCAAGCAATTGAATAGTTAACACAAAACACGTGAGGTCGGGAATTGTGTGAACTGTGAGAGCGCAACCTTAACCGGTAATTCAAAAACCACATGGGATCAATTTGTAGAGTTCAAATATAATCCCTAAACTCAATTAATCCTCATTTCCAGAGTGGTTATGTGCCTTAATTTACCACTGACCAAAAGCTAATTTTAGAACATCAATCAAAGAAGGGTGTTGCGATTGCATGTTCCGAAGTTAGCCTAAGGTTAAAATTCACTTCAATCTTCGTGGTAAAGTTAATTCTCGTAGGGTTAGGGATTTAACAAATTAAGGGATCATAATTAAGTGAATATTAATTTAAATGATAATGATTAATAAATGATTGAAGAGGTAGAGTTAGATCGATTACGTCTTTTAAATATTGTCTAAACAAACATCTTTTTGTTGTGTCATTTTAATCAAACTTCATTTCAAAACTAAAAACAAAAAAAAATACAATCTTCCTACAGCAAACTTCTTCTAGATTCATAAACTATAAACAAACACCCCCATCCTTTCAAGTAGTGTTTTTATTCTCTTTTATTTTACTTCTAGAATACCTCTAAAAATTGTTTTAATTCACTTCCTCTTTTGAGAGACGACCTTGGTCAGCCACTCTGTTGCACCTAAGTACCCCAAAATCATACTAATCATTTGAGGGCGCCCACGACAGAGCTCATTCAAATTGGCTCCGTTGCTGGAGAGGAAAGTAATTATTTCAACCAATTAGAGGTATTTATTTTATTTTAAATTTTATTCTCTTCCTCTCTTCTTTCTTTCTTCTTTACCCAATCTGAATTTTCTTCTTCTTCTTTTATTTTATTCTACTTATTTTTGGACCATCAACTCAAACTTTTCATTTTTATTTTACTATGGTCCACTTTCTTTCTTTTCATTTTTATTTGATCTATGACACGAACTAATCCCAAAGATCTTTTAGATCTTGACCCTGAGATTGAACGTAGCCTTAGGGCACAAATCAGACATTCTCAATCTACGGGAAGTTTCAATATTCAACCAGTTGGTGAATTCCTCTCTTCTGGAAACATTGAAATTGGAAGCAATTCAAATTCAAACATAAAAGAGGAACCAATGGCTGGAAACAATGGAAATTAACTTAATAGAACCATTCGAGAATTGGCTGCACCTGATATTAACTATCAACCAAATTGTATTGCATACCCAAATCTCGAATCGGACTTTGAACTAAAATCTGGGTTAATTCACTTACTTCCAAAGTTTCATGGCCTCTCTGGTGAGGATCCAAATAAACATTTGAAAGAATTTAATGTGGTTTGCTCAACCCTTAAACCAAGAAATGTTTCTGAAGATCAAATCAAATTAAGAGCATTCCCATTCTCACTTGATAGAGCTGCAAAAGACTGGATGTATTATTTACAACCCGAAGATGTAACTTGTTGGAACGATTTGAAATGTCTTTTCTTGCAGAGATTTTTTCCAGCATCAAGGACCACATCCATTCATAAGGAGATCTCGGGGATCAAGAAAGCACAAGGGGAGTCAATGTATGAGTATTGGGAGAGATTCAAGAAGTTGTGTGCAAGCTGTCCGCATCACCAAATCAGTGAGCAACTCCTCATCCAATACTTCTACGAAGGACTCACACCTATGGAGAGAAGCATGGTGGATGCTGCGGATGGAGGAGCATTGGTGGACAAGACACCGGTAGCTTCATGTGCGTTGATCGACAAGATGGCCCAAAACTCCCAACAATTTGGTGATAGAGGTACACCACATGTTCGAGGAGTACATCAAGTAAGTCCTTCTTATCTTGAAAGTCATTTGATTGATACTAAGTTAGAAGAATTGACAACTATGGTGAGGCAGATTGCATTGGCACAAAAGACATCTCTACCCCCTCCTTCAAGGCCTTGTGGTATTTGCACTGAGACAAGCCACCCAACTGACTGTTGCCCATAACTCCAAGAAACAGAAGATTGTGCAGCAGTGTTCCCTGGGAGACCATTTCAGTAGCAACAACAACAACCATATCCCCAAAAGAAGTTTGATCCAACATACAACCAAGGGTGGAAAGATCTAGCGGACATGAGGTATGGCTCTGGACAACAATAAAGGCCCCCTTTTCAACCAAACTTCCAGCAGCCTCCACCTTACCAACAGGGTTTCCAACAACCCCAAAGGAGATTCGAAGCTCAAACATCAACGAGTCAGCAACAAGGGAATATCCAACACAAGGTAGACTCTAACACTGATGATCTTTTGAAACAAATTGTTCTTAATCAACAGAATGAGCTGAAGAGTCAAGGTTCGGAGTTGAGGGAGTTGAAGACACAAATGAGCCAGATTGCCACTGCCCTCCACAAACTGGTAAGTAAGAACTCTGGAGCCCTTCCTTCCCAACCTACTCCCAATCCCAAGGGGAATGTCAGTGCCATCACATTGAGAAGTGGGAAGAAAACAGTTGATACATCTGCACCTACCATTCCACCGGGATTCACCTCAACTTCAGAGAAGCCGCATTCCATACCAACTGATGAGAAAACCAAGGAGAAAGATAAAGGTAAGAAAAATATTGATGATGTTCCTTCTAAACCTCTTCCTTTTCCAAACAGGGTTGTTCAAACCAAGAATATGGCTGAAGAAGCAATGAAAAAGGAGGTTTTGGACACATTCAAGCGTGTGGAGATCAACATTCCTCTACTTGAAGCCATTAAGCAAATCCCAAGGTATGCCAAATTCTTAAAAGAACTCTGCACCAATCGAAGAGGGCTCAAGGGGAATGAGAGGATCAAACTTGTAAGGAATGTCTCGGCACTCATTACACCAACTCTAGCAATGCCAACAAAGTGCAAGGATCCTGGGACATTCACCATCCCATGTACCATAGGGGAGTTGCACTTCTCTGATGCTCTTTGTGATTTAGGAGCTTCAATAAATGTGATGCCTCACTCTGTATTCTCTTCCTTACAGGTTGGTGAGTTGAAGCCAACAAGAGTAGTGGTGCAATTGGCGAATAGAGCTACGACATATCCAGCGGGAGTTATTGAGGATGTACTTGTCCGGGTAAGAGACATGATCTTTCCAGCAGACTTCTATGTGCTTAACATGGAGGATGATCAGGTAAGTTCTCATGCCCCCATTATCTTAGGTAGACCCTTCCTCAAAACTGCAAAAACTATCATAAATGTCAATGAGGGTACACTTTCCATGGAGTTTGGAGATGAAGTTGTGATATTTAATGTTATGGATTCCATGAAGTACCCCTCAGAGGACCATTCTGCTTTTGTTATCTCCCATTTTGAACCACCAAGTAAAAACATCATGGAATTGGATTGTCCTATGCTTAGGGAGATTATGAGTATTGGTTCTAGTTTGATGTCTAAGAATACTTCTACACCCATTTTTAAGGAACAAGACTCTCTAAGATTTGATTTTGAAATGGAATCATATTCTGATTTTGATCATGTGAACTCTGATTATGACATGGCTATTGAGTATGCTGATGGATTTGGTGCTTTATTCTCTGATTGTGATACTGATGTTCATTGTGCAGATATGTCTGTTGCATCAATTTCTCCATCCATACATCACCCACCTACATTTGAACTCAAGCCATTGCCCCCAAATCTCAAATATGCATACTTGCTCAGTGGTGATAGATTACCTGTCATAATTGCTAACAATCTCTCTTTTGAACATGAAGAAAAACTTTTGAATCTTTTGAGAGATAACATTAGGGCAATTGGTTGGACATTGGCAGACATATCAGGTATTAGCCCCTCCATTTGCATGCATAGGATTCTCTTGGAGGATGGGGCTAAACCGATGAGACAGCCACAAAGGAGACTTAATCCCACCCTCCTAGAAGTTGTTAAGAAAGAAGTTGAAAAATTACTTGAGGCGGGTATCATTTACCCTATTTCTGACTCACAATGGGTTAGCCCTGTTCAGGTTGTACCAAAGAAAACTGGTTTCACTGTTATAAAAAATGAAAATGATGAGTTAGTTCCTGTGAGAGTACAAAACAGTTGGCGAGTGTGTATCGATTATAGGAAACTAAATCAATCCACTCGTAAGGACCATTTCCCACTTCCATTCATTGACCAGATGCTTGAGAGACTAGCTGGGAAGACACACTATTGTTTCTTGGATGGATTTTCTGGCTATTTTCAGGTTCCCATTGCAGCAGAGGACCAGGAGAAGACAACATTCACCTGCCCATTCGGTACCTTTGCTTACCGAAGGATGCCATTTGGACTTTGCAATGCCCCAGGTACCTTCCAGAGATGCATGGTGAGTATTTTCTCAGATTTCATTGAGACCTGGATGGAGGTATTTATGGATGATTTTACAGTTTATGGGTCCTCATTTGATGAATGTCTCTCTAGTTTGGGTGATGTGTTGCATCGTTGTATTGAGAAGAATCTGGTCTTAAATTTTGAAAAATGTCATTTCATGGTCGAAAAGGGAATTGTCTTAGGTCATATAGTCTCACAACATGGAATTGAAGTTGATAAATCTAAGGTAGACATTATTTCATCCCTCCCATATCCTACATGTGTGCGTGATGTTCGATCATTCCTTGGGCATGCTGGATTTTATCGACGCTTCATCAGAGATTTTAGTAAGATCGCTCTACCCTTATCTCGATTGCTTCAAAAAGATATTGACTTCAATTTTGATGATTCATGCAGGGTATCATTTGATGAGCTGAAGAAGTGTCTGACCACTCCACCAATCATACAACCCCCACGGTGGGACCTTCCATTTGAGCTTATGTGTGACGCCTCCAACTTCGCGGTTGGAGCTGTCTTATCTCAGAGGGTGGAGGGACGTTCACATGTGATCGCCTATGCATCGAGGACGCTAGATTCAGCCCAATCAAACTACACTACCACAGAAAAGGAGTTTCTTGCTGTCATATTTTCTTTAGATAAATTCCGTTCATATTTATTGGGCTCTAAAGTAGTTGTTTTTTCTGACCATGTAGCTTTGAGGTACCTCCTAAAGAAGCCAGATGCAAAGCCACGACTTATCCGTTGGATGCTCCTTCTTCAAGAAATTGATATTGAGATAAAGGACAAGAAGGGATCGGAGAATTTGGTGGCGGACCACATGAGTAGGCTTACTCACACACTAGAGGATGACACCTTGGATCAGATACCACTTCGAGACACTTTCCCCGATGAACATCTCTATACCATCTCAGGTAAGCATCCTTGGTATGCTGATTTAGTTAATTACATTGTTGGCTCTGAACTCCCAGAAAATTTGAAGAAGCATCAAGTCCAAAAATTAAAAAGTGAGTCTAGGTATTATGTGTGGGATGATCCTTACCTCTGGCGCATGTGTAGTGACCAAGTCATTAGGAGGTGTGTTCTCGATCATGAGTTTGAGTCTGTTTTGCATTTCTGTCATAAACTTGCATGTGGTGGACACTTTGGACCCCAACGGACAGCTAGGAAAGTTTTGGACTCTGGATTATATTGGCCTAGTTTATTCCATGATGCCCATGTGTTTTGTAAGTCATGCACTCGTTGCCAACACACTGGGAACATTTCTAAGAGACATGAGATTCCCCAACAACCCATACTATTCTGTGAGATTTTTGATGTATGGGGCATCGACTTTATGGGTCCTTTTCCTAGTTCATTTGGATTTTTGTATATTTTGGTTGCTGTTGATTATGTGAGTAAATGGGTGGAGGCCAAGGCCACCAGGACTGACGATTCTCATGTTGTTGTGGAATTTGTCAAAGCACATATTTTTTGCAGGTTTGGAGTACCAAAGACCATCATCAGTGACCAAGGGACACACTTTTGCAATAGGAATTTTGCTTCCCTCCTTCGAAAGTATGGGGTGACACACAAAACATCAACACCATACCACCCCCAAAAAAATGGCCAGGCTGAGGTTTCAAATCGTGAGTTGAAACAAATCTTGGAGAAAACCGTGCAGCCAAATAGGAAGGATTGGAGCAAGCACTTGGATGATGCATTGTGGGCTTATAGGACAGCATACAAGACCCCCATTGGTATGTCCCCATTTCGGATTGTTTTTGGGAAAGCGTGTCATCTCCCCGTGGAAGTCGATCATCGGGCATATTGGGATATAAAGAAATGTAACATGGATTTGGCCCAAGCTGGAATTCAAAGGAAGTTGCAAATTCAAGAGCTTGAGGAGATTCGACTATCATCATACGAGAACTCAAGGCTCTACAAGGAAATATCAAAAGCAGCTCATGACAAAATGATCCAACAAAGGGAGTTTCATGTTGGAGAGAAAGTCATTCTCTATAGTTCACGACTGAAGTTGATGCCTGGTAAGTTGCGTTCCAGATGGTTAGGTCCTTATATTGTGTCTAATGTTTTTCCTTATGGTGCAGTGGAGATCACACAAGAGGACACTGGAAGGAGCTTTACAGTCAATGGGCAACGTTTGAAGAGATACATTGAGGGACATCCTACTGATGCAGTGGATTTTATCACACTGCATGACCCCATCATCACTTGATCACATCAGGCTGTTCCTAACCCTTTCACTTTTATATTATTTGTCCTATTTAAAAATTCTGCATTTCATGTGAATATATCATCTCATGGGTTCACATTGAGGACAATGCAATATTTTAAGTGTGGGGGAGGGAACCTTTTAGTTTAGTAATTTCAATTGTTTTCCTGTTTAAAAAAAACACCAAAAAAAAATTGTATGTTTTTCAAAATTTGTGTGTTTATTTTACAATTTTCTGTGTGTTTTTGAAACTTTTGAGCTGAAATGATTCTCATCACCATTTTTAAATCCATATCAATAAGTGAAACAATTTACCCCCTGAAACTAAGCTTAAATGAATGCTGAAATGACTTTGTTTCAAGTTCAAATATTTAGTAATTTCATGGAAAGTACACCGAATTTTGAATCTCATGCCACATCTCACTGTCTTTATATTTGAAATCACTTTCCTGTGAGGCTTCTGAACCATTATTTTCATATTCTTTACATTCACCTCACTTCTTGAGAGAACCAAACCATACTTGATTTAACCTGAATTTGATCTATTCCTGTCAAAACTTGAGGGTTTGAGGTACTTGTGTTTAAATGATTGAGGCATTTGTTTGGTATTAAAACCCCTATTTCAAAGAATCCTTTTTTATAATGGCCTACCTTGAATATTTAATCCTTGTAGCCCTTAGAAGCCATGCACAGCCTGTTAGGTTAAGCCACATTACAAACCAATTTTCCCTATCCAACCAACTCTTGAAGTGAAATTGCATAATCTAGTTGAGCTTAAGTGTGGGGGAAGTTGTCTTGGGTTTTGCCACCACATTCTATGATACTTTGGGTGGAAAATTAAATTCTGAAGAGATGTGTTTGCTGCTAAAGAAAGTAATTATATTGAAAGTTGTGCCTTTTCTGGAGCTTTCATGACAAGTGAAGCTGTGCCTTTTCTGGAGCTTCTAATTGAGGTGGAAAGCTGTGCCCGTCTGGAGCTTTCAAGAAAATCATGTTTGAGAAGATTGAAATTTTTTATGCTGAAATGATGAATGGTGTAAACATTTCATGACTTTTCATGATGATGGAGCTGAATTGATACTATGGGGATTGAAGAGAAGACCATATTTAAGTGAAAATTAGATTAATGCAATTTTGCTTCAAAAGAGTCAAGCCCTCCTCATTCAGCCTCAGAGTTTTTCACATCTTAATCCTACCAACTGAAAGCCACAGAACAACCCTGAAAAGTCCTCATGATAAACATATGTCCTTGACTCACATCGGGTAGCGATGTAGGAATCTATCAAGCCTATGGTGACCCTTGTATGAGTTTGGATGAGAAAGACATTGCAAAAAAAAAAATTGATATTTGAGTGATGAGAGAAAATTCAAGCGAGGTAAGTGTTTTATGCATGGGTGGATAAATGAAGTGGAAATATATTTAATGATATAAATGGAGAACTTGAAATAAGGTTTTTTATGAGGCATGATATCTTTTGATTCTTGGTGTTAAATTGATTGATCTTAAGGATATGTGTTTTAAAATTGGTTTTGATTTGATATTGATGTTTACTTGATATGAGGTTTTGCCCAGGTGTGCAAAAGGGTAAGTGTGGGGGAGTTGATAAAACACTATTTTATTGAATATTTTATTGATAATAAATGAAATAATTTCCTCACATTGTGTTAAATATGTTTATTTATAAAATATTTGGGATTTGATCATTCATTTGAAAATTTGGTGAAAATTCCAGTTTTACCCTTAATAGTGCATTGTAGTATTTCAAAGATAAATATTTTTATATTTATTATTTGAACTTGAAATTTTGTAACAGTTTTCCTAACTTCAGTTTATACAACTTTCATTCAGGACACTAGAGCTAAATAGTGCATTTGGATGGAGTAAATGATCAATTAATCCAATGGTGGGCTGGACTCGGCAGAATAGACATAGGTTCTGTATTTGGGCCATATCGTCTACATACGGGCTTCGATTGAGCCAAAATTTTGAGGAAAGCTCGGGGACATGATTTTGCAGAAATAATCCTTCTGGAAGGCCGGTCAATTCATGCGTTTTTGAGGTCAAATGGGCGGTGCAAGTTGGAATAAAATATTTGGACGAGTTTTTCATTTCACACTTAAAAAGTTATGTATCCCTAGCCCTCACAAGCTCTATTTAAAGGGGGTTTTAACTCTTTGAGAGTGCGGGTCGAGGCTTTGGGAAGGTGTGGCCGAAAGGGTGTCTCTTGGGAGCCCCTCACAACTCTTGGAGGAAGTAAGCCTTTGTGAAAACCTCTCTTCCAAAAAGGCTCTCCTCTCTCACCTCTTCTTTGTATTTCTTTTCTTTCATGTTTGTTTCTTGAATTTTTCTTCAAATAATATTCTGTGTTCATACCTCTTATTCTTATCTTAATCTTCTTAATTGGGTTGGAATCAAGAGTAGAGACATGATTGAGTTCTACCCTTTCAATCCGTTGCTTATGCAAAACGTCTCCACGATGACTACACCACCCATGGAAGAGTAGTTCTTTTTAGTAATCGATCGACCTCTATCCTTCTTCATTCATTTATTTTGAATCAATGAGCTACTGTAATTCAAATATTATGATCTATTAATTTAGTTTTTAATTTAAATGAAACTAATCAAGCAATTGAATAGTTAACACAAAACACGCGAGGTCGGGAATTGTGTGAACTGTGAGAGCGCAACCTTAACCGGTAATTCAAAAACCACATGGGATCAATTTGTAGAGTTCAAATATAATCCCTAAACTCAATTAATCCTCATTTCTAGAGTGGTTATGTGCCTTAATTTACCACTGACCATAAGCTAATTTTATAACATCAATCAAAGCAGGGTGTTGCGATTGCATGTTCCGAAGTTAGCCTAAGGTTAAAATTCACTTCAATCTTCGTGGTAAAGTTAATTCTCGTAGGGTTCGGGATTTAACAAATTAAGGGATCATAATTAAGTGAATATTAATTTAAATGATAATGATTAATAAATGATTGAAGAGGTAGAGTTAGATCGATTACGTCTTTTAAATATTGTCTAAACAAACATCTTTTTGTTTTGTCATTTTAATCAAACTTCATTTCAAAACTAAAAACAAAAAAAAAATACAATCTTCGTCCAGAAAACTTCTTCTAGATTCATAAACTATAAACAAACACCCCCATCCTTTCAAGTAGTGTTTTTATTCTCTTTTATTTTACTTCTAGAATACCTCTAAAAATTGTTTTAATTCACTTCCTCTTTTGAGAGACGACCTTGGTCAGCCACTCTGCTGCACCTAAGTACCCCAAAATTATACTAATCATTTGAGGGTGCCCACGACAGCGCTCTTTCAAAACCGAACAGTTACCTTGTTCAAATCTAAGCATGCTCGATAGCAGCTCATTGTCAGTGATGGTCAATAAAAATATCTGAGGCCGAAACCCTCAAGAATGTTCACACACGCTTCAAGAATTTTCACATATGCCGTTCATTGAATTCCGAGTGATAACACAAAGCTTCGACAATTCATTCAACGTCTCAATGATCATGTCAACCCATTCGACCCATGAAAGCATTCTTGGATCTATCACTTAGATATGGACTTTCTCTCTTTAGGATGTGGGAGGAGAAAGGATCTCTTAATCTATTGTAATGAATAGTTTGGTATAAATGAGCACTTTCAAACTTAAATAGTGGATTTCCAAAATAATCGGATAGGGTTCCCCTATCCCCATATATTTAAAGTCCACTAAATAAGTAATAAATGAATACTTATGAAGAACTAACTACATCATAATCAGAATTTATATTTCATCACCTACTTGTAGTATATAATAAATATATTACGTGATAAAATTGATTCATTGACTCAGCTTGTAATTTCCTCTAATATGAAACATACCTTTAATATTAAAATAATATTCATTCATCAAATATTTTTCCATGTATTCTATTAATACCTTGTGAATACTTTTAATAAATAAATTCAATCTAATTATTCTATAATCGAATAATAATTAATTAATTTATTCTGTAGTTATCGATAATACTTGGACAACTCTTGGACCTCATGGTGGGACCCACCATGTCCTATACACCTATTCATTAGAGTATGACAGAATCTTGAATAAGCTACTGTGTATGATCCTCTAGGATCCCTTATATCGATAGCAATGACTACTACTCACAGACCAAGAGTCGAGTCTAATAATTCATCAAGATCCTTAAAGAGATGAGGAAAATTCATAGCAACAACAACATTTTTTACTAACACACACTGTGTAATACAATATTTTTATTTCACAATATCTCATAAAGAAGGACACATACTTGTGTCATTATCCTTTTCTAGGATTTATTATTCACTGACCTTATTAGATGGACTTACCTTCTTCTAATATGACTATGAATTTAGTGAAAGTACTACCATCCTAATCAAATGGGATCAAGATATCTCTTCCTATCGGAAGTGACCAATCCTTTCATGATTATTCTATCAATTTCATACAACCATTGAAACACAAAATAAGATACATCACCACAATTTCAATGTAATTATTTCTTCATTACATCAAAGTACATGATAAAATGGTGCACATAAACAATAATCTCATGTATAGAGACCATTACACCTATTCACAGATAGAAAGTACCTATCGCGAACCGAATCTGGTCACCACCAAAACCGGCACCAAACCTAGCCCGTGACAAGGACTGAAGGGCGTTACCTATCCCCATGGGCTATCACAAGTGCCCAGGTATCATTTATCTTGTTTTGGGAATGATTTACCCGAATATGTATACATAAAACACCAAAAATATTTGATAAAAGGAATCTGAAAAATTCATACCAACAAGGTTTATACAAAAATCCAGAACTGAATACAAAAGTTCAAATGAAATACAAAAGGTCCAAAGACACAATGAAACAATAACAAAACATCCCCATGTATTCCACATGACAAGGGGTCATCACCCCCAACCTGTCTCCACAACTCCGCCCCAAGGATGGGGACTAACACCCTGAACCGCCATCACCCTTAGAATTTCCTTTACCTAAGTCAAACATAACCAAGTCTACTTACACCCAAGGGGTGTAAGTAGGGTGTGAGCCTAATACCAATAGGATACCACCAAATTATTCCAAATATCATGCAATACAATATGAAAAATCAAGAAGTTTTAATACGCAAAGAAAAGCAGTGATAAAATCCAAGAAATGCAACTTTCAATTGAAATTTTTTTTCAAGATAAAGTTTTTAGAATGTTATCACATTTAAATATAAATTTTATCTACTATAAAGTACTTCCAAAAACATCCCAATACATGGGAAAATAACACAAACACAATGAGAAACAAAATCGGGAACACCCCTAGGCACTAGATAGTCTCAGGCCCCATGCACCTCATACCTCGGTGTAAAGTAACCATAGTAAAATCCGTTCTCGTGCATGAGACACTAGTAGGGAAAATACCCATAACCTAGTGGTCCCCAATAATAATCCACATATTTTATTTAGAGTTGTAGTTATCCAAATTCTAGGTGAAACAAGTACAAAACCCATCCGGTCCACTAGCCATACTAGTACACATCTGCCCCGCCTAGGTACCCGAGCTTCCCCCTTTGTGCTAAAAAAAATTCAGCATGCGACATGCATCCATTTTCATATAAAAACACCAATACTGGTTACTTACAAAAAATACAGTAGCTATACACACTTTATACCATTTAAAACACACAACAAAAAACATTGATTTTCCATAAAACAATTTCTCAAAAACCCACATTGTTTTACACCCAACACTCCCTGAAAACCCCACTTTGCACACTATGTGCACACCTATAAGTTACCAAAACAGAAAAGTCAGCCCTATACATTTCAATGAAACCAATAAATCAATTTTAGGGAAGCCCCATGTGAACCAAGAAATGTAATCTTTGTAAAACTTCCATTTTTAAACAAACATGACACTTAAAGTTCACAAGTTCCACAACACCATTAAAACCAATTTTCGCAGAAACAAAAAAAAAAGAGTTAAACATTCAAAATAGTATTTTCAGCCCTAATAAATCCCAATAAAATAAAATAATTAGTGATAGGGAAGCCCTAAATGAACCAACAAGAGACTTCCATGAAAACCCCCCAATTTCACCTAAAATTGGCATTAAAAATTCATTTTCAAAACACCACTAAAACTATTTTTTGCAGAAACCATACAATGAAATGAGAATGAAAATATCATAAACATATCAAGTCAATTAATAGAGATTACATACACATGGAATCATCTACCAAAGTAATGAAAACCCTTGAATCAACATGCGAAAATCAAGTCGCACCACCACCGCACCAAGAGGGACATAGAACAAACCTAAAACCACAAAATTGGACCAAGAAAACCCAAGTTTAAACCCTAGGTTCGAAACCCTACCTCCTGGTCATTTTTTACTTCAAGGAAAAGGGAAGAAACCCAACTAAAATTGAATGAAACCCTAAGTAATTTGAAAGAGGAATGGAAGAGACTCACTTACTTGAGAGATCTTGAAGAATTTCCCCTAATACACCAGTAGATGAAATTTAAAACTGTCAAAACTTCAAGGGAGGTTCAAAGAAGGATGAGGATGTCATTTAGGAACTGTAATGGAGGAAAAAGAGTAAGAATTGAGAGGGTTATGATGGAAAGAACTTACCTCCTCAAATATGCCCGATTTTAAAAACCCTAAGCAGTTCATCACTCAATCGCGATGAAGAAGAGATCCAAAGAGGGGAGAGAGAGGTTGGGAGAGCGGATGGGTTTTATGGGCGTTTATGAGGCTTGGAATCATCAAAATATCCTTAAAATTGAATAATTTATTAATTAATAAAATTTTATTTTTAAAACTGGAATTGGGATTTCGGGCAGGCCCAATCCCTTAAATAAAAATCCCTATACACCTTTGTTATGGATTTCTAAAGGATCCAAACTACAATGGTGGTGTTAATATGTCAGGGGAGACCATTTAGGAATTTTAATGGGTTTAAAATTAAAAAAAAATGAAAAAGTTATAAAATATACAAAATTTATTTTTAAATCTGGAATTGGGCTCACGGTTTGGCCTAATTCATGAAAACTCACTCATTCCACCATAAAAGTTTGAGAAACCCCAAAAACAAAGCATAAATGGAAATTAAATAAAATTTAACTTTAAAATAAGTCATTTATGTGAAAATTCTCCCCACCATGAAAAATTTCCATCCCTGGAAAGCTAAAACAAGGCCAGATACCAAAACCAAACTCAACTGATAAACCAAGATGTACTTATTTGCCATGGTTTGCCCCCAAGGGCCAAAACACCTCCAATGATCAATTAAGGAATGATTAATCTCACATCCCAAACTTAAAATACTTTCCTTAAATGGTCAATCACATTCATACTTTATCCCAAAATGAAACTCCTCGAATGCTATCCGAACAAGACTCAATCAATTCACCCAAACGAACAACAACTTCGAACAAGGTTACACTTACCTTACATTAACTAAACCATTGGGAGATCTCCAATCCCAACGTTTACTCATGGAAGATGTTGGTATCTAGATAGTTCCAAATGAGACTACTTACCACCAAGCCAAGACCATGGATAAATCTGATCTATTGGTATGGGGGGACACAAATAGGCACCCAACCATAAGAGGCAACCTATATTATTTTCCGAGACAGAATCAAGACATTAACAAGGGGAGGCCTGAACGAACTCCCTAGTACAAAGGTTAGAATTCCATTCACAGTTTATAAAGGAAAGTAAATGAGAATCATAGTGGGTATCCCCACCATAAGAACCAACCATCTTAACCGACCAGTATGGGTTGACACAGAAAGACCCAATTTTTTTAAAGATTTGGGAAGGGCGTAGGGTCAGTCCACACGGTTTGGGAAATTCTGCACTAACTGTACAGATCATTCTTTTCACATGGCTTCTTGGAACATGGTCACTACTAGTCATACAAAAACTATGTCCTCATCACCTCTATCCAAATTTCTAACCATTCTCTAATGACTCGATGGAAACCAAAGGGGGAGGGAATGACATTTGGTGATAACATGGGTACAAGGCCCTCAAACTATTTCCACCGAATGGGAACAACAGAAGAAAGATGATGACACTAGGGGTTTAAACTCTTAATATCTTTCATACTGAGGATAAGTCATTGTACATGGGTTTAAACAACCCTGGGATTTCCCCTAACTACGAGTCAGCTTCTCTTCGAGACCTATGGCTGGAGCTCAAATGATTGAACCATATTCGACCTCATATTTAGGCTTTGGAAACCCCCCTGAATGAAAATTCTTCTTTCGGTGCCACCAACAACTATACTAAAATCCCCGATAAGATTTCCTGGACATAACACATTCCAATCTCACTTTACCCTAACTCGATATTTTACTGAAACAAGGGCTTAGAAAATGAACATACATCACACCTTGTTTCTTTGAGTGTGAAACTATACTAGTAAATAACACCTATAATCACCTTCCTCTAAAATGGAATATTTTGAAGTTTTTCCAAGGGATACATTCTCCCAACATAAATATACTCTCAGAGGATTTCACGACTTTCACCTTTAAAGTCAATCGAGTGCACGAAATCACAAGGCTTCAACGAACATGACCATTGCAACTGATATAAACAATGCATGGAGTGGGACCTTATACAACATCCCCAAACAACACACAATTCTAAAAAGTGACCACAATATCCTATCATGACCAGATTTCCCACATTGGTAGTTTATTGTGAACTTCTTCTTCAAAGAGACAAGAAGGACCAAGATGACCTCTTAGACACCCTCCAGATACTCATCCATGATAACAACCCCAGACCACTTCCACCTTCGGCAAATCAAGAAACTTAAGAGGCTAATGTCTCTTTCAACCTTACATGATCAGTCTCCCACTATAAGAGGATACACAAAACCAAGAAAGGAAAGGGTGTAGACTCAATTTAAAAATCTCAAGAAAAAGATTCCTTATATTGATCAACTGGAGGGTCTTCGAATGGAGAAACAATCCGGGTTGCACTTCAGTTGTGCACTAACCCTTAATAGGGCATACCTTATCCAACAATTAAAACTAAGCACCCAACCAATATGGTACATTGGTAAAGATATACCACAAACCAGGTCCAAACACATGAAATGAAACATCGTAAAAGTATCCCAAAACATTTCTCATAAGAGACCACTAACCGGCCCTTCAACACAACTTACCGACCAAACACAAACCCAAAACACAATACAAACAGGAGGGGTTCTTGGACTCAAAAAATCCCACAACATCAACATTTTTAAAAAACATAATACAAACCATCCCAAACTAGTCATAAATACATCAAGTTTCTCATTTAAGATCATCTTTTTGAAAATAAATGATTCAGCGGTTAGCATATCCACCAATGGTACCCCATGGGCCTTACACATGCATGTTTTTGTGCCATAATGGGAACCCTCCTCATATACATCCCAGAAATCATCCAGCCATGCCATTAACAATCCATCATCCCATATAACCCCATGAATGTGGTTTCTCATGGAAATACCAAAGGTTAAAATAAAAAATATTCTTTCCACTTTTCAAAACCAAAACAGTCAACCAATACCTCCTTTTTCTCAAAACCTCTAACCACGAAATCAATCCCAAATTAAATGTTACCAAGATTTTCATAAAGGAACAATCATTTAAATAAAAACTCACTTTCAATTCATACACATTAATTTCAAAACATATCATCCCATTAAAACACCTTTCCATAGTTTAGAAAACTCTATTGGAAACACCTTTTCAAAACCAACATTGACATAGTTCATGCTTTCAAAAGAGGTGAAAAAAACTATTTTCCATTCCAATACAACTCTGAAAATTCTGTTCTAAATTTTCAAAAATCTAACCATTCCCTCTTTATTAGATAATCATTTCACAAAAACGTTTCACTTCTTAAAACCAAGTCACTTTAAAACCAAAGATCCAATATTTCAAAACTAAATAATACAAGACAATGCGAGAGGAAACTAGTTTCAGTGGGTGACTTGGACATATGGTTGGAAACCATATTCCAATCACTTCACCATCACAAAGATTGTTCTAGGTAAATATCCCTGGCTCCACATGGCTTGCCAAACCCTGCGAGCTCATCGAGACCAGTAACCCAACTCTCTTTTCATTTCCCCTAATCATCATCAATCCAAGAAATCCAATGGACTCATATAAATCCCGACATACCCTGGTAACTTGAATCACATCATGAGGTGTGGTGATCATCCACATTACTCATAACTATAATTCCAAGTCCTGAAAATCCTAACTCCAGACTATCCCGACGGTTCCCCAAATAATGTGACCTAAAGAGAGCGAACCTCCTCTGATACCATTTTGTCATGAACCGAATCTGGTCGCCGCCAAAAATGGAACCAAACCTAGCCTGTGACAAGGCCCGAAGGGAATTAACTATCCCCACGGGCTGGCACAAGTGCCCAAGTATCATTTATCTGGGTTTGGGAATGATTTACCTGAATATGTATACATAAAACACCAAAAATATTTGATAAAAGGAATCTGAAAAATTCATACCAACAAGGTTTATACAAAAATCCAAAACTGAATAAAAAAGTTCAAATGAAATAAAAAAGGTCCAAAGACACAATGAAAGAGCAACAAAACATCCCCATGGACTCCACATGATAAGGGTTCATCACCCCCAAGCTGTCTCCACAACTCCGCCCCAAGGATGGGGACTAACACCCTGAACCGCCATCACCCTCGGCCTTTCCTTTACCTGAGTCAAACATAACCAAGTCTAATTACACCCAAGGGGTTTAAGTAGGGTTTGAGCCTAATACCAATAGGATACCACCCAATTATTCCAAATAGCATGCAATACAATGTGAAAAATCAAGCAATTTTAATACTCAAAGAAAAACAGTGATAAAATCCAAGAAATGCAACTTTCAATTGAATTTTTTTTAAGATAAAGTGTTTAGAGTGTTCACACATTTAAATAGACATGTTAGATACTGTAAATTACTTCCAAAAAAACCCCAATACATTGGAAAATACCAGAAACACAATCAGCAACAAAATCAGGAACACCCCTAGGCACTAGATAATCTTGGTCCCCATGGACCTCATACCTCGGTGTAAAGTAACCATAGTAAAATCCATTTTTGTGCACGAGCCACTAGTAGGGAACATACCCATAACCTATTTGTACCCAATCATCATCCACATAGTTTATTTAGAGTTGTTTTTATCCAAATTCTAGGTGAAACAGGGACAAAACCTATCCGGTCCACTAGTCGTACTAGTACACATCCGCCCCACCCAGGTACCCGGGCTTCCCCCTTTGTGATAAAACAAATTCAGCATGAAAATGCATCCAGTTTCATATAAAAATACCAATACTAGTCACTTACTAACAATATAGTATTTATAAACACTTTATACCATTTAAAACACACAACAAAAAACTTTGATTTTCCATAAAACAATTTCTGAAAAACCCGCATTGTTTTGCACACAACAATCCATGAAAACCCCACTTTTGCACACTATGTGCACACATATAAGTTACCAAAATAGAAAAGGCAGAACTATACATTTCAATGAAACCAGAAAATCAATTTTAGGGAAGCCCTATGTGAACCAAGAAATGTAATCTTTGTAAAACTTCTATTTTTAAACAAACATGACACTTAAAGTTCACAAGTTCCACAACACCATTAAAACCAATTTTTGCAGCAACAAAAAAAGAGATTTAAACATTAAAAATAGTATTTTCAGCCATAATAAATCCCAATAAAATTAAATAATTAGTGATAGGGCAGCCCCAAATGAACCAATAAGAGACTTCTATGAAAATCCCCCAATTTCACCTAAAATTGGCATTAAAAATTCATTTGCATTACAAAAAACCACTAAAACTATTTTTTTTTGCAGAAACCATACAGTGAAATGAGCATGAAAATATCATAAACATAGAAAGTAAATTCATAGATATTACATACATATGGAATCACCTACCAAAGTAATGAAAACCCTTGAATCAACGTGCGAAAATCAAGTCGCACCACAACCGCACCAAGAGGGAAATATAACAAACCTAAAACCACAAAATTGGACCAAGAAAACCCAAGGTTAAACCCTAGGTTCAAAAACCTACCTTCTGGTAATTTGGTACTTAAAGTAAAAGGGAAGAAACCCCACGAAAAGTGAATGAAACCCTAAGCAATTTGAAAGAGGAATGGAAGAGACTCACTTACTTGAGTGATCTTGAAAAATCTCTCCTAATACACTAGTAGATGAAATTTAAAACTATAAAAACTTCAAGGTAGGTTCAAAGAAGTATGAGGAGGTCATTTAGAAACTAGAATGGATGAAAAATAGTAATAATTGAGAGAGTTATGATGGAAATAACTTACCTCCTCAAATATTCCTGATTTTAAAAATCCTAAGTAGTTCAGCACTCAATCGCGATGAAGAAGAGCTCCAAAGATGGGAGAGAGAGGTTGGGCACATGACTGTGTTACATGGGAATGTGTGAGGCTTAGAATCATCGAAATATCCTTAAACTTGAATAATTTATTAATTAATAAAATTTGATTTTTAAAACTCGAATTGGGATTTCGGGCAGGCCCAATCCCTTAAATAAAAACCCCTATACACCTTTGTTATGGATTTCTAAAGGCTCCAAACTACAATGGTGGTGTTAATATGTCAGGGGATACCATTTTGGAATTGTAATGGGTGGAAAATATTAAAAAATTAAAAAGTTATAAAATAAACAAAATTTATTTTTAAATCTGGAATTGGGCTCACGGTTTGGCCCAATTCACAAAAACTCACCCATTCCACCATAAAAGCTTGAGAAACCCCAAAAACAAAGAATAAATGGAAATTAAATGAAATTTAACTTTAAAATAAGTCATGTATGTGACAGTACCAATGAAATCTAAAATATGTGGTGTTCCTATTGGTAGTGTAGTCCTTATGATCTCATCTACTCAAGATCAACAAGTGAGAACATCATGAGAAGAAGTATTAATGCCTATGAGAAACTAACATATGATAGTCAAACATCATATGTGTCTAGTAAATATGATTTATATAGAACATATGACATTTGTTTAAGATTAATGTTATAGTATCTCAAGGTTCTCATTATATCCTGGGAACTTCTATACGCTTTTGATACAAGAGATAATCTACGAAAATTACCATATAAATAGTGGACGTAGAAATATCAACAATATTATGGTAAGTGTATATCATGCATAAATCACTGTATACATGATATGGTAATCGAAAAGTATTGTTCAATTTGGGTCTATGTCACCCACTATTACAATAGATTTCACACTATGAAATAAAGATATCACATCACTACCTTTAGTTATATCGTAGTGTACAACATATCAACATCATAATGATTATGATATTAGTTAATCATATAATAAGATTAACATGAGCAGTGGAACCTAAAAAACATTAAATTTTATATCACTTCTATGTTTGTTATCATTAATAAGTGTTTCATATGATGAAACATTTAGGAGAATGCATTTAGGCTAAGGGTTAAAAGGAGTTATAGATAGAAACCATTTACTCATCAATATAAACACATGAGTAAATTCATAAAGAATTGGGAGTGTCTCAGCGGAATGTATAAAGGAAGGAAAAAATATTATGATGAGTCATTTGAAGCCTTATCTTGTATCCTGATGGTTCACCTTGCAATTTCTCTCCCCTCCATCCTTTACAACCTGAAATACTAGCATATCAATATTGTGATAATTCTCATACCCAAGCATCAGGAGATTTAGAATAGACCATGGATACACCAAGTAGGGAAGAATATTTGGGATAATCCTAGTGATATTATTCAAGCACTGATCAAATAGAAGAAGAAGCAACCAAGGTCAATGTAAGGTACAATGTTCATAATTTACTGTAACGCCTTGAGATTATAAAAGATGAACATCATGTTCGATAACACATATGACATACAACAACATGATTAGAAGAAAATGTAGCAACCTAAGAATTTACGATATATTTATTTTTAAATAAATTCAATCTCTTCGATGACTTATGATTCATACAATGACATGTTTAAATGAAACATGATACTCTATTAAAATATTATTATTTAAACATGGCCATTATAAATTTGTCGTCAAGTTGACGAGTATAAATTAGATTAAATAAATTATAAAAATTACATGTTTTACACATGTATAAAATAAATTCAATGGTTATTTATTGATTAGAAATAAAATAATAATCATTTAAAATAAAAGGAAATGTTTTCTAAAAAGTTGTATTTTTCAAAAAGACGGTTTAATCGCGTTGTGCGCACATAATTTAAAATTAATTTTTACCAATTTTAGAAAATTTATTTGAAAAAGTAAAATTAATTTTTTAAATCTAAATGTAAAAATTATATTTTTGTGAATTTCTGATTATTTTCTAAAAAGATTAATTTTTTTGATGAATAGTGAAAAATACTGATTTTTATTGAAAAATAAGTTTTCATTTAAATAATTTACAAATTTAAATTATATTTTAAATTGATTTTAATGTAAAATTAGTTCAATTATATTAAAATTTAACTAATTTAGGTAATTTTAATAAATTTCATATTGAATTATGATATAAAATCTTTTTCAACTTTTGAAAAAATTTCTTTGGGAAAAATGTTTTTTTTTCAACGCGTCTGTGGGTTTAATTTTAAATTGAATTATTCTATTTCTATGAATTGAATTTGGAAAAATAGATTCCATATTTTTAATTAGAATAATTTATATTATAAAATAATTTGAACTTAATTTTTTACCAAAAGTAATAGTGAAAACAGAACAAAATAATTATCATAGTTAAGGTAAAAACAGGTTTACTAGGGGTTAAATTAAGAAGATAATGATTAAAAGTGACCTAAAACTTGTCCAAATCCCATTAAAAAAAATCCATATTTCTACCTCATAACCTCTAATTTTTTAGAATTACCCATTTTTAAGCCTTGTTTCATGTTAAAAACTTGGGTACACTTTATTCTTTTCAAAAATTTCATGTTTGTCCCCTCCCTCACTTATAAAACCCACCCCACTCCTCTATTCTTAATACTTAAAAAAATCTTTGGTCTGGACAAGTTATGATAAAATATATTCCTTAATCCTCTCACAACATATTATAGTTTTCTATTTGATCATAAATATAACTTGAAAAATCTTTTGGTGCAAGCATAAAGAAGTTATGTGAAGAAGAGGCAACATTCTTAAATGAGCATTTTTATTTTGTTTCTTCTTTAAACTCCTTAAAATGTTATTACACCATGATTATATATTAAAATTATTATATTAAATAAAATTATATGTTATTATTTTAAGTTAGTGACATATATACATCTATTTTTCCATTAAATGGGAAACAAAACCATCAATCGTTTGTATGATAGACTGCCACCTCACGAACTAATGTAATTCGTTTTCCATCACCATCTTTCATAGTTGGATATAATGATATATTTAACAGATATATATAATATTTATGAAATTAATATACTTATGTAATTATAATATCATATATACCTTCTTAACTTTATACCCATTGTAAAATAATAACGCCACTCGTGTGTACGACAGACTACTGCCTCACGAACCGATGTGATATGTTTTTCACATTTCCATTTTACTTAGATGGTAGTAAGGATATATTGAATTAATATATATGATATTTGTAACATAATTATACCTTTTAAATTATGATATCATATATACCTTCTTACTTCTCATTTCATGGGGGATACGATAACGTCACTCGTGTGTACGACATACTACCGCCTCGCGAAGCGATGTGACTTGTTTTTCACTAATGATTCACATGGAAGTTAATAAGGATAAATTTTATTAATATATGAAATATATAAGAAATCATAATGAATCTGAAAAAGGTTATATATTATTTACCTTCATTTCATTCCATTCGTCAAGAAAAATGGAAACAACGTTCATGCGTACATACGATATACCATCTCCATGAACAGTTTAATCCATTTTCTATCTATAACTTTTATAGATTAATTTAAATAAATAAATAATGAATATATATGATATTTATATCATGGTTAAAATTATGTATATTATGTAACCATGATCAAATTAAAATTAACTAAATTATTAAACCAAAACATACATGAAAAACAAAGCAATTATCACATGAAATAGTCATTTTAACAAAGAATTGTTAATAAACAGGTGATAAAAGACTATAAGTAAATAATATATGGTATGAAATATATGATTATGGTTATATAATAGATTTATAATAAAAATATATTTATTATACATGATATTTGGACACATATGAAGGTAGTAGAGGCTAAAATAAGAGTTTCTTATCTCATTTTTACTTCCATGAGACATATGTCATATAAACCACTTATTTATTTTGTGTGGTGTACATACTACCCCTTTGATATATTATATCATAAATATATTTATCTTCATGGTATTTAAATCTTAATTTGATGTTATATATTTTATGCAGCTACGATTTAGAAGTTACCAAAGTGGTAAGAGTTTATTTTAAAATCTCATCATTATTCGGGATTGCTTATTTTTAAGTCTCCATTGGGGGAGTTATTTGATATTTATATCTTAAAACAAATATATATTTTAATATACTATGGTTATTCATAAAATTTTAATGTAATATAATCATTTTTACTTTCTTTGGTACTTGAAATGACTAAGAAAGTATTTTTAAGAAAAGAAACATTATTTCTCTTTTCAATCGAAAATGCATTTCCTTCCAAATCCACGTTTTCTAAAAAAAAATCATTATTTTAAATTATAAAAATGATTTATTAAATATATATTTACCCATATTTTACTTTTTAATTTTTTAAAGTAATATTCACATATTTTTCCAAATAAGGCCCATTTGGATTTTATAAAAAATATGAAAGGAATCTTTATTTTAAAACGTATGTCATAAACAGAAATGTCTTCCTTCATGACCAATAATTTTTTTAAAGATTAATTTATAATTTTAAAAGTATAATTTCAAATAAAATTATTTTCAAAATATTTTTTAAACTTTTAGTTTTAAAAATATTTTCAAAGTGAAAAGGATATTTTCCTCAAAAATGTTTTTAATGACATTTTTATGGTATTTCTATTCATCAATGACATAAACCCTTCATTGTACTTACGATCCCCTAAGGATACGTTGTATTGATATCATCATTATTTTTTATTTAGATGTTTTATGATTATTTTAACTGAGTATGTAATTTTTTTATCCATTCAACATAGTCTGGATGGTTTATGATTATGTTTATTGTTTGGGGTAAGTATTAACATTTCATATGTTAGTTTTTTATTAATAATGTTTATATGGATTATGTTTCACCCCTTTTCTATGAGGAATTCATTATAACTGTTATGTTAAGAGTGGGGTGTAGTTATAGAGAGACCCTCGATGCATCGACAGGTCTCATGAGACAAATTAGTTAACCAAATTAAATAGTTTTCCCATTATTTTAAACTATCTTGTGAAAGGTCTTGATAGTATGCTTCAGATATCTGACATTTTTCATTCTCTCATCTTAAGATTAGTTATTGATGTCCATGTGATTATTATATTAGTTAAAATTTCTATAAAAACCCATTACTCTGGATAGGTATGTTTTAAACCTTGTCATTTTTTTCCTTTTTCATTGTCTGGGTAGGGCTGAGAAGGAATTGGGAGGATACCTATAATGGTGAAGTTAGAGATTTTTTGGATTCTCAGCTTAAAAACTGGACTAATATACTCTCTATTGGGGATTTACATTCCATGTAATATGGTTACACTATTTATGAATTCTAATGACAATAAATCCTATTTTTATCAAAATGCTATGGGTTTTTTAGAGATTTTGGGAATTTTCAATTACACGACATGTAATTGGGTTACACATCATGTAAAGTTACGATTGTTGTTTTTTAATAGTAATCCTAGATTATTTCTCTATTTTTACTTTTTATATTTATTTATTATTTACCTAAGAACTATTACCATGTGATTTTGAATCCCTAAAACCCTTTCAGGTCATTTCAATCAACGATTGATCATTGTTGCGGTTGCGGTGTGACCTTCCCGGTAATCATTCTCCTCATCTCTTCGTATCTTTCTCTCTTACTCCATGGAGTTTTATATATCATCTTGGTATTAATGGACCTAAACTCCTTGTTGTTGAATATTTTTTCTAGTTTGAGTTCCTAGGTATCTTCTGCCTTCTTTCTAGTCGGTAGTTCCCATTACGAGCATTTTGTTTCCGGGAAAGGTAGGTGGTCTCGTTATGATGGTCAAATTTGATTTAACATAATTTTTTTGATTTAATTTCAATTGTTTCATTTAAATTCATTTTATTTCAACTGATTTCAATTGGTTTATTAAAAACTCAATTCCATTTAATTGAGGATTTGGTTTTGGAATTTTTTTAGCACGAAATCAGAGAAAACCCCCAATTCCAATTATTGGGGTGTATTTGAGAAATCGAAAGAAATTGATGATGTTTAAATTATTGAATTTAAGCTATGAATTGTTTTTGATAAAAAATTGTAGAAATTAATTTGATGAAATTGATTTCAAATTTTATTTGATAAACATGGCTTAAAATGGTTTTGATAGAAACCTTTGGGTTTTATCTTAAAAAAAGACATGTTTGTGATTAATAACCTATGTGTTGGTTTTTGAATGGAAATTAGAATATTTGAAATGTAAAATGGGATGAATTTTATTTTAAATAGTTTCAAAATAAATTGATGATCATTGTTTTTATACTAGAGTACATGAAAGCCTTAGGTAGATTGTGAGTTACTAGGGAGAAACACGCTAAGATGGGAATGACCTAGAACTGGATTGACATTTTACAACTATAACATAAACATTTTGAAATATCTTCTCCCTAATGGGATTTTGGTTAGTCTTATTTGGCCAGTTTCAGAGAGACATGTGTGAACATTGGCGTTTTCACTATATAAGTGTGTGAGGATCCTTATAGCTTAGAACTATCTTAGCTTTTGGCACATGACCATGTTGCTTACTTGTTTGTATTTAAAATGAATATATGAGAATTCTTTTGAAATTTTTTACATGCCTTATTATTTATATAAATTTTTTATATAAAAGTGTTTTTTAATAATTTTTTTTAAATTATTTCCATCATTTAAAATGTATTCCATCTTTTCAAATGTAAAGCATGATTTGTTAAAAATATGATTCTGAAATTCCAAACCTATTTATTTAAAAATTGGAAATATATATATTTGGTTAATTAAATGTTGGAATCTATTATGGAATACTTGGTTTGACCCTACTGGGATTTTTTACATCACACCCTACTCATGCCTTTATATGTTTGTAGAATATCTCCTTCTAGGTTCGATCGAGGGTAAATCGCAACTTGGAGGTGGTTATAGCTATTGATATGTGGACTTGTAGAGTTGAATTCATTAGTAATTGAGTTATTTTACTTCTATTTTATGGTACTTTTATATAGTACTTTGGGTTGATTTGTACTTATTTGACTACAGATGCACTTATCATAGTGGAGTTTTTCTTATATGCATACTGTTTTTTTATCTTGATTCCATAATTTTTGTGGAAAAAATCATTCCCACTCTTATTTTTCATGGTGCCAGGTACTAGTTGCTGACTCGTGGGGATCCAGAATTCCCTTCAGTATATATCTAGACCCGCTCATTTATCGGGTTACCAGGGTACCTGGGTTGGTTGGCAAAAATATCCATGGATAATTTTCAAACTCATGTGATAATTTATATGGATCTATTTGATCATCCTTTATTCTTTTCATAATATGATCAAGTTATTTTTTAAATTATATGTGTTTCAATTATTTATGTTTCCATATTGATTATTCTTATTTATTCATGATAGTTTCTGTTGTATGCATACCCTTACTGAGAATCTAAGATCACCCGTTATATTTTATTTTCTCTATGATACCAAGAAGTGTTTTGTGATTTATATGCAGAGATATTATAATGGGAATAATGGTTTTTTAAAGAAAACACTATGTATTTTATGTTTTTAAAATGTAATTTGAATTTTAGGTATGTATCTAGTTTACCAAGACTACTAAACTATTCGGTCATTTGGGATGTGATTGCTTGCATCTAGTGCCAATGTAATAAAGTTACCACTAGCTCTAGGATACTAGGGTTAGGGTCTTTATAGTTGGTATCAGAGCCAAGTTCAATAGAAACATTGAAAACTAGATTTAAGAAAACATATATTAGAAAATAAAAGTATATAACTTACTTTAAGGATAATTCTAAGTATAGGATAAAATCATAATGTTTTGTTAAGATGGATATTATGTGGTTTTCCTTACAATACATACCTGTCTGAATACTACAAGTGGACATGGTTTTGAAATGGATGTACCTAGGGGTAATAACTCCTAAAAAGAAATGTCATGCTTGAATCGAGCGTTACCTGGTACATAAAAACGGGGCTCACTGTGCACCTGGTTTAACACTCTTAGGGGATATTCTTTTGTTAATTCAATGTTTCTTTACAAATCATTTGAAGGATTTGAAAATATTTTATTATTTGAAAACTTTCCCAAAGAAACCATGTTTATGATTATGATACTATTCATGAATAATATTTTCAATTTATAAGTGTTTCACTAGTTTTAGGATTATACATTATGTTTCATAATATTATATTCTAAACTCGTGTATGTAATTATTTAGAAATGATCCCTAGAGGAACGAATGAGAATCGTATCAAGACACATCATACTCAATGTAGGTATTTCTCTCCTGGAAAATATAACGAAGCTAGAGTTGGAGATACAATTAGAACTGATCAAATTAGAACCATATTGGGTTAGTTGACTTAGATTATAAGTAATAACCTTTCCCGTATGGAGTATTCTGCTAATCCACAATGTGGTAAACAATGTTAAACTATTTTATACATCAGTAACTTTCATCGTTTCATAGGACTACTAATACATCTGTAGCTAGGTAATTAATAAGTTCCTTAGAAAAGATATTTCTCATTCTAGGAAGTAATGAAAGGGAGAACATTTTCATGACAGTTTATCCTTAGGATATGCAGATTAATGGTGGTCATTGATTCAAAACAATAAGAATGAAAAAGAAATATCAAACATTTAATGAAAGGATTTTAAGATAATCTTCTTGGAAAAATATTTTCCACACAAACAATGATCGGATATGAAGAGAAAATTATTGAGTCTGAGACAAAAGGAAGAGAAAAATGTTGTTAAGTATGAATCTAAATTTATAAGGTTAGAAAGGTATACTGTAGACTATGTATGTAATCCAAATAGAAATATTGATCGTTTCTTTGATGGGTTAAATACAATTCTTTGAAGGTAACCAGTCTCCCAGACCTTCCCACCATACGAGGACATAATATCATGTGATATCAAGGCATAACAATAATTATCCAAGTCTCATTGATTTGAAGATAAGAAAGATAATAATAGGAAACTGTAGTAAAAGATAGATAAACAGAAGAAGGGAAATAATTATTTTACCACATGTAATAATTATGAAAGGAAACACCCTGATACATTCATGAAGTGAATGAGAGTTTTCTATAAGTATGGAGAGAAATGTCACCATGATCTTGATTGAAATGGAAAGAAATAAGTTTTCAATGTTCAATTTTTCAAATATAAGGAGATGGGACACTATGAAAATGAATTCCCTAATCATCAAGGGAATGTACCCTAGAAAAAGCTAAGGGATAAAGGTCAAGCTTATGATATTGATATATTCAAAGTGGAATAATTAAATTTCTTGTATTTGGATTCAATATATATGCTGTAAAAGCATTTTATTGATGATGTTATCATTATAAGAATCATGAAATGTATATGGATTTTACTATAGTAGTATTTATTTAATGATTTGAAATCATGTGTTGAATGGTCCCAAGAAAAGTGATTTAGTGGCAGGTTGATCTTTTTGGAAAACACATGATTGAGGGAAGATAACCTTTAATATGTGTCAATGTTGAGATCATAAGGATAAAGAGATATTTATGGGGTATTATTGGTGACCTTCAAATTGGTTATTGATTTATGTTATCTTATTTGGAGTTTACTATATTTTTAGAAATATAGAATATATGCAATAATCTAAGATTTTATAAGGAGAGAATTTTATTTTGGAAGAATACATGTTTTCATTAAGGTTTTATGGTTATCAAGGCAATCACATATTTTTAATTTGACATTAAGAGATTCATTATGTTGTTCGATAAATATAATTATAATTTGATTTTTTAAATTTAGTGACCTTATAAATTTTTGGGATTTGAATTTGGTCAGACATATTTTGGATTAGTGTTAAGGTTAACCATTTATGAAATAGATTAAGTTGAATTTTGGGAGTTACTATTGAGGTATTAATGATTAATGTATCATATTGGATAACTTGTACTAACCATTTTGTTTTTGGAAAATATCTAGAAATATAAGCAATTACTTATCATTATTTTATGGATATTATGACCCGTTATTACTTCAGGTGTCAAATTTTTTTTTCTTCATTTCATGGAATGAGAGATGAAGTGTAAATTGATTGCATCATAATGAAATGATGATATTGTGCTTATGAAATATAAATTAATCAAGTGAGTTTATTTTCTAGAGTTCTCTAACTTGATGGTAAAAATCTCCTCAACCTTAGGAAAAATATATTGAGATAAAAATGTTTTCTTATTACATTCATTTTTGTCGAATCAATGGTTTTTTAAATCATAAAAAATTTATGTTTTTTTTGGTGGTTAAATTTCTCATGAAAATGTTATCCATCACTCTCTATTAATCTTTGGGCAGTTGTATTCTCTTCTACATCCATGTTTTCATTTCCCACCAATGTTCTCATATTTAGAAACCTAGTTATATGATTATTCTAGATGACCTTCATACTTCTATTTCTCTATTATAAAGAAGATATTTTATTAAACCTTCTAATGATTTAGGATTTCAATAAGGGTATTTTCAAATTTCAAATCCTTGATTATCGAGATCAAGATTAAATTATTGGGACATAATTTATTTAAGGGGGTAGAATATAACTCCTCAAGATTTTAAAAGAGGAACATCATATTAAATAGAATATATGAAATTCCACACTAATATTATAGAATAATGCAACAATACAAAAGTTTATTATATCTTTATTTTTAAATAAATTTAATCTCTTTGATAACTTTTGATGTATGAAATTATAGGTTTAAACAAAACTTGATACTCTATTTAAATATTATTATTTAAATATGACTATTATAACTTATCCATTAAGTTGGAAATTATAAATATGACTAAATAAATTATGAAAATAATATTATTTATAAATTTATAAAATAAATTCAATTATTATCTATTGATTAGAAATAAAATAACAATCATTTAAAAGAAAAAGAAATGTTTTCGAAAAAAACTATATTTTTCTAAAAGGTGGTTTAGTCATGCTTTGCCCACATAATTTAAAACTTATTTTTAACCAATTATAGAAATTAATTTTAGAAAATAAAACTCATTTTGTAAATATACATGAAAAAATTATCATTGGGTGAATTTTTGATAATTTTATGAAAAGATTAGTTTTTTGATGAATATGCATTTTCGTTAAAATTATTTAAAAAGGTAAATTGTATTTTAAATTTGTTTTAAAGTAAAATTTGTTCAATTATATTAAAATTTAACTAATTTATTTCATTTTAATAAATTTCATATTTAATTTGGATATAAAAACTTTTTAAACCTTTGAAAGTGTTTCTTTGGAAAAATTGTTCATTCGATGCGTGTGTGGGTTTAATTTGAAATTGAATTCTACAAATTCTTCGAATTGAATTTGGAAAATTGGATTTCATATTTAGAATTAGAAGAATTTATATTATATAATAATATCAACTTAATTTTTTACCCTAATGAATAGTGAAAACAATAAAAATTAATTACCACTATTAAAGTGAAACATGTTTATCAGGGGAGTTAAAATAATAATATAATGGTTAAAATGAATTAAAACTTGCATAATTTTAATTTTATGGCCATATTTAGACCTTATGACCTATAATGTTAGATAATGACCCTTTTTGGAGCATTTTTTCATGTGAAAAATGTGGGTACACTTTATTCCTTTTAAAAATTTCATTTGTGTCTTGTCCCCCACTTATAAAAGGTCACTCCATATCCTCTCTTCTTCACACTTCAAAAACCATTTGGTTAAAAAAAAATTCTTGCCCAAATCCATTTTTTATTCCTATTTGAACATCCTATTGGCCTTGGTTTGATCATAACCCAACTTAGTATGGATTTTGGTATAAACCTAAAGAAGTTGTCTGAAGAAGACGTAACATTCTTACACGAGCATTTTTTTTCATTTATTTTTACACATCATTAAAATTTTATTAAAAAATGTTTATATAATAATATAAAAATATTAAATATACTTATAGGTCATTATGTTAAGTTCATGACCTATATCCATCTCCTCTTCTATCAAATGGGAAACAAATTTGTCAATCGTGTGTACGATGAACTACTACCTCATAAATCGATATAATTTGATTTCTATCACCAAATATCATGATTGCATATAATAATGGATATTACATATGTATATGATATTTATGACATTAATATACTTCTGGAATTATAATATCATATCTACCATCTTACCTTCTAACCCATTGGAAAACAATAATGTTGCTTGTGTGTACAACAGACTACCGCCTCACGAACTGATGTGACGTATTTTTCCCACATACATTTTATATAGATGGTAATAAGGATATATTTAATGAATATATTTGATATTTTTAACATAATTATACTTTTATTATTATTATATCACATATACCTTCTTACTTTTCATTCTGTGGAAGATATGATATCGTCACAGGTGTATACGGCGGACTACCGTCTCGTGAAGCATTGTGGCTCGTTTTTCACTAATGCTTTACATGAAAGATGATAAGGATAAATTTAATTAATATATGTGATATAAAAGAAATAATAATTACTAGAAAAGGTGATATATTATTTACCTTCCTTTCATTCCATCCGTTAAGAAAAACTGAAACAACGTTCATGCATATGTATGGTCTACCGTCTCTATGAATGGTGTAATCCATTTTTTATCTATAACTTTTATAGATTAATATAAATACATATATAATAAATAAATATTTTATTTATACCAAGGTTAAAATTATGAATATTATGTAATCATTATTAATTTAAAATGACCAAAATTACTGAACCAAAACATACATGAAAACAAAACAATTATCACCCAAAATAGTGATTTTAACAAAGAATTGTAAATAAACTAGTGATAAAAGACTAGAATTAAATCATATATGGTATGAGATATAAAATTATGGTCCTATAATATATTTATTAGGTGATCATAGATAAAATTACATTAAAACACACACACACACACACACACACCGCACACAGACAGACCGAAATGGTAGGTCACAACCCCCTTAGAGACAACCCACCCATTTGTACATGTTAATTCATATATGAATGTCTCGTAGGCCCAAAAATGTATATCCTGAAGGACCATTAGTTTTGATGTCCCGAAGGACCTGATTTAATTAGCATGTCCATGTATTTTTACCCCTTTTCCACATCATTCCTGTATCACCTTCTGAAAGCATAATGTCTGTGTCACCACCACCCATGTTAGCGCCTACATAATAAATCCTCCAAGAGGCTTGTTAGGATTTGAACCATGGTCATTTGGATGTAGGATTATGGATTTTACCCCTCATTAACCACCCCAACTACATGGTTCTATAATATATTTATAATAAACCTGTTTTTATTATATAAGAGGTTCGAACACATACGAAGCAAGTCAAACCTGAGGTATGTGTTTTTTATCTCACTTTTACTTAAGTGATACATATTTCATATCCACCACTTATTTATTTTATGTGGTGTATATATTGAAAATTTGATATTTTATATCATGAATATATTTATCTTGATGGTATTTAACATTTTATTTTATGTTATTTCTTTTATTGAACTTACAATTCAGAAGTTACCAAAGTAGTAAGAGTTTATTTCACAATCTCATAATTATTCAGAATTGTTTATGTTTAAGTCCCCCTTAGAGGAATTATTTGATATTTATATCTTAAACCCACTATATTTTTATATCATATAGTTATTCATTAATTTTTCAAGTAATAGAACCATTTCCCTCTCTTTTTTACTTAAAATGATTGAGAAAATATTTTTAAGAAAAGAAAACATTAATTCTCTTTTTGGTCGAAAATGTTTTTTCTTCCAAATCCATGTTTTCTAAAAATGTTTTCAAAAATGTTTTAAAATTCTCCAAATGATTTATTAAAGTCATTTTTACCCATGTTTTACTTGTTAAAAAATGTTTTAAAAATAATTTTCATGTCATTTACCAAAAAGTCCCATTTGACTTTTACCAGAAATGTGAAAGGAATATTTATTTTAAAGTGTATGGTATGAATAGAATTTCCACCATTATGAACAATAAATGTTTTCAAATTTAATTTATAATTTTCCAATGATATTTTCAAAGAAAATTATTTTCAAAATATTTTGTGAACTTTTTGTTTTAAAAATATTTTCAAAGAGAAAATGATATTTTTTTAAATGTGTTTTAATAACATTTCTATAGTATTTTTATTCATCAACAACATCAACTATTTATTTTATTTATGATCCCCTATGGATATATTGTATTTATATCATCCTTATTATTTATTTGGATAGTTCATTATCAGTTTGACTGAGGATATACAATTTTATTATCATTCACCATATTACTTTGGATGAATTATGATTATGTTTATTGATTGGGATAAATATTAAGATTTCATATGTTAATTTTAAATATGAATGTTTATGTTGATTATGTTTTTCTCTATTCATATAAGGATTACATTGGACATATTATGTTATGAGTGAGGACTGATTATATATAGTCTTTCAATGCATCGATGGGTCTTATGAGACAAATCAGTTTCCAAATTAAATGAGTTTTTACCCATAGTCTTAATATATCTTTTTAAAAGATCTTAACAATATGTTTCAGATGCCTAAAATTATTCATTCCCTCATTATGAGATCAGTTATTGATATCCATATGGTTATTAGATTAGTTATAATATCTATGGAAAGGTTTCAAACTCATGTGATTATTTATATGGATTTATTAGATCATCCTTTAATCATATCATATTTTGATCAAATTAGTGTTTAAATGATATATGTTTTAGTTATTTATCTTTTCATATTTATTATTCTTAATTATTTATGATATATTCTATTGTACATATATACTTACTGAGTATCTTATCTCACCCATTTATTATGTTTTATTTTCATTAGGATATATTAAAGAGTTTTTTGATTGGTATACCGGGATTTACTAAGGTGGTAATGGTGTTCTCAAAGAAACTACTTTGTATATTTTATGTTTTTAAAATGTAATGTGAATTTGATATATGTATATAGTTTACCAAGACTACTAAACTATTCGTTCATTTGGAATAGGATTTTTTGTATCTAGTGTAAATTTTATAAAGTAATCACTCTCTCTAGGACACTAGGGTTGGAGTCTTTACATATACAGTTTACATGATTTTTGTTTTCATAAGATGGAAATCTTGGGAATTTAATGTTTGTAATGCCTTATATTATGTTGAATAAGTATTATTTTATCCTTAGAAACCCAATAAAAACCTCATTATTATTCAAAGTTGCATGATCATAAATACCTATCATGCATCAGTCCAATTTGTGAAACCTTAAACTCCGGACACAAAAATTTAATCCAATTTACAAAAACTTAAACAAAAATAAAAAGGGAATCAAAGACTTGTGATGTTGAAAACCCATAAAGGGAAGCTTGATAAATAGTTAATTCCCTACTTGCATGTATGGAGATATTATCTAAAGGTCACTGACACACTTTAGAATTTTAGAAACACTCGGGGATGTAACATAGGGAGCCAACCTCAAGGATTTTTCTCTTGAATATGGTTTGAATTCAAACATGGTGTTCTATTTATAATTATTTTATTTTTGTATTTTAGGATATTTACTATTTTTATGATTTAAATATATTTTTGGGAAAAACAGAAAATCAATGAGACCTATAGTTATTGGAATAAGAAAATAAAAGTGAAAACAAATTAATGTGATGTGGGGGAGGGGGGGGATTAAATTGAAAGTTAGTAAGAAGAATTATAGGCCAAGAGTTTCACAGTAAATGTGATTTATCAATGTTCTAAAATTAATGATTGTCTCAAACCAAACTCTCTAAATTTCATGCATAATGTCTTACTATGTTCAATATAATTTACTCTATAATTGTTAATATAACTTCACTTATCCATTTCACAACTCAATCTTCTGAGATAGGTCTTTATAAAAGTGAAGTATTGTATTAGAGAAAAATAAAAGAAAATGTTGGATGAGAAATCACAGGTTTTTACCTCATGATAAATCCCAGCCTCCATAATTCTTAGAGAAAGAGTGGAAGATAATAGATTGAAGTAAAATTAGGAAATAAAAAATGCATTACTTTTTTAGATCCATCAACATGAGAATTTTGTTATCCTAGAATTTAAAGAGGTTTGATTTCACACCATAAGGGGGAAATAAAAAATAAAAAAAATAGTTGATAGACACAAAATAGGGGGATAATTAATGTAAACAACACACTAACTAAACATTAAACAACACTTGAATTTAGGGGAAATAGGGAGATACAAGCTTAAAGGAATAGAAGATTTATAAGAAAACTTAAACACAGTACAAACACAACTAATGAGGGGTGGAAAAGAAAGAAAAATACAAACACTAATTATAGGATGAATTAATATGAATCTAGAAGAGAATCGAAAGCAGTGAATAAGACGAAAGAACATAGGAAAAACAATCCTCAAGATGTAGTTTCATTATAGAAGATGGAGAAGGTAGTATTGTATAGTTTCCTATAAATGGGGGGGGGGTTCATTTTTCTAAAGGTACAATTTAGCATTTAAGGAAGTGGAAAGAGAATAATTAGTGTCCAGCATTATGCATGATAACCTCATGGAAAATACTTCCTATATACAACTGGATTCCCCATAATAGATTTAAATTTTCTCTCCCATCTAATGGATGATAGGTGCTTAGTGATGTTAGGATGATCTTTTGGGATTATTGGAAAGGCAGTTTGAAAAAAATGGGTTTCCCTAGAAGTGTTAGGAGGTCATAAAAGACTTAATTTTCAGAGTGGGACCAAACATCAGATTGGATGAAAGGTTAGTATGGAATTTTTGGAAGTGGATAGGGGACTGGTTTGATTATGGGTGATCAATGGTGATTTTTACAATTTAGTGTGAAATTGAGTGAGGTTAAGGTTTGGTTTTATGGGTTGAAAAGTGGTAAGGAAGGATATTTGGAGAAAGGAGATGTAAGGGCTTGGTTTGGGTATAACAGTATGTATGGAAGGGCTAGGTTAGAATGTTAGAGACTGGGAATTAAGGTGACTTGATATAGAGGATGTGGGCTTGTTGGTATGAAATTATTTTAGATAAGTAGGGTAGAAAAGTGGAATTGGTATTTGAGATAGGAATGGTTGTTTGTTATGAGTTTATAAAGGTGTGATGAAGGTGAAAAAGTGGAGATTGTAGGATAAATTTTATTTTTTGGTGTGTGTGTGTAGGGTGGTATGGCCATGGGTAGGGTGGATTTGCAGGTGAAGTTGGAATAAAAGAGGGCTTGGTATTTGGTTAGAAGGGTTGGAAGGGATTCGTGCCAAGGGATTTCTACAATTTGATAATTAGAATGATAGATTTTAGGTGGACTTCAAGTCTGGAATGTGTAGTGTGGGACTTGATAGATTATACTCCCTTTAGACCTTTTGTCAAGCAAGTGGTGTGCACAAGGTGGCACCTCAACTATGGGATTCAATCCAACAATAGTATGCACCCAAATCAGAACAATCAAGCCTCATGAATCTTTCATAAAAACTATAAATGTATTCCTATGAATTTACAATAGAAACTAAATTTGAAACTTTTTTGGAAGATTGAGTCCCTTAAAATATACAACGAACAAAAATTCAGGCTACCCTAGAAGCCATCATCCACCTTTATCTGACTGAGAGATTAGTGAACAATCCAAGAAGAAGGTATGAGGTTATGAACCATCCATTTTTCTTGACTTTGACTTTGTATCAGTAACACAAAGTAGTGGAAAACAAAATTTTTAACCCCCTTAGAACATCACCTCTGAGTCAACAGTGACTTCCTAGTGGCATCAACTTTAGATCATAACTAAGACCTCATTGATGGGTTTTTGGGGGATCAGAGCCCAAAGAAATAAGTGCATAACTTGACTTAGAAGATCCCCCACAACTTTGGTTTCTAGAATTGGGAAGTCCATAAAACCCAACCACCACACCGAGTCATCCATGCATCTGGTTGTCGTCCTCCAAGGGTATTCATTCACAACAAAGAACAAAGGTGTACGATAATAAAACACACAAGTAATCAAAAAGTAAAAAACAATTAAGAATATGATTATATGGTTTGTACTTTCATCCTTCATCCAAGGGAGAACAACATAATCACTTTCATTCAATGGGGAGAAATATCTTGGTTACATGAATTTCTACATTTCATAACTCTACCTAGATCACCAGAAGATGTGCCACCAACATCGTTCAGTCATCGCATCTTATGGATCCCTCATTTTGGTCTCCTCCCTTGTGGGTCTCGACCTCCAACTTTGGATCTAGGGCCTTTGGATTTGTGTGCACCTAGGTTGGATTACCTGAAAGAGGATCCACCTCCACCTTTGTGAGGCCCTGTCTTCTACTCATCATTTTTACTCACCAAATGTCACTGCATCCATTTATATAGAACCCAAGTCCATATCTCCAATTAATGTTGTTAACATGAATTTTTCATCCAATAATATTGAGAATTAAATATCCATTAATGTTGGGAGAAAATCATCTATTAATGTTTAGATAAATATATACATTAATGATTTTTCTCTCTCTCTAAGAAATGGAATGAACCCAAATCAATTCTTACTTGAGAATCATTTTCATAGGTTGAACCCAATAATATCCCACTCGAAGAATATTCTCATGCTATCACCAATGTCGAAAATGGTCCAACTTCCATTCACTATTCTTATACAGTGCTTGCATGGTTCTCCCTTCTCTATCTGTAATATCATGTAGAACAGGGGAAACAGATGAATCTTCCATCAACTTGAACTGACAACTAACATCTTCATCTGACATCTCTTTTTGCGAACCCGATACATTTTTCAACTGACTTAAAATTATAAAATAATCCCTGAGTACTTGTTGTTGTGATCTTCTTGTTCTCTTGCCTTAAAAAATTTTAGATCCTTCCACCAAACTCCAAATGTCACCCAATTAATGGAACATGCCACATAACACCTTTGGACAAGAATACTTTTGATATTCTAGCAACACCACTGATACCACTTCCATCTTCTGGTTACATTATTTTGGATGCCTAATAGAACACCTAATATGAGGAACCATAGTAGTCTCCCATGAAGATATAACTTTCACCAATAATGGAACACACCACATGACTCATGCTGATCAATTGAACTTTCGATATCCCAGAGACACCTCTGGTACTACCATTCTCTTTTGGTAATGTCTTTCAGGTCCTTAATAAAATTATCCACATAATGATTTCTAACATGTTATTCAAATTAAAACTTCAACTAATGCCTATGATAATACATATTGGGGATCATATCCTGAAGAAAAAGGTGCATAATTTTCTCCAAAAGATCCCCCATGAATTTGGTGTCTATAATTGGGAAGTCCAAGTGCCCCTACCACCGCACTGAGTCATCTTTTCATCTAGTTCTGGTCCTCCCAGGGTATTCATTCACAACAATGAACAAAGGAACATGATAAGCAAATACGCATGTAAGAACAACATAAAAAACAATTAAGAACATGATTACATGGTTTAGACTTTCATCCTACATCTATAGGATAATAGAAACATCAATTTCATTCAATGAGGATAAACATCTAGGTTACATGAATTTCCATCTTTCAGAACTCTACCTAGATCACTAGAAGATGTGCCACCAACATCATTTGGCCATTTCATCTTCTATCGCCCTCCTTCTAGTCTCCTCCCTTGTGGGTATAGACCTCATACTTTGGAACTAAGGCCTTTTCATTTGTGTTTGATCAGGTTGGCTTCCCTGAAAGGGGAGATATTTCGATATCCCAGAGACACCTATGGTACCTCCATTTTCTTCCGAAAAAATCCTCTATTTCCTTAATAAATATCTCCACCAGATGATTTCCACCATGTTCTATAAATAAACACTCCAACCAATGGATCTGATACCACGCGTTGGGGATTGGAGCCCGAAGAAATAATCATAGAACTTACTCTAAAAGTTACCCCAGGACTTTGGTGTTTGGAACTGGGAAGTCTAGGAACCCCAACCCCTAAACTGATTCATCCTTGCATCTGGTTTGAATCCTCTCAAGGTCTTCATTCACTACAATGAAAAAGGCACATGATAAGAAAACATGCATGCAATCAAAGTACAAAACTATACAGAACAAGATAATGTGGTTCATAATTTTATCCGACATCCATAGGATAACAAAAATATCACTTTCATTCAATGAGAAGAAAAATCTAGGTTACATGAATTTTCATTTTCCAGAACTCTAACTAGATCACCAAAAGATGTTCCACCAACATCTTTCGATCTTTTCATCTTTTGGATCCCTCATTCTGGTCTCTGCCCTTGTGGGTCTCAATCTCCGCCTTTGGCTCTGAGGCCTTTGGATTTGTGTTCACCCAGGTTGGATTCCTCGAAAGGGGATCCACCTCCGCCTTTGTCAGGCCTTATCTTTTGCTCGTTAGTTGTACTAAAAAAATGTCACTACATCCATTTATGTAGAACCCAAGTCCATATATCCAATTAATACAGTTTACAATAAATTTTTCATCCATTAATATTGAGAATTAAATCTACATTAATGTTTGGATAAACTTCTTTATTAATATTAAGATAAATCTACCGATTAATGATTTTCTCTCTCTCTAATAAATGGAGTAGACCCAAATAAATTCTTACTTGATAATTGTTTTTATAGGTTGATCCCAATAGTTTTGTTGAACAGTGTGGGCATCCTACAACATTGCATCATGCATAACCCCTTTTACTATAGAGAAATAGAAAATACAGCGTTACGTAGACCTCTTTCCATAAATTTTAAACAACCCATAATGCACTAATAAGTGAACCCTCTACCCCCTCAGAACCATATTAAGCATAAAACAACACCAATTATTGAATAATAAGTAATGCGTGACTCGTTTTGATCTTATGTTACACATGGAAAGCATTATCAGAATTGGGGATCTGGACTTCATCTGCAAATACCCTTGTGGAGAAGCTTTGAAATTGTTTTATAGAAAACGTATAACACATAAAAATATGTGTAATTTGTTAAGTGAATATATTTTTAGGTAGATCAACATTTTTTTAAATAATAATAATAAAAAAAGAATTCAATATCATGAATTTCAAGATTTCAAAACCCAAAACAATTTAATCATCTCAACTCAATTTAGTATAGTGAATTCTAGATGATAAGTCATGACCCATAGAAACTGCTTTTGTATTATAAAAATGTAGAATAAAAGGTATAATATAGAGAATAAGTATAACACCCCAAAACCCGAACCCCCAGATCCTGTGCTAAAATCCATAATTTTTCATTTCTGGATATGATACCGATAATTACAACCCAAATTTTTCCATCAAAACCTTAAAAAATCCAAAGGAAAACTTGGACCACATACATAATGAAGAACCTTTTAGGTATAGAGTTTTAGAGAATTAAGACAAAATATTACAAATTAAACTCATACATTACAAGTGGACACTTATAATTAGTATCCATTTTTTCACAATATAAAACTCTTTAAAATAAAACATGATTTCTTATTATGAAAAATATTCACAGTTATCCCCTTGATATCATCCTTATATCTATTCCCCCTTAAACCACATGAAAGTCATTTTAAAACATAGGATGAGCACATAATCTCAGTAAGGGATAAAGAAATAAAGGAAACCGTTAGTTTATTAAAAATAAGAAAACTCATATAAATTTTACCTTTATCTTCAAATTTCTTTGAGAATAAGAAATAAAACATTTTCACATGAAAAAAACACACATTTTTCTTAAATAAAATAATTAAAACCCATATTATGCAATTAAAACTAATTTAGGAAACTTAGAGAATAATATACATAAAACAATTTCAAAAACCTTTACATTAGAATAACTATATCATTTACATCCAATTAAGATATTACAAGATTACCTGATGCTATCTGGGCCACCCCATGTTAAGATATAATAGGCTTTCCTGATGTTATATGGGCTACCCCATGTTAAGTTATAACAGACTTACCCGACACTATCCAGGCCACCCTTTGTTAAGATATAACAGGCTCACCCATTTCCTATAATTCTCAATTACCACATCATTAATAAAAAACTTACATCATAAAACCCTTTGAAAAATTATTTTAATCCCATATGAAAACATTTTCAGATAAAAATACCCCTTTCTTCCAAAAACTTATTTTCAATACCAAAATACCCTTTTCTTGATTTTTTCCATACCAAAATACCCAAAAAGATAAAGTTGGTTTTTAATTTAAGGAGACATGTAATCTTATAAAGGAATATGAAAATAAAAAAATGGCCACAGTGGTAGAAAATTCATTATCTCTCTAAGTATTAAGAATAAAACATTCCTTTTTTTTTGTCAAAGCATTCCATATAAAAACACATAAAAAAAATTCATTTTTGAAAAACTCTAAATGTAATTAAAAATTGTTATAAATGGTCCTTTATAATCCTTTTATATCCATAAAAATAAATATGTAAAATAATATCAAGAATATTGAAATGGAGAAAAGGATTTGATAATTAAATATTTAAACATTCAAGGTGTCTCATACCACTTTGAACCTTTAAATCATAATATCCATGAAATAATGCATTTACCAAAAAATTAAATAACATGAGTATAAATAAGATATGGATATAAGATGTCATATTATCTATATAAATACCTTATAAAAGAATAAATGTGTATATCATCAAAAAATTTCTCAATGAAAGGAGATTGAGATGAAATCCCTTACCATACAATTCCTTTTTAGTTTTAGGTGCTTTAAAATCCTGTATAATGAATTAAATCATGTTATTAATTTATATAATAACATTATTCATATTTATAATATCATATATGATCTTATTATATTGTTTTATCACCCATTTGTTAACAATATTTCATCATTTTAACTATTTTGGGTGTTAATTTCCAATTTTCTCGAGTATGATTTGACTTGTAATTTGTTGTTCCTATGACTTAGATCATGATTTAATCATATCCATAATGTAAACCATGATATTAATATCATATCACTAAAAAATGATGTTTAGTAGTGGTTATTTAGTGGTCTAGTAGCGGTTTAAACTACCGCCTAATTGTTTAGCAGCGGTTTATAAAACCATCATGTATTTCACGGTCTCTAGTCAATTAGAAATAGTTTATTTTATTTCAAGGTGTTTTTTAAGTTTAATTTTTAGAGAATTTAGTGGTGGTTAATTATTTAATTATTGAATGTTTTTTAATAAAAAAATATCTATTGGGAATATAAATAAAATAAAAATAACCACCACCAAGAATTTCACAACGGTGGTTAAAAAACACTTCTAAATCTTTTTTTGATTTTTTTAAAAAATACTTAATAAAAAACTATAAATATAAAAAGCTGATCTACTATAAACTAAAATATAAATATATGATAAACACATCATTCATACATCACATATCTATAGTCATACAAACAACCATTGTCATTATAACCTAAGTCTCAGTCACCCCATACATCAACCAATACCTTGGTAATATATATATATATATATAATATGTATAAAAACAACCCATTATAAATATACATCCATGTCATAACCTCCCCTATATCTGTCTGCCTCCACAACATCTCACCAACTAGAACCAACCATGTCATCTCATCATCTGTAATAAGAAATGAAACAAAAATTAAAACTAAACATAATAAATTATAATTACAGTAGAATAATTGATAAAATTTTAACATTCCACGGAAACTGAGAACCATTATGACTATCTTATGAAAAATTATGTGGATCAAAACGGTCAACCTCCTACCTACTGCCGACATCTTCCACTTACATTGAAAACCAAAATATTTAAAAAAATAAATGTGAAAGAAAAAAAACACAGAATAAATTCAGAATGCTGCCCATAAAATTTGTTATTTTGTTAATAAAAAAGAATTATTTTTAAAATAAAAAAATAATTTATAATGAAAAACACTTTGAAAATATAAACATACCTATTTAAGATAATATTCAACACTTGAAATTGAAAAGAGATAAGTAAATATTCTAATTTATTTTTAAATAAACGTGAAATGTGTTTGAAATTTATTTAATTTTTTAAGATTTTGATATCACAACATGTCCTATATTTAAAAAACAACTAAGCGGTGGTTTTCCCATGATTTATATCATTATGAGGTTGTTTTCTATAGTTTTGACTATTCCACGCATGTTTTAGTGTTTTAAAACACTAAAAACATGTTTACAAACATAAAGTGAAATCTATCATTTAGAATGGTGTACCATTAGTTCCTAAATGTAAAAATTAAATCTATGGTCATTTCACCTAATTTTAGTACAATTAGATGTTGTTTTCCTATTTTGGCCCATTTTCACACACGTGTTTGTGTTTTAAAACACTAAAAACACGTTTACGACCATAATGGGAAAACTGTCAATCGGAATGACGTTCCATCAGTTCATATATTTCAGAATTAAATATACGATGACTTTATCCTAATTTCAAGAAGACATGACATCATTTTCTAGGATTTGACCATTCCAAACTTGTTTTAGTGTTTAAAAGCACTAATAAACATTTACGACCATAATGGAAAAACCATTATTCAAAATGACATGTCATTAGTTCCTACATTTCACAATTAAATGTATAGTGGATGTACCATGGATTCACATCAATCAGAGGTTGTTTACCTAGTTTTGATCATTCCACAAATGTTTTAGTGTTTTAAAACACTAAAAACACGTTTATGACCATAAAAAGAAAACTGTCATTCGGAATGGAGTTTTATCGGTTCCAACATTTCAAAATTAAATCTATGGTCATTTCCCCCTGATTTTAGGATAATCCAATGTCATTTTACTAGGTTTGACCATCCCACACACATTTTTGTATTTTAAATCACTAAAAATGCATTTATGGTCATAATGGTTAGAACATAATTTGGAATGATATGCCATCAGTTACTATATTTAATAATTTAATCTACAGTGTTTGTATGATGATTTAAAAACAATATGATGTTATTTTTCTAGTTTTAATCATTCCACGCACATTTTAGTGTTTTAAATCACTAAAAACACGTTTATGACAATCACAGGGAGACCATCATTTGAGAAGACATTTCATAGGTTCCTACATTTCAAAATTAAATCTATGGTCATTTCCCCCTGAATTCAGGGAAATACAACATCGTTTTCCTTGGTTTTACCCTTCGACACTTGTTTTTAAATGCTTTTGTACCTTTCATAAATGTTTACCGAGTAATTTTAATAGCACCACATGTTGGATTGATGTGATATCTATGATTACACATAAAAAACAACTAATTAGTGGGTTTACCTTGATTTCAGGCCAACCTGATTTTATTTTCTTAGTTTTGACCATTTCACACACGTTTTAGTGTTTTAAAACACTAAAAACATGTTTACGACCATAATAGGAAAAATGTCATTCAGAATAACGTGTTATCAGTTCCTTAATTTCAAAATTAAATCTATCGTGGTTTTACCTTGATTTTAGGAAAATATAATTCCATTTTTATTGTTTTGACCATTTCATTCATGTTTAGTGTTTTAAAACACTAACAATGCATTTATGGCTATAACAGGAAAATCGTCATTCAGAATGATGTGATATCAGTTCCTTCATTTCAAAATTAAATTTATGGTATTTTTCTATTTATTTTAGAACAATATGATGTCATTTGTGTAGTTTTGAACATTCCATGCACATTTTGGTGTTTTAAAACACTAAAACATGTTTACGGACATAATAGGAAAACCGTCATTCGGAATGATGTGTCGTAGGTTCCTATATTTCACAATTAAATGTATGGTCTTTTTACCATGATTTAAAGACTATCCAACATATTTTTCCTAGTTTTTACCATTCCATTCACGTTTTAAGGTTTTAAAAAACTAAAAACATGTTTACAGACATAATGGGAAAACTGTCATTTTGAATGATGTTCCGTCAGTTCCAACATTTTAAAATTAAATGTATGTTTTTTCCCATGATTTCAATACAATTAAACATCATTTGTATGGTTTTAACCATTCCACACACATTTTAGTGTTTTAAAACACTAAAAACATGTTTACAACCATAATAGGAAAACCAAAATTTAGAATGACGTGCTGTTGGTTCCAAAATTTCATAATTAAATATACGGTCATTGTCCCTTAATTTCAAGACAATCAGATGTATTTTTCTTAGTTTTGAACCCCTGAAACTTGTTTTTAAAGGCTTTTATTCCTTTCATATATATTTACTGAGTCAAAACCAATCAAATAAGCTCATATTATTTTCAAACTTATAGATAATGATCTTTAATTTATTTTTGACATGTTGGAATCGACCAAATTTCAATTCAGAACAATATGTGGTCAGTATAACTCAAAATTCATGATTTCTATATAAAAATTCCCTTTTAGTTTTTTATAGATGTTGTATGTCTTCTTTGCAATGTCCATGGCCATGAAACAGAGTTAGGGACATCTGAATGAAAAAAAAATCTAGAAATAAAAAACATAACACTTTATAAGTATATTAAAAAATTTAATCATGTATTTTTAAATTAGTTATCAAGGAATATTAAATTAATATTACCTTTACTTGAGTATCAAAAACCTCATTTTTCCAAGCTGTAGGAATATGCCTCAAATATTTATCTGTTTGGAAAATGAATTAAAAAATTAAGAAAATATAAAGTTTTTTTGAAAAATGAAATACATACCTGTAAAGGTAACCTGCTAATATCCCCTAGATAGAGGGGTGAACAACTACTCCATCACCATAGGTGAATTAGGCAGTGGGCTAACAACATAATATGGGGAAACGACTAGCTTTCTAGCCATATCGGGTACAACAGAATCACTAGGATCCACAAAAGATGATAGTAGTGGTGGTGTGCTTTAAGAACTGATCAACCAGAATCCTAATTTTTTTTATTCTTAACATTCTTGCATTTGAAATGGTTAAGGTATATTAAATATATAAAAAATAAAATACTAAAATCTTTTTTCAGAAAAAAAAGAAAAACTAGAAAAATGTATATATGTATAAAACACCTATCAATGAGAAATTGTAATATAATTTAATTACCAATTAATACATTCAATTATCTTCATCTTCATCATATTAATTTTTATGAACCTCCATTATGACGAGTCCTTCATTTTCACACTCTCTTGAAATTTTTACTATTTTTATATTGGTAGGAAAAAACTGTTCAATATTTTTTTTTGATGATGTTCAATATCACAAAGAACCAATTTATCTTCATCACCCATATCATATAAGTCTCTCTACTTTAAGTGTACAACAATGCTCCAAACTTCATGTATTTCATCATATATATAGTAAACTATCATCTCTTGTGAATCTAAGATAAATGGATCATTATTTTTACCCTCAATGGTATCTATCAAGTGAGATAATTTGATATAAATAAAATGTAATGAATATTTCATTATAACCCTATCAATGTTGACCCACTTTAATTTGAGTAAGACAACTAAAAACTGGCCATGATAGTTTAATTCAATTATATAAATAAGATTTTCATAGTATCCCACATCTTCAAATGTAAATACACCATTATTTTTAGTTTTCAAGTCTTCTTTATGATAAATTGTATGAAACATGAATCCATGAATATTATAGGCTTCAAATATCTTATCCTACCTTAGAGGACCTCGAGCCAAAAACTTAAAATCATTCGATATTTCAGCTCAATTGTCAATATTCATTATCTAGACAAAAATATATAAGCTACTACTTTTAACATAGAAAAAATATATACACATCAATAATATGAATATGATTTTATACTTACATGATAGGAGAACCATTCGATAAGCTATACTTATTAACAGTTTTTTTAATTCTAGCTCATTTTGAGCTTGACCCCTCAGTCACCTCTTTGTTTGCAATCATAATTCTTAAATAAATTGATATGTAATAACACTATTGAGTGTCACATATCTATGTGATTATAGAAACTCCAATTCATTCAGTGTAAAATTTAAACCCTTTCTAATTGGTTTTCCAATAGTTAGAAATACCGATGATTGATTTTCAGAACTAGAATTAGTGGAGATGCCATCAGCACCTCCAAAATGATTGAATCTAGTATCAATCACATTAAATTACTAGAACACAAGGTCAAACACTCTTCAGTTATGTAACCTTTAGCAATATACCCTTATGGTTGAGATTTATTCCTCACATATGATTTCAAATGACCTAAGTACCTGATGAAAAAAATGCGAAACATATTAAAAAAATTTATGTAATGTTTTGATAAAATATAATTCACTAATGAAAATAAAAAAATGTCAACATACCTCTCAATTGGATACATCTATCGATATTTTACCAATCCACCAAGTTTATTTTCATCAACAAAATGAAAATTCAAATGAATCATGATTATGAAGAATGAAGGGGGAATTAAAATATCCAAATGATATAGTGTCAAAAAAATTCATTCTTGAAGTTTATCAAGTTCTGTTGGATTTAGAGTTTTTCCACAAAGCTCTCTGAAAAAGGTAAAAAAATCAAATAGAACCATAGATAATTTTTTAAATAAATTATTGTGAAAATCCAACGAAAACAACTTATCCATAAAAATATGTGAGTCATGAATTTTAAATCCATGCACCTTTTGATGTAATAAGTCAACGAACCATGATATGTTACTTGAATATCCATCTGTAATTTTTAACATTCTTTTAAGTTCAAAGGAATACATCTTTCTCATGATTTTTAATTGTAAAAATAGCTAAATGATACTTTACATTCTCATTTTCCCATAAAAAATGTTGTATATTCATTGACTCCAAATCCTTATGAGAATTAAGGTGATCCTTTGATTTACTTGATTCATTAAGCACTGTAAAAATTAGATTGTCATAGATGTTATTCTCAATATAAATTAGGTTAAGATTATGGGGTATCAAATTAAACTCCCAGTAATAATTCTTGAAAATATATATTTTTTTCTTCTATTGTTTTATTCCAGCTTCTTCAGATACTGTACCTCATACCCTTTTCCACCTTCTTTAAACTGATGACATTTTCTAAATTCTTCAGTGAAATTCATTAATTTTATGAAGATTTATGAAATAGATAACACCTTTAGTGACTTCCACATTTCAATATCTCCATTTAATCGTGTATTTTGCAACATGAATTTATGAGAAGTATTTAGAAATAAATGATGACACATAAAACACCATTTTCTTCTATGAGGTAATCATTGAGGTTCCAAATCAAAATTAGAAACTAGAAAACCCAAACCAGTATGGATATTCCAACTAGATAAATTTCATAATCCAATAAAGTCTCTAATTTCCCACATTAAAGCAATGTATTTTGAATAGTTGTCTCATTGAAGCATCATATGTTTCCATGCCATCATTCCACAATTCTCCCAATTCTATGGTTAGATGTTGAAGGTATACATCAATGTCATTTACAAGAATTATATTTCTAGGAATAATCATTAAAATAATGAAATAAGTATTCTTCATACACATCTATAGAGGTAGATTATAGGGGATCAAAAAAACTAGCCAAATTCTATAATTAGTACTTAAAGTACTAAAAGGGTTAAAACCATTAGAATCCAATCCCAAACGTACATTCCTAGGATCTGAAGAAAAATCTAGATATATAAAATCATAAATATTCTTTAATGTTGAATCTTTTGGATTTATCATCAAGCCATCATTACTATCCTAAGCATGCCACTTCATGTGGTTTTTAGTCTTATATGACATAAATAATATTTTCAAGCATGGTTTCTTAAGGAAAGTAACACAATACCTTTGTAGGACTTTTCTTCTTCTATTTATTCCTTGGGTTGAATTTATTTATACTCTCACTATTTTTCATTGACTTCCATCTTATTTTATAACATCTTTCAGATTCTCCTTTATCATACTATTCTCCCTAGTAAAGCATGAAATCATTAGGGAATGCATGTATCTTTGTATAATCAAGTCCAAGTTTTTTGATGATTTTCTTCATATCATAGAATGATGAAGGTATATTAGCTTCACTAAATGCATCATGAAACAAATATAAAATCAAAAACATTGCCTTGTTAGTAATTCCATAGAGACACTTTATATAGTTCAACTTAAGTATAAAAGATTACTTTGAATACTTGGAACACCCTTCATACAGTTCTTGATATCTATCTTCAGTTAATTCATAAAAATCATTTTTTTGATCACTGAAGTTCTGAGAAAGATTAACCTACTCAGGATTAACTAAAGTTTCTATTGATCTATTAAAATTTTGGACATTGTATTATTCAAAACCAAATGCGTTATTTAATAAATTTTGAAATGAATTCTCCTCTACTGGGTCACTTTGCATTTCATTAAAAGTTTTTTCATTTTTTTTACTTTCCATGAAACTTGATTCACCATGAAAATTCCAACATACATATTGTAACACCCCGAACCCAGTTACCCAGAGTTGGTGAATTATTACATAACATTGGCATGATCACAAGAAAGATCATATCTCGAAAGACCGATTTGTTTAGTATCCATTAAAGCACTAGATATATTCATAAAGTCTTACATTACATCATAAAAATGAAAACTACAACAACATATTTTCTTCATAGTCCACACTCATATCCCCACATACTATCCCTGCAGTTCATTCATAAATTACTTCTTCACATCCTGGGAAAAATAAAATATAGAAAATGGGTGAGCTCAAATGCCCAGTAAGGATAACAATATAGCAGAAACTTTCATAATTAAGAGCAAACATTTAAGGCAATGTATAACTAAAACAAAAGCCTTTTAAACTTGAACTTCAACATAGTATGGAAAAAATAAAATGAAATAATTCCATTTACTTATTCACATGGATATTATACTAATTGAATAATCACATGCAATATCAATAACCACTTTCATAATGATGGAATGCATAATGCCAGACTATCATAACCACATAGCCAAGGCCTCGTGCCAAGACTAAAAATAAGATTTTGTCAAGGCCTTGTGCCAAGACACTAGTTTGTCTCATGAGACCTACTGATGCATCGAGGATCTATAGAGGGCTCCACCCTTCACTTACTAAGTCCAATTCATTACCATATGAAAAGGTTTAAACATAATATAAACATTCGTATTAAAACTAGTATACGAAATGTCAACACTTTCTCTATAAACCATGAATGGTATAAAAATAACACATCCACAGTAAAACATATCACAAAACCTTCAATACAATACAAAAGTTTTGTATCATAATAAATCAACTTCAAATAAGCTTAAAATACATCAAAGGATATTGAGATAGAAGAAATCAAAACTATTTGAGAGAAATATCTATTTTCTCGAAATCATTGAAAAGTCACACATTTATAAAGGTAGTAATTTAAAAGAGATTTTTGAATCAAAGTGTCCCATACCACTTTGAAACTTTTGAAAAGAAATATCATTTCAAAACATTCATTTCCATATAAATAAATCCTTAAAATCATTTTGAAAACATGGACATTAATTAAAAGATTTAGAAAGATAAATCATTAAAACATTTAAAATTATGATCTTCATAAAGAGTACCTTTCACAAATTCTTAAAATATTCATTTTGAAATCATTTAAAAGTCACATAATTATAAAATAAAACATTTACTTTGAAAATATTCTTATAATATTTTAAGGTAAGCTTCAACGATTTTATAACGGCGGAAAATAGCCGCACCTGCCGTATAAGTTAAAAAAACATTCTTACCTTAATTCTGTCGAAAAGTTTAAAACACACCTTGTTTGGAAAATGACGGAATGATTCCTTTATAAAACTCTTATAAAAAGTAAAACAAGGGTATACTTGACTTTAAACCATATTCTTGTAAATAGTAAAAATGTTTTGAAATACATTTTTAAGAAACATGAATGTGGATGATAAAGAGATCCCAGTAGATTATTACGTATAAACAACCTCGGATAATGAAGAGATTGCGAAATAAACACTTACCTTGTACTTTTCCTTGGTTGGGGTAGGTTAACCTCCTGTATAATTTTGAAATAATTGTTATTAAATTATTCAATAATCATATACATTAATATGATATCATATATGATCTTTTAACATTGCTTTGTTAATAATATCTTAGAATTATCGTCGTTTCGGGTGTTAACTTACTCATTTTCTTTTATATGTTTTGTTACGTAAGCCATGTTTGTAATGGATAGGTTGTATCTTAATAATATCCAGAATTATATAAAGTCCTTAGATACTATTACTAATAATCAAATGATAATTATACTTGAATGGATACGATGGAGAATGAATCTCATCGCGTTCGTGGAGATGGTAGTCCGTACGTACGCACGAGCGATAATATCATTCTTTTGATATTAAAATAAAATATAACTGGATGTTATATAATATATAAAGAATCATTATCATTTTATATTTATTATTTACATGAGTTACACATCATTATTATACCCATCCAAAAAATAATTTATTGAATAACAATTACACCACGACGTGGAGACGGTAAGCCGTACGTACGCACGTATGGTGACATGTTATTCAAAGGATGGATAGAATAGTGAATATGGTTGTACCATATTTATAATAACATCACAGTATATATATGATACTGGATTTATTATTTTATAATGGTAACAACAAAGGAAGAAGAAGTGGAAGAAGAAAGGAACTTGAAAAAGGGTGGTAAAATCATTACCTCTTCTTTGGGTTCTTCCTTTTGATTTGATCAAAAGGGATCCTTAGGTTGGATTTATGATCAAACTAAGGCCTCTAGGTTGTAGTTAGGGAAGTTGGGAGAGTATTTGGGCAGAGTTTGGCCGAACCAAAAGGCTTTGAATGTGTGAAGAAATGAGAAGGAGGAGTGCCCTTTTATAAGAGGGGTGAGGGTCACCTTTGGAAAAGCTAGAAATATTAGTTTATAATAAATTCATATTCGGTTTCTAATGGCTCCAAAGTTGATTATCTAAATGTTAAGGTGGGGAGGGGTCGAAAACAACTCAAAAAATAGAATTTAGACAGGTTTGGGTACTTATATTAACCTTATCTTTAAGTATTAACTCTAAGTTAATTAGTTTCACTTTTACAATGTCTCTTTGTATTTTTATATTATATGGTTAATAAACTTACTATATACATCCAACCGACCCCCAAGTGGTCCATTAATGATATAACTATCATTATATAAGTGTATTTTCCGAACCTTAGTTTTTTAGGAATTTAATATCAATAAATAATATAATATTGTTTTTTAAAAACTCGTTTATGTCAATTTTCATACTATTCAATAGTTGATTTTTGTGAAACTCATAACAGAATTATTACTTCTAAAAAAGTCAATTAAATCAATAATAATATGTCATATTATCCTAGAAAATTATTTTAATGCATTAAAAGTCTCAAATTATATTTATTTGGATATTTATAATATCAATTATTTTAATTTTTCACTATTATGGTAATTACTGCATCCTCATTGTGTCATAAATAAATTAAATTATTTAATCTCTAAAAATTATAAATAAAATATAATTATGTATGAAATATTTTTAGCTTTCTAATGAATATTTATAGTCGAAAATCCAACATATATAATCCTATGTAAAACATTTTTTTCTAAAAGATATATGCTTGTTTCATTTTTGTATTCATTTTAACTTAATTAAAATAAAGTGTCCCTATCACCAACAAGTGGCTCCATGGGGTCCCAAAATCGACCCAAATATGCCCATGGTCGGCCATGTATCAACCAATAAGGTTAGGACACGTTTTAGGGTAATTTATTATTATTATAATATTATTTGTAACCCTTATTTACCGGATTTACCCTTTAACCATGGTAAATAAAATATTTACCGAAGTAATTATTCAAAATGTCTAAAAATAAAAGTTACCTATTTACAAAATTTGAACATCCTGATTCCAAAAATGGAATCAATTTTTCCAAATTCAAAACACAGAATTGGCAGAAATTCATTTAAAATTAATTCCCGTTGTTAAAACAAAAAGCGTGTTTTTAAGAGATAATAACTATCAAAAGATTGACACTTGTTTATGTCTGTTTTAATTGTGAAATTATGTCCAATGACAAACATTGAATTAAATGGTAAAAATATATTCTAAATATACTTTAAAACCATGCAAATTCATAATTTATCAATATTAATTATTTTGATTAAAAAAGTTGTTTTTAATTAAAATTTAGTAATTTTCACTATTCATCAAAATATTAAAGTTATCCGAAAAGTTCCAAAATTTCACCCCAGGCTAAATTCGATATTACAAATCCAAAAATGAAGTCCATTTTGAAATATAAAATATATATAATTTCAAAAAGTAGGTATTACTATTCATAACGGCTAGTTTGATTGATTGTGGTGTGTGTTAGAACTCGAAGTTGCGTACAACACACGCTACTGTATTATTCAAAGGAAAGCATACCGTGGAAGCTTGGGATGTTTCATTTTAAATTTTTAATGTCCCCATTTAGTCAACAAGTTTAAAATATTGTATTTAAAAAGGGTTCACTATTAAAAGTTGATAAAAGTGCAATACTGAAAATGAATTTGTTCTTACATTATGTCTAAGAAACTCATAATATGGATTCTAAAATTATAAGGATTATATAAAGTTTAAAATTTAGTTAATACTATTAATAACCTCTTTTGAACGGCTTGTTTGGTAAGTCATGGTGCGATTGAACTCGGTGTTGCGTGTAGTGCAAGTTATTGAATTATTTTGAAGAAATAACACACTATGAAATCTTGGGGTGTTACATTCTCCCCTCCTTCAATAAATTGCATCCTCGCAATTTGAAATTGTTCTTCGAAAATAAAAGGTTGAAAATAGAAAATATCTTTGTGGGAAAACCCACATCGGAAATTAGGTTACTAAAATTTAGTCTTAATATGAGGAAAAGAGAAATGAAAGGGTCACCACCAAATTATGATCTCTATTAGGAGAACATTGGTGGCAATTAGAGACATATAATTCGAGGAAAAATGTAAATATTTATAGGTAGTAATTGAGGTAATCAATCACAAACAAGTGTAAAATTGAGGTCCTTAAATTCATCAATCTATGATGATTTGAAATACCATCAGTTCAACAAAACATAGGGTAATAGGATAACACATTTTTGGTTTTAGGATTCCTTAAATAAATTATAAGAATTAATTTCTTCATAGAATAAGAGAAGAAGAAAAATATATTCTTGACAAGTAGAGTTCCATCCTTTAACTAATTTCTACCACAAACTCATCTTTCACTCTAAAAGATAATAGAACGAAAAAAATATATTCTATTTATCCTATTCGTATAGGGTTCCAAAAAAATGAATTTATAATTCATCTACTAGATCTTTTAAAAAAACTACATTATTTAATACCGGACATCACGTGGGTCAGTGGTAGGTGATACACCCTTGTCGCCCTTTGGTTGTGGGTTCAAGTCTCGCGGCCTTGCCGGACGCGACGGGCTGCCACCCGACCTCCGGGTTGTCCTTTTATGGCAATCCAAAATAATCCAAACTAGAACTATCCAAAATACTTCAATACAAAATTTATAAGGAAGGTAAACACAATGAAGATCCTTCTTTTTTTCCGCGTAATAACATGCGATCACCTTCATCATTTATTCTTTTAAAACACTGCAACATCCTGAATTATCATAAAACCATATTGATTACATTCATGATCCCTTATTCCTTATAGAATAATAGATATACTCCTTCAATCCAAAAATGTTTTTAACCCCAACAATGATGGAATATACAAATCATTAATCAGTTTCAAGGTAGTCAAGAATATCCAATATAATTTATCCAAAAAAATCATGTATTATTCTAAAATCACTACCTCAGTATCAGAACCATATTATGGTTTATCTTTCTCTCAACCATATATTTTCCAAAAATTTAACCTGCTATTGAGTCACTTTTCTTTATCCCACACAATCTCAAGTCCATAATGAAATTGTACTGTAGTAAAATCCTTATATACTCCATAATTATTATAACAAGTACATTGTTGATACAACACTCAAATGACATAATCAACATAAGAACTCTAATCATTCCTCTTCATCTGTGGTAGTGTCATAACTTGATTATTATCCAATAGCATCATTTTCGGCATAGTCTGATGACTGAGACATAGGTTCACGTAGTGTCCAAACTCCTTGAAAATTAAGCATTGTACATTTGAAACTATTTTGTTACCCTTGCAGTCACGTACTTTGTGCCCTTTTCCTCCACACTTATAACAAACTCCCATTCCTTTCAGGCATGTTCTGGGGTGTTTCTTCTCATAGTTATCACATATAGGAAAATTCTTCTTTTCCCTCTTCCCTTTATCCATCTTTCCCTCTTCCATCCTTTTCTTCTCTTGCTTCCCTTCAAAGCCATAGGACTCAGTAAACTCTTTACTTATCTTATCAACACATGATATTATTTCTTCATATGATGATAATACATGGGAGACTATTTCTCTTATAAATTCTAGCTTAAGACCATGAAAGATATGATCCTTCCTTCTCTTTGGATCATGTGCATTGATGGAGTTCTCATTCCTTCTACTGGGCGCCATTTCTAAACAATGACATACACTAGATTAGTTTATGAATAACAATACCTTATCGTAAACTTGTAAAACACATAACATAAATTAAATAGTTTATGGATATAATCCATAATCATAAAAATTTCTCCTTTGGGGAAGTATATACTCATAAACCCTTCATAATGGTTTGTAAAGAAAATGAGAATTATCCTAAGCATATCCCCTGGGAGTGTCGTAACCAAGAGTGCAGGAAGGCCCGTTGTCGTGCACCAGTTCCCATTCGAGTCTAGCTCAAAGCGGTGTTTTCGAGATTTACCCCTAGGTACATCTGTGCCAGAGCCGCCTCTACCTGCTCGTATCCAGACAGGGATGTATTGCTTGGAAAACTCACAAAATCTCTACAATACAAAAATTCTTGGAAGTTCTTCTATACACATCCTCAAAATCCATCTTAGGTCTATGTGCTCTAATCAGAGTTTATCTAAATATAGCTTCCAAGGTTTGTACTAAACTTCCTCTGATACCAACTGTAACGCCCCGACCCCAGTGACCCAGAGTCGGTGCATTATTACATAACATTGGCATGATCACAAGAAAGATCATATCTCGAAATACCAATTAGTTTAGTAGCCTTGGAATCACTAGATATATTCATAAAGTCTTACATTATATCATAAAAATGAAAACTACAACAACATATTTTCTTCATAGTCCACACTCATATCTCCACATACTATCCCTATAGGTCATTCTTAAATTACTTCTTCACATCCTGGGAAAAATAAAACACAGAAAAGGGGTGAGCTCAAATGCCCAGTAAGGATAACAATATAGCAGAAACTTTCATAATTAAGAATAAACATTTAAGGCAATGTATAAATAAAACAAAATCATTTTAAACTTGAACTTCAACATAGTATGGAAAAAATAAAATCAAATAATTCCATTTACTTATTCACATGGATATTCTACTAATTGAATAATCACATGCAATATCAATAACCAATTTCATAACGATGGAATGCATAAATCCAGACTATCATAACCACATAGCCAAGGCCTCGTGCCAAGACTAAAAATAAGATTTTGTCAAGGCCTTGTGCCAATACACTAGTTTGTCTCATGAGACCTACCGATGCATCGAGGATCTATAGCGGGCTCCACCCGTCACTTACTAAGTCCAATGCATTCCCATATGAAAAGGTTTAAACATAACATAAACATTCATATTAAAACTAGCATATGAAATGTCAACACTTTCTCCATAAACAATGAATGGTATAAAAATAACACATCCACAGTAAAACATATCACAAAACATTCAATACAATACAAAAGTTTTGTATCATAATAAATCAACTTCAAATAAGTTTAAAATCCATCAAAGTATGTTGACATAGATGAAATCAAAACTATTTGAGAGAAATATCTATTTTCTCGAAATCATTGAAAAGTCACACATTTATAAAGGAAGTAATTTAAAAGAGATTTTTGAATCAAAGTGTCCCATACCACTTTGAAACTTTTGAAAAGAAATATCATTTCAAAACATTCATTTCCATATAAATAAATCCCTAAAATCATTTTGAAAACATGGACATTAATTAAAATATTTAGAAAGATAAATCTTTAAAACATTTAAAATTATGATCTTCATAAAGAGTACCTTTCACAAATTCTTAAAATATTCATTTTAAAATCATTTAAAAGTCACATAATTATAAAATAAAACATTTACTTTGAAAATATTATTATAATCTTGTAAGGGAAGCTTCAATGATTTTATAACGGCGAAAAATAGCCGCACCTGCGGTATAAGTTAAAAAAAACATTCTTACCTTAATTCTGTCGAAAAGCTTAAAACGCACCTTGTTTAGAAAACGACGGAATGATTCCTTTATAAAACTCTTATAAAAAGTAAAACAAGGGTATAAATTACTTTAAACCATATTCTTGTAAATAGTAAAAATGTTTTGAAATACATTTTTAAGAAACATGAATGTGGATGATAAAGAGATCCTAGTAGATTATTACGTATAAACAACCTCAGATAATGAAGAGATTGCGAAATAAACCCTTACCTTGTACTTTTACTTGGTTGGGGTAGGTTAAACTCGTGTATAATGGTGAAATAATTGTTATTAAATTATTCAATAATCATATACATTAATATGATATCATATATGATCTTTTAACATTGCTTTGTTAATAATATCTTAGAATTATCGTCGTTTCGGGTGTTAACTTACTCGTTTTCTTTTATATGTTTTGTTACGTAAGACATGTTTGTAATGTATAGGTTGTATCTTAATCATATCCAGAATTATATCAAGTCCTTAGATACTATTATTAATCATCAAATTAGAATTATACTTGAATGGATACGATGGAGAATGAATCTAATCACGTTCGTGGAGACGGTAGTCCGTGCGTACGAACGAGCGATAATATCATTCTTTTGATATTAAAATAAAATATAATTGGATGGTATATCATATATAAAGAATCATTATAATGTCATATTTATTATTTACATGAGTTATACATCATTATTATACCTATCCAAATAATAATTTATTGAATAACAATTACACCACGACGTGGAGACGGTAAGCCGTACGTACGCACGTATGGTGACATGTTATTAAAAGGATGAATAGAATAGTGAATATGGTTGTAAAATATTTATAATAAAATCATAGTATATATATGATACTGGAGTTATTATTTTATAATGGTAACAACAAAGTAAGAAGAAGTGGAAGAAGAAAGGAACTTGAAAAAGGGTGGTGAAATCATTACCTCTTCTTTGGGTTCTTCCTTTTGATTTGATCAAAAGGGCTCCTTAAGGTTGGCTTTATGATCAAACTAAGGACTCTAGTTTGTATTGAGGGAAGTTGTGAGAGTATTCGGTCAGAGTTTGGCCGAACCAAAAGGCTTTGAAGGTGTGAAGAAATGAGAAGGAGGAGTGCCCTTTTATAAGAGGGGTGAGGGGCACCTTTGGAAAAGCTAGAAATATTAGTTTATAATAAATTCATATTCGGTTTATAATGGTTCTAAAGTTGATTATTTAAAGGTTAAGGTTGGTATGGGTCGAAAAACACTCAACAAATATAATTTATACAGGTTTGGGTACTTATATTAACCTTATCTTTAAGTATTAACTCTAAGTTAATTAGTTTCACTTTTACAATGTCTCTTTGTATTTTTATATTATATGGTTAATAAATTTACTATATACATCCAACCGACCCCCAAGTAGTCCATTAATGATATAAATATCATGATATAAGTGTCTTGGACGAACCTTATATTTTTAGGAATTTAATATCAATAAATAATATAATATTTATTTTAAAAACTCTTTTATGTCAATTTTGACACTATTCAATAGTTGATTTTTTTGAAACTCATAACAGAATTATTATTTCAAAAAAAGTCAATTAAATAAATCCTAATATGTCATATTATCCTAGAAAATTATTTTAATGCATTAAAGGTCTCAAATTATATTTATTTGGGTATTTATAATCTCAATTATTTTAATTTTTTACTATTATGGTAATTACTGCATCATCATTGTGTCATAAATACATTAAATTATTTAATCTCTAAAAATTATAAAAAAAATATAATTATGTATTAAATCGTTTTACCTTTCTAATGAAAATTTATAGTCGAAAAGCCAACATATATAACCCTATGTAAAAAGTGTTTTCCTAAAAGATATATGCTAGTGTCATTTTTGTATTCATTTTAACTTAATTAAAATAAAGTGTCCCTATCACCTACAAGTGGCTCCATGGGGTCCCAAAATCGACCCAAATATGACCATGGTTGGACATGTATCAACCAATAAGGTTAGGACACGTTTTAGGATAATTTATTATTATTATAATATTATTTTTTAACCCTTATTTACCAGAATTATCCTTTAACCATGGTAAATAAAATATTTACCGAAGTAATTATTCAAAATGTCTAAAAATAAAAGTTTCCTATTTACACAACTTGAACATCCTGATTCCAAAAATGGAATCCATTTTTCCAAATTCAAAACACAGAAGTGGCATAAATTCATTTAAAATTAATTCCCGTTGTTAAAACAAAAAGCGTGTTTTTAAGAGATAATAACTATCAAAAGATTGGCACTTGTTTATGTCTGGTTTAATTGTGAAATTATGTCCAATGACAAAAATTGAATTAAATGGTAAAAATATATTCTAAATATACTTTAAAACCACTCAAATTCATAATTTATCAATATTAATTATTTTGATTAAAAAGTTGTTTTTAATTAAAATTTATTAATTTTTACTATTCATAAAAATATTAAAGTTATCTGAAAAGTTCCAAAATTTCACCCCAGGCTAAATTCGATATTCATAATCCAAAAATGAAGTCCATTTTGAAATATAAAATATATATAATTTTAAAAAGTAGGTATTACTATTCATAACGACTAGTTTGATTAGTTGTGGTGTGTGTTAGAACTCAAAGTTGCGTACAACACACGCTACTGTATTATTCAAAGGAAAGCGTACCGTGGAAGCTTGGGATGTTTCATTTTAAATTTTTGATGTCCCCATTTAGTCAAAAAGTATAAAATATTGTATTTAAAAAGGGTTCACTATTAAAAGTTGATAAAAGTGCAATACTGAAAATGAATTTGTTCTTACATTATGTCTAAGAAACTCATAATATGGATTCTAAAATTATAAGGATTATATAAAGTTTAAAATTTATTTAATACTATTAATAACCTCTTTTGAACGGCTTGTTTAGTAAGTCATGGTTCGATGGAACTTGGTGTTGCGTGTAGTGCAAGTTATTGAATTATTTTGAAGAAATAAGACACTATGAAATCTTGGGGTGTTACACATATAGATCAAAAAATTATTTCAATATCAAATGATTATATACTTCATTTCTATTCAACCATCACTTGAATTTACAATCAAGACACAAAAATTTTATTCAACCATCCACTGATCAGTTTTCAATTTCATAATCTAAAAATTCTTCCAAACCCTGGGCATATCGAGGTGTGTTTCGATGTAAATTAATACAAATATTATCCATAGGTATTAGAATGTATTATACTTGTATATTGAGATATAACAATATAAATTTTTAATAAAACAAGTAAAATAAAAATTAAATATCACCCAATTTTTCCATTGACTCTTTCACAACAACTATAAAGGAAAATGGGATGAATAAAATAATAAATTTTTTCTTATTAAAATTATTATATAAAAACATGAATCAAATAAATTATTATTTCTCACAAACATAGATTAATTAGATGAATCAAATAAAATATAATAGTGTATTCTACCCTAGTTTTGTAACTACGGAGGGTCCATTATATTGAAAAATTATCTACATTGATCAATGTTTGAACCATTTCCCATGATATAACTAAGACTAAGAGAACCCCTTAAAAATATGAATATAAATTATACTTTATTTGGATATCACGATATGTCATGCATACCAAAAATATTCAACTCTATATGTCTATATTTTATTGAACTAGTTTAGTGTGACTTCATGTTGTTCTGTGAATTATATAAATCAACCCTGTTCATATAATATCAAATCAGGTGTTCCTTCAATTTCATCTAAACATAAAAAGAATGATGTTACATAAATTTTAATAATGTCTATTTTCATTTTCAAATAAAATGATAAAACAATAGTCATTTGCATCAACAAAAAATAAACTACACACTATAATTAATTTTATTATAAATCTTGTTAGTTAAAAAAAATTAATGAAACTATGTTGGATGATCTGGTTATAATAATTAATAATTGATTATCATGCATGTAAAATTTAACCCTAACTACTCTATCATTATTCGATAGATTCTATTAAACTAAATGATTCCTCACATATGTATAAAACATGAAGCATTATAATAAATCTTAAAATGGTCTAATATCTAATTTTCAAGGCCTTTATCCTTAGAGACCTTTCTAGGGTTGGTGATGAAACCATGTGTGACCCCAAACCCTACCACCAATTGGCCATGAGTTGGAAAATAGCCTCAATTATGTATCTATAAAAAATTGCAGGCATTATCATATATAGAAAAAAGTAAAATTCATTAATATCAAATACAAACCATGAAATTATGAATGATCTAGATTACATAAAATACATATACAATAAATGAATTTATTGTTTTAATTTAATACAACATAACCAAAATTAATGATTGTTATAACTCTAAAAAACTAACTTCAAAATCCAAACAACACATTATAAATCAAAATTACATATATATTTACTATCCAATGAATAAAAAACAAATTATAAACTATTTTTATCACCAATGATTTTCCATCTAATGATACTCAATAATAGAATTAGGGAAAGGATGGCGCAACCTTTAGGGGGGTCTGTGTTGACACTAAGTAGGGGATTTAAGCCAAGAAGAGTGAGGTCGGGGGGGGGGGGGGGGGTCCACATCACTACTGAATATAAGAACTGATCTGGGGTGAGGGGGGTTAGAGGGGGGTTGCATCACCGGTGATCCATCTAGAGAGGAGGTTAGAGGTGGGGGGGTCACAGGGCTTGGAGCTATGGGCTCAGGGTCACCACCAAGGAGAGGAGAGGAGGAGGGTGGGAGGAAATGTAACACCCAAATATTTTATAGTATATTATCTTTTTAAAGTATTTTAATAGCTTATATTTCATGCAACACTGACTTGTCTTGCATTATAAACAAGATTGAGTTTCTTCGAAACAACACATTAGTATTATAATTATTTAAACGATATATTTATTTATCAATTAAATATCATAATATGAATAGTAATTTTTTTAAATGTTATTTATAATTTTTTAACATAAATAAAACATATTTATAATTAAATATATAAGTTTTGTTAAAATAGTTATATATTTAGAAAAACTATTTTCTTAAAAGAACTACTTTTTATGTCCTTTTGTGAACAATAATAAAATTAATTTTAGATACTCCTAAAAATTGAATTGGGTAAAATGGACTTCTTTTTTGAATTTAGAATATCAAAATTATATTAGGGTGAATTTTTTGTATTTTTCTAGCAACATTCAATTTTTGATGAATATTGAAAGAAACTGCACAGTGCATAAAAACTGACTTTTTCATTTAAATAATTATTTTTAATTAAAATTTATGATAAAGTAAAAATATATACATAATACATATATTAGTCCAATTTAAATCATTTGATTCATTTTATAATACGATTAGATATATAAAATTGTATTGAACTTTTTAATGTCTTTTACCCACCTTCTAGGCAAATTTTCAAATTTGTATAAAATGTAATTTTACTGCTTCTGTGAATTGAATTTAAAAAATCCAACATACATAGTTGTCATAATTAAGTAAAATGTGGTTCAATAGGATGAAAATAATTTTTGTTAAATAGTAACTTTTTAATTTTATTTACCATAGTTAAAAGTAAATAGGGTAATTAAAGGTAAAAATAATGTTATAATAATATAAAAATACCTCAACACATGTCCTAATTCTATTGTATAAGTGTTTTCAATAAAAATATACCTTGGTACAAAAATATGATCCTTTTTGATCCACTGGAATTAGATTAGGACATTTATTATATTTTATTTAAAGAAGAGTTAAAAGTGTCAAATTCAAATTTTAATAACTAAACCATTTTTAATATAGGGATATAAATAAGATAAATTAGAATATAAATATTCATTAAAAATATTTCATAGATTATGGTATTTTATTTATAATTTTTAGACATTAAATAATTAAATTTATTTATCACACAATGATGATGTAGTGATTTCTTTATTAATGAAAGATTAAAATAAATGATATTTTAAATATTAAAATAAATATTATTTGAAACTTTTTATGCCCTAAACTGATTTTCTAGGTGACTATGACATGTTATTATTTATTCAATGTATTTTTTCTAAGGAATAAAGTTTCTATGACTTTTACAAAAATCATATATTAAAATAGTAACAAAATTGACATAAATGATATTTTAAAATAAAAACTATTTTATTAAATAATATAAAAGTCATAAAAATTTAAGGTTCATACAAATAAATTTTATAGTGTTAAAATTTCATAAATGATCCACTTTAGGTTCGTTTGGAAACTTATAGTAACTATATTAACCATGTAGTATAAAAACACAAGAAGACATTGTAAGAGTTAAACTATTTAACTAAGGGTTAAATCTAAAAGATAAGGTTAATATGATGAACTAAAAATGTATAAAACCATTTTTAGAGGATTTTTACCCACCATAATCTTATCCTCAAAATAAATTAATTTAGAGCTATAAGAAACTGAAAAGTATTTTATAATAAATTAATATTTCAACATTTTTCTAAAAGTGTCCCTCACCTCTTTTATAAAAGGGAACCTCCCTTTCTTTTTAATTAACACCTCCAAAGCCATTTGGCTTGAAAAAACCCTACCTAAATATCCTCAAAACTACTATAAATTCATCATAGAGTAGTTAAATTGAGAATAAAGCCAAACTAAGGATCCCTTTTGTTCAAATCAAAAGGAAACACCCGAAGAAGAGGTAATTATTTTATCACATCTTTAAAAGTTATTTTCTTCTTCTACTTCCTATTTCATTGTTGTTACCATACTAAAATAATAAATAAAGTACCTTATAAATTCTGAGATGTTATTATAAATATGGTACAACCATATTCATTTTTCTATCTATCCTATGACTGACAAAGTCACCATGCGTGCGTACGTACGGGTTACCGTCTCCACGTCATGATGTAGTTTTTTATTCAACACTACATTATTTGGATGATTATAAAAATGAGTATAATTAATTTAAATAATGAATATAACATGTTAATGATTATTTATATATAATATACTATCCAATTAAACACTGTTTCACCATCAACAGAATGATATTGTCACTCGTGCGTACGTACGGCTTATCGTCTCCACGACGCAACGAGATTCATCTTCAACGATCACCCTTTGAGAATTTTTATAAAAATATATATATTGATTAAGTATGAGATATAGGAAATAATATTACTACCAGAATAATTTATATTTATGTAGATAATTATTATTTTTACTTACTTTTATACTATACTATAAGAAAATGGAAACAACGTTCATGCGTACGTACAGACTACCATCTCCATGAACGGTGTTTCTATTTCATATATCTATCTATTATACATATTTATATTCTGAATATATATCTTATATAAATAATGATTTATATTCTATAAGTATTTAAATCATGATCTAAGTTATACGATCAAGAATAAAAAGTTAAAACACGTACAATAAAGAAAGAAATTATTACCTGAAATGTTACTTTAACATGGAAATTATTATTAAATGGGTAGTATAAACTCATACATGAATCATATATGATATCATAAATATAATTATGGTTCTGTTATAATTTAATAACATACTATGGTCCTTATACATGAGGTTAAACATACCCTCGACTGAAGAAAAGTATAAGGTAAGGGTTAATTCATCAATCTCATTATTATCATAGATTGTTCATGTTTAAGTATTTACTAGGAAATATTTATCATCCATATCCATGTTTCATAAAAATGTTTTCAGAAGGAATCTTTTATGGTTTTATGGAAGGGTATCTTTAACTAGATCATCATCTTAAATGTTTTAAATATTTATTTTTCTAAATCTATTTAATTAATGTCCATGTTTTCAAAATGATTTTAAGGATTTATTTACATGGACATGATTGTTTTAAAATGTTAATTCAATTAAAAAGTTTGAAAGTGGTATGGGACACTTTGATTCAAAAATATATTTTAAATTACTTCCTTTAAAAATTGTTTGAATTTTAAACGATTTCATGAAAAAGGGATATTTCTCTCAAAGAGTTTTATTGATCATTTTAAACTATGTCAACATCCTTTATTGAATATTATTCTTGACTAAGGTTGATTTATTATAATAAAATATTACATATTGTATTTAATGAGTTATGGTATGCTTGACTGTGGATGTGCTATTCTTACACCATTCATGGTTTATGGTTAAATTATTGACAATTCATATGGTAGTTTTAATAGAAATGTTTATGTTATGTTTCAACCTTTTCATATGAGGAATTAATTAGTTTTAGTAAGTAAAGGGTGGGGTCCACTATATCCCCTCAATGCATCAGTAGGTATCATGAGACAAACTAGTGTCTTGGTATAAGGCCTTCACAGAATATTTGTGAATGGTCTTGGCACAAGGTGTTAACGTAGTAGTTATTATGTTCGACATTATGCATTCCCTCATTATGAAATTAGTTATTACATGTGATTATTATACTAGTAGAATATCCATGTGCATGTTTATATGGAAATTTTTTATGTATTTTTTTCATATTATAATAAAGTTTATGTTTAAAAGGATGCTATTTTTATTATACATCTTTCCTTAAAAGTTTATTGCTTCTGCTAAATTATTTACCCTTTCTGAGCATCTGATCTCATAATTTTATTATATTTTATTTTCCAAGGATACCAAGAAGTGTATTATGACGGATATACAGGGTTAATCTGGGGGAATAATGGTATTCTCAAAGGATTATTTATGCTATGTTTTATGTTAGAAAGTTTAATGTTATGTTCTTGTATGTTATCTATTTTCCATGACTGCTAAACTGATCAGTCCTTTGAGATTTGATTACCTGTAATCATGCCAATGTATTAAAATAATGCACCGACTCCAGGATTCTAGGGTCAGGGTGTTATAGTAAAGGGGGTTGCAGACTTGGGGTTACCATTAGAGAGAGGAGTGGAGGAGATTGGGGGAGGTGGGGGGGGGGTCAGGGTAGCACAGGGGGAGAGGGATAAAGGGATGGATTAAGTTTTTTTTTAAAATGTATAGTGCTGGTTTAAATAAAACCACCACTAATTGAAAACATAACAAAATATCACGAAAATTTTATGAAACCACCACTTTGTTATATTTTTTTAACTAGATTTATTTCACAGAGGTTACTAGAACTACTATGAATAAACCACTTTTAACCATAATTTTTTTTTAGAGTATATATATTTATTATATATATATATATATATTAAATTTGGAGATAGTAAATGAAATTTTTGGGAAAAAATCCCTCAAGGTAACATTGTAGTATTTTTGGGTTGATTGTGTTTTTTGACAAAGCGGGCTTCCAAGGTATGTTTTTGAGATCCAAAGAGATTATTTAATAGGCATGTTGATAAAGATCCAATATAGAGGAGTGGATAACATGGGATCAATAAAGAAAATTGTGTATACAAGGGGATGTTGTTTACTAGCATTTGCTAAAATTTTGGGGTCCAAAATTCAGAGTTTGGATTGCATCACAAAAAGTGAATTTTCTGGAAGGCCATAATAAATTATGATAAATTCATGAATTTCATAAAGATGGGATTCATGAATAGTGTTTCCTGAAGGATCAAATAATTCTGATGGTGATCTCTGTGAACAACGATGAGCATCGTAGCTGTGAAAAGTTGTTATGGAAGGCTCTGTGATCATGACAAGAATCATGAATGAGAAATTTTTATAGAGCTTTGTGAAAAATGGATCTTTGTGGAAGAAAAGAAAGAGCTCCATGAAATGGTGTTTACGTGGACATAAGGTTATAGAATCAGAGGAAAATTCCTATAAATAGGCCTCTACCCCCTTTAGAAAATAAGCGAGACTTAACGAAAATCTTAAGGCTCCTGAATCACGAAGGTGGTTAGAAAAATGTTATTCAAAAAGGGTGGTTTCCAAAGGTTATATGAAAAGAAGTTTTCAAAGGATTTAAAATCCAAACAAATGTTTTTATAATCATTAATTTAAGGGAATTCATGAAGGATATGTAAGCTTCAGAAAAGGAGGGATCTTCATGAAGACTAGTTGAGTTTCATGAAAGAGGTGTTCTTAATGAAGGATAAGTGATCTACATGAAAGGAAAGAGATTTACAAAGACAGTTTGAGCTTTGAAATAGAAGAGTTTCATGAAGGGAGTGTTCATCATGAAATGTTTTTAAAAGGAATTTCCCATTAAATCTATAGTAAGGTTGTATTAATCAATTGGATGAAAGTGGAACTTCAACAGAGCATATACCTACAATTGAGGATGCATGAATTCATGAAAATGAAGGAACCTATGAGTCGATAAACTGTGGGTGAGTAACTTCCAAGAGAAGAGAGAAAAGGAATAGGAAGATGTCGATCCTTTCCACCAGTAGTGAGCCAGAGAAAGATATATAGGGAGTGACCCTTGAGAAAGAAGTAAGGAGACCCTAAACCTTATAAATCTAGTGAGCCTGGGTATAGAAGACATATATACCAAACCATAATTACTAGAAGTGACACTTATTGAATATGGTACCATCAGAACATCTCTATTTTATACTCCTTGGATGTATCCTAGTGAGGGAAAACCAAGTAAAAATTTCTACGTCCTTATGCTTTATTTCCTGCATTACATTCAAAGCATCATCATCAGATAAAGAAGGAAAGGATAAGATTAGAATTAACACTTAAGTGAAAAAAACGACCCTTATAATAAAGAGGTCATAATCTATTTGGAAAATAATAATATATAAAATAATATCCATACCTTTATTCACCCCCCTCTGAGGGTATCTAGGCCTCTTTTGGACCTAGCATAAATGCACCATTCATGGAGATGGTAGGTCGTACGTATGCATGAATGCTAATTTCATTTCTTTTCCATATTAAAAGATATAAATTAAATTATATATATGTATATTATAATCCCAATATCACATATTTTTTTATTTAAAACTCATATTTTTATTAAAACTATCTTTTATATGTTCCATGTATAGTGTGAACGAATCACATTGCTTTGAGGAGGTAGTAGTCCACACTTCCACAAACGATGTATCGTATTTACAAAAATTGGAAATCATTAAGTATTTATTATATAAAAATTAAAGAATTATGATAAAAAATAAATATCATATATATCATATAAAAATATTATGTCCATCATAATGACCAACCATGAGAGGTGGTAAAGGAAAAACGAACAACATCATTTCTTGAGGTTGTAGTTCACCGTACATAAACGGTAAATTCGTTACCCATTTGATGGAATTGTGTGTAGGCTTAGAGATAAACCTTAACATAACAACATATTAGTATATTTAGGGTATTTTTGTTATTATATAAGTAAGGAATAATAAGAAATGAAGTAATGGGGAAAGAAATAAAACTAAAGCGATCGCTGAATAACGTTACCACGTTTTCAGGTAACTCTTTTTGGTTTATACTAAAATAATTTATTGGTATGATTTATGACCAAATGAAGGATTATAGAATGAGTTTAGATAATTTTTGATCTTATTTGGGTAGGGTTTGGTTGATCTAGAAGCCTCAATATGGTGTGAGAAAGTGAGGGAGGATGTGACCTTTTATAATTGAGGTGAGGGGAACTTTCGGAAATCCTCAAAATATTAAAATATAATAAGGCTATTCTAGATCCAGAGACTTAAAAATGTGATATAAATGAATAGGTTAATAAATTTTAGACCATATATTATCAACTTTGTGATTATTAAACATTTTTTTTGATTTTTAAATATTTTAATAAAATATTAATTCAGTAAAATATCATTATTGTCAAATTTGATACTATTACTTTAATTTAAATTTAAATAAATCAAGACAAAGTGAAAATTAGAATATAGTTATTTAAAACATCTCTAATATATTCTACACATCTCTATAAAATTAATTAGACACACTAAATCTTATAAAATATATCAAAATTAATACATTTAAAATAAGTTATTTTATTTTTAGTTAATTAAATAAATAATGTATTAACATTAAAGAATAATTTTAGGTAATTATATAATTTATAAAAATTAAAAATAAATTTATATAATGAAAATAATTTTATTAGGATAAAAATAAACATTTATTTTTGTTCATTTCTTGAATTTTTCACCATATGGACCCATAAATGATATTTAACACAAAGAGAGTGACATTTTATAACTATCATTGATTTAAATAATATAAAAGTTAATTTCATGGAAAAGTTTCCATTAAACAAATCCAATTAGATATTAAAGAGATAATTGTCTAATCTTCTTCATCCAATAAAAATTAGATAAGTTTTGACTATTTTTTTAATCCTTATATTTTTGTTTTAACCCTTATTTTACCCTTTTAACTCTTACTGTGTTATCATGTAATTTAAACATTAAGAGTTAATATAATCACCATAACATTACAAACAAACAATAAATGAGTCATTTATTACATTTTAGTACTTATTACAGTTATTTGTATGAATATATTTTTTTTATAAATTTTATATCATTTAATAAAATATTATTTATTTTAAAATATCAATAATGGTAATTTTAACACTATTCATTACTTGAATCTTTAAAAATATCATAAAAAAATGATATATTAAAATAACTATATTAAATAATCCATAACATGTCAAAATAATCCATAAAATTCATGTATGATATCAATTATTTCAAATTATATTTATTTTAATATTATTAATATCATTTATTTGATTCTTTCATTAATTGAACAATCACTGCATCATCATTGTGTCACCATTTAATTTAATTATTTATTCGTAAAAAATATAAATAAATTAATATGATGTAGATACCCATTTTATCTTTCACAATAATACTTATAGTCTAAAATATCACTTATATAATGTCATGACCCCCTGCTTTCAAAGATTCTGCAATGAGGGGAGAGAGATAATGACTCCTGAGTCCCGCCTCTTGTAGGTCCTAGGTTGGCAACTAGAAACAAGGGTAGACAAATTTCATGTGTGGGAGACATTACCCTATATAATATAAATAGGATTAAGAGATAAGATGAATCAACCAAAATATAATCCATGACATATACATAAGAAAACCGAAAACTATCCCACAACACATGTATAAATAGAATAGATACAATAAAAGTCTCCAAGGTAAATACCCAAAAGTAAAGCAAAAGCAGAAACACTGAAACTATCAAGTATCCAAGCTATTAAGGCCCAGAATGGTCTATGAAATCCTCCTAGAAACCTAAAAATAGTTATATATACGTAGGGTGAGAATACAAGTATACTCAGTAGGAAATCTAAAGTCTCTCATGAAAATTTGAAAGAAGAATACTAATGAACATGTGAGAAAACAATAGAACCAAATAGTACCTAAACAGGTATACTAACCATCGCAACCTCACTAACGAATGCTCACCAAATAATGAAAACCAAGTAATATAATATAATAGGAATCACATCATGTTGGAACCGGGCATGCAGCGGAAGCCCCAAATAGGTGAGTTTTTAAAATTTTTCCACCGACGGTCGACATAAACCTGTCGACGTCTGAGAAGAGAAGCCTGGTCTTAGCCGAGGACCACACGTGGAGGATTTTAAGCACAAACATAAACCGTAAAATACTTGGTTTAGATTCGAAACCGCGCACGACGTCTTCTCGTCGTTGGCGATCACTACTCGAAGAATCCAAATCCGAATTTCTCTAGATCATCCACACATGCTTCAAGGAATCCATGGGAGCAACATTTGTCGCAGTCCGGGTGCTAGCGCGGAATACCGACGATGCTTTCGACATTCCAACGATCACTGCATCATTTCGCTAGTGATGCCCGAGAGAGAGCTCCATCTGAGCTCCTTAGATCCAGAGAATCTCTCTCTAGAGTGTGGGAGAGAGGAGAGGAGAGAGAATCTCCATGAATAGTGTTCGGAAAATGCCCCTCCCTTTCTATTTATAGTGCTTAATTAAAATACCCGATATCGCCTCACCGACCCCGAATACTTAATGCACTATCAACGACATTTTATGACTACTTGTCTGATTCATAAATATTATTATCACTTACATGTAGTATATTAAAATATATTACATGATAATAATTAAGTCATTAACTCGACTCGTCGCTCCCATAAATATTAATTGAACCTTGAATAATTTAATATTCATGAATTAATATTTTTTCACGTATTTACTTAAAACTCATAAATACATTTAATAAATAAATTCAATACTCATTATTATAAACTCGAATGATATGAATTTATTTATTACATTGGTGATCATTTAACTTTGGACAAATCTCGGACCTCTGTGGTGGGGCCCACTATGTCCAAAACTCCTATTCAACTGAATATGGAAGATTCTTGAATATGCTATTGTGTGTGACCCTCTAGGACCTTATTTCAACAGTCGTGAATAGTATTCACAGACGAAGAGTGAGATCTAGCAACCCATCATGTCCCTTGAAGAAATAAGGATTGTCACAACAACGACAACCAACCTATGAACATGCACTGTGTAATATAATCTCTTTGTCTGTAATATCTCATAAAGCAGGACGCACTCTTGTGTCATAGCCCTTTTCTTTCTTTATTGTTTGTTGATGTAATTGGATGGATTTACCCTTGACTGCCATGGACATGGTCTTTTAAAGGTACTTCCATCCATATCAACATGGCCTGAGATATATTACTTCCATAACCCAGAAGCGACAAATACTTTCTTGACCATTCAACCAATGTCATGCCTCCAATGACGCACCTGACACAAACTACCTTTCCACAACTTCATTGCCATGGTTTTTGTCTTGCATCAAAGCACACAATCAAATGACATACATTGGTAATGATATCAAGTCAGGAGACCATTACACATGATCGTAGATAAGAACATCCAATGACACCCGAAACATGTGGTGTTCCTATTAGCGGGTCAGTCCTCATGATCTCACTACTAGAGATCACCAAGTGAGAACTTCATGAGAAGAAGTCTCAATGCTTATGATCCCCCAGCACCTGATGGTCAAACATCTACTGTGTCCAATTAGTAAGATGTATCTAGACCATAGAACATATATATTTAAGATTAATGTCATAGTATCTAGAGGTTCTCATTATAGCCTGGGAACTGCTATAACCTTTCGATATAACAATTAATCTTTGGACATTACCATTTCAATAGTGGATGCAGAATAGTCTACACTATAATGGTAAGATGACATCATGAATAGATAATTGTATACACGATATGGTAATCAAAACCACTAAATAGTTGGGTCTAGGGAACCCACTATTTAAACACATCGATGATAAGGTACCCCACAACACTTTCCCACTGATTAGCCCCTCTCACACCCCAACAACAAATGCCCTGACACTCCCACCTCTTCCGAATATACCACATCACATCCCACACACACACACCTAGGCCACACACCACAACACATCTTGACCACACACACTTGGGTGGAACACCACATCATATCCTACCCACACACCACAATACATCACATCACATCTCATGTCAAAGACACCTGGGAAAGCACATCACAACTAATCCTTGATACATATGGGACACCACATCACAACTCATCCTAAATACACCCGAACACCACATCATAACTTGCCTGAAGAAGCCTAGGCCATCATCTCCTAGAAGAGGGAGTAAGGAAGAGTGGGTGGCCGTTCATTCATCATCCCAACAGGATGTTGGGAAAGACCCCCATCATGACTATGCAGGTGTTTGACACATAGTGCTCAACATGGGTGTGGTGCATATAGAAATCACAAGAAGAATACAAGTATATATATATAGTATCAAACACTAAAGCCCAACCTATGGGTTATCAAACAACTAACCAAATAAAAACACTAGAACCTTTGCCTCCACCTCTAAATTCATTTATTAGTATTGATAATAGTCATTTCAGAAGGTAAAGAGCCCTGATAATCTAATACAGCTTCATATTTCCTCTATGTTTAACACCCATTCATTTCATTATTTATCATCAACCAAATTTAATCTCACAAACCATCATTTAATTTTCCATTAAAAAATTTTCATCCCATTAACCAAACAAATCCATGCCATTTAAAACCTTATTAAACATTCATTTATTCCATTATTACTTAGAAATTTAGCACAACACAACCACATTTCATAAACAACTCATCATTCCATCACCTCACCACCCCAAAAGCACGACAAAAAAACCATCAACCCCGCATTCCCCAACCACACATCACCATCCCACAAGGACGACCACACATCACAACACATCAAGATCATTTAAAAATTTTATAAAGGGGTTTTTTATCACATTCCACTTTATTTTAGGGGCATTATCACACAAGACAAAATCACAGGGAAATCATTTCATTAGCCAAATATAAGAGGTCAATCAATTTCCATTTAGGGTGATATCACAACCATCAAAATAGTCACAACAATCAAAATAATCACAACACATATATCTAGCACAAACAAATCACCCCAAAACCATAAGTTTTAGCAGAGAATCAAGCCTATACAATTCACAATATCAAAAATAATATCAAAGCTATAAAAAGAATGTGAATTAAAATCCATTAAACCTTTAAATTAAATTAAAAAATTATTTATCATTGATTAATCTGACATAACCATAACCCATAGATAAACAAAAGTAAACCCATCCCTCATGATACACAATAAGGAGAAATGAGGGAATCCCTACCTCAAAGAAGTTTTTCAACTCGTTGTGCACCACAGGGTGAAGAAGAAACCACCCAAAAACCACAATTGCATAGGAAAATTGTAGATCAACATACACCACACAAAAGGGTGGAAAAAACACAACCCAAAAACACCCCAAACCAAAGAAACACCACCATATAAGAACCCTGAGGAAGTACAAAATGAAAAAGTTGAGAACAAGAGGAGAACTCACCATAGATTGAAGACGGAAAACCAAGGATTTGAACCCATAAAAATTAATATGAAAATGAAGAAGGAGAAGGTAACTAGATGACTATAATGAGAGAAAAACATTGTCCATAGGGTTTGTAGAAAACCCGAGTGGCTGAAACCTTTAAAACTGTACAACATCGGGGAATTACACAACATGCAATCCCCTTTCACATCATGTAATCCTGAGATTATAGGTTTTATAAAAAAAGTATCACCTTTTTATTATTTAACCCCTAAAATTCACATGTCATGAACCAGCCCTAGAAAAGTCATGAAACCAACTTTCACATCATTTAATACACATAAACAATGTGTATTTCCCTGTAGCAGTTCTTCTACACCTCCAGTTTCCACAAAAAACTCCAAGAACCTCCCCCGAACACCTCCAACAACCAAAACTAGAAAAGTAATGAATTGGGGGGGGGGAACTATTACATTAGATACCTCTCAAATGATTCTCTCCCTAAAGAATCCAAAACAATGCCCAGAAGAAAAAGGGGTCTGAACAACCACCCCGTGAGATACCTCTCAAGGATCCCGTCATACCTCAAATGCTACCACTAGACAAAAACGCCAAACCAAATGACCAAAAACATCTCTGACAACATCATCACCACAAAATCACAATAAAAAACCATCTCCTCTCACATAACCACACTAACACACAACCACTACACAACTATCTCAACCTCCACATAGCCCAAACAAAAAACCGCTACAACCAATGAACCACACTATCCTGAACACATGAATTAGAGAATTCTATCTTCCAAGTCAAGATACTATCTGCTCTAAGTATAACTAACTCACCCGAATGGGTTTAATTGCATCAAAATTAATGTGTCTCGATTAGGAATCTGGTCCTCCCAATTTCATATATCAGGAATTTATCACACATCACACCACACACATCATAAACCAAGGAAGACAACTCATATCATAAAACAATGTTCAAACAAAACATTATAAAGGAAAACAAATAAAGGAAAAACTGAAAACAAATCTAAGTACTGAGCATAAATTTGTGTTTCTCGCTCCCAATTAATCTTCTATAGGCCACCATTCTTCCACAACACATAGACCAAAGAAATGATCCATCCACGCAGTGACTTATCTTGATGATCCTGGATCTCTACTATTAGTTCCACAAACATCATGTCATCCTTGATATACAACTCTCCCTAGTTAATGAAATGGGAGTTATTGTGAAGATACTGACGAATCTGAGAGATGTGGAATACGTTGTGGATTTTCTCTAACCATGGTAGAAAAACCAATTAATATTCCACCTTGAAAACTCTTCCCAACACCTCAAAAAGCCCAAAAAACCTGGGAGAAATATTACTCCCTCTGCAAAACTCCACTTCCCACATCAAGGGGAAAACTTCAAGAACATGTGGTCCCCAACCTTGAACTCCAAGGAAATCATTCTGTGATCGACATAAGACTTCTGCAGGTCTCGTGTTGCTTTCATCCTCTCATGAATGAGATGAACTTTATATATCATACTCTTCACCACATCAGGACCAAGAATGGATGTCTCCCCAACCTATGTCTAGGACAATATATAACAACACAATATTCCATACAAATCCTTACACAGGGATATTCTAATGGAATAATAATATAAATTATTATATAAAAACTCAAAAAAGGGTTGGTGTTGTACCCAAGATCCACAAAAGTCTAAGACACACACCCACAACATATCCTCTAACATTTGGATAGTCTATTCTATTTTCTCATCTGTATGAGGGTGGAAAGTAGTGCTAAGTCATAACTGAGTGTCAAAATCATTCTACAATCCCCCCCAGACTCTTGCTGTAAAACATGAATCCCAATACGAGACAATGGACCTTATAACTCCATAAAAATGCACCACATTATCTATGTACCTCTTATCCAAATCATCCACTATGACCAACTCCTTGATCACTAAGAAGTGGGACAATTTCCTCAACCGATACACTATAAACCAGATATCATCACAACCTCCATGAGCTATGGGTAACCCTGTGATGAAATACATTGATATGTCATCCTATTTCCACTTGGGAACATCCAATTTCTACAACAAAACACTAGTAACATGAAGATCGACCTTTACCTAATGGAAAACCAGACACTGATCCACAAACTATGCCACTTCCCATTTTATCCCAGGCCACTAAAATTGTTACTCAAGCCATGGTACATTTTGGAAATTCCTGTGTGTACTGCCAATGGTGAGTTATGAAACTCATGAAAGAATACATTGTGCATTACTACTTAACACACAACCTTGCACAAAATAACATCCTATTACGATCATCCTCTGACCATCCCTCGGGAGCATCACTATGGACAACACAACAACATATCACCTTTACCTATGAGTCATCCCACTAAGACTCCTCCACCTACTGCATCAAAGAATAATACACCATCATCTGAAACAAATAACCTATACAACCATCCACTTCATCTAAGTGAAAGGCTCATAACTCCTTCATTTCCCTCTAAGCATCCTCAGATTCCCAAACAACACCCTTTCATGACTTCCTACTCAAAGCGTTGGCCACAAAATCCCCCATTCCTGTGGTATATAAGATCTCAAAATCATGATTCTAAAGAAACTCTATCCACCTTTACTTCCAAAATATTATATCACATTGGGAAAATACATACCTCAAGCTATTGTGATCTATAAATACCACAAAGTGCTCCCAAATGAGGAAATTTCACCATAACTTCATTGAAAACACAACTGATGTTAGATCTAGATCATGGGTGGCATAGTTACGCTCATGGGGATGTAACTACCTAGACTCATAAGAGATCACCGCTCGATGCTACATTAGCATGCATACCAATACCAAATTTTAAGCATCACAAAACACCTCTAACATCACCCCTTCCTTAGGAAACTAGAGCACTGAAGAATTGACCAACTTCCCCTTTAGGTAACAAAACACTATCTGACACCAATCAATCTATAAAAAATATTATTCTTTCCTAGTTAAATCTGTCAACGGGGCTACAACTCAATATAAATCAGGAAAAAACCTCCGATAATAGCTTGAAAGACCAAGAAAACTGCAAAACTCAACCAAGTTATTGGGTGATTCCTAAGAAAAAACTACTTCAACATTCAATGGGTCTACTTCCACACCCTAATGATACACCACATGCCTGAGGAAATAAACCTCTTGTGTCTAGAACTAACACTTGGACAACTTTCCAGAGAGCTGGTGGTGTCAAAGAACATGCAATATAGTTCTGAGATACCCATCACGATCTTCTTATGACTTCGAGTAGATTAGGATATCTTCAATGGATAAGATGACATTCTGGTCAATGAACTCATAGAACATGGAGTTTATAAGCCCCATAAACATAGCTGGTGTGTTCATAACACCAAATGGAATGATGAAAAACTTGAAGTTCCAATACCTATATCTAAAGGCAGTCTTTGTGATATCATCCTTCTTCAATCTAAAATGGAGATATCTAGATTTCATATCGATCTTAGAAAACCAACTCACCCCTCTTAGCTGGTCGAAAAGATTGTCTATCCTTGGAAAAAGGTAATAGTTTTTTACAATCACTTGATTCAACCTCCGATAGTCTATAAACAACCTTATACTACCATTTGACTTCTTGGAGATCAACACAGGATCACCCCACTACAAAAAACTAGGTCAGATATGTAAGAACCCAATTCTTATTCTTGAGGTACGGGTTTCTTATTTTCCTTTTTTACTTAAGTGTTTTTGAGAAAACAAGGGAAATGTGGGAAAAATACCAAATTTATGGGTACATTCCATGTACTTTTGTATACATGCCGTGTACTTTGTCCATGTGGGATGAGAATACAGGTTGTGTAGGCTTGTCGGCAATTAAGGGTGTAAAAACTAACTACACGCCGTGTACTTAGTAATACACGCCGTGTAATCAGTCGGCAGGTGAACAGTAAAGCAGTGAATGTAGCTGCCAAAGGATGATAGTACCCATCGTGTACTTAGTAATACACTATGTGTAATCAAGTCGGCAGATGAACAGTGAGGCGGTGGAAATTAGCCACTAGAGGAACATCTTAAAAGGAAAGTACACACCGTGTACTTGAGAGTACGCTTCGTGTAGTTATCTTTTTTCATTAAAAATAGGTAGTAGCCTCCTCATTCAGTAGAGGAGGTAGAGAAATCACCAGGAGCTATGGGAGAGGAGGCCGAGGCTTAGAGGAGCTCCCAATCTCTGATTGAGACTCTGATTCTTCCGTCGTCGATCTCATTTAAACCGCATGGGTAAGGTCTTCCCTCTCCTTGAGTCTTTCCTTCTAATTATTTCCCTAAGGGAAGTAATTTAGGTTTGAACGGGTAATCATTCGTCTCAGATCTAAATCATTCTTGGTCATTTTGGGAGGCGCCTTTCACGTATATCGATCAAAGGAGATCGAGGTAGGTGGTGTTGTGTTTAATTACAACTATCGAGTTGTTTTTGTGTACCATTGTGCCACGTGACCATGTTCGGGGTGTCGTATGGTTGAGGCCTTGAATATTGAGATACCTATAATTTCATAGTTAATCTAATGAATAAGTATAAACTATTGTTTGAGATCCTTGATTTGATCTAGGGCCACCCTGAGGGTACGTTTCCCCTGTTTATCCTTTTGGCTAGGATACCCGTGGGTATGCCTTGATTATAGCATGTTTTGAGTTTTCTTGAGAGGAAACATATATAAATTGCTTGCTTATGTGTTGGGATCAGCCCGAATAGTTGGTTTTCCTATGGAATGCCCGAGGGCAGTGTTTTCTTAGCCTGAGGGCAGTGTTTGGTTTAGCCTGAGGGAAATGTTTCTTATGCCTATGGGCAGTAGCTTCTGTGCTTGAGGGCGACATCTCGTATGCCTGAGGGAAATATTCATTATGCCTGGGGGCCGTCACCTGAGGGTTTGTTTTTTCTTACCTGAGGTTAAGGATTTTCATGTCTGAGGACAATGTTTACTTAAATATTCACTGTGGTGATTTATTATTTTGTACTTGCCAAGCTAAAGCATAGAATTGGTATTATTATTATCTTCTAATTGTTAGATATCCTATTGTGGTTTCTGCTGTGGCACTGTATTGGATATTGTCGATCGAGGCCGAGTCTCGCAAAACTCATAATTCATTTATATTGAATTATTAAATAATTATTAAAATGGCAATGTAACTAGTAGGAATGGTTACTTTTGAGTACTTTTTAGTTTACTACATTTCATTATTGCACACCACTGTTGCACATTTTCACTAACAGTTGGGCATGGGCCTTTGGTGGTTGCCTATTGGGATTTATTTCTCACACCCTGTTTGGGTCATGTCTTGGGCCCAAATAGATTATATTTCTGTAGGTGTTGATAAGGGAAATATTCCCTACATAGGTACATTATTGTTGCAGAAGAGTAGGAGAGCATGAGACCGAGCTTAGGATTTTGATGGTGTTGCGTTCCTATTTCACTGCCTTGTTTTGTTTTGTTGTACCTTGTACCTTATGCTGTATTGTATCATATTGTAGTGTATCCTGTTTTGGATGCTTCCTTAGAATTATAAACATGCTTCATCATCATGTATATGACTATTGGTTATCTTTTACTTCAGTTCTGTTGTCTATTTCAGGTTTATATTGTTTACTGCTTCCACTTTTGTATGTTTATATTTATTTCCGCTGCGCTACACTTTGAAAAATGGGGGCATAGTTTCCCCACTATCAGTCCTAGGACCTCGCTGCTAGTCGGAAGCCTCTGGCGTTTGGGTAAATGCGCTTGAGGTAATGTGACCAATTGGGTTCGGGGCACCTGTTGTGTGGTACTTAGATCTAGGACGTTACAAAGTGGTATCAGAGGGTTTTTCTTTTCTATGAGTTATTTTTTAATTTGGATACAATGGAAAGAGATAGATTGTTAAAGGATTTGGTAATAAACTGTGCCCGGGAGTAGCTACCCCATGTACAGGTAAAGGCTAGATTACCTTGAATTAAATTGTGATTTTCTATTTATAATTTTATGGTTGATTTGATTTTCACCGTTGGGTGACGCACTTGTGGTGTGCTGTTTATATTTTTATACATGGGTTCTATTTAGTTGAAACTCGATGAGATAGGGGTATTCCATCTCATGCATCATTTAAGAACATGTTAAAATCACATGTCATGCATAGTTTCCATGCCATGTAGGTGCATTATAAATTTCATGTTGTTGTGATAGATGTTGTTCTAGAAAATGCATGTTGTTGTGATAGGTGCCTTGATAGATATTCCTACTATTGATAGGGTATGGGTACATGTTACGGTTGGGTTATGAATGCTAAAATTTGGTTCATTAGAAGTATGGGCTCTCTTGGGCCGGAATTTGGTGGATCATGATCCAGCCTTTTGTTGCATTCTGTACTATAATGTGAAAGGTTGGGTGCTAAACTTTGGTTCGTGTGGATTATGGGCCCCCAAGGATCGTAATTTGGCATACCAATGCTTGAAATTAAAGGAAAGGATGCTCCGGAGTAGTTTTTGAGGCTTATTGTCTAGAAAAACCTAGAATACATGCCGTGTACTTTTGACTACATGCCGTGTACTCTTCTGTTCAGGAAGAAATGAAAAATTTCTAAGTATACGACGTGTACCTTATGTACACGCCGTGTAGTCTCTAACCATGTCATAAGTTGTGTGGGAAGAGACATAGGATAGGGAAGTTCTTGTGGGACCACGCCATGTACCGGTTGTACACACCATGTAGGGTTGACCCTGTGTCCGACCATGTGACTAACAACACAAATGGAGAAATCTTAGCTTATAATCGCCGTGTCAATTCCGAACACACCGTGTAATGTAATCTTGGGATCCGACCATGTAGCTAACAACACCAGCCAGTGTTATCTTTCCAAATACACATTGTTTCCTTCTAAAACATGCCATGTAGTGTGAGCCATGTATCCGGCCGTGTCTCAAACAACACATCTCAGTAAATATTGTCTAGTACATGTTGTGTACCTATGATACACACTGTGTAGTATTGACTGGTGAGAGACCATGTGGAGTTGGCCATGTGGCTAGGGAAACAGGGTGGTGTACATGCTGTGTGCGGGTGTAATACGCCGTGTAACCTTGTTCTAAGGGGATTTTTGTGGCTTAGCCATGTAGAAGGACTCAGACAGGGGAAAAAAATTCAAGTACACACCGTGTGTAAGGACAACATGCCGTGTGTTTGGGGTGTTACGTGACCATTTCTGGAAGAGTACATGCCCATGTGAAAGACTTAAGGGAACACACTGTGTAGTTATTATACACGCCGTATAGTCTTGTTTTGTAAAACTTGAATGTTTTCTTTCTCCTGTTTCCCTCTTACGTTTCCAATTTTTAGTTCTTGATGATGTTAATCGATGGCATGGGTTTGACCTTGTAGAGTCATTCCACTAAGATGACCTCAAGTTTCTCACCAAGAGAGTGGTGATGATTATAATCTAGAGATAGTAGGCCATGGGATACCGATGGATCTTCCATTAGTGCCAGATGCGGCACCAACCGTTATACTGGACACATGCACGAATGCGTATTTCCGTGAAGGCTTCATGTGGTTCATGCAAACCTTCCAGGGAGCACCGCCGGTTGCCACATCTATGGTAGACACGTATATTCTAGTAGTATCATCCGCCTACTTTTTCCAGGGATGGTGGACCATAGGCTGCAGAGTCATGTATGGACTCTATTCAGACGATCTTCAAGCATCTGGAGACGCCTCCTGGGAGGAAGGTCAAGCTCGCTACTTACATGCTGCGTGATTCTGCCAAGAGATGGTGGGATGTTACCACCCAGACTGAGCATCACCAAGACATGGTGTGGGGAGATTTTCAGGCAGTCTTCTATGAATTTTCTTTCCAGATACGCTAAGGGAAGATCGAGCTCAAGAGTTCATGAATCTGTAGCAGGACGCCATGTTAGTGATGGGCTATTCTTCCTGCTTCATTGAGCTACATCATTTTGCACCTGTTCTAGTGGGTGATGAGATGTTGAGGGCAAGACACTTTGAGGATGGTCTTAGAAATTAAATCTGAGCACTGGTGAATGTTTTTAGGTTTCCTACAGTGCATTATATTGTGAACCTGGCGTTGATTACTGAGAAAAACCTACGGGAAGCTAGTGGTGCGGACCAGGGTGGTTCAACACCGGTCTCTGGAATTATTTCTTCCGGCAAGAGGAAGATGCAGATGGATTTATCTCACGGTGGAAATACTAGCCAGAATAATTCTTTAGGTAACCAAGTAATGTGCTACCAGTGTGGTAAAGAGGGGCACAAGAGACCTCAGTGTCCACGTGACCTAGTGGAGTGCCGATCTTGCGGAAAGATGGGTCATCTTCAGGGTTTTTGCGGGGAGTTTCCACCAGTGACTAGTGAGAGGGGTTTTGTGCAGACTCCGTGTGTAGGAGCAGGGCCAACAAATTCTTACCAGTAAGGGAATTGGAATATGTCAGGACGTTCAGGCCAAGGTGGTAGTCATGGCCTTGGTAGCCAGACACTAGGATATCAAAGACAGCAGGGTGGGTCAGCTCAATGTAGCTAGGTAGTGTCGTAAGGCCACAACACTGGGCAGGAATATGCAGTGCAACAGACCCAACATGGGCAGGATCCCAGACCTTCCACAGTTAGAGGTACTATTTTAGTTGCTTCTGTTTTATCTTCAGTACTTTTCGATACTGATGCTACACATAGCTTTATATCTGTGCCTGTTGTGGAGAGCCTTGGGATCTTTGTTTCTTCTTCTTCTGATATCATGACGCTAGACACTCCATTGGGAAATAGAAAGACAGGTGTGCGTCAGTGCAAGGAGTTCCCCCTAGAGTTTGGTGGGTGTCACTTTCTATGGGACCTCTATGTCTTGGAGATGAAAACCTATGATTTCATTCTTGGTATGTACTTATGGGTACCCTTTTGAGCCTTTGTAAATTTCTATCGTCGCAGGGTGAGTTTCATGTCACCAGAGGGTGGAGAGTTTCTATACAAGGGCGAGTGAGATGTCCAGGTGAGCCGAGCGGGACCCAAGCATCATGGGCAAGGTGGAGTGATAGCCCATATAGAGAGTTTATATCTGGATGACCAGGGAACTTTTCAGAAGTATTTCCCTTCAGTGGTAAATTATTTCAGGGACGTCTTCACAGATGATTTTTCAGGTCTACCTCCAGAGAAATATGTGGAATTATCTATTGATCTTGTGCCAGGAGTGGCACCGGTGTCCATTCCTCCTTATAGGATGGATACACCAGAATTTAAGGAGCTCAAGAGGTAGTTAGAGGAGTCATAAGCCAAGGGTTTCATCCAACCCAGTACTTCTCCTTGGGATTTTCCTGTCCTATTTGTGAAGAAGGTGGATGGTACCCTCAGACTTTGTGTGGATTATCGGAAGCTGAACCAGTTAATGGTTAAGAACCGATATCCCTTACCTAGGATTGATGATCTTTTTGATCATATTCGAGGAGCATGAGTGTTCTTGAAGGTTTACTTGAGATCCAAATATCATCAATTGCGCGTTAGACCATCGGACATACCACTTATAGCCTTTGGGAGAAGATATGGTCTATACGAGTACTTGGTCATGCCATTCAGACTCACCAACGCACCCGTAATTTTCATGGCTCTGATGAATCATGTGTTCCACCCATATCTGGATTCTTTTGTAGTAGTCTTCATGGATGATATCTTGGTGTACTCTCACACTCGACATGACCATGCCACCCATCTTGAGATCATACTGAGTACACTGAGAGAGCATCAGTTATATGCTAAGATCTCAAAGTGCCACTTTTGGATGGACCAGATTCACTTCCTAGGTCATATTATCTCAAAGGCAGGAGTTGCGGTAGACTTAGAGAAAGTAATAGCAGTAGTTTCCTAGGATCAACCTAAGAACGTATTTGAAATATGGAGTTTATTGGGGCTGACTGGTTACTACAGGAAATTTATATAGGAATTCTTCCGCTTAGAAGCGCCGTTGATGGGTTTGAATAAGAAGGGTATAAAGTTCATTTGGTCAGAAGCTTGCAAGATATCCTTTCAGGAGATGAAGGGAAGGTTGACATCTGCACCAGTCCTATTACTTCCAGTTCAATGGAAGAGCTATACAGTTTACTGTGATGCATCTGGTATTGGGCTGGGAGCAGTATTGATGTAGGGTGATCGAGTAGTTGCGTATGAGTCTCAGCAGTTGAGTCCACATGAGAATAATTACCTGATGCAAGATCTTGAGTTGGCTATAGTTTTTCATGCTTTACGTTATTGGAGACATTATCTCTTGGGAGAACATTTTGTGGTGTTTACGGATCACAAAAGTCTTAAATAAATCTTTACCTAGTGTGAATTGAATTTGAGATAGCGATGGTGGGTTTAATACCTTCATTCCTTTGACTTTGAGCTTATCTATACACCTGGTAAGGGTAACGCAGTAGCTGATGCACTGAGTAGGAGGACTTAGATACATGCAGTAAAGGAGGCCAGTGGTGAGTGGAAACTTATGTATTTGTTCTCTAAGATGAATTTGGAGGTGCACGATAGTCATGGGAGAGCCTATCCTTTATCCTTATATGTGACTTCTACCATCCTAGATAGAGTGAGGATGAGACAACTCTCAGATTCAGAAGGCCTAGTTCTACGGGAGTCAGTAGCAAGTGAGGACCCTCCTCCTGGTTGGATGATAGGTGATGACGAGGTACTGTGTATCCATGGACGAGTGTGGGTTACATGGGATATATGTGGGGAGTTGATGTTGGAATTTCATGATTCAACTTGGGCAGTGCATCCTGGAGTTACCAAAATGTACTATGACTTGAGATGTCAGTATTGGTGGCCGGGTATGAAAAGAGAGGTAGCTAGTTTTGTTACGAGATGTTCCACCTGTCAGTAGGTGAAGGCAGAGCATCAGAGGCCAGTTAGACTGTTACAATAGTTACCCATTCCGGAGTGGAAATGGGATGATGTCACGATGGACTTTGCGACCGGGTTTCTATGGTCACCTTGAGGCAATGATGCCGTATAGGTTGTTGTAGAAAGACTTATGAAGGTAGCTCACTTTTTTCCGATCAAAGAGACCTTCAGTGTTGACGATCTCGAAAAGTTTTATATCCGAGAGGTAGTATGTCTTCATGGGGTCCCTATCTATATCGTTTCAGATAGGGATGCTCGTTTTACATCTCGTTTATTGTAGGGTTTTCAGAGGGCACTAAGTACATAGGTTCTTATGAGCACAACTTACCACCCTCAGACCGATGTCCAGTCAGAGCATACAATACAAGTGCTAGAGGTCATACTACGTGCATGCGTCCTGGAATTTGGGGGGGTCTTGGGAGAAGCACATACCCCTGGTCAAGTTTTCCTACAATAATAGATTTCAGGAAACTATTGAGATGGCACCTTACAATGCTTTATATAGTAGGCCATGCCGATCACTCATATGCTAGTTGGAGGCAGGCGGGGGCAGATTTACTGGGACCACGTCTCGTGTAGGAGACTTCAGAGTAGGTCCAGTTGATTCAGAAGCGGATGGCTACTGTACAGGCTCGTCAGAAATCTTATGTTGATCGTCGCAGACGACCCTTAGAGTTCATGGTCGGGGACCAGGTTTTCTTTCGTGTTTCACTGAGGTTGGGACACAGGCAGATCAGGAGACAAGGAAAACTTTCACCGAGGTATATAGGGCCATTTGAGATTCTGGAGAGAGTCAGGCCGGTTGCCTATCAGTTTCAGTTACCACAGAGGTACTGGGCCATGCATGACGTCTTCCACATATCTCAGATGCGCCGTTATCTGTCACGAACCATCCTCGGGACCCGTGCCGTGACTACCCCAAGCCCGCCTTCCATAGGCCAGGGGATGTCGACTAGCACCAAAGGTGTAAAACCCGATAACTGGCAAGTCATTGCCTTTATAAAAGTAAACAAAACATCACAGAGTACAAGCAGAAGTAATACACTAAGAACAAAAGAATGTGATGAAAAGTAAGTGGGCCAGAATACAAACCTAACTTAAAGTACAACTACAACTGAATGAAAGTACAACAGAAAAAGACAAACAACTGGAAGAACGGAAGCAGCTCCTGGGTCGTCCTCCTCAGATCCTACCTGAAGGGTAGGTACAGATGGTGCAACTCCTGGATTATCCACCACAGATCCTACCTGAAGGGTCGGTACAGATAGCCTACACAATGCTCTCTCCCATCAACCTCCTCCGTGTGTCGTCTCGTCGTGAAGTCCACCTCCGGATACTGACTCTTCGTGTGGTCCACCTCCAAGTACTGCCCAGTCCTCGAACACTCGGCCTCCGTCAGTACTGCCCGTCATCTGCAACCAACACAACGAGGTGCGAGCATAGCCCGTGCAGGGGTGAGTATAACGATACTCAGTAGGGACCCTGAGACCCTCAAGGTCTCTCTAAATCTAACAAGGATAACGACAAACCAGGAACACAACAGATAACCCTTACTTAGGCATAAGCCCATACTTATACCTAAGTCATCAAGTAACCCATCTCAATCATGAGGAACACAAAGATCATGAATACAACGAATAAACACTACCTAGGTATATGCCCAGACATATACCTAAGTTATCAAGTGACCCATCTCAATCATGAGGTAAACACAAAGGTCATAGACTCAGCACAAACCGAGATTTTCATTATCGAAACTGTAACTGATGATGAGCCCCGTCTCTGGAGTGTACCGTGATCCTGTCACGACTCTGAGGTACTACTCACAACCGTAACTGCTGAAGAACCTCGTCTCTGGAGTGTACAGTGATCCTGTCACAACTTCGAGATACTTCTCACTAACCTAAGACTACTGAGGTACTCCTCCTGTCGATTACCGCGGGTCAGCCACCCAAACACAGTAGTGCTTCCCGCCGGGGTATGCCACCCAAACACAGTAGTGCATCCCCCCTAATAGCCTGCAGAGGTAATCTCCGGACGAGTACCGTGGGTCTGCACCCAAACTGAGTAGTGCTCCATCCGCCATGGGTCTGCACCCAAACAAAGTAGTGCTCCATCCACTGGGCTAGTCGACTCACTCTAAGTCGAGTTGGTCAAGCAGTCGTCAGGTCTCAGCCGGCTACACGGTCTCCGTACTCCGCACGCTCTTCTTTGGGAGGGTCCACTCCACGAGCTACTGGTCGATACTCCATGTATCAAAAACTCCCACAAAGAAGTATCTCAAAGGACCGCCTCATCATAGGGGTCTCAACGCAACAAATGGCGCGTCAATCGGACGCCCGGTCTGTGAGTTACTAGCCTTTTCGTCCCAGGGGCCCGGTTGGTTTTGTGTGCGACCAACCTGGACGTATCTCAACTGTACCCCGAACTCTCATAGGGTATACTCATAGAGAACGTTTGTCCATGTGATTACCAATGCTGCTGACGGTTCGTCAAAAGGATGTCCGGTCTGAAAGTTATCAGCTTTTCCGTTCCAGGGGCCTGATTGGAGTTTGGGTTCAATCCAACCCGACCACTATCCAACTGCAACCAAAACTTAGGCAAAGTATTCCAAATGTTCCGTCTCATCAAGAGGAATCCAAAAAAGTCGTCGGCACGTCAATCAGACGTTTGGAGCTCAAGATATAAGCGTTTCCGCTCGGAGGTCCCGGTTGGTTTCGTATCCAAACCAACCCAGCCATACTCAAAGTTCTCCAAAACCTTGAGTGTAATATACCAAAATGACCGTCTCAATCCAATGATCACATCGCAACTGACGGTGCATCGATCGGAGGTCTATGGCCCAAGATATGGGCGTTTGAACTAAACTGTCCGAAATTAGGGGGTTCGACCCCGGTCTGACCCGACCCGATACCACTCAGGTCGGCCCGAACTGGGTCTGCATCCAGCCCATTAGGGCATGGCCCATCCCAGCCCACGCGGCCTGGCCCGGCCTGGCGCTGGCTCGGCGCGGCGCCTGTGGACCAAGCGGCTCGGCCGAAACGGCCGAGCGGATGAAACGGGGGGCGCGCTACCCCCCTGTTGGAAACCGCAACCCCCACGTGGGGGCCGCTCCTCTACCAGCGACGCGGAAGATCACCGCGTCTCTCCTCCACCGGATCCCGCGCGGTCGCGGACGCGACGGCTCTTGCCGGTGGTGCGCCGGGGCACCGCCGCCTCCGGGCGGCTAGCTGGTGCCAGCCGCCGCCTTTGGCCGCCGGCGCTACCGCGCCGGCGTGGCGCGCCGGCAACACCTTCCGCAGACCACCGGACGCGCTCCGGTGGTCCGATTTCAATTTTTTCTTTGCCTGCGGTCCTTCCGAGACATGCCCTTCGCTGCAAAGACTTCAAATCCCCCATGCGTCCTGTTCTTCCATGGCCCATCGATCCGCACGCCAAATAAACAAACCGCGTCTCTTCGTGGTTTTCCAGTGTGGTGCGATGGCGCCGCAGCTTTGTTCGACTTCAACGGCGCTGCGCGACGGCGCTGCACTTCTTCGCCCAATTTCATAGCTTCCGCGCGATGCAACGACACCACGCCGCCTTACACATGCCGCAACAAAATCAAACAACCAAGGGGGGAGGAGGGTCGGCCATGTACGTGCGGTCCGACCTCCTCCTGTTATTGCGATATCAGGTGGCTCAAATAAGATGACAATCAGCGATGAAGGTAATCCCAAAAAAAAGAATATAATTCCCCTACCTCAAGGAATAGTTGAAAGAAGGTTCATCGCGGGATTGCACGTCGCGGAAGAAGGCATCGCAGAAGGAGGATCATCGCGTCAAGGAGAAAAGATTCTTCGGCATCGTGTTATCGATCTCCGAGGATTCGGAGTTCTTGTCAACCTTTGTCGGAGGTCGGCATTCTTCGCGTTCTTCATGTTCTTAGCGTTCTTCGTCGAGGAATGAAGAACTTCAAGACTCCCCCTTTTCTCCCAAAAACACAACACAACAAGCCCAACAATAATAAAATAAGACTCGTCTTATTTTATTAACACACAAGCCAACATCTTTGAAATTCAAAATTGAATCAACCAATTAATTGAATTTAATTGCAACGTTTAAACCGCCCAATTAATAGAGGCGTTTAATATTTAAATAAATGAATGAGTTGACTTTCATTAATTGGGGGGGGGGGGGGGTGCGGGTGCGTTACTGAAATAAAGGAGGGGTTGAGGAAGTTGAAAGGGTGGGGCTCAAGTGGGACCCACCCCACTAATATCATACCTAGCAGATTAGCTAGGATGTAGGTCCCACTCAACCACTTAGCTTAGGTTAACACTTCCTTGAATAAAAATAAAATCTGTTGCATAGTATTTTATTTTATTCTTTAGTTAACCCAATTAAGTAAAACTCCACCTGAGAAAACGCAACTCCGGAAAAGGTGTTCTTAAGCAATTACCAGTGCTGCGATTCCATCGGTGCCCTCAGATTTCAATTCTGAGCACTAGTTCAAAAGTTAGTAAAACTCGCTCGTTCGTTCACTGAACGTATCCGAGATAAATTTCAGAAATTGATTCTGGACACACCGAACCTCGGAATCAGGCGCCGTCAGAAACCACGCTCTTTTAAAATTCCAAAGAAAATTAAGAAAAAAATTTCATTGAAATTTACAGGTCTTTACATTACTCCCACCTCAGGGATTTACGTCCCCGTAAAGCTTTAACACAAACTAGGGATACAAAAGAGGTACTGAGCATGCATCTGAGCCTTCCGCTCCCATGTTCTCAATTGGAGGTTCTCGTACTGCCAGTGAAAGCGCACCCGAGGAATCGACCGCCCTCGTAGGGTCTTCTACTGTCGATCCTAGATCCCCACTGGAACCTCCGTGAAAGTCACCCCATCGCCAATGTCCAACTCCTCATGGTCGATGATATGCGAAGGGTCGTGCACATATCTCCTCAGCTGAGATACGTGGAAGTCGTCGTGCACCTTGTGCAACTAAGGTGGATGGGTCAAGATGTAAACCACCTCACCTACCCTGCTGAGGACCTAGAAAGGTCCATTGAACCTCAGAGATAACTTGTCGCCTTGGCTACATCTCCGTAAACCTCATCGAGGTGAGACCCGTATAAGGACGTGATCTTCATCCTCGAACTCTAGAGGTCTCCAATTCCTATTTGGAACTCAAACTCAAAACTCCTGCTGCCGTGAGTGTAAGGTTGGCCGAATCAAGAGTGATCGACCAATCCCTCCTATGCATGAGTTTATCCTATGCTGCCCGAGGCTTCCCTTTCGCCGACCAAGGAAAACCCATCCTGATGTTGTAGTTAGACCACAACCTTTTTGCCTAATACCGTCAATTTGTGCATGAACTGTGATTGCCCAGTCCATCCTCAAACCAACGTCGTAAGGCCTCGACGCTTCCACCAAGAGATTCCAATCTAAACTCTCACCTCGAGGGTCTGACCACACTGTCGGCGTAAGTGTGTTTATCGAGTCATCTTCCAAGGTATCTCCAGACGTGAGGGTCAAGTCTACGGCTTACCCGAAACTCTAGGTCTGAGACAAGATTTGTGAAAGGAAGGAATGATTCATATCAATGTCTGTTACTACGGAAGCTAGTAGTGGACAAAGACTGTCCCTTGAATCATTTTTAGAGCCATTGGGTCACACTCCTTGACCGCATGCAACCACACTCTTCCTCCGCCCTCCAGCTCCCTGAGCCTGGCGGGGACAACTAAGGCGGGTGGTTGTAGCATGTTTAAATGTACACCACCTCATGCTGCCCTCATAGCTCTGCCTCCATGTCTGCAACTTCGCAGACTCATCTCTCCTTAAAGCTTCCTCTTCTTGAAACATTTAACATGCTCGAGTCTCTAAGACTGGCACCAGTTTCTTGTTTCTTACTGCACTGTGTAGTCTTCATCCGCTCCTGGATGATCTGCACCTTCCTTGCTTACGATCTAAAAGAGCTGCTTATATTTCTCCCTTTTCAAAAATAGAAACTCGGTCTCATCCCCCAGATGAACCACACCCATTTCCTAATACAATCAATCCTGACATGAATGATTCATTCATGCCATGGATGACGTCATAAGGCCTCGACGTAACTACCAAGAGATCCAACTGTCACTCTCGCCTTCAAGGGTTGAGTCACGCTGTCGGCATCAGTGTGAGGTCACTGGGTCTCCTCCAGTAGAAATCTCGAAAGTGAGGGTCAAGTCAACATTTTTTAACCGGGACCTCTCAGTATTATCCGAACAAAAGGACAGGAGAGCAAACACCACAAAGATAAGTGTATTTTTATTATTGAAGCTCATAGTAAAAAGACATAAAAACAACAGAAACATGAAACTAGAAGTACCAAGAACAAAAAGGAATCCACTAGTTCTGCTCCTGTCCACATGCTTCCGGAGCTCTACTGCCTTGTCCAGTGCTCGGCTGTTGCTCAAGCACCCGCCACTGCTTCTGCCTTGGTGGCTCTTCCAACACCCGTGGATCAACTGTGTGGGGATTCAGATAGTCACGTGCCATGTGGCCCTTCATACCACAGGAGAAACATTGTCCGTTTCTGGCACACCTGGCTTTGACTCCACCCCAGGTTCCCAGCACTACTAATCCTATAACCTGAGGTCTCCCACCTGCTGGTCTGGTCCTCTTGGAACTCTGCATCATCTGTCTACTGACTACAGATGACTCAGCTACTAATGGGAAAACATGCGGCAAAGGCAACAGCTCCTGAACACGCTCGGGGTGCAGAGCTACTGGTACAAACTCCACCCTGAAGAAGGTCTCAAAGTCTCCCCACGTGAAGGTCATCCTATCGCAAAACCGGAACAAGTGGCTCCACCACCTGCCTACTTCTTCCTGAAAAAGGCCGACAGGAAAGATCACCATGAAGTCTACTGGCGTCCCCACTAGCTTGAAGACTCTCACCACAGCCTCCAGCCAATCCTCAGCCGCCTGCGGGTCCGTCTCTCCCCGGAACCTGGGTGGCCTCTGGCGCCGGAACTCGTACAGCTCGATTAAGCGGCGCGCATCGCCTACTGCTAGGGCTGGTGGCATAGGTGGGCCAACATATGGTAGTACCGCTGGTGCCTCCGCTGGTGCCTCAACTGCAAGAGGTCCCTGTACCGAAGCCTCGCCTCTCAGTAGGCTGTCAGTACGCACATCCCCTTGGGCTCTAGCTGGTTGTCCGTGAAAAGGCATCCTGAAGAAACAATGTTACACGGTCAAACAATTTATACCTGGTGAGCTGACTTGGTTTGAGCTGTTTTAAGGGGAAACCTTTGAAAACAGACACACAATTAGTGTTTTCGTGCACAAAGTCAAAAATCAGTTGTCAAGGTTCTGGTGTATGGATACGTCGGCCACTCGCACCAACACTGGACTCCCTGAACTGAAAACCACACTCGGTACTCTTAACACTGTCGCTTCACAGAAAGAAAATATCAGAGTTATAAGTTCTGCGGTAGAACCGACCCCTCTGATACCAATTTGTCACGACCCATCCTCTGAACCCATGCCATGACTACCCCAAGCCCGCCTTCCATAGTCCAGGGGCTGGCGACTAGCACCAAAGGCATAAAACCCAATAACTGGGAAGGCATTGACTTTATAAAAGTAAAAAAAACATCATAGAGTACAATCGGAAGTAATACACTAAGAACAAAAGAAAGTGCTGAAAAGTAAGTGGGCCAGAATACAAACCCAACTGAAAGTATAGCTACAACTGAATGAAAGTACAATAGAAAAATACAAACAGCTGGAAGAATAGAAGCGGCTCTTGGGTCATCCTCCTCAGATCCTACCTGAAGGGTAGGTACAGATGGCGCAACTCCTGGATCATCCACCACGGATCCTACCTGAAGGGTAGGTACAGATAGCCTCCACAATGCTCTCACCTGTCAACCTCCTCCGTGTGTCGTCTCATCATGAAGTCCACCTACGGATACTGACTCGTCGTGTGGCCCACCTCCGGGTACCGCCCAGTTCTCGAACACTCAGCCTTCGTCAGCACTGCCCGTCGTCTGCAACCAACACAATGAGGTGCGGGCATAGCCCGTGCATGGGTGAGTATAACGATACTCAGTAGGGACCCCGAGACCCTCAAGGTATCTCTAAATACAACAAGGATAACCACAAAGTAGGAACACAACAGATGACCCTTACTTAGGTATAAGCCCATACTTATACCTAAGTCATCAAGTAACCCATCTCAATCATGAGGAACACAAAGATCATGAAGACAACAGATAACCACTACCCAGGTATATGCCCATAAATATACCTAAGTTATCAAGTGACCCATCTCAATCATGAGGTAAACACAAAGGTCATAGACTTAGCTCAAACCAGGATTTTCATTATCGAAACCGTAACTGCTGATGAGCCCCGTCTCTAGAGTGTACCGTGATCCTGTCACGACTCCGAGGTACTGCTCACAACCGTAACTACTGAAGAGCCTCATCTCTAGAGTGCATAATGATCCTGTCACGACTCCGAGGTACTGCTCACTAACCTAAGACTGCTGAGGTACTCCTCCTGTCGAGTACCGCGGGTCAGCCACCCAAACACAGTAGTGCTTCCCGCCGGGGTATGCCACCCAAACACAGTAGTGCCTCCCCCCTAATCGCCTGCAGAGGTACTCTCCGGACGAGTACCACGGGTCTGCACCCAAACTGAGTAGTGCTCCTTCTGCCATGGGTCTGCACCCAAACAAAGTAGTGCTCTGTCCACTGGGCTAGTCGACTCACTTCAAGTCGAGTCGGTCAAGCAGTCGCCAGGTCTCAGCCGACTACACGGTCTCCGTACTCTGCACGCTCTTCTCCAAGAGGGTCCTCTCCATGAGCTACTAGTAGATACTAAACGTATCAAAAAGTCCCATGAATAAGTATCTCAAAGGACCAACTCGTCATAGGGGTCTCAACGCAACAGACGACGCGTCAATCGGACGCCCGGTCTGTGAGTTACTAGCCTTTTCGTCCGAGGGGCCCGATTGGTTTCGTGTGCGACCAACCCAAGCGTATCTCAACTGTACCCCAAAATCTCATAGGGTATACTCATAGGGACCGTTTCTCCACATGATTACCAACGCCGCTAATGGTTCGTCAAACGGACATTTGGTCTGAAAGTTATCAGCCTTTTCATTCTAGGGGCCCGGTTGGAGTTTGGGTTCAATCCAACCCGGCCACTATCCAACTGCAACCAAAACTCAGGCGAAGTATTCCAAAAGTTCCGTCTAATCAAGAGGAATCCAACAAAGGCGTCGGCACGTCAATCGGACGTCCGGAGCTCAAGATATAAGCGTTTTCGCTCTGAGGGCCCGGTTGGTTTCATATCCGAACCAACCCAGCCATACTCAAATTTCTCCGAAACCTTGAGTGTAATATACCAAAACGACCATCTCGATCCAAGGATCACATATCAACTGACGATACATCGATTGGAGGTCCGTGTCCCAAGATATGGACATTTGAATGAAACTGTCCGAAATTAGGGGGTTCGGGCCCGGTCCGACCCGGCCCGATACCCCCCTCGGGTCGGCCCGAACCGGGTCGACACGATCCGGGTCCGGTTCCGAACCTTTAGGGCGCGGCCCGGCTCGGCCCGGGCTAGGCGGCCCGGCCTGGCGCTGGCGCGGCGTGGCACCCGCGGACCATGCGGCTCGGCCGAAATGGCCAAGCAGAAGAAACAGGGGGTGCGCTGCCCCTCCTGTTGGATACCGTGGCCCCCACGTGGGGACCGCTCCTCTGCCAGTGATGCTGCAGATCGCCGCGTCTCTCCTCCACCAGATCCCGCGCGGCCACGAGATCCTGCCTCCGCTGCAGCTTCAGCCGCGGTGGCACCTGCCGGTGGCGCGCCGACAACACCTTCTGTGGACCACCATATGCGCTCCGGTGGTCCGATTTAAATTCTGTCTTCGCCTGTGGTCCTCCTGGGACCTGCCCTTCGCTGCAAAGACTTCAAATTGCCCATGCAGCCCGTTCTTCCATGGCCTGTCGATCCTCACACCAAATAAACAAACCGCGTCTCTTCGTGGTTTTCCAGCGCGACGCGATGGCCCCACGGCTTTGTTCGACTTCAACGGCGCGACGCGACGGTGCCGCACTTCTTTGCCTAATTTCGCAGCTTTCGCACGGTGCAATGGCACCATGCCGCCTTACACGTGCCACAACAAAATCAAAAAACCAAGGGGGGAGGAGGGTCAGCCGTGTTCATGCGGTCCGATCTCCTCTCGTTATTGCGATATCAGGCGGCTCAAATAAGATGACAATCATCGATGAAGGTAATCACGACCAAAAGAATATAATTCCCCTACCTCGAGGAAAAGTTGAAAGAAGGTTCGTCGCGGGATTGCACATCCCAGAAGAAGGCATCACAGAAGGAGGATCGTCGCATCACGGAGAAAAGATTCGTCGGCGTCGCGTCGTCGATCTCCGAGGATCTGGCGTTCTTGTTGACCTTCGTCAGAGTTCGGTGTTCTTTGCGTTCTACGCGTTCTTCGTCGAGGACCGAAGAACTTCAAGACTCCCCCTTTTCTCCAAAAAACACAACACAACAAGCCCAAAAATAATAAAATAAGACTCGTCTTATTTTATTAACACACAAGCCAACGTCTTTGAAATTCAAAATTGAATCAACCAATTAATTGAATTTAATTTCAACGTTTAAACTGCCCAATTAATAGAGGCGTTTAATATTTAAATAAACGCACGAGTTGAATTTCATTAATTGAGGGGGGGGGGGTACGGGTGCGTTACTAAAATAAAGGAGGGGTTGAGGAAGTTGAAAGGGTGGGGCTCGTGTGGTCCCCACCCCACTAATATCTTACCTAGCGGATTAGCTAGGATGTGGGTCCCACTCAACCACTTATCTTAGGTTAACACTTCCTTGAATAAAAATAAAATCTGTTGCACAATATTTTATTTTATTCTTTAGATAATCCAATTAAGTAAAACTCCACCCGAGCAAACGCAACTCCAGAAAAGGTGTTCTTAAGCAATTACCGGAGCTGCGATTCCATCATTGCCCTCAGGTTTCAATTCCGAGCACCGGTTCAAATGTTAGAAAAACCCGCTCGTTCGTTCACTAAACATACCCAAGCTAAACTTCAGAAATTGATTCCGGGAACACCAGACCTCGGAATCAGGCATCGTCAGAAACCGCGCTCTTGTAAAATTCCAAAGAAAAATAAGAAAAAAATTTCCTTGAAATTTCCGGGTCTTTACATTATCACTCAGACCCATCTCACATTTTTCAGCATAAGGAGGTTGAACTTCAGGTCGATGCATCCTTTGAGGAGCATCCAATTCGTATTGTTGATAAGAGTATGAAGGTTTTATGAGGTCGATCAGTTCCTCTCATATGGGTTCTATGGAAGCATGGTCGAGTACAGGACGAAACCTAGGAGCGGGAGACCGACATACGTGCTCAGTGGCCAGAGATGTTCTCAGCTTTGTCTTCACCACCCTTGGAAGGGAAATTCGGGGATGAATTTCTTTAAGGGGGGAAGTTTGTAAGAACCCAGTTCTTATTCTCAAGGTATGGGTTTCTTATTTTCCTTTTTTCCTTAAGTGTTTTTGAGATAATAAGGGAAATGTGGGAAAAATCCCAAATTTATGGGTACATGCAATGTACTTTTGTACACATGCCATGTACTTTGGCTGTGTGGGATGAGAATACAGGGCATGTAAGCCTGTCGGTGATTAAGGGTGTTAAAAACAACTACACTCCATGTACTTAGTAATACAAACTGTGTAATCAGTCGACAGGTGAATAGTAAGGCAGTGAAAGTAGATGCTAGAGGACGATAGTACACGCCGTGTACTTAGTAATACACTCTGTGTAATCAAGTTGGAAAATGAACAGTGAGGCGGTGGAAAGTATCTGCCAGAGGAACAGTTTAAAAGGAAAGTACACGCTTTGTACTTGAGAGTACATGCCGTGTAGTTATGTTTTTTTGTTTAAAATAGGAAGTAGCCTCCTCATTCAGAAAAGGAGGCAGATAACTCACCCTGAGCTACGGGAGAGGAGGCTGAGGCTTGGAGGAGCTCCCAATCACTCACTGAGACTCCGAATCTTCCATCGTTGATCTCATTTAAACCGCGTGGGTAAGTTCTTCCCTCTCCTTTAGTATTTGCTTCCAATTCTTTCCCTAGTGGAAGTTATTTAGGTTTGAACGGGTAATTTTTCATCTCAGATCTACGTCGTTCTTGGTCATTTCGGGAGGATCCTTTCACATATATCGATCAGAGGAGATCGAGGAAGGTGGTCTTGTGTTTAATTCAAACTGTTGAGTTGTTTTTGTGTACTATTGTGCCACGCGCCCATGTTTGGGGTGTCGTGTGGCTGAGGCCTTGACTGTTGAGATACTTAGAATTTCATAGGTAATCTAATGAATAAGTATAAACTGTTGTTTGAGATTGTTGCTTTGATATAGGGCCACCTCAAGGGTGTGTTTCCCTTGTTTAGCCGTTTGGCCATGATACTCGTGGGTATTCCATGATTATATAATGTTTTGAGTTTTCTTAATAGGAAACATATATAAATTTCTTGGTTATGTGTTGGGATTGGCCTGGATACTTTCTTTTCCTGTGGAATGCCTGAGAGCAGTGTTTTCTTAGCCTAAGGGAAATGTTTGGTTTAGTCTGAGGGAAATTTTTCTTATGCCTACGGGCAGTAGCTTCTGTTCCTGAGGGAAACATATCATATGCCTGAGAGCAATATTCATTATGCCTGGGGGAAGTCACATGAGGTTTCGTTTCTGCTTACCCGAGGGTAAGGATTTTCATGTCTAAGGACAATGTTTACTTAAATATTCACTGTGGTGATTTCTTATGTTGTACTTGCCAAGATAAAGAATACGCTTGGTATTATTATTATCTTCTACTTGTTAGACAACCTATTGTGTTTTCTGCTGTGGCACTTTATAGGATATTTTCAGTCGAGGCTGAGTCTTAGAAAAATCATAATTCATTTATATTGAATTGTTAAATAATTATTAAAATGGAAATGTAACTAGTAGGAATGGTTACTTTTGAGTACTTCCTAGTTTACTGCATTTCATTATTGCACACCGCTGTTGCACATTTTCAATGACAGTTGGGCACGAGCCTTTGGTGGTTGCCTACTGGGATTTACTTCTCACACCCTGTTTGGGTCATGTCTTGGGCCCAAATAGATTATATTGTTGTCGGTGTCGATAAGGGAAATGGTCCCTACCCAGGTACATGATTGTTGTAGAGGAGTAGGAGAGCATGGGACTGAGCTTAGGCTTTTGATGCTGCTGTGTTATTGTTTCACTACTTTGATTTGTTTTTTTGTACCTTGTACCTTGTGATGTATTGTATTAGATTGCAGTGTATCCTGTTTTGGCTGCGTCCTTAGAATTAGAAACATGTTGCATCATCATGTATATGATTGTTGGTTATCTTTTACTTCAGTTCTGTTGTCCATTTCAGGTTTATATTATTTACTTCTTCCACTTTTGTATGTTTATATTTATTTCCACTGCACTACACTTTGAAAAATGGGGGAATAGTTTCCCCACTATCAATACTGGGCCCTCACTACTAATCGGTAGCCTCTGGCATTTGGGGAAATGCGCTTAAGGTCATGTGACCAACCGGGTTCGGGGAACCCATTGTGTGGCACCTAGATCTGGGACCTTATAGGATAAAACCCTTCCACATCAGATCATCTATATAAATTTTCAACTCCCTTAACTTATAAGGCTTCATTTGATAAGGATCCATAGAAATTTGATATCCACTAGGCTACACATCTATTCAAAACTCAACATCACATTGAGGGGGTAGCATCACAACCTCCTTGAAAAAAAAATCCAGGAACTCCCTAAGGAACCTGGGAACCTCTACCATCCTAGTGTCCATTGCTTCCACTAAAAACTTAGCCAACATGGAAATAAGGGGATCCACATGCTGATTTACCACATGATAACTCTGCTCACCGAAAAAAACCAAACACTGACTATCCACATCTGAAAACATGACTCTCCTCCAGAAGTAGTCAATAATAGAAGGTACATAATACAACCAGTTGATGCTGAGGTTGAAATCCTATGGTTTTATCCATTTCAAGAAAAGATCCCCATTGGACTGATGTAGCCCCATTATCAGTCTACTACCTCGTCACACATTGAACAAGATGGTCTAGCCTCTGACAGGGGTTGTTAACACCAGGGGCATAAGAAAAATCTCTACATATAGTAACATAGCATGGGATAGAGTGGGTGAAACAAAGAAGTGCGAATCTCCTAAATCAAACAAGGTATAAACAAGAGTACTAAACAAATTGATCGTACGTATGAAAAACTATGACCCCTCTGGAATTGCTTCCTCCACTGCATGCAACTGACCACACCAAAATCATCTACCTCTCTACCTAAGACCACCTCCATATCCATGCTCAGGGATGAGGTACTTGAACAAGAGGAAAATCTTGAGATTGACCTCTACATGCTCTATCTTCCCTTTATGGAGAAGAAAACTTCTAACCTTGCTGCTGAAGCGACCTCGCTGGAAAATGCTGTTGAGACTGACGCTGAACCTATCCACCTACACCAAACTGAGTTCAGGGAACCACTGGGAACTAGTTCTGGAGATATCCATGAAATTCACAAAAGAAACACATCGGCCCCAACCCCACAGGAAAGGTATGAAATCTAGAAGGTAGAAAGAGAATCTACCGAGGTTGACTCCCAGCTAGTCCAAGCCTCAAAGGTCCTAGCACCTGAGATCTTCCACTAACAACTCTACCCCTCAAGGAACCCTCATGGTTACCTTCTTATGGAAAACCTCCTCACTAGTTCATTCTATCAATAGCCTCTGCCTTATTCTAAAACTCCTGGTACATTGGAAAATAAAAAGGAGTAACTGCATATTGGATAGAAGGACATAGTGCCTTCTCAAGATGCCTTGAATGAGACTCTTCATCTAGAAAATGATATAGTAAAAAGTTCAGAAGGTTCTTAAACCTGATTACCAACTCCCATACTAAAATTCTCCCCTTCGAAAGATAAAGAAGCTCCTGCCTCTTCACTTCCTTCATGGTCGACTAAAGGAACTATGTCCAAAACTCCTTATGGAAGTCGACCACAAAATGTCTGACTCCTTCCTCTCTCCCAGATACAACATCCACCACTGACGTGCATCTTCCCACATCTGAATGACTTCCAAAGGCACCCATTACTCCATTGGGCCCCAAATAAAACTAAAATCATTGAGATCCTTTAGTTATCTCTCTGTCTCCACATCTAAAACACTTCCCTCATACTTCCCTAAAGCCTGCCACTAGAAAGTACAACACATACTCTACCACTGTCCATCATCCTTAACTGGATCAACCCTTAGGGGATCAACCAGATCATCCTACTGAACCTCAACTACCTAATCCACATGAAAAAAATGAATGTGATCCATAAATGAAAGGCCAAAAATGATTTCTTAATCCTGAGTATTGTGGAATTTCATTAAGATTCATTATAACTCATTTGATTCAGTTTTTATCCATTTCGACATTCCCAAAACAACCCAATTCAAACAAGAAAAAAATTCATTATACCTTTCCTAGGTATCTTCCCTAAAAATAGGTCTATATCACTTGGCCATTCAATAAGATCAGAGTCTGTTCACTAGATCACGGGAGGCCCTAAAATCCCATGTTCTAGCTGTCTCTTTGGCTTATGTCACACACCAAGGTCAAATGTCACTATTTCCATACGACCCCATGAAATCCTCACTATACATAACTCCAAACTTCATACAATATATCAAACTACCTTTGATACCACTCTATCATGACCCCCTCCCTCCAAAGATGACGCAATGAGGGGAGAGAGATAATGACCCCTGAGTCATGCCTCTAGTAGGCCCTGGGTTGGTGACTAACACTTAGGGTATAAAAATCTCATGTATGGGAGGCATTGACCTCTATAATAAAAATAGGATTGAGAGATAAGATGAATCAACCACAAGAAACTCCACAACATATATTTAAGAAAACCAAAAACCATCCCACAATTCATGTATAAATATAACTGATATAATAAAAGTCTCCAAGGTAATTCCAAGAAGTAAAGATAAAGCATAGACCCAACAACTATCAAGGATATGAGCTAGTAAGGTCCAACATGGTCTGAGAAATCCTCCTGGAAACCTGAAAATATTTTTATATACATAGGGTGATCATACAAGTATACTCAGTAAGAAAACCAAAGTCTCTCATGCACATATGAAAGAAGTATACTAATCCACCTATGAAAAAAAAAGCAGAACCAAACAGTATCTAAATAGGTACACTAACCATCCAACCTTACCAAGGCATGTTCACCAAATAGTGAAACCCAATTAATATACTATAATAATAATAAAATTGATGATAGGGTACCCCACATCAATTTCCCACTAATTAGCCATTCTCACACCTCAATAGAAAACATCCCAGTATTAAAACCTCTTCCGAATATACCACATCACATCCCACCCACAAACACCTTGGGAACACACCACAAGACATCCCAACCACCCACACCTAGGGCACATACCACATCACATCCTGCTTAAACACACCTAGGAAAAAAACCACAACACATCATATCACATCTCATCACATCTCATCTCATCCTGAAGACACCTAGGAAAGCACACCAAAACAGACCCCAAAGAAACTAGGGACCCCACATCAAAACTCATCCCAAAGACACATGGGACACCACATCAAAAATAATACAAATAATCTTGGTCCATCATCGACTGGAAGTGGGAGCAGGGAAGAATGGGTGGCCATCCATCCATCCTCCCATCAGGATGTTGGGGAAGACACCCCAGCGTGACTATGCAGGCGTTCGACATATAACGATAAACATGGGTGGGGTGCGTATAGAAATCACAAGGAGAATACAAGTATATACATATATATATACACAATATCAAATACTCAATCCCAACATATGGGTTCTCTAATAGCTAACCAACTCACAACCCATCATTTAATTTTACATTAATTTTTTTTATCCCATTAACCAAACCAACCCATGCCATTTCAAACCTTATTAAACATTCGTTTATTCTATTACTACTTAAGAATCTAGCACAACACAACCACATTTCATAAAAATCTCATCATTCCTTTACCTTTCCACCCAAAAAGAACAACACACAAACCATCAGTCCTACATGCCCCAACTACACATCACCATCCCAAAATCACAACCACACATCACAACACATCAAGATCATTTCACAAATTTACAAAGGGTTTTTTATCACATTAACTTTATTTTAGGAGAATTATAACAAAATACAAAATCCCAGGGTAACCATTTCATTATAAAAATATAAGAGGTTAATCAATTTAATTTTAGGGTGATATTACAGCCATCATAATAGTCAAAATAGTCACAATACATATATCTAGCACAAATAAATCCCCCAATGACCATAATTTTTAATGGGGCATCAATCCTATACAATTCACAATATCAAAAATAATATCAAATCTATAAACATCACATGAATCAAACCCCATTTACCATTTCAATTCAATTAAAAAATTATTTATCTTTGATTAAGTTGGAATTACTATTAACCATAGATGAAAAAAAGTAAACCCCTCTCTCATGATACACAATAAGAAGAAATGAGGGAATCCATACCTCAAAGAAGCTTTTCAAATTGCTATGTAATGTACGAAGAAGAATAAACTACCCAAAAACCACTTTTGCAAAAGAAACTTAAGGATAAACCTACAACACCCCAAAGGGTGTTCAAAAACACAAACACACCCCAAACCAAAGAAACACCACCACAGAGGAACCCCAAATAAGAATGTAAGGAAACAGATGAGAACGAGAGGATAAATCACCACAGATCAAAGATAGAAACCTAGGGATTGATCTATATTGAAAGTAATCTCCAAATTCATAAGGAGAAGGTCACAAGATAAATTAAACAAGAGAAAATCTACTGGCTATAAGGTTTGGAGAAAACCTGAGTGGATGAAACCTTTAAAACTATACAGCATTGAAGAATTACATGTCGTGTAATCCTTTTTAATGTTGTGTAATCTTAGGATTAAAGGATCCACTGAAAACATGTCAAATTTTAATTATTTAACCCCAAAAATTTACACATTGTGAACCATCCCTAAAAAATCCTTGAAACCAGCTTTCACGTCATGTAATACACTTACACGATATGTATTTCCTATAGTAGTTCTATTGAACCTCCAGCTTCCACAAAAAACTCCTAAAACATCCCTCAAACACCTCCAAAAACAAAAACTGATAATGTAACAGACTAGGAGGTAACATACCGTTACATATAAACCCATATTAAAAATATTTCTCTTCTTAAAAACAAAAGAACGACAAAATTGACTTTCCTTTGAATATAATATTATAAATGTCTTAAAGTCATCCATGTGGCTCCAGGAGCTCATAAAACCTGACCAAAGATGATTTTGTTCAAAAATAAATCATCCAATAAAATTTGGACAAGTGTTAGTGTAATTGTATAACATTTTATAATATTATTTTTACCCTTAATTACCTGATTTACCCTTGACAATGGTAATAAAAAATTACTAAAGTCACCATTCATATTTTCCAAAAAATGAAAGGGAACTATTTCTTAAATTTGGACCTTCTAATTATAAATATGAAATCCATTTTTAAAAATTAAAAAAATAGAAGTGGCTAAAATTAATTTGAAATTAATCTCATTGATGGAACGAGAAAACAAGTTTTTAAAGTAAAAACATCCACAATTTACAAAGCTTTTATATCCAATTTCAATGAAAAATTGATTCAAATGACCTAAATTGGATTAAATGATAATATATTGATCTAATTATACATTAAAACCATTCAAAATATAATTTAACATTATAAATAAATTTGATGAAAAATAGTTTTCAATTAAAATGAAATATTTTTTCACTATTCATCAAAACATGAAACTTATCAGAAAAATACCAAAAATTTAACAAAACTAAATTTTGATAATCCAATTAAAAATAAGAAGTTTATTTTGTTAAATAAAACTTATTAAAGTGTCAAAAACTAAATTTGAAATAGTTGCACCACAAAAAGGTGGAAAAAATGCCTATTTAGAAAAATAATTCTTTTATATTTAAAATTGTATTTTTTATAATATCACATCTTGAAAACAGATAAGATGAATTTTAAAAATTAAATTGAATATATTATATAAATATTAAATTAATATAATATATTAATAGCGATTTTATTATTTATTGGTATAAAAAACACTTGTACATATTTAAATATTTTTTCAAAAAATTATTTCCTTTTATTTTTAAAAGGGTTTTTTTTCATTCATAATTAACTAGTAAAAAAATAATTAATTATTAATACATTTGTAAATGATATTTTAATAATTCATTTAATACTGTTAATACCCACCATTCTAATGGTTATGTTATAAGAACAACTTTTAAATAATAATATTTAGTCGTTTGCTTAAGCTCGACATGTAAAATATTTTACACTATCGAACATAGTGTTTTCTCTTAAAACTCAGAATGTTACATTCTCCCCCTTTTGGAAATTTTATTCGCACAATTTTGAATTTGGGATCAGTAACTATGGTTTGACTTTTCAAAAGACCTTTATTGAAATCTCACATCAAAAAAAGGATTAATAAAATTTCTACTTTAAAAGAATGGGAAGTATGATGGTCACCTGCGATAATAATTACCAGGTTTCCGTGTAGTAAAACTTGGACCTAGAAGAGAAAAATAACTTTGATATACTAATAGAGAGTGATAGATAACATGATCATGAGAGATTTAACCATCACAAATCCATAAATTTGTGATGGGTCAAAAGACCATTTATAAAAGTAAACAGATAACATTTTTGTTTCAAGATCCTTTTCATAGAGTTGAGGAATTATTTCACAACTTGGACTTAGAACACAATGAAATATACTTACTTGAAAAGTAGAGTTTCATCCTTAAATCAATTTCCACCACAAACTCCACTTTTACTCCATATGATGAGTATTCAAGATGATTTTTTCATGCTCGGAGCTCTAGAATCAACTTATAGAGAATTACATTATCACAAAAACATTAACTATATATTTCTACTATATTTAGACAATAAACAAAACCAAAATGGTTAGTATAAGATAATATAATTCCCTAAAAATAATAAACCATATATGATGAAAAAATACCTCAATCTCAAAAAGTCAACAGTAATAACCTTAGTTAAACATAGACCATTCAAAAAACAACAATCCTTAAAATTACTTAAAAATTTATATATTATATATACTAATTTTAAAACCCAAATATCATAAGGATTTGATAAAATAATCATCCAAGATAAGTTTTAAGAATTATCAACAAATAAAATAAATTACTCTTGAAGTCTCATACCAAAAAGTAGTTTACCCAATCAAATATTGTACAGTACATGTTAATAATTTCCATAAATAACCTAATTAACCATAAAATAATATTTCCCTTTAAAAGATAATTCAACCTTTATTTCTCCAATAAAATCCACAACAAACTATTTTCCTTAATCTTATAAAGTTTCCAAAATAGAAATTGTCTTCCAAAATAACATTAATCACTTAATCACTAAATCATTTTCCAATCCCAAGGTTAAATATTTGATAAAACTTCTGTTCCAAAAATTAAATTATTATTCATTCATAAAATAATTTAAATAAACAAAAATCATACTAACTGGGAATTCATGTAGGATAATGGTAGGTGATGTAACCTTTTTTACCTTTAGTTGTGGGTTCGATTCTTGTGGCCTTGTCGGACGCAATGGGTTGTCACCCATCCTATAAGTTGTCCTTTTTCTAAAACTATATAATTCTTATAACATTCATAAAATATGATAAAGTAGTAAAAAAATTACCATAACATGTTTTAACCCAAAGTTTTATCTCATACATTTCGTATCCTAAAAAGTAATAACCGAATTACCTCAAAGATAAATGTCTCTGAAAATACCATTAGTCACCTTTAAATTTCATAACTTAAATCCTAAAAAGGGGTTTCTAAGACACTGAACATATGATCCACCAAAAAATTATAAACTCATCATGGAATCCCTAACTCTTTATATTACCTCACTTGAAGATATCCTAATATCTAAAGTTATTTGAACCATCCTTTTATCCCAACAATAATATCCCATAAGCCGCACCCCCAGATCCTGTACTGAAATCCATAACTTTGTATTCCTGACTATGATGCCGATAATTATGACCCAAATTTTTCTATAAAAACCTTACAACATCAAAAAGGAAAACTTGGACCATCCATCAATCCAAATACTTGAACACATTCATTTATTATTATTACTATGAAAAATACCTCTTTTAAGGGAAGAAGGGGGAAACCCAAACAGACTTCATGAACTTAAGATGAACCACACTTGAAGGACAAAAAGAGTAAAACCAGACTCACAACATGGAGATGACCCTCCCCAACATTTGATCATGATGAAGCTCTACACCATTACAAGGCTATTCGGAAAGCAAGTGTCTTGTGTCAAAGCACATGCCTAATCTGATGTATGATTCCACACCCTCTCAAAAAACCAAATCCATAAAGCACTATAAAGATGAACTACCATCTCTGAATCCTCCTCTGGGGCCGGTTCCATGTGGTTGAGTCTGGATGCACTGGATTCCCACCTTTGGGATCATCATAAAGATCACATGAAAAATCTTCACAAAACCCTTAAACTATGAAGCTTCATGAGTCAACCTACAACAAGACAAAAACCTTGACGAACCCCACTGTGCTCCACAAGACTCTTACCACCACTGCAGTTGCCAGAGCAACTGAAAGACGATACAAGGAATGTGAAGCCAAGAAATCATCTCCTGGGACTGGATAGACCAACTCCACACCAAAGGAACATCACCATTGAGGGGGTCTAGGCCAATCTAAACTAGAAACGCCTCTCGGGGCATGGATCCACTCAGATCAGAGCTGCAGATGCACCCTCACGGGGTTCTGACGCAAGCAGACCATAGATAGTGTAACGACCCAAACTTTCATTAATGGAAATCCCTCTTGATCTAATTAAATTCCTCTTTATGTAAAATTTTTATATAAAATGTCAACTTCTTTGGTTTTATGTTAAGAATTGTGACCGTTTCTAATATAGCTTCTAAACAGTGATCACATGATTAGTATAAATATAGGGCTTTAACAAATCCAATTTACTCAGAAAAAGGAATCAATGACCTCATCCAGTAGACATGCCCCATACGAAGACCATTTTTTAGAGCTTGGAAAGGAGGTGGAGTCATTGGGCTTCACTCTCGACCAAGTCCAAGCTGAGCTTGAATATGTTAAGCTTGATAAGGACTGCCTACAAGAGAAATGGAAGTTGATAGAGATTATCACCCGAGCAATGTTATCCGAGCAACCCCAAGAGTCTGTCACCATCGCGCACCTTACTCTTAGGTCTTATGCGGGTGTTATAAGGGGTTATGTAACAAGACCCTATTACTATGGTTATGTACATTATTTTTTATATAATAATTAATATACTTTCATTTTATTATTGTTACCTTGTAAATAGTTTTGAAAGCACAAATAGTATTTTTAGTTAATGTTCAACTCAAAAATTTATTTTGATGAATTAATAGATTTTTTAAATAAATAATATTTTAATAAATTATTATTATTATTATTAAATTAATTTTTATCAAATATAAATGATTGTATAATTTTATGAATGTAATTGAAATTTTTATTAAGGTTTGAAAGCAATTTTTGTCAAAACCCATGAATTTTCGATAAATGTCATTTTTTATTTTAAAAGTGAAAATTAACATATTTAAAAAATTATTTATATAAAATGAATATTATTTATGTAATTATGATGTCGAAATTATCTAACGGTGAATTTTTCATAATTTTCTGAGACAGTCAAATTTTTGGGTAAAAATTAAATACCTTTTAAATATATAATGTGTTTTATGACATCATAATGACACAACAGTGATGTAATAAAATACTATAAGCTTTATGTTTGGAAAATATATGTTTTAAAATTAAAATAATGTGGTTTTCGGTTTGTTTGACTTATTTTACAAAGCATTAATGGACCCTTCAAGACTTATTAAACATCTTGTATTTTTAAATTGTTTTCCTTGGGAGTGTGACTCACCTCCACACAATCAACCACATTATTTTAAGAAGTTTGGAATTTGGAATTATAAAATATTGATTTCCAATTCCCTTTTCCAAAACCCATGGGCAAAAACCATGGTCTGGTTTGTGGTTTGGATTAGTTTAATGTGAGGTGTCCCAAACCTAAATAATAAAGAATTCCCTCACCTTTCCTATATAAACCCACCCAAGATCCCACTTCCTCCTCACTCAAAGACTTTGGAGTTCATCCAAACTCTGGCCTACTCTCTCTATAATCCTCCCAAGGTGACCCAAGCTCCCAATAATCCTCTCTCAAGCCTCTCTCAAGCCTTTGGAAGCACACTTCCAAGTAAGGGTTTTTCTTCCTTTCTCATTTTTGTCCAATATTCTTTAAATTGTTATGAAATTTTAATTTCAATTATAAATGTTAGGGTATGGTTTCACACATCCCCCATACTGGCCTCTTTATGTTTTAATGATGGGATACCCCTTTATCTCTCATTAAATTCCTCCCATGTACACCCATTACTATGCTGAAATTCCAAAAGGGATTTCTCTCTCTTCTTTTACATCCAAGAAACTATTTTGTATGATGACTCTAAATTCCATTAAAATTGTTGGAAAATGTATCTATATGACCCCCTTACTATCAATTTCATATATATATATATGATGAAACACCCATTTCTCTTTCATCAACCATTTTTTTGAATTCTTACGTCACGCCGTTACGCTGCCGAAATTGCACCGTTTTTCCAAGCCAAAGCCATTGTGTAGTGAATACCATGCCCATTTCTCTATCAAGGGTATTCACCTTTATGAAAATTTACTTATTGTTTAAGGAGTTTCATGTATGTATTCTAGATTCCTTTATCGTGGAATAAATGATGATGTTTTATGAATCCATGTTATATGATCCATGTGGCACACTTATGCATGAAATGAAAATGTTTAAGAAGGGTGCTCCCTTATAACGCTCCAATGCATTGGGTAAAGTATAGTATCATGATAATTCATGTGCAATGGGTGTTTACTCATGATAATTCAAGTGAAATGAGGTTTTACTCGTGTTTCATGTGCAATGAGTATTTACTCATGCTTCATGTGCAATGAGCCTTGGCTCATGCTAATTCCATGTTAAGTGTTGTTGCCACATTTCCATGTTATGATTATCAGGCTTTATCATGCCTTTATGTTTAGGCTTATATTGTTCTCTAATTATATTCTTGTTGTCTAACATGTATTGTATTCCTCATGTTAATCCATTTTTATTCACTTACTGGGATTTATAGATCACCCTTTTCTTATGCATGTCCTTAGGTTATCCCATGCAATGTTAAGTACGAGGGAATGTAGCGGTCATGTAAAAGAAGTTTTCAATAAATATGTTGTATTTAATGTTTTAAGTTGTTATGTAATGATCCTAAGACCCAAATATACTAGACCTATCGATCTTTTATGCTGTATTAAGTGAAGTTTATGTAATAAATTAAGTTTAATTGTGTAATAAAAGATCATGGTTGTCATAGATAGGGGAGAAGACCCAGGGAGTGACAAAATCAAACCAGCCGCTACACACCATTTCAACATATTCACCATTCCAACAGATCCACCATTCCACCACAATCAATGTATACTACAAAAAATAATGAAATCCAACCTATATAAGAACCTCATGAAAACTAGAAGTAGAAACAAGAAAGTCTACCCCCTCTGCGCCACTCCGAGGACGTCATCAAACCGAGGACCACTGATGAGATGCACAGGGACCTTGACTAAGACTTCACTAAGACAACACACTAGGTTGATGAATCTAGAACCTCTCAAGTGCCTACACTGAGCCAAGTAGAATCTAGAAGCTCTAAAGAGCCTTCACTGAGCCAAGATGAAGCCAGAGACTCGCCTGTGCAGATGAATTTGGAAGTCCCCACAACAAACCATTCCAATGCCAAGCCGAAGTATGTGGAAACTGATCTGCATGAGCCACACCAGAGGAGGGAAGGGGAATAATCCTAAAACGAAACCCTAGCCCCACAAATTGGAGAAAGCGCTACTGCTCAGAGGCTCTAATGAACATGCATTTGGACCAGTTACATACTGGAGGACCTTTTAGGTTTAGAGTTTTAGAGAATTAGGAAAAAATCTTACGAAGTAAACTTATACATTAAAAGTGGACACTTATACTCAGTATCCATTATTTCACAATATAAAACATTTTTTAAAAAAGGATCTCTCATTATGAAAAATCTTTACAGTTAACCCCTTGATCTTATTCTTGTCTCTATTTCCCCTTAAACCCTGTTAAAAACATTTTAAAAACTTGGGATGATCACATAAGATTAGTAATAGATAAGGAAGTAAAAGAAACCATTAGTTTAGAAAAATAATTAAACTCATATAATATTTATATTTATCTTTAATGTTCTTTAAGAATAAGAAATAAAACATTTTCACATGAAAAACAAACACACATTTTGCTCAAAGAAAACCATTAAAACCCATATCATGAAATTAAAAATCCTTTAGGTGAATTAGAGAATCATATACATACAACCCTTTCAAAACAATTTCAATTGGAATAACCAAATGGCTGAATTCCCATAAAGATATTACGGGATTACCCGATGCTCTCTAAGACACCCCATGTTAGTCTATAACGGGCTTTCCCGACGCTATATGGGCGAACCCATGTTAAGATATAACATGATTACCCGATGCTATTAGGGACACCTAATATTAAGGTATAATGGGCTCACCCATTTCCTATAATTCTCATGTACCATATCATTAATAAAACACTTTCATCATAAAACCCTTTGAAAATCTCTTTTAATCCCATATGAAAACACTTTCACATATAAATATTATTTTCTTTTAAGAACTCATTTTCAATACCAAAACACACTTTTCCTAAAAAAAATCAATATTAAAATACCAAAAAAGATAAATATGGGTTTTCATTTAAGGATACATGGAATATTTCAATGTAATATGACAATAAAATAATGGCCATGATGGTGTAAAATTCATTTTCGTCGTGAGTGTTAAGAATAAAACATTCTTTTTTTTCATCTGTCAAAACATTTTTTATAAAAACATATAAAAAGATTAATTTTTGAAAAACTATTAATGAAATTAAAAATATAAAAAAAGTTCCTCTATAATCCTTTTATATACATATAAATAAATATGTAAAATAATATCAAGAATATTGACATGGAGAAAAGGATTTGATAATGAAATCTTTAAACATTCAAGGTCTCCTATACCACTTTGAACATTTAGATCATAATATTTATAAATTAATTCATTTACCAAAACATTATATAATGTTATTATAGATAAAATATGGATATAAAATGTCATAGTAGTTTTATATACACCTTATAAAATAATCAAGGTTCATATAATCAAGAAATACCTCAATGAAAATAGATTGAGACGAAATCCCTTACCTCACACTTCCTTTTTAGTTGTACATTATTTAGCCACATATATAATGGTTTAAATAATGTTATTAATTTATATAATAAAATTATTTATATGTATGATATCATATATGATCTTCTTGTATTTCTTTATCACCATTTGTTTTGAATAATATTTCATCATTTTCACTATTTTAGGTGTTAATTGCCTACTTTCTCAAGTATGTTTTGACTTGTTATTTGTTGTTCCTATTAATTAGATCATGAATTCATCATATATATAATGAAAAAATGATATAAATGTCAAATATATATATATATATATATATATAATTTGGAGATAGTAAATGAAACGCACCGTTCATGGAGACGGTAGGCCATACGTACGTCTGAACACTACTTTCATTTCTTTTCTGTATTAAAATAATTAAAAGTAAATGATATATATGTATATTATAATTACAGTATCATATATATGTCATATTTATCACATATTTTTATTAAATTAATCTTTTATAAGTTCCATTTATAGTGTGAATGAATCACATTTCTTTGAGGTGGTAATAGTCCACACTTCCACAAATAATGTTATCATATTTAAACAGAATGAAAATCCTAAAGTTATGTTTTATATAAAAATTAAATAATTATTAAGACAAAATAAATATAATATATATCATATAAAAATAGAATTTAAATCCCAATTACCGGTCATAAGAGGTGGTAAAAGAAAAATGAATGACATCATTTCGTGAGACAATAGTTTTCCATACACGAACAGTAAATTCATTACCCATTTGATGGAAGTGTGTGTAGGTGTAGGTATAAACCATAACATAACAAAATATTAGTATATTTTGGATACTCTTGTTATTATATAAGTAAGGAATAATAATAAATTAAGGAGTGGGGATAGGAATAAAACTAAAGTGATCGTTGAAGAACGTTACCTCATTTTATTAGTAACTCCTTTTGGTTTATACCAAAATACTTCCTTGGTTGGATTTATGCATAAATGGAAGATTCAAGGATGAGGGGATAGAAGTAGGTAGAATATATGGGTAGGGTTTGGATGATCTAGAAGGATCAATATGTTGTGAGGAAGTGAGGGAGGGGGTTCCCTTTTATAATTGAGGTGAGGGGCACTTTCAGAAATTTTTAAAATATTAAAATATAATAAGGATATTATAGATACAAAGACTTTAAAATGGGATATAAATGAACATTGGAAGAAATTTTATACCATATATTACCCCATTTGTGATTATTCAACATTTTTGTGATTTTTAAATATTTTAATAAAATATTAATTCAATAAAATATCATTATTATCAAATTTGATACTATTCCATTAATTTGACTTTAAATACATCAAGAAAAAGTGGTAATTCGAATATAATTATTTAAAACATTTCTAATATATCCTATATCTCTATAAAATTAATTACACACACTAAATGTTCCCATATATTTCAAAATTAATACTTTTAAAAGCAATTATTTTATTTTTATGTTAATTAAATAAATACCCTATTAGCATTCTAAAAGCATTTAAGGTAATTATATAATTTATAAAAATTAAAAATAAATTTATATAATGAAATTAATTTCAAGATAATAAAAATTTACATTTACTTTTATTCATATCTTTAATTTTTCACTACGTAGACACATAAATGTTATTAAATACAAAGATAGTGACATTTTGTAACAATCTTTGATTTAAATTATATAAAAGATAATTTTATAGAAAAGTATCCATTAAATAACTCCAATTATATATTAAGGTGATAAGGGTTGAATAATATTTATCCAATGAAAATTATATATGTTTTACCATTTTTTTAATCCTTATCTTTTAGTTTTAACCCTAATTTTACCCTTTTAACTCTTACCATGTAAACATGTAATTTATAGTTTGAGGGTTAACATAATTACTATAACATTACAAAATACAAACAAATGATTCATTTATGAAATTTTAGGACTTATCCCAATTAGTTTACTGAATCATAGATTTTCAGTGTAAGAACCCGGGTTTTCATAACGGGTCAAAATCCCGACCGTGTTTGAATTTTTGGCTGGTTTCTGAGGAAACTGGAGAAGATGGGAAGTTTCTAGAAATTTCCAGACTACACGCCATGTAGTTTAAGTACACTCCGCGTATGTGTAGGTGAGTGAATGGCCGTGTACTTGCTGAGTAAATGTCGTGTGATGACCGTGTAGTAGTTTATTACTACATGGCGTGTAGTTTTGAACACGCCATGTATACCCTCGACCGTGTGAGGCCATACATGGCGTGTAGGCCTGTTGGCCGGGTAGAACCAGGGGTGCGTCGTGTTTCCTTTGGACATGCCATGTAGTTTAGCCGTGTATAAGGGAAACACATGGCGTGTGAGTATGTCGGCGAGGAAGAGAAGAGAAACCTGGTACATGCCGTGTACCCATCGGTACACGCCGTTTACTCATGTCGGCAGGTTCAGAAAGTAAGTCAGCGGAATCCTGCCATCTTATGAATAGTTAAATGATCTATACATGGCATGTAGTCATGAAGTACATGCCGTGTACTTTTTTGTGTGTGTTAAAATGGGCAGTAGCCTCGTTTTTGAGGCAGAACTCATCTCCTTCCCCCGGTTTCGCGAACCCGGCCAACCGAACACATTTTCTCCTCCCGATCGTCCGTCCGAGACCCAATTCGAACTCCGATTAGTGAGTTGGAACCCCCTATGTAAGGCCTCAATTCCTCTTTGGCTGTTTTGTATGATTTTTATTCTAGAATAAGTTATAATCATTTGAACGGTCTTGAATCTTTTGTATATTTACCGCGTTTTAGACCGAATTGGCGGGTGTTATCAGAGGAGTAGCATCGTGCGAGTCTCAGGTAGGTGGTGCATACTTCTTTTTGTGTTTTCGTAGTTGTTTGGGTGACGCGGCCTTCAGTGATTTTTCAGGTATTTTGAGCAGGACCCGTTTTATCTGCTTTTTCATACTATATTGCTTATGGGACCTCTGGGATGATTTTGGGTATGCCCTGTTACCAGTTTGCATGAGCAGGGCCGGACGAGGGGCCATTGCTCATCAGGGCATTTTGGCTGGGGAATTCCAAAATGATTTTAATTTAAATGTTATTATTATAAACTATTTTGTTTAATTTGTTAAATCCTGTTAAATTGTTAAAGGAATTTAAGACCTCAGTGATGGTATGAGAAAACACTTGGTGTAGTGCAATTCGACTGTTTAGTTGGTTTTTCCTAGTTATGTTTTCTGGTTAAATATGTTATATCTGAAATTTATGAATTGCATCTGCTGGACCCTTTTTGGGTTGTGTTGGGCTTTACCCCGTTACGCTAGAGTGATACTGATCACAGGTTGGGGCTTTTCCCTGGTTACTTTGGGTGGTTTTGACCACGAGATTAGGCGTCATGGACGTCGGATTGAGGCAGTATGACTGTCAGGTTGGGCATGGAACGAGATACTAGGGTGGTGATTCCATCGGACTTGAGCGACATGGTCACAGGGACACGAGGTGTCAGATGTGTTGGTGGTGTAGGACTATTTTAATGATTACCGCTCACCGAGACTTTGAGTAGTGTACACACATAGATACTCCATGATGAGGTGGTTTTGACCACCTATGTGGGTAGAGGCCCCCATAGTTTCAGTTAGGTATTTTGGTTGGGAGTGCTTGCCGTAGAAAGCCACGTGGGAGGTGAGGAGCCTTCATGGGATGGGCGTGCCTTTGGGATGTCGGTACTTGAGACACAAGGTTTCAGGAGGCACAAGGTACCGGGTTACTATTTTGGGCATGCCTTCGGGACATCGGTACTTGAGACACGAGGTGTTAGGAGGCACATGGTGTCAGGTTACTATTTCTGGGCGTTCCTTCGGAACATCGGTACTTGAGACACGAGGTGTCAGGTGGCACAAGGTGCCGGGTTACACGACAGAGATTCCAGCGTTGGTCGAAGCAGGTGATAATCCATGGTGGCTATTGAGCACCATGGGAGTTTGTATTTATTTGTGCATTGTAATGATTACTTCTTTCCTTTTAAATGCATGACTACTAAACACATATATTTGGTACTCACCGTTGGGTGGTATCCTACTGAGATTTGTCTCACACCCTGCATGGGCCCTTCGGGACGCGTGCAGACTTTATGGATTTATGTGTAGAAAAGAGGCTAAGTTCAGGAGCTGGGCTGCATTCGTTGTTGCATGGAGATGGTACGGACCTTGAGGTCATACCAAGATAGGGTTTACCTTGTTGTGTTTACTTTTCTGCATCATCATGCTTACTTGTTGTAGCTACTGTTGGTTAGCCATTGGCGCCCTTTTTATATTCAGTTGTGTATGACCTGCTTTGGATGCATGCTTGGTTGTTTACAGTAGTTGTTGCAGTTGATTGCTGGCATTTTGTTCTGTTTACTTTTCACTGCAGTTGTTTTCTATATTGCTTCCGCTGTTTATTGATATTGGATATGCTTCTGCTTTGCGGGCCTGGTTCGAGTCTGCTGAGTCATTTATTTCCGCTGCATATTTTAGTATTATACTCAGACCAGTACTATTCTTATGATCCTCCGTGAGGGTATAACCTCCCCGCTATACCTAGAAGACCCTAGCTGCTAGTCAACAACCTTTGGAGTTTAGGGGAGGTGCGCCTAAGGTAGTGACAACTGACCCGTTCGGCACTGTTCGGGTGGCTGGCCGAGTCCGGGTCGTTACAAAGTGGTATCAGAGGAGTTCTTGACAAGGATTTAGTAGCAGTGTTTTTATGGATACTTATGAGATTGATACTTCTCTTTTTATTTCTGATGGTTTTACTATTTGGGATATGGTAGACTGGAGATAGGTTTTTATTGGAACTGGGTTTCTAGCTTGTGCTTGGGTGCCTACAGCCCCAAGTACGAGGGATGGACCAAGTTCCCATGGGTGGGAATTGTTGTTTTCTTTTGCTCAGATTACAGTTTATATGATTTCCACCTCAGTGGATCACTTGATGTGTGATGTTGTGGATTGTGATATGAGAACCTTGACTCGATATGGTAAGGGATAATTGGACCTTGGCCAGATTTGGCAAGGCTATTTTTCTTGGCTTTTGATAGGCACATTTTTAGGGTATTTCAATTTCATAATTGCATGTATGATTTGTGAAGTGATAATACCATGTGAATAAAATCAATTTCCATGCTTTATCTGCTTTGAAATGCGAATTGGTGAAATTCATGATAGAATTTGTTGTTTATTGCAATGCGTATGCCATGATTTGTATTTTGAAAAATTTCATGTGCAGGATATGTGGGTCTGACTCTTGTGAGAGCAGGCATGTACTATGACTGAGGCAGTGTAAATGTCAGGATTGGGAAACTCGGTCGTCGGTTTGAGGCAACGTGAGTTGTCGGGATGGGAATGGCCCGAGGTACTTTTGATACTTTGCTATGTTGAACGGGTAAGGAGGCCATGCGGCCGGGATTCCGTGGGGCATGGGTTGCGGTGATGGGGAGTAAGGGTAGTTGTTATGCACTACCTTTTAATGATTTCCTTATCTGCGTAGAATATATTACTGTATATATGTATCAGCTGTATGAAAATTTATGGTATTCAGCGGGTTACTCCTTCACAACTCGAGGGAGCGTCAGGCAGGAGACGATACAACGCCACAGGATCAGGGTCAGGATTCGGTACAGGCAGAGCACGAGCCGCAGGTACAGGCCCAGAGACCGGATCAGGCTCAGGATCCAGTGTAGGCAGGACAACAGCCGGGTTTGGAATCGTTCGGGCTGTGTCTCAAAGAGCAGCTCCGAGCGATCCTGGCACGCATCTTACAGGGGATTGACAGAGGCGCACAGGGTACAGAGCCTTCTATGGCGTATCAGATGCAGGAGTTATAGTCGCAGCACCCGCCGATTGTTTAGGGTGAGGGTGGTCCACAGACGATAGAGAATTGGATTGAGAGTATGCAGATGATTTTTTAGAAGCTCGAGATGCCTCCAGGGCGGAGGGTCAAGCTGGCGACGTACATGCTGAGAGGACCGGTGAAGCGTTTGCGGGATGTATAGGTTCAGGCTCGTAGGCACAAGGGACTGGCATAGAAGGACTTCGAGGACAGGTTCTTCGAGCACTTTTATCCGGAGATTCTGAGGGCAGAGAGAACTTGGGAGTTCTTGAGTCTTCAGTATGGGGATATGTCCGTCATGGACTACGCAGATACCTTCATAGAGTTGTCCCGTTTTACACCTGGTATGGTGACCAATGATGCAACTAGGGTGAGGCGCTTCGAGGATGGCTTACGACACGCCATTCGGGTCCAGGTGAACATCTTCAGACTAGGTTCCTTCTCTGAGGCGGTGAATCAGGCACTCATAGCCGAGGGAAACGAGAGGGAGAAATCTCTCTTGGGCAGGACAACAACTTCAAGTGACGGTTCAGATAGCTAGAAGTGAGGACAGGATGAGTTCCAGCAGGGCAGTCAGGTCAGGGATTCAGCTAGACCACCTCGTGGGAGTTCTTCGGTGATTTTCTTCCAGTGTGGACAGCCAAGACATGTTCGGGTGCAGTGCGATAGGCCTCTGAAGGAGTGATGGGCATGTGGATATGATGGAAATCTGGAGATGTTTTGCAGGCAGCCTTCTCAGATAGCCAGCAGGCAGGGGCCAGGACAAACTGTAGTGTATGGAGTTGGTTCAGGTTCGGTACCCAGAGAGGGTAGTCGTGGTTCAGCTGTGCACGGAGGTCGTGACAGAGACAGTGGGACCCAGCTTAGGGGTCAGTGGCCGGTTACTAGAGCAACATAATATGGAGCTCAGTCATCAGGAAGCCGTGTTTCAGGCCAGGTGCATGCCGTGGAGCTGCCAGAGGCTAAGCGGGCTGGTGAGCCGATGGCGGTTAGAGGTACACCGCGGTGTGGCCGTGATCTCCATGTTTCCTTTTTGGCATGACCTGTAGAGGCATGTCTGTTTTGAGTGCACTTGGTGCACATGATCTTTGTGGACTGACTAGATGCTAGTCAGTGGGATTGGCACCATATCAGGTGCATGATATATATATGTATGTATGATATGCGTAGCATTAGGGCATCGAGGATGTGGGTTACTTGAGGTTCTGTGGGCATCGGGGGATCATGGATGCGGGTTACTTGAGGTGCCATGGGCATCGGGGCATCGTGGATATGGGTTACTTGAGGTTCTAAGCACCAGGAACTCGTGGAGGCGGACACCGATGCGGTGCGGGATACGTTGGGTGTCAGGAGCAATGCATGAGCGCCAATGAGGTGCAGGGGTGACAATGCGTCACGGGAGGAAAATGCATCCGGAAAACAGGTTAGTGAACCTTGTTTTCTTTAAGTTTTGTTGGGTTGAGACCATGTAAGGCGATTCCTAAGGTGGGGAGCCCCCTTGAGAAATTTAGCTGGAACCTTTGAGACTAGAGAAGTCTGGGTTGCTTTGAACGGAGTGGTATGTTTGGTTCCATCTTCGGGTTCGGTTGATAGCTTAGGGATGAGCTATGTTAATGTGGGGAGTTTGTAAGAACCCGGGGTTTCAGAACGGGTCAAAATCCTGACCCTTTTTGAATTTTTGGCTGGTTTCTAAGGAAACTCGAGATGATGGGAAGTTTTTGGAAATTTCCAGACTACACGCCGTGTACTTTAAGTACACGCCATGTATGTGTAGGCGAGTGACCGACCATGTGCTCGCCGAGTAAATGCCGTGTGATGACCGTGCAGTAGTTCATTACTACACGGCGTGTAGTTTTGAACACGCCATGTATACCCTTGACTGTGTGAGGCCATACCTGGCGTGTAGGCTTGTTGGCCGGGTAGAACCAGGGGCACACCATGTTTCCTTTGGAAATTCCATGTAGTATAGCCGTGTATAAGGGAAACACATGGCATGTGAGTATGTCGGCGAGGAAGAGAAGAGAAACCCAGTACACACCGTGTACCCATCGGTACACACCGTGTACTCATGTCGGCAGGTTCCGAAAGTAAGTTGGTGGAATCTTGCCATCTTATGAACAGCTAAATGAACTATACACAATGTGTAGTCATGAAGTACATGCTGTGTACTTTTTGTGTGTGTTAAAATGGGTAGTAGCCTCATTTTTTAGGCAGAACACATCTTCTTCGCCCGGTTTCATGAACCAGGCCGGTTGAACCCCTTTTCTCCTCCCGATCGTCCATCCGAGACCCGATTCGAACTCCGATCAGTGCGTTGGAACCCCCTCAGTAAGGCCTCGATTCGTCTTTGGTTGTTTTGTCTGATTTTAATTCTAGAATAAGTTTTAATCATTTGAATGGTATCAAATCTTTTGTAGATTTATCGCATTTTAGACAGAATTGGCTGGTGTTACTGGAGGAGTAGCATCGTGTGAGTCTCAGGTAGGTGGTGCATACTTCTTTTTGTGTTTTTTGTAGTTGTTTGGGTGACGCGGCCTTCGGCTCATTTTCGGTTATTTTGAGGGGGACCCGTTTTATCTGCTTTTTCATACTGTATTGCTTATGGGACCTCTGGGATTCTTTTGGGTATGCCCGGTTACCAGTTTGCGTGAGCAGGGCCAGGCGAGGGGTCGTTGCTCGTCGGGGCATTTTGGCCGGGGAACGCCAAAATGATTTTAATTTAAATGTTATTGTTATAAACTGTTTAGTTTAATTTATTAAAGCCTGTTAAATTGTTAGAGGCATTTAAGTCCTCAGTGTTGGTATGGGACAACACCTGGTATAGTGAAATTCGGCTGTGTAGTTGGTTTTTCCTGGTTATGTTTTCTGGTTAAATTTGTTATATATGCAATTGCTGAATTGCATCTGTTGGACCCTTTTTGGGTTGTGTTGGGATTGTCCCGATTATGCTAGATTGAGGCTGATCACAGGTTGGGGCTTTGACTAGGTTACTTTGGGTGGTTTTGACCACATGATTGGGCATCATGGACGTCGGCTTGAGGCAGTATGACTATCAGGTTGGGCATGGCCCGGGATACTAGGGTGGCGATGCCATCAGACTTGAGCGACATGGTCGCAGGGACACGAGGTGTCAGATGTGTTGGTGAATTAGGACTATTTTGGTGATTACCGCTCACCGAGACTTTGAGTAGTGTGCACATAGAGATACTCCATGATGAGGTGGTTTTGACCACTCATGTGGGTAGAGGCCCCCGTAGTTGCGGTTAGGTATTTTGGTTGGGGGTGCTTGCCATAGAAAGCCATGTGGGAGGTGAGGAGACTTCATGGGATGGGCGTGCCTTCGGGATGTCGATACTTGAGACACAAGGTATCAGGAGGCACAAGGTGCCAGGTTACTATTTTGGGCATGCCTTCGGGACATCGGTACTTGATACACGAGGTGTCAGGAGGCACATGGTGCCAGGTTACTATTTCTAGGTGTGCCTTCGGGATGTCGGTACTTGAGACACGAGGCGTTAGGTGGCACAAAGTTCCAGGTTACACGATAGAGATTCCGGCGTTGGCCGAAGCAGGTGACACTCCATGGTGGCTGTTGAGCACCATTGGAGTTTGTGTTTATTTGTGCATTGTACTGATTACTACATTCCTTGTAAATGCATGACTACTTAAACAAATATATTTGGTACGCACCGTTGGGTGGTATCCTACTGATATTTGTCTCACACCCTGCACGGGCCCTTCGGGATGCGTGAAGACTTTATGGATTTACGTACAGGAAAGAGGTCAGCTTTAGGAGATGGACTGTGTTAGTTGTTTCATGGAGATGGTACGGACCTTGAGGTCATACTTAGCTGGGGTTTACCTTGTTGTGTTTACTTTTCTGTATCATCATGCTTACTTGTTGTATCTACTGTTGGTTAGCCATTGACGCCCTTTTTATATTCAGTTGTGTATGACCTGCTTTGGATGCATGCTTGGTTGTTTACAGTAGTTGTTGCAGTTGATTGCTGGCATGTTGTTCTGTTTACTTTCTGCTGCAGTTGTTTTCTATATTGCTTCTGCTGTTTATTGATATTGAATATGCTTTCGCTTTGCGGGTTTGGTTCGAGTCTGCTGAGTCATTTATTTCCACTACATTTTTTAGTATTATACTCGGACCAGTACCATTCTTATGATCCTCCGTGAGGGTATAGCCTCCCCACTATACCTAACAGACCCTCACTGCTTGTCGACAGCCTTTGGCGTTCAGGGGAGGTGTGCCTAAGGTAGTGACACCCGACCCGTTCGGCACTGTTTGGGTGGCTGGCCAGGTCCGGGTCGTTACATTCAGAAACTTTATATCATTTAATAAAATATTATTTATTTTAAAATATAAATAATGTCAATTTTAAGACTATTCATTACTTGAATTTTTAAAAATATCATAACAACTTGATATATTAAAAACCCCCATTAAATAATACCTAAAATTTCAAAATAACCCATAAAATTCATGGATGACATCAATTATTTTGAATTATATTTATTTTAATATTATTAATATCATTTATTTGATTCTTACATTGATTAAAGAATCATTATATCATCATTGTATCACCATTTAATTTAATTATTTATTTCCTAAAAATTATAAATAAATTACTATGATGCATATAATCATTTTATATTTCAAAATAAAATTTTTAGTAAAAAATATCTCTTATATAACTCTATATTAAAAACATTTCTCTTATTAAAAATAGAAGAATGTCAAAATTGATTTTCCTTTGAATATAATATTATAAACATCATAATGTCATCCATGTGGATCCAAGAGATCACAAAATTGGCCCAATGATGATTTTGGTTGAAAATAACTCATCCAATGAAATTTTGACAAGTTTTAAGGTAATTTTCTAATATTATTTTTACCCTTAATTACCCGATTAACCCCTAACCATGGTAATAAAAATAATCACTAAAGTTTATATTCATATTGTCAAAAAATGAAAGGGAACTATTTATTAAATTTTTACCTTATTATTCCAAATAATAAATCCACTTTTCAAAATTCATAACATATAAGTGGCTGAAATTAATTTAAAATTAATCCTATTGACGGAATGAGAAAATGAGTTTTTAAAGTAAAAATGTTCAAAAGTTCACAAAGCTTTTATATCCAATTTCAATATGAAATTGACTAAAATTACATAAATTGGATTAAATGATAAATTTTTTATCTAATTATACTTTAAAATCATTTAAAAATGTAATTTAACACTATAAATAAATTTGATGAAAAAGTAGTTTTCAGTCAAAATGCATTTTTTTCACTATTTATAAAAACATAAAACATATTAGAAAAATACCAAAAATTAAACCAAAGTAAATTTTCAGACTTCTATTATAAGTAAGAAATTTATTTTTTTAAATTTAACTTATAAAAGTGTCATGAACTAGATTTTAAATAGGCGCTCCATCAAAAGGTGGAAAACTACCTTTTTAGAAAAATACTTCTTTTATATTTAAAATTGGATTTATTCTTATATCATGTCTTGAAAACACATAAGATGAATTTTAAAAATTAAATTGAATATATTATATAAATAATCAATTAATATAATCCAATAAGATTGATTTTATTATTTTTTGGTATAAAACACATTTATACATATTTAAATAGTTTTTAAGAAAATGATTTCCTTTTATTTTCAAAAGGGTTTTATTTCATATATAATTAATTTGTCAGAAAAGAATAAATTATAAATACATTTGTAAACCATATTTTCATAATTCTATTAATACTGTTAAATCCCACCATTCTAACAGCTAGGTTATAATGGTAACTTTTAAATAACAATATTTAGTCATTCGCTTAAGCTCAGTGTGACATATCATGTATGCTATCGAACATAGTGTTTCCTTCTCAAACTTGAGATGTTATAAGAAGAGGGAAAAAAGAAGAATACATGGGAAGACTTATTCTCCCCCACCTAATTCACCTGGATGCTAGTAATATTCTTCTCTATACCCTCTCTATATCCCCTACCACTTCTTATAAAAACCATATCATGAAGGAATTAAAAACAAATAGTTATGTTGGAACCACCTCAAGTTGTTTGGAAAGCCATTGAGACCTTTTCCCCTCATGGAATATGATTTCCAAGTTAAGTTGTTGGATCCTTTTACCCCTATTAGAATATACTTTCTAAGTTTTTCTATTGTGTCACAAACTCCATCACTCACCCCTCATTAAGATATAGTCTTATCCTCAAGTCTGAAGAAATAAACTGATTTTGGATGATAAATTCCACTTCTCATGCAACTTGTTCCACAAGATACCCCTTCCATTTGATTATCTATATTGATTAACTGCTTCCTTATTTTTTATAAATAGTAACAACCACCCTTAATCCATAAATCATGATTCCCTAGTCAAAATTATATATATTCAATCCCATTTTTCATAATCTCAATTAACAACCACCCTTAATCCAAAAAACATGATTCCCCATTCAACATTCCATAGGGACACTAGCCTTAGACATGCCTCCCCGTTTTCCAAAGGCTTCCAACTAGCAGTGAGGGTGTAAATGAACAATATTGGGGAGACTATACCCTAAGGGTAAAGATATAATAAAGATCTCAGTAATAATATATAACATGTTGTGAAAAGATAAAGACCCAGCAAACCCGAACCAAACATGCCATTGGCATAAAAACAATAAATATCAGACAAATAGTGAAATAAATAAATAAGGTAGTGTAAATAAATAGACATTCCAAACATACCACTTGTACCCATTAAAATAAAATAAGTAGAGCATGCATATCTAAATAGTTCATACATATCCATATAGAAAAAAAAGCAGTCTCCCATGGACGAACATATTATATACATATAACAAGAAACATGATGATACAAAATGAAACAAAACTAAAAGAGAAGCTCAAACTGAGGCATAGACCTAAAGGTCCCATGCTTACATCCCATGCCAAGAAACACTACAATCCAGCTCATGATGCTTATCCTTTACTTGAATGCAACAACATAAAGTCTACATATGTACTGAAGGGACCATGTTGGGTGTGAGAACAAGTCTTAGTAGGATACCACCCAAGTGTGTGTACCCAACATAAGTGTTTAAGAAGAAGCGAACTATAAAATTAAACAAGGAAGTATCTCATACAATTAAAATAAATGAATCTCCATTAGGGCTCAACATCCAACCGGGAGCTATCGCTTTCTTCAACCAACACCGAAAGTCTGAATAGGAGAGGATCCTTGGACCAAGGCCCAAGGTATCCTCTGATGTCAACAGCCTAGGTAAACCCTTAGGTTCCACCTCTAACAGGTAACTTGTTACCTTGTGCCTCCTGACACCTCATGTCTCAAACAAAACCATCGATGTCCCAAAGGCACACCTAAGAAAAAAAATCCAGTCCCTAGGACCCCTGCTTGAAAGAACATGTCATCTCGAAGCCTGACATCCAGAGGCACATTGATATATGTCCTAAAATAATATCCACCATTGGTTCAAAGAAAAACATCCTAAGGAACAATGATCTTCATCCTCCAAAATATGTAAAGGCCCACGACCTCAATATGGTGAGCCTCAGTGCCCAACTGAAAGCCTCATCACTATCAACCGAAGGATCCTCACCTTTCATGTGGCTTTCTATTGAAAACCCCCCAAAAAAATTTCTTAAGCTGCACTACTGAGGGCCTCTAACCAAATGAGTGGCCAACACTACATCATCACTGAGTCCTACTGCATGCACACAACTCCAATTGGCACTTTTTCTATCATGGGTGAGTGATAATCACCAATTTAGTACCTAATCCACATCCAACTGACACCTCATGCTTCTTAAACCTTTTTGCTCAAATCTGATGGCCAAGTCATCTAATATCATAGGCCATGACCTCAACCTAATGGCCTTTCTACCTCATATGATGTCCATGCTGCCCAATCTATGATCACATTACCCAAGTATATCTAGGCCAAGCCCGACCAAATGACCACATAACCTCAATCTTGATGTCCATTCCATCTTAATCCCTTAGTCTAATCGTATAAAAACCCAATATATCACATCACATTCATCCCATGAATTTCATGTATATAATTAAAATAAAATCACTTTAAATAAGAAAGTCATTTTAATACGATTGAATTACAAAATTTAAACAAAAATAAAAATTCAATGAAATTGAATTTTTCAATTCCAACCTTCCACATATATATAATCTAATTCAATTAAATGAAAAAATTCAATGAAATTTAATTTAATAACTTGAATTAGACAAAAAATTAAATTTAAAAGTAAATGACACCCCCAACCAAAAAACCTGAGAGATGACCTCTAACCCAACCTCACTCGAGTGAACATGGATTGTGCATGCCCAATGGAATCTCATAAGGCCATACCTTCAATTTAAAAGCAAACAACTATATTTAAATTGGTATCGCTCCATTACCCAAATGTGAGCTAAAATAAACACCCCAAAGTCCTCTAAAACACAAAGAAAGGTTTACACTACCTACATTGGAATCATATACATAGGCACATCTAGTATTATCCTCTAACTCAAAGCGGTTCATAAGAAATAGATGATTCTGTCTAAATCCCTAAAAATAGGGTAAAACAGATCAAATAGATTTAGCACTTTGTGAGGCGAGAAAAAAGGATAAGGAAGGAATGGGTGAGGAGAGCCTTACCAATGGAGTTTTTTTCACACCCGATAGCTCTAAATTTTGATCACCGATGGAGAAGTGGGAGTAATACAAAGTAGTAGAGGAGGAGGAGGTTTTCCTCCTACTTTGCATGACCCACAAATGAAGGAGGGGAAAATAAGTAGAAAAGGAAAATAAGGGAGGAAGAAAAAACCAGAAATTCACTCTTTAAGGGGCCCCATGGTTAGCTCACATGGTTTGAAAAACAGTGTTCCAACCGTGTGGTCTATAGTGCATAGGTACTTCCTATATGGAACTACCCATGTGGATGGATGCACGATTTTCTATTAACATGCACAAACCATGCAGAAACCCTCTGAAACTACTACAAAAAAAGAGGCACAACCATGTTACCAGACACATGGTTTTTTCAAAGCATGTGGCATTTCAAATTCGAGCCACATAGTTTGCTGGAAGAGGATGCACGGTTTACCCTCAATTGTGTACCTTGACTTGAAACTCCAAAACAGGCCTTCATGCCTCTGATGCTCTCAAAACCAATTATTAACACCTGAGGCACTATAGAATAATATAAACCAAACCAAAAACAGGATAGAGGGCTGAGAGAACTTTGAAAATTGAGTTTTGATGAATGATAAATAAAATGGAATAACCACTATTTATAAAATTCAAAAATGGATTTATTTTCAATCTGACTCAAAAATCTAGGATGTTACAATATCCCCACCTTAACATAGCTCTTCGCTGAGATATCCAACAAAAAATTATGATGGTACCAAACATAACCATCCTGTTTAAAACAAAATCGGATTACTCTAGTCTCAAAGGTACAAGTAAACTACCTCATGGGGTGTTCCCCACCTTAGGAGAAACCTAAACTGGTCTCATCCCGACCAAAATTCAAATAAATTCACTACTCCATCAACCATATATAGGACTCAAAGGTCCTCCCATGATGAATCTTCACTCCTAAACCTCATTAGGTGATTTTGTTTTATACTAGACACCCATTTGAATCATGTACTGCATCAGTTCCCACCTCATGCCCATGTCACACATGAAACCATTGAGGTCTCGTATCTAAACAGATGCTCAAAGTAATCCCAATTCCACACAACTCAATCAAGTACTGCACTAAAATGGTGCCCAGATTCCTCACACCTTGTGTAACTGCATCTATTTTATGCTTCGATTCCAAAGCACCATAATAATTCATGCATCCAATGATGCTCATGATTCTAAGAACCTCAAAATCTTGCACCCAGCAGTGCTCACATACAAAACCTAGTGCCACAAACTTTACACACACACACACACACATATATCACATGGAATAAGAAATTTTATACCATGACATATTACATTTCAAATCATTTCATATCATGGAAAATGAATATTTATAATTGAAACATCCTAATATGGGCCTAAAAAAAGTATAAACATGCATAGAAATCATACATTGACTTACTAGGCCAAGGTGTAAATTTCATTCCCTTACATACCAGGCTAAGGATTACAAGTCACAAAAATTAACCACTCACACACCAAGTGAACCACTACATTTGGAAATAATATAATCTATAAAATGAGAAAAATAGAATAGGAATTCCCACCCAAGGTAACTTGTTCCATCCCTCGTACATAGGGCTATAGAAACCCAATCATGAGATTGAAACCCAGTTCCGACCACAACCAAATATATAGTCTAACATAACCCAAATAGTAAGACCACTAGAAATAAAATGTCAGTCTTGAATATCTCTAATACTAATTGTAGTGTCCCCGACCTCGAAGACATTTTTAAATAGTGCTATGGGCCAGAGAGCCACTAGCCTTAGGTGTACCTCCCCATATTCCAAAGGCTACCGACTAGCATCGAGGGTGTAAATGAACAATATTGGGGAAAATATACCCTTAGGGAAAATATATAATAATGATCCAAGTAATAAAATAAAACATGCAGTGGAAGGATCAAGATTCGGCAGACTTGAACTAGACCCTTCAATGGAAGAAGTAAAATCAATATCAGATAAATAGTGAAAGCAATAAATAAAGAAGTAGAAATAAATAGACATGTCAAACATACCACTTGTAGCTACTGAAATAAAACAACCAGATCATGCATATCAAAATAGGTCGTACATATCTCTATAAAAAATAGGTCTCCCATGTCTGGCCATAGTATATACAAATAACAAGAATCATGCCGATACAAAAAGAAACAAAACTAAAATGGAAGCTCTAACCAAGTTAGAGACCTCAAGGTCCCATGAAGACATACCATACCAAGCAACACTATGATACAACTTTTTAGGCTGATCCTTTACCGGAATGCAACAACATAAAGTCTACACACATCTCGAAGGGCCCGTGTAGGGGGTGAGAACAAGTCTCCATGGGATACCACCTAGGCATGCATGCCCAATATAAGTGTTTAAGCAGAAGTGAACTGTAAAATTAAACAAGGAAGCAACTCATGCAATTAAAATAAATGCAATCTCCACTGTTGCTTAACAGCCACCAGGGAGCCATCACCTACTTTAACCAACATCGAAAGTCAGAATAGGAGAGGATACTTGGCCCAAGGCCTAAGGCATCCTCTAAAGTAAATATTCCATGTGAACCATCAGGTTCCACATCTAATAAATAATCTGAAACCTCATGCCTTATTACCCTTGTGTCTCAGACAAAACCACCGATGTATTAATGGAATGCCCAATCAAAACAATATGGTCCCTAGAACCCCTGCTCAAAAACACATGTCGGCTTGAAGTCTGACATCCAGAGGCACAATGATATATATCCTCAAATAATATCCACCATCGACTCAAAGCATGATGTCCTGAGGAACGATGATCTCCATCCTCAAAAATATGTCCAGGCCCACAACCTCAATACGGAGAGACTCCACCCCCAACTAATAGACTCACCATTATCAATCAAAAGCTCCTAACATTCTGCATGGATTTCTATTAAAATCACCCCAAACCAATTTCATAATCTACATTACTTGGGGCCTCTACCCACATAAGTTTTCAAAACCACCTCATCACCAAGTCCCATAATGTGCACATGACTCCAATCGGCGCTTTGGCCATCATGGGTGAGCGGTAATCACCGATTTAGTACCTAAAACACATCCAACTGGCACCTCATACCCATTAAACCATGTTTCTTAAATTTTATGGCCAATCCATATAATATCATGGGTCAAACCCTCAGCCTGATAGCCTTTCCGCCTCATCCAACATCTACAACACCCAACCTTTGATCACATCACCCAAGTATATCCAATACAATCCCAAACATAAGATCACATTGACTCAATCCTGATGGAAACACAACCTCAATCCCTCATTTCAAGCCCGTCACGACCCCTTGGGTCTCATAAAATGCATATCAATAAATTTCATTTATATAATTCAAATCAATTCACTTTAAATAAGCAATTCAATTTAATACGATTGAATTTCATAGTTTAAAAAAAATAACAAATCAATGAAATTGAATTGTTCAATTAAAAAATTACACACATATATAATCACCTTAAATTAAATGAAATAATTCAATGAAATTGAATTGAACAACTTGAATTAGACAAAAAATTCAATTTAAAAGTAAATGAACCCTCGACCAAACCACCAAAGGAGAGACAACTTCTAACCCTTCCTCGCTTGAGAAAACATGGATTGGGCATGCCCAATGACATCCCATAAGGACATAAATTTAATTTAACATGAAATAACTAGATTTAAAGGGGTCTCTCTCAATTACCCAAATGTGTGCTAAAATCCGCACCCCAAAAAATTCCCCGAAAACATGAAGAAAGGCATTCACCACCTACTGTGGACTCGTATACATAGGCACATCTAGTATTAGACTCTAACTCAAAATTATTTAGAAGAAATCAATGATTCCATCGAATGCCCTGAAAATAGGTAAAAATGGCTCAAATAGATTTCGCAATATGTGATGTGAGATCAAAAGAGAAGGAAAGAATTGGAAATGAGATCCTTACCTATGCGGTTCTATCACACCTGGTGGCTATGAAATCAGATCACTAATGGAGAAGAGGGAGTAATACAAATGAGGATATAATGAGGTGGTTTTCATCTTGATGTGCACAACCCATGAATTAATAAAGAGGGGAAATGATGGAGAATAAGAAAAATATGGGAGGAGTGAAAACAAGAAATTCACCCTTTAAGGGGATACAGTTTGATCATATGGTTTGGAAAACCATGCACCAACTATATGGGCTATAGTGTAGAGGTAATACCTATATGGAACTACCTATGTGGATAACCACACTATTTTCTCTTACTGTGAGAAAACTGCTTAGAAACCCTATACAACTACTACAGAAAAGGATTCATGACTGTGCACCCACTCAAAAAAATTTCCCAAACCATGTGGTAGTTCAAAATTGATTTGCACAATTAGCTGGAAGTGTCCACATTGTTTACCAAAAACCATGCGCCTTCACCTGCAACTCCAAAATTGGTTTTCAGGCCTCCAATTCTCCCAAAACCAATTCCAAAAACCCAAGGTAATATCCAATCCTCTAAAAAAACAACAAACATGATATAAAGATGAAAGAACTCTCAAAATTGAGTTCTGATGAATGATAAAGAAAAGGACATAGCCACTATTTCAAAAATTTAAAAAGGGAGTGATTTTCAACTCGAGTCAAAAACCCAGGATGTTACACTCAAGTATACTTAGATGTAATGACATATATTCCAGTTCTCCATATTCAATTGTGATATTTTTATCTATATACACATATTTCATTATATCATAAATCTTAGATTCTTTCATATTCATATATTATCTTTTTAATCCCACCTTAAGCACTTTAAAAGTAATCTGACCACTATTTGTTATGCCGATAACCCTGGAAGTTTATTTTTAACCAATAATTTATTCTTCATAAAATTTATCTACAATGATTATAATATTAGGACTGTGAAGACTGTTCAAATTTCAATAAGTTTATTAGAAGGAGAAGCTCTGTAAGATATGACTCAATTTTCTTAGTTCAGTAGTAGCACAAGACTTTAGCTGTCAGAAGATTGGATGAAAGGTGAAAACGTACGATGGATGTGCACATAGACTATTAGTTCACTATAAGATTTTGAACTGGATGTTGATTCAATGAAAGGTGGTTTTGTAGTGGTCAGGTGATGTTTCATTAGAAGTAGTGGTTGAGGCAGAAAATGCTATAGGAAAATAGACGTCTCTAGTTTCTAATGTTGGGTGCTCTGCGATCTATGTAGCTGATTAGTCGTAATGATTATAGGGATTACTTATAATAATCACAAAGAAAATAGAATGAGGGATATCTTTTGGTCATTCCCCAATAATTGGTATTAGATCCTTTGGTTGTCAACTCTCTCATAACACACTCAGTAACAACTCAGTTAATGATCACTCATTTACCTAAAAAATATTTCGATTTCTATTGGGTTTAATATCATCAGAAATATTGTGTTAGAAGATGGTATGATTTGGGAAGACAAGTTTTATGAGACATACTTTGTATTATGAATAATTCAAATGGAATACTATCTCATTTAAAAAAATCTTGAAGTTACGTTGATGGGAGTAAAACTAGAGAATATGGAAAAAGAAAAGTGGGAAAACTTGGAAAGAAAATCACTTGGATTGGTGTTGATTTCATTGGAATGGTATGCAGCCTTTAACATCTAGGAAATAAAAATAGTGGTAGAGTTGATAAAGCCCTGAGAAAATATGTTTGATAGTCCTACAACACTTAAAAACATGTTTATAATGAGAAGACTGTTAAACATGAATTTATTTGTAGGATGACCAGTGTAATACCATATTATTTATTTTAACATGATATGGAGCTAGCTCTATTATGTGAATGTAATGTTCAAGGTAGATATTTTATTGGAGTTAGTGCCCTATAAGAAACTAATTTGAACATTATATTAATAAAATATTCATATTCTTGAATATTAGTTATTAACTTATCACATGATAATCATTATTCTACATGACATCTATGTGATAATGTTAAGGGTACTTATCATACTAAAAGGTCATGACAATTCTTCACTATGACGAGAACCTTGAAGTGCTATGAAAATATTATTAAATCCATGTTATATGGGTGGATGATATCATTTTACAAGACACAAATAATACATGCTATCAGGGATAGGAGTATCATAAGGAATTGATACTTTTTAAATCCATGTATTTCGTTTCAATATTAACTTCTTTCTCTATGGGTGACATAGAATGTTTCTAGATGATAACTTTATAATTTCGATGGTTTTATCTAATGAAACTAAGAAAAGGGCCTAAAGGTTCAATGATAAGTGTATGTAGAACCCAAATTCAATTCCTTATAAATTTAACATGTTGAATAAATATTATTCTCATATTTGGTGTAATTATTATTCATGTTTGGTTACATGTTTAACCTTCTTACATGTTGTGTAGTCCTACATGGTTCACCCATAAATTTTCTCATAAAACATATTGTTAACGTATGCACCACACGACATTTAAAAACTTAAAGCTAATCAACCTAAAATTAATGATTATACACACCATGTTTCCCATGTATATGATGTGTAACTCATTAATATATGAAAGGTGTGCATGACTATCCCCATAACCATATGTCATAGAGATACAAAATGTGATATACACATCATATATCTCACTATTCACTATCGAATAATAGACACCTAGAGGATATTATTTTTTCATTTATAAGTGGATTACACCACTGTTAAAGTTGGAATTGACATTCAAATTTCATTCATTTCACTAATTTAGATACAGTTTCTAGGAAGTGTTGCGAAATGTTTTTTTAGAGGCGGTTATTTTGTTTTAGTGGGAATTTTTAATCTCGAAAACTACCAAGGAATTTTCAGTAGTTTTATCCACAAATAAATATAATAATATATAATAGTACATTAAACCACTGCAAATTTTTTTGACCACATATAGAGGCATTTTGAACCACCGCAAAAACATTTTTGACCAAATATAGCGGTGGTTTGAATCTATGTTATACTGTGATTTTTAAAAAAAAAATCATCTGTAGAAAATAAAGTTCCAAAAAAGTAAAAGCAGGACCAATATAAAATTATAACCACTAACATAATTATAAAATCAGTGTATAGTGCATCCACACATTGGAATTCCATCCATATCAAAATAAATAATTTCACATATAAGTAGAAATGAAACAAGGCACACAATAATATATACATATCTAACATGTCAAAAAGTAAATATCAAGGGGCATGAACAAAGGGTAGATAAATATGAGAAACCAAAGAAAATATTAAATTTATTTCAAATATTTTGTCTTTAATTTAAATGAAAACACATTTGAAAAAAATGAGGAGAAAACTAAACCATAAAAAAGAAAAAATCACAAAAAAGTAACCAAGGTTTTAAACCAAGGAAAAAATGACATAAGTAAATAAATAATGTTAAAAGATATAAGTAAAATAATTAATTTCATATGAAAATGAAGAAATATCATTGATAAAGGAACAAAAATTATCAAAGAGTATATTAAATATAATGAAAATCAAGGGAATGTAATATAAAAACAGACATAAAGTAACCAGATAAGTAATCAATGCTCAACAATAATGAAGACATTTTAAATTTATATATAATGGTAAATACCATCGGTTCAAGTGGGACAATAATAGATATATGTGTAAGTATATTATGACCTATTGATGAAGTTCCAAAATGTTTTAGGTTTTTTAGTAGTAGTTTCACAACATTTTAATATGCTGTTGCTATATTCTACCACATGTTCGCTCGGCCCCTTCATGCAATCACTATGTTCCACTACACGATCACTCAAACCTTTATGTGGTTACACTCACTAGGTGCAGTCTCACTCACTATATGTCTTGTGATCCAAGAATCTACCTTTACCTTTATCTAAAAATCACCCTGGGCCTTATCAAACACTTCAATAACCACTCAGGCTCAGTCATGTTGTCTTCCAACTTATATCAAAACAATTAGACATTTCTCCTTCATCCTAAAAAACTTTTCATGTATTCCTTTTTAATATTATAAAATAAATAATTAGATATATTTTTCTATGGAATATAGTATAAAATCAATCAACCTATATACTTACATGGAAGGGTTGATTTTGATTTATAAATAGACATGCACGAATACACACACACACACACATTTTCCTCATAGAGAAGATATATGTTGGTTATTTTCCTATTTCTTCATGAAATTGGATTTTGGGAATGGTAGAAGTAGGTTTAATTGGTTTATTTATAACATACTATCACGATAGTAAGTCATGATTCATTGTGTGATTTAATATGATTGCAAGGCATGAATACCACTCTTATTCAGTATTTTAGTTAAGGAATTGATTTCAATCTCATTATTGATTACCTATATTATATTGCTACTATATACACTTGAATTTATGATAATTTGGTTGGGGTCAGTTAGTGATCTTAAATTAGTTATGATATACTCATATCCCACAAATGTTCCCCTAGAATAAATATATACCTTGTTCTATATGATCTATGTAATAGTAAAAGAGACTTATATGAGGTATTATGGTGATAAAATATATGTATTTGGGATTTTTAGAAAAGATGATGATAATCTCATAAGGAAATAGTTTCAGATACTTTATTTTTTCCAAGGAAAATTTGGTTATTCAGATCTCATGTGTTTCTCCCACTTTCCAATGGTGGGTGTCCTATCAATCATCTTGGGTGGTGAATATGGAATATTTTTTTGATAAAAGGATTGAAGTTTCAACCATCTCACTAGGGATATTCTTTTATAGTCCAAAAAACTATTATGAATTTAGGAGTATTCATGAAATCCTTCCTGGTGACAATACATGCTACCCTTTTCATGAAAGAAATCAGTTACTACTAATAATTTTTAAGAATCCTATGTGTATAATAGGTTCTTTAAAATTATTATTTTTTAATTATATATTTTTTAAGGTAGTAAAACTAGACACTCTAAAATTTATTATCATCAAAGGACATGAAATATATTGTGGAGTTGGAATTCATCCCACAAAATGGGACTCTTTCATAACACTATGTTGTGAAAATAAACTATATAGTACATTTCTATTTAAATAGGCACACTATTACTTTTAACGTAATTTTATAAGGACCATTGTGGTAAATATTATTGTAGTGGAATTATAATTAATGATTTTCTTTTTAAGGAAATTTGTATAAGACCAATTATGATCAATTTAATGTCAAATAGAATAATCTATTGTGTTTTAAACTTTAATTTCATAGGACTGGGTCCTTTATGAATTTGTTAGTTGTATTGGTGTAGTGTGGTACTTAATCAAGAGTGACCCTTTCTGGTTTGGGCCTAAAATATTTTAGAGGCCCATTTTTATTTTTCCTCTATCTATTGGAAACTAGCATGAGGGAAGGATGACTTGATTCAAGGGTGATGGGAACCAGTGAAGGAAATGTTTGGGCTTACACTAGATCAATATATCATTGTACTATTGAGACATTAGTTAGACAAAATAAGGCCAATAGAATACTTGATAACTATGAAGAATTATTTATACTATCTAGGATGAGCATCTTGAGTCAGAAATGGTTTTATGGGCCTCATAATAATAGATATCCACATTATCAAAGGAATATCTAATTGATTGTATTTCTAGGAAACTAATGGTTTGATAGGGGAACCAAAGATATTACTATTATCAAAGGAATACATGATCAAAAGGTGAAAAATGAGTGATCATAGTGAACCTATCACTTTTGTTTGTTGGATGAGGAGGAAGGTCAGATAGACGACATGATTATTCCAAGCCATTAACAATTCCACCCCAATAAAAAAGGCATGAAAAATTTTATATATCATGTGAAATAGCATATTTTATTATGATACAATCATATACATACTCACATGGAAGTATCTTATGAATTATTGATGAAGTTTATAATAAATAACCTCCTGAATTTCTCAAACATAGTCTCACGGGGTAGCACTCCCCACAACTTGAGCTTGTCATTCACAATAGGATAATTGTTAGAGTCTCATCATAACTAATATAACAACTATTTCTTTATCTCCCACCTAGATACATAGGTTTCCTATGAAACTAGAAAATGTAAGTGGGTAAACACATCATAATTCATATCATAATACCCATAAAACACATTAAATCATATTCCCAAACCCACCTATAATCACCCTTTGATGAGATTCCTATTAAATAAACAAAATATATTATTTATAATTATTTAGAAATAAAATATAAAATTGAAACATTACTTTTATTTAAAATTATTTAAAAATTTTCTCATAGGATTTTTAGCAAACATATAGACTACACCTAAATTTTTTTAACTTGTGTAAAACATAAAAACTAATAGAAATACTATTTATGTAAATATTTGAAAACATAAATACAATGTAAACCTATAAAAATCCATCATTATTAGAATATATAAGTTGAAAATGAATAAAAGGTGAGTTTTATAAAACTATTACATCCATGGAATGTCAAATAAACATAGTTGTATAAAAACACCAACCTCAAACCACAACATGGTTTCTCGTTCACCATGTCATTGTGTTAGTCAATCATGAATTTAGTTACATATCACCATCACTGAACCTCATCAATAACTAAATAACTAATATCGAAACCTTATCTATCTCCATCTCTACTCTCTACTACTGACACTTGTATGATAGCTTGATTGAAAATTAAATAGTGTTGTTTATTTAAATTTAACGTTAAAACCAATAAAAAAGTTTCTAATAAATGATTGTGAAGTTGGGTGATTTACCTGCTCAGTCAAACCATCCATCAACATAATATCACTAGGGACACATCCAATCATCTTTTGATATAAATCAACTAATGATCTCTATAGATAAATGAGATTAATATCCTGCATCTATATATGAGCCCCTATTGTTGGATTGTGCTCCCCTATTCCTAAATTTTGATTTTCATTATTGTAAACTGCCTCTAAGAATATCAGGGTAGGGTGTAAGTACAACCTGAAGAAGATACGACTACAATCCCCAGTGAAATTCCAAATACCTCATATTATACTAGTCCTAAACCCATCCCGCGCACACTACCATGATTATCCTTCCCAAGGACCTGACCAAATGGATCATACTGGGAGATCGATAAGGATTGAGAGAGATTAAAATACCATTGTTCTTTTATTTCTACCTATAAATAAAATATCATTCATATTTAAAGCAAGAAATATTGACAAAGTGAAAACTAGAAATAAGGTTTTACAATGAAAAAGGAATTCATACCCCAACTTATTTGGAAGGATCATTCACATAACTTCCATTATATTTCATATGAACAACCAAACAATGTTTTTTTCGGGGGAATTGGTGCCCTAAATTATTTGAATAAATTAAACAAATATAAATAAACAATTTAATATATAAAACAAATAAGGTTATCTTATAAATATTTAAACTAATAAAAATACTACCATAGTCAATCTGTTTCTTAAAGAACTATTTGACCTGGTAGCATGAGTATTGATCTGTTTATCTCAACTTGATAATTTTTTTCTTGAATCATACTGAAATACATAACATGTAATTTAATAGTAATTCATGAAATGTAATCTCCTTATATGTAAAATGATATTAATATATTAATATATTTTTTAATACAATGTTTTTCTCATGGATATGGCTATCAAAAAAAACCTTCCACTACTCTCTAGGAACCCCTTCTGGTACCTTATCATGTTTCTATTGAGTTGTCAATGATGTATCATTGAATTAATTCCATAATCACCATTTAAAATCTTTCCATTTATTACCCAAAATTTTCAACATCCATTTTTGTGTGATAGTACCAGCAAAGGTAAAGTGGAATAACATATTTACAAAGAGATTTATTTTTAAAATATTAGAATTTAATTAACTAATGGGATCCAGTTGATTCATAATGTATTAAAATTACCTTTATATTGGAATCAAATACTTTATTATTCCAAGAATGAGTCATATACCTCCAATCAGAATATGTAATAGAGAGGGTAACTGGCTCAGCCGCCAAATGGCTTAGAATATGGACAAATAATCTGGCAACATCATCTATGGGGACCCCATAAAAATAAAATGGGATAACTATCTTAAATCTGTTCAGATTACAGACATCTAAACTATTAATATTTGTCTTTGTAGTAACATGTTTTCGATATTTCATGGAAAAAACCAAGTTATTAGTATAAAAAATGTGCAATGGATTTATTAAAATTAAAATTTGTACCTATAACCACCACCCACCAATATCCTCATGATGAAATAGAAGTAACCACTTATTACCTTGTTATGGAGTCACTGCGTGCTAAAACTGATGAATATGGAGGAAATGTTCTAGATGATGATGAGATGGAGAATGAGGGTGTTTCAAACTTTGGTGGGAGGGAGATGAGGGTGTTCCAAATACATACGGTGGGTAGATGGAGGGTGTCTAAGATGCTGTAGGGAGGGAGACTAATGGATCATCAGGTGTCTGTGTGGTTAAGGGAACACCATTTGGGAGTTAGCTAGGATCAGTGAAATGATTCTTCCTTGGAATGCCTACCATTTTAGAAAATAAAAATAACTTTAGAACATATATTACAAAAAATTCATGCAGAAAAATAAATTTATAAATGATAACATATCCATAGTACTGACAAAAAATATATACATATGCATGATAATGAATGAATGCACATACAAACAAATATAACATTTACTTTTTTAAAATAAAAAAAATCACGCATATAAATCAATTTAAATATGATAATATTAATACATTTAATTATTTTTACATTATAGATATATGTTTAAGATATTTTTAGTTACCTAAAGTAAACTCATAGAACGCGACACATCCATGCCAAGTGGAAAATCCATTTGTAAATCCTTTATATCCTACAATGGGATTATAAAATTCTTCAAAAATCAAAATTCATCATCCAAGAAATATAAACCATTTATTAAAAGGGTATTCCATAGAAATTATTCCCTTATGTTAAGTGGAAAAAATTAAAATGTGGATTCAGGGAGAATTTGGAGAAGGGGGAGTCAATGGAGAAGGGGAGAATGCAGATGAAGGGTAGGTGGGGGGTAAGGGATCAGGCTCGGGGGGATCAAGAAAAAAAGGGGGGATAAGGGCCCCCAATGGTGATGGATCGAGTTAGAAGGGGGGGGGGGTCGAGGTCTCGGGCTCAGGGGATATATACATATTTCTTGTTGTAAAAATTCACATATTCTCATGTGAATCTGTACACATAGATACATATATGTATACCTATGTATATGTGTATAACCAATATTTAAATATAAATATAAATATAAATAAATAAATATATATATATATATCAAAATAAGTTTTAAAATAATATAACTTTAATAACAATTTTTAGAACAAGAGATAACCCCACTTTTGAAACCAATACCTCTCTTAAAACATTTAACTTATTAATTAAAGGTTGTTCATGCATTTAGAAAACATTCAATGCGAAAAATGAATTAAAGTATAATTTTAACAAACTTTCAATTAGAGAAAAATATTAGAACTAAAGTTAAGATCAAGTGAAACTTGATTTCCACATCAAATACCTTTTGAACAACATTACTAATATAATTTGATATCCAAACAAAGGATTAAAAATAAAAACATGAAAGTTTATAAAATTTAAAGAACCAAAACAAAGGGCCACATACTTGAAACTCACTGTATTTGAAAATGGTGGCACTATCCCACCTCAATAAGGTCCAAGACACCATAGAGAACAAAGTGGGACCTAAACATCATGAAAATGCTAATTAAAATCAATCAAAAATTAAATAATGAACCAAAACACAACATAAAATCAATGGAAATTTATCACCTTCAATGGTCAAAGAAATGGTTAACCCCAATCAGGGATAAAAAACCTTAGACACCAAGAATAAAAAAATGGAACACCCAAAATAGGATTAGGGTTCGACTATGTTGTTTGAGAAGTGAGAGAGAGGAGAAATATCAATAATAAAAGGGAGAAAGGGGTGACAACGAGAGTTAGGGGTGGAGAGGGGGATATGAAGGCCATAAGGGGGAGAAAAAGTGTGGTGATGAGGGGGAATGGGTGGAGGAAAGGGTTGGGGGAGATAGGTGTTGATGGATTAGGCTCAGGTTCGTGGGGCTCGAGGGAGAAAGGGGGGACGATGACGAGGGATCGGGTTTAGTGGAGAAGCGGGATAAGGGGGGATGACAGTGATGGATTAGGGGAGAAGGGTGGAGGGGGAGGCAGCTCAATATCAGGAAAGAGGGACTCAAGGGAGAAGTTGGGTGGGGGGTTTGAGGGAGGTTAGGGGAATAAGTGTTTTAAAAAAAATGAAAAATATTTAGTGGATATTTTTCAAAAACTGTTGCTATTTTTTGCGATTTTTTAGGGGTGGTTTAATAAACCACTACTAGATGCCTATTATATTGTGGTGAGTACACATAATTAAATCCTGAGGTCATAATGGTGTGTTCAAGTGTGTGTAGAACATTTATTTCATAAAAAATCACAATTTTTGGGTCTGTCTGAGTGTTTCATGTTCTGAATAGTCATTTCATGATATAAAATGTGTGGGGTCGATCTTTTATGACTTCATTAATATTATAATATCTTTCTAGGTGATTTTAGGATGTGTCACTATATGACCATATATGTCATGTTAGGAAACATGTGGTTCAGGCCCATAATTCCTTTTTTTATCATTTACTCCTATTACCTCACATTTCATGATGTTTTCACATCATTAATAGAAGTTCCATGATGTGAATTGTGAATTTCCAGCATATTTAATTTTGTTTCATCCCATTTTTTCATTTTAATCTTTAATCTTGAGTTTTGACTTATCCTTTTTCCTGATACATCATATATATGTTGAATTCATCACTTTTATGCTCAGTTTATATCAAAACAGGCATCCTTCTATAAAAAAATAAGGCAATTAAATACCTAAAAGTTTAATAATTTAAAGTGCATAAATAATATGTTTTATATTAAAAAATCATGAAAAATATGGTTCTATCAAACAACTAGTTGTAAAGTGATTTCAACAGAAGAAATTCATTTCTTGAAAATTTTCTCACCCATAGTTGAGAACACTACCATCCCAATGGTGATAATATTGCTTGATTGTAATGATCTATATATTGAGAAGATGGATGTAAAGGTAGTCTTTATTTATGGTGACTTGGAAGAAGAAATTTACATGAAACTAGCAAGTTTTGATAATTATTGTAATAAATACACTATGTGTAAATTGAAGTTAAGTATTTATAGCTTGAAGTAAGAACCAAGGTAGTGGAATAGAAAATTCAACAACTTTATAGATGAAGAAGGTTTCACTCGAAGTGAGGTAGACCAATGCAGCTACCCAAAGTTGTGGAATTATGAATGATAAATCATACTTAATTGTATATAGATTTTATACTGCTTCCAGGTTCAAATATTGCAAGTATTAAAAATCTAAAACATTAATTGTTTAAAAGATTCACGATAAATGATATCAATCAGGTGAAGGAAATCAATACAATGAGGATTGAATAATATAGGAATGCAGATAATTTGGTGCTATCTTAGATGAGAAAAATCTAGAAGGTCATAGATCAATTTGGGATGACTAGATTCATTCTTGTTCATACTCCTCTTATCAAAACATAGAATTTTCTAAGAAAAATTCATACAAAATAGAAGATAATGTTCAATAATCTATGAATGTTTTATTTTCATTAGAATTAGGAATCCTAATGTTTGTTATAATATGTACCCGGTTGAATATTACATTCATGGTGGGAGTGGTGAGCCATTTCATGTCAAATATTGGAAGGTATTACTAGGAGTTTGTGAAATGGATCATTTGGTACTTTAAATAGCCAGACGATAAAACCTTTTCATTTGGAGAAGATTATCTATTTTAAGGCTACATTAATGATGAATTTTATGGGGATTAAAATACCCAAAATAGCACCATGAATTTTTTGTCTACCTATAAAGGAAAGATAATCTATTTTATTTTGCAAATGAAACCAATTTTATCTTTGGAATTAAGGGAAGTAGAGTACATAGAGGTAATAAAATAATAGTATATTGTAGTAATGAGAGTGGGAAAGGATATAGTATGGTTGATGCAATTGAAAATGTTCTCATAAGGTGGTGTATTGTTCTATACTAGTCATAGCTCAATTAATTTAGAATAGAATCTGGTGTTTTATGAAATTATAAAATAAATTTACCTGATATATCACTTTATTATCAAATTTCTAGAGTAAAAGGTTTCAGAGTTTTAGAAGATATCCAAGAAGCAGAATCCAGTTGACATGCTTCCAAAGTTACAGTCCAAGAAAATCGTAGATTACATTGTTTCACAATGGGACTAGGGTGATCAAAAGATTGTGGGAGAACACTATGTGCTATAGAAGAAGAAAGTTTTTCTTAGGATTTGAAAAAGTGTTGAATATTTCTCATGGAAATAATTTATTTAGTATTTAAGTTGGATATTTTTAGGAATTTTAAGACTATTTAAATTCCTATAATTTAACTAGATGTATAATCTATGGAAGATACGACTTTCCTTGCTTAGTTCAGCGGCATCATGAGATTTCAACGGTTGATAGATTGGAGAGAAGGTGAAAAATTCAAATATATGTTCATGTAGACTGTTACTTATTTGGAAGATAGTGAACTAGATATTGATTCTCCATAATTTTTTTATGTTTTTATTAGTTTATGCTTCATCAGAAGTAGCAGTTGAGGTGGCATATGCTACAGAGAAACAGAGGTCACCGGTTTCCAATGGTGGGTGTTCCTTAAATATCAAATTGTGGTGAAACATATTTTATTTGCTGATCACTTATATGAATATGGAGGTGGGACTATAGGAATAATGTGTTAGAGTGATAAATGATTATTTATGATATATGTGGATGATTATTCATAGTGATTGTAATTTCATATAATTTTTGGAGAAATGAAAATACATTTCTACTTCTCTTATGGATATAGAACATAAGTATGAATCACATAAATCTTTACGTGTCTTCTTCATTGTTGTTTTTTACTTTACTTGAGTATTTTTGAGAGTGATTTAGCTTGAGTATATGTGATTTTGACTTAGTTTGGTGATTTAGGATAAAAAGTTTTTTTTCTAAGGTCTAATGAATTGAGATCCGGGGGGCTTCTGATAAAGGAAGTTTCAATGATTTTATTCCACTACATGTTTTGTTTGAATTTTTGGAGTGCTAATTCCAATATTTAGATATATAATGATGTTAGAGAGATATTTCAGTCATCCCCTAATATCTAAAATCTTTTTTCTTAAATTTATTCATTGTAGAAAACTTTTTCAAGCGTTTTAACAAAATATGGCCAAGAAACCTTTCTAAATTTTCCTTTCTCAAATACATGAGGATCCTCGATAAATCAATGAAAAATTTGTTTCCAGAATTTTTTTTCCTACCATATTATCTTGTGTGTTAGAGAAAAAAAAGGCCATGAGGATTCTTGGGGCTATTGAGTTTAATTTTGTGGCTAAAATTATAGAATCCATGAAAGGCATGTCATAATTAAACCCACATGATCATAAATAAAAACCATTCCACTTCCTAACTTGACTCATGAGTTTATATAAAATCAAACATTTGCATCATAAATTTAAAATATCATAAAATAAAGCTGATGGAAATCCAAGGAATCTTCTATAGTTTCTAATTATACCATGATAATCTTTACTAATCCCTGGTACATGTTTTCTTTTATGTTTTCCTTGCTTATAAATGTATCTCTAAAGTAATCCCCTGAACTCATAAATGGGACTAATAATGGTGGTGCATTGTATTGAAGAATGATGGTTATAACTGTCTTTCCTTGATGAATCTTGAATATAAAATAAATAATAACCTTTAGTAATATTATTAGAAAATATAATATTAATAATTGAATTTATAGTAGAAAGTTGAACAATATCATCCCATTGAAATAAAGCATTACACAAGACAACTAGGGTGTAATCCCAAAGGTCAAGAATGAGTTTAATTGGAGGACATAAAACCTTAAAAAGAAAATATGAATCCTTTTTATTCATGAATGTGTAATAGTCTAATAAGACTTTAAGATGAGAAACTTGTTCCAACATCGGGAGAGGAAAAATTATATAAGCAAAACTTAGAACCAAATTTCCAGGCAATATTATTATTGGAATGATCTGTTCAGGACTAAGAGAAAGGTTTTAAAGCTTTAATTAGTTGATAATATTTACTAAGAAAATTATAATCAGAAGAATATGAGGGTATATTTTTTAAAATATCACTATATTTTTCAACATGGTATTGAAGCACATATAAAATTGGGAGTTCAGGATTGAGAAATTATTTCTCCATGACTATCTTGTGCATGAGAAAATATCATGCCAAAGATACACCCACCATTAAAACTATTGTAATTAGAGTTATTAATGGATAAAAAAATACAGTGTTCTTTTTTACTTATAATTAGTACATTCACTATATTGTTTAGCAAGAGTGATGTATTTAGAAAGAAGAATAGAAATAAGAAAAATAGGGCGATAATTTATAAAAGCCTTAATATTTATATCATTACAAGTGAACCATAAACTAATAAATAATTATTTTGGTGAATAACCTAATAAAATGATAAAAAATGAAATTACCCAAGCAATAAAAGATTGTATTACTAGATTTTTAGAGCATGACACAAAAGAGATAGGCTGTAACTCTAGAAGAACGTGTTGATTTATCCTGCTTGCAAGAGAGATACTTCAGTTAGGAATGAAATGAAACCTATAAGGGGGAGATAAATTGTAGTTGTAAATATGACTATAAATCTTTTCCCAATCAAAAACTCAAATGATCATATTGTACACATTTTGATAAAATTAGAATAAAAAAGTAATAAATACAGTGTAAAATAAAAAATGGTGAAGTTAAAAACTTAATCATGTTCAATAAGTGAAAAATGTGGTGGAAAATAAACCAATTCATAAGGTGATAAAAAAAATTCATGTAACTAAGGATATAAATCTAAAAAATACTAAATTATATTATCACTAAACACTTTCAATTCATAGGATATAATTTCTTTTAAACCAAAGTGGTGGGTGGATCAGTAAATATAACCTGAAGTATAAAAATACAAAAAAATGAAGATTTGATTAGACACTAAAATGGTATAACATTAATTGATTATATTTCAATATTCATGTGTTTAAATTTCTATAAACACTAGTTTTAGTGCATTTCTTTAATTGAAATCCATTTCATATCATTTGTACAATTCACGTTTAAAGTGAAAAATTGGGCCCAATGAATATTCAACTTGTGTAATTAGTTATCTTCATTTTTTGAATTTGATATTTTGGGATATGATTGATCATGTTTTTTGAAAATTTTATCTTTTAGTATTGATGGATTAATCCCAAGGGAAGATGAATATTTTTGGGCATCAATGTAGAATGTTTTTGGACCAAGCATAATGAGCCTAAAGGCCATAAAAAAAAAGTAGACCCCATAATCCAAGCCCAATGAATCTAAAATTTTAAATTTATAAAGAGAAAATTATGTATATCATTTCATTAAACCGTGTCCATAGCTAATTATGAAGTTTTCATGATGATCCAGGTGGTCAAATATGAATATTAAATTTATGGCCAGATTTGAATTCTCATAACATCATCCCACCATTTCGAGCATAACAACCAAAAAACTAAAAAACATTTCATGAACGTTTTATAAATTATATAGGAAACCTATTAGAATATATTTCTCTTATACTACCATTAATTATTTAGCTTTCTACAATGACTAATTTTTAGGCCAAATGGGATATGAATATGGACTTATTTTTGTGGTTAACTTTGAAATGTCAAATTTATTTTATTCTCACCCACCTTTTGACTCTTCTAATTAATGGGGAGGAAAATGATTGTTGGGGGGTCAAACTAAGGATTCTAATATTTCTATATACGGATCTTTTGGTAGAGTTAATTAACATCCAAGTTTTTATTTCAATTGTAATTTTACGCTTTCATTTTTTAATCGTTCCTTCATTTTTTTCATGTAAGTTTTTTCTCAATCATAGTAGTTTCTTAATAAAATTTATTCTTTTTATTATTATTAAATTATTTTATTCTTTTCAATATTAATTTTATACCATTTAATCAAGGTTTTCACTTATTCACACCAACCCTTGTGAATTTCATCACACATCGGTGGAGTGATCGTTTTCAATTTTTTTCTTCTTCAATATCCCCTCGTAGCTCTACTTCCCATTTCCATTGATAGATTAGAATCAATGGAGGGATAACCCTATTATGGGTTGATATTAAGAAGTAACAAGGGTATGTATTGGATGTTATTTTAAGTACTTTAATAATTAAATCAGTTCTTTATTTTAAGATTTATAATCGATGATTTATTTTCTCTTTGTCTTCACTAACTTTAATAATGACACAATTTGATTGCTAGTAAAATCCAATTACATAGAGTGATAATTAAAGTGATCCTCTAAGTGAATTGGTTATTATACTTGAAATTTTTTATTTATTAAACTAGATAATGATATTGGGGAGTTATCTCATTGATTGGATACCTCCTGAACTAGTGAACAGAAAATCCAGTAAAAAATAATTACATCCATTCTCTCTCTAACCACAACCTAGGATCAACCCATCAACATTAATTGTTTTAATTCAATTTTTTTGTGTATTTTTTTATTAATTATTTAAATTAAATCACTTTTTATTCAAATCAAATCAATATAAATAGTTTTCCACTCCATATCCAAAACCTCCAAAACTCAAGTGTCTCTAAGTTTCTTCTTCAGTCCTTGTGGATTTGATCCATACTTGTACATCAATGACCACATATACCTGTTTGGTAAATTTGGGCACAAACAAACTTTGGTGCCATTTACAAGTATCCAAGTAAGTAAACTTAGATCCTATCATTCTATTCTCCACTTTTTCTCTTTTCTTACCCCATTTTCACTTATCTTTTCCCCTTTCTATTTGTGCATGTCGAGAAAATCTAAAATCAAAATCTCAATACACTCCAAAGGAGTATCTTCAAAATTAAATCATCCTAAACCCATGTTGTAATCAAATTAAAATTCAAAATTGGTAATCCATGCACCTAGAGAATTTCTTTGAATAAACCTTGTATGATTACCCCACACATGATGAGATGTACAATCAATGAGATAATGAATGTTTAAAAAATAAATTTCTAGCCCTTTCAAGGATGGTTAATGAGATAAAAGTTAATGAAGTCCATGATTTCCAAAATATTATCCAGTAAAATTCCCAAAACATTATTAAACAATTGTGTGACCAAATGGACAAAAATGAATTCATAAGTTTCATCACTAAAATTTGAACAACAAAATATTTAAATGGTGATGTAACCAATCCCGCTTAGCATGTAATTTCCTCTCCATTGATAGAAGAATATTTTATCCCAAAAAACTCTTGTGAATTTACAAAATAACTAACCTTTGGATATGGGATAACAGAATAAGATCAGGGAAATGTTCAAGGGTATTTAAATCAGGATGAATTTGATTTTTTTAGATTCAAAAGAGGAAAATTTAACATCATGGATTGAGTTTCTTGAATATAATTCCATTGATAAATTTTAAAAAATAACAATCATTGAGACACTGGAAGAGAAAAAAAACCTCTACTCCATACCCATTCGTGAAATTCAAATGGCCAATATTAGGGATGAATCATGTTTTAATAAGGAACTTATTTTTTTTATATTTCTTGGAGAAGAAATTTATTTTATTTCAAATTTCCAATCTTAATTTGGAAATTTCAATCAAGACAAACTCATAATAATTAAACTTCCTTCCCTACCCATGTATTCCTTCATAGGTGATAACCAAGACCATTCAGTTGTCATCCATTTTCCTCTATAATACCAATAATTAGAAATGACCCTTTAAATCTTAGAAATAACTGCAGACAAAACTAGATCAACCATGATTGAAATTATTTGGATTTTTACTCTCCTTTTTGAACATGAGTTTTCACATGAAAAATGTTATAAAAAAATAAATATCAATCTTATAAATGCAGGTAAAAGTGGGTTTATTAAAATTTTGAAAGTTGGTATTGGATAATTAGGGGGTTCTATGTTGAGCTAAATACTGTAAATTAAGCGCCTTTTGGGAGGCAACCCAGATTCTGCATTTATTTTATTTTAATTTATTTTTGGTTATTGTGTTCTTTTTGTTATGGGAACTAACTTTGGGTTTCCCAAGTGATCTAATGTCTCTTGTGTGTAATATTTAGGTGTTGAAGCATTTTGGTATTTCAAAATAAAACTCTTTCCTTCTAAAGTTCAAACCAATCCTTCAATCATCTTCAATGAATCTACATATGACGTGAAGACAAAGTGACCTATTTTTTATTAATGGGTTATCAACTGCATACCAGTTTCGTTTATTCCATGATTATATTTCAAATCAAATCTACCCCTCTTTTTTACCAATTCTAATCTCTCTCTTCTCTTCTATTTCAAAACTGTGGGAAGTTTCATTCCAAGTTGGGGGGGAGTGAAAATATGAGATTTCGAAAAAATATATTTTTTATAAGAATTAAATTCACTGAAAAAATTAAATTCATTATACTTTGATGCATTAATGTACATTGTGAAACATAAAAATGAAAGGTTAAATGATATTGAATTCCCTGATTATGATTTTAATTCATGTTTATGTTCATAAGCATATATTTTCAAATGTGTGGTTGTCTGATGTGATTTTTCAATGTTTTAATTTTCATCAACTTAATCAAAATTCCACAATGAAAATCCATTTTATTTTGGGTGTAAATTTGAGTTATTGGGACCCTTTAATCATAAAATAGGGTTTGAGGTCACTTTTAGTTTAATTAGAGTATCCAATAAGAAAATTAAAATAAAATAGTGCATAAAGAAATGTTTTTTTTAAATGCATGGCATCCGAAACTTGGGGATCACGACTCCATAGTTTTCTTGGCCAGATTTAGTCCATAAAAATCTATTTTAGTGAATGGAATTAAAAAAATATGTGGCATTTTATGCTTGGGGATCATTACTCCATAGTTGTCTTGCCCAGAGTTGGTGTTTTCATCACTTTTGTGGTTCAAAAATAAAATGAAAAAAACAAGAGAAAAAAATAAATAAAAAATAAAACTGGATACTCATATTAAGGTTTAATGTGATTACCACATAGAGCTTATATTTGTTTCCCCTTGAATAAGAAAATGATCCCCATGTCTTTTTTTATGAACAACACATCATCATACTTAATTGAAATTGGATGAAATGTGACGATGAATTTGACCAAAGGAAGGAGCTTGGGATTGAGATATTCTTATGAAAATAGCTTCTGTGAAATTATTTTTACAGGTTTCATGATTGTTTGAAATGATTTATTTTGGTGATCATTGTATGTTATAATGTTTTTTGAAAAAGGAAATTCAATTTCATATTTTTTTGAGATATATTTTTCTCAAGAATAGAAAAACTCAAGTTGGAGGGGTGTGATTAGCCACTGAAATGGGATAATATTAATTGATTATATTTCAATATTCATGTGTTTCAAAGTTCATAAACACCAGTTTTAATGTATTTCATTAATTGAACATCATTTCACATCATTTGTGCAATTTATGTTAAAAGTGAAAATTTGGGACCAATCAATCATCTGATTTTCGAATTAGTTATCTTAATTTTTTTAATTTTATATTTTTGGGATATGTTTTATAATTTGTTTTGGATCATTTCATTTTTAGGATCAATGGATGGATTCTATGGGAAGATATAGATTTTTGGGCATAAATGCATAAAGTTTATGGACAAAGAAAAATGGGACTAAATCCCATCAAACAAAAGTGGGTCCCACTGTACAAGCCCAATGAAGCTCAAAATTTACATTTATAAATATAAAATTATTGGGATGATTTCAATAAATTGTGAGAAAATCTAATTCTGAAGTTTTCATGATGATCCAGGTGGACAAAATGAAGATTAAACTTATGGCCATAAATAAACGCCCATAAATGCATCCCACCATTTCGAGCATAAAATCAAAATGGATGAACCAATTTTAATGAAAGTTTTAAATATGATAGAGTACACCTATTATAAGATATTTATTTCTTACAACCATCAATTATTTGGCCATCTAAAATGACTTATATTCAGTCCAAGCATGGGAATGAATCTGGACCTATTTTTGTGGTCAACTTTGATGTGTCAAATTTCATTTATTCCCACCCTCCTTTTGACTCTAAAAATTAATGGGGAGGGAATTTATTGAGTAATATTTGACCTAATTCTATTAATATTCCAATATAAGGATCTAGTGGTGAAGGGAATTAACATCCAATTTTTATTTCAATTGTAATTTTACACTTTCATTTTGTAATCACACCTTCATTTTTTCTGTGAAAGTTTTTTTCTCAATGACATTAGTTTCTTAATAAAAGTTATTATTTTTATTCTTATTCTATTATTTTATGATTTTAAATATCAATTTGATACCGTTGAATCTAGTTTTGAACTTATTCATACCAACCCTTGTGAATTTCTTCACACAATAGTGGAGTGATCATTATCAATGTTTTTCTTCTTCAATTACCACCTCATAAGTCTACTTCCTTCTTCTATTGATAGATTATAATCAATGATGGGATAACCCTCTTATGGGTTCATAAAATGGTGTAGAAAGGTTATGGATTGGATATTATTTTATATATTTTAATAATTAAATCAGTTCATTATTTTAAGACTTCTATTCAATGATTTAGTTTCTCTTTGTCCTCACTGACTTTAATGATGACACATTTTTAGTGATAGTACAGTATAATTCCTTGGATTGATCATGAAAGTGATCATCTATGTTAATTGGTGATTAGAATTGAAATTATTTAGGTATTAAATTGGAGAATGATATTGGGGAGTTATCTCACTAATTGAATACCTATTGAACTAGTGAACAAAAAATCCAATGAAAAATAATTACATCCATTCTATACCTAACAACAACCTAGGATCAACAAATCAACATTAATTGTTTTAATTAAATTATTTATGTATTTTTTCTTGGTTCCCTAAATTAAATCACCATTTATTAAAATCAAATAAATCTATATAGTTGGACACTCTATTGAAAAAACCTCAAAAAGTTGAGTATCTTAAGGTTTCATCTTCAGTCCTTGTAGATTCGATCCCTACTTGCACATAAACAATCACATATGATTATAGGGTAAATTTTGGGGAAACTAAGATTCCTTAACTAATATAATTTTTAGTAGAAATTTCCAAACCAGGAACTTTTTCAAAATTATCAGAACCAAAAAAAATCCTTCCCCGAGATCCTCTTTGATCTCCTTCATCAGTAGCAAGTCCACATCAGGACTTCGTCAAACTCAATGTTCTGAAGAAGAAATATCCTAGCCCTATAAAATCTTTGATCTCAATGATCAGATTCAGATATGTTCATAGATCTGAAACCTCATCAATCACATAGCATGATAAGTACAATGATTGAAATAGGAAAACTAAGAGCTTTTACAAAGATCCTCACATAATCAAAAGATCTAAAAAAATCTCACTAAAATAAAATAAAATTGAAAGCATTCTAGGAAACTGGATGATTCAAGCTTAAAAACAACTTCATGATTTCCAATTTTCCAGTAATATACTATATCATCCCTTAAAGCCTCGATCCAATTTATAGATGACAATGTAACAAACTTCAACATTCATATTTTGCGATCTTTAGGTTCATCTTAAATAACATCAGAATCAGATCACCTTATTTTAATAGATGCAATACAACCCTATCACAACACTCATTCTTTTTATAGAAGTTATATGGTTCACTTTAGTTCATTGGAAATAAAAAATTAAAAAGATAATGTTTCATAACAATACAAGTTATCCTAAGTAAAAAATGAGTAATAAAGGAGTGTGTTGTCATTCATCGAAACAAAGGAGTCCGTAAGATGTTATTACACAAACTCCTCAACAAAGATTAAAATAAATAAAATTTTGAGGGTGTAAATATTTCATCCATAACAATTTAGACTCATTTTTTTCTAGATTATAGAGACCCTTCACAACTAAATCATGTTTAAAAAATGGTCGAGACATTTCATTTCATCTCAAGAAGAAAAACACACAAAAAATTTGAAAAAAAAAACAGAAACCTATCCTAAAAAATCACATGAAGACTCTCCAAAACCTATCCCATGTGTTAACCCCCATGTAAATTAAAAAAATTATTTTTATATCAGTAATTATAAAAAATTAATGTAATATCAGAGTATATATTGAAGATATATGACATGTTATTTTTTTATTATAAGGATAATAGATGAGATTTGTTTTCTTCCTTTGATTCATATATACTTCTTTTGGATGTTTTTTATTAGTACGCTATGTGCTAGATGTGCACTGAAATATGCATGTGAATGAATTACATTTAGGTTTACACATATTTCCATATGGTTTTATCAATTATAATCCATTATGAATGGATTAAATTGATTTCATATTAATTTAATGCGTTCAATGAATAAATGAAAATATGAATAAATGTATACATATAATATGTACAACACATTTCGTTAAATGAAATATATAGAGGATGGATATATAAAGTGATGAGATCCCTTCTATTTTGCATGAAAAATTTTCTGAAAGCCTCTAAATTATATATTTCAAAATATAGTTTATCACTAGATAAAGGTGCTAGCACCCATTCTACATTTTTGGGATCCTCAAGAAATGCTATGAGATCCATTGGCCAATGTAATCCATCATAGGTAGGAAGCTTAAATTTACTACTATCATGATCTTTATCAAAAATATTCTGAATAATAAAATATTGATTCATCACTTTAGGGACACATATTATATCTTTATTTAAATTATACATATTGACTACACCGAGGATAGATCACAAAAATATTGGTTTTCTTTTTCAGAGAAGTTCATATGATGAACACATAAAAACCATTAGTGGTATCAAAGCAAAGGTTAAATAGTTAGCTAATTCATAAGAAATATCACACATAAACGGTGATAAAGCGTGGTTCTCTGCTCATGGGATCTATTTTAGAAGAAAAACATTGAATTGGATGTCCCAAATAGTTTGGTAAATGGAGTGATTTATAGGTTCATATGAATTTCACGTTGGACATGTTCATATGAGGAATAAAGATTCTTCCACCATTAGTGGTATTATAGCCATCATCCTCATTGAATCAATATGCTTCTTTCACTGTTAAATAAAGAACATGTTTTATGAAATGTTAATTGGTTTTATACCTCTAGATGATACATTATACGATAACAAAATTTAAAGAACAACACTTGAAAATAATTTAAGATTCTAACACAATATGGAGCAGAAGGCATGGTTTACATTTAGTAGTTAATGTATTCTGCTTCTCTATCATGGGAAAATAAAACAATTAAGTTACAAGTCATTCATAATTTTTTTTTAAAATTAATAGGATTAGATATTTTGAAATAGATATAGATTTTATTAAAGTGTTTTATAAAATAGTTAACTATAAAATGTATATATATATATATAATTATTTTTATTGTTTTTAAAATAATTATTATAAATATTCTATTAATATTAAATAATTAATATTAAATAAATAATATTAAATAGTTAATATTAATAATAAAATTTCAAATTTGTATGATTTATAAAATATTTATAAATCGTATTAAAAGGTCTTTTAACTTAGAGAAAATTATATGTAATGCCTTATAAATTTTAAATAAACTTTTTATTATTAAATTATTCATGTGATTTATGAAGAATTCATAAATTAAATCAATAATCCCAAAATACAATGAAGATTATATTTAATATTATAAATTGTTCATAATTAATTAATTTGAATTGTTAAAAATAAAGGGGTCCTTATTTAAGATATTATTTAGACTACATAAAAAATATTTTTGATAATTGACATGTTCGTGGGCTTAAATAATACCGATTATATGATAGATAGATTATGTAAAATGTTTACATGATGGAATATAGATTATAAAATGTTTATAATTCATGAAATATCATACATTTAAACAAAAATTTCATATAATGTATCATATGAAAATTTCATATTATGAATGTGTATGAAAGTGTTTATATTCAAAATTATAAAGTGTCTACAGTGAACTAGATAATTTATAAAAATTTTATAGTTATATTTTATTTATTAATTATTCCTGAATGGGTATCTCATGTTTTGAAAAAAAATATTTATTTGTTAATTACTTTAATATTCATTTTTATTAAATTGTTTAAGAAATGTGAACACTGTGTAGAAAAAATTAATGTTATGGATTGCTTCTAAGAGAAATATATCTTCATTACATGCTAGGTACAACTCTATAAAATTTAATTTTTTATCTTCGTTGGCCTTAGTTTTTAATTGGTGTTATAATCTTGAATTTAGATATTGAGAATAATATATACATATTAGGGTATAAGATTATTACGAATTGAATTCTCTATTGAGTAAAGTTTCCTTGGGTGGAGGGACTTTTGTTCACACTTCCCAATGGCCTAAAGGCTTATGTACTATCTAAAAAAGTGAGGTTTAGATATCCGTGGCTCTAGGATTACTCATGTAGAGATTTTCAATCTCATATAACTATAAACATTTTCATGAAGTGTACATATAACTTATTCAAATGATGTATATGGATATGTATGAATATTTTTGGATTATATATTTGGGTGAGTAACACAAACTATGTGTTGTGTAAAAGTTACACATTAATGTGGTGTAAATACATTAATATGGTGGATAGAATAGGGATTCCAAAAAGAAATTGTTAGAGGCATGTATACAAATAGAAATAAAACATGAGAACATAAATATTAAATAAGATGAAAAATTTATGAATTTAATATTCATATGATGTATATTAAATTGATGAGACAATGAAATCCCCTTAAATACTAAGGGTGAGATTATTTCAAAAGAAGCACTTGTCAAGACCTTTATTATCCAAATAGATAGGTCAAGATCATCCAAGTACCATTTTATTACCTTATTAAGGAAAGAAATTTATAAGTGTATTTAGATTATCTTTTTGTGTAGGTGGATTCCAGTCGAACACCCCTTTATTGTCCTTTGTAAGCTTATCCTTGGTGTTTTCATTGGGTTCCACTTGCTAGGAAACCCTAATGGTTATGATACCCAAAGAATAGAGTTGATTTTATCCATATTATGGATTTGGGTGAAAATTTATGTCATGACACTATCCCTAAAAAGGTACCCATACTAAGTCATAAATTAAGAGAGAGAGAGATAATGATTCATGAAGCTTTCCTCCAAAAGACCACAGGTTGGAGACAAGCAATGAGGGTATATCAAACACAGAAATGGGAGGAATTACCATCTAAGAAGAACTTAAGGAATAATAGATAAGAAAAAACCACAAAATAATTCTACTCATAACAAATAAAATATCCTTATACAATCATGTAATGTCATACAATGGGAAGAACTAGAAAATAAACTAAAAGTACTAAAAAAAATCCTCATTAGAAACCATGAAGCCCCAACAACTTTTGAATAACTTGATGAGCTAGTAATGTCTAGACCAATCACCAAACAGATCCTTTGAAAATTAAAAATAGTTTATATAGATATAGGGTGAGCATACATGTATACTCATTAGGATCCTCCCAAGATCCTGTTGTGAAAAATTGAAGAAATCATACTAAAACCTAGTGAATAAATGAATGAAACTAACTAATCTCCCAATTAGGTATACTATGATCTTAGCCTAACCATGAAAATATCACCAAGTATCACATATAGGTTAAATATAATATCTAACATAATATAAAAGTTAGCATACCCCACCACAAATTCTCCAATAGTTTTCCACTTTTCCCCAATGTCAAACATCATGATCCATATCATTCCAAATAATACACATGAATTAAAGAAAAATATATAATTACCATAAACTTATCTTTTTCATAATCACACCATTATCACCACCTAAAATAGTAATTGAGTAGTTTTCTGGGATCTGTGGCATCTCATACTCCATGTACTACTCTTTATCCATCACAACCCATATATTACATACCTATAATTATCCTTAGGATGCTATATCTGGAGATACTTGTGTGAAAAAATAACTAAAATCCATAACATCCATCTACACACATATATAATTAGGGTAACCATAATGCATAAACATGCACAATTCTACAAGGATAAGAGATAAAGGAAATATGGGGTAGTCACCATATGTTCCTCACTAACATGGATATTAGGCAAAACACCCTCCCAGGGTCCATTGGGAATTAGTCGACCTACCGACATGGGTGGGGTTGGGTATGAAATAACTTAAAATAAAAAAAAGATATATCATAAACCACAGAAGGAGAAACTACCCAGACATAACCTCATCTACAAATATCATCTATCGGAATCCCGACTACCACTACTAAGGACTAGATATCCTATAAGCACACAAATATTCCAGTAAGATTTTAATTAATTAATTATATCATCTAAACATATCTTATTACATGATTATTAAGAAATTCCATTCCCTCCTGTCATAAACCAACCACATCCATGGTTCCTCAAGGATTATCATTATTTAGAATACCATCAATCCTCTAACACCATGGGTTAAAACATTTAGCGTTCATTACCATTCCATAATTTTAGGTCCTCAAAGAATCATCCTAAGATTATTTAAAATATGTATAAACTTAGAATAACCAACTATGTTAAGTAGTGGGGAAAGGAATGTAGAAACTAGAAAATTTATCATCTAAAATTTAAAATAGATTCATTATCCAGAAATCATTCTTACTTATATCACAATAAACAATGGTAAAAACCAACTTTAACCCTTTCCATCAGTCCCGGTTCCATCCCCAACACCACTCTACATATCACCACCCATCTAGTCATAATACCAACCAACTACTTCCACAAACATAGGTCTCCCTGTCATGACCCGCCTTCACTAAAAGGAGGGAATGGTCAGTAGATTACCAGACCCTTCCTTTTTTAAGTTGAAGGAGAGTTATTGACCCTCGAAACCCGCCTTCAATAGGTCCCGGAGTGGCGACCAGCACCAAGGGTATAAAATCACACACTAAATGGAAGGCATTACCCTTTTTCTTTTAATAGGATCGGGAGATAATATAGTGAATCCCACAACACCAAAACATAAAGTAAAAGTAAAGCCAAGAACCATTCCCAATGCATGTTACAAAAGTAAAAACCGCAATGTATAAGGAGACTACAAAGCAAAATACCAAAAGAAAGAACAACATCAACTGCAATGATCTATCACAAGGTATGAGCTAGTACGGTCCAAAATGATCCCCAAATTCCTCCTGGAAACCTAAAAGTAGTTTTATATACGTGGGGTGAGCATACAAGTATACTTAGTAGGGAAAAACCAAAGACTCTCGTGCACAAGTGGAAAGGCATGCTAATTCCCTGTGAGAAAAGAGATAACCAAGCACCTAACAAGGAAACTAACCACCCAAGCCTCACCAAGGTACACTCCCCAAATAACGCAAGTCAAGTAATGTATAGTAATATCACATCGATATTTGGGCACCCCCCGCCACTTTCCCACTGGTTATTGAAGACATCCTACACATCGAACCAACCCCGCCATTCTCACTGCAGTCCCACTGCCAAACCTCGCCTACACACACTTGGGCCATATGCTCACGTAGTCCCACTGCCAAACCCCACCCACACACACCTCGGCCACAACCGCACATCCCTCCCATAGACACCAGGGCCACAACCACCACGCATAACCATACCCACAAACACCTGGGTTGGAACAACCACTACCACGCCCAAAGACACCTGGGCCTCATCCCGAAGATACTTGGGAAACAACCTGCCCGCAAACACCTGGTCCAACCACCACAACTACCCCACCGGAAGATTCTTGGGTAATAATGGAATTCAGGCCATCACAGCCCGCCTGAAGAGTCTTGGGCTATTCGGGAAAGGGAGTAGAAAAGGAGCTAATAACCAGCCACTCATAGGAGTGTTGGAAAAAACACCCTCCCCCATGAAATGGGGGTATTCGGCACTAAGTGATCAACTTGGGTGGTGCGTAAATAAGAAACACAAAAACTACAAGTATATGTATAGGTAACAAGCACTCACCCAATCTAGGTTTATCTTCAGCCAGCCTGAAGGACACTATCCATACTATTCATTCATAAGAGAAGAGAACACCACCCATGACCAAGTCACAACTCACACCAAACCAAATCCCCATTTGTCCCATCCTTGTTCCCATGTTCAGTAATAATGTTTAAATAAGTTTCTGCACCTACTTGGGCAACTAGTAAGCATAAGCACAAGCCAAGGAAAGAGTACACCCAATAACAATTTAAGCATTCACACCTGGTTCTCTTGTAAAGTCACAACAACAAAGGGATAAGGGAGATCCCTCGATGTACTGGAAGAAAATAAAACACCAAGATATAGCCCCATGTCCCCAAAATCCAAGAGCCAGCAGTTTCTCAACAACAGAGGATCCCACCCCAATTCGTGATATAAGTAGAGTAATCACACAGCTTCAAAGTATAAAAACAGGGGATCCCATCCCCACCCGCATTGCCCCTTTGATCTAAGACCCCATCCAAGAAAACCATAAGGTCACCCGCAACGGCCCGTAAAAACAACCAAACCACTACCACCAACACAGGGCAGGCCCATGCAGTTCTTTTCATATTTAAAAGATTTAACACACTCCATGGTTTCAATTCCACTGGGCTTAAACCGGGGTTATCATAGAAAAGGAGTTGATCCTGGTGCTTCCAATTTATTTAGCCAAATATACATATTTAACCAGTTTCCTTTACACAATAAGGGGTTCACAACCAAAATACAAGCCATCTAAACATCACTTTTCACAGAGAAAGACCACCAATGGCCATGATTTTCAGTAGACGTAAGCCCGTACAATTCAGAAACCATTAATCATGAAAGAGAAGAAAAACAAAGCATCATCATCGATCACACCCATCCCTTTCATTCTTTAGAATCCGTTTATTATCTTCATTAAAGTTTGGTTCATCTAATTCTACAGAAACAGTAGCGTACCCATCCTGCAAGATACACAGAAAAAAGAGATGAATGTGAAACCCCTACTTGATTGATCAACGATCGAAGTTTTTCTCCACAATCTAGGAACGAGGGATGCGCGACTTGCAGGGCTCTGGTATAGGTGCACCACTTGCCTCGAGAATAAAGGACTTCAACGCACAAGGAAGTGGAGACTAGCAAAGAGGAAAGAGAAGAAAATCCAGCGCGATAAATAGATGAGATCCCAATGTTACGGGGCAAGAAATTTGAACACCTTGGAAGTTGGATAGTGGTTTTTCCACGTGGTTGGGTGGTTACACACGACTGGATTAATTTTTATTTAATAGAAAGGTTTCTCAGGATTTTTAGATATTAATTATGGATTAAAAACGGCCTTGAAATGCTTCAAAAGGTTAGAAAGGCCTAAAAGTGGGGTTACAGGGAAGGATGGAGAAGAAAAGCCCGCCAAGGCTGGGTGACACTGATCGGTCTCGCTGATCGGTCCCACCGATCGGTCGCGCCGATCGGTCTCACCGATCAGTCCCCCCAATCGGTCGCGCCGATCGGTCTCACCGATCGATCTTTCCGATCGGTCTCGCTGATCAGTCGTGCCAATAATTGGCAAAGGAAGGGGTCATGAGGGTCTGAGTCATTACATCAGATACCTCTCAAACCATTCTCGCCCTCGAGAATCAAAACCAGACCTGGAGGAAGGAGGGGGGATCTGAACAACCACCCTGAAAGATACCTCCCAGGAGTGAACCTCTCTGACATAGGAACATCTTATGTCCCAAACAGACACAAACAACCTACCACTCATTCCCCCATGCAACCACTCAAAACAAAAAGGGCTAAACCGTCTGGTCCAATGGGAGAAGGGATTCCCTTCCTCCGTGTTAAGATACTATCCTCTTTGAGCGGCACTGACTCACCCGCACGGGTTTAGGCGCATCCAATTTAATGCGTCCTAACTAGGAATCAAGTCCTCCCCTCTCCATTCATTAGGAAACTTCATACACACATCCACAGAAAAGGAACTGCACATCTATAGCCGACAAGGTAAGTATTACCTATCAAAAAATTACTGACAAAATAGGATAAAACTCAAAACAACTCGGGGTATTGGGAACACATCTGTGCTACCCTCTCCCAAGTACTTTCCTCAAGCCCACCATGTCTTCACAACACACGAACCAAGGGAATGGTTCATCCATGGAGAACTTTCTCCTTACGATCCTCAATATTTATTGGTCGTTCTATGAAGGTCGCATCATCTTCGACATCTAACTCTCCACAATTGATGACGTGGGAGTCATCATGTAGATATCGACGAAGATGGGACACATGAAATACATCGTGTATCCTCAGTAGCGGTGGTGGTAGCGCTAGATGATAATCCACTTCACCGACCCGCCGAAACACTTCGAAGGGTCCGATGAACCTGGGATAAAGCTTACTTCCCCTGCTGAACCTCCACTGTCCACGCCGAGGGGAGACCTTCAAGAACACGTGGTCCTCGACCTCGAACTCCAAGAGTATCCTCTTATTATCAGCATATGACTTCTGCCGGTCCTGAGATGCCTTAATCTTCTCTCGTATAAGATGAACCTTCTCTGTCGTGCTTTGCACCACCTCCGGGCCAAGAACACCTGCTTCTCCAACATCAGTCCAGCACACGGGTGAGTGATACAACCATCCATATAGGGCTTCGAATGGAGCCATGCCAATGGTAGAGTAATGGCTATTATTGCAGGTGAACACTACTAGAGGCAAGTGTCGCACCCATGATCCTCATGAGTCCAGAACACATGCCCGCAACATGTCCTCCAAGGTTTGGATGGTGTGCTTTGTCTGCCCATTTGTCTAGGGGTGGAAAGCAGTGCTAAGATGTAGTTGGGTGCCAAAAGCATGCTGCAATCCCCTCCAGACTCATGAGGTAAATCGTTCATTCCTATCCGAGACTATGGAACTCAGAACTCCATGAAAACACACTACCTCATCTATATATCTTCGTGCTAGAGCGTCCACTGCACTTGACTCCTTAATTGCCAGAAAGTGAGCCGACTTCGTCAAGCGGTCCACCACTACCCAGATGGCATCGCAGCCCCCTTGCACCTTGGGTAGTCCCATGATGAAATCCATTGAGATGTCGTCCCACTTCCACTCTGGGACATATAAAGGTTGCAGAAACCCACCTGGAACACGGTGTCCAGCCTTTACCTGTTGATACACTAAGCACTTTTCCACAAACTCTGCCACTGCTCGTTTTACTTCGGGCCACCAAAGATATCTCCTCAAAACCTGGAACATCTTGGAAACTCTTGGGTGTACCGCTAGGGGTGAGTTGTGGATCTCACTAAGAACCTGGCCACGCATCGCCTCTGGAACAAACAACTTCCCTCAAAAAAGCATCCGGTTCTGACCATCCTCCGTCCACCCTTTCAGAGCATTGCCCTGGTCGACTCGGTCATGCATCACTTCGCACTCTGGGTCTCACCCCTAAGACTCCTCCACCTGACACAATAGATAAGACTGTACTGTCTTCTGATACAGGTATCCCCTACCATCATCCATCCTCGCATCTAGGTTCAAGGTAGCCAACTCCTCCATTGCTTTCCAAGTGTCTGCCGATTCTCGGACCACATCCTTCTGCGACCTCCTGCTCAAAGCATCGGACACTACATTCCATTTTCCCGAAGTGTAGGAAATCTTGAAGTCATAATCCTGGAGGAACTCCATCCACCTTCGCTTCCATAAGTTCAGGTCTCGCTAGGAGAAGATATAACTCAAGCTTTTGTGATCCGTGAAGACCACAAAGCGTTCTCCGATGAGGTAATGCTGCCATAACTTCAGTGTGAAAACGATCGCTGAAAGTTCCAGATCGTGGGTGGAATAATTACGCTCATGAGGGCATAGCTACCTAGACCCATAAGAGATCACCCCTTGTTGCTGCATCAACACTCACCCGAGGCCATGCCCTGAAGCATCACAGAACACCTCATACGCCGCCCCTTCTTCTTGTAGTCTCAGCAATGGGGAACTAACCAATTTCTCCTTCAGATAGTTGAAGGCTGCCTCGTACTGCTCAATCCACACGAAAACCTGGCCCTTCTTTGTCAAGGCTGTCAAAGGGGCTGCAACTCGGGAGAAGTTGGGTACGAACCTCTGATAGTAACCTTCCAGCTCGACGAAACTGCGAACCTCTGCCACATTCTTGGGTGCTGCCCAAGAAACAACCGCCTCAACTTTTGATGGGTCCACAACTATCCCTTGTTTGGACACTACGTGCCCAAGTAAGTGTACTTCTCACGTCCATAACTTTAATTTTTACAACTTTCCATAGAGCTGGTGCTGTCAGAGAACCTCTAAAACCATCCTCAGATGCCTCGCGTGGTCCTCCTATGATCCTAAATAGATCAGGATGTCGTCGATAAACACAACTACGAACCAATCCAGGTACTCTTGGAAGACGGAGTTCATAAGCCCCATGAACATAGCTGGGGCGTTCGTAACACCGAAAGGCATGACTATAAAATCAAAGTTCCCATATCTGAACCTGAAGGCCGTATTCAAGATGTCTCCCTCCTTCACCCTCAACTGGTGATATCCAGACTGTAGGTCGATCTTCGAGAACCATCCTGCCCCTTTCAGCTGGTCAAAGAGATCGTCTATCCTCGGAAGAGGGTTGTGATTCTTGATCGTTACCTAATTCAGCCTCCTGTAGTCTATGAAAAACCTGAGACCACCATCTGCCTTCTTTGCGAACAAGACTGGTGCACCCCACAGTGATGCACTTGGTCAAACAAAACCCTTCTTCATCAGATCGTCGATCTGAATCCACAACTCTCATAGCTCCGAAGGTACCATCCGGTAGGGATCCATCTAAATCGGACGAGCACCAGGCTACAAGTCTATCCCAAACTCGATATCATGTTGAGGGGGTAGATTCGTCACCTCCTCAGGGAAGCCGTCCATAAAATCATCGACGATCCCTGATACTTACACCATTTCAGTATCCACTGAATCTACTGACAGATCGACTAACAAGGAGAGGAAAGGTTCCTCTCGCCTACTACCCTTCTGGCCACTCCGATCGCTGGTGAAAGTAACATGTCGGCCACCCAAGTCTGAGAACAAAACCCTTCCTCAGAAGCAGTCAATGATGGCACACATAGAGAACAGCCAGTTGATGCCTAGGATGATATTGTATGGCTGTATCTGTAGCAGTAGTAGATCCCTAACCGACTGGTGTGACCCTATCATCAGTCTCCATCCTCTACAATCATATAACAAGTCGTTCTGACCTCCGACTGGTGTGATCAGCACCAGGGGTACTGGAAGTCTCTCAGCATCTAGGCCTAGAGAATGGGCAAGACTGAGTGCAACAAAAAAGTGCGAATCTCCAGTATCGAACAAGGCGTAAGCAAGGGTACTGGAAAAACTGATCATACCTCAAACAACCTTCGGTACCACTATAATTACTGCCTCCACGGCATGCAACTGTCCACGCCCAGCTCCTCTACCCCTCGGCTGTCGGCCGCCTCCCCGACCATGCCATGGTCGAGGTCCCTGAGGATCGCCCTGAGGTCGGCCTCCCCCTGCAATGTCTGCCCTCGGAGGAGCGGGATCTCACTACCCCAACTGCTGCTGAAAGGGCCTAGCTAGAAGCTGCTGCTGAGGTGGGTGATGGGCCTCTCCACCACTACCATACTGAACTCGGTCTGGGAACTGATTCCGGAGATGTCCATGGCTCCCATAGATGAAGCACTTCGGTCCTGGGCCTAAAGGGAAAGGGCGAGGACCGGGGGACCGTAATTGGAACTGCTGCGGCCTGCTCCCTGCTAGTCAGAACCTAGAGGGCCCCGATGCTGGAGGTCTGGTGCTGACAGCCTTTCCCTTTGATGGGCCTAGCTGAATCCCCTCTCATGACACACCGCCCAATGTGTGCATCCTCTCCACCACCTCTGCCTTCTTCTGGATCTCCAAGTATTTCAGCAAGGTGAAGGGGGTAACATCGTACTGGAGGGAGGGTCGGAGTGCCTCCTCTAAACGTCTCTCCCGAGACTCCTCATCCGGAAAGAGGTCCAGAGCAAATTGGAGGAGATCCTTGAACTTGATCCCTATCTCCCTTACCGGCATACTCCCCTACTGGAGGGAGAGTAGCTCCTGCCTCTTCTCTGCCTTCATTGTAGTAGAGAGGAATTCCTCCCGGAACTCTCGTTCTCGAAATTAGCCCATGCCACCTCAGCCTCTCTCCTCTCCCCCAGGTAGAGCGTCCACCACGGACGCACTGCTCCCCGTATCTGGATGACGGCCAGAGGAACCCAGTACTCGGTCGGAGCCCGGATCAAGCCGAAGGCTATCACCAGCCCCTCTAGCCAGCCCTCCATCTTCATGTCAGATCTGCTGCCCTCGTACTTCTCGAGGGTCTGTCACTGGAAGGCTCAAAGAATCTTTTTCCACTAGTCATCCTCCTCCTCTCGAGAATCCCTCTGATGATTGTCCAAGTCGACCTCCTGGGCCTTGATCGCCCGTACAACTCATGGTTGTCTCCCGGGTGCCATAGCTGGAAGGTAAACAAGGAATGCCTAAGCCCAAGTAGTGCAGAATATTGTTCTTAAAACTTCTTAAACTTCTTATTTATTTCAAATTCCCAAAACACCCCATAAACATGAGAACACAAGTCATTATGATGCATATACCATTCCTAGGGTCTCTTCCCTATAATCAGTGTGGCCTCACTTGGTCGTTCGGTAGGTCCAGAGTCCTTGCATCGGATCACAGGGGGCCCTAAAATACCGTGTCCTTGCCAGTCTTCCCTGGCCTAATTCACACACCAAGGTCACCCAACACTATCACCCTACCATCCCATGCAATCCTTACTGTGCCTAACTCTAGACTCCATCCTATCTCTCAACCTTGTCCTCTGATACCATTCTGTCACGACTCGCCTTCACCAAAAGGAGGGAATGGTTAGAAGATTGCCAGACCCTTCCTTCTTTAAGTTGAAGGAGAGATAATGACCCCCGAAACCCGCCTTCAATAGGTCCCGGAGTTGCGACCATCACCAAGGGTATAAAATCACAGACTAAATGGAAGGCATTACCCTTTTTCTTTTAATAGGATCGGGAGATAAGATAGTGAATCCCAGAACACCAAAACTGAAAGTAAAAGTAAATCCAAAAACCATTCCCAATGCATGTTACAAAAGTAAAAACCACAATGTATAAGGAGACTACAAAGAAAAATACCAAAATAAAGAACAACATCAACTGCAATGATCTGTCACAAGGTCTGAGCTAGTACGGTCCAGCATGATCCCTGAACTCCTCCTGGAAACCTAAAAGCAGTTTTATATATGTGGGGTGAGCATACAAGTATACTCAGTAGGGAAAAACCAAAGACTCTTATGCACAAGTGGGGAGGCATGATAATGCCCTGTGAGAAAAGAGATAACCAAGAACCTAACAAGGAAACTAACTGCCCAAGCCTCACCAAGGCACACTCCCCAAATAATGCAAGTCATGTAATGTATAGTAATAGCACATCAATATTTGGGCACCCCGCGCCACTTTCCCACAGGTTATTGAAGACATCCTATGCATCAAACCAACCCCTCCATTCTCACCACAGTCCCACTGCCAAACCCCTCCCGCACACACCTGGGCCATATCCTCACACAGTCCCACTACCAAACCCCGCCCGCACACACCTGGGAAACAACCGCACATCCCGCCTACAGACACCTGGGCCACAACCACCACGCATAACCATACCCACAAACACCTGGGTTGGAACAACCACTGCCATGCCCGAAGACACCTATGTTTCATCCCGAAGATACATGGGAAACAACATGCCTACAAACACCTAGGCCAACCACCACAACTACCCCACTCGAAGATTCTTGGGCTAATAATGGAATTTAGGCCATCACAGCCTGCCCGAAGAGTCTTGGGCTATTCGAGAAAGGGAGCATAAAAGGAGATAATAACCATCCACTCATAGGAGTTTTGAAAAAAAAAACCCTCACCCATGAAATGGTTGTGTTTGGCACTAGGTGCTCAACTTGGGTGGGGCACGAATAAGAAACATAAAAAATACAAGTATATGTATAGGTAACAAGAACTCACCCAATCTAGGTTTTTCTTCAGCCAGCCTAAAGGACACTATCCTTACTATTCATTAATAAGAGAAGAGAACACCACCCATGACGAAGTCACAACTCACACAAAACCAAATCCCCATTTGTCCAATCCTTGTTTCCATGTTCATTAATAATGTTTAAATAAGTTTTTGCACGTACTTGGGAAACTAGTAAGCATAAGCACAATCCAAGGAAAGAGTACACCCAACAGTAATTTAGGCATTCACACTCGGTTCTCTTGTAAAGTCACAACAAAAAATTGATAAGGGAGATCCCTCGAAGTTCTGGAACCAAAGAAAACCCCAAGATACAGCCCCATGTCCCCAAAATCCAGGATCCAATGGTTTCTCAACAATAGAGGATCCCACCCCAATTCCTGATATAAGAAGAGTAATCACACAACATCAAAGTATAACAACAGGGGATCCCATCCCCACCTGCATCACCCCTTCGATCTAAGCCCCCATCCAAGAAAACCATAAGGTCACCCACAATGGCCCGTGAAAACAACCAAACCACTACCACCAATACAAGTTAGGCCCATGCATGTATTTTCAGATTTAAAAGATTTAACACACTCCATGGTTTCAATTCCACTAGGCTTAAACCAGGGTTATCATAGAAAAGGATTTGATCCTATTGTTTCCAATTTATTTATCTGAATATACATATTTAACCAGTTTTCTTTACACAAAAAGCGGTTCACAACCAAAATAAAATCCATCTAAACATCAATTTTCATAGAGAAAGACAACCAATAGCCATGATTTTCAGTAGGCGTAAGCCTGCAAAATTCAGAAACCATTAATCATGAAAGAGGAGAAAAACAGAGCAGCATCACCGATCAAACTCATCCCCTTCATTCTTTAGAATCCATTTATTATGTTCATTAAAGTTTGGTTCATCCAATTCTACAGAAACAGTAGCATACCCATCCCGCAAGATACACAAAAAGGAGATATGAAGGTGAAACCCCTACTTGATTGATCAATGATCAATGTTTTTCTCCACGTTCTAGGAATGAGGAATGCTCGACTTGTAGGGATCCGGAACAGGTTCACCACTTGCCTCAGGAATAAAGGACTTCAACGCACAAGGAAGAGGATACTATACAATAGGAAGGAGAAGAAAATCCAGTGTGATAAATAGATGAGATCCTAATGTTACGAGATAAGAAATTTGAATGCCTTGGAAGTCGGATTGTGGTTCTTCCACGCGGTTGGGTGGTTACACACAACTGGATTAATTGTTATTTAATAGGGAGGTTTCTCGGGATTTTTAGATATTAATTATGGCTTAAAAACAGCCTTGAAATGCTTTAAAAGGTTAGAAAGGCCTAAAAGTGGGGTTATAGGGAAGGCTGTAGAAGAAAAGCCCTCTAAGGCTGGGTGACACCGATCGGTCTCACCGATCGGTCGCGCTGATCAGTCCCTCCGATCGGTCCCGCCGATCGGTCCCGCCGATCGGTCGCGCCTATCGGTCACGCCGATCAGTCTCCTTGATCAGTCGCACCGATCGGTCTCACCGATCGGTCGCGCCGATCGGTCTCACCGATCGGTCTCGCTGATCGGTCGCACCCATCGGTCTCCCCGATCGGTCCCACCGATCGGTCGCACCGATAATTGGAAAAGGAAGGGGTCATGAGGGTCTGAGTCTTTACACTCCCCACCCATTCTCTTCAAACCATTATCCATCCCAAGATTACCTCACCTCACATAGAAACGCTCCTCATCTTGATCAATCACATGAGGATTCAAGAAAAAAAATAAGTAGTCATCTGGGCATTTAGGCCCTAAAATGAAGGTATCAATCCTTTATAAAAAAAATGATCTCACTCAATCACAAACACTTATCTTTAAATAATAACTATTTTTTTACTGTCTTGAATTAACCAATTCATTCAAAATAGGTTATAACCACATGCAACCTAAGTAGTAAACTATCAATAGCTAGTAATAATTATTTTAACATGATTCAAGAATAACTTCAATTCCCAACTACTATATGGAAGAGAGATTATAATTATACACACCTATTTTTTATTTTATCTAACAATAATTACTATATTTACATTCTTCATTAAATTTTCACACATAATAAACATGATAAACCATAGAATAAACATATATACCACACTATCTAGTAAATCAAGAGGAAAACCACTAACACAGAATAAATACATGTGATCTCTATAACCCGAAACCAATTATTTCTTTAATATTTATTTAATCTTTATTAAGGTAAATTAAACCATTACAAAATGAGATAATGTTCAATGAATTAGATTTTACATGTATTATTTTTGGATATTGTATGGATTATTTTTGAGACCAAGTATTGAGACAATGTTTGATTCTAAGGCCCAGCGTGCCTGGAATAAATGCTTGAAATATATTAAATATATTAAATAGCACACATGCATAATTTTCATGAAAAAGTGGAATAAATTCTATATGGGGGACCGGATTAGAAATAACAGGGAACCATTGAGTTCATAACATGGGGTTTACCCTAAGCATGACATAATATTGTTTGGTGTGGGATATTTATAGAAAATCTGTCATGGGAATAAAATAAATAAAATAGATAATTAAATTAAATTATTTTATTTCATTTAAATAGAGACCTAAAATATTATATAAATAAATGGTTATAGGGAATTCCTAGGTTTATCCACTAAAACCAAGATATTTTTAGGACCTTTGGAGAGCCATCAAATGAGATTCCATTGGCAGACAACGATATGTTCGAAGATCGATGACCTATGCGAGACAATTCAGAGGATGTCACCAATGATCATGATGAAAATTTGTTCTTCATCAATGATCAATCCAAATTTAGGTAAGCTATTATTGGATTGGATTTTCCTTCCCCATTTCGGTTTCTACAATATACACAAATCAATCAACCAAAAGATTGATCCATGGATCGTTTTTATTATGGGAAGGATTAGACTAATCGGTAATTGGGAGAAATTATATGTGATTAATTTTTATCTTTTCATTCATCATTATAATATAAATGAATCAAGAAAGACATGAACATTGACTGAGGTATGTTCCTCATAATTGTTCTTGTGCTTTTATCCCCTGATTTCTTCATTCATCACGAGTGTTCTTCATTGAACCGTGGTTCAACATCCGCCGATAAATCAATCATTTCACACCTATTTCTTGGTTCAATGATTTAGTATTTTAGATATAGAATCAAGAATGAAACTAATGTGGATCAATGATGGATGTGGCATCAGATCATATGGTTTTGGATACCTGATTTCATATTCTTTGGAGAACAATGAAAAGTGGTGTTCGATGGTGTTTTCTAAATAGATTTGATAGATGGAACATGTAGTTAATCAATTTAAAGGATCAACCTACATAGATATTTGGGTTTTCAATAATATTCAAAGTCGTAGTAGTGTTCGGAGGTGTGGGAATGGATTTGGAATCTAGATATTAGATTTTGGAAAATTCCACACTACACAAAATGTAACTCAGAGCAACATTCCATGTGGGCCTCTCTTAGTGGCGGTTAGGGTTTTGGGAAGGAGATAAGTATAACACGAAATATAACCTTATCACATGGTGTGTGTTCCACTTTGGTTAGATCTACATGTACCTAGGAGGGTACATGGACATAGGTTGGAGTACATGGGAATGGGAATGCCTTGTAATCCCACATGGAAACTGACTGGCCTAATGTAAATGGGTATACCCATTTACTAGTATATAGGTAGAATACATAGGTAGCCAACACACTGTGTACTGTTACATGGACATGGGCACGTGACACTAGATGTTTACATGGGTAGGACCTAGGGTTAAAGGGATATGACATGTAACCCTAATACATGTAGTGTACTCTATAAAAGTTGGATTGAATCCCTTTTCTTCTATATCTTGGAAAAGTTTTATTAGGGTGAGTTCCACATATCCATTCCCTGAGGTTTACTATGGAATCTCCTCATACATATTGGACAACAATCCCTTCAGTAGGAATTACTGGATAGATTTATTGGAATCCTTCCATGAGACCCAGAGTGAGATCCTCTATTCATCTTCATGCCCTTGGTGGACTTCTTGGTATCAGTGTGACCAACACTACATGGGTATCAATCCCATACTTAGATTTTTAATATATATTGAGTTGTTACTATACTCCAGGGCCTTGGGAGTGATCCTCAACTATGTATCATATCTCTTTGAACTATCTATGTGTACTTATAATGGTGATACTCAAAGAGCATTACCTCTCAGATGGACATCATTAGTGCTTTAAGACTTAGGAGTGTGTTCTCACTGATTTTGCAATGTGGAACCTTTGGGCTAGAATCCTAGGCTGGTATTATGGTTGTGACTTACCTTTAGACAATGTGTATTTTTTGAGTATATCTGGATATTCTTGTTATATGTATTGTAGAAACATAGCTAAGTAGAGATGACTATATTCTTTGTTATATGTTTTTTTTTGTTTCGGGATGTCCTACTAGGTATTGTTATACTCACCCCTACAAGTGATTTTCCTAGACATGTCATGTCTTGTGTAGATGACCGACCTTTTGAAAGAATCCTAGGTGAACCAAGACTAGCTATTTCTTATTAAGATTTGATAAACTGAGGTGTGTTCCTATGGTATCTTGACAGTAGTCCCCAATATCACTTCTAGGTTGGACTTGTTTTCAGACTCTTTTTGTGGGTTTGTATTTGGCCATGTTTACTTTCCTTTACTTATTGTAGTATTCTAGTTGTTAGATTTAGATGTATCCATTCATGTTTGTTCATTTGTTTTTACATTTTATCATTGTATGGGCTTAGATACGTGTGTGTGTGTATATAGGTTCTTAGGATAAGTCCTACCATGTTAGAGATATACCTACTCGATGATAGTCACCTTCCCCTGGACTATTGGAGATGGGATTGGGGAGTCATGGAATGGGACCCATTGGGACAAATCATGAAAATGTGGTATTATAGAATTCAATACTAACTTATTACCAGAGTCTATGATATTGTTTTGGGGAAATAGTGTTATGTGTTTTCAATTTGTATTTCAGGATAGAGAATCTAGTGTTGGTGTAGTGGCCGACGTATCTATACACCAGGATTCTAATCACCTACCTTTACACATGTTATATGAGTACATTGGTTTCATGTAAAACAATGGTACATGCATCATATAGGAATGGGTTGTGGTTTCCATGTCCTTCTTGAGTTATCTCTCCAGATATACTTACTGACCATGGTATATCTTGTTTATTTTTGGATTCTTTGTGATGTATTCTAGCTAGGTTTTAGAATTAGTATCCTGAGGATGATTCCCTCATTGATGAGGCTTCGATATAGAGACTGGTTCCAAAGGTTCTACCTTAAGGTGGTTCACCAGCTATACCACCACTTATAGAGCAGCAGATGGTTCTGACAGTACTAGAGGACAAGGTGCACAAGAAGAGAGAACTTCAGAAGTTTAAGTCACAGAGACCCCTCAGGTTCTGAATTGATCCCAACTAATATGTTTCTAAGTGATGACTTGAGGTGGTGAACTAATTTTTCTATATAGTAAGGAAACTATCATATCAGATGGTGGTCCCATTGGTGAGCCTTCACGATGGCTCAAAAAGGCATTGGTGGGGTTTGGAGACCCAGTCTTAATATGAAGACACTCTACAATGGCCAGAGTTTGAGTGTCTCTTTAGGGAGGAGTTATCTCTAGATACGCTGAGGGATGTACATATCCTAGAGCTTCTGTAGCCCTAATAGTGTAGAAAAATAGTATATGAGTATTCATCGAGGTTTTTCAACCTCTCTAGGTACTTTATAGATATGGTTTGTGACCATCTCTTTAGGGATCAGACCTTCAAGTGAGGGTTTCCTAGATACATTTTATCCATTTTCACCCTATATAAAGTCCCACCCATATTGGGGTTCAAGATAAAAATTTGGTGGTTGAGAGTTCCTTAGATGAGAAGAAACATCCAATAATTTTCAGTAGTGGGAAAGATGGAGTAGAGACCTTGGAAGTAGGGAGTTGACGTATGTCTCAGGGACCTGAACAAGAGAGAAATTTCAAGATGAGGTCCCAAGATAGAGGTTCTACATTTTGGGGCCCACATTATGGTTCCATTCATTCTAGGGAGAGGCAATTCTACACATGTGATGGTAGGGGACATATTTACCGAGATTGTCCAACCCATTGTATGAATAACAGAGAAACCATGGATGGGCCTCCAAGGTAGAGTTAGTGGAAGGATCAGGTAGGTTTGCAGGATGATAGACATGGAAGAGGAGATGGGAGAGAAACATGAGGTTGTATATTATTTGACTTGTTACCACCCCCACCCCCATAAGGTCCATTTCTGGCTCATGTAGCTGGAGTACAAGGGAGGCGATATCTATAGGTAGTCAAATATTATGACCCATAGGCTCTAGGAATGATTCGTTGTATGATCTATCTTTTTTATAATTTAGATTCGGTACTAATAGACACATGTTCTAGTTATCAATTTCTTTCCACATATCTTGTTCGAGACTTAGAGATTTTGGTTGATCCCTTGGCTCAACCATTACACTTGGAGACTCTTATTAGAGATGACTCAACAATCGCACACTTGTGCCGATAGTGTGACCTAACTATGGGAGGTGATAGTTTTTATTGGGATATATTTTTAGTAGTGATGAGGCCTTATGAATTCATCTTTGGTATGTAATTTTTATCTATAGATCATTCCTACATTGATTGATTCTGGTGGAGGATTCTTTGTGTCCACAATGATGGGACTAGGTTCTACTTTTTTTAGTGAAAAGAAAACTCAGGAAACACATGATAGACTCATTCATAGGAGGGTTTATCCAATTACTCACCAGTTTTCTATAATGACCCTTGGTTTAGTGGATATTATTATTATTTAGTTTCCTACAGTGGTGGAGGAGTATGAGGATGCCTTCCCTGAGGATGTTCTAGGATTTCCTCCCCATTGTGAAATAAAATTCTTCATTGATCTACACCTCAAGACGACATTGATATTTTCCCGAACATATCATATGGATCATGCATATATTTATGAGATGAGGGTAAAGTTGAAGGACTTTTAGTGAAAGGGACTTGTTAGAACCAGTTTTCACCCTAAGAAACCCCAGTTTTGTTCTCCATAAAGGTGGACGAGAGCTTGAGGTTATGTTTGGACTAATGGTGCTTGGACAAGGTGACTGTGAATAACAAGTATCCACTAACGATGATCAATGATCTGTTTAATCAGTTTAAAGTGTCATGATGGTTCTAAAATTTTGAACTTAAGCTAGTCTATCAATAGTTGTGAGTACAAGATAAGAATATAACAAATATTACATTCAGATGTTTCTACAATCACTATGTGTATTTGGTGATTCCATTTGGTGTGAAGAACACCTCAATAGTGTTCATGGGACTCATGAAATAGATATTTCATCCTTTCTTATATCAGATCATGGTAGTATTCATCAATGATATCCTTTTGTACTCGACATCTGAGGAGGATCACATGAGACACTTGAAGATGATTCTCTATGTACTTCGAGAGAACTATCCTTATGGTAAGCTCTCAAATCACTTGTTATAGATTAGGTTGTCCAATTTCTGGGAAATGATAGGTCAATAGATGGAGAGGAAGTGGACTCATCCAAGTTTGAGGAATTTTTAGCTTGGGAGCCACTCAAGAGCCTAATAAAAAATCATAACTTCATTGGGATGTCAGGCTATTACTGGAGATTCATACTTGAATTATCCAAGATATCATCTTCCATGATAGCTGTGACCCGAAAGGGGTAGTGTTTCATGTGGTAAGAGAAGTGACAACATGATTTTTAGTAGTGGAGGAATATATTGAAGAGTGATCCCATCCTGATATTACTAGAGGAGAGTTTCGAGTTTATAGAGCTCCACAATTCACCATGAACTAGGCTTGGTTGTGTTTTGATGTAGTGGTAGGTGGTGATTTCCTTTGGTTCAAGTCAGTTGAGACCACATTAGTAGAACTAAAATATCCATGATCATGAGTTAGAAGTGGTGGTATTCTCACTAAATATGTGGTGAAACTACCTGATGGGAAATTAGTTTCTCTTATATTTTTATCACAAGAGTATCAAGTATATATTCTCTCAAAAGGATCAAAACTTAAGATAGAGGTGATGACTAGAGTTCCTCCATGATTATGACTTGAAATTGTCTATACTCTTGGGGAGAGGAATGTGGTAGTAGATTCTCTCAATATGAGATCTTTTTCATATTTTCTGAATGATGCGTTAGATTATTTGGACTCATTATAGTTATCCTTTGTGCGTGGAGATATAGCAGCTTACCTCCAGTCAATTGTTGTTACCCCTTCACTCTTAAAATGAGTTATGGAGGCACAAATTGGGGATACCAAATGTGTGACACTAAATAATAATATATCCATTAGACATGATCCTAATGGATTTTATATAGGTGAGGATCATGTAATTCTTTTCAAAGGATACATGCTGTTTCTAGTGAAGTTGCGAGAGGATTTTCTGAGATAATTTCATACATATCCTTTGGTAGTACAGCTAGGTGTGTCAAAGATGGACCAGGACCTCCGATGATTGTTTTGGTTTCTTGGGATGAAGTAAAGATTTGTAGAGTCTGTATCTCAATTACATACTTTTCAGAAAGTGATGGATGAGCACCAATTTCCAATAGGATTAACTCAACCCCTTGATGTTCCAGAGTTGAATTCTGATGGGACATCCATGGACTTCTTAATGGGATTAGCACATATTTTCAGGGGACATGATTCCATCTAGATTATCATAGACTAACCCACCAATTCATTCCACTTATTAGTTATTTGGGAGTAGATTTCAGTAGAAATATTGGGGTGCCTCTACATGTAGGAGATAGTGAAACTCCCTAGAGTTCCATCGACGATCATTTCTGACTGTGATGCCCACTTCATATCCTAATTGTTGAAGGGATTTCAGGAGGATTTTGGGATTTAGTTTTTCATGAGAATAGTGGTTCACCCCAAAACTAACGACCATAAAGATTATACCATTCATGTTATGGAGGACATGGTATGATTTTAAATTTTAAATTTTAACTTTATTTGGGAGGTTCACCTACCACTGGTGGAGTTTGCATACAATAATGATAAAAATTCATCCATTTGTTTGGCACCATTTGAGGCTTTGTATGGGTGACCCTGCAAGTCACCACTTTACCAGAATAAACCAGGAGAGTCAGCACTTATGGGACCATAGTTAGTGCGAGCAACTACCAAGAAGTTGAAGATAATACAGAAGTAGATGAAGACTGCACAGAGCCTTCAGAAGTCTTATGTGGATAGACAACGGAGTCCCTTGGAGTTCGAGGAGGGAGACCATGTGTTACTAAGAGTTTCACCTCAATGCAGATTACATAGATTTGGATGGGGTGAAAATATATCTCTGAGATTCATTGAAACTTTCTAGATACTATGTAGAGTTAGAAAGGTGGTCTACTTATTAGCTCTATCGCCAAAGTTAGACTATGTTTACACTGTCTTCCACGTGTCGCAGCTGAGGAGGTACATGCACGACACATTGCATTTTGTCGACTAGGGCGATCTAGAAATTGAGGATAGAGCTACCTTTTCTAAGTACCCAGTAGAAATCAAGGATTAGTAGGAGAGTGTCCTTTGTGGGTGCGAGATTCTTTTAGTGAATTTATGGTGGAAGAATGGGAATCTTTAGGAGAGCACATGGGAGAGAGAGGCTTAGATTATTGCTCAGTACCCACAACTCTTTTTGTATACCTTATTTTGGATTTTTATGATGTAAATCCCCAAGGTGGGGAGAATGTAATGAATCAATTTTTCCATGTATTATTGTTGGATATTGAATGGTTTATGTTCAAGACCAGGCAATGAGATTGTGTGCGATTCTGAGGCTCAGTGTTCATGGAATAAATGTTTGAAATATATTAAAGATATTAAATAGAACGCATGAATTTTTTCCTAAAAAAGTAGAATAACATATAAATGGGGACCCAGATCAGAAATCCAAGGGAACTATTGAATTTAGGATATTGGGTTTACCCTAAAAACGACATAATCTTGGTCAGTTTAGAGTGTTTTTAGAAAATTAATTATGGGCATAAAATAAATAAAATAAATAATTAAATTATTTTAACTATTTTTTTGATGTAGAGACCTAAACAATTCTAAGATTAGAACAACAAGATGGTGCAGCAAAAATGGTTTTAGAGGCAGATCATACAGTTTTGGATACCCAATTTTGTGTTCTTTGGTGCACAAAGAAGAATGATAACTACTACAAAACTGAGCTTTAGTAGTGCTGTTATTTATCAGTGTTGTTATTTATCAGTGCTTAAAGAAAATGCTGATAAATGGGATATTTATCAGTGATAAAGGAAGTGATAATAAATTTAACCTTTTATCAGGGATTTAATTTTAGCACCCATAAAGGGTATCCTTTATCAGGGATTTCTTTTTAGTGCTCATCATGGGTACCATTTATCATCACTTTATTTTTAGCGCTAATAAAGGATATACTTTATCAACACTTTATGTTTAGCATTGATAAATATTTCTTTCATCAACACATTTTTCACACTGATAAAATTAAATAATTAAATAAACAAAAAACAAAAAATGCGTTTATTAAAATGTATTAAAATTTTTAAATTAAATAATTATTGATAAAAATGAATTGATTGATTATACATTATTTAATATTAAAAAAATTATTAATTAGATAATTATGATAATTAATGTTATTAAATAGTATATATATATATATATATTAATGTATATAAATATGATTGTATATTACAAAATATTTATGCACTTTACATTAAATTGTCATATATTTTTTGAATAATGTTATATAATTAATAATTATTATGAATTAAAAATATGAACTGATTTCACAATATACTCGAAATATAATTGAATGTCATTTGAGTATTTAATTTAATATAGATCAAATGTGTGTTATATTGATTTCACATATACGTATAATTAATGATTTTTTATATACAATATGCACACACATAACTTATCCATTTTTTCAATATTGTTAAAGTGTACCTATATTCTTAATTTATTCAATTTTACTCATATATATATATGCATGTACTCAAAATTAAATATTCATTAATAACGTTAAAAATATATTTATAAATTTTCATTACAAGTAAATATATTTTTAAATGCACAATCACTATATTTATACAATTATATATTTATAATCATAAATAAATAAATATTTTTTAAAAATTATTTATATAATTATAAATAAATAATTATGCATATTTAAATAATTATTAAATTTATAATAAATTTACTAAAATAATAAATATATTTAATATATATATATATTAAATATACATATGTATAATTATATAAATATTTATAATGACATGAATAATATTTTTTAAAAATATTTACATAATTATAAAAAAATAATTATAAAATTATAATAAATATATATAAAAAAGAATATATTTACTATATTTATATTTATATATATTTATTAAGTACTTATAAATATTTACAATTTTTTTATCTATAATTATAATTATAAATCCTTTAACAACACTTTAATAATAAGCACTGATAAAAGAATATTTATCAACGCTTTTTTAGTGCTGATAAAGACAAGGATTTATCAGTGCTAAACAAAGTGCTGATAAATGAACATTTATCAGTGCTTTTTAGCATCGATAAAGACCTATCTTTATTAGTGCTTGTTGTTAAATGCTGATTAAAGTGTCCCAATCTATTTTAAAAACTCTAACCATTTACAAACCCATCATGATATAGAATCTTCTTTCAGAATCCACCCCTGCCACCGCTCCTCTTCGGTGAATCGAAGGTCAAATTGATCCTCCTTAGTGAATCAAAGGTCGAATCCCACCACTCATCTGTCTCCAAAAATCTCATTCGACATCTTAAGAGGGTCATGGATTTTCTTTAAACTATAGAGGTATGCCTTCTAATTTTCTTTTTTTTATTTTTGGTTTCATTTTTTATTTCTTCTTCTTCGATTTGTTTATAATCCATTATTTATGATTTATTTGTGTTCCTTTGTTTAGAGAATAATTTGTGGTCTGTTGTTTGTATTGAATACCAATGTATGATCCATCACAACCTTGGATTTATTTATTTTTATTTTACTTCTATGTTTTATATCTTCTTACTAAACATTTTTTCAAAAATATATAAATGTGTTGAAATTTTCATCTATAATCATGTTTATTGACTACTGATTTGGGGAACATTGGTGGTTTCACAATGATTATAAATATGCTGCCACCTTTTATGGACACCTCAATGGACATGAAGCTTTATATGTTATTTTTCAAGAACCAAGTTACTGGAGTGATATATGTTCCTCTATTGGTTATATGTATCATAGGATCTAGTTCCTCTTAGAATTCACTATGGTCCTTAGTTTTCTTATAAATAATATTCAAAGGGGCCATCCCCAGGTAAGCACATGAGATTTTATCACATCAAGACTTCACTTTTTTAATCATTACAATGCATTTAGATTGAATATCAAGTTTTTATATATTTTATATTTCTTATAGACTATAAGTGAGTGAATTTTTATACTTGCGTGACATGTTTTTGTGTCTATATAGCTATTTCATCATTTATTTCCACATTTGTTTTTCTAACATGTTTACCAATATCAGGTAATGATGATTTTGGGTCTGATGTCCATTGACCCCAAGGGTCATGTTAGAATTTTGTTTGACCTCTGATACTAACTATTTCTATTTGGGGGGGGGGGGTGCCTCCCATTCATGGGGTTTTACACCCAAAGTTTAAACCATCATTTAGTGACTTTGAGGTGTGTTATAGGTCATAAGATGATCTGACTGAGTGCTTTTTGGGTAATTTAGGCTAGGGTCATTACACTATCCATATTCTAGTTTACACTTATAATGTTTAGTGATAATATCATTTATTATATACCTTTATCTCCGTACATTTTTTCACATTCAAACAACCCTTATTATTGGATTTGGATTATCTAGGCGTTCATATATTCTAGTAGAAATGATATATATTTCCCATATTAGAATTGTCTATAACTTTCACTTTTGATATTGAAAATCTTATTTGTGTTTATTTATATATTGTGTAAAATTAATATTTTATGAACCCAATAGGATGGATATGAACAAAAAATGGATGCACTCTAATAGTTTTACAAACAAATATGAAGATGTAGTTAAGGAGTTCATCATGTTTTCATGAGAGCATGCAGAAGACCCTTCTAAAAGCCTCTATCCATGTTTTCATTATTGTTATTCAAGAAAAATTAGTCTATAAGAGTTAGAATAACATTTGATTTTTTATGGAATAGATTAAATCTATAAATGTTAGACTAAACTTGGGGGGAAACTAAATGTGGATATAGATTGGGATGATACTACGATTTATAGATCATTTGATACGAATACCTTTGTAAAAGATAATGCAGATCGCATGGAAGAAATGATGATGGAAATTGAATATGACCTTTGTGATTGAAAAAAGTTTTTTGAGGAGTTAGATAGCTGTTCAAAGAAACCATTATATACCAGTTGTACTAAAACAACATTCATAGTTGTATGGGAGTTATATAATTTGAAAGCTGGAAACTGATGGAGTGACAACAGCTTTACAGAACTACTTAGCCTTCTGAAAGATATTCTACTAGAAGAAAATAAACTACCATGCCAAAGATATGACTCTAAAGAGATGTTATATTCAATGGTAATGATCTCAAAAAAAATTACATTCTTGTTCAAATTATTACATATTGTTTCATAAGGACTATGAATGAATCATAAAATTACCTAAGTGTGGCACAGATCGATACAAGAAAAATTAATCAAGTCATTTAAAATATGTATGCTACTTTCCTATCATTACATAGTTTATAAGACTATATAGATATCAAGAAAATACAAGACAATTAACATGGCATGCAGATACAAGAATTAAATATGGGAACCTACGTCATCCAGCAGATTATCCTTAGTGGAAGAAAATTGATTACGAGTTTCCTAAATTTGGAGATGAACTGAGAAAATTTCATCATGCGTTATCTATAGATGGAATAAATCCTTTTGGTGTATAGAGTAGTACTCACAATACATGACCCATCATGTTGGTAAATTATATCTTTCCACCATGGTTATTCATGAAGTGAAAATTCATTATGTTGTCTCTAATTATATCTAGACCAAATCAACATGTGATCAACTATACAAAAAGTAAAAAACGTTTGACACTGTACAAGAAGTAAAAAATATTGATACTATTTTTGGTAAATCGTTTTCAAAAAAGTTAAAAAATAGATTTACACTATTTTCAGGAAATCATTTTTGAAAAACCTTACGAAATACGGTTATAAGAAGGGATAAATTTTCTTTGAATTAACGTATTGTAATTGTTTGTATGTCAAACATTATATTGATGTCATGCATGTTGAAAAAAATGTATTTCATACTGCTATTGACACATTACTAAATGTTCATAAAAAAACAAAATACGGCATCAAGGATAGGTTAGACTTGATTGAAATAGGGATAAGGGAAGAGTTGGAACCAGTGAAGGGTAAAAGGTGAACTTTTCCTCCTCCAACATCTTACACTCTATCCAAAAAGGAAAAATTGAATTTTTTTATTTTATTTATGAGTGTAAAAGTTCTATAGGTGTATTAATCAAATATCAATAATGTCGCGTCAATGACTAATTTGAAGTTATAAGGAATAAAATCACATGAATATCATGTTTTTATGAAATATTTAAGGCATGTTGATTTTTATTGCATTCTACCAAAAATGTATGACATACATTAACCATACTTTTCTTCTTTCTCAAATCCATATGCAGTAAAGTTGTAGACCTGATGAAGTTTCCCATCACGAATAGGGATATTCCAATCATATAATTTGAATTAGAAATGTTCTACCCACCATCATTCTTTTATATAATGTTCCACCTGATGGTTCACTTGGTCAGAGAGGTTCAACTATGTGGCCCTGTCCATTACAGATGGATATACCCTGTTGAACGATATATGAAGATTTTGAAAGGGTATGTCAAGAATCAAAGTCATCCATAAGGTTTTATTGTAGAATGACATATTTTTAAAGAAGATATTGAATTCTATACTGATTAACAATCATATGTCGAAAGCACCAGCCTCCCAAAGTCTCATCACAACGAATGCCTTATGGGTGAAGGGATTTTTGAAAGATATGTTGTTATAATTACCTTGATAGAGAGGGATCAATAACATATTTACATATTACATAATAGTTAATATGTCAATACATAAATTGAAACACACAAAGAAATTATTAGATATTTGAATCCATCAAGGGCTGAAATATGGATATCAGATACACATAATAACCAGTTTATAGGATGGTTCGAAGATAAAATTTACAAGGAGTTATATAAAAATATGAATTCAATTACTGAACAACCTAAATAGATAGACATAGTACCGAATGAAAATGTTTCATATTACACTGGGTTTGTAATTAATGATTATAAATTGTATACAAAAGAAGACAATGACTTTAGTACAATGAAAAATAGTGGTGTTACGCTTGTGGCTAAAGTGATGCACATATATGGTTCCAAGGATGGAAGTCCTATTTATGAAAATATGTCATATTTTAGCATTATAAAACAAATATATGAGTTGTATTATACAAAATTTCAAGTGCTGCTTTTCTATTGCAAATGGGTTGAAAATATCAGTGGATTGAAAGTTGATGAAATGAGCATTGTGAAGGTGAATTTCATTATAGAAGGGGAAAAAGATGAGCCATTCATAATTTCATCACAAGGAGTGCAAGTATTTTATGTATCTTATCCAATAGATAATAATTGGTCAATTGTCCTATTGGAAACTAAAAAAATGTTGAGTCAAATGAAAATTTAATCAAGGATGACCCTTTCATTGGGACATCACAATCAGTTCATGTCAGTCCCATTGTAGACAATGTATTGTACATTATAGGGGACCAAAAAGAGGGGATTTGGATTCTCAAAAGAGGAATAAAATCCTTGAAACATTTAAAAAAAGAGTGTTCAATGAGAAGCTAAAAGTGTTTTTTAATATATTATGTTTTTCCACATAATGTTATATTTTATCATATGCATTAAAATAATATAAATTAAATGTTTGAATACTCATGAAAATAATGTCTTCTGCACATGATGATGTTACCAATCCCTTGTAAGAGAAAACTATAATGAAGGAAACCTTTTGGATAGATTCAAAGGTAATATTACAATATAATTTCTCTATTTTAATGAAATATTATATAATGGAACGCTGATTTAATTTTCATTATTCCTTATATAATTTTCTTATTTTAGAATATTTATGTCCATGTGTCATGCCTTTTTATGAAGAGAAATGATGTTGTATGTACTCAATCATAGAGGTAATCTTGATGTTTGCACAGTAAAATCATTGTCTATATAATAAATGTACTATTTCATATTTATGTTTAACCTATTTATTTTTAGTATCACTCACATAATAATTATTTTCTTATATGGGTTGATTCTTTTTTTCGAATTGGGGGTGCTCTGTCCAACTTTCATGTTCCTCCCTTAAAACCATTTCAACCCTATAGTGGTGCATTTATCACTTTATTTCAAGTTACCTCCACTACCTTTGTAGGAAAAGAAACAATGATGCCTCTGATCAATTACAAAGGTAATATTGATGTTTTCACAATAAAATCAGTGTCAGTGGAATTAATGTTATGTTTTATATGTATTTTTAATTTATTTATTTTTATTATTACTCATATTATAATTGTTTTATTTAATAGGTGGATTATTTTGTTCAAGTTGGGGGTGCTCTGTCTAACTTTCACACTCCTTATAATTTAAAAAAATTTAACCCCTACAATGGTGCATTTTTCACTTTCTTTAAAGTTACCTTCACTGCCTTTTTAAGAAGAGAAACTATGCTTCCTCTGCTCAATTTTAGAGGTAATATTGATGTTTTCACCTTAAAATAATTTTCCATGGAATTAATGCATTGTTTCAAATATATGTTTAATTTATTTCTCTTTAGTATTACTCACATAATAATTGTATTCTTATATAGTTGGATTTTTTTTTGAGTTGGGGTTGATCTATCCAACATTCATGCTCATTATCCCTTAAAACCTTTTCACCCCTACAGTGGTGTATTTATCACTTTCTTTTAAGTTACCTCCACTACAATTTAGAGAAAAGAAATGATGATTCCTCAGATCAATTATAGAGTTAATCTTAATATTTACACATAAAAATAATTGTCTATAGAATTAATGTATTGTTTCATATGTATGTTTAATTTATTTGTTTTTAGTATTACTCACATAATAATTGTTTTTTTATACTGATTGATTATTTTGTTTGAGTTTGGGTGATCTATCCATATTTTACCCCTTTATACACCAAAACTTTTACATACTTCTTCTCTCATAAAACTTTTTACTCCTGTAGTGTTGACATTTATCACTTTCTTTCAAGTTCCCTCCACTACTAAATCACATAGTTAATCTTGATATTTTTATAGTAAAATCATTTTCTATAGAATTAATGTATTATTTCATATTTATGTTTAATTTATTTCTTTTTAGTATTACTCATAATAACTATTTTCTTATACATGTGGATTCTTTTGTTCGAGTTGAGGTGGTTTGTTCAAAAATACTCATGTAATGTTGGAAGTTCCACAAATAAATTCAACGAAAATCATGGTAACATTGATATTTAGGATTTATTTTGAATGTAAGTAATAATTTATATTTATGTAATTGTATAAAACATTGTTTAAAATGTATATAATATAGTGTTTTTTGGTATTTTTGTTGTAAATTTCATTTCATTTAAATTATGTATTGGGAATTGTTTTTGTTGATATCTGATATGTGTCTAGTGCTGCAACGTGCTATTACAATACACTATAGTGTGCTGTTACAACAATATGCAGTATGAACCTTTATCAAAGCTTTTAAAAGTGATGATATTTAGGAACATTATCAATGCTGATATAGACACTTTTATCAGCGCTTTTATAAGCACTGATAAAGGGTTTCTTAGAGGTGATAAATTCAAGTGATGATAAATGGTTATTTTATCTGTGATTTTTTAGAACTGATAAAAGTACTAGGATTTTAACATCACTCACGTTTTCAGTGCTTTTCTAGCATTGATAAAGGCCATTTCTATCACTGTTAAAGGGCAGTTTTATAGTAGTGGACATTTGATGGTGTTTTCTGAATGGATTTATCAGATGGAACATGTTGTTAATTTATGTAAAGACTCAGACGACATAGATCCTTGCTTTTCTAGAAAGAAGTGTAGCCAGATCAGTGGACTTAGGTGTGGGAATGGATGTGGAATCCAGGTATGAGATTTTGGAAACTTTAGTACTACATAACATTTAACTCATATCCAAACACTATGAAGGCACCTATCAATGAAGGATATGGTTTTAAGAAGGAGATAAGTATCACACAGTGTGTGACCTTATCACATGGAATGTGGTACCCTTTGGTGAGCTCGGATTGTACCTTAGAGGGTACACAGACATGGGTTGGAGTACACAGTCATGGGAACACCGTGTACCCCCACAAGGAAATGGCTTGTCCTGATGTACATAGGCATACCAGTTTACTGGTACATGGGTAGAGTACACAGGCATCCGACACAATGTTTACTGTTATATAGACATGGACATGGGACAAAGGCTATTTACATAGGAAGAATCCAAAGTCAAAGAGACATGACGTATAACCCTACTGCATGCTATGTACTCTCTAAAATTTTGATCGAATTCCTTGTCCTTTGTATCTTAGAAAAGTTTCATTATGGTGCATTCACCATATCTATTCCCGAAGGTTTAATATGGAATCTCCTCCTATACATAGGGTAATAATCCTTTCAATAATAATTCTTGGATATAGTTTTTGGAATCCTTATATGACACCCAGAGTGAGATCCTCTATCCGCATTTGTTCCCTCAGTGGTGTTCTTGATATTATCATGACCACAACTACACAAACACCAATCCTATACTTAATGGGTTAATACAATTGAGTTTTTGGTGTACCCCATGGACTTGGGAGTGATCCTCATATGTGTATCATATCTATTTAAACAATCAATATGTAATTATAATGGGGAGACCTGATGAAAATTACCCCTTGGACAAACAATATTATTGCTTTCAGAATTAGGAGTGTGATCTCCCATACAAGTATATGTGTAACCTTTGAGCATGAATCCTAGTCTTGTTTTATATTTTTGACTTACCATTAAACTATGTGTCTTTATTGAGTATATTTGGATATTCTTGTTATATATTCTGTATACATATACCTATGTAGATCATACTATATTCTTTGTTATATGATTTTTGGTTTCAGGGTGTCCTACTAGGTATTATTATACTCACCCTTGCACGGGCTTTTACCACACATTTCATTTCTTGTGAAAATCATAAATCTTTTGACAGAGTCCTAGATGGACAAGGACCAGATAATGCTTAGTGAGACTGGATAGACCGAGATGTGTTCATGTGGTATCTTGATAGTATTCTCCAATATCACTTTCATGTGGGACTTGTTTTCTGAATCTTTGTGATGATCTTGTATTTGGCCCTGTTTACTTTCCTTTACTTCTTTTTATACTTTGGTTATGAAATTTAGATGTATTCATGCATGTTTTTTCCATTTTTTACATTTCATCATTATATTGTCTTGTAGATGTTTGTGTGTGTACAAGTACTTAGGCTAAGTCCTCCCATGTCAGTGATATGCCTACTCAACACTAGTCCCCAGCCCCTAGCCTAGGGAGTCGTGGAATTGTCCCCATTGAGACGGGTCATGAAATAAATCATTATAAATATATTATTTCACTTAAAATAAAGATAATAAATGAATTCCATACCTCAAGGATTTCAATTTTCTTTGAATGAGAACAAAACAACATCATAGATCTGTGATCACATCTCTTTCAAGGAATCGATGAACCCTATTAATGTCACACTATGAATATGCCACTAAACACCAAAATAACTCCATAATAATGAAGAAGATCAAACTCTATAGCATGAAAGAAAAAACGAGAGGGAAACAAACAAATAGAGAAGAAACCATAAGGAAATCGGAAACACTCACCTCTAATCACCATATATTGATCTCTATAATATAGGGTTATAATCCAGTCAATGGGGTTTTAAAGGCCTTCAAAAAATCTTTTATGGGAACTTAGGGTTTGAGTGAAAAATTTGGGAGAATTACAGGTATGAAGGTTGTACTAGAATTTATAATAAAATTGGAAATTATAAGACCATAATGCAACACCCTTCACCACGATGTAAAGGTGATAACATAGGATAAAAATACGACATAAGAAAATAGACCACACTATAAAATTTCTGGTCAAATTTTCATACAAGAAACATGGTGCTATCTATATCATAGATCCTATAAATTAGAAGAAGAACCATGGATCAAAGAAACCACCATTCCACTGAATTATAATGCCAAGAAAAAGGCTATTCCATAACTCATATCTCTGGAAAAAATGATTCGAAAAAGGAATAACCATCAAAAGTTACATGCTTAGATTCCATGCCAAAACCTACACCCATGCCGTAGTGGTAATAAAACTAAAAGAACCACCAAAATATCCCTTATCAATCATCTACGTTGTTGCTCTTAATACACACCACAACTTTATCTCCCAACTAAACTCCACAATGTAGCACAAGCCTCCATGCCACAATCCTACCATGAAACTAACATTTCTACTTAACTCACACTTTTACTCCTCTAAGCCTCATTTCAGCACCTCCAACACCTAAAAAACACAACATAATGAGCTAGAAGGATTGGATCCATTACACCAAATACCTTTCAAACGATTATCACCCTCAATAATTAAAAACTAAATCTGAGGAGAAGGGAAGGAAAAAATGGTCATCCAAACAACCACCTCGTGAAACACCTCTCAAGAATATACCCATAATAGGAGCACAGCTATATATCTTTGAGAAACAATATTCAAAACCAAAAAATAGTCTCCTAGGGGAGATATCTCTCAATAAGATAAATGTGATAAACAATGCATCAAGTAAGAGAGAATTATGTCACAAGACAAATAAAGTTCAATATCATAAAAAAATCACAACCAGAGAAGACTATGCATCAAATGACTCAGGATACTAAGAATGAATATATGAATCATGTTCTAAAGTTCCCTCTTATATATCACTATGTCACTAAAGAACATGAACCAAGGGACTAACACACCCACACAACACCTTCTCCTGGTGATCCTAGATATCCATGGAACGCTCCTCAAATGTTTCATCATCATAAACATTGATCTCACCTTAATCGATGATGTGAGAATTATCATGAAGATAGTGGAAAATCATTAATACATGAAATACATCATGAATACAACTCATCTATAGGGGAAGTGCTATCCGGTACGAGACAACTCCAACATGTACCAACACTTCAAAAGGTCGCAAAAACTGAGGAGAGAGATTACTCCCACTGACAAGTCTTCACTACCCATGATGAGGAGTCACCTTCAAGAATATATGATATATAAAATTAAACTATAGAGGTCTCCTCCTATGGTCAAAAATAAGACTTATGATGATCTTTCATTTCTTTAATCCTATTGTGAATCATCCAAACCATATATGTAATGATTTACACTACCTCCATCGTAAGAATTGATGACTCTTAGACCCCATTATAATACAGTAAAGAATGTAAAGGTCGAATGAACAAATATTAAAATAGTTCTTACCAATGGTGGAGTGAAAAATATTTTTTTTTAAAAAAAATTGATAAAGGGTAGGTTCCACACCCATGAACCTCCAAAATCCAAGGTACAAGAACACAACAAGTATTTAAGTGTCTAAATTGTCCACACTTTCTGACCATTTGTCTGTGTATGAAAATTAGAGATGAAGCACAACTGGGAGACCCAATCATGGTGAAGACCTCTAGAGACCTTGGTGGTGAAATAATGATCATGATAAAAGATGATCATCTTTGGGAATCTATGAATCCTCACCACCTCCTCTAAATATTTCCTCGACAAAACCTCCTCTATGCTCGACTTCCAACTAGTATAGTCAATACCAAGGGAACTAGAAGTCTCTCCACCTTATGTACAAAACTTGAACTATACAGAGTGAAATTAAATAGTGCATAACTATAAAATAAAATAATTCATGAACCTAGGTAGAAAATACGAAAATGGCACCTCAAATGATATCTGGATAATTTTGTGTTGGAAAATATTGAGCACGAATCAGACCACAATATTTTTTATGTTAATCTAAACTTGATGATGACCGCCTCCACGGTCACACTCTACTATAAGAGGTTTCCGAACACCATTAGGCTATCCTATTCATACTATATCTCTCCTCTACTAATTATAGGTTGGATTACCCTGCTGTTGCTTCCTTGACTGAAACTGCTACGATGGAGGAACCTGAAGTAGACCACCAATGGCATGTTGTCTGCCCAAAAATGTTGGGCACTCCCACCACTAATTACCATAGTCTGCATACTACAAAACGTCTTACCCCTTGGAAGGGTTTTAAGATATGATAACACCACCAAAATGAGATAAATAGGGTTAGGACCTACCCCAAACTATTTGAAAACCATTATTACTAGGTAACTAGGAACCCCAAACCATAGTTCTGCTATATAGAGAATCCCAAAGACTCCCCACTCAGAAAAATCTGGTCCTGACCCACATCCTCTTAATAATCTCTTCCTTGAAAGTACCTCAAGATACCTCAATAGAATAAATAGGAAAAAATGGAAATATATATCTATGTTTAAATCCTTCTCAAAATTCCTTTCCTTGACCTCCTTAAATAGAAGTAGGTTTGAATCATATTAAAGAAGTTTCTTAACATAGATCCTAAACTACTGAAGACTTCAATACCCTTTTCCAAGGGTAAGAAACTTCTAGAAACTGGCCACCTGCACGGGTAGAGAAAGAAACATGGCTTGAAACTATTCTCAAAACTTCTCCCATAAAACAACTGACTACTTGCAATTTACAAGGAATAAGAACAACTACTACCTAGCCACCCCACATAACATCATCACAGCGAAAAAAATCCTTGGATACTTTTGAGCATGGATCAAACTGAAGGTTATCTCCACCACCTCCAACTATTCCTCCATCAATGAGTTATAAATGGACCACTCATACTTTTGAAGACTTTGGTGCTAAAACTACTGGAGTATCCTATTCAAAGTTTAATCATCATCTACCTCAACACTATAACGATATGGTTTCAAATACTATTGAACAACTCTAGTACAAACCTGACGAGGACATTGACTTGGAGCCATACCTGTAAAAGAATAAATATTTAGGGACTCTTAAACTTAAGATATTGAATATTCATGGTTAATTAATCAGTTAAGGATTAAACTTACCACAAGGTCCACCCATTCAAGAATAGGTGAAAAAACGTATGATGAATGATCCTTTCCAAGGTCTCTACCCCATAACTAGTATCACTTCACTTAGTATGATCAGTACACTTGAAGGTCCTTGCATCATATCATAGGGTTCCTTAATCACCTGTGTAATAGTCGGAATTCCTTATTTACATCATATACTAAGCTCAACCAACACCATTTCACTACCAACCCTTGTATTCCTCACTAGTTCCTATCTTCAAACTCCATTAGATACCTAAAACTGACCTATGATACCCCTTTTTCATGACCCCATCTCCCTAAAGGTTTCCCTACTAGGTTGAAAATAATGATAGAGAGATAATAACATATAAATCACAACTCCAATAGGCCATAGGTTAGTGATAAGAACCGATGGTACATCAGACACACAAATGGGAGGCATTAACCTCCAAGAAGAACATGAGGAATGAGAGATAATATAAAACTATAAAAAATTCCTACTCATAAAAAATAAAAGATCTAAATACATGCAAGTAGTACCATATAACTAGAAGAAATTCAAAAATTAAACAACAAGTTCCCAAAATAAATCCTTAATAGTGACCACAAAGCCCTAAAAACTCCCAAAAAACTCAATGAGCTAGTAATGTATATCCTTATCACCAACTAGATCCTAATGAACTAAAATATAGTTTACATATATTTAGGGTGGGAATAATTTTTTACTTATTAGGATCCTCCTTGAAGCCTATCGTTCAAAATTGAAGAAATCATACTAAATTACAGTGAATAAACAGATGAAACTAACTCATCACCCAATCAGATATTCTAAGCTCCCAGACTCACCCTGTTACACTCAATAAGTATCAAATATTGGTAAAGTATAAAATCCAACATAATATAAAAGTGTAGGTACCCTACTGCCACTTCCCCACTGGCTTGGTGCTATTCCCCAACGTCTTACATCCTGACTCATCTCTCTTCAAATAATCCATACATGTCAAATGAAACTTTATAGTAACAAAAACATCATACACCTCATAATCTCATCATCACCACCACCTTTAGATAGTAATTGAGTAGTTTTTATGGATCAACCATAGCTCAAACATCAAGTACTACACCTTAGGCCTTCACAAACCATACACAACATACCTATAATAATTATTAAGATACTATATCTAGATATACATGTGTGTGAAATAACCACACACAATCACATACCTCTACACAAATATATAATTAGGGTGACCACCATGCATAAAAAAATTATAGTAGGATAATAGAAAATGGAAATAGGGGGTAGTCAGCCACCCATTCCTTGCCAACCTATTGGGGAAAACACCCCCCAGAGTCTACTGAGAGTCAATATCCCTACTAACACGGGTGGTGTAGCATATGAAATCATATAACATACAATATATATATATACACACATATATCAAAATTAACACTATGGAAAATTACTTACTCTTAACCTATATATATAAATCACAAACCACACTATGGGAAACTACTTACCATTAACCTAAACTACAACTATGATCACCAAGACTCCTGACTACCACTATTAAGGACTAGATATCATATAAGTATACGAACTTTTATATAAACTTTAATTTAATTAATTCTATCTTTATAATATCTCTTTTTAAATGATTATCAACCACTACCATTCCCTCCAAGCATAAACTAATTGTTTCCATAGTTCCTTAAGGATTATCATTATTTATCTTTTCATCAAGTCCCCAACTCCATGTGTTAAATAATTTCGTGATCATTATAATTTATTAATTTTAGGTACTCTAGGAATCATCCTAAGCTACCATAAAAGATGCGTAGACCAAGAATAATTTTCTGCGTTAAATAGTGGGTAAAGAAATGTAGAGACAAGTAACCCAACCATCCAAACATTAAAGAATATTAATTAACTAGAAATAATCCCAGATTCAAACATAAAAAATGGGAAATAATAGCTCTAAAATGTGCCATCAGTCCCAGTACCATCCCCGACATCATTCTGTATATCACCATCCATGTCGCTAACACATGCACCAACTGCTACCAAACACTCGGGCATCCAAACCCATTCTCTCTAAACCATCATCTATCCCAATATCACATCACATTGCATATCTATGCTCCTCATCAAAATAAATCACACAAGAAAACAAGAAAACAACAAGCAGTCAATAGGTAATCTAGGCCCTATAACCAAGGAATATAGCCTTAATAAAAAAATATTCCCACTTATCCACAAACAACTATCTTTAGAAAATAACTAATTTTCTACCATCTAGAATTAACCGATTCATTTAACATAGTTTATAACCATAATAAACCCAAGGCATCAAATATCAATAGTTATTAAGAATTATTTTAACATAATTCAAGAATAACTTCAATTATAAAAAATATAAGGAAGATATATTATAATTAGACATGAATATTCATTATTTTATCCAAAATTAATTACTATATTTATGTTATTTATCCAATTTAAAAGTATAAAAAACATTCTAAACCATAAAATAAACATAAATATCACACCATATATAGAATCAATAGGAAAACAATTAACACAACATAAACACATTAGATAACTAAAACTAATAATGGATTCTTTCTTTAATCCTGGTTGAATCTTCGTTATGGTTAATTACAATATTATCTAATAATATAAATCATGATAACTCCATTATTTCACTTAAAGTAAGGAGAAGTAAAAAATCCCCCACCTTAAGAATTTCAACATTCTTCCAATGAGAAAAGAAAATTAGAGAAGATATTTGATCACCTATCTCATAAGAAATTGATGGTCCCTACATATGTTTCACCATGAACATTACACCAAACACTAAAATAAAACCATGATAATAAAGGATATCGACCACTATAGAATGGTAAGGTAACATGAGAAAAAAATGAAATGGATAATAAAACAAAATTAAAGAGTGAAAACTCACCTCAGATCTCAAAAGATTGATATCTATAAGTGTGGGGTTGGATTCAATCAAAGGGGATTCAAAGAACATTGAAAAAGGTATTCTGGGAATCTAGGTCTAGAGAGAAAAATTTTGGAGAAGGAAAATTATGAAGGGTTTTTTAGAATTTATTGGAAAATTGGAAATTATAAAACCATGAAACAACACCCTACACCATGATACATAGGTGTTGAAATAAGAAAAAACTATAGCATAAGGAAAGAGACCATGTGACAACATGAATACTCAAAGACACATCGAATAAACACAGTGTGATCCATTATATAAATCCTATAAATTAAGATAAGGTCAACGATGTAAAAAACCACCATGACAGATAATTATAATGCCAAACAAGAAGGCTAAACCATAAATAAACTCAATGGTCTAGAAGACCTAAAAAAGTAAGAGCCACTGAAACTTACCTCCCAAGATTACAGGACACAACCTACCCCCTAGGACGTAGTGGCACCTAAGTTGGTATAACCACCCAAACCTCCTCCCTCAATCCTTTTCATTATAACTATTAATCCAAGCCACATATTCATTTATCTACTAGAATCTGTGACATAGAACAAGACTCCATACCATAATAATACCCTATATATTAAATTTATGCTAACCCCTTCCTCTTATAATCCTCCTCTTGGAACCTACAACCCATAAAAAACCCAAAGTAACGGGCTAGAATGAATTGGTCCCTTACAATTTACCTCCTCAACTATCCAATAATCAATAATATGAAGATTGAGATGATTCCCTACCCAAATATTCATGGATTATTTATATGATACCCAGTGTAAGTAATTATGAAATATGGATCATGGATGAATAAATTAATATGATTTATGGGGTCATTTTTTAGAAGGATCACTTTCATTAAATTCCCTTGAAGAAAACATATAAAATATGGCACTAACCCATGTATATGTCTTTATTATTTATTATGGCCTACTTCATGATAATAATTTTGAGATCATTAATAAGTATAGAATATAAAATAGTTTAGAGTTGGTATCTTATATTGAGAATTAGTTTCAAAGAGAAGAATTCATAGCTTGTAAATGTGAATGTTATAGAGATTAATTCCACTAGCTCTAAATCCTGTGTATTAGATACTGGGTTTTCATGACACATTTTTACTGAAAAATAAAAATTTAGAAATTGAAGGGAATTAATAAATGGTGAATTATATCTTTGTGTTAGTAATGGAGTAAGAGTTATTTAATTATAATTATTCACTTATGATCTAATTTTATATAATGGATTGAAACTATAATTGAAAAACTATTATTATGTCCCCACAAAAAATAAAAATTTCATTTCTAAATATTGTTTGGACAAGAAGGGATTTTTATTCACTATTATGAATAAGTATTTTTATATATATAAGAATAAAATGTTTTATGAAATTGGGAATATATTGAATGGTTTATATATTCTAGATATTGATAATCCTGATTATAATATTCATAATAATAAGGTCATGGTTGATTCTAATCCCTCATACCTTTGTAATTTTCATGTTGTATATATAAATGATAAATGAATCCAAATAATTCATAAAATAGATTATTGGAATCATTCAATTATGAATCATTTAATAATTTTTGGAAAAATGAAAAAGACTCCCTTTGGGAAAAAAGATGAAAGTACCAGTGGACAATTGAATTGCATACATCATGATATATACATACTGACGAGAACATAAACAATTGGTGGTATTAGGTATATAATTACCTTTACTAATGACTTTAGTTAGTATGGTTATCGGTTTACAATGAAACAAAAGTATGAAAATTTTTAAAAGTTCAAAATTCTTCCAAACAAAGTATGAAATAATATGTGCAAGAGTAATAAGATTCTCCAATAAGACTAGGTTGGTGAATACTTGATCTAGGAATTCACAAATCATTTAAGATATTATGAAACTTGTTAACAACTCACTCCCCTTGAAACACCACAATGGATTAGTGTGTCTAAAAAAAGTAATCATACCTTATTGGGCATGGTTTGATCAATGATGAGTCTATATGACTTTCTTATTACATTATGATATTTTCTTATGAGAATAATCCATTAATACTAAATTATATTCCATATAAATCATTCATAAATAAACTATATGAAATATGGATTGGGAAGAATCTCAATATATATTTTATGAATATTTTGGGATATTTGAATTATGATAAACCTGACCCTAAATCTGAAAAATGATTATTTTTTGGTTTTCCCAAGGAAAATGTGGGATATTTATTTTGTAAACCCACTGAACATAAATATTTTGTGGTCCATAATGAAGTTTTCTTTGAGAAGGATCACATGAGCTGATGAGTCATTATGGGGAATGTTATACTTGGAGAAGTTAAAGACTAATAAATTGGAAGTGTTCATAATATGAAAATTAAGTTGGTTCTACAAATAGCTGTGGAAGAAGAAACATCTCATGTTACATAAGAACCTCAAATTTTTGGTAGGATTCTTTCATAACCAAAGAGATATAAACTTCTCTTGGTGAATGATGATGAAGTAATGTTCATAAATTATTAACCTAACACCTACCATGAGGAAATTGAGATTATTGATTTTAAGAAATGTTTAAAGGCAATATAATTTGAAATGGACTCCATGTACACTATCCAATTTTGGAACTTGGCGGATGTAAGTGCATTTACCCCAAGAAAACTGGCATAGATGGTATACTATCTACCTATAATGAATTTATGGTGAAAAAGGTTACAAGAATGTTTATGGTATTGGATATGAGGAAACCTTTTCACCAGTAGTGATGATTAAGTACATTTAATTTTTACTATCCATATAAGATTATTATGATCATAAGATATATAAAATGGATTTCAAAAACAGTTTACTAAATTAGAAATTAGTAGAGGATATGTAAAAAATAAAACCCAAAGGTTTTAAAGTTTTAAATAAGACTACTAAGGTATGAAAGTTGCAATGGTCCTTTTATGGACTAAAGTAAGATTCGTCATGTTGGAATATTTGGTTTGATGATGTAATCAAAAAATATATTTTCATCAAGAATGTGGATTATTCTTGTTTATATAATCACATTAGTAGGAGTATAGTAGTATTTATGATATTTTATGTTGATAGTATACTACCTATCAGAAATGACATCTTGACTCCTCACTCTTTGAAAATGTGGCTTGGTAAGTGCTTCTCAATGAAATACATGGGATAAGATACCTAAACATTGGGAATGGATATATATAGAGATAGATATAGGAGTATGGTTGTCCTTAGTTAGGGAACTTACATTGGTAATGTGAAAAACTAGTTTAGCATAGAGAACACAAAAGGGGTCTTTAGTAGTGTTACATGGTGCAAATATTTGGAAGATTTATAGCACTTATAAAGAGTTATCAAGGATGGATAAAATTATACATGCATCATTTATATTTTCTATCATGTATTTAATGTTTTGTAATCGACATGATATTTTCTATTCTCCTATAATTAATATTAGATATCATTATAGTCTTGGTGATATTCACTAGATTACTTTGAAGAAAATTCTTATGTACTTGATAAGGATAAAGGATATATTCTTCATCTTTAGAGGGGAATATGATATTTGTGTAAAATGTTACACAAATATGAGTTTTAAATAAAAAAAGATGATATGAAATATTAATTTAGATTTTTTTCTTTTCAAAATGGTTGATATTTCACTTAGATGCGTTATAAAAAAGTTACTATAGAAGACTCAAAAATAGATACAAAATAAATCACTAGATTAGATTATGGGAATGAAGTTTTTCGATCATAAAGTTAATCAATGAACTTTATGTGGTTACTAACATTGAGGGATTGGTTGAGATTTAATATTGATGATCATAATTTGTGTCTTGGTTGTATTTTTTGTCAATGAGATAGAAAGTGATTATTATCATGATTTCAATATGAGTTTGGTAAACAAAAACAACTTTGAAGTTTATTTTCATTCCCATGAAAGATTGTTTAATATTGAAGTTTGTTGAAGAGTGATGTTCCATCCATATAAGTTCAAAGTTAACATGATTATATTTTGGATGAAGTAAATTTAAGTGAGATGATTGTTGAACCATCATTAATTCACAAGTACTTATGATAGTAGTGCTTGATGTAATCACATTTTATATGATAATGAAGGAGTAGTGGGATTTCATAGAACCCACATGGAGTGCACATGGAGTGCATAGAGGGTACCAGAGTGGAACATGAAATGGTGTGGCAAGACCTAATGATAGGAATGTGTATTTAGGTGTTTTGTGTGATGACCCAGATACCAGATTGAGTGACTAAAGATAAATATAGGTTTATTTAGTGGAGGTTGACCATTCACAATACAAACATGATATGTGAGATGAACTTAGACACTGTTGATGAATTAAATGCTTATACATAGAACAAAAACTGTATAGTGAGAATAATATGGTCCTCCCTATCTCACACACCACGTGAGTTTAAACTATTGTTGTCATCTTCAAAATTTATGAAATTTTACCTTTACACGGTATACTCTTACATAGATTGATCCATCTAGTTACCTTACATAAGTATGATGAAATCCTTACATAGTTAATGGTTTATGTGGTTTAACATTACATAGGGTACCCTTACATAGGTTAAGGGATACCTTTATGCAATATTTCAAAATGTGTTTATACCTTTATAAAACTATATAATTTTCACTTACCCTTATGCAACAAGAACATGATATGAATGATGATAAAAATGAATATGCATAGATTTTATTATGCATTAAAATTCATGGTTGAGTTTATATTAATTTAATATGAAACATGTGATTTTTATCATGATCAATTGTGAATGATTCATGAGTGAAGAATCCAAATAATAAAATACTCAACAATTTTTAGTATTAAGTAAAGGAAAACCACATTTGAAAAATACCGAAAGATTTGATGATATTTAAAATGTCCTCAACTCTCCACTTTTAATGGATGTGGAATGAAACTCATAGTTGAAGTCAATGGATATAAAGAAAATTTTTTGTGATCATATGTCTATAAATAATGATACAAGGACTAGGTGTTTTCTTGTTTCTATTCATGATTTCATTGAGAGATCTCATTTTTTTCTTCAGAAAATTGTGTATCTCAACACTTCCATTTATTCAAAGAATATGGAAGTTCCATGATCCTATAAGATATTTGAAGGAGGATTTACACACTCTCATAATCATAAAGAGGTTTTATATACACATTCTGTTAAGTGAAGAATCATTAGACACCACAAATACATCAAGATTTTGTGAAGAAACTAAACCATGAACTTCATTATTTCACGAATTATAGAATCACAAACATACAGTTTCATGAAGATAATAAGATATAATAACTTCCATATACACATTTTATTGCACGATGGATGTTTTAGGACATATACTATTTATGTGAAGAAGATAGATCACATGAACTGACATGATCTTTATTTTTTGAAGTAACTGAGTCACACTAAGTACACAATGATTTTTCAAATACATTAAGGAATGAATGTTTTCATCTATGTTAATAAGAATATAACAATTAATACATGAAGAAAATAAGCATTAAATCATGAAAAAAAAACATATTAATAATAAAAGGGAGAAATATTGTTCACATTAAGTTTTGATGTTAATTCAATGAATAATTTAAATACATGAGATGATGTGAGATGTTTAGTCCAACATAATTAGTGTTTTCAAAATAATCACCTACATTAAGAAGAGATTGATTCTATATTCACTGTTGACATTTTGTATCAAAGAAGAAAAATATGCAACCCTCTAGATTCCTATATAATTATTGCATCCCATGGATTGATGAAACCAAGACAACCCACTAATTACTGTGAACTAGAGGTAGCCATTTGATTGATACATTAAGAGGAAGTTAATTAGAATTATTATTTTTTATTGAATAATACTTTAACTACTATTCTAATCACTTCATAAGAGAAACATTAACATACTGTATCTTATGAATCAAATATAAATCTTTCATTGTACTTAGTTGGTTCTAGGAAAACGAGTTTAAGGTTATACACTTTCTCATGCTTTTATTGAAAAAAAAAGTAAAGCTGTATGTGAGTGGGATAATAACCATCATACATGAGGGATATAATCATCCATATTAGAGGTGAACCTTGTTAACAAAACTTGGTGTCATTTGTGATTTACAATTTAACTTGCATGGTTTATAATTATAGGTAAAGAAGATAAAGAGAATCATTCATAGAATAAGTGACAAAGGGGTTAAATTGAATAAAATTTTAAAGTGATAAAATCTATACCACATTGATTCCCCCCTCTCAGTGTGTTCATCCTAAAGTGATCATAAAAATTGGTATCAAATAAATAAGTCACACCTCTGATTGGATTCTTTGATTTGAAGCTTATTGAAGAATTTAATTCCCTTATCAATTAAGAATGGAGTGAAAAATTTGAGGAGTTTTATCTACTACAAATCATAATTTTAACTCATAAAATACCTTGAAGAATAGAATAAACAAATAATTGATATAGATGAAGAAGATAAATATATATATATAAATATAATAGGAGTTTAATGATGAATAATTTTCTACTTTAAAAGATACGCTGCATAATAGTCCCAATGAAATAGTAACTTTTATATATGGTTCATTCAAAGGAATGTAAAAAGAGATCAATGATATTGAATAAAATATAGAAAAATTTTAGATATATTTTTAACAAATAACAAAATATAATATTATTATCTCCAAGAAAATTGGATCCAAAAAAGCATAGAAAGTTGAAATTAAAGAAAGGTTCTACAGTTTTGAAGATCAGTGGCTAAATGAAATTCTTGAAAAAGAAAATTACACTAAGAAATTTGAAGAAAATTTCTATGCATTAGAGGAAAAATAGAAAGCAATCATTTATTTAAGGAATGATCCACTTGAAATAAAAAAAATGATATCAAAGATCTAGAAACCTTATTGTTGGAGAAACACAAAATTAATGATGAGAAATTTATGAGGATCAATAAATAATGTGACGAGATATTAATATTAGTAGAGGATGAGAAATTTATCCTAATTATGGAATGTATTGAACATGGAGTCAAATTTGAAAATATTGAAAATGTTCAAGCTGAGTCTTTATAATAAGATAAAATAAGAGTTGTTACTATAAGAGTTGTAGCCAAACAATATTATAAGGATTATTCTTATTCTAAAAGAACTTAATCTAGTGGAAATAAAATTTTTAAATAATTCAATTTTTAATCTCAATAATTCTATAATAAAAAGGTACCATCCACCTTTGTAAATAATGTTTTTACTAATTTTGGTACAGTGTATAGTGATTTTTTAAAATAAAAACCTATGAAAATGTGGATGAAGTTTCGTGATGAAGTGATTACAGTTTCATATATATTGAATAAAGATAAGGGTAAAATAATATGTTTCCCTAAATAATACCATAATAAATATAAAAAGTAAAAAAAAATTCAAGCCTCCCAATATAGAAAAACTATTATAAAAAATAAGAGATCAAGATTTGTTCGCTATTTTTATTACTGTGATAGATTTGAGAACATGAAATACGATTATCGGTATAATATGTCATCATATAAAAATATGAGAAAGCCTATATAAATGTGAAGAAAGTAATTGAGGAATAAAATTCCATATAAGTAAAGGAAGAATATTTCTTTTATAAATAGATTTGAAATTTTGAAGTACCATTGTTGTATTTTCAATGGAAGTGGTCACTGTGAAGTTTTATGAAAATATAAATCATTCAAGAAAGACACTAAAACTATTCAGATGAAAACACCATAAAATTTAAAGAATAAAGATAAGTTCACCTTGGGAAAGAAATAGATAAAAACTATTCCCAATAAGTCAACAAAAAATAAATAATTCAACTTTGGGTGAAAATAAATAGAAAATAGATGCTCAACACAAACCCAAGAAGTTCAAGAAGGGTGACATACCAAATAGAAGAATCTTCTTATTTTGTATATGAATAGGTTACACCATGAATCAATTTAAATAGGACATGGATATCATGATTAATGGAATCAATATTAAGAAACAAATGCGAGTAACATTCTAAGAAAGAAAATAAAAGGACTAAATTGTAAAAGGGAAAACTTGAAAATAAATGTGGATATAACAAGCATACTGTGCATATTACAAATGAAAAACTAATAGTTTTACCTAATGGTATACAAAGAGTAATAAAATTGGAATAATCATAGATAAAATTATATTATAAATGAAAAAAATATTCCATACGAAGAAATGGTATTTTCGGATATGTTGTCAACAATTTATAACCATACAATCTAAAAAGTACTATATGGAAGATGCAATAAGGCTAGATATATTTCTATTTTTTGTTTGTTAATTACAATATCTCAAAAAGAGATCCTAAATAAGAATCAGAAATCATCAAATAATGAATGTTTCTTGATGTCCAGTGTTAAGAAGAAAAGTCCACTCAATGTTAGTACAAAAGAAAGTGAAGATATTGTGCTACCCAAAATATCTAATAGAGTTAGAAAAGTTAGAATAAAGAGTTAACCCTCATATAGACCATAAAAATGAGTTTCATGGGTGAGAAAAAATTATTATCCATGTTTATCTCACTAAAAATACAATAAGATCCTTCTTATTCTCATACACTGTGTTTTTTCATTATTTGTAGGGAATTGAAGGTGATGCATATAATCAGGGGGATAAATGAGTTGAATAAATTACATTACAACATCTGCAACCTAGAATATCCATTAAATCTTTATTGAAGTCAGCATCCTGGTTTGATCTATTTTCTAATATCATAAATATTATTTGCTATAAAATATCAGAGATCAATCATGATGAAGATGATCAAGCTATCATAACTTATCAAAAAAATTTGAAATAACCATCATGGATGAGATCACAATAATTGTTGTTAACATCAATTCGAATTTAGAAGAACAACTAATGACAAGATGCAACTTGATGAAGTGAAGCGGGAGATCATCCCCTGAGGGGTAGTATCCAATGAAGTTCCCAGATCATTATACTTTAGTAAAAGTTGTTATCTATAAAACGTACTTATTCATAAATTCATTGATAAGGTATGTGTTCTTATTACATCATCCCTTTTCAAAAATGATTAAAAGATCTGAAATTAAATTTTAAAATTTTAATAAATAAATGACATTAAAAAATGGAGAATTATTGAAGATATTCTAGGACTAAATTCAAGTACATAACCTGCCAAGTATACTTGAATGTTTTTAATCCATGTGTTGAGATGAGTGAAAGACTTTCCAATTGAATGTATCATGAAAGTTTTTCTTAATAGGTGACATCAGAAAATTTCCACTTTCCTTGTATCAATGGGTACCAACCAATTACTATCAACCTGAAAAATAGTTGAACCATATTTGATTAAAGATACAAGTTGTGGTACATCGGTCGGTATCATATTCTGAATTGACAATGAACAAAATTGATTTCTAAATTAGACCATCCTATTTTCTACAATAGGTTAGATCAAGTTGAATTATATTGGACTATTTTATAGAATATTACTTAAGAATTAAATGATACTATCCTCTCTTAGATACATTGAAATTTTAATCAATAAGGGAGAAAAAAGAAAATAAAAAATGAAAGAATAATTGAAGAGAACATATTTCCATCAAATGTTCTATACCAGTATTGAAAATAAATACAAAGGGTGATATTGATGATCCTACTTTATGTTAGATTTTATTTATTTTTAATAATATATTAAGTGGTGAAGCACTTGATTTAAATATGAATTTATTAGAGAAGAATATAATGGAAGTTCATTAGTCTTCCCAAGTTTTTTTAATGAAGATTGAAGTTTGATGATCATTGATATTCCTTCCATAGAAGTTAAAATATAAAATGATCATATTTTATATGAAGTGAATTTAATTGTGATTATTATCAAACCATTCTTAATTCTTAAGGATGTATACAAGTAGTGTATGGTGTATGAACATTTTATACTACAGTGAAGAAATAATATAGTATATCCAATGGTATTTGTGACTGGGTGAAGTTTAAGAAAATTAAATAAGATCATGAAATATTTCATTATATTATGACGAGTTTTATAAATACCATGCAAATATTTATTTTCATGAAGATTGAAATATTAGTTTTGAAGGCCATGTAAAAATATAAATACCTTTACATGATGAATTATTTTGAAGAAGGCATGGGTTGGCTTGGAAATTTTATACTCATTAATTATAATAATTATATTTTATATGTGTTAACCAAAAATTGTCTAGCCATAGATAAACATCTAGGACAACTTGATCCCAAACATGTGGGAGTAGGCTCAACCACATGGAAGACCTAGCCAAGCCATCTATCCATGGTGAAAAGAGTAGCGATATTTCATAGAATCCATAGGGAGTGCATAGGGGGTGTGCGTGGAATGTGTGAAGGGTGCCCAGGTTTACCACACAATAGGAAGGTGTGGCATAGTTATTGGAATGTGTGTGTAGGTGTTCTAGGTGATGAACCTTGTTTTAGATCAAGTTACTATAGACATAGAGAATTTTATTAAGTGGAGGCTGACCGTTTTCAAGACTGATGTGGGACGATAGTTGAACATGAGAATTTTTCATACTCTAAAAATATATTCATATAACATGAGCCATATTATGAGGATAATTTGGGCCTTCCAATCTCCCGCAACACATTATTTTGAACCAATTATGTCTTATTCAACCTTTACGCAAGTTTACCCTTACACAAGGAACCATTATGTGGATTGACTCATCTACTAACCCTTATGCAACTATGATGTAACCCTTATACAAGTAATGGTTTATTCTGGTTTCTCTTATATGGGGTACACTTATGTAGGTGTGGGTATACATTTATGAAACATTTTAAAATGAAATAATACTGATATGCAACTATTTAATTGTTTTTTACCCTTACACAACATGAACGTGATACTACTGATGATAAAAATGATTATGTACAATATTTATCATGAATTCAAATGTATGATTAAGTTCATATTCCTTTGAGATGAAATTTGTGATATTTATCATGAACAAATGAGGCTGATTCCTGAGAGAAGTATCTATATACATTAAGACACCATGATTTTTGGTGTCAAGTAAAGGAAAACCATGTTAAAAAAATAAAAAAAATATATAGTGATTTTAAAATGTCCTTGAATTTTCTATTTTATTGGACGTGACATGAAACTTAGAGTTAAAGTTAGTAGATATACGAAATAAAGGCAATGATAATATTTCTATAAATCCTGAGACAAGGTTAAGATTTTTCTTTCTGATATTCATGTTTTTCTTTGAGTGATCTTATTTTTCCCCAAAAAATAGAGTATCCCAACGCTTCTATTTACACAAAGAAGAAGGTAGTTTCATGAGCCTCTCGACCATGTGAAGGAGGAATTTCTATACTCTCATTATCATGATTTTTTTTGTGTACAATTTATATTATTCCAAGTATCATTAGATACCATAATGAAATCAAGCTCTTGTGAAGATACTGAACCATGAGCTTCATTATTTTATGAAGTATAGAACTACGCACTTGTATTTTTGTGAAGATAACATGATATAGTGAAATCTGTGTAAAAAAATTATTACATGAAATAAGTTTGAGGATCCATATATACTATTTATATGAAGAATATAGATAACGTGAACTCATATGATCCTTGTTTTTTATAGGAACTGAGTCACACAAATCACACTTTGATTTCATTAAGATAGTAAACAATATAGGTTTTCATGCATGTTAAAGAGAACATAATAATGCATTCATGAAGAAAATAAGTGTTAAACCATGAATACAAAACATATTGATAATAAAAGGGATAAATTGTGTTCATGTGGAGTATTTATGATAATTCCATGCATAATTAAAATATATGCATGAGATGATGTGATATGTTTAGTGAAATGTAATTAGTGTTTGTAAAATAATCAATTTCACTAAGAAGAGACCAATACTACATTCACTATTGATATTATGTTTTGAAGAAAAAGGAGTGGTGAACATGTAGGTTGCTGCATAATTATGTCAGCCTATTGATTTTTTGAACCCGAGATAATATATTTATTTATGTGAAATAGAGGTATCTATTTGATTACTGCATTCAGAGGGATATGATCAAAATTATTGTTTTCTAATAAAGAAAAATTGAACAACATTGTTGGTCACTTTAGAAGGGACCAACTGATATCCTATATCTTGTGATTAAAAGATAATTATTTCATTGTATGTCAATGAGAGGGGAATGGTTTCAAGGTAATAACCTTTTTGTGATTTTCCTGATAATAATAGTAAATCTATATGAGGTAGGATAATAACCACGATAATCTAGGGATGTAGTCATCCACATTGTAGGTGGACCTCATTAACAATAATGGTGTTCTTTGTACTTTACTGTTTGGTGTGCATGATTTCAAATTATAGTTGAAGAAGATAAATATAATAATTCACTAAATAAGTAACATAGGTATTAAAAGAAAAAAATATTTTAAAGTTACAAAATTCATCCCACACAAATTCACCACCCCTCTCAGAGCATTAATCCCAAAGTGATCCTAATAAAAATTACAAAAAAATGGAGCCATCACTTAAGAAATGAAACATCAATCTCACCAAAAGACCAAACACATCCATGGAAAATACCATCTTATATGGGAGATCATTTTGAGGGGAGATGTAAATATTAGTTAGGTGTTTAGTGTAACATCCTAGTTAATGATAGAATGAATCATTCTAATATTTGTTTGTATTCTTGAAATATGTAGTTATATTCTTATAAAATTTTATTTAAATTTTTTATTTCAAATTATAGAATTTTAATTTTGTAAAAATTAACTCCATTTTTTAATTCATCATTTCAAAATTATCTTAGGATTAATTTTTGATAATATTCTAAAAATATTTAATTTTCAATGAATATTGAAAAATACGGATTTGTATTTAAAACTATATTTTCTTTCACTATATTTTAAAGGTGAAAATATGTTTTGTATTATTTTTAAATTTTAATTAGTTAGTATTTATTTAATTTAATCCAATTATGTTTTTTGGAATGAGTTTTATAATTTAATTTATTATAGAATCATTTTATATTTAAAATGCATTTTTTCTAAATAATTGTTTTTCTTTTAATTTAAAGGTTTAATTTAATTTAAATTATGAAAAATAAATGATTTTAATTTTAAAAAATGGATTACATATTTTGATTTAGTGGTTCCAAATTTATAAAATATTCCCCTTTTTTGTTTTTGGTCAATATAAATAGTAACCTCAGTAAATTTTGTTACCTTGATTAATGGTAAATCAGGTAATTAAGCGTAAAAATAATAAGTTAAGGATTAAAAAATGACTCTAACAATTAACCAAATATATTGTAAGATTAATTTTAAACCATAAAAATACATGATTCAAATTTATGACCTTTTTTATCCACTTTTTTGAAATTAAGGCCCTTATAATATTTTATTTAAGGAAAAGTCAAATATGTCACACTATTGTTTTTCCTAAGTATAAATTTTTAATACGTGGTTATCCAGAAGATATATTATACCATAAATATTATTTTTAAATATAAAATATTTATCTCCTATAATGGTAATTTATTTTTAATTTTTAGGGAATAAATAATTACATTAAATTTTCACATAACGAAAATGTAGTAATTATTAATTTAATTGAAAAATCAAATAATTGATATTAAAAATGTTAAAATAAATATAATTTGAGATACTAAGGTTATAAAATAATTATATAGATTACCATGACTTGTTTATGATAGAATAAAATATTTTATTCTAAATTTTACTTGTTTTCTTAATGTTTTTAAATTCCAAGTAATGAATAGTATCAAATTTGATAATAATGGTGTTTTATGGAATTAATATTTTATTAAATTATTTAAAAATTATTAAAATACAATATAATTATAAAGGGAATAATATGTGGTCTAAAATGTCTTACCATATGCATTTATATACTTTTTTGAAGTATTTGGATCTAGAAAAGTCTTATTATATTTTAATATTTTAAGAAATTCCAAGAGTTCCCCTCCCTTCTCTTATAAAAGGGAACCTCTTCTTCTCATTTATTCACAATTTAAAACCATTTGGTTCAGAAAATATATACCCAAATATCTTATTATAATAAATCCACTCATTTTATATGACTTATTTTAGACATAACACCATATTTAGTGATCTTAAGGTGTTAGTCAAAGATGGTTTCCTAAAGAAGAGGCATCGTTTTTAATCCAGTGTTTCTGTTTTATTTCTTCTTCCACACCATAAAAATATTATTAATATATCATAAAATAATAACTCTAGTATACTTCATAATATTATATTTTTTAATGTTAGTGTAATCATACATATTCTTATACTATTCCATCAAATGGGATACGAAATCATTATTCATGTGTATGTTAGACTACTCCCTCATGAACCAATGTCATTTGTTTTTCATTATAACCTATCACAACTTGAAATAATGATTAGATTAATGTTTATATATGATATTAATGACATGTTTATCATTATTTAAATATAATATATCATTCAAATTCTTACATTTCCTTACACAAAAAATGATAACGTCGTTCGTGTGTACTTTGTGGAGTACAACCTTTACGAAGTGATGTGATTAGTTTTCCATAACCATATTTAACTAATGGATTTAAAAGTATATTTTATGTTAAAAAATGATAATTATTTCATTATTATTATTCTATAAATGGTTTAATAATGACCACTTTTACCATAGTCTACATACATAAGTCAATTTGGACATATGAATCGAATATCTTCAAAACACCCGATGTGGACATAAATAATTATGTAATTATTATAACATGGTAATAAATGATATAAAATAAATAATAAAAATTAAAAAGTTTCTCAATAATGTTAACAATTAAAGTAAGTTTATTATTCAGGAATATAAAGGACATACATGATAAATTAGACTCAAGGTAAGGAAATTCTTAACTCAATTCCCTTTCTTTGAGTTAAACTTCTACTTTATTGATTATTCCATGATAATATTATGTGTGAAATGAACTTTGATTATATTATGTTGTATTTAAACATGGTTTATATTCATTTACATATGATAAAAAAATATATTCTTTGATCAACGCTCACTTCAATGATATGATATTTTAATGAACTTTCTTTAAAAAAATCCTCTTTTAATGTTTCTTTTTTTAAAAGTAAACATGAATGTTTTTTATCTTATAAAACATGATCATATTTTCCTAATTTCATGATGTATTAATTTTTTTAATTTTTATCTATAATATTACAAGGTTATTTTCAATGAAAATGATTTCTTTTGTATGTGTGTAGTATTCTTTTAAAATAAGATATTTTCTTCATGGAATATTTTTACGATGAAAACATTCATGTTTTATAATTATGTTATGGTTATTGAGAATTTTTTTTATTATGTTAGGTGTTTTTATTATAATCCAAATATGTGTGGGTCTATGATAACCCTTCAATGCATTGGGTATATTTGAAGTTGACCATGATGGTTATTCCAAGGGTAACTGTGATAGTTACATCCAAGTATAACTATAAGGGTTATGTCAAGTATAATTGTGGGGGTTATTGTATGGTAGCTATGAGGGTTACATCATAAATAATTATGATAAGAAAATGATTCCCCAATTTACTTATATAATTTATTTATTCTTACTATGGTTTTATATAAATATCATTTTTACAAATGGTAAGTTATTGAGTTTATGCACAAAGGAAAGTATGTGCTACTTCCTAAGGATGAAAAGTATAATGTTGTGAAAAACATTCCATGATTTTTTCATATTTCCAAAGATACCTTAATGGGTTTTATTTTTTTCTGTAATATTTATTGTGGAATGTTTTATGGATACTTTTGGGTAGAAAAGTTATTTCATGAGTATTATAATATTTATTTTGAGACTAAAGTTTATTTTGAAAAATGAAATTTTTCATAAGTATCCTGGAAGAATAGTTTCCATGATTATTTATATCTTTTATTGATAATTTTTCTCATCCCAAGTTTTAATTTTTTTTTTCATAGGGTTTAATGGAAATTAAAGTAAATGATGAAGACATGAAGAAAATTGTTAAGATTTATCATGAAAAGAAATCATGTTTTGTTTTAAAAATTTTTGTTTAATGAAAAGAATTAATACTATGAAAATGTTTCAACTTGAAATTTATGTGTTTAATTTGTAAGATATTTTCCTAATTCTCTAAAGATCTATAAATAAAATATCTTTGGGAATAAAATAAATTTAATTCTATTCTACAGTCTCTAGAATATATAATGTTTAAGGCTGGGTCCTTACAGTTGGCATCAGAGCATAGTCTAAATAACTTTAGAGGGTAGGATAATCTTAATAGTACACCCTTGAAATATTTTTAATTATGGTTAATTTGAAATGATATAACATTTTAATAATTACCATTTTCTTTATCTAAACTATGTTTGTTCAGAATGATTTTCTACAGAGAAAACAGGGAAGCTGTGGTGGGAAGGAATCAAGGGGAAAACACCATTCTCAATCAGCAACCAGGAATGGCCGGTATTAGAGCTAAAACTTTTTTTATTGTGATGGATCGATTAACTCAAGATATAAATTATTGTGGAACCCATGCTAGAGAGCCGTCATATCTACCATAGAGTCATATGTTGATAGTGGAGAATTTTATGAGGAAATACCCCCCCCCATAATTTAGTGGATCTTCTGACCATGTGGTAGATGAGGGGTGGATTAAAGCCCTCAAAAAGATATTTTATCTCATGGGGTGTTCAGATCATCAAAATTTTAGTCTTTCAATTTATTATTTGAAGGTGAATCTAACCAGTGGTGGTCAATGGTTACGAATATTAGGGAAATATAAGAGATTATTGCCTTGTAATGGGATGAATTTAAGAATCTTTTTCTTGAGAAATATTTTCCTATGGTAGTTCAAATCTATATGGAAAAAAATTCTTGTAATTGAAACAAAAAGGGAAAGATTTAGTGGACACATATGAAGAAAAATTCACTTTAGTTTCATGGTACACTCCAAATTTTATCTGGGATATTGATAGTAAAATCAATCATTTTTACTCAGTATTAAAGCCAAGATATTTACTGGCATTAGATTCCCATGAATTCAAAAGTCATGCGAAACTTGTTTGATGTTTCAAGAGGGTAGAAATAGAGTTTTATAATAATCATGTATTTTATGAAAATAAGAATAAGAATAGGTCCATATTGAAGTCAATGGTTAATAACCAACGAAATAAATCTGAAGTTAAGAAAATCTAGTTTTAGGTTTGTGGAAAGTGTGGTAAAAATCACCGTAGGGAATGACTTATTGAATCTAGGAAGTGTTTCCAATGTGGTATGTCTAGAAATATGTCCGGTGATTATAAGGAAAAGGATCTTGGTAGTGGTATGTTCAGTTATGATAAACATGATTCAAAATGTTTTAAATATGTTCATATGGGGAATTATGCACATACCTGACCAAAGAAGGACCCAAATGATAGGAAGTATCAAGACTATAATCAGAAATGTGTGGTGAAATAATTTTCAACCACTTTAGCTGATGTTGGAACATCCAATGAAGTGGTATCAGGTACATTGGTTGTTTATTCAGATTATGCTATTGTCTTGTTTGATTTGGGGTCTAAAAATTCTGTCATATCTGAGAAATTTTCTGGTAAATGGGAAATTCCACCTTAAGAAATAGAACCATAACTTAGGATAAGAACCTAAAGGGAAATTATTAAAGGAAAAAGAAATTATAAAAATATTCATATTGTTTTATGTGGAAGGACTTTAAATGAATTTTTTTTGACTTTCCCTTAGTAGAGCTTGGTGTTATCCTAGGTATGGGTTAGATTTTGGTTTACCATGATAAGATAGATTGTAGAGTTAAAAAATATTTTTTTTCAGAAAGTGTCTCATTTTGTATACAACAATGAAAAAATACCATTGATAACATATCATGAAGTTGGGAAACTATGAAAATATAGAAATGAATGTTATATTGTACATATTTTTTAAAATAAGGGAACTGTTTAGATTAATGATGTTTTAGTGGTAAAAGAATACATGAATATTTTTCCTGATGATTTTCCTAGTGTCATTATTGATTAAGAGGTTGAGTTTACTGTTGAATTGTTCCCTAATGATAATCCTATTTTAAAGCCCCATTATCAAATAGATCAAGTAGAAATATTGGAACTAAAAATGTAATTATAGGAGTTACTAGATAAAGGTTTTATTTAATTTATCACTTCAACATGGGGTTCTCATATTTTTTTTTTGTTAAAAATAATTATAGTTCCCTGAGGCTTTGAATTGATTATAGATCATTGAGTAACATCACCATTAAGAAAAAGTATCTTTTTCCTTATTTAGATGATTTTTTGATCATCTCCATGGATCCAATTACCTTTTAAATATTGATCTCATGTCAAGGTACCATCAACTAAAGGTGAAGGGGGATGAAATTCTGAAAACATCATTGCAAACTAGATATGGGCATTATGAGTTTTTAATTATGCCCTTTGGTTTGAAAAATTCCTCTGATATATTTATGGATCTTATGAATAGATTCTTTCATGAATATTTGGATATGTTTTTGGTTGTTTTATTTAAGATATTTTTTTATTAAAAAAGATATGTAGATCATGAAAAACATTTAAGGATTGTTCTACAAACCCTTAAAAAAAAGAATGAAAATTTATAAAATGTGTTTTTTTTTGTTACAACAAATTTCTTTACATGGAAACATTATTTATAAATATGGAATTAACATTTTATTTGATAAATCAAAAGTTGTTAAAAATGGACAATACCAAATAATGTCATATAGATTCATAGTTTTATTGGGTTTTCATGTTACAATCAGTGGTTAGTTGAAAACTTTTCTCATTTTTCTATCCCAATAACTATGTTAACAATAAATGAGGTTAAATTTATCTAGAAAAAAGAATGTGGTTATTTTTTTCATAAATTAAAATGAACATTCATGCATACTCTAGTTTTGTCCCTACCTTTGAAGAATGGTGATTTTTTCATCTACAATGATTCTTAATTGAAGGGACTTGGTTGTGTTCTTATGTATAATGATCAAATAATTACTTATGATTCATGGAAACTGAAACCTCATGGGTTAGATTATCCTACACATGATTTGGAATTAGATGTTTTCTTATTTTCTTTAAAAACTTGTAGGCATAATTAATATGGATCCAAGTGTGAAATATGTTTTGATCATAAAATTTTGAAGTACATATTCACCTAGAAATAGATTAACATGAGGTATAGAATATGGATAGTACTCATAAAGGATTATGATTGAACAATCAATTACCATACTATAAAAGAAAACAAAGTGGAAGATTACTTGAGTTGAAAAAATCATGCATAATTAAACTTGTTATGTGGGGAACAAGATCCTTTGATTTATGATTTGATGAATTTTGGCTAGGAAGTTATGGGTGTAGGAAATTCCTCTAATTTTTTTAGGTTCTAGTGAAATTGTATCTATTAGAATGAATTAAGAAAGCTCAGAAGGATGACCGTGAGTTATAGAAAAAGGTATAATTGGTGAAGAAAGTTAAGTTTCCTAAATTTAACATTGATGAAGACCATGTTTTGAGATTTTGAAAGAGGTTATGTGTGAATTGTGATTCCTAGTTGAAGACGGAGTTGTTAAATTAATCTCATAGTTCCCCATTTTTTGTTCATCATGGAAGCACTAATATGTACAAAGAACTTCAGTATTATTACTAGTGGGATGAAATAAAATTATATATTTCTAAATTTACCATGAAATGTTTGAATTTTTAATAGGTTAAATTAAAACAAAAATTACTAAAGGGAATGATTTTTCCTTTACCGGCTCCATAGTGAAAATTGGAAAATATATCCATGGATTTCATTGTAGGACTACCAAAACATATCTAGGTAATAATGTAATTTTGGTTATCATTGATTGACTGAATAAATCTATAAATTTCATTCCCATCAAAGATATTTTTTATTTAGATAAAATTTCTTAACTGTACCACAAATATATAGCTAGGTTGCATGGAATTCCTCTATCCATTGTATCATACCATAATCCTAGGTTCAATTATAGTTTTTGTAAAGGCCTTAAAAAATTGTTAGGTACTGAATTAAATTTTAGTATATCTTTCATCATCAATCAGATGGATAGTAAAAACAAATAATTCAAACCTTGAAAGAAATTATTTATACTTATTCAATGGATTACCAAGGAATTTGGGATCCACATATCTCTTTAGTTGAGTTTTATTATAATAAATATTTTCATTATAGTATATAGATATTACCTTTTGAAGAACTATATAGAAAGAGATATTGAAATCAAACATTTTTTGCTCAAGCAGGTGAAAGGAAGTTAATTGGACCATAATTATTAGAGTAAGTGGCTAAGGAGAAAATTATTCAGCAATATATGAGGACAACTTAGAAAATATAGATACGTTTTGTAGATAAAAGTATTAAATAAATTTATTTAAAGTTAAGAGATCAATTTTTTCTTAAAATATCTCCATGGAAAAGTTTTATTTATTTTGGTAATAATTTAAAGTTAATTCCACATTTCATTGGACCAAATGAAATCCTAGATAATGTTGGATTAGTTTCCTATCAGGTGGCATTACCTCCAAGTTTATCCCATGCACACAATGTTTTTCATTTTTTATGTTAAGAAAGTTTTTTCTAGATCTACTCATGTTTTTATCCATTAGTTTATTTAGTTATAAGATCACATTTCTTATGAGGAAAATCATTTTCATATTCTTTACCATAGAGAGAATGTTTTGTGGAACAAGGTAATTCACTAGGTTAAGGATTTTTGGAAAAACTACATGGTTGAAGAAGCAACATGGGAATAACAAATTTTATGAAAGAAAGATATCCCCACTTATCTAATATGTGAATAAAACCATGAGGACAAAATTTTCAAAGGGGTGGGGAAAATGTAACAATCCAGGTAATGATAGAATAAATCATTTTTATATTTATTTTTACTCTTGAAATATGCAGTCATATTCTTATAAGATTTTATTTAAAAGTTAAATTTTAAAAGTATAGAATATCAACTTTTCAAAATTAATTTAATTTTTTAATTCATAATTTCAAAATAATCTTAGTATTTATTTTTTACAATTTTATGAAAATATTGAATTTTTAATGAATATTTAAGAATATTGAATTTTATTGAAAACCATATTTTATTTCACTGTATTTACATGGTAAAAATATGTTTTTGATTAGTTTTAAATATAATTAGTTAATTTTTATTTTATATAATCAAATTATGGTTTTTTGGAATGGGTTTTATGCTTTAATTTATTATAGAAACATTTTGTATTTAAAAAAGGAATGTTTTTAAAAAATTGTTTTTATTTGCATTTTTATGGTTTAATTTAAATTAAATTATAAAAATTATGAATTTAATTTTGAAAAATGGATTCCATATTTGTAATAAGCGGGTCAAAATTTATTAAGTAGTATCCTTTTATTTTTGGTTAATATAAATTGAAACCTTATTAAATTTTGTTACCATGGTTAAGGGTAAATCAGGTAATTAAGGTTAAAAATAATATGTTAAGGATTATAAAATGAACCTAACACTAAAAAAATTATATCCAATGAGTAATGTTATACTATAAACATCTATGGTTCCAATTTATAACCTTTTAAAGCCACTAGGTTGACATTAAGTCCATTATAGTATTTTATTTAATGAAAATTGAAAGATGTTACACTACTATTTTTAATAAGTATAAACTTTTTAATATGTTCTTATACAGAATATATGTTTGGCCATAAATATTATTTTTAAATATAAAATATTTATATTCATCATGGTACTTTATTTTTAATTTTTAGGGAAGAAATAATCACCTTAAATTATTACACAACGATGATGAAATAATTATTAAATTAATGGAAGAATCAAATAAACGATATTAAAAATATTAAAATAAATATAATTCGAGATACTTAAGGTGATAAAATAATTATATATACATTTCCATGACATGTTTAGGATATAATAAAATAGGTTTTTTTGTAAATTTTACTTGTTGTTTTGATTTTTTAAAGTCCAAGTAATAAATAGTATCAAATTTTACAGTAATGATATTTTATGAAACTACTATTTTATTAAGTTATTTAAAAATCATAAAGAAATTATACAGGTACAAAGGGGATAATATATGGAAAAAAATTTCTTCTTATATTCATTTATAGACCTTTTTTATGTCTTTGGATCCAGAATAGTCTTATTATATTTTAATATTCACAACTAGAAAATGGAGCTAATACCATGAACCTATAGCCAAGGTTTTAAAACCGTGGCTATAAGACTATTTTCTATGGCCTATGGACACAATTTTTAGAACCTTGGAAATTTTCATGGGCTATTGCCATGGTTTTGTGGCCTATGGCCACGGTTTGTAAAACTGTGGTGATATGCCAATTTTTTCGACAACCTATAGCCACAGTTTTCCAAAACTATGGCTATAAGGTTCCCACGCTTCCGTGGGAACAAAAAATCCCACAAAATATTTGGTGGGAAGACCTACCTCCACAGTTATTAGTCTGTTCCCATGGTTTTTTAATATATATATCAATATATATATATATATATATACTTGAATTGTGGCGTGGTATAGTGGTAAGTGTGATGGATTTCCAAGTGGAGGTGTAGGGATCAAATCCTGTTGGGGACATTTTTGATTTATTCTATTGCCATAGTTTTATGAGGCTATTTTCACGGTTTAAACCGTGGATATAGTTCAACTGCCATGGTGTCAAATTTGGAGGCCTATAGCCACGGTTTTCAAAACCATGGCAATAGGTATCTATTTCCATGGTTAAAATTATGGCACTAGGCCGTGACCTACTGCCACAGTGATAGTGGCTATGTTTGGAAAAAACCATGGACGTAGCTTATAACCACAATTTTGGGGCCTATTACCACAGTTTTGAACCATGGAAATAGACCTTTTTTAAGTTGTGATTTTAATATATTCCTAGTGTGTTCCTCTCCTCTCTTATAAAATGGAACCTCTTCTTATCATTTCTTCACACTTAAAAACCATTTTGGATTGGAAAAAATCTGCCCAAATAATATTTCTATAATACCTCCCCTAATTATAGATTCCTTAGTTTAGGTATAAAAAAATCCTTAGTGGTCTTAAGGTGTTAATCAAATTTGTTTTCCCAAAGAAGAGGTATCATTTTTAATCATGTGTTTTTATTTTATTTATTCTTAAACCTCTCCCAAATATTATTCAACCATGATAAAATAATAACTATTATATTATCCATATACTAATATTTTATTATGTCAGTTTCATGACCCATATCTGTCTCCAATTCCATTAAATGGGATACAAAATCACCATTCGTGTGCGCAATAGACTACCACCTCGCAAATCGATGTCATTCATTTATAATTATCACCACTCATGGATTGACATAATGATGGAATTAATGTTTATATATTTTATTAATTACATACTTATCATTATATAATTATAATATATAATTTTAATTCTTATCTTTCCATACATAGAAAAATTATAACGTCATTTTTATGTATGTGTGGACTACCACCTCCACAAAGCAATGTGATTCGTTTTCCATAACCATATTTAATGAATTGATTTAAATGTATAATTTATGTATAAAATTTTTAATTATGTCATGATTATCATTTTGTAAATGGTTTAATAATTACCTATTTGTCCATAGTCTACATACCTAAGTCAACTTAAAAATATGAAACGAATATCATCAAAACATCAGATGTGAACTTAAATAATTACATAATTATTATAACATGGTAATAAATGATATAAAAGGAATAATAAACTTGAAATTTTTTCTCCATAAAGTTAATAATTAACATAATATTATTATTTAGGAAGATAAAGTAGATATATGACAAATCAGATGAGGTAAGGGAATTCTTAACTCAATTCCCTTTCATTAAGTTAAACTTATACTTCATTGATTATGTCATTATAAGATTATGAGAGAATTGAATTTTTGTTAACTTATATTGTATTTCTACATAAACATAATTGATTATTTTCTTAATGATCACTTCAATGATATGATGTTTTTAAGGGAATTTCTTTTAACAAAAATAATCTTTTAAAGTTTAGTTTTTAAAAAAGTCAAAATGAATGTTTATTAACTTATATAGAATGAGTATATTTTTACTATTTCATGAAACATTATTTTTTTTGAATATTTCTCTATAATATTTCATGGTTATTTTAAAATAATTTTTTCCTTTTTATTTGAATAATATTCTTTTAAAATAAGTGATTTTACTCAACAATTGTTTTTATGATGCAAGAATTAAAGTTTTATTATTATGTTATGGTTATTTGGAATTGTTTATGATGAAAGGTGGTTCTATTATAAAAAAAATTATTGTGGTTCCATTATATCCCTCCAATGCATTGGGTATATTTTAATTTGACCATGATGGTTATTCCAAGTGTAACTATGATGGTTACATCCAAGTATAACCATGAGGGTTATGAAAATTATAACCGTGAGGGTTATTTTGTGATAGCTGTGAGGGTTAAATCTTAAGTAAGTATGATAATAAATTTATCCTCTAAGTTACCTATATGATTTATTTATTCTTTCTATGATTTTATAGAAATATCATGTTTACACCGAATAATTTATTGAGTTTATGCTCAAAGGAATGTATATGTTTCTTCTTAAGGGTGAAAATTATGACATTGTGAAAAAGATTTCATGAGTTTTTCATGTTTCATAAGATAACTTTATAGATTTTATTTTGGATTTAATATTTATTTTGTACTGTTTTATGGATACTTTTGTGCATAAAATGTTATTTATTGAGTTTTTTTATTTTAAGCCCAAATATTATTTTGAAAAAGGTAAATTTTTATAAGTATCATGGACAAATAGATTATTTATTTATTTTATAACCCTTACTGAGATTTTTGGTGCTCATAGAAAGTTTTATTTTTTTTTCCATAGGGTTTAAAGAAGATTAAGGACATGTTTTAGTTGATGAAGAAAATTTTGATGATTTATCATGGAAAGAAATAAGGTTTTATTTTAAAGACTTTTAATTTATAGAAAAAAATGGATTATATATAAATGTGTATAATTACAATGTATGTGTTTAATTTATAATATTTTTCCTAATTATATATAACTATAAACCTAAAAGAACTTTGTGAATGAAATAAAGTGAATTCAAATATAAATTCACTAGAATATGTAATGTTTAAGGCCGAGTCCTTATAATTATAGAGGATAACGTACCAGATTTGTTGAAAAAGTAAATACTATGCAATATCACAAGGGTCATATTAGGTATCTAGGTATTCAATACTTAAGTGATTTATGTAATAACTATATAATGTTTCATGATTTTTTAAATTAAAGAAACCTCAACTTATCATTCATTCATGTGTGCTATATTTTACATTACATGATTGGCCAAATGATAATATCTCATAAAAGTATAAACTTTAAGACGTACCTAATCAATAATCATCATGGATTGTTATGGGTTTTGATAATATGATAATATTAGTATGGATAAAATCTTATACTTTTTACAATGGGTTATATATATGATATGAAGAATATATTCATTTGGTAATAATTAGATACTTATTACTTGATACAACTTTCCAAAATATATCTCATGGAATGTCATACTATTATTGATATATTTAGGGGTTTATGCTTATTATAAGTCATTATTACCAAAGTTTAGAGAGATAAATAACATGGTAACCTTCATACTTTGATGCCTTAGAATAATCAAAAGTTACTTTGATAATCAAGGGGTGTTAGGGTATATTGTATATCATTTCGTCAGTTGAAGTGAAACCAAGATATGATTTGTCCACTTGTTTGAGGAGTCAATACATCTAGAACATGATTGAATTAAACTTGATAAATGCATGGTCATTACTAATTGAGTCACATATGATGTGTTCAACTACTAAAATGATTTACATGTGATGTGATCATCATTTAGATAAATGAAATGTGATGTATTTGTCATCCTTGTCTATTTGTTTCAAAGAATCAAGAAAAAATGAGATGGTCTATACTAGATTGACAGTGTTCCATTTCTAGTCGTCACTTGATGTCATGGAAAAGGGATTATATATGTATAAATATGATGTTATGATATATAATATGTTAGACAAGGTTGTATATATATATGACTGTGTTTGATAGAGATCATGCCAAAACCCTTAGTAGGTCGAGTAGCACTAATTAACTGTTAGAGGTATCTATTTTCTTTGATCTATGAAACATGGATTATATATTTTTTTCAACACTAACAAGGCCCACATGGTCACAATATTATGAATTTAGACAAGTATTATGTTTTTTTCAAAGTGTTTGTTCCAAAATAAAGAGAGTATAACTAAAAAATTTCAAAAAAGGAGTTTTGGATGGATTTATAAAGAGTTGTCAAGTTTTTAATAAAGTCCATATAAGATTTTAGTGCAGATGGAAGATTTTTGGATGTACATTAAAATATAAATTTCAATGAATTAAATTTATGTGAATGCATATTCCCACACTATTTCATTTATTATAATTCATTATGAATATATTAAATGGATTGAACATTAATTTAATGAGTTCAATAGATAAATGACAATGGGAATAAATGTATACAATTAATATGGAAAAAAATTTCATTAAATGAAATTCAATAAGTATTACTATATAAATGGATAACATCCCTCTGGTATTGTATTACCAACTATATTTAAGCCTCTCGATTCACTCTTCCTCTCAAAACACAGTTTATAACTCGGTGAAGGTGACATCACCCTTTCTGCATTTTTGGGATCCTCATGAAATATTCTAGGATCTTTAGCTAGTGTAATATTTTAGAGGTTGGAAGTTTTCATTTTCTAATTTCATGATCTTCATCAAACATGTATAATATAAACAAATATAGATTCATCACTTGAGTTACGCACATTATGTTCTTTATTTAAATTATAAATGTCGATTCTATTTGGGATAGATCATAAAAATATGGGTATTATTCTCCTTATAAGTGTAATGGGCCGGACCTCTTTGGTCCATTACATTGATGAAATATGGTGTTTGAGGTGTTCTGGGAGGTCAAGGTGACTTATTCCCAACACTTTTACAATTTTTTAGTTCACGAGCAGTGTTTCCAGAATGGTGAGGTACCAATAGCACCCTCTATTTCCTTTTCCAAATTTTGAGTTCATGAATAGTGTTTCCAAAACGGTGAGGTTTCGACAAAAGCCTCTATTTCCTTTGCCAAATTTTGAGTTCATGAACACTGTTTCTAGAACAGTGATGTTCCAACAACATCCTCTATTTCCTTTGCCAAATTTCGAGTTCATGAACAATGTTTCCTGAATGGTGAGGTTCCAACAATAGCCTCTAATTCCTTTTCCAAATTTTGAGTTCTTGAATAGTGTTTCCAGAATGGTGAGGTCCCAACAACAACCTCTATTTACATTTCCAAATTTCGAGTTAATGAACATTGTTTCTAGACCAGTGAGGTTCCACCGGTAGAACGATGTGAATAGTCCCAAAGGTAGACCCATGTGAACATTTCCAATGGTAGCCTTGTGAATAGTTCCAATAGTAGGCTTATGTGAAAAGTTCCAGTGGTAGCCTTGTGAACAGTTCCAATAGTAGGCTTATGTGAACAGTTCCAACAGTAGCCTAGTGAACAGTTCCAATGGTAGGCTTATGTGAACAGTTCCAATGGTAGCCTTATGAAAAGTTCCAACAGTAGGACTATAAGAATATTTCTAATGGTAGGCTTATGTGAACATTTCTAATGGAAGCCTTGTGAATAGTTCCAATGGAAGGCTTATGTGAACAGTTCCAACGGTAGCCTTGTGAATAGTCCCAAGAGTAGGCTTATGTGAATAGTTCCAACAATAGCCTTATGTGAACAGTGCTTCCAGAATGGTGAGGTTCTAACTACAGCCACTATTCTCTTTTCCTAATTTCAAGTTCATGAACAGTGTTTCTAGATTCCTATAGTTTTTCCCCTTTGACGTTTCCTTTGACATAAAATGCATTAAAGCCTCTTTTTAAAAACTCTAATGCCGATTCAAAGACATAACTCCTATCTTAATTTTCCCAAGTCTTGGGATACTTTTACTTGGTCAAACCGTGTGGTTTAATGCGATCTGCTTTTAGTGGAAAATCCAGCATATCTTAAACCTCTACTCCATTAAATCATATAATGGGATGAGATATCTTCCTCTATAGTTCTTCCTTCTTTTTATTTGGTGTGAGACACTTGAACCTTTAATTTCTTCCCATAGGAGTTGTATGATCAAAATTTCCTCCTTAGATTGGTTCCCATCTATTTTTGATGAAAGAAAGTAGTATAGATCAATCTTCGATATAAGGTATGATCTATCGTCATCCTTTTAGGTTCATATCCTTCTATTTCTCCTTTTCCTTTTATGGAATGATAGCTCCATGTTCCTAGTGGACGTTTCATGGGTTTTGACAAGTGTGGTGGTGTCTCTACATCCTCGGGTGGATACTGTTGTCATAGGGGGAGGAGTTTGTAACCCATTATGTGGCTAATTCTCGTATAAATAATGTCAAGAACCATTTTAGGTAGGGTATTCATTGCTTCTCTATTATTTTATGTGAAACTATAGAGTTAGCATGTTTTATCCCACTGGATCACAATGGAATTCACATAATAAATATTTAAATCAGATAAATAAATTAATATCGATCATATGTTATTGCCACTTGTTTTCTAAGATAGTTTTATATCTATGCTTGCTTTTTTTGCTTTTTGTTCTTGATGGAAATTGGTAATGAATATAAAGATGGAATTAATTGATAATTATTTGGCTAAAGATAAAGAGGTATCTAAATGAATCTGGTTGTTGTTGTTGTTTTAATTTGATGTTTATAAAATTGATACAGTAAGCATGTTTAATCAATTTGTAATAGCTTACTATTTAGGTTTCCTAAAGTTGAAACCTATGAATAATAAATCGATTAATTCACGATGCATTAACGAACTGGTTGTTTGATACTAGATAATTTCTTGTAGGGTTTTGAGTTACCCTCTGACTTCTTTAAGGGTCAAGAGCACAGTTGATATGATATTTGTTTTCCAGCTGCTTGTGTTGTGATGTGAGCCTAGAAGGCTGTTGTGATATGTGGGGTAGGGAGGCCTATTAATTGGGGAATAATTTGATGTCTAGAGTGGTGAGATGCATCAGTTTATGCATATGGGTGTCGGGGAGGACACTGGAAATGATGGAACGGATTGGATATGAATGTTTGGAAGCTTGTTGTTTCTTGTTGGCTGTTTATCTGCTTTACTTTCCCCACTGCTCAAGGCAGCTGGTCTTGCTTACCCTTCTTCCAAAAGGGGTGAAGAATTTTGGGGTATTCCACATGATTTCGGTGTTTAGATTCTTGAGGGATGATGGCTCTATGCTCTTTCTATAGGTGGAAAAGACTCGACGGGTAGTTCACCTACTCACCGTGTTGAGACCCTTGTGTTTAGTAGCTTAGAATGTTTTTATAGAATGCCTAGAAATATGGGAAAGTAATAATGCTGTTAATAAATGATTTGATAAATGATGTTAAACCATGGGGTTGGAGTTTGTTTGGGCACAATGCTGAAGTTTCAATTTAAAAGAACATTGTACTTTTAGTGTGATTATAATGAAATATAATGTGAAATTTTGTTAACAGTTAATTAATGTTAAAAAATTAATTAACGTAAAGTGAATCCAATAAAAAGGGAATGAAGGAATGTAAACAATGATCTTTAAATGGTTGTGTGATTATAGGATACCTTGTATTAGAAGTGGAATCTGGGAGTCCGAGAGACATTAGCTGCAGTTGAGTCTAAGACAAGGTTATTCCCATAGTGTGGTTGTGAGCTATAGTATATTCTGTACTTTTTTTGTTTCTATATGCTACTACACCCAGTCAGTTAGGGAAATTGGTACCCCAGGGATTCTAAGCCCTAGGGGGTGTTTCCCCCAACATTTTGGTGGGAGGATGGATGGCTGACTACCCCCTTTGGCCCTGCTCTCTTCTCATGGTAGTTACTTGTTCTAATAGGAACAACAGTTAGTTTTCCCCATATATTTGTGAAGAGGGATGTAATGGCTTGTGGTTATTAACACACATGTATTATTGATATAGTTTACTATGTAATACTATAGTTTTAATGTGTATGGGCTGTGATGGCTTGAGGATCTTTACTCGGTGTGTGGGCTGTAATGGCTTGGGGTATAATGACTGACGTATGATACACGTTATGAAAGCTATGGTGGCTCCCGGAAACTACCTGGTTACTTTTCTTGCATGGACATGTTGGTTTTGTTGCATCAGGTGTATGTTGTGGTGCTTCGCCCAGGTGTCTGCGGGAAAGCCTTTTTGGAGAGAGATGCTAAGGACGTGCGACGTTGGGGAAAAGCAGAAAACCAACAGGGAAGTAGTAGCGGGGTACCCTTGATATTCTTTATTACATTATATACTGTTGTATGTGATAATTTTTGGGAGTAGCCATGGTGTGGATGGAAACATAGTATACCTATTTAGGTGATGAGTTAGTTTCACTTGTTGTTCACTATGCTTTAGCATTCTTTCTTTTCTTTTTCCCGAGAGGCTCCGGGGAGGATCCTATCAAGTATACTATTATAATCACCCTTTGTATATATAAACTATTTTTTAGTTAACTTGGATAAGTTTGGAGATCATGCTGGTTTCTATTATCTTGGGGTTGCATGAGCTGTTTGGGCTTCATGGTTGCTGCTGTTTTTACATTCTTTTGGGTATTTTCAGTTTTTTTTTCCTTTCAGTTGTAGTAGTTTTGCATGAAATTTCATATGTGTACATGATATTTCTTTTATATTTTTATCCTCCTTGGATTTGGTTGGTGTCTGTCTTGTCTCTCCCTTTTGCAAGTGTTCTCTTAGAGGGAAATGCCTCTCATTTGTGTGTTTACTATACCCTCGGTGCTAGTCGCCAACCCAAGGCCTTTTGGATACGGGACTTGGGGGTCATTATCTCCCTTATCACATTTCCAGTCTAGGAGGGGTATACCTTATGGGTATGGGGTCATGATAGAGTGGTATCAAAGTTCTGGTTGAGGGATCAGATGGAGTTTGGTGTTCGTCACATTGGAGGTTGCAAGGGTTGGTAGGGAAACAATGTCAGTCAAGATTAGAAAGTGATGTAAACAATAAATACTGGATGAGACATAGGCATTTAGGGACCCCTGTGATCTGATGCATGAACCTTTAAGTTTATAATGGCTACTAAAAGAGGTGATACTAGTAGCAGGGTAGAGACCTAGGAAAAGAACATGCATTATTTTTATCTATGTCTATGCTTGAAAGGGTAGACCTAGGGATAGGTTAACCTAAATTGAATAAAAGAAAACAATTAATTAATTCATGTTGAGTCTTCCATGTTCCAGGTTTAGGAGCTCTAACTATTTATTAGTTTTTAGGTATGGCTTCAGGTCGACGTCCTCATCAGGTTTGCGTAGATTATGTCCAGTAGGCTGTGCCAGAGGATCACCATAGAGTAGAGGTTGATGATGATGACACATGGAGGACACTCCACGTGTTTCAGTGCCAGATTCTGCAGAAGTATAAGGGCTCCATTTCAGATGCCTCCACAGAAGATTGGTTTGAGGAGTCCAAGATAGGCTTCAGTTCAATCCATTCTCATAAGAATCATTGGGTGTCCTTGGTTGTGACGATGCTGCATGGAATAGTGAGGAAGTGGTGGTTCTTGTTCCTTGGGGATTGCAAGGATTCAGCGATCTCATGGGAGGAGTTTCGAGACAAGTTTAGAGTCGAGTTTCTTTCTTCGACCATGAAGGTGTGCAGTCTCCAGGAGATTCTTACCCTTCGACAGGGGATCTCCAGTGTGTGAGAGTTTGGAATCCATTTCAGGAACCTTTTACAATATGCTTCAGACCTGTTTCCAGACGAGGAGGATAGGGCGAGGAATTTCGAGGAGGCTTTGTGTCCAGAGATCCAGACCTAGGCCACCCCATTTATGTTGAAGACATATCTTGAGATGCTGGCGAGGGTAGAGGTTTTCGAGAGGATATTGTCTAGAACTAGATCTTCATGAGAGGGGAGTCATAATTATTCCTCACGAAGTAGAGTTGTGGTCTGGGGTTGCTGGTTTTAAGGGCAGAAGAGTTTCCGTTCAGCCGGGGGTAAGTTCGAGCCCTCCACATCTCATTTCTCCAGGGCAGTGGCTCTCAAGACTATGCCAAGGGATTAAGGGATTCATTTTATTGTGTTGTTCGAGGTCATCAGTAGCGAGAGTGCCCGACCATTTAGAGCAGTCATCGTACACCAAGTGTTCCGCTCTAGGTTCCCCTTTTGAAGAAGTTACAGCTGAGGTATCATTAGAAGGTTGCACCAGCATTATATCAAAAGAGGGTGGATGGAGCAGGTATAGGACAACCCCATGACGCTCCCCATCCTCAGATAAAAGAGTGAAACCATGGTGGAGGACTTCATTAGGGTCAGAGAGGCCATGGAGGAGGTCGTGGTATGCTTCATTCTTTAGCGTTTCCAGTGCCAGGTGAGTCCGACATCATTCGAGGTACCCTTTTCTTATTTTCTACTTTGATGTATTCTATTTTTGATTCAGGAGTGACACACTCCTTCATATCACCTACCCTTTTCCATGCTTTGGGACTTGAGGTAGAGAGGATTCCAGTGCCCTTGGCATTGACTGCACCAGTTGGAGGTCGAGCTGACTTGTTTGAAGTATGTAGAGATTGTGAGCTAGTGCTTGGGAATCACCGCTCTTGGGGATATTTCCTATGTTTACAGATACAACCATATGATTTCAACCTCTACATGAATTGTTTATATCTGGTGAAGGCTATCATGGATTGCTTCAGGAGGCCGGTTGTGTTCTTCTTTGTGGATGGAGATCCAGTGGTGTTTGTTGGAGAGAGAGACCCTCATATGGGTCAGAGGCGTGTTCCATCCTTATCATCCTTGATGGATGAGATGATGCAGAGTTATTTAGAGGTTCAGCAGTTGGTGTTTCCTAGGGTCATAGAAGAGTACCCTAATGTCTTTCCAGAAGAGGTTGTAGCATTACCCCCTCAACAAGAGATCGAGTTTGGGATCGATCTACAACCAAGATCATATCCTACCTCTATGTATCCATATAGGATAGCCCCTTCTAAGTTAAAAGAGCTACGTATATAGCTTGATGGTCTATTACAGTGCGGTTTTGTTTGGCCGAGTGTGTCATTGTGGGGTGGACTAGTTTTTTTCGTGAAGAAGGATGATGACAGTTTGTGATTGTGTGTCAACTATCATCGCTTAAACAAAGTGACACTGAAGAATCACTATCCTCTTCCATAGATTAATGATTTATTTGATCAAATGAAGGGTGAAAGTTGGTTCTCAATGATCGACTTGCAGTCAAGATATCATCAGATGCGTGCGAAGGATGAGGATATGTAGAAGACTGCTTTCTATTTTTGTCATCGGCATTATGAGTTTGTTGTAATGCTGTTCGGTGTGAAGAACGCTCCAGCTATGTTCATGGGATTGATGAATGCGGTGTTCCATGAGTTCTGGGATAAGTTCATGGTGGTTTTAATTGACAACATCCTTGTGTACTCCATATCTAAGTATGGGCATGAAGATCATCTACACGTCATTTTGGGATATCCTTATCAACATCATCTATTTGGGAAGTTGTATAAGCATGAGTTTTGGGCTTGAGAAGTCCATTTTTGCGGCATGTTGTGTCCTAGAAAGGAGTAGCGGTGGATCCATCAAAGATAGAATCATTTGTGTCTTCAGAAGCCCCCAAGATAGTGGTATAGGTGCAAAGTTTCCTTGGTCTTGTAGGCTAATACAAGAGGTTTGTAGTCTATTTATCTCAGGTTGCGAATCCTTTGAAAACATTGAACAGGAAGGATCAGGCATTTATATGTACTAATCAGTTTCAGGTTGCATTTGAGTATCTGAAGAAGAAGTTAGTAAGTGCTCGAGTTCTTTGTCTTCCAACAGAGGGAGTTCAGTTTGATATTTTCTATAATGCTTTGCATCTGGGGTTAGGATATTTTCTCACGAATCAGATATTAGTTGTTTCTTATGGGTATCAAGAGTTTTTTCCCCGTGAACGTAACTATGCCACCCATGATCTAGAGTTTTGAGCCATGGTATTTTCTCTAAAGTTGTGGATACATTACCTCATTGGTGAGAGCTTTGTGGTTTTCACTGATCTTAAGATCCCGAGGTATTTTTTCTCAGAGCATGACTTAAACTTTCGAAAAAATTAGTGGATTGAGTTATTATAGGAATACGACTTTGAAATATCGTATACCCCTAGAAAGGGGAATGTTTTAGCTGATGCACTGAGCAGGAGGTCACATGGTGATGCAGTGCATGAATCTAGTGATTCCTAGAGAGATATGGAAGAACTTTCAACATTACATCTCAATATGGGAGAATTTGGGGGCAGATGTTGTCTTTTCCAGATGACAGTGCAGTCATCTCTAGTGATAGAGGTGGAAGAGTCCCAGTTGGGGGATCTTGAGGTGGAGGTTTGGAGATATTTAATGGTTTGTGGTGAGGCCCCTAATGGTTGGTTTGAGGATGAACAACACTGCGTTTTATAGCACATAAGGCTATTTGGTCCTTTGGAAATGCATGAGATGGTACTCAGAGATTTCCATAGTTCGACTTTAGAGGTGAATTTAGGTGTGAAAAAGATGTACCAATCCTTGAGGAGTTAGTTTTTGTGGGCTGGGTTGAAGCGTGTAGTTGCGGAGTTTGTGTCTCGATATTTAGTCTTCCAGAAGGTCAAGGATGAGCACTATGTCCCTGATGGTTTGCTCCACCCATTATATATTCCTTAGTGAAAGTGGGTAGAAATCTCAATGGACTTTTTTACTGGTTTACCTCAAGATCAGGAAAGACATGATGCTATTTGGGTGGTATTGGGTCTTTTAACAAAATCAACCAACATCATAGTGATCAAGGAGTCAAGCTCAGTGGAATCTTTGTCGAGGTAGTATATGGAGGTGGTGGTGAGACATCATGGATTCCCATGGATGATCATTTCTGATCGAGATCCTCGTTTTACCTATAGGGTGTGGAGAGGTCTCCATCATGATTTTGGTTCTCAGATATGCCTTAACACTACTTTTCATCCACAAACGAATGGTTAGACAGAGTAAACCATCCAGACTCTTGAATACATGTTTTAATATTATGTCTTGGATTTTGGAGGTTCGTGGATGAGGTACTTAAACTTAGTGGAGTTTGATTAAAACAATAGTTTTCACTTCAACATATGTATGTAGCCATTTGAAGCCTTGTATGGCTGACCTTTCCATTCTCTATTTTGTTGGACTGGGGTTGGAGAGTCAGCAATTCTTGGACTAGAACTAGTTTAGAATACAACATATATGGTTCAGGTGACTTGTGAGAGGATGAAGACAAAACAAGATCTTCAGAAATCATATGTAGATCAAAAAAATAGACCCTTATAATTTAATGTTGAGGATCACATGTTTCTGAAGATGACTCCCCGTCGTGGGAAGCGAAGGCTCGGTTGCTGGAGTAATCTTTCTCTCTGGTTTGTTGGACCTTTCGAGGTGTTGGCTCATGTTGGAGTCGTGGCATATCGAGTAGCACTTTCCCCACAGATGAGCCAGATACAAGATGTTTTTCATGTGTCACAGCTCCATCATTATCTTCATGATGACTCTCAGATCATCTATTGGATAAAGATTGATGTTGATGATGATGAAACCTTCGAGGAGTGGTCGGTAGAGATCCAAGAACGTGAAAAGAAGGTGTTTTGAGAGAGTTCTATCCCCTTGGTTAGTGGCTTGTGGCCACACGGTGGCATGGAGGAGAGTACCTGGGAACATGAGTCATAAATAAATGCTCGATATCCCGACTTGTTTGATGATTAACTATTTTCATATTAAAAAAATGTTCTATTTGTGTTTGTAGACCTTTCATGTTTATGAGATGGCATTCTTTGGTTGCTTCTTGTGGATTTCTCTCTTTTGAGAGGTATCTCGATGGGTGGTTGTTCGGACCCTATTTATGTTTCCCTTTAGGTGGGTTTTGAATTCTCAGGGACACAGATTTTTTGAGAGGTATCTAATGTAATGGCCCGAACCTCTTCGGTCCATTACTTTGCTGAAATCTGGTGTTTGAGGTGTTCTGGGAGGTCAAGGCGACTTATTCCCAACACTTTTACAAATTTCTAGTTCATGAACAATGTTTCTAGAATGATAAGTTTTCAACAGCAGCCTCTATTTTCTTTTCCAAATTTCTAGTTCATGAACAATGTTTCCAGAACAATGAGGTTCCAACAACAACCTCTATTTCCTTTTCCAAATTTCAAGTTCATGAATAGTGTTTCTAGAATGGTGAGGTTCTAACAGCAGCCTCTATTTCCTTTTCCAAATTTTGGGTTCATGAATAGTGTTTATAGAATGGTGAGGTTCCAACAGTAGCCTTTATTTCTTTTAGAAAAATTTCGAGTTCATGAATAGTGTTCTAGAACAGTGAGGTTCCAACAACAGCCTCTATTTCCTTTGCCAAATTTCGAGTTCATGAACAATGTTTCTAGATCAGTGAGGTTCCACCGGTAGACCGATTTGAATAGTTCCAATGGTAGACCCATGTGAACAGTTCCAATGGTATCCTTATGAATAGTCCAACGGTTTCCTTATGTGAAAAGTTCCACCGGTAGCATTGTCAAAAGTTCCAACGATAGGCTTATGTGAACAGTTCCAATGGTAGCCTTGTGAATAGTTCCAACGGTAGGCCTATGCGAACAGTTCCAATGGTAGCCTTCTGAATAGTTCCAATGGCAGGCTTATGTGAACAATTCCAATGGTAGGCTTATGTGAAATGTCCCAACGGTATTCGTGTGAATAGTTCCAATAGTAGGCTTATGTGAATAGTTCCAATGGTAGCCTTGTGAACAGTTTCAACAGTAGGCTTATGTGAACAGTTCCAATGATAGCCTTGCAAAGTGTTCCAATGGTAGGCTTATGTGAATAGTTCCAATGGTATCCTTATTTGAATAGTGTTTCTATAATTGTGTGGTTCCAACTACATACTCTATTTCTTTTTCCAAATTTCGAGTTCATGAACATTGTTTCTAGGTTCATACAGTTTTCCCCTTTGACATTTCCTTAGATGTAAAATTCATTTAAAGCCTCGTTTTAAGGACTCTAAGGCCGATTCAAAGGACATAACACCTATATTAATTTTCCTATGGCATGGGATGATTCTACTTGGTCAAACCGCATGGTTTAATGTGATCCACTTTTAATGGAAAATCCAGTGCATCTTAAACCGCTACTCCATTAAATCTTATAAAGGGATGAGATATCTTCCTCACTAGTTCTTCCTCTTTGTTATCTAGTATGAGATGCTCAAACCTTTCATTCCTTCCCATAGGAGTTTTTCGATCAAACTTTACTCCTTGGATTTCCCCCCTATGTTTTTATGCAACCAAGCAGTATCGATCAATCTTAGATATACGGTATAAACCATCATCATCATTTTGGGTTCATCTCCTTATGTTTCTACTTTCCCTTTTATGGAATGATATTTCCATGTTCCTAATGAACTTTTTTGGGTGTTGACTAGTGTGGTGGTGTCTCTGCATCCTCGGGTGGATACAGTTGTCACGGGGGGAGGATATTGTAACCCGTTGTGTGGCTCGTTCTTTTATAAAGAACGTCAAGAATCATTTGATGTAGAGGATTCGTTGCTTCTATATTATTTTACGTGTAAATGTAGAGTTATCATGTTTTATCCCACTATATTACAATGGAATTGACATAATAAATATTTGAACCAGATAAATAAATTGATATCGATCGTATGCTATTACCTCTTGTTTACTAGATAGTGTGATATTTATGATTGCTTTGTTAGACTTTTGTTCTTGATGGAAATTGGTAATGAACGCAAAGCTAGAATTAATTTATAATTGGTTAGATAAATATAAATAGGTATGTAAATGAATATGGTTTTTGTTTTTGTAATTTGATGTTAATCAAATTGATGTAGTGAGCATGTTTAATCAATTTGTGATAGCTTACTGTTTAGGTTTCCCAAAGTTGGAACCTATGAATAACAAATCAGTTAATTCAAGATGGATTAAAGAACTGTTTATTTGATACCAGATAATTACTTGTAGCGTTTTGAGTTACCCTCTTTCTTGTTTAGTGGCCAATAGCCCGGTTTATATGGTGTTTGTTTTCTTGCTGCTTGTGTTTTGATGTGAGTCTAGAAGGATGATGTGATATGTGGGGTAGAGATGCTTATTGATTGTGGTAGCAGTTGACACCTAGAGTAGAGAGATGCATCAGTTTATGCATGTGGGTGTCTGGGAGGACACTGGAGATGATGGAACGGGTTGAATGTTAATGTTTGGATGCTTGTTGTTTCTTGTTGGTTGTTTATCTGTTTTACTTTCCCCACTACTCAAGGAAACCGGTCTTTCTTACCCTTCTTCCAAAAGGGGCGATGATGCACGGGGGGTGCCATGCTCTTTCCCTGTTCAGCTTATCGAGGGAGGATGGGTCTATGATCTTGATATAGGTGGAAAACACTTGACAGGTAGTTCAACTACTCACCATGTTGAGCCCCTTGTGTTTAGAATCTTATAATTGTTTTCTAGAATGCGTGGGAATATGGGAAAGTAATAATGTTATTAATAAATGATTGAATAAATGATGTTAATCCATGGGGTTGGAGCTTGCTGGGGCACAATGATGAGGTTTAAATTTAAAGGAAAAATGGACTTTGGGTGTGATGCTAATGAAATATAATGTGAAATTTTGTTAACAGTTCATTAATGTTAAAAAATTAATGAACATAAAGTGAAACTAATAAAAAGGGAATGAAGTAATGTAAATAATTCTCTTAAAACGGTTGTGTGATTATAGGATACCTTGTCTTAGAAGTGGCATCTGGAAGTCTGAGAGACGTTAGCTGTAGTTGTGTCTAAGACTAGGTTATTCCCATAGTCTGGTTGTGAGGTATAGTATATCCTGTACCTTTTGTGTTTCTATACACTACTCCATATCGCCAGTTAGGGAAACAAACACTTCAGGGATTCTGAGCCCGGGGGGGGGGGGGGGGGGGGTGTTTTCCCCAACATTCTAGTGGGAGGATGGATGGATGACTACCCCTTTTGGCCCTGCTCTCTTCTCTTAGTAGTTACTTGTGTTGGTAGGCACAACAATTAGTTTTCCCCATATATGTGTGTAGAGGGATGTAATGGATTGTGGTTATTAACACACATGTATTCTGGATATAGTTTCCTATGGAATACTATAGGTGTAACATGTATGGGATATGATGGCTTGAGAATCCTTACATGGTGTGTGGGATTTAATGTCTTGATATATCATCCCCTCCTTTTTATCACATAAACTTTCATTACATTAAACAAAACTGAGGATCTTTAAGGTTTAGTGTCTTGGAAACCAGGAACTTAAAACATGAAAACATAAAACATTTTTCTTAAACACTTGAAAGGATTATACTCATGTTCATCCTTGGTTCATTACTACATCACATAACCTGGTGATATACATCAAAAGAAAGGGTGAGCAGAAGGCCCAGTAAGGGAAACAAGAGAAACATTTTACATGTGAACTTGAGATACTTCAATAAGGTCATGAAAAGAACTTCAAGGCATGAAAATGAAACCATGAGGCATATCATAATACAAATAAAATTTTTCATAACTTGAATATGTGGCTAGAACATTTAATATTGACAATCGTTTCATTTCACCAAGGTCCATCCCCAAGGTGTCGTTAAAAATTACCAAGGTTATTCACCAAGGCGTCGTTAAAAATGGTCATCTCTAGAGATTAAGTCTTTACCCAATGCATTGGAGCACTATCAGGGCGCACCCTTAAATTTGCCTTTATTATCATGTGATCCACACATATCATCATCAAAAATTTCATAAATAACCCATATAGCATAAAATAAATGGGTTTCGTTTCATAATCACAACGTTTTAAAAACTGATTTAAAGACATGATCTTTACGTCACTTTAAAACCCACAGAAAAAGAAGGTGGGTCTCATGTATGTAAATCACATAATTTAAAATAGAACATTTTGGTATATATGTGAATACCCCTTTAGGAGAAAGATCTTTTATTATTCACTTAATAATATAAAATAACTTTAGAAAAAGAGAGAGACATTTTGAGACGGAAATTCTGCAGCATAACAGCTATGTTACGAGGTTTTAGAAGACATCAAAAAGAGAGGGAAAATGGGTCAAACATTCATAAATGACCCATAAAACTGTATATGGACAGAATAAGAAGGATACATGATCATGGTAATGAAATTTCAAGGATATACCATTTGAAATGAAAAACATAGAAGGAAGACAAAAATTAGATTTCTCTTATGAAAGTTCGGCAGCCTAACGACGTTACTTAAACTTCAACAAAAAATGATTTGAAAAGATCAAATAGGGTCTCTCATCATGTGAACATAAGAGTTCAGTATGACAGATATAGAGATAATTCCCCAAAATAATTAAAAAGGAACTTGAAATACTTGACATGAAAGTAGAACTTTCAAAAGAATGAGAAGGGTGAAAGAATCCCCTAAAAATTCGGCAGCCTAACGACGCCACTTAAAACTTCAAAATACTGAATTGAAGAGATAAAATGGGGTCTCTATTCATATGAACATAAGAGTCCAGTATGATAGATATAGAGATCATACCCCAACATAACAAAAAGGACCTTGAAAGAATTGACATGAAAGTAGAACTTCAAAACGAGAAGGGTGAAGAACCACTTAAAAATTCGACAGCCTAACAGCGCCACTTAAAACTTCAAAATACTGAATTGAAGAGATCAAATTGGGTCTCTCATCATATGATCATAAAATATCAGTATGAAAAATTTAGAGATCATACCCCAACATAATAAAAAGGAACTTGAAATACTTTACATGAAAATAGATCTTGAAAAATGAGAAGGGAGAAAGAATCTGTTACAAAAATTTCGGCAGCCTAACGGCTCCACTTAAAACTTCATAAAACGAAATAATGAGAGTAAGAGGGGATCTCTCATTATATTAACATGAAAAGGGCAGTAAGAGGAGTATAAAAGGACATCCTCCAACATAATAACATGGATCATAACAGGAATGACATAAAAGAGATTACTTGAAATGAAAGAGAGAGGTCGGATCCCTTACCCTAAAACGTAACTCTTAAAACTCAAAGGTTGGGACCTTGAGGGCTTGGGGGAACCTTGGGAGGACTCCTTGGGAGGTAATGAGACCCTAACTTCGTTAGGTAAGAGTGGGGAGTCTAATGGATGAGAGGATGGCTTGGTATTTATAGGGAAAGTGAGAGGACAAGGCATTAATGGCCAAGGGACACCTCATTAGTGGTTTTGGCAAAACCATGGGCTTGCCCATGGTATTTTCCCATGGTATTGGCCACTTGGGACACCTCATACCTTATATTACTAGTCATAAGTCGAACATATTGATTACAAACTTAATACATCATTTAATGATGTCATTAAACACCCGTAACTTAAAAACTGTATTTTCACTATTCATCAAAAATTCAACTTTCTCAGAATAATCCCAAAATTTCACCTTAACCAAATATCAATGCTCTGATTTAAAAAATGAACTCCATTTTATAATAATAATTTTCTAAATATTTTTAATTTATTTTTAAAATAAATACACTATTCACTGAAAATTCATTTTTTTAGAAAAAACCCCAAAAATTACCATAACATAATATCGGTGCTCTGAGTTCAAAAATGAAATCCATTTTATAAAAATAATTTTTTTAAATATTTTTAATTTAATTTTTAATTAAAAAACACTATTCACTCAAAAAACTAATACTTGAATAATAATTTATGAAACCGTTATTTAACCATTTTATTGAATCACATTACTTAATCAAGGGGCCTAGATTATATTAATACTTTCTTTAAGTGAGATTACTAATCCATTTGGACACATTAATAATCCTAATCATAAAATCACTATTCATAATTTACTATTCGTCAAAAATCAAGTTGATCTTATTAGACTCTAAATTTCGTACTGAACATAATTGTAGAAGACCATTTTTTGAAAATCATTACACATTTTTAATTATTTAAGGTTTACATAAACATTTTTAAAATATCATTTTTCTAAAATTCATCAAAAATATGCATACTATATTTATCCGGTCATTTAAAAATTCATAAACTTCATCATAAGAAGAAATCCCAATTTTTATTTAAAACAAAAGATTACACAAGGCAGTTACGGTATCCTTACATAGCCCCTTATCACACCAGCATAGAAGCTATGTGTAAGGTGTGCTAAGGTGAGAGAATCTGAGGGAGGCTCGGCTAACATCGCATGAGTAGTAATTTCTATCAGTTTGAACTTCTTGCAAAGGTGTTTCCGTTCTAGCTTCACACGATGAAGTTCGGATTGGGTTTGGTCCAAAGCAAAGCCCAGTGGTGATACCTCCTTCCCAAGTTCTGTTAGATGGTATTCGATCGGTCCAAGACTACTGGGTGAGGCCATCGAATCTTCTTTCGATAATAATTAACCAAGATTACTTGTATTTAGAGACAATAATCAAAACGTTTAGTTTCTAGGGGTCATATTGACCAATGGTCATATAACAGTCAAAACCCAATGGTCTCTTTTTAATTATACTCATGTTATTAAATGAAACATTTTTGTTGAGTATAAAAATAAAATAAAATAACACATAAAATTAGGAAACAAGATTTATTCAAAATTTCGGGTCGTTACATTCTTCCCCCCTTAAGAAATTGCGTCCTCGCAATTTGTAAAATTGGGTTTTGAAATTTCATTGAAAGTCCTACATCGGAAAAGGAGTCAGTAAAATTATTACTTTAAAAGAACGAAAGGGAAGTACAAAGGTCACATGAGTTAACCCACACTACGATTCCATGTAGGAAAACATGGGCATGGAAGAAAAACAAAGGGTCATGTTCTGGGGGAGAGTGATAGAGAACATGAATAGGAGAAAGTTAACCATAAGAAAATCATAAACTTATGATGTGTGTAAACGGTCTTTGATTACCTAGTAGGAAACGTAAACCAACAACGTTTTTTTACGTTCCTTTTCATAGTTTTGAGGAATTCATTTACAACATAAAACAAAAACATAAGAAAATATACCTATATTCAAGTAGAGTTTCATCCTTTAATAAGTTTCTACCCAAAACTAATCTTTTCTCCAAACTATGAGCATTCAAAACTACTTGGTCTCATCAAAACACAAGAATCATCTTCTAGAGTATCACATAATCTACAAAAGACTAACTATCTATTTCTTCTATTTTTAAACATTATCCCAAAAACAGAAATGGTAAGGTAAAACTACTCTTCAAAAAAAGAAAGAATCCCATAGGAATGGAAACTACTTTTAAATCTTCAAAGTTCCATGGTACTACCCAAAGTTCATCATAGACCATTCCATAAATAACGGTCCTTAAGATTCCTCAAAATAAACCAAACTAAGATTGAAACCTAAATACAAGAAGGATTTGATAACATGGTCTTCCAAAATAAACTTCATTGTTCATCTCCAAACAACATCAACCACTCCTAACATCTTATAACAAAAGTATCTAACCTAAACATATATTTCCCAAGATAGGTTAATAATTTCCATAAGTAACCTAAATTACTATAATTCCACCTTAAATTCATCGATTCTTCAAAATATAAGTCAACCTTACCCCTCAATGAAAATACCATAGTAATCTATTTACCTCAATCATATAGGGTCCCCAAAATAGTGAACGTCTTCCAAAATAATAATCATATTTTAATCCCCTAATCATCCCTGTCATATTAATACGACAATCGTCTCATTTCCTATCACATTGGTTGTTGGGACATGTTCTTCCATTTCCCTCCATTAACTAAGAAAAGAAACCATAATTAGGGGCTTAAATACTTAGCCAATAATCATGAAAAGGAACCGAAAGCATATAAGGATAACATATAGAAGAAAAGTATACCCTAACTTGTGGTACCCTAGGTTACCATCTAGGTTATCCATGATCATATATTCTTATGTGAATCTTTATTTTATTTTATCTTTGTTCCTTTAACAATGGTTCATACTAAGCTTATGAATTTACCAAAGCATATCCCCCGGGAGTGTCGTAACCAAGAGTGCAGCAAGGACCATTGTCGTGTACCAGTTCCCGTTCGAGTCTAGCTCAAAGCAGTGTTTTTGGGGTTTACCCCTATGTACATCTGTGCCACAACCACCTCTACCTGATCGTATCCTGATAGGGATGTATTTTCTTGGCAACCCCTTACTCAATACTCACCAAAATACCAGGAAGATTTCCTATTTTTTTAACTTTTCTATAGGCTTCTTCCTAAAGTTTTGATATCCTAATTTCCACAAATAACTAAACCATACTTTGATACTTACTATAGCATCCCCGCCTTTTTATCACATAAACTTTCATTACATTAAACAAAACTGAGGATCTTTAAGGTTTAGTGTCTTGGAAACCAGGAACTTAAAACATGAAAACATAAAACATTCTTCTTAAACACTTGAAAGGCTTCTCCTCATGTTCATCCTAGGTTCATTACTACATCACATAACCTGGGGACATACATCAAAATAAAGGGTGAGCAGAAGGCCCAGTAAGGGAAACAAGAGAAACATTTTACATAACTTGAAGATGTGGCTACAACATTTAATATTGACAATCATTTCGTTTCACCAAGGTCCATCCCCAAGGTGTGGTTAAAAATTACCAAGGTTATTCACCGAGGCGTCGTTAAAAATGGTCATCTCTAGAGATTAAGTCTTTACCCAATGCATTGGAGCGCTATCAGGGCGCACCCTTAAATTTGCCTTTATTATCATGCGAGCCACACATATCATCATCAAAAATTTCATAAATAACCCATATAGCATAAAATAAATGGGTTTCGTTTCATAATCACAACATTTTAAAAACTTCTTTAAAGACATGATCTTTACGTCACTTTAAAACCCACAGAAAAGGAAGGTGGGTCTCATGTATGTAAATACCAGAATTTAAAATAGAACATTTTGGTATATATGTGAATAACCCTTTAGGAGAAAGAGCTTTTAGTATTCAATTAATAATATAAAAGAACTTTAGAAAAAGAGAGAGATATTTTGAGACGGAAATTCTGCAGCATAACGGCTATGTTACGAGGTTTTAGAAGATATTAAAAAGAGAGGGAAAATTGGTCAAACATTCATAAATGACCCATAAAACTGTAGATGGACAGATTAAAAAGGATAAATGATCATGGTAATGAAATTTCAAGGACATACCATTTGAAATGAAAAACATGGATGGAAGAAAAAAATTAGATTTCTCTTATGAAAGTTCGGCAGCCTAACGGTGTTACATAAAATTCAACAAAAATGATTTGAAAAGATCAAATAGGGTCTCTCATCATGTGAAAATAAGAGTTCAGTATGATATATATAGATATAATTCCCCAAAATAATTAAAAAGGAACTTGAAAGACTTGACATGAAAGTAGAACTTTGAAAAGAATGAGAAGGGTGAAAGAATCTCCTAAAAATTCGGCAGCCTAACAGCGCCACTTAAAACTTAAAAATACTGAATTGAAGAGATCAAATGGGGTCTCTCGTCATATGAACATAAGAGTCCAGTATTATAGATATATATATCATACCCCAACATAACAAAAAGGAACTTGAAAGAATTGACATGAAAGTAGAACTTCAAAACGAGAAGGGTGAAGAACCACTTAAAAATTCGGCAGCCTAACGACGCCACTTAAAACTTCACAATACTGAATTGAAGAGATAAAATGGGGTATCTCATCATATGATCATAAAATATCAGTATGATAAATTTAGAGATCATACCCCTACATAATAAAAAGGAACTTGAAATACTTTACATGAAAATAGATCTTAAAAAATGAGAAGGGAGAAAGAATCTGTTACAAATATTTCAGCAGCCTAACGACGCCACTTAAAACTTCATAAAACGAAATAATGAAAGTAAGAGGGGGATCTATAATTATATTAACATGAAAAGGTCAGTAATATGAGTATAAAAAGACATCCTCCAACATAAGAACATGGAGCATAAAAGGAATTACATAAAAGAGATTACTTGAAATGAAAGAGAGAGGTCAGATCCCTTACCTTAAAACGTAACTCTTAAAACTCAATGGTTGGGACCTTGAGGGCTTGGGGGCACCTTGGGAGGACTCCTTGGGAGGTAATGAGACCAGAACTTCGTTGGGGAAGTGTGGGGAGTCGAATGGATAAGAGGATGGCTTGGTGTTTATAGGGAAAGTGAGGGGACAAGGCATTAATGGCCAAGGGACAGCTCATTAGTGGTTTTGAAAAAACCATGGGCTTTCCCATAGTATTTGCCCATGGTATTGGCCACTTGGGACACCTCATACCTTATCTTACTATTCATAAGTCGAACATATTGATTACAAACTTAATACATCATTTAATGATGTCATTAAACACCCGTAACTTAAAAACTGTATTTTCACTATTCATCGAAAATTCAACTTTCTCAGAATAATCCCAAAATTTCACCTTAACCAAATATCAATGCTCTGATTTCAAAAATGAACTCCATTTTATAATAATAATTTTCTAAATATTTTTAATTTATTTTTAAAATAAATACACTATTCACCAAAAATTCATTTTTTCAGAAAAACCCCAAAAATTACCATAACATAATATCGGTGCTCTGAGTTCAAAAATGAAATCCATTTTATAAAAATAATATTTTTAAATATTTTTAATTTAATTTTTAATTAAAAAACACTATTCACTCAAAAAACTAATACTTGAATAATAATTTATGAAACCATTATTTAACCATTTTATTGAATCACATTACTTAATCAAGGGGCCTAGATTATATTAATACTTTCTTTAAGTGAGATTGCTAATCCATTTGGACACATTAATAATCCTAATCATAAAATCACTATTCATAATTTACTATTCATCAAAAATCAAGTTGATCTTATTAGACTCTAAATTTCATACTGAACATAATTGTAGAAGACCATTTTTTGAAAATCATTACACATTTTTAATTATTTAAGGTTTACATAAACATTTTTAAAATATCCTTTTTCTAAAATTCATCAAAAATATGCATACTATATTTATCCGGTCATTTAAAAATTCATAAACTTCATCATAAGAAGAAATCCCAATTTTTATTTAAAACAAAAGATTACACAAGGCAGTTACGGTATCCTTACATAGCCCCTTATCACACCAGCATAGGAGCTAAGTGTAAGGTGTGCTAAGGTGAGAGAATCTGAGGGAGGCTTGGCTAACATCGCACGAGTAGTAATTTCTATCAGTTTGAACTTCTCACAAAGGTGATTCCGTTCTATCTTCACACGATGAAGTTCAGCTTGGGTTTGGTCCAGAGCAAATCCTAGTGGTGCTACCTCCTTCCCAAGTTCTGTTAGATGGGATTCGATCGGTCCAAGACTATTGGGTGAGGCCATCGAATCTTCTTTCGATAATAATTAACCAAGATTACTTGTATTTAGAGACAATAATCAAAACGTTTAGTTTCCAGGGGTTATATTGACCAATGGTCATATAACAGTCAAAACCCAATGGTCTCATTTTAATTATACTCATGTTATTAGATGAAACATTTTTGTTGAGTATAAAAATAAAATAAAATAACACATAAAATTAGGAAACAAGATTTATTCAAAATTTCGGGTCGTTACACTTGAGGTATAATTCCCGAACTATGATAAATGTTATGCTACCTGTGGTGGATCTTGAAAACTACCTTGTTACTTTGCTTGCATGGAAGTGGTGGTTTTTTTTGCACAAGATGCATGTTGTGGTGCTTCTCCAAGGGGTCTATGAGAAAGCCTTTTTATAGAGCGATGCTTAGGACGTGCGACATTGGGGAAAAGTGGAGAACCAGTGGGGAAGTAGTAGTGGGGTACCCTTGATATTTTTTTATTATATTGTATAATCTTGTATGCGATACTTGGTGAGAGTTTCCATGGTGAGGCTGAGAACATAGTATACTTATTTAGGTGATGAGTTAGTTTCACTTTTTGTTCATTGTGCTTTAGCATGTTTTCTTTACTTTTGCATGGGAGGCTCCAGGGATGATCCAACTGAGTATACTGTTATACTCACCCTGTGTATATATAAACTATTTTCTGGTCACTTGGAGAAAGTTGGAGATTAGGCTAGTTTCTAATAGCTTGGGGTTGCATGAGCTGTTTGGGCTTTGTGGTTGCTGGTGTTTTTACTTTCTTTTGGGTATTCATTGTTTTCCCCTTTAATTTGTAGTAGTTTTGCATGAGATTACATATGTGTACTTAGGATTTCATTTATATTATTTTCCTCCTTGCATTTTGTTGGTGTTTATCTTATCTCTATCTTTCACATGTGTTCTCTTAGAGGGTAATGCCTCTAATTTGTGTGTTTACAATACCCTCGGTGATAATCGCCAACTCGGGGCCTACTGGAGGTGAGACGGAGGGGTCATTTTCTCCCTTCTCACATTGCCAGCCCAAGAGGGGTACACCTTGTAGGGAGGGGGTCGTGACACTAAGTTTTTATGGTGAACACCTAAACCCCATCACTAAAACCTCTCGATTCCTTTACCAACAAGTAATAAATCCAAAAACACTAGTGACACTAAAAATAGATAAGAAAAAATAGATAGGATTCTTATTTTAATCATTAGTGAGTAGAAAATCATGGATTCTAGAAATACGTAGGGATTCCATCTGACCTTTATACATTCTAAAAAAACAAAAATAATAAGTTATTAAATGATTCTAAATTAAATAAAATTTAATGTAGAATAGGGGGAAAGAATTTTTTTTGAGTTTACCACCACTAGAAAAGAGTCATGCAGTTTGATATTCTACCACTGGACAATTCCATCACATTAACCCCAGTCCATCAGTGGGTGTGGGTTTAGGTGTATAATCGAACACGGACTATAGTTTCCAATTTAGTATAAATCCATATAAAAATGGTGAAAACAAAAAAGTATTTCAATGAACCATAGTCAGTATGTATAATAAAAACAAATTCCTCCAAAACAACATAACTAAGAGTCCTCGGTTTAACCTTCATCCACCCTTAACAGACACATCAAGAATCATTAACAGCTCAAATAGTCATTCATTAGTTTCTTTTTCATCATCATTATCCAGAAGAAAATATATTTCAAAAGAGTATATTTTGTTTGTTTATACATAAATCAATTTCAAGGAATTTCAAATCAATATGATTCAAAAATTAATCGTCACCCTTATTGATTTTAGCTTAAATATATTCTTTGAAATACAACCTCTTTGGAGTTAATCATATTACAAAGGTAGTTATCCAATATCCTCTTTATCCTCATAGAGCACACTTTCCTAGCTATATTGGAAGCATATTTTCTTATTTAGTTTTAGAAGCCTGTGGTAATGGTACTGATCTTTGAATATTTCCATCATTGATTTCCGTAGTTACTTCCACTATCAAGGGGTTAATTTCAATGATGTAAGCCATTTATGACTACAAGGATGTCTTATTTTGATGTGTGTATAATAGTTTTTGAAATCTATAAATGATATCATTAAATTCCATCACCTGAGAAAAGTTTTTCAGTGTGTTTGAATATTAACTTTGAAAACTAATCATGAATAATTTAATTTAATGAATCAAAATAAAATAAAAAGAAAGAAAAAGTAATGTTATCATAATTAAAGAACACATTATCCCTAGTTATGGTGAAAACAAGTGGTGCAAGATGACCTTGTTGAAGTATTTCCAATGCAATTTATAATTCTTGAAACACTTGAGGGTGTAGTATAGGGAGAAAACCTTAGGGATTTTTCACTTAAGGATTCTTTGTGTTCAATCATGATATTTTCTTCCTAATTTATTTACTACTTTTATTTTTATGATATTAACTAATAAAAATTTGGATTTATTGAGTGATTAATTTCTATATATTTCAATTAGAAACATTGGTTATAAAATAAATAGAAAAATAAGATAATGGAGAAGAAGAATATCCCTATGGAAGATAGTCCTTGAAGCCAAGGTTGAGACCTCCAAAATAGCTAAAACTAAAGCTAAAAAATATTATTTATACCCTCCACACTAAAACAACCACTTTATTTAATACCCAAACTATTACCAACTTCCCAAAAACTATCTACATCAATGAAAAATACTACCATTGACAGTTAACTAACCTATACCCCACCAAGTCAGTCCTTTACCCACAATCTTTTAACTTCCACATCTTAAATAAACCATCTTTTCCTCAAGTTGGAAAACATAATGAGTTTATAGAGTTGTTATTTTAGTAGCATTGTGGTAGGTCCCACACATTTCATTCCATCCATATGATCCTTTCCATGTTTTTAATACACATAACTTCTTAACATGGCCTATGTGGGTGTGGATGATGCAACCATAAAAAATAGAAAATGAATATCTAATTCATTCCTTCATTAAGTGAAATACAACATTGAGACTATATAGATACTTAGGAATGCCAAATTGAGTATCCTTGATCATTGATGAATATGTCCTATTTTTCTTTTCATGGGATTTTTATAATCATTTTGACCATATTTCTTTTCCTAGTTTTAGATTTCACATATTTCTTACAACTATGAGTTGGTAGGCATAGTGTCCAAATGAGATGGAATTGTATGATCAAAATTCCTCTACCACATGAGATGCAAAACCCTAGAATATTCAATGAAATGAACTACTAGGACCAATATATGGCCTACCTGATGGATATGAATAAATTTTGGCAGCATCATTTTCAACCACATTTGATTAATCCCTTAGGTAATACATGTTAAGAATCATCCCAAGGGGATGTACCACATTTTTTGGGAATCACCCATGGGAATTAATACTGTGAAATTAGTAAAAATAATTTTAATAATAACTATGATCTAGAACTATAATAATTTATGAATACTTTCATACTCTAAATACCCCTAGTGGATAACCTTCCCAAGAAAATCTAAATTATTAATGTATGAAATTTTCTTTGTAACTGTAGTCCATGAATTCCCATAATAAGTCATATTTTTACATCATATATATCAGGTTCATTATTAGTTCCATATATAGAATTAGCTACAACATCCCCTATTTTATGTAGTGTTTGCTCCAGTAAAATATAATCATTAAGAGAAGAGATACCCATCACCAAGATATTTCCAGCTACTTGTACTCTTTCTCCATCTTTTATTGAATGAAATATGCAGCCTTTAATGATAATATGATTACTATATTGGTTGAAACCTCCAATGATATTATTCTTGATATCTTTTACTATTTGAAGATTGTTCTAAGTGAATAAGCATACCTTGACACCAATATCATTACAAAGTGGCACAACATATTTAAAAATAATATTATAAGACCATATCAAACAAAATAAATAAGAATAAGGTTAGCCTTAGGTAGAACCCATTATGCTAGTTATTCCTCATTGAGTGGAATCATATCTATGTCTTTTAATCAGTAATAAATGGATACACACCTCAAACATTTGTTAGTATGTCACTAATAACATTACTCAAAGAATCAACTTAGTTCAAATACTAGAGGCTGCTTAGTATAGAAACTATACCTTAACCTAGAAATGTATAATTATAGTTTAAAGGTTGTGATCAGCTGCTATTCAACTTCCATATCTTGAATCCCACTAGTAAAATTTAGATTATAAGTAGGTATGTAGACTATATCCATTTAAAAAATTTATCATTCCATTTTCAATGATGGTTCAAGGCCTTCTTAAAAAACTTCTCTACAACTTTAGCCATTCATTTTCTTAGAATAAGAATCTATTTTAGTTCACCAGTCACATAATGAAGGATTATTATTATTAATTCATCATATAAAAACCTAGCACAGTGATGGTGTGGGTGTAATAACTAGATTATCTTCCCCTGAACAAGAACATAAAATGAAACCTTTGGTACAAAAAATGTAGATTTTGAAATAGTTAATTTATGAATTATAGTTTAAAAATATTCATTATCGAAGTCCTCAAATGGACCCACTTTATTTAAACATCGTATAAAGGAATGAAAAATTTATTGAATTCTATATCTACTAAACAACCCAAATTTTGATATTTATTTTCTTTTTTCTTTTTATCATTGCTGAAAATTCTTCTGATTTTTTTTGAAGAAGGTTTAGGACAAGTGATCCTTGAGAAGCATTGGAACTCTTCACCTTTGAATTATATAAATAAGTCATTGGTTGGTCAACTATAAGAAATGTATTCCTATAATTCCTGACACTTCAAGAGCACAAATCATCCTAAAAAGTCCACAAAAGATATGCCCATGGTGGTGGCCCTAATGTTGGCTTTGGAAATAGTGAACCTCTATGTACTAAAAGAAGAATTTATGGGACATATAATGAAAACTTAATACAGATCTGAAATCATGAGAAATTTCATTGTTTCACTTATATATAATAGAACTATGATCATAAATTACCACATTTTTATAAATAGAACCAGAGTCAACATGCACATTTCCAAACCTTCTCTAGTTTTTTTAAAATGTTTAAATTATTATCACCACATTATCCATTTGTATCATCTATGACATAAAAAAAACATGAATAGTATTAAAAAAAATCCAAGAGTGGATTTTAAAATAAAAAATCATGGATTGATCCCTTAGAACTAGTTTTCTGAACCACCTCCACTTATGATGCGGGCATCACTCACCACTCTCACCTTAATATATAATCCCATAATTCAAAAATACTAAGTAGGATTAGCTTGTGTTTCAATATATCTACGGTGAATTAGACTCATTTCCTCTATATAAAATGGTTTTGATGAAATATAACAGAGTTTAACATGGAGTTTAGTAAGGGACCATGATTGAGCCTTCACAAACTACAACATCACTTGTTGTAGATAAAAAAATACAACTTTTATTGTACATACTAATCCAGGGTAGAAATGAAAAAATCTAGTGATGAAACATGCGATTATACTGACAAATAAATCCACAAAAATAATATGAAAAACAAATAATGAAAGCACTAAATGATAAAAATTTTTAGTTCTTAAGTAAGTAATTTCATTATATTTCTATTAGAAACTTAGGTTATAATAGGGACCAAAGAATAATATAATAAAGAAGGACTCCCTGAGGAAGACACTACCGGAATTTAAGGTTAAGACATATACAAAAACTATAGATAAATCCAAGAAAATTATTTGTATCTGATATGTCTGAAAGATATTATTAAATCCATTTTTCATGATCAAATTATAAATGTATGTGTTCCTAAAATCCATTAATTACAAAGGCGTAGTAATATGGAAGTATGAGGTAGATCCCACAGAGATCGGGGAAAGAAACAGAAAATTCTTGATCAAAGCCTGGGTCACTCATTTTTATATTAATTTTATTTAACTAAATTAAGTAAATTAAATAATTAAAATAAATAAATAAAAGTAGAAGAGAGGGGAAACAATTTCCATGGTAATTTTACTATGTATATTAATTCAACTTCACTTAAAAAAATAATATTAAATATTTGTTAAACCATTCAATTTTATTGATATAAGAACTGATAAACCCTAATAAATCTACCCTAGAATCCCAATTCATCATGTCCTGAGGAATTAAAATAACTAAATTTCATTAGAGTCATATTTACAAAAGAAAAATAATATCAAATCACTGAATATGAATAAATTATCTCAATCATGTTGGTTCTTATTTACTATTGAATGAATATGTTAAATGGATCAATGATGAATAAAATAAACAGACAGAAAAAACATGATATTATTGAATAAAATTATATTATTAGTGAAGTAAAATCAGAAATTTTTGGTAAACATCCCCTTTAATCGATTATTCTCTCCCTTATGCATTTAGGTGATATTCATTAAGTGATCACAAATAAAAAATAAATCAAAAACCATAGAGGAGATAATATATGAGGATAATGAAGAGAAAATAAAATAATAAGACAATAATCATCCAATTATTATAATAAAATAAGAAAACAATAAAGAATAATAGAAAAACTTATCCGTAAAGAAATCAAGGACAGAACCCTAGAAGTAGCCTCCCAATGGTTGAATCCCTATACCTAGAATTAATCCCTTTTTATCATGGATAAAACCATCAATTTATAATCCTAGATATATTCCTCAGGCTTCCCTAGGTCAAATATTTTATTCAATGGCCATTCCCAAGTCATACAACCAGTCTTCATAAAAAAGATACATAAAAATCATCGCTTTTGGGTCTGTCTGAAGTTTTCAGACCATGTAATTTTTACATGATGTGTAATGTGTAGAGCCAAACTCTAGACTATTTTATTCAATAAGAATCATGTAATTTATCTATACATTGTAAAGTTATCATATAATGTAATGTGTAAATGACATATAATGGGTGGTGATGAAATCTAGGCTATTTTCTTCACTTCACATCTAGTATTATCTACACTCCTGGTCTATTTTACACATTGTGAATTAGATTCACAATGTGAATCATATATTTCCAATGCTAAAAGCCTCATTTAATCCCGAATAATCAACTTCAATCCATCTAAACATCCTGCGGACATCCAACATCATATATATTCTTATTTCAATGAAAACATTGATCTTTTTGAGTCTTATTTAAACATGGATTCATCTTCATTTTCTAGTGTCATGATAAACCATGTATCAGGTCAGCATAAAGTGGTGTGAAGTGCCTTTATGTTCTTTAATTACCACATTTCCCTTCATATTACTCCACATGTTTTTCCTACCATAAGAATATACAAAAAACTTAATATCAATAATGAATCTCATATTCAATGAATCAATATTAAAAAAAATCATATAAAATGCATGAATATATTTAGATACAAAATAAATATATAAAATACCCCCTCACTCAAATATTTAATTACCATTGAGAAAAATTTCATCATCAAAACACAAAGGGCCCATATATTAGAAAATCATTTATTAAATTATTATTATCATAAAAACAAGTAATAACTAAAGATTATAAAATAACATGACATACCCAATATGGTATTCATAAATCATTCTTTATTTATAATTTATAGTTCATGAAATTTCAACCTTTTCACTTAAATCTTTCAAAATTTCATCAAAACCCATGCCATTTATGATTTACCTCACCATGAATTTTTTCTCTCATCACTCATGGTAACACTTATAATGGAGTTATGCTCATACCTCAAGTACATGCTCCTAACTATAGGATTGAATTTAATATACTTTCTCTACCCCATAAAGACAAACATCACAATTTATAATGAGTGATTTGAAGTTGGGATAAAATGAGTCTAAGGTTGATGGTTGATAGGTATTGATGCTAAAAATCAAATAAGGATCAAGGAGGAGGCTAAAATCTAATGTATAAAGCATGATATTCAAAATACAATCTCAATGAACTTCCCCTTACAGAAATATAATGTCATATCATACACCCCAAACTACAATGTTAAGGATAATGGATAATATAATGATAATGATTGAATTCCCCTTACCCATTTTTCTGTTTTTTTTTCAAAATATGTACATCGTATATGTATCACATCCATAACCTAACTTTATATGATTTAGAGATCATCAGTCTGGATGTGGTGATTTTTGACTTACCTGAAAAACAAACCATTTTTTTGAAATTAATGATTGGAATTATCCTTAAATCCACCACCTAACCACATATGATAAAAATAAGTTGTTTGGTAATGGTGATTTTTGATTCTCTGAAGTCACAACTAATTTTGTTGATTTTACCTTTTTATTTAGTTTTTTAACAATAAGAGGGATAAACAATGAATTAAAATCAATATAAATATGAACCTTCCCACAAAACCCCAAAGAAACACCTTGTTATACCTTTCCAAGATATACCATCCCCTCTCTACCATGAAAAACCCCTCCTACGCACCAATTAAATTGAATATCTTGAAAACTACAAAGAGTAGGATAGGAAAGGAAACTATTGGATTTTAATATGGATTAATCCTAATAGGTTCATCCATGGATTCTATGGGATAATAAGGATAAATTTTCAAGTGGGTATCAGGATAAATGTATTGTCAATAAAATTCCTCATTCATTTAAAAAATGATTTTTTTCATTAATAGATGCAATAAGATAATAATGAAAGTTACAGTAGATTTACATTCCCCAAGTTTCAATTAAGAAATATGATCATAAAAATAAGAAATATTTGGTCTAAAATCCTCTTGGTAATGGGAACATAAAATAAGTTAATCAGGTCATGTCATGACAACCAATAATATGTTTTCTCAATGAAACATTCTATGAATCAACATCAAGAAATCCAATCACATCAGCAATAATTTTAATGAAATTACAAATTGAATTAAGAACATTAACCTTAAAATTTTTATTTATATCTTTTACATTTATGGACATGATATTTCAAATTTTCCAAAAATTCAACATACTTATACTAAGTTTTTATGTCAAATTGATTAGTGAGTACAATACAAAAAAATCAAACGTTTTTGTGTTTGAATATGATTCAATTTAGTTCATGAAACAATTCAGTTCATTTTTTTATTTTCTCTTTTTTTTTAAATCATATGGATGAAAACACTATGGGTGAAAAATAAAAATAAGTAAAATATATTCCCCTTCCATTGAAGCTTTTGAATGAGTTTCACATGTTCTATTTGACCCATGTTCATGACATAAACTATGATATCATGATGTGAACTGAACTCATGAAATGAATTTGACTCATGATGTGAATTATTCCTGTATGAATCACATTATTTGATTCTTACTTCTTGCTTCTATGGGCCTAAAAAATAAAAGTAAAAAGTGAAAGTACTGTCCCTTTCAAAATTTAATGTATTTAGCTCAAACATATAAAGAGTTGACCATGGGGAGAATTTTTAAACTAATTAAAAAAATAAATCTAAGTCTTAGAAATAAATTTTAAAATTTGGGTTTCCTCTTAGTTACTGCTCTATTTTATAGGTGTTTAGCTTAGCATTTACCTTCATTATCTAATTGGAACATCATATAAAGCTAACCATCTTGGATTTAGACACTTATAACAGTGGTGTGCATCTGAGGAAACTATTCAATTCCTCTTATGTCAGTTATTTATTTATGGAGTTGCGGTGGGCTATAATACGAGTAAAATTTAATGAAAATAAAAGGAAATAAAAATCTGACAAGATTTTGTAAATCATTGGGTCCACCATAAATTATTCCTTTTATTTAGTAGGTTCTTATTCTAGAATGTCTTAATGAGTAGGGTTTTCCTTTTTATACGCTTATTCTTGAAATTGAAGGAGGGAGTACCATTCATTTTTGACCTCTAGAATTCCTGTGAGGTAGATGAATGTCTAATCAACACCCTCTACCTTCACTTCAATTAGACATCTTTTATCACTTCATCCTCCTACGATGCTTTCTCCTCATCCATAAAATTAATAATTTCTATCATGTTTCATTATTATTATTTTTATAGTTTTAAAATGTATTATTTTTGTTCTTCTAGGTACTTTTTGTATGCATTAAAGGGATGCCTCAGGTTCTGATTCCTCTTCTTCATAATCTAGTGGCTAATCACTTTGAAAAATTTTAGTATGCCCCAAATAATATTCTTTGGTATCCTCATACACTTTTTATTATTTTCATTATTTAGTGGATTTAACACCATACACTTAGTTATATTCTTCATCTTCAAACCATTCCATATATATATTAGAAATTAAAGGTAGATAATTCACAAGGAAATTTAAATTTGAAATAAGTTGAGCAAGGTGAGTAGTCAATTATCCCTATTCATTGAGTTGTGATTTATTTTCTCCTATCCTCTCTTACAATACTAAAATATACTTTGTGAGTAATCTGGTAGGTCTATATTCTAAGTACTTCTCATCCCTACATCTATTTAGGTATTATTTAAAATTGGTGTCTCCTCTATAGGGTTGATAGCTAGTGTCACTCCATTTTTGATGTTTGGATTAATCATATTCATGAGAATGAAAATCATATAAGATGGTTTCTTGATGTGACTACCCTTACTAATTCAGTGCTTCCCATGTGGTTGGATACTCCAGGAATTCATTGTACTCTAGTGGTAGGTCATAATATTGGTTCATCTAAAATATCATCATGCACACCACTAGAAACTATTACAAACATAATATAATAATAAAAAAATGACAAAAATACCTCAAATTAAATAAGTAAATAGAAATGGGATAAGAAAATTATTTGAACTAAGAAATCAGTCTCGTATCATCTGCAATGCTTTACGGATCACCGACAATGGTTCCAAAATTTAATGTCTCCAAAAGATATCGTTAAATCATTCCAGAGCGATCAAATTATAAATTTATATATTCCCAAACTGCCCTAAATAAAAAGGAATAGTAAAGTGGAATTATGAGGTTGAGCCCAAATAAAGAGGGGAACATGATAGAAAATTATTGACCAAAGTTTAGGTCACTCCAATTTTATTTGTTTTTTAAATAAATTATATAAATTAAATAATGGAAATGCATACAGAAAAGTAGAAGAGAGGGGAACCATTTTCCATGGTGGCTTTACTAAATAAATTAATTCTACTTCACTTGAAAAAACAATAATATTAAATAGATTCACAAAAATTAAAATTTATTAATATGATAAATGATCAATCCCAATCATTCTACACTAGAATCCCAATTCACTATGGTATACATAATTAAAATAACTAAACGATATTAAAATATGAATTCCAAAAGCAGAATAATAATTTAATCAATGACCATGAATAAATAATCTAAATCATGTTGGTGTTAATTCATTATTTAAGGTATATGTTCAATGGATTAATGATGAATAAGATAAATATGTTGGTAAAACATAATACCATTGAATAAAATTATCTTATGAGTAAAGGAAAATAAAAAATTGATGGTATGAATCCCCTTTAATGAATTATGATATCCCCTATGGGTTTATCCAGTCATCTTCGAATGATTGACAACAATAAATAAACTCAAAACCATATAGGATATAATAGATTAAAAAATTACAGAAAAATAAGAAACAAGAAAGAAGAACATAAAAACCTATCTATGAAGAACTCTGGGTAGGAACCTTAAAAGAATCCTCCTAGTGGTCAATTACATATGTCAAAAATAAATACCTTTTTATCATAGATAGAAACATTTATTTATAATCCCAGATATATTCCTCAGGCATCCTTGGGTCAAAGATCATGTTCAATGGCCATTATCGAGTCATACATTTGGTCTTCATAAAAAATATTTGTAAAAATCACCAATTTTGGGTTTTGTAGATGTTTTCACTCTGTGTAATGTTTACATGATGTGTAATGTATGGTGATGAAATCCAAACTATTTTATTTGTATCACATTGCATACTTTGTTCATGCCTTGTAATATTTTCACATCATATAATGTTTACATGATGTGTAATGTGCCTGGCTGAACTCCAAGACATTTTCTTCACTTAAAATATTATATTATATTCTTTCCTTGTATATTTTAAACATCATGAATTTTATTCATGATGAAAATAATAAATTTCTTGCACTAAAACAATATTTTTATCCCAAACCATCAACTTTAAAGATCTAGAACATCCTCTGGACATCCTATATCATGGAAACTTTTCTTATAATGAAAAACTTGATATGTTTTACTCCTTTTTATCATGTATTCATTTTCATTTTTTAGTGTCATAAAGTGCATTTATGTTCATAGATTTCCATGTTTTCCTTAATATTACTCCTCATGTCATTCCTTCCATAAGAATACATAAAACATTAATATCAGGCATAAATATCATATTTAATTAATTAGTATTAATATAAAATGAATATAAAACACATGAATATATTTAGATAAAAAATAGAGATATTAGTATCTCCCAACAAACAACATCCCCTCTATTTAATACCAAATAACAACCAAATTACCAAAAAAAATCTACATCATTGTACAATATTTCCACTAGAAGTTTCCTAACCCACCCCCCATAAGGACAACCCACTATCCATAGTCCTATCATTAATTATTTTAGAGTTTTAAATATATATTAATGATAAGGGGAAACCAATTAGAGCGGTGATGATTGGAATATTAAAATAAAAGTTAAAAAATAATGGTGATGAAGTAGAAGTATGCGATTCTATTAAAATTTATTAAGAAAAGATCTAGGCCTAAAACAGTTTATTATTAAATTTTATTATGATCTAAAATTGATGATTTTTCACGAACCAAACTCTATCAATTATAGTGTGAATACTGATTACTAAAATTTATTTCAACTTATGAAAATATCAACTGAATGTGTCATGTATTCCCATGGATTTATCCATGAATTTATCCATGAAGAACCACTTCAATTATCAATTTTACAACAATATGGACCAACTGAGTAGACCTTATCCTCCTTACTTCAACCCGAAATTAGTGGAAAATCATGGAGGTATGTATGGATTGGTGAAAAAAAAAACTCTTTTTCTTGAACATGTATATATAACATGAAGACAAGGATATTTTTATCCCACTTTGAACAACACCTCAGGATCCACCCATGAATTCCCATCAGCATCATCTTTAGAGTAGAACTGGGACCTCATCGGTGGGCTACCGAGTAGCATGAATATCCTCTGATGTTACAGCATGTAGAACCTCTTCTATAGTGGTGAACCAACAATAGTAACAGTGCCTTGCTAATACGAATAATGTGAAACTCATCACTAAACATTATCAGCACTATCTAAAATCACCGATATATGGTGAGCCTTTATTTGTGCTAGCTAAAAGTGATGATAAAGAACACTTTTATCTGTGCTAAAAAATGATGATAAAATCCCCCCTCTGTGGAAACTTTTTATTTATCACTGATAAAGATCGCTTTTACCAGTCCAATTTTTTTTTGATAAAATCATCCCTTTGCCAGCATTGATAATGGGAACCTTTGTTAATATTTTTTAGTGATGATAAATGGTATATTTAAAAAAATATATATCATTAAAAAAAATATTAATATATAAATATAAATATATTTATATTGATATAAATAAAATATATTTTATTAGATATGATTTATATAAGACTAAATATGCATTTATACTTATTATATATAATATTTATTTAAAAAAGACTTATAAAAGACTTAAAAAATAATATTAATTAGCAATTAACTAATTATTATTGAGAAATAGTCATTTAAAAATAAATGGATGGCAAAATCATTCAATAAATTAATGATAGATCTATGATAATTTGAAAACATGACATAAAATTCAAACAACCATAACTTTTTATCAAGGTGACTATTTGAACTATAACAAATTTCAAATATAATCATGTGAAGATATCTATGCTCTGTTGACCATGTGGGACCCCGATCAATGTTTTTTCAAGTTTAAAAAATTCCTGTAATGCCTATAAAAATTAATTTTTATTTGAGATACCCTATTCTATTAATATTTGAAGGGATTTGACCTATGTGTAAGAGGTTCTTTTTAAATTTCTTTAGTGTATATTGAATTTATTCCGAAGTCTTGCATTCATAATGATATTATGGTTTTTGAAATTTTATCATTTTTGATATTTTAATTATGTTTATAATTAAAAATATACATATTTACTTATATTTACATGTAATAAATCAATTGTATAATTTTTTTTAAAACATATTTACATAGAAATGTATTTTTTAATATATAAACTGTATGAAAATAAATATTTATTATTAATTTAATTTAAAATAAAAAATTATCCATTTTATTTACCTTATAAAAATACATTAATATATACAAATACCTATAAAATTAAGGTTTATATATAAATATGTGCGCTTCACTAATATATATATATATATATATATATATATATTTGTATATTCTAATATATGTAAATAAATACATATATATAAATATTTATGCATGTATGTGTGAAATATGAATGTGTACATCTGTGTGTAAATATGGGCATATGTGTGCGTATTATATTGTGTAAATTCATCACATATAAAAGTATTTTTATAAATATATCATTATCACTAAATATAGTATATAAGTGTATTTATAGTAAATAATTATAAAAATGTATAAAAAAATTCTATCTAAATATATTATTATATGTAAATAAGTATAATTATATATGTAAATATATAGACGAAATATATATGTACTATATAAAATTTATATCAAAATATAAAATATATAGACATAATTAAAAATTTATTTAATAATAATTAAATAAATCATACAAAATTAATTGTTCTCCATTTTATTTAAAACAATGTTTAACCATTTTTGACATTATAAAATTATACAAATATATATATATATACTTATACAGATGTTTGTAAAATGTTTATATATACATATGCATGTTTGTATTAATAAATAGATATATATTTATATTTATATTCTAATATAAGAAAATGAATATTAATAATAGTACATTTAAATAAATTTAAGTATATATATATCATACACAAATAAACATATATTTTATAAACATATTTAAAAATAATTATATAAATATATGAATAAAAAATATGTATGTAAATATATATAAATAAATATAAATATTGTAAAATATAGAATAAAACAACCTTTAGTAGTGGAAAAGGGATTCAAATTGCACAATGGAGGTAACATGGTCAAGTCTAGGTGCATGATGTGTGAACATGTAGCTGGATAATGGAAAAACATTGACCAAGGTGCATTGTGAGCACTAAAAAAGGGGTGTGTGATTATGGGAGTGGGGGGTCAAGCACTGGGGTGGGGGAGCGAAAGCATTTCTATAATAGTTATAATTTTTTCAAATTATATCAGCACTTCTGTTTTAGTACTAATAATGGTGGAATTTATTAGTTCATTTTTAGTGCACATAATGACCCCCTTTATCTTTACTTGAAAAAGCACCAATAAAGGGTGCCATTATCAAAGATTTTATTTTTTCACTGATAAGGACACCCTTTATCAATACTTTTTTTATCATTGAAAAAAGGCACAACTTTTAAGGATGCTTATCATGTATGTAATTTATTAGTACTGGAAAATCCCATTTGCAGTACTTTTAAAACAATAGCTTATAGTAGTTACTCATGCACTAAACATCGAACTAGACTAATCAAAAACCAACACTGATAACCTAACAATAAATAATGAAAGCCTTGTTTTAATCTTCCGTTACACATGGGAAGAATTAGTAAGATTATAGTTTCAACCATTATATTCTAAAACCTTTTTAGAGGAACGAATTCAAAAAATGTGTACAATTCCATTTGATAACATGATCCATTAATGAACCATTCTAGATATCTATCCACCTAATTAAGTTTTTCTCCATAAAAAATATAATCGATCAAATTACCAATATTTTTTAAAGAACATTTATTTTTAGGTGGATCAAAATTCTCTTAATTATTAAAATATTATCAAAAAATAAGACAAAAATTTGATAACATGGATTTCCATATTTCAAAATCCAAATAAATTTATTCACCTCAACTTAATTTACAATATTGAATTATAGATTTATTAAATTTAAAATGTTTTAAATTTATTTGAAAAACATGTACATTTTAAAAGTAAAAAAACATTCATTTTGATAAATTGACATTTAAACTTCATGTTCACCCATTTAAATTCCATTTTCACATTCAACCTATAATTTTTAAAAAAGGTACATTATTTTCTATATTTCACGTTCACAAATATATTTCCAATGATCACAATAAACTTGAATATGAATTTTTGGCGTATAAGTCCAAAAATAAAGATTATATTTATTTATTTATATAAAGCACACAAAAATCAATTATAATGTGATTTCATCAATATTTCCACATCAAAATGGGTGGTATTAATTTCATAAAAAAATTCAAAAAAACATCTATCACCACTAATCCATTACCTTTCATAGATTATGAAAACTTTAGAGTGCATACAACATATAATAAGACACAAAAACATGTTAGGTTTAAAACCTATAAAGTGTGGTATATGAAAAAGTAAAGTTTTTATTCACAATAAATTTCTTTTCGATGGATTCAGAAAAAGTTAGAGTGAAAATAAAAAACATCCTAAAGATTTTAGGGACCAACATTTGGCCTTAAAAAAACTCAATCTATGCTTTACAGATCCATTAGTTTGACAAAGATTTAGTGAAATTTTTCATCACTCTAGTAAAATGAGTTTAAACTTTTTCCAGGATCTCTTTGCTCACTTTTTCCATTTTAAGCTCTATTCGTGTTAGGTAATCACATGAATCATTCATTCCATGTTGGATTTTAAGAATTTTAAAATTATTTAATTATGTATTTGTTTATTTAATATTTTTTAAATGAGAAGTTATTTTTTTAATCTCATATTGAATGGTGGGATGAAGTGGGTCTCCATTTTTATGGGAAACACTTTTATCATTATTTAAAATGATAAAATGTGGATGAATATTCATGAGGGGGTGGTACATCGCACTGTCCACATGCATGTGTGATTACTCAATATAATTATTTTATTACACACTTTGAATGGTGCATGACACATCAGTTTAAGGTTATTGGGGGTGCCTTCATTTTTATTGATGAATCAATAGGTCATACTAGTTTGGGCCAAAAATCGATCGGGTACGTCTAGTGGGTTGACCCAGTTTTCTGAACGAGTTTAATCTGAACCATAAATTTGACCAATCATTATCTAACATGCACATTTTTTTTCTAGTGGGTGTGATATAATCCACTAAATCAATCAGGTGTGATCTAATAGATCAGATAAAATCTAGAATAGAAATTCCTTTCTAGAATAGGTATCAACCAAATTCCTTTGTGTATGATGAATTATCCAAATGGATTCCTTGATTCCTATAAAATAGATCCTCCATTGGATGGGGAAATAAATTTAACTCAATCCCAATCACTTCAATCCCACTTAATGTTTGATATTCCTCTAAAGTCTTTTATACACATCAAAGTCCCTTTGTTTGTGCACAATAACAAAGGCCTTACTCACTCTCTTGTTTCCAAATCTTCTTCAAGGGATACTCTCCACTAAGTAAAATGTTAAATTATTGAGACACCATTATATCATAAATAAGATTCATTATAAATCCATCACATGATCAATTTGGTGGGGATTAATATACTCTTAAGGTAAGAGACAAAATATCATGAGTTGAAAAGTCCCCCCTACTACCATCCAACCAAGATCATATCCATTAACCACCAATATCCCCAAAAATATTTATAGTGAAATCTATCAATATGGATATGAAGATGCTCAATAATGTGATGAAGGTGGAGCAATTTGATAGAAACAATTTCAAGAGGTAGAAAAAGAAGATAAATTTGGTACTATGAGGCTCAAAGCGGTGTATGTTCTATCAATTATAAAAACTTCCACATCCAAAGATGAGATGCTTCAAGTTTACCACATGGGAAAAATGGGATAATAATGATCTATTATATCGAGGTCACATACCCAAAACATTAGTCGATGATCTCTTAAACACTTAAAAACACTTGTTGATGATAAAAAATATATGGTATGATTAAAAAACTACATCAATGAGGATGCATCAAGAAATAAATTAATATTAAGAAATTTTATTTCATAGAAAATGTGAGATAATAGTTCCATCATAGACTAATTCTATGTAATAGAACAAATTTTAAAACACGTAAAGAAAAACAAAATGAACATAGATGACACTATCATTGTCACATCCATCATTGATAAACTCTCCCCTTATTGGAAGAATATTAACCATTCACTAAAACATGAGAATGAATATATTTCCCTTAATGAGTTTCTCAACTAATTAAAAATTTAGGATGAATACAAATAAATGAGGAGAAAATTGAACCTAATGATGATAATGTGATGACCCAATATGATTTGGAGATTCAGTCACAACTACCCCAAGCCTACCTCCATAGACCATGGAATATCGACCAGTGAATAAGGCATAAAAAATATAGGGGGAATTTTCTTATATACTTGTACACACGCACACAACCATCTTCATGTAGAAGTACATATGAAGTAAAAGAAAAAGACGAAAAAGATAAGGAAAAAACGATGCATGTAAAACCACTAGATAGTATAAGAGGTCTGTATTGTAAAATTAAATGTAAATGGAAAAAATACACACCCAACCAAAAATATGCGTGAACCTAAAAAAACAATAAAAGTAAACTACTAAGAGATCCCATCTCCTAATTCCCAAGATATGACCACCATTCATGGTCTAAAGTACTAGGTATCCCTATGCTCCTCCAAAGTCACCACCCACATATCCATCATCTTCATAAGACATGAAATGTGCTGTCAAATCCTATGTAGGGGTGTGTATATACATACCTAGTAGTATTTTTTAAAATATGAAGGGAATTAGTAAGAGATAAAAAAGGAATAGAGAGATAGTAGATAAAAGATACAATAAAAGAGAATAGATCAACCCAAAACTAGAGTGAAAGTAATATCGTCCAAGAATAGGGGGATCAACATAATGAGTATATGAACTACACGTTGAGTCTTTTCCTCCTATATCAAGAGAGTAGACTCATCTAACCACGAGAAGCTAGACGCAGAAATCATGTGGCATGCCTCATAAGTCTTCGCCTCTCCTAGAAGGAGAGTAACCAAATCCAAGTTGTCGATATAGAAGAAAGTATATATATATGATCAATAAAAAGAAGACAAAATGAGAGAGTATGTGGATCTTCATCTTAGTGCTCAACCTAGGAAGAAGAGTCACCAACAATTCCAAAAGTCCATTGATGGTTCCCATCATCTCAAACATCTTCCCAGAAGTATCCATCCAAGTGAAGTCATTCCTCTACACTGTGTCACATAGTCTAGGGGCCATAATATCTTGGATGATAATCCATTACATGGTACAATAGGAGGGTCACACACTAATAGTGTTTGAGGAACTCCGTTTTCCAACCCTGCTAAAGGGTACTGCTTGAAAATTCATCGAGGAAATCAAATACCCAGTCCTACTAGAGGGAACCACCTGGAAAGTATCCACAGAGGACCTGTTCACATGCCAATAGGGATACCACTATAGTAATCATAAAGGAATACACTGACCAACTCTATTGCGGGTCAACTTGTTAATCATCGAGGAACTACACTACCTATTCCTACTAGAGGGTACCACTCAGAAAGCATCAAGGAACTCCACTACCTAGCCCTGCTGGATGGTACAAATCAAAAAGGTCACTGAGGGAATACACAACCCATCCCTAGTGTATGGTAACACTCAAAAATTTCATCTAGGAACTCTAATGACTTTCCATATTGGATGGTAATACTCAGAAAATTGTTGCGGAACTCTACTACACAACCCTTCTAGAGGGTGCCACTTAGAAAGGTTAGGGTGATCCTACATGATCAATGCCATCATCATGCATTTCCTAATCAAGAATTATGCCTGAAAAATTTTATATCATATCTCAAAAGGAAAAATTGATTGAACCATCCCATTCTATGAAAAAAATCATGATAGTCTACTCATAGGCTAAAATATGAGTTAAAACGAAGGAGATCTAGACGATTGAAGTTTTATCAAAAGAGGCCAATGGGTACATGATGTGTGAGGGGACCCACATGATGTTTGGTTTTTCTCCACCACATATACATGTACCTAGGGGGTATATGGATCCTAATCCATGTAACAGTACACACTGTGCAGGTGGACTACATGACATGTCCAAGTCAACCGGGACCGAGGTGTATCCTTTTGGATGTGTCCATGTAGTTAACCCCATGTCTGATTACTTGGGTACATAGCCATGTAATCCCACATGGGTTATAGACTATGTGATCCACCACATGGGTTTTTCAACTGGGGAGGAAGTACATGACATGTAGGAGGGATACATACCATGCCATCTTTAACTTTTTCCATAATCTTAGAATTTATTGATGAAGGGATACACGCCGTGTGTTCATACTTATACATGTAATGTTGTTGTATTCTTAACAAAATCTTATATCTACATTCCAAACTTTACATACGGCTTCACCATTTGATCTCGTTCCCTATCTCCACCCAAAACTCATGGATCAGGTAAAAAATCACAGTTTTCATCCTCCATTCACTGGAAATCAGTCTCTAATTGTTCATTAGAGGTCTATCACACACCCTTCACACCACCACACATTCATTGAATAATTTGTTTCTCACCAATAATCAAAATGACCATCCTAATATTTCAATGAACTCAGATCTATGCTCTATTCGTCAATACACCCTTTTTTGTGAAATCGTTGTGATCCTGGGGTCCTGATCAGGATCGGTACCACCCGACAATGTCGAATCAGGACCGGGGGGTCCCAAAAGTGATGAATATAAAGAAAATGATGTGAAAACAAACAATAAAAGAGTTTAATCAATCATTTCTCAGCATTACTAGCTAATGGTCAGGAATGAGCATCGAGGGTTAGAAAACATAGAATATAACAATTTAGATTTCAATACATGGTTGTATGCTCAATTCACAATTGGAGTAGATAGATAAAAGGGATCGATCCACTCAAACCATTTAATAAAATTGGAATAAATAACAAAATTGAAGATTCATACCAAAATATTGGATCATTCATCATCAAATAATTCACTTTCCAATGAATAGAATAAGTCGTTGCGTTTTCAACATCAAGATCTTCTTCGATTTGGAGTTTCATCGTCATTGGATGAGATTCTCCACTAATGGAGGATGAAGGAGCTTTGGATTCCTCCCATGGTTTATGCAGATAAACATAGAGGATTTTTCAAGGAAATATTCTTATATAATATTTCAATGCATCAAAATGAAAGAATTAAATATTTAATTATTTCACCGAACATACTACCAACGAGTGATGATTCTGAATTCCCCGTTCCAACCCATTTTATGTCAATCCTAGGGTAAATACTATGTTATAGACTCAACTGGGGTCTCATATTTTTAATATGATATTCCATTTAAGATTTATCCTAGTTTCTTTAAGAACTATGGATTTGTAATATTAAAAAATATTAAATATTTTTATAAAATTAATTCCGAGAACACCGAGCCTTGGAATCACATGAAATCTCAGTACCTAGATCTGGAAATATATTTAGAAATATTTCAAAGGCTTACAAGGTAAAAAATGGGTCTCTACATCATTCCCTCCTTGAATATTTTCTTCCCTAAAAAGAAGAACTGAACAAAGAACTCAAGATACTGAGACCGCACCTGGCTCTCCCACTCCACAGAACTCTCCTACACATTTCCATACTTCCACAACACCCAAACCAAAGGAAAACTCTATCCATGTAGGCTCCTCTAATCTCGATCCTTAATTATCATAGGGTGCTTCGCAAAGGTGGATCCACCCATGATGTCTAGCTCACCCCTATCGATGACGTGCATGGGTTCATGCATGTATCTCCTCAGTTGTGACGTGTGAAAGACATCGTGCCCCTACTCCAGTTGTGGGGGTAGGGTGAGGTGGTAAGAAACTTCACCAACCCTATACATGATCTTGAATAGCCTGATGAGCCTCAGGGGTAGATTGAATACTTGAAAAAACCTACATAATACTCATCTTGTGGAGACTCATAGGAAAACATGGTCTCCCTTCCTGAATGACAAGGGTCTATAACGATGATCTACATAAGATTTATGTCTCCTATAGCCCGTTCTCATTGCTCATGGATGACCTGGACCTTCTTCATTTTTACCTGAACCATCTCTAGGAACACAAGAGATGTCACACCGATCTCTATCCAACATAAGAGTGACATGCAGGGTCTCACATACAGGGCCTCAAAAGGTTCCATACCGATAGTAGAGTGGAATGTGTTGTTGTACACAAACTCTACCAAGGGTAGGTGATCCTCCCAGCTTTGGCCAAAGTCTAACACACAATCCCTAAGCCTATTCTCTAACACCTGGATAGTGTGCTCAGTATTCCTATCGATCTGGGGGGGTGAAAGGATGCATTAATCCTCATTTTAGACCTGAATTCCCCTTACAATCCTCTCCATAACCATGATGTAAACTAAAAATCACAATTAGAGACGATCATTGAGGATACCCCATGAAGGAAGATGATCTCACATATGTACAACTACCCCAAAATATTCATTGATCTTTTATCCCCAATTGAACGGAAGTGCACCGACTTCATCTGTTGGTCAACTATCACCTAGATGGAATCATGTAACTTCTCTCTATGTGGAATCCCTATCACAAGTTCATGGATATTCCATCCCATTTACACACTAAGATATCAAGGGGATGCAACAAAAGTGTTGGAACTTGGTGATCGGTCTTCACCTAATAACAGGCGAGGCACTGAGAGAAGAAATCATCTAAACTTCATCTCATTATGGACCACCAAAACATCAACTGAAGGTCTCTGTACATCTTCCCCAATCCAGGATGTACAACTAGGGGAGAAGTGTGGAACTCTCAAATCACCTTCTCCCACATCGAGACTAGAACCACTGTTCACCCATGGAATATAATGAAATTATTCCTTCCTTAGTAATATACATATGATGAGTCTATTGTGGATATATAGTCATGAATTACTTCATTGTTAATGTCTCATATCTAGGAATCTCTCACAAACTCAAGAAGTGAAGGATTCACCACCATCGACTGTAGAAAAACTATACCCTCATGCTCTACCAATGTCAGCTATAGGGAGTCCAAATACTCTAAAGCCTCCTACATCAAGAGATCATGGGAATTCCCTATAAGAAAATCTACTACAACATTTCCCTTCCATGGAGTATAAAATATTTCAAAGTCATTGTCCTACACGAACTCCAACCAGTGCCACTATCTTAGGTTCAAGTCTCTCTGTGTGGAGACACACATGAGTCTATGATGGTTAGTGTAAACCCACTAAAGATTTCCCGAATGGGAGTTCCTTCATATCCTTAGGGAAAATACTACTGCTTCTTGATCTAGGTCAAGAGTTGTGTAGTTATACTTGTTGGGCCTCAACTACCTCGACCCATATGTGATAACTGCCTATCACTGCATCAACACACAACCAATACCAACTCTTGAGGCATAAAAATACACTAAAAACTCAACGCATTACTCTAATAGTATCAACATTGGAGCACTTGTTAGACTTATCATAAACTCCACAAAGTCCCTATAGAACCTATTAGACTAGGTAAACGACGACCCTTTCCATGTCAGGGTGGTAAAAAGGGATGAAACTATGAAGAATTCTATCTCAAACCACTAGTAGTACCTTGGTAAGTTAAGAAATATCCACACCTCTAACATGCTCTTGGGCGGATCCCAAGAAATAACTACACCACTCTTAACTAGATCCATGACTAAACCATGATAAAAAATTACATACCTGAGAAAGTGAACCAAATATTTCCAGAACTTTAACATCAAGAGATTACCTTAAACTTGGTGCTCTAAAAGAAAATCTATGACTATCCTCAAGTGATTTATATATGCCTCCTTTGATGAAGAGTAGACGATTATGTCATCAATAAATAAAACAAAAAACTAGTCCATGTATGAATCAAAAACTGGTATCATTAAATCCATAAAAATGGTGGGGAAATTATTCACACCAAAGGGCATCACTAGGAACTCATAATGTCCGTAGCGACATTGAAATTCTAAATTTGGAATATCAACCTCGCAAACCATTAACTTGTGGTAGCCAGACATGATATCAATCTTCAAGAACCATATCGTACCTCACAACTAGTCAAAGGGTCATCAATACTTGGAACACAATACTTGTTCTTTTTCATGGGATGGTTCATGCAATGAAAATCCATGGTCCTCCAACTACAACCATAACTCTTAGAGATTATTATGGGACATCTGATATGTCAATGAAGATATCAGAGTAGTTTTGGCTTGAATGATGATGAAAAACTCCATCTCCCTCCACAGAGGTAGTCTCGAAACATCCTCATGGAAGATGTCTATGTGATCCTCCACAACTGGAGGAACCCATATTTTAGAAGATATTGATGAAACAAAGGATATACTCACTAACTGGTGAGTAATGGGATGCATACTTCTAGTCACAAAATCCGATTGTCCCACCATGAGATCCCTCTCTCCATAAAAGGACAATCTCTCCCCATCAGTGCATAGGCATTTGACTTGTCTTTTGTGATAGTCAATCAGGGATCAGGCCATGTAAAAAAAATACATACCCATGATGAAATCATAAGGTTCTATTTTGATGACCAAAAGGTCCCATTTGAACCTCTATCCACCAAGAAATAGCTCTCATTTTTTATAGATAAAAGATATAAAAGAAACATTCCCTCTAGGAACCTTAAGACGAAGCTGATGGGCTGGTGTTGCAAATGGGAGCTCTAGCTCTCACACTAGGAGTAAAGAGATGAAGGAATAACGGGAAACTATGTCTACTAATACTGAATCAAGAGTATAATAAACACATATCATACCTCTAATAATCTCTTGCACTGCAGGATCATAAGCCTCCAAATCCTGTAGCTGTCTGTGAACCCGACCGCAAACACCATGATCCTGATGTGGGCCACTTGATGGTGGAGGGGGAAGGATATCATAATGTCATCCACCACCCATAGATCACACTTCTTATATTATAGATCTTCTTATTATAGGACCACCCTACCCTCACCTGGGATATCCTTGATCACATCGCTGCTTCTACCGTGGAGGTACATTAGCTACCGACCTGAACTCCTCAACATGTATGTTCATCCAGTTATGCACCATGTGATATCTCCCATTAAATGTGAATAACTTCCCCTCTCCATGAATCCCTAGAACATTGAGTTTCCTCTATACTATACAACCACACGCCTAAGTCTGTTCACAATTGGGTTTCCCATGCCAAGATTCCACTGACTAGCGCTTACTAGCTGTCACATATGACATAGCTCTGTGACACCCACTACTATCTCTAGCTACCTAGAAGCCCTCTGATAAAAATATATCTATCAATAGTGCCCTCTCTAGCACCCACGCATAGGTGGGGATGAACAAGGGCACTATGCTGGAAAAAATCTCTCTACAGAGTCCCTTATCAAACATACATTCTCGGAACTATCCATCATAGATAATGTCAAGAGAGTACTGGGAAAGGTTTATAAACCTCACTGTGTACTCAACCACCACCATAACTTCCTTATATAGCTAAAAAATCTCATGGATCCAGATTTAATTCATATAGGAGGGGTAGTATTTCTCATGGAACAACTGCTAGAAGTTAGGACATGAGAGTGTCGACTCGTCATGCATCTATGTAATGAGTCTTCACTAACTCTTAGCTGCTCCATGGAAGAAGTAAGATGAAAATGAAACCACCTGATCCATTAGGGTCCTGAATAGCCTAAATATACAGACCACCGACTCTAGCCAATACTTTACTACCTGAGGATATGGCTCACCACAAAACCTCATGAGCCTCTGGAACTATAACTCACAGAGTGCACTATGCCTGCACACGTCCTCATTCTACTCTGCAGGAATGATCTACTACTTAATAGTTGTTGTTGCTGCTATGTGTCCACTTGGCTGAAGGGGGTCACATGATGGACCCTAAACTGGGGCCTCATCGCTCATCAGATCATCGTCATGATCTGGAACTGGTACCCTGGCCGGATATCATCGCGGAGGAACCCTAAGATTTATCAAGATGTAACATGGTCATATGAGAATATATAAATATATATAACAACAATTTAGATATGAATCATTATGGACAATCAAATAATTAATCTGATATGATTCATGTGCCATTGATCCCTACAACCAATGTCTTAGTATGATGAGTTGGAAAGATGGTAGTCAAGGTCTTGTTGAATGGATACATCAGCCATCTACACCATCACTAAATTCCCTCTCCTAAGAATTGCACTCGAGAAACATTGAATCTATTTCCATAATCCCAACAAAATAATCCTAAGGGCACTAGTTCAACCAACTTCCAAAGTATCAAACTAGCTCTAATACAAATCTTTCATGACCCGACCCATGGTGGGGCTCAATCCGCAACTACCGCAAGATTGCGTGCATAGGACAGGGGTTGGAGACCAGTGCCAAAGGTATAAAAAAAATCAGGAGGCCACTGACTGATTACCTGTATGCACACACACAACCATATTGATGTATAAGTGTATAAGAAGTAAAAGTAAAAAAAGAAAAAGTTAAGGAAAAAACCATTCTTGTGAAAGATCTAGAAAGTATAAGGGTATGGTAGTGTAAAGTGAAAAGTAAAGGTAAAAAATACACACCCAACCAAAAATATATCCCAACCTAAAGAAACTTGAAAATTATACTGGTGAGAGATCCTAGATCTTGAATCCCATGTCGTGACCACTATACATAGTCTAAAGTACCAGGTATCCCTAAGCTCCTTTGAAGTCATCACCGAACTGTCCGTTGTCTACATAAGAAATGCCACATGTGGGAAAATACCATGTAGGGGTAAGTATATACATACCCCTTAGGATGCTCAAAAATATAAAGGTGGATACGTAAGAGATACAATAGTTATAGAAAGACATTAGATACAAGATACAGTTAAAGATAATATATCAAACCAAATAAAGAGTGAAAGTAACCTCATACAAGAACAAGGGTATTGATACAGTGAGTAGATACACTACACATTAGTCTTTTCCACCTATAGAATTAGAATAGACTCATCCAACCACAACAATCTAGATATGTAAACCACAAAACATACCCCTAACTTCTTCAACTCTCCTAGAAGGAGAGTAACCAAATACAATGTGTAGTTATAGAATAAAGTATATATATATATATATATGATCAGTCAAAATAATTGAAAAATGAGAGTGTAAGAAGATCTCCATCTCACAGATGAGCCCAAGAAGAAGAGTTTCCCACAATTCTAAAAGTCCATCAACGATGCCCAAAATCTCACGTGTATACCCCTAAGTATCCATAAAAGTCAAGTCATGCCTCGTAAATATGCCATACAGTAGAGGGACCACAAACTCTAGGTAGGGAACCCATGACATGGTAAAATAGGAGGGTCCCACTCTGATTGTTGTTGAGGAAATCCACTGTCTAGCCCTGTTGAAGGGTACTACTTGAAAAGACATTGAAGAAATCCACTTCCCCAATCAATTGAAGGGAATTTATTGAAAATTATTTCTAGAGGATGCATGCTCATGCCGATGTGGGTCCAGATCTAGTAATCATAAAGGAATCCACTACCTAGCTCTAATAGAGGGTCAACTTGGTAATCATTAAGGAACTACACTACCTAGTCCTACTAGAGGGTAACAATTAGAAATCATTGATTAACTCCACTACATAGCTCTATTAAAGGGTACCTCTCAAAAATATCATCAAGGAAATCCACTGGCTAACCCTTATGGAGGGTACCACTCGAAAATGTTATCATGGAACTTGACTTCCTAGCCCTTCTAAAGGGTACCACTTGGAAATTCATCGAGGAAATCCACTACCCAACCATACTGGAGGGTACTACTTGAAAAGTTCATAGTAATCCCCCAAACTCACTGGCTTCATCGACCATTTCATAATTATAATTCATTCCTAGAACACTCAACATCATTTCTCAGAATCCACAATGAAGGGAACCATGAAGTTCTATAGGAAAAAAATACTCGGGATACACTACTTACATGCCAAAATCCAAGTTTAAATGAAGGATATCTGGATGATTGAATTTTACCCAAAAGAGGATAAGGGGTACACAGTGTGTGAGGGGACCCACACAATGTGTGGTCCCACACTACCAGCTAGCCTTTCTTCTGGGGGTACATGGCTCCCAATCCATGTAATAGTACATGATATGAGGGTGGACTACATGAAGTTTCTAAGTCAACCAGGACCAAGTAGTGTCCTTCTGGTCATGTATGTGTAGTTGACCCAGTGTCTGTGTACTTGGGTACACGACCATAAAATCCCACACGGGTTCCTTCCTGTGTGATATGACACATGGGTTTCTCAACTGGAGAAGTGGTACATGGTGTGTAGGAGGTTTACACACCGAGTAATCCTTAACTTTTCCCAAAACCCTAGCTACTACTGCTGAAGTGATACACACCATGTGTTCATACTTATACATGGAGTGTAGTCAGGTTTTTTCATAGAAAGTTAGATCCATGATCCATCGTTCAAATCCATCCTTGAGTCTCGATCTCAGACCCTATATCCACCCAAAATTCATGGATTTAGATGGGTATTACAGTTTTCATCCATTGTTCACTAGAAATTGGTCTCTGTTCATTCATCAAAGGTCCGTCACACATCTTGCATGCCACTATTCCTTAATTAAACAATGATTTGATCACTAATCATCAAATAAACCATCCTCATCTTGCAACAAACTCTGATCTGTGATCGATTCATCGATCCAACATTTTTTCTTGAAATCGTTGCAATCCCATGGGTCCAATTCGGCTCGGTACCACCCAGTAATGTCGAACCAAGACCGCAGTATCCAAAATATGATGAAAGTGAAGAAAATAAGCGGAAAAGGAACAATAATAAGAGTTTAATCAATTTTTACCAAGATTTCATGTTCAAAAATCAAGAAAAATCATCTAGAGATAGAAAACATTGAATAAATCAATTTAGATTTCAATACATGGGCACATGATCAATTCATAATTGGCATAGATTGATAGGACACATCAATCCGGTCAAACCATTTAATCAGAAGGGAATAAATCCACAAATTAAAGATTCATACCTGAATATTGGATATTTCATCATCGAAGAACACACTCACCAAAAAATGGAAGAAACATTTGTGTTCATTTCATCATGATATGTTCTGATCTAGATTTTCTTCATCGTCGGATGTGATTGACCAATGATAGAGGAAGAAAGAGCTTTGGAATCCTCTTAGGGTTTATACGGATAACCTTGGAGGATTTTACATTAGGATAATCTTATAGAATATTATTTTACATTATAATGAAATAATGAAATAATAAAATAATTAATTATTTCACTGAATGTACTGCCAATGAGCGAGGAGTCCGAATGCCCCCCCCGCTGACCCATTTTGTATCACCCATAGGGAAAAAACTACATTTCGGACTCAACTCTGATATCAAGTTTCTAATATGAGCTTATAATTAAGAGTTATCCCATTTTTTGAAGAACCATATGTGCATAATATTAAAATATATTATTATTTTTATAAAATTAATTTTGGTCACATAGGGCCTCAGAATCACATGCCGTCTCGATGCCAAACAATATATATATATATATATATATTTCAATGTCTTACAAGGAAAAAATGAGTCTATAAAATTAATCCAAGGTAATCATGATGGAGAGAGTGGGCCTATCGTAGTTCTCAAATGGGGTAAAAACATCCCATAAATACTTCAAAAGGAAAGGTATAATTCAAGAAAAAGAAAGGGGGAATTATACATCTGTGGGAATCCATGAAACTTCAAATGATACTCTTATCTCCTTAAGTAGAAAGGCGAAGAAAACAATTAAAGGATAAAATTACCAATAATATTAGAATATAATGTTCTCGAGGATATATTTTCTTAGTGGATCTATTTGGTGCAACACAACACGTGCAATTTCCCATTGATTTTTAGGTCATTATGTTTTTGAGAAAGTGTTTGAATTTTTCAATAGGGAGATAACTAGTTTTGGGAACTAGGGTTTGGATTGGGAATCTTGATGTTTGAACATCTAAAAATGAGGTTTTTAGGAAATTTTTGAGGCTTCATAAATTCCCTGGGGGTTTGGGAGAGTGTCAGGAGAAGGACATGATATTGGGCTACTACAAGGTAATAACTATTGTATTTTCACACTGTGAAGTAGAGCATCATGATGTGAACATTTGAGAAAAAGGGATATGACCTTTACCCTGAATAGTTAATGAAATAAAATACATATTCATTCCATGAAATGAGATAAAAAGTTTTTCAAAATAAATATAGGGGGGGTCAAACTCCCCCTCATTTTGGAGGACTAGTCATGCACATAAGAGGGATGATTGGTGGGTCTCCACTCTCTTCGACCCCCTTGATCTGGTGTGGTTCTATGTGAATTATAGTATCAAATTTCAGAAATATTACCCTATATTCTTGGTTTCATTCATAGACACAATTTTTTTTCTATTTTCGTTTAGGTTTTCAATTTATATTACCCTAGATCATGGTGAAATTGACTAAGATGGATTGGTTTTTTCTCCGATTGCATATAAGAGGACCTGTGATGCTATCTACTCACCGTCATGAGTTTTTTTGTGAATGAATGTTTCCCAATAGTTAATTTAGTGTTTTAAATTATTTTTGGTTAAATTATCCATTTATAATGGGCCTTTAATTTTGGTCTTTCTTTTTACTTAGGTCCAAGTGCGTTTCAAGAGTGGACCACACCCCGTTGCATGAGGTTTCAATGAGAGTATGAAACCCAATGAGTTTTTAGGCATTATACCTATTTATATTAAATATTATAATTAGTTATAATTTTTTATAATTAATTAAAAATTGTTATAATTTATTATCGAATGATGTTTAGTGTGAGACATTTTCTCGAAAGTGTAGATGAGGCTTGGTGGGCTTATATGAGGATTATTGGAGCTCGATGAGGGGTTAAATCCATGTTTTAGGTAGGTGGAATCTATAATATAATTTAATATGTTTGTTTATACTTGGGTGTGCATGAATTCATAACTTCATGGGTTTGGGAATGAGGTTTAATGACTAAAGGTTCCTTGGGTAAATGGAATAGGAGAGCGTTCAACCTATCATGCCTTACGTAAGGGATCTATAACACATGGATCAATCAGGATCACCCAATGAACAAATTTCGAAGGGTTGTGGTGTTTAATAGGCCAAAATAGAGACCTATGGGAGGTATTTGGTTGTGAAATGATATGTGGGATAGCCTAGGTTGGGTTCCTTGGGCTAGGGGGTAGGCATGAATGACTTGAGGCTGAGTGACAATAGGAGAGATAAACATATCTCTCACAAGTGATGATGAACTACCTAATAAGCATAGAGGAGAGTATTTATTAAAATATGGAGTGAGAGGAGTCCTATGATATTTTAAATATGTACCAGATAGGGGTATCCACTGGGTGATAGGCCAAGAGGCATCCCTTAAGTGATGGGTGACAAGACCCAATGTGGGTTGAGTGTTTTGTTTTAGACTTGACATTAGGATAAAAATGGAGTTTTGGTTGAGTGATGGACCCCATATAGTGAAGATAGGGTTGGGTAAAATGTGATGTCTTGGGATGATCCCTGAGTAGTGGGACCAGAAGTAATGAGGGAATTTGGAAAGGATGATTCATACATTGGGGTCAGGTTCAATGGAGTCTTAGAGTTGTGGTTGCACCATAGGATGATGGGTGTAAGATGTTGATGATGAATTGATATCATGAAAGTTCTATAGTTTATTGTGGGTTCCCTGATATGATAGGAAATATGAATTTTGATGAGGGTCTAGGTCTTGAAAAACTAGTACCATGGGATCAATGAGTGATATGTGTGGTGGGATGTGACCCTACCTATTTTTCATGTTTTTATTGGATCTCCCTAAATTCTACAGGGATATATTGGTGTGGTTATAACCTCCATAGAGTATATGGGGATAGTTTAGTGTGCTTATGACCTCCCAAGAGTTGGATGGGATTGGTCAGTGTGAAGATCATGCCCTTTTCCATTGGGAATTGGGTCTAGGACCATTCCACAAGTGGCTTGAGTTAGAGTGCATGAATTGGAATTTTCATCAAGTAATCACTTTTCAAGAACCACCCTGGGGGATGGGTCATGGTGTGGAATGAGATGAGATAGATGGATTCCCCCAAGTGAAATGGGATATTTTGAGGCTTATAAACATATAACTATTCCTAGTCTCTTCGAGTATCAGGTTGAGGTTTGTATACTGCACTATTTGAGTATTTGAGTTGGGTCTGGGAATTGGTTATAGTGGTATAAGGCTATGAGTGAATTCCATCATGAAACCAAAGAAGGCATGGTTAGGGTCAAGGTGTCTTGGTTAGAAATGAATGACCTGATGGGTGTGTGTACACCCTTGAGTGTCATGGTGGCCTAGTTAGCACACAATGACTTGATGATCATGTTTATTTATGTTATTTATTTTTCTAATTCATATAGACACATATGATGTCATATATTACGGGTGTCTGGTCCGAAATTTCTGAGTTATATGCTCACTGTAAGGACCTAAACTTTTATTCTCTTTTTGAATGAATAAATTCCTTATCAAGTAATGTAGTTATATAAAACACATGAACTACTTTGGATATTTTGGATAATTATAGTCTATTATATTTGGAATAATTCTAATCACAATAACCATTGATAATATAGTTGTTTCATAGAGACTGTTAATATTATTATATCAATGGTTATGATAAAGTCCAATAAATATAGACAGAAGGTACAATGACCAAAACTAGTAGGATCGCACCCTATGAAGTCCATTTATCAGAGCTTCTATGGGAGATAACATCACTGGGATTTTCCATTGACCATGAAAATTTTTAGATTCAATAACTAAATATTGAGTGAAACTATTTATAGGATAATTTAAATCTCATCAAGATCATGGCCAAAACCATGTTCTCTGAACCACCCCAAGAAAATCTCACCATCACACAACTTATTATTATAGAATATTCCTGTCAAATAAGGGGTGATGAATATAGACCCTACAAATATGATTTTTTATATTTTTTTTAATAAAATAATGATTATATTTATCCTTTTTATTATTAATTTATAATGATTAAATAATAGGTTTGATAAAAAATTGATTTTAATATGATGAAACACAAATTTTATTGTTGGGAAATATATAGTTTCAATCAAGACACTCTTTTTGATGAATTAAAGAACATTTGAAATAAATAGTATTTTAATAAAATATTATTAATAAATAGTATTTATTAAATATAACTAATAATACAATCTTATGAAGCCAAATGAAATTTTTATAAGGGTGGGAAAACTATTATTGTCAAAAACACATATTTTTCAATAAATAGGGATATTTTATTTAACAGTTTAAATTCACATATTTATATAATTATTTTGATAAAATAAATATTATTTTTTAAATTATCACATCAAAATTATCCAATGGTGTTTCTTTCATAATTTTCTGAGACACTCAGATTTTTGGGTAAAAATTAAATATGATAAAAAATACGGTGTGTAATATGGAATTATAAAATCCTAAAAGTGATGTAATAAATACTATAAATAGAATCCCAGAACAAAATCATGGTTCACCTTTAAAATAATACTTTTATGTTAGTTTATTAATTTTATAAACCCATAATGAATCCTCCAAAACCTATATTATATTTTATTGTTTTAAAATAAATTTTTTATGAACATGACTCACTTACACATCACTAAAGAAATTATTTTAAGGAGATAAGTTCTTATAATTATAAAATAATTAAATCCAATACTCTTTGAAATAAATTATGTGAAACAACCATGGGATGGTTTTTGGTTTGGATTAATTTATCATATAGAGTCCAAAACCTATGTTTAAAAATTAATAAATAATTTCTCTTTATTTTTCTATATAAACCCAACCAAACTCCCATTAATCTTCACTAAAAACAATTGGATCAAAAATTTAATCTACCCTTCCCTCTTTAGATCCCTCCCAGTGCTCCCCCAATCTCTTAAGATGCTCCTTACAAGCTTATATAATTTCCCTCTCAAGGAAAGGGATCCTTGCCTTCTCCTCTTTATTCAAGAACCTTATTTATATTATGCATTTGATATTAAAACTTTCATGTTGGGAAAGGTATTTACACATCCCTATTACTGTCCTTATAATTTAAAAGTGATGATATACCTTTTTTACTCCCATTTAACCATTATATTTATCTTTATATACACCTGTTATATTGTCGAAATTATCCTGTGATTTTCCATGAAAAACATTTGTGTAGTGAAAAAACATCTTCATTTTCACTCTCTGTAATTTTCCTAGATTTACCTATACTTATTTGATTGTATAATTCCATGTATGTAACCCTCACTCCTTAATAATGAGGTTAAAAATGATGAAATTTGTCCGAATGTGGTATCATCTATGTGGCACACTTATTCATGTACATGATTTGAAAGTGATAGGTGGTCCTGAAATTATATAGCCCTCCAATGCATTGGGTTATGTTTTTATCTCATGAGATTCCATGTATGGTTCATGAGAGGATATACTAAGAAAACAATATTGTTTTTGCTTGGTAGTTAGCCTTGAATTTTGTGTATTATGGCATGTTTTATGTTTTTTCCGCATTCCTATGTTTCCTTCATGTTATCATCATATATCATGCTCTAATGTCCATATTTTTTATTCTTTCCCCTCCTATTTTACCTTGATATGCCTATTGAATCACATGTATTACTTTCATCATGTTATTGTTTTATTATTCCCTTTATAATATTTATATCTCACCCGTTTCTTATATACATCCCCATGTTATCCTGTGAAGTGTTAGAAGATCAAATGAATATAATGGCATGTTTCAAAGTTTTTAAAATAAGGATGTTATACCCATGTTTTAGGTTATCATGATATGAATCTAATTTCATAAAGACACTTGTCCTTATGATCTTTTGGGCTTGTATTATGTGAGCCTTTATGTAATAAATCATGAATTAATGTGTATTAAAATGTATTTCTTCATAGTTGGTATCAGATCTAGGTCTAGTTATTTATGGTCATTATGATTAGAAAACTATAATGAAGGCCTTAGTGATAAGATTAAACATATTAAAACATCTCTAAATTTTGGTAATTTATATATTAAGTGTTTTCTGAGAAAAAAATCTATATTTGGATAATATAACTGGATGTGAATCTAGCATAGTTGTACCTAGGTTTAATAACCCCAGAAAGTGTGCATTGATATGGACTCAATCATTACCTAGTGCATGACAAAGAGGATTTTCTATACACATGGTTTGACACTCTTAGGATATATGATTTCTAAAATTCTAAAACTTATTATGAACCACTATTAAGGAGATTTTTGTTTTTCTGTAACTCATTATCTTAGGAAATAGATCTTATATAACTTAGATTGAAACCTATAAATTCATAAGTTAAGTAATATTTGTAATTTATGAGTTATCCATTTATTATTCACTGTTTCTTATTCATGTGTTTAATAGTTTAAAAATTATCATCCCCATATGTATTTTGGAATAAGTAATTTATTAGAAACAAAATCATATAGTGAAAGGTAGGATTATCATACTATCTTAAACTTCAAATATTTTATCTGAATATAGTAATATGAATTCCTTATTATTATACAGGTTCAATATAATTATTCAAACACCACCTAAAAAATGGAAGTAGAGTTATTGATGAAAATTCTATATGTATAAATTATTGCACACCATGAATATAACTCCTCTTCAGTCAAAATTTGTGGGATTAATTTCTAAAAAACCATATAATACTCTATTTAGTGGAATTTAATGCAATTATAGGTATGTATTTTATTTCCATACTTATCACTAACTTATATAGTTTGGAGAAGGAAATCACCCTCTGTATCATGAATCATACTTCGATTCTACACAAGTGCATAGAGGAGGATGAATATACTTTGGTATCATAATCAGAGGAATGGGTATTATTTTCCTAGAAGAAAGAATATATTGGTCAAATTATTGGGACCAAGGAAAAGATAATCCAAGAAGACATGTCTATTTTGAGTGAATTTGTTGAGGTTCTTTCTAATGAATTTCCTAGTCTTTCTCCTAGCCAATAGGTTGAGTTATCAATTGAGATTTTAACCAGATATTTTCCAACATCCAAGACTCCATAAATATTGACCACTGTTAAACGTTATGGGATGAAGAAGAAACTATAGGATAATCTGGATAAAGGGTTAATATGCCCAAGTGATTTAGTGTGGGGTGCAATGATATTATTTGTCAAGAAGAAGGATGGGTCAATGCACCTATGAATTGATTATTAGGATCACATCAAAATCATGATAAATAAAAATTATCCTCTTCCACAACTTGATGAATTAATCAATCAACTATGTGGATCCTGATACTTCTCTAAGATGGATCTTTAGTAGGTATATTTCCATTTAAAGTTGAAGATGGATGATATCCCCAAGAATAATTTTCTTATAATGTATGGGAACTATGAGTTCATAGTGATGCTATTTGGACTCACTAATGCCCCATAAATCATCATGGAATAGATGAATAGATTCTTACATATTAACTCAAAAAAATGTTGTAGTCTTTATAGATGATATTCTTATCTACTCAAAAAGAAAGGAGGAACATGAGGGGAATTTTAATTCCTTACTGAAAACATTAAAAAATGAAATTTTATTTTAAAAGTAAATTAAATTTGAGTTTTATATAGAGAAAGTAACTTTCATGGGGCATTCTGTAACATCGCAAGAAAATAAAGAATATTAGTTTTTCATATTTATTAATATTGTGAATTAAATATTAATTTTATGTTAAAGGGTTGCTATGTTCGATAGCGTACCCGATACACAACAACAGGTTACTTTGAAATCTTATGTTGCACACTAAAAATATAATATTATTATTTTAAATGGTAGTTAACTCCTAGCCTTTGAATTAGTGAGAATGAAAAAAACTAACTACAATATGATCATGCATGTTTTTTAAATGTATTTACATTTATCCAATAAAAGTTATATGATTAAAATGTGAATGAATCTAATTTTTAGCATAATTTACATTAAATGGTCGATTTACTGACTTTTAATGGAGAACCCTATTTAAATCTAGTTTTGGTCATTTATATATTTTCTATTTGAAAAAATAAAATTCTTATTTAGATTTGGGACATCAAATCTTACTTTGGGAAATTTTTTGGTATTTTTCGGATAAAGTTCATTTTTTAATGAATAGTGGAAACTGTTGTATTTTAATTCAAAAGTGCCTTTTAATCTAATTTATTTATATAATTAGATTATATTTTTAATTGGTTTTAATGTTTAATTAAATATATTTTTACTATTTAATCCAATTCTTGTCATTTGAATTAATTTCACTTTGAAATTGGACATAAACAAGTGTCAATCTTTTGATAGTTATTGTTTCATAAAAACACGCTATTTATTTTAACAACGTGAATTAGTTTTAAATTAATTAATGCCAATTCTATGTTTTGAATTTGGAAAAATAGGCATCATTTTTGAATTTGGAATATCAAATAAATCTTAGGCTGAATTTTTGTTTTTTTTTTCTGAAAATCTTCAATTTTTGATGAATAGTGAAACCACTTAGTAGTAGTTAAAAAACTGACTTTTTCATTTAAATGAAATTTTACCACTTCTGTGAGTTGAATTTCAAAAATCTGAGAGAAATGATTAATATCAAGAAGTAAAATGTGGTTAAATAAGATAAAAATAAATTTTGGTGAATAGTAACTTTTGACTTATTTACCGCGATTAAAGAAAAATACGGCAATTCAAGGTAAAAAGAGTATTATAATAATTCAAAATTACCCTAACACTTTTCCAAACCTTATTGGTTGAGTCATTGACGACCATGATCATCTTTGGGTCGATTTTGGGACCCCATTGAGCCACTTGAGAGTGATAATGACAATTTTGATTAATTAACTTAAAGTAAAGGAAAAAAAGAAAAAAGAAAATATCTTTTAGTAAATTAATTTTTAAAAAGGGATTATATAAATTATCTTTTCGACTATAAATTTTCATTAAAAATATAAAAGTATTTCCTATATCATGGTATTTTTTTAATAATTTTTATACATCAAATAAATTAAATTATTTATGACAAAATACTGATGCAGTATTTACGTCATTAATAAATGATTTAAATAAATAAGATTATAATGATTAAAATATTATCCAAAACATGTCCAATTCTGATTAGATGAATTTATTTCGAATATGAGTCATCTTATTTTTTACTTAAATAATTTTTGGACCTTTTGAAACCGATGATATGTTTATAATAAAATAATGTTTTCACACTTTCTTAAAGATCCCCTCCCCCCTTATAAAAGGAGACCACTTCTAACCAATTCCTCACACCTCTCAAGCCATTTGGCTCGTCCAAAATCTGCCCAATTAAGCTCCCTACATCCCTCTACTCATCCTAGAAGCCTTACCTAAGGCATAAGGTACTTCAAGAAGTACTTTGGTTGAAACCAAAGGGAGTTACCCAAATTTAAGGTAACAGTTTCTCTTAAATTGTTTTCTTTTATTTTACTTCTCCAACCACTAAAATCTTTTTATTCCTTTCTTTTGTAATATCACCAGTATCCTCAATATACTAGAATTTTGTTTATGAGAAGTATTTGAACTACACTTATGCACACCTCCATCTAATGGATGAAGAACATAATGTTTCTGTGGATGGAAAACTAAAGCCTCATGAAACTATGATTGTTCGATTATCTCCTACCGCCTCTCATGGTGGCCATTATGATGGAAATTTATTTATATATGATATATATTATTTTTATGTTTTCTTTATGCTTCTGTAATTTCCATTTATATCATTACTTTATGGTTTCCATTATAGGTAAACGCGATAATCTCATTAGAGGAAGTGCGGACTACAACCCCCCTCAAAGTGATATGACTCGTTCATACAATATGTGGCACGTATAAAAAATAAATTTAATGATATTATATATGATAAAATACTAAAATTATAATACTGCTATTTATCATTTTTTTTTAATTCCATTAAATATGAAATAGAAATGGAAGTAGCGTTCATGCGTACGTACGACTTACCGTCTCCATGAACGGTGAATTTCATTTCTTACCTCTAAATGTTATGTAAAATTATAAATACATGTATATTCTTGATATATATGATATATATGATATCCAATTCATTAATATAATTCTGTATATAATGAAACTTTGACCACATGAACAACATGTGATTATAAGAAGTCCATTTTTGACTCAAGTACCAAATATCGACAAAACAAACATTATAAACTTAAATGATTACATAATGTTTATAACATGATAATAAGTGATATAAAAGGAATAATAAACTTTAAAAAGGTTCTTAATAAAGTAGAAATTAACTTTACTTTATTATTCAGGAGATTAAATAACGATCGAGTCAAGTCGGACACGAGGTAAGGTATTTTCTTATCTCACTTTTAATTCCGTGAGATTTCCATTGTTCGCCACTTATTCATTTAATGTGGTGTATTGTGTACTTCCATTTGATATATATTATTAGGATTCACATTATATCCATGATATTCTGTGATTAATTTGGTGGTTATTAACTTTTCATCATACGACTCAGTTGATTTCAACGTGGTAAAGAGTTTCATATCACTTTTTAATCCTGTGATATTCATGCTATATTTGCCACTATTTCCTTTTGTGTGGTGTATGTAATGCCCATGATTGTACTCTTTATGTATTATAGTTTCATTTAAGAGTATTTAGATCTTCATTTTATTATCCTTCTTTCATGTGGCATATGTTTTGTATGTTACGAAATCGGTAAGGGAACCTTTCACCCTCCTCTTTTTAAAATATTTCTTTTTGTTATGTCTTTTAATTTATACTTTATTACGTTGGGATATGTTTTTATATGTCCTTATTGATATAAATTTTATGTCCAAGTGATGAGATACCCTTTTTATCTCATCAAATCATTTTCTGATTTTTAAAATGATGCCGTTAGGCTGTCGAATATTTATAAGGGAACTTCTTAACCCAATTTCAATTCTTTGGGTTCAACCTGTACTTCATTAATATGGCATCCTATGAATATGTGTGAATGACCTATGATTGTTTTACACTTAATATCAACTTATATTGGGTGTATTTATATTTGTCACACATAATTATGTGATTTATTTATCCTTAATTTAAGGATACCATCTTTATAAGGCATTTCATCTCAATTTACATTTCAATTGAAACTTCATTATTATTATGCACCAATTCACTCTTATATAGAGTATATACTGTCATTTGACATATTATATCATAAATCCTTTTATTCTAATGATATTATAAAGTTCTGATTATATGTTATTCCTCATTTATTTTTATTCAAGTGTCTCTTTTTTTGTTAGAAAAACTCTTTTACTAAAATATCGTTTTAAATGTTTTAAAGATTTATTCTTCTAAATATTTCTCCTTAATGTACATGTTTTCAAAATGGGTTTTAGGATTTATTTATATGGAAAATAATTTTTTCAAATGATAATTCATTTAAAACCTTCAAAGTGGTATGGGACACTTTGATTCAAAAATATATTTTAAATGGTTTTTGAAAATGGATTGATTATTTCAATATGTTGAAAATACTTCTTGTGATTTAAAATGAAATGTTATTAGTGAAATGTTTATATTTACAATATTTTATGTGCTATGATGGTACTTGGACATTTGACGGGTGGTTACATGATAAACCATATGATGGGTGGTGCCGTGAATACCAAGACGGGTGGTTACATTATAACCTCCAAAGCATTAGGTATGAAAGTTGGCCATATGCCTATTCCATTTAGTGATATGTGTGGAAGTCAACCATTTGGTTATTACATTTAAGTATGTTTATCTCCCAAGTTACCTTTATATTTTATGTGTTCTTTATATGGGTTTTATTGTAATCTTTTGGTTACAAAAGGGTAAGTAATGATATTTTATTTAGTGAAGAGTATTTACTTCTTCATAAAGGTGAAAATTACTACTTAAGATAAAGTATTCATGGTTTACCTATTGTTTTGGAAAACTAACAGTTTCCTTCTTTTTATATCCCTTACTGAGCTTTTTATGCTCATCCCAAGTTTTTGAAATGATTTTCACATGACATAATGTGGAATAGGGTCAAGGATTGGATCAAGGAAGAGTCATGCTGTCTTAAACATGGAACTAGACATGACTCTATTTTTCAAGAGTTCATGTTTTGTAAAAAAAATGGAAACTATGTAGAAGTATCTACTTTGTAATCTTTTGATATGTAATAGTTATATCCTAATTCTCTAAAACTCTAAACCTGAAAATATCTTCAATTTTAATTATTCATTTAATTAAATATTATGTAAGGTTTAAGGCCGGGTACCTACTGTTGGTATCAGAGGTCGGTTTAGACAAATTTAGGGATTATGAGTTTTTGTTAGACACATGGTTAGTCCCTATGTCTATTATTTTCGTTAAATCAATATTTTTATAACTTTTTTAGATCAAGGAAAGTCAGTAACAAATGGAAGGAGGAGGATCTCAAACAACATTTCTATCTCTTCCTGATGACATGCTTGCAATAATTATTGCAAAGTCATGTTCAGATGATTGTGAAACTTTTTCTAGAATACAACTCACTTGCAAGCTGTAGTTTGAGATATCAAACACCTCCACTATACCTCGTTATTATCGTGTATCATGGGTTGTATTTATACAAATCCTATTTTCACAATATTCACATATTTTCAAGAAAGGTAAATATTATCAAGGCATTTTAAAATATTTTACCTTATCACAAGATTTTGAAGCATATTTTGATTTCGAAAAAAGGTGTTGAAGAAGGAGACCCTTGCACAAACTATTTATATTTTCTTTTAAAATATTTTCTCTCAACACATACCTATGGTATTTTAAAAGGACCATTAATTGAAAGTTTTAACTCTAATTTGGTCCGACTATTTTATAGAAATCATGTTTTATCAGATGTTTTGATATTATATGTCATAATTGATTATTTTCCAAAACTATTTTTTTGTGAACACCCATATGACCCATGTTGTACAAGGTGTATTCGGATGGAAGAAGAAAATGATTTTAAGGATCTCTAAATCGTTTTTGCAATGCATGGACCTTCTACCTACGTGGACAAGATGACGATGAAACCAAATGGACACCGTGAACAAGGTATAAAGTTCTTCATTTTAGGGATCATTTTATTTTATCATATGGTGGTGAAATAATATTTCAACAATTAAGTTGTTGAGATCATAATGAATTTGGATAAAAATGAGACTTATAAGGAAACCATTGATGTTAAAACATGTTAGGGTTATTTTTTGGTTTTATAAAAAGGACAACCCGTAGGATGGGTGACAACCCATCACATCCGACAAGGCTGTAGGAATCGAACCCACAACCGAAGGGTGACAAGGGCGCATCGCCTAACACTGGCCTATGTGAAGTCCCTGGTTAGTATGACTTATTAATTTAAGTTAAATGGTTATATGGATCAAGAATAAGTTGATTTTGGGAAGTTATGTTTATCGAATGGATATCCTTAGTTGAAGAAAATGATTTGGTGATTAAGTGATAATGGTTATTTTGGAATACGTTCTCTCTTTTGAGGAAACACTATATTCTTAAGAAAAATAAAGTACTACATGATTTCAATTTTGGAGGAATGGTTGAGATTTTTTTAAGAACTTATGTATTTATTGTGGACATATGGTGATTTGGGTTATTTCTGGAAAATGATTAACCTACCATAGATAATATGTGATTAGGTTAATTACGCTTTAGTATGTGACTTTAAGAGTAGTCGATGATATTTGGAGATAAATGCTAAGATTTATTAGGGAAGAATATGTGATTTAAATCCTTCTGAGTTTTGGGTTTCAATATTAGTTTGAAGTATTTTGATGAATTTTATGTATAATTATGTATTGAATGTTCTTTCTTGAACTTTGGTCACTTTTAGTTGAATTTTGGTGATTAAGAGTATTTTTTATAAAGGATTATCCTTTTGGGGATTATAGGATCTCGTACTATCCATTTTGGTTTTAGTTAATGTCTAAAGACGAGGGAAATATATAGTCATTATTTTGTTGATTATGTGATTATCTTGAAGAATATTCTTGTGCTTTGATGTGACCAAGTCTTTTTTAATGCTCATTATTTGGAGAAAAGATTAGTTTTTGGTAGAAACTTAATAAAGTAAGAAACTCTATATGAAGGTAAGTATATTTCCTTATGTTTTTATTATTGTGTAGTAAATGAATTCCTAAAATTATGAAAAGGAATGTAAAACAAAAACGTTGTTGGTTTACCTTCCCTACTGGGTGATCAAAGACTGTTTAAAACATCATAAGTTTGTGATTTTCATGAGGTTAATTTTTTCCTAATCGTGTTTTCTATCACTCTTCCTCAGAACATGACAATTTGTTTTCTCTTCTATATCCATTTTTTCTTATATGGAATCCAAGTATCCGTTAACTCGGGTGACCTTTGTACTTTTCTTTATTTCTTATAAAGTGATAGTTTTACTGACTCTTTTTCTGATGTGGGACTTTCAATGAAGTTTCCAAGACCAATTTTAGAATTGCGAGGACACAATTTCCAAAAGGGGGGAAGAATGTAACATCCTAAGAAAATAAAGAATATTACTTTTTCATATTTATTAATATTGTTAATTAAATATTAATTTTACGTTAAATGGGTTTCTATGTTCGATAGCGTACCCGATACGCAACAACAGGTTTCTTTGAAATCTTATGTTGCACACTAATAATATAATAATATTATTTTAAATGGTAGTTAACTCAAAGTCGTTGAATTGGTGGGAATGAACAAAAATAACTACAATATGATTATACATGTTTGTTAAATGTATTTACATTTATCCAATAAATGTTAGAGGATTAAAATGTGGATGAATCTAATTTTAAGCATAATTTACACTAAATGGTTGATTTATCGCCTTTTAATGGAGAACCCTATTTAAATCTAGTTTTGGCCATTTTAATATGTTCTATTTGACCAAATAAAATTCTTCTTTAGATTTGGGACATAAAATTTTACTTTGGGTAGTTTTTTTGGTATTTTTCGGATAAAGTTCATTTTTAATGAATAGTGGAAAATATTTTTTTTTAATTCAAAAGTGCCTTTTATTCTAATTTATTTATATAGTTATATTATCTTTTTAATTTTTTTTAAAGTGTAATTAAAATATATTTTTACCATTTAATCTAATGTTGGTCATTGGAATTAATTTCACTTTGAAATTGGACATAAACAAGTTTCAATCTTTTGATTGTTATTGTTTCTTAAAAACACGCTATTTGTTTTAACAACGTGAATTACTTTTAAATTAATTAATGCCAATTCAATGTTTTGAATTTGTAAAAATAGAAATTATTTTTGAATTCAGAATATCAAATAAAGTTTAGGCTAAATTTTTGTTTTTTTCTGAAAAAATTCAATTTTTGATGAATAGTGAAACCACTTAGTAGTAGTTAAAAAACATAATTTTTTCATTTAAATGAATTTTCACCGCTTCTGTGAGTTGAATTTAAAAAATCCGAGAGACATGGTTAATATCAAGAATTAAAATGTGGTTCAATAAGATAAAAATAATTTTTGGTGAATAGTAACTTTTGACTTTTATTTACCGCGATTAAAGAAAAATAGGGTAATTCAAGGTAAAAATAGTATTATAATAATTTAAAATTACACTAACATTAGTCCAAAACTTATTGGTTGAGTCATTTACGACCATGGGAATCTTTGGGTTGATTTTGGGATCCCATTGAGCCACTTGGGAGTGATAATGACAATTTAGATTAATTAACATAAAGTGAAGGTAAAAATGACAAAAGAAAATATCTTTTAGTAAATTAATTTTTATAATGAGTTATATAAATTATATTTTCGACTATAATTATTAATTGTAAATCTAAAAATATTTCCTACAACACGGTCATTTTTTTATAATTTTTAGACATCTAATAAATTAAATTATTTAGGACAAAATACTGATGTAGTATTTACCTCAATAATAAATGATTTAAATAAATAACATTATAATGATTAAAATATTACCCAAAACATGTCCAATTCTGATTGGATGAATTTATTTCGAATATTAGTCATCTTATCTTCTACATTAATTATTTTAAGACCTTTTGAAACTGAAGATATGTTTAAAATAAAATAATGTTTTCACACTTTCAAAAAGAGTCCCTCCTCCCCCTTATAAAAGGTCCACTTCTAACCAATTCCTCACACCTTTCCAGACATGTGGATCATCCAAACTATACCAAATTAAGCTCCCTACATCCCACCCCTCCTTCTAGTTTCCTTATATTAGGCATAAGACACTTCAAGAAGTGCTTTTGTTCAAACCAAAGGGAGTTACCCAAATTAAAGGTAACAATTTCTCTTAAATTGTTTTCTTTTATTTTACTTATACAACCCCTAAAATCATTTTATTCTTTTATTTTGTAACAAAACCAGTATACTAAATATACTTGGATTTTTTTATGAGAAGTATTCTAACTACACTTACACACACCTCCATCTAATGGATGAAGAACATAATGTTTCTATGGATGGCAAACTAAAGCCTCAAGAAATGATGATTGTTCGATTATCTCCTACCACCTCTCATGGTGGACATTATGATGGAACTGTATGTATATATGATATATATTATGTTTATGTTTTCTTTATGCTTATATAATTTCCATTTATATCATGCATTTATGGCTTCCATTATGGGTAAACGCGATAATCTCATTAGAGGAAGTGCAGACTACGACCCCCCTCAAAGTGATATGACTTGTTAATACCATATGTGGTACATGTAAAGGATAGATTAAATGATATTATATATGATAAAATACTGGAATTATAATACTACTATGTATCATTATGTTTTAATTCCATTAAATATGAAATATAAATGGAAGTAGCGTTCATGCGTACGTACGACTTACTGTCTCCATGAACGGTGCATTTCATTTCTTACCTCTAAATATCATGTACAATTATAAATACATATATATGCTGGATATATATGATATATATGATATCCAAATAATTAATATCATTCTATATATAATGAAACTTTTACCACATGAACAACATGTGATTATAAAAAGTCCATTTTTGACTCAAGTACCAAATATCGACAAAACGAACATTATTAACTTAAATGATTACATAATGTTTATAACATGGTAGTAAGTGATATAATAGGAATAATAAACATGAAAAATTTTCTTAATCAAGTAGAAATTAACTTCAGTTTATTATTTAGGAGATCAAAGAATGATCGAGTCTAGTCGGACACGAGGTAAGGGACTTTCTTGTCTCACTTTTAATTCCGTGAGATTTTCATTATTCGCTACTTATTCATCGAATGTGGTGTATTGTGTACTGAAATTTGATATATATTAGCATGATTCTCATTATATCCATGATATTCTGTGATTAATTTGGTGGTAATTAATTTTTGGTTATACGACTCAGTTGATTACAACGTGGTAAAGAGTTTCATCTCACTTTTTATTCCCGTGAGATTCATGCTATATTTTACAATATTTCCTTTTGTGTGGTGTATGTACTGCCCATGATTGTACTTTTTGTGTAATACAGTTTCGTTTAATAGTATTTAAATCTTCATTTTATAAACCCTCTTTTATGTGGCGTATGTTTTGTAAGTTACCATATCGGTAAGGGAACCTTTCACCCTCCTCTTTTTAAAAGACTTAATTTTGTTATGTCTTTTAATTTACATATTATTATGTTGGGATATGTTTTTCTATATCCTTATTGATGTAAATTTTATGTCCAAGTGATTATATACCCTTTTTATCTCATCAACTAATTTTCTGAATTTTAAAGTGACTCCATTAGGCTGTCGAATTTTTATATGGGAACTTCTTAACCCAATTTCAATTCTTTGGGTTCAACTTGTACTTCTTGAATATGTCATCCTATGAATATTGGGAATGAACTATGATTGTTTTTAAACTTAATATACACTTATATTGGGTGTATTTATTTTTGTCACACATAATTATGTGATTTATTTATCCTTAATTTAAGGATACCATCTTTATAAGGAATTTCATCTCAATTTACATTTCCATTGAGACTTCATTATTGTTATGCACCAATTCACTCTTATATGGTGTATATACTATAATTTGGCATATTATATCCTGAATCCCTTTATTCTCATGATATTATAAAGTTATGATTAAATGTTTTCCTCAATTATTTTTATTCAAGCGTCTCTCTTTTTGTTAGAAAAACTATTTTACTAAAATATCGTTTTAAATGTTTTAAAGATTTATTCTTATAAATATTTCTCCTCAATGTCCATGTTTTAAAAATGGGTCTTACAATTTATTTATATGTACATTAATGTTTTCAAATGATAATTCATTTAAAATATTCAAAGTCGTATGGGACACTTTGATTAAAAAATCTATTTTTAAATGGTTTATGAAAATGGATTGATTATTTCAATATCTTGAAAATAATTCTTGTGATTTAAAATGAAATGATATTAGTTAAATGTTTATATTTTCAATATTTTATGTGCTATGATGGTACTTGGACATTTGACGGGTGGTTACGTGATAAACCATTTGACGGGTGGTGCCGTGAATACTAGGATGGGTGGTTACGTTATAACCTCTAATGCATTGGGTATGGAAGTCAGATGTATGCCTATTACATTTAGTGATATGTGTGGAAGTCGACCGTATGGTTATTCCATTTAAGTATGTATATGTCCCAAGTTAACTTTATATGTTATGTGTTCTTTATATGGGTTTTATTGTAATCTTTTGGTTACAAAAGGGTAAGTAATGATCTTTTATTAAGTGAAGTGTATTTACTACTTCGTAAAGGTGAAAAGTACTACTTAAGATAAATTATTCATGGTTTACCTGTTGTTTTGAAAAACTAACAGTTTTCCTTATTTGTATATTCCTTACTGAGATTTTTATGATCATCCCATGTTTTTGAAATGTTTTTCATAGGACATAATGTGGAATAAGGTCAAGGATGGGATCAAGGAAGAGTCATGCTATCTTAAACATGGAACTAGACATGACTCTTTTTTTCAAGAGTTCATGTTTTGTAAAAAAAATAGAAACTGTGTAGAAGTGTCTACTTTGTAATCTTTTTGAGATGTAATAGTTATCTCTTAATTCTCTAAAACTCTAAACCTGAAAAGATCCCCAATATGAATTATTCATTTAATTCAGTATTATGTAAGGTTTAAGGCTGGGTCCTTACTCATTCTATCACCAGTAAAGGGATATCTGTAGATATTTTAAAAATAGATAAAATTGAAGGATGACCCAGACCAACCACTTTGATAGAAATCAATATTTTCTCTAGATTATATGGGTACAATAAATTGGTGATAAAATTATAATGATTTTCATGCCCACTAACCAAGGTAACTAGAAATGGGATGAAGTTTTTCTAGAATGATGAATGAAAAAATCATTAAAGAGCTGAATAAGTGTCTAACCACTACACCATTGCTCACATTTCCAGCAAGTGGGGAAGGATTTTTAATATACAGTGATGCATCCATAATAGTATTAGGACATTTATTAATTAAAGATAAAAAATTGATATCCTATGCCTCATTGAAATTAATGATCCATGAGAATAACTACTCAACTCAAGATTTATAATTGGCTATAGTGATCTTTGCATTGAATAATTGGTGACATTATATCTATAGAGAAAATTGTGGCATATATACGAATCATAAAAGCCAAAATTATATATTTACAAAAAAAGAGATTAATAAGAAGCAATGAATGTGATTAGAATTGTTTTAGGATTATGATTTTTCAATCCATTATCATCATGGGAAGGCAAACAAAGTGGCCGATACTCTGTATAGAAAAGATCTTGCAAAACTATTCATGATTAGGATTAAGAGGGATCCAATATTATTGGAAATGAAAAATGTGGATATGGTAATAATTAAAGGATCTTCATCCAACCTTTCTCAATTAATTTCTCAACTATCTATTTTTAAGAGGATTAAGGAGGATAAAAAGGATGAAATGGTGCTACAGAAAAAGGAAGAAAATATTCCAGAGTTCAACTTTTCTAAAGATATATTTATAAGGTTTGTAACTCGGATATGTGTCCCATAAAAACTAGAATTAAAGAGGTAACTTATAGATGATGAACATAGCTCATACTTCTCTATTAAAATAGCAATACATAATATGTATATAGATTTGAAATAAAACTTATGGCGAGATAACATGAAGAGGTAAATTGCGGAGTTTTCATCTTGATGCTTGGTATGCCAAAAAGTTAAGGTAGAACAACGTAAGTCAAAGTTTATAATGCCACCATTTCCCATACCTATATGTATGTAATATTTCATTTTTATTACATAACTTTTCATTACATGTTACAAAATAGTGGATCTTTTCAAATTTTGTTTCTTAAAAAAAGGTTCATAATATATAAAAATAAAAACATTCTTCTGAAACTACTTGAATGAAATATTAATGGGTTAAATATAGGTTAATTTTACTACATATCTTATCTTGGGTACACACATCAATGGAAAGGAGAGAACATTAATCCTAGTAAGGGAATAAATAATTGATACTTTTAACATGTGATCTTGAGAAATATTAATAAGAATATGAGGTATAACGATAAGAAATAAGAAATAGGAACATAATAAAAATAAGAACAAAAATAATAACATTGAAATGTGGATATAATATTTAAATGATAAATTCATAAGAAAATCACCAAGGTTTATCACCAAGTTTTGATAAATGAAAATTATCAAGGTTATTCACCAAGGAATCATAAAACATGTCATTTCTATAAATTAAATTCCTTAACAAATTAATATGATAATTTTCATATTGAACCATTCATATATATTAATTTCATGTGATCCAAAAATTTAATAATAATTTTTTTCATAAATAACCCATGTAGAATAAAGAATGAGTTTCATATCACAATATTAGCGTTTCAAAATTGCTTAATAACATGACCATTATGTCATTTCCAACCCACAGAAAGAGAATACATGATTCATGTATGTTAATCCCCAAATTAAATAAATAATTTTTACATATTGGTGAATAACCTTGGAAAATAAAGGGGTTTAGGTGTTAAAAAAATTAAATAAAAAATGATTTTTTATGTATAGAGAGAAATTTTGAGGGTTAAATTTTGCAACATAACGAGTATAAAAAATGGTTTTAGAAAAGGGAAAAATGTGAGGGGAGAAAGGTATAACATTAATAAAAGACACTTATTACCAAAATTTATAAAATAAAGTGAAAAAAATACAATATTTTGGAAATTATAAGACATACCACATGAAAAGGGAACGTGAATGTAAAATATAAGTGAAGTTTTCCCTTACCTTGAAGAGTTGTTCCTAATACTTGAGGATGGAACCTCAGGGGCTTGAGGGAAACTTGGGGGGATTGATTGGGTGGAAAATTACTATAAATTCATGTATTATGGTTTGGTAGTGAAATATAATGGAGAAATGTGTGGGTATTTATAGGATAAGTGGAGGATTTGTTTAATAATTTCCAAATATAGGCCTTTGAAATCTATGTTCTTGAAAATAAAAAACAATTAGCTTACCCATGGTTTTTGATAATTCTTTGGAAATTTGGGTCAAATTTTATGGAAATTTAATCCTCTAGAACTGAACACCACTATTTAATACATCTTTTGTTATGGAAAGTTAAATATTCAAGGAAGTAATGATTAAAATAAAATTTCCTTTTTTGAATTTAGAAAGAAACTTATAGTTTTAAAAATCTATTAAAATTTGTTAAAATGATTAATAATAATAAAATAAAGTATTTGGGGTCTTGGATTGGGTTTAATTAATCATTACATTATTATGACATAATTATGATGTCCTAAAATATACCGAAACCCTAAAACAATATTCTTTATTATTCATAGAAAATAAAGTATTTTAGAAAATTCTCCTAAATTCACCCTAACCTAATTTTGACATTATAATTTTAAAAATTATGTTTATTTTATCAAAAAATTATCTAAATAGGATAACTTTAACGTTTCAATATAAAAAAAACTTATTTATTTAAAAATTACTATTTTTAAAAGTATAGTCAAATTTTTAACACTTATAAAACTTTCATAGGCCTTTAAAAAATTATTTTATCATTTATTATTTAAATAAAAGTTTTTTAAAAGAGTATTTAATTTTTAGAAAATATTATTCATAATACCTTGGTTTATTATAAAAAATTTATATATTTTCTAGAAAAATACAATTATATTTTATTTTCATCCAAAAATCAAATTATCAAATTCATCTCAATTGAACTTTTATTTTATTACGAAAAAATATTATTAAAAGGAATTGGTGGGATAAGAATTTTATTTTTACAAAATAAATTACACATTAAGTAGCTAAGTTCTAGACACATAACCCCTTATTACCATCACATACACTCTAAGAGTAAGGTGTGCGATGGTGGTAGTTTTGCAGGGTTCCATGGCTAACATCAACCAAGTGGAGATCTCCAATAACTTGAAAATATACCATAGGTGATTACATTAAAACATTAATTTCTAAAGATAATAATGGACTTCATTAATGGAAAACCCCAGTGATGATACCTCCTTCCTAGGTTTTGAAAATGGGCTTCAAACAACACAACTCTATCGGTTCAGGTCGTCAATTATTTTTTCTATATCAATTATCATTTTTCATTACTAATTATAAAAAACAATTATAATGGTAAAATTATTAACCAAGGGTATATTTTCCAATGATCATATTGAACAACATTCATATTTACCAATGGTCATATAAAGGTTGAATCCCAATGACCACATTTCCCTTTATTCCCTATAAATACTACTTCATTCTTTAACTAAAAATTCACTATAATTTATCTTAAGTTTATATTTCCATTTCCACAAGTTTTTTATTGTTTTATTAATATTTTTTTTATTTTTATATCATTTTCAGTGGGTTAAATGATTCTAGTAGATTGGGGCAATCCATACTTTCCAATTTTAGATGTTTTATTTTATATTTGTTTTTCTAGTTGTAATATTTGGCATTTTAATTGGTTTCCAAGATGAGTAATGTAATGATAATTTATAAAGATATAAAATTGTGTTTGTTTATATTTATTTTATGTATGTATGAAATTATAAAATATGTAACAAACATTTATCCAGGAAACAAATATCATTAATAATGTCTGAGTCATTATAGTATTTAAATGAGAAAACATAACCATAAATTCATCATATGACTCCAAATGAAACTTAACAATAATAAATACATATGTATGGTGGTTAATAACCTTAAAAATTCCTCACATTTCATTAATATTAAGGAATATTTTTCTCTTAACCAACTTACCATGATATACATAAGGGAACTGGTGAGACTACATAGAGTTCCACACTTTATTGTATCTGATTGAGATCTGGGGTTTACCTCAATGTTTTTTTGAATACTTAAGAAAGAATTGGTTATATAAATTATCTTCATCCCTACATATCACCATCGTAAATATGATGAAATCAAAAAGAACCATTAAAAATCTAAAATATATTTTATGATCTTGTTCAATGGATTTCCAAGGATATTGGGATCAATACCTTACCTAAGTAGATTTCTCATATAACAAAATTTTATATTCAAGAATTCAAATGCAACCTTATGAGGATATGATTGTGAAGAGGTGTCAGACTCTAACATGTTGGGATAAAGATAGAGAGAATAAGCTGATGGGACCTGATCTTGTCCAAGAGATGATAGAAAAGGTTCAAACCATTCAAGAGCATATTAAATCCATATAAAGTGAGTAGAAAATATATGTAGATGATCATAGATGAGACCTAGAGTTTGAGGTTGGAGAAAATTTTTTCCTTCATATATCATTTTGGATGAAATCCATGAGTTTTAGGAAGATGGGAAATCTTAGTCCAAGATACACCAAACCCTTTAAGATCCTTGATCTCATCAGAGTTGTGTCATATTGAAAAGCACTCCCACCCCACTTTTATCAAGTACATGATGTGTTACATTTATTCCTATTGAGTAATTAAACCAAACCCCTCAAATATAATAAATAAAATGGTGGCACCATTGGAGAATAATCTTTCAAATGGGGAACATCTGATGAAGATCTTAGATAGTAGAGACAAAATTCTATGAAATAAGACAACTCTCATGGTTAAATTGCTCTAGTGGAACCATAAGTTTGAGGAAGAAACACATGAATCAAATTAGGAAATGAAACAAAAGTAACATAATCTATTTTTGTATATGAAATGAAAATTTTGAGGTAAAAATTTCTAAATTGCAGAATAATGTAAAAAACCAAACTTTTATTACCCTTTTAATGGATAAATTCATTATCAAGTAATGTAGTAATAGAAACCACATGAACTAATTTGGATATTTTGTATTGTTATTGTCTATTGGACTTAAAATATTATTATTAATCATAAACATTGATAATATATCCTTTTTATAGTGACCATTAAGATAGGTATATTAAGGGTTATGATAAATTCCATTAGACATTGACAGAGGAGCGATAACATCGACCAGAAGGTTCATACCCTACAAAGCTCATTTAATAGAGATTAAAATGGAGATAGAATCACTAGGATTTTTCCTTGAAAATTAAAAATATGAGATTCAATAACTAAATCATTATTTAAACCCTTTATGGGAGAATTTTATGTTCATTAAGATCATAGAACAAAACATGTTCTCTGAACGACCCTAAGAAAATATCACCATCATACAACTTACTAATAGAGAATACACTTGTGTAATAATGGGTTATATATCTAGTCCCTAATCGTATGAATATATATATATATATATATATTAATTAAATAATTATTATATTAATCCATTTTATTAAAAATTTATTATGATTAAATAAAAAGTTTGATAAAAATTATATTTTGATTTGATGAAACACAAATTGTATTTTTGAGAAATATAATTTAAATAAAGAAACTATTTTATATGAATTCAATAACTTCTGAAATAAATGATATTTTTAGAAAATATTATTATTAAATAATATTTATTAAATATAAATGATAATATAATTTTATGAAGTCAAATGAAATTTTTATAAGAGTTTGAAAATTGTTATTGTAAAAAAACCAGTATTTTTCAATGAATAGGTATTTTGAATTTAAAAGTATAAATTATAATATTTAGAGTACTATTTTAAAAAAATAAATATTATTTCCAAAATCATCAAATAAAAATTATCAAATGGTGAATTTTTAATTATTTTTTGAGACATTTGAATTTTTGGGTAAAAAATTTATACGGTATTAATATAAAATGTGTATTACGACATAATAAAATCCAAAAAGTGATGTAATAAATACTATAAAAATTTTACATGACCAAAATTCTGTTTATCATTTAAAATAACGTGTTTTTAATTTTTTTAATTTTATAAACCCTTAATGAATCCTCCAAAACCTATATTATTTTTTAAAGCTTTAAAATTAATTCTTTATATACATGACTCACTTTCACACCACCAAATGAATTATTTTAATTATTTTAGTTATCATACTTATAAAATAATTTAATAAAATCCTCTTTAGTAGAATCCATAAGAAAAACCATGGTATGGTTGGTGGTTTGTATTAATTTATCATATAGAGTCTGAAACCTATATTTATAAATTAATAAAACATTCCCCTCTCTTTTGCTATATAAACCCACAAAACCTCTCATTCCTCTTCACTCAAAACCCTTATAGCATAAATTTACTATGAATATCCCCCTATACATCCATCCCTAGGTTTTACAAGCTTCTAATAAGCCACTCCCAAGCATTTAGAAGTGCCATCTCATGATAAGGGATCATCTCCTTCTCCTCTTTATTCTAGCACCTTCTTTATAAAATGCCTTTTTGTTTTCAATTTTTTCATGTTGGTAATTTTTTAAACATCCCTATTACTATCCTAGTTACTTCTAAGTTATGAGATACCCCTTTAACTCTCATTTAACCCTTTCATTTTTTAAAAGGTAATGCCTTCTTCAAAGACCAAAGCACCATTTATTAATTAAAGAAAAAAAAGTTTATAGAAGATGGAATGATGGGATTGTTTTACAATATCTATCAAAAAGATGAAATAAATCACCTGGAAGGGTATCCAGCCAAGTCATGTTCTGATGAACACCTTTGTTGGAAAGGGCATCATCAACAACATTTGCTTCACGGAAGGCATGAGTAGCTATGTAGTTAATCGCATGAAGCAATTTCAGGTAATTCATCGATAGAGTAGTAAGCAACCAGGCGAGATGAATAACACCATTAAAAAAGGAATAGAAAATGGTGGTAAAATCACTTTCAATCCAAATCTTTTTCTATCCTCTTTGAAGCGTGAAATCAAATGCGTGGATGACTCCCATCATTTCAGCTTCCAAAGATGAAGAATGACCACATCCACCATAGAAGCAACCCTAACACTGGCTAGCAGAGTCTCTAAAGATAGCTCCACAACTGGCAGGGCCTGGGTTTCCCTTTGATGCACCATAAACGTTCACTTTGATCCATCCTAGCATTGGTGATTTCTGGAAAACTTCAAAGGAACGTCTGGGCTGCAGAAAAATACCTGGAACCCGGATATGTCGAAGGATCTCAATGTCACCAATAGATTTGTTGCAACAACCTGTTTGAATTGAAGCAGCTTCATGAATCACAATGAGAATTCGAGATTTTTCTACATTGAGACTGAATGAGTGCTTATTATGAATAATATCATTTCTGACGTACCAAATCTCATGCAAGAGTTACGCCACTGCCGCAAGAAATATATTTTTAACTTTTTAGGAGGCTTCATGTCTAGTACATTTTTTCAAGAACAAACAAATGGAGTCAGATAAGGACCAAATACAATTAAATAAGTCAAAAATATAATTCCATAAAGTAGAGTCCATAGCACATGAAAAGAAGATATGATCAGAATCCTCCCTGTGTTGATTACACAAATGTAATTTAGAGCAGAGTTGAATGCCAAAAGATTGCTGGCCAGTTTCAATGGGCAATCTATTATGTGAAATATGCCAAATAAGAGTGAACCTTGAGGGTTTGATCCAAGGCTTGTTAAAGGTACTCACCCATTTATGATTAGATTCATTTCTATAGAAATTATTCTTGTAGAATTTTTTTGAATCAAGAATACCATTAGAGTAGTTTTCCAAACAAGGATATCTCCATAATTAGAAAATGGATAATTATCAATGGTCTGCGCAATGTTGTCTTGAAGATCATGCATATGTAATTGTAAAACATCCTTGATAGTATGACTAGTATATTCAGGATTATTATTAGGAGGTAACAACGATATAAAAGGGTTACCAATCCAATTGTCACACCAAAAAATTAATATAGGAGTCAGCGCTAACCATCCATATAGATTTTTCCATAATCTTATTATATGAGTCCCTAATGGAAGGCCAAATTGAGGAGTTAATAAAATTAAAATTTCCTTTCAAAAGTTTATTAAAGAATATATGATTTAAAAATTTAGAAGCTTTATAAGTACAATTTATGAGACTCCAAGTGAGTCTATCATGAAGGGCATCATTAAACAATTTTAAATTTTTGATACCAATTCCTCCTTTATCAGGAGGTTTACAACATGTCTTCCAAGGGATGGTGAAAAGATTCTTTTCAAAAATACTTCCCATCCAAATGAAATTTTTAATAAGGGTATTAATTTTCCTGAAGGTACCTACGGGCCATTTATAAATCATGAGAGTATAGACCGTTTTAGAGACAATGGTTGATTTAACAAGGTATATTCTACCGGCAATGGAGATGGATTTCCCCTTCCAAGTAGAGAGTTGTTTTATAATTTGAGCAATAGTATTAGAAAATTAGAAAGATTTAGGTCACCACAAAAATATCGGGATTCCCAAGTAAGTGAAAGGAAAAATACCTTCTTTAATTCTAAGATTATTTGTAATGATAGTTTTTCTTCTAGAAGGGAATTTTTTTCCAAAGAAAATATGAGATTTATTCCAGGAAATGGCTTGACCTGAAATTTACTCATAATGAGAAATGTCTTGTTTAAGAACTTGAATGTTTCTTTGGTCCCCTTTGAGAAACAATATGATATCATCTGCATATAAAAGGTGAGTGGGAAAATTTAGGTTTCTGGAAGCTTGTATGGGCTTAAGCATATTTTGATCAACCAGATTATTGAGGAGTCTACTTAAGTAATCTTCATCAATAAAAAAAGAATGGATGAAAGAGGGTCTCCCTGCCTAACACCTTTAGAATAGTTGAAAAAACCATGGGGGTTCCATTGATCAAAATGGAGATAAGAGTTGAGTGAAATAAAGTTTTAATTCTACCGATAAAAGTCTCATGAAAACAAAAGTTTTTTAAGACTTTGAAAATGAAATCCCAACCAATGGTATCAAAAGCTTTTATAATATCAATTTTTATGGAAACACTACCCCCTCTTGTGTTTTTATTTATGAAATTAGTACATTCTGAGGCAAGACACATGCAATCTTGAATAGACCTTCCTTTAATGAAACCAAACTGATTCAATGAGACGATTTTATTACAAATAGGGACAAGTATATTAGCAATAATTTTATCAATGTTCTTGTAAACAGTGTTAATCAGCGCAATAGGTCTAAATTGATGTATCTTTGAAGCATTTTCAACCTTAGGTATTAAAATAAGGAATTGAGAATTAATTCTATGTGGAAGAGATCCATGAGTAAAAAAGGATCTCACAAGATTATAAACATTAGAATGTAAGACATCCCAATGTTTTTGGTAGAAACCATTATTGAAGTCATCCGGTCCAGGCACACTGTCCGGTTTTAGACTAAAGACCGTGTCTCTGATTTCATGCTTAAGGGGAATACTTAAGAGAGACTCATTATCTTTTTCATCCACCATTAATGGTATAATATTAGATCTAAGGCCAATGTTATTCTCAGAACCATTAAATATGTTGTAATAGTAAGAGATAACATGTTCTGAGAAGGCCTCTTCAGTGTCAATGATTGAATCGTTGTAAATAAGTTTAGTAAGAGGATGATTAGCTTTCCTGATTCTTTGGAGGGAGTTATAAAATTTAGTATTTCGATCCCCATCAGTAATAAATTTTGTCCTAAACATTTTCTTATGAATATTATACTTGAAGGAGAGTAAAGAGTTGAGTTTTAAAGAAATATTAGCCTCCGGTTGAGGGTCCACATTAAATTATGAGTTGGTACTATGTGTTTGTATTTGGATAATCTCTTTTTCAAGAGTGGAAATGTCTAAATCCATTTGGGAGCTTCTTGTTTTACACCAGCCTTTGAGGGAATGCTTCAAGGTTTTCAGCTTGAACATACATGCAAAGGAATCATGATGATGTTTCATAGAATTCCAAGTGTTTTTAATAAAAATTACACATTCAGGATCCAAAGACCAAGAATTGTTAAATTTAAAAGGAAGGGTAAGTTTACGTTCATTAATGAGGGAGCTAAATAAAATAGGATGATGATCGGAGTTAATTCTAGGCAGATTTATACTAGAGACATTATCCCAAATGTCAAGCGCTTTCATGTTAACAAAGGCCCTATCAAGCTTACTGGCAACCGTTTTATTATAATGTCTTTTATAACAAGTATATTTAGCACCAGTAAGGGTAACTTCAAAAAAGATTACAATCCTCAATAGAGGATCTGAATTCTCTTATGGATATGGAGAGATGTGAGGGGCCAATTTTTTCACAAGAGTTAAGAATGACATTGAAATCTCCCATAACAAACCAAGGGTCCTGAATGGAGTTGGCCATGTCAGATAGATCATTCCAAAGAGTCCTTATTTCTTGATATCTATTGTTGGAATAAACCATCGTACAAGAAGTATACCGACCATTCCATGAGAAATCACATGTAAATTTTTGTTCAATATTTTTAAAAATGTTAATGATTTATAGAGAATTGTGATAAAAAATCCACATAGAATCAGTCTGAGGATTATTATTATAGGAACCTAAGAAGTTTTAATTTAGATATCCAAGCCTCATTTAACCCTTTCATGAATATTTATATACCCTTGTTATGTTTCTGAAATTATCCTGCGATTTTCTATGCCAAAAATTTGTGTAGTGAATACCCATTCTTATTTCCACTCAAGGGTATTCATCTTGATGTACCTATAATTCATTTATTGGTAAATTCCATTTAAGTTACCCACACTACTTAATCACTGGGTACAAAATGATAAAATATGTCCATATGTTTTATGATCTATGTAGCACACTAATGCATGCACATTATATGAAAGTAACGGGATGGGCCGAGAATTATATTTCCCTCCAATGAATTGGGTAATATTTGTATCTCATGATATGCCATGTACGGATAAAAGGAAGTTATCCTGACAACATTATGTTATTTTTTCTTAGAGTTTAGCCTTTAATTATGTTTATTATGTATCGTTTTATGTTGTTTCCACATTTTTATGTTTCCTTTATGTTATCATCATTTATCTTACTTTGTTGTCCATATTTATTTTTATCATCCCTCTTATGTTAACTTGATTTGAATATTGAAAAAAATGTATTAATTTCATTAAGTTATGCTTTTATTACTCCCTTATACAGTGTTATAGATCACACATTTCTGATATATATTCCCAGGTTATCCCTTGTATTTATAGAAGATCCAAAGAATATAAGGGAATGTTTTAGAGTTGTTAAAATAATTATTTTGTACCCATGTTTTAATTTATCATGTAATGTTCCTAATTTACCAAAGATTCTAGGACTTACTATCTTCTTGTATTTTATTAGTTGGACCTTTATGTAATGAATAATGAATTTATATGTATTAAAATATTGGTTGTCATACTCACACTCTGCATAGGCATCTTGGTGCATGTGAATACCATATATTGTCATTTTAGGGAAGGCATGTGACATGTAGTGGATTGGGATGGTGTAACTCGATCATATTTTTGATAGGGTGTGGGAGGCCTGGGGATGGTAGTAGGCCTTATGCAGATGTGTTGTATTTTTTTTATTTTGTATTTGGGGTTGTCCCTGTGGGATACCAGTTTTATATTTTGTATGAAATACTCATTTGTGTAAACAAATGTTTATTGATTATGTGTAATCAAATGTGTATTTTTTTTGATTATTTTTTGTTATTTATTTCAATTATATAAAATTAATATTCTAACTAATACATGTTTTAGTACTTGGAATATGTAGTGGCACACATACAGTCTTGTAAGATCTCTAATAAGAGAACTATCAAGTGTTCTGCGGAGGGGAATTAAAAAAATTGTATTAAATAAATATATTATTTATTATTATTTAGAGATATGGTATATATGTGGTCTAGGAATATTTTGGATATTGTGATGGATAATAGACCAGTGCATCGAGAATACCTTTTCTGATATGAAGTCTAGGTTATTAGGTTATGATATTTTTGTTCATGGTATTTGATGTTATGATTGTATGATTTCACATAAAGGTGGAACACTAGGCGTTTTGAATTTAAGGTTTATTGTGGGTTTGTGCTCTTATCCCATTAGAAATAGGCCATGTTCGTGAATACTTATTAAGAATGTAGGATTCAAATGAAATATGTGTACTTTCCTATGGTTGTTTTCTATTGATAGGTTCCGTTGTTTAAGGTGTAAAAAAAACTGATACAGTGTTTTCCTATATAACTTTTTGGTGGAATTTTAATCATTTGAATGAATTTTTTATTTCCTTTCTGATGTTAGGTCTTATGGATCTCTATGGTAAAATGTTATCCAATGAGAGTAATAGAGTCCCTTCATCAAGGGATGTATGAAGAACCAATTTGGGTTGGTGTGGGAATTTTATTCCCTAGTAGAGGTTTGATGAAGGAATGATATACAAGATAGGTGATTCATGGATGGGTATGAGTTTAACTATGAATGATGGAACCTTGTGAGTCATTGGGATGTTAGTTTGGGAACTTAAGTGTCAATGAGAAACTATATGGGGGTTTCCCATATGACCACTTGGTGTAATTATAATTAACCAAATTGGGTAGTTAAGAAAAGGAATGTGGATGACTTAGGATTTTGAGATGTGAAGTGTTGGGAGTGTTTAATATATTTAGTCTAGTTTCAAGTGTAAGACCAATCAGGTACCTGGTCCAGTAGGTGTTGGATCCTTTTTCAGATAGCACCAAGGGATCATGGGCGGTTTCTTGTGGAATGAAATGATTCATGTGTGGTGGGTGGTCACGTGGTTAGCCTTGGCATAAGCTATTTGACTTGGGCTATGGGTTGAGCATGACATAAAATGGGGAATAGTCAACAAGTTTGGTGAGTGAGCTTGGTTTAGATGGTATGTGACTCATGGGGGAATATGCCGGTTTGTGTGACCTTGTTTATGAAAGAATATATATTAGGGTTCAAGGAGGTTGAGTAGGATTGATAGAGAGAACGTGTTAATGGGTTTATGAAAATCAGTCTTCCTTGTGGGAGGAGAGTGAGCATTAGTGAGGCTTTTCAAAAAATTCTCAGTGTGCGAGGGAAGGTTCACACTGTTACACCCCAACCCAGATTTCACTGAACAGGTTCTTTAGGAAAGTGTTCCATTTGACCTCAAGCTCACCTCCCCATATTTCAGAGGCATCCGTCTAGATGTGTTGGCCTCTAAGGTTGCCATAGGGAGGCTATTCTCTCATTATTAAAGCATTATAACAAAAATAATAATTAAAAACATGCAACACATGTCAAATAACAACACAAATAATATAAGTAATGTTCAATAAATAAAAAAAAATTAAAAATATATATAAAAATGGAGTATGACAAACATTTCACAATAGATCCCCTAGGAGTGGATCATATTCATAGGATAATAAAAGGACAAAAATAAATCTTCACTGAATCTCTTCCCCAATCAGGTATTGAGTCCTGACTGGTCCCATCATCCATATACCATCCAAGAACGCCATGAAAACCACATGAAATGGGCCCTTTCCCTGAACCTGTATATTTGATCCATAACAGTGTCTTCTTGGGTACCCATGTTCCCTGGTCGCTTGAGTAGGGTGTGATTAAAAATTAATAGGCCACCACCAATGAAATCCCTAAAATAACTAGTCTGATAAATAAGTTCATGAGAGGTGAATTAAACAATAAATTTAAACATATTAATATTTTTAAAAAATTTAAATAAAATTATTAAATAACCACCAATATCCAAGATCCATAATGACACCATAGATTGGTCAATAGCATGTCGATCCTTAGGTTTGTGACCGTGATTGACCAAACCTTCTTTAGATAATTCCAGGGTGTCTTTGAACACTTCATGATGATTAAAAATCCATAAGTAATCACATGGAATCTGAGGTTCTTCCTATAATTCATAACATCCTTGAGTATCATGCGGAATACAGGCTCTTATTACGATATCCCGATGGGATCCAATATCCTATCCCTCATCACATGAAATATAGGCACTCATCTTGGAATTTATATGGAATCCGAGAACTCATCATGAAATTCCCAACAACCATTCATTATAAAAAACCTAGTAACTCATCCTAGAATTCCTATATAATTTGAGTACTGTAACGCCCCGACCCTAGTTACCTAGAGTCAGTGAATTATTACATAACATTAGCATGATCACAAAAGATCAAGTCTCGAAAGACAGATTAGTTTAGTAGACTTAGAATCACTAGATACATTCATAAAGTTTACATTACATCATAAAGTAAAAAACTACAATAGCATATTGCCTCTATAGACCACACTCATATCCTCTCATACTATCCCTATAGGTCATTCATAAAATACTACTTCACATCCTGGAAAAATAAAACATAGAAAGGGGTGAGCTCAGATGCCCAGTAAGGATAAAAATATACCGGAAACATTCATAAATAAGTATAAACATTTAAGTTAATGTATAACTAAAACAAAATCCTTTTAAACTTGAACTTCATCATAATATGGTAGAAATAAAATGAAATAATTCCATTTACTTATTCACATGGATATTCTACTAATCGAATAATCACATGCAATATCAATAACCACTTTCATAATGATGGAATGCATAATAATAGACTATCATAACCACATAGTCAAGGCCTTGTTCCAAGACACTAGTTTGTCTCATTAGACCTATCGATGCATCGAGGAGTTGTAGCGGGATCCATCCGTCACTTATTAAGTCCAATGCATTCCTCATATGAACAAGTTTAAACAAAACATACAAATTAGTATTAAAACTAGCATACGAAATGTCAATACTTTCTCCATAAACCATGAATGGTATAAAAATAACACATCCAAATTCAAACATATCACAAAACCTTCAATACAATATGGATGTTTTTTTATCATTTTAAATCAACTTCAAATAAGCTTAAAATCCATCAAAGGATGTTGACATAGATTAAATCAAAACTATTTGAGAGAAATATCTCTTATATTTTTGAAATATTTTAAAAGTAACATAATTAAAAAACATTTACTTGGAAAATATCCTTATTATATTTTAAGGGGAGATTTGAAGATTTTATAATGGCGTAAAATAGCCGTACCCGTAGTATAAGTTAAAAAGAGACATTTTTACCTTAATTCTGTCGAAAAGGTTAAAAAGGACCTTGTTTGGAAAACGACAGAAATATTACTTTATAAAATTCTTATAAAAAGTCAAAAAAGTTTATAAATGACTTTAACCCGTAGTCTGTAAAATATTAATAATTATTTGATATACATTTTTAAGAAACATGTATGTGGATGATAAAGAGTCCCTAGTAGATAATTACGTATAAACAACCTCAGATAATGAAGAGATTGTGAAATAAACCCTTACCTTGTACTTTTCCTTGGTCGAGGGTAGGTTAACCACCTGTATAATAGGTAAATCATTGTTATTAAATTATAAAAGAATAATATAAATAAATATGATATCATATATGATCTTTTAATATTCGTTTGTTAATAATATTTTAGTATTATCATCGTTTCGGGTGTTCACTTACTCGGTTTCTTTTATATATTTTGTTACATAAGTCATGTTTTTTATCCATAGGTTGTATATTATTCATATACAGAATGATATCAAGTCCTTAAACATTATTTATAATCATCAAATGAGTATTAGAATTTCATGGATACAATGGGGAATGAATCTCATCGCGTTCGTGGAGACGGTAGTCCGTACGTACGCACGAGCGACAATATCATTATTTTGATATGAATATAATATATAATTGGATGGAATATAATATATAACGAATCATTATCAAGTTATATTTATTATTTACATCAATTAAACATCATTATCATACCCATCCAAATAATAATGTTTTGAATAACAATTACACCACGACGCGGAGACGGTAAGCCGTACGTACGCATGTATAGTGACATGTCATTAAAATAATGGATAGAATACTGAATATGGTTGTACCATATTTATAATAACATCACAGTGTATAGAAGATACTGCAGTTATTATTTTATAATTGAAATAACAAATAAAGAAGAAGTTGAAGAAGAAAGGAACTTGAAAGAGAGTGGTGAAAACATTACAACTTCTTCGGGTTCTTCCTTTTGATTTGATCAAAAGGGATCCTTAGGTTGGATTTATGACTAAAGTAAGGAATCTAGGATAAAGTGAGGAAAGTTTAGAAATATTTTGGCAGGGTTTGGAGGAGCCAAAAGGCTTTGATGGAGTGAATTAGTGAGAAGGGGGAGTGCCCTTTTATAAGAGGGGTGAGGGGCACCTTAGGAAAAACCAGAAATATTATATTATAATAAATTAATATTCGGTTTCTAATGGATTAAAAGTAGATTATTTAAAGTTTAAGGTGGGGATAGGTCAAAAACCACTAAACCAATAGGTTTTAGACAGGTTTGGGTCACTATATTAACTTTATATTTTTGATTTAACTCTTAGTTAAATAGTTTGACATTTACCATGTCTCTTTGTATTTTTATATTATATAGTCAATAAACTTACTATAAACATCAAAGAGACCCCCAAGTGGTAAATTAATATTACACCTATCATTATATAAGTATTTTGGCCGAACATTAGATGTTTTGGAATAGAATATCAATTAATAATATAATATTTGTTTTAAAAAATCATTTATGTCAATTTTGACAATATTTAATAATTGACTTTTGTTAAAGTATTAAAAAAATTATTAATTCGAACCAAATTCATTTAAGAAATCCTATGATGTCATATTAACCAATAAAATTTTTTATGTAATAAAAACTTTTAAATTATATTTATTTCAACATTTATAATACCAATTATTTGATTATTTCATTAATAAGGAAAATACTGCATCATTATTGTGTCATAAATATATTTACTTATTAAATGTATAAAAATTATAAATAAAATACTATTATGTAGGAAATAATTTTATCTTTCTAATAAATATTTATAGTTGAAAATATAACATATATAACCCTATATAAAAATTGTTTTTTAAAGATATATGCTTGTGTCATTTTTGTAGTTACATTAACTTAATTAATATAAAGTGTCATTATCACTTACAAGTGGATCCATCAGGTCCCAAAATCGACCCAAAGATGACCATGGTCAGAAATGTATCAAGAAATAGGGTTAAGACACGTTTTAGGGTAATTTATTATTATTATATTATTATTTGTTTACCCTTATTTACCGGATTTATCCTTTAATCATGGTAAATAAAATATTTACCGAAGTAATTATTCAAAATGTCTAAAAATAAAATCTACCTATTTACACAATTTGGACCTCCTGATTCTAAATATGGAATCCATTTTTATAAATTCAAAACACATAAGTGGAGGAAATTAACTTAAAATTAATTCCCGCTGTCAAAACAAAAAGCATGTTTTTAAGAAATAATAACTATCAAAAGATTGACACTTGTTTATGTCCGCTTTAAATGTGAAATTATGTCCAATGACCAAAATTGTATTAAATGGTAGAAATATATTCTAAATATACTTTAAAACCACTCAAATTAATAATTTATCACTATTAATTATTTCAATTAAAAAGTTGTTTTTAATTAAAATTTAGTAATTTTCACTATTCATCAAAATATAAAAGTTATCATAAATGCACCAAAAATTAGCACTAAGATAATTTTGATATTCTAAATCCAAAAATGAAGTCCATTTTGAAAGATAAAATTTATAAAATTTCAAAAAGTGGGTATTACTATTCATAACGGCTAGTTTGATTAGTTGTGGTGTGTTAGAACTCAAAGTTGCGTACAATACACGCTACTGTATTATTCAAAGAGAAGCATAACATTAAATCTTGGGGTGTTACAAGTACTCATCCCTATATTACCAATCCTCATGTATCATACGGGGTCTAGTAACTCACTAGTATTTCCCAAGATGTCATTAATTACGTAGAATCTGAGCAATAATCCCATCATTCCCACCCATGGAGTACTATATACAATCAAATCACTCAACTTGACATTTTTTAGTATCATATGTCATATGGAATTTGGGCTCTCATCCCAACATTCCCAATTCATTAAACATTACATTAATCATTTGATTTCCTAACCATTTATTCCATTTAATTCTCATTAGGCTCAAGGCCAATTCAATGAATTAAAAACTCTATTTCATTTTTTGGTCCACTTATTCAATTTTAAGTTAAAAATAGATCTCAAGTATCCCATTCATTATAATTCAACGATTACCATTTTTTAGCATCACACCCATTTCACACTTAAATGTTCACAGAATCACTATATAATTTCATTTTAACTTACAAGGCCCCGCTTCACATTAAACATCCATTGTCAATTACATATACCAAAAATAATGATTAGTTATGTCATTACCATTTTTGGTCATGGGGAGAAGATGATATAATAATAAAGTTGAGGGGGTGAATTTTTTTTTCTTATTTTTTTAAAGATTTATTATATCAATGTTAAGTATTAATATAGTATACATAAAATAAAAAATTAATAAAATAATTTTTATAGTATTTTAAATTTAAATTATCAAATTATACTATTCACCCATCTCTAAAATAGATATAAATTACACCCATTATAATTTACTCTTTTTCTTTTGAAGGGATATGAAAACTCCTTACAATGAATTTTTAATACATAGAGAAAAAACCAAAACCAAATTCATTTACACACTTGGTGGCTTAACGTGATCACCCTTCCTTTTTCTGAATTAGACACACAACCCATAAGCTAACTTTTAAAGTGGTGGTAGGAACCATATTTTCCTTTTTACTCATCTAATACATAGTTGAAATCACAAAATATTTTGAAATTATTGAAGAACCTGATTCCTGAATTTTTCTTGCAAGTCACAACACATTATCTTACCTTTTAATGGGGAGGATAACAAACTAAAATTAATTACAAAAAAAGAAGGAATTTAAAAAATATAAACCAGTTTAGATAATAAAGTTCTGAATGTTGATGTAGTAGTATTCACTTCACTAGAAAAAACGTTTTTTGATTATGTCAAGTAAAATGATTGGACGGACAATTATTATATGTATTCCTATGACAGTTCTTCTGCTATTTGTAACTATAGTTTGGAAAGTTTTGATTTGATATGGTTGATTCATGACTCTTTCAACTCTCAAAATAAAGTGATGTGTGGATATGAAAAACACTCATAAAATTAAGAACCTTTTACTTGATGCCATTACTGAGCTTCATCATGTGTTATGGTATGATCGAAATTCTATTATTAATAATAATTTCTCATTCCTCCTTAATGCAGGTCAGATGAAGATCTTTATTTCCATACATGATGATCCATCATTGAAAAAGGGACATTGTAGCAACACTGTGAATGAATTCGGGATTTTACAGCATATTTGGATTAACAGAATTTTTTTCCAACCTCGACATACTATTGATGTGTTCGGGCGAGCTCTGTTTTCTGGTTGGATTAAAGTGAATGTAGATGGTACCTCCAAATGAAATCTGGGTCCTGTGGGTTGTTTTTCTATCTTCAAGAATCATCTTATTTATATCCTCATATGATTTTCTTGGAATATGTTTCATCAACTCTTCTCTGGAGGCCAAAATGATGAGTATGATTCATGCCATTTCTTTCACAAAACACTATGGTTGAAACTATCTATAGATTGAAAGTGATTCAACTACCATTGTTAAATAGATTTGGAATGGTGTGACTCATCTTGAATGGATGATTACTACCCATTGTATATATTTCCTCCACATGCTTCTAGACATCAACTATGTTATCACACATATTTTTCAAGAAGAAAACACGGTTGCGGATGGCCTATATAATAAGGGAGTAAATCAAATCTTTACTTGGCTGGTTGATCTCCATGCTGATTTACTTCCTCTTCATGATAGGGATGGTCATATGACTCCATATTTTAGACTCATGTAACATCTATTCTTTTAATAATAAGTGTTCTTTGGTCTTTGGCCAAGTAACCACCTTCATAAAATAAATCTTTTAAATTTTAAGCTTATTTCCAAATATCACTCCCAAAGCAATACGTGTATGTAACTTGACTGGACTACTTTAGATATTTTAGGTGTTGGTTTCATATAAAATACATCACGTGTATTACTCATAAATTATAGGAAATTATAATTCATGTGATTTTAATTCAATCACCTAAAAAAGGTGGATACATTATATGACGCATGATACAAGAGAAAACGGTCCGGGGACTCAACCCCACGATTGGTGCCCCACACCCCACCCCCTGCCATCCTAGTCGTCTATAGGGTAAATGATTTATATGTATGGTAAAAAAATAAGAGAAATTAATATGACATTTAATATATCATATATATCAAAATTGACAATCCTTATAATACTATGACAAAGTGTACATATCTACTTTAATATGACAACATAGAACCTATAAAAACATGTATGGTAAAAAAATTATAAAAATTAATATGAAATATAATATATCATACATATAAAGTTTTACAATCCTTTTAATACTCCCACAAATCTTTTGAGATTTAATTTTCATATTAATGATATTTAAAAATCCAAACTTTTGTTTTACAAAAACTACTACGTTAAAATATAATGACGTGCTTTTGATACATTAAATCTATTTAAAATAATTCAAAATTAATTTTACCACACTATAAATGATTAATATATAATTCTTGTAAAATTAAATTAGTATAAACAAGTATTTGTTTACTAAATTGAAATGTCAAAGATTAAGTAAAATAAAGTATATATGTAAGTATGTAACTCATGCCACTAAATTTTTCTATGTAGTATATTTAACGTAAAAATAATAATTCATATAAGTGAATTTTATATTTAGACTAAATTAACATTACAAAAGTCTATTAACTAGAAAAATACACATATATGAAATTATCATGTAACTGAATCCATGTATACAAAAGTTCTCATGTAACTGAATCCACATATCCAATGTTCTCTTGATTATAAATAATTGAAGTTTTCCCATAGGAAAATTTTATGTATCCAAAATATCTAAATTACAATTCTTAAAATGTTTTTATATTTGATTAAAAATGACAATTATATACTAAATGTTACTTTAATAAGCATAAATAAGACTTATAAACAAGATATATAATATATTTTAAATTATATTTTTAAATATGTAATATATTATGATTATCCAATCTATGATATAATATGTAAGCACTAGAATGAATTTAAAATACTCGTGTTAGAGGGAATAAAATAAACAAAGTTTTTTAATTATCAAAACATGAAGTAGGCTAATGAACCACTTAACAATATTCCCCTTTTTGATAATTAAAAAACTAGGTGAAATTCTAAAACTCATCCCTCTTTTTTAAATTGTAAAAAATATTAAACAATGAACCACTTTTTGAAATTCCTTAATGGGTTAGGATAAATTACTAGGAAAGAAACAAACACTTACACTATTAAAATTGAAAATAAAAATCTCTCCCTTAATTATTGTTGGAAAATAAACAAATCCTTCTTAAATTTACATCAAACACATAACTAATCGGCCCATAAATTGATGAATTTTCAAATAATGTGGGAAGAATTAAGAAGCTACTTGTGCATCAGAAACGAAATTCATTTGAGAAAATTGTTAAACATATAAATAAATTAATATTAACCTTAAATTAATAATTTAAAAATTTAAACTTCCATCATATAAATTTAAAAAATTATTATATCAAACATAGATAAGTCCAGGGGCTTAATAAAGATATCAACAATATGATTTTGTTAGGATTTTAATTCCAAATTTATTTTACCTTTTTTAACATGATGCTTATGAAAGTGAAACTTAAAATTAATGTATTTATTCCTAGAGTGTTGTAAGATATTATTGGAAATATAAATAGATAAATTATTTTTATAGAATATATGAATCCTATCAAAATAAAAAATCAAATAAAAAATGGTTTCTTTAATCTACAAGGATTGAGAAAAGTAATATAAAACAACCATGTATTCATATTTAGAGTTTAATATGGAAATATACTTTTATTTCTTTAAATCATAAGAAACTTAAAATTTACCAAGTACACAAAACATACTAGAAGTTAATTTTCTATCTACCACGAATCCACATAAATCAGAATCTGAATAGATTATCAAATCTAAATAAGATTTTGTAGTATAATAAAAACCAAGATTTAAAGAACCTTTAAAATATTTTATTATTATTTTAATATCCTTGAAGTGAATTTATTTTGGGTTACTTTAAAATCAAGTGCACATACAAACTAAAAACATCCAATTAGGTCTTAAATTATTTAAGTATAATAAACATCCAATCACGTCTCTATACATTTTAACATTAACATATTTTCTCGATTAATCTATATTAGTTATTAGGTAGTAATAATGTATTTTTTTGAACTTTTACATGAGTTTAGACCAAATATTTTAAATATTTATTTATCATATTTATATTTATTTTAAAAACGTACCATTATTTTTTGAAAAATTTAAATTCTCCCATAACACTCATATCAAATCCAGAAGTCACTCATTCTAAAAAATAATTAAAATATTTTCACATGAAGATTCAAAAATAATATCATCAACATAAATTTTCATAATAAAAATATCATTACAAAATTTCTTAATGAATAAAGTAGGATTAACCATTCCTTTCTAAAAAAATAATTTCAGAAGAAAATTAGTAAAACTTTTATACCAAGTGCGAGGATCTTATTTCAAATCATGTAAATATTTAGATAGTTACAAAACATGATTATGATTCTTTTAATTTTAAAAACCATGGGATTTTATAACAAATAATTCTTTATAAATATAACCATTTATAAAGTCAATTTTAATATCTATTTGAAATAATTAAAAACAATGAAAACCAACATAAGATAAAAATATTATAATTATTTATAATATAGAAATAGATGTAATTTATTATTAAAAATAAATAACTTCTTCTTAAGAGTATCCTTGAGCAAACAATATAGCCTTATTTTTAACTATTGTTCATGACTCATCAGGTTCATTTCTAAATATATATATTTTTTCAATAGCATGAGAAACAATTGGCAAAAAATCTAAAGTCTACACGTAATTTCTAATAAACGAATTTAACTCATATTACATAGTCAAAATACAATAGGAATATTCTAATGATTCATCTATATCATTAGGTTTGAAATTATAAATAAAACCATGATAAGAACAAATATTCATAACCAATTTTCTAGTTTGAATATTTGATTCAATATTTGAAATAAAATTTATCTATAAGTAGATCTTTATGAGCTGTGAAATATTTTTCATGAATAGGTTCAGATTGAGAAGAGATATACTCCCCCTCAATCTGTGCATTAATATCTTTAGATTCTTCCACTTCAAAATTAATATCTCTAAATTAATCCACAAGTTGATCAATATCATAATCCCTTATATTTGATGATTTTTTATCAAACTTAACATGAATTGATTCTTCAACAACCATGACTATTTTATTTTAAACTCTATATGATTTTCTATTATTTTAATATCCTAATAAAATTTCTTCATCAGTTTTTTTCTTCAAATTTATACATGTTATCCTTGGTATTAAGAATGAAAAAATTACACCCAAAGACTCTAAAATAGCCAATTTTAGGTTTTATTTCCTTTAGAAGATCATAAAATGAATTTTTTAATAATGGTAATAAGATAATTCTATTTGTGACATAAAAAGGCATATTAAAAAATTATTCCCAAATATATTTAAGTAGATTAAACTCACTTAACATGGTCCTATAAATTTCTTAAAGTGTTTCATTTTTCTTTATTAATATATCATTTTGTTGTGGTGCTCTAGGAGTTGAAAAATTATGAAAATCCCCATTTTTTCACTGTACTATATAAATTTTAGATTCTAGAATTCACCCCCATGATCAATTTTAATTGATTTAATTAAGTTATTTTTCTCATTTTGCACCAATTTATAAAAAAGTGATAAACATAGATAATGTTTTAAATTTAAGTGTAAGAAAATAATGTCATGTGTATCTAGAAAATTAATCAATAATGAAAAAATCACTTACCATGAAAAATATAAGGTTTTATAGGATTTAATAAATGAATATAAAAAATATTTAAGATTCATTAAGATGCTTATATCATTAATAGATCTAAAATAACTTTTATGTTGTTTACTATCCATACATGAGTTACATACATGTGTGATGTATTCTTTTAACTTTAGTAGCTGCAAAACTGTTTGTTCTTTGGAAAACATGTACATAAACATGAAATTAGCATTTACTAGTCTACAATTCCATAAAAAATTATCATACAAAAATATTTAAAAATTTATCATTTTTAATATTTAATTAAAAAACTTAATGCTATAAATGTTTTATTTTTTATTTGTATAGAAAATGATAAATTTGTATTTAAATAAATTTAACTCATCATTTTAGAATTTAAAAAACATACCATTATCAAATAATTATGATATAAATATTAAACTATTATATAAACATTCCATATACACATTTTTTGAAATAGTAACAAAATTAAAAATTCTATCATCACTGAACACTTTAACTTTTCATTTCTAAATATCACTAAAAGTAACACTACCTTTATTACAGTAATTTAATGATATAATCATTGAAGCATCACTAGTCATATGTCTTCAGAATTCACTATCCATATACCAAACATCCTTTTTTATGCTTCCAAGACATAATTCCTAAAAAAATAAATTTATGAATGTGTTGATACCCATAGAAATTTTGGGTCTAATGGGATTAAAATATGAATTATCAGGAATCCAAACTTATTTTAATCACTTATTTATAGGTAATATGGAAGATAATGATTTAGAAATGAAATATTTAATATGTCCAAGAGATTTCAGAAATCTCAAAGAGCACTCATTTTCATAATGACCATTTTTTGGCATCTAAAACATTCAGAAATAGATGTTCTTTTTTTAGTGGTATTAAAAAAGAAATACTTATACATTTTGGGTAAATTATTTTCATAACCACGAATGGTATTTTATTTATTCAATTTTCTCATTCCTACCATATTATCATAATTTTACCTTCCTTGAATAAATATTTACAAATATGATTTTTTTCCTTTCAACTTCATTACTAATATTTTGATTTTTCTAAAAAAATTATTAGAATTTATTACTTCAGATTCATGGATTTTTTACATGAAATCAATTTCCCTCTCTGATTTTTTATATCTATAAAGTATAGTTTTTATATTATCTTGAATATATTTCAAATATGAGTGTGTAGTTTTAATGAATACATGGATAATTTTATTCAATTATTCATTTTCATTAGAAACAAACATATATTTGATCTTAAGGTTATTACATAAATCCGAGATTTTCTCAACTTTATGATCAAGTATTTTAACATCATTAAGAAATTACTCTATAGTGGGGTTTTAATAGTTAGATTTAAAAGAATAGTAATAAGTCGAGTCACTTGATGTGATAAATCCATTATGAAATTTTTTTATAATTCCTTATCAGAATAAAATTCTTTATTTGAATTAGAATCCTCAATTCATCTCCATTTGAATTATATTTATTTCTTTTATTTCTTACACTAATTTTTTTATCTCTATAATATTGGGAAATTGGGATTCATGTTCCCTCTTTTTCTACACTCATAAAAAAATAATATATTGAGAATCACTATTAGGAACAACATTAGCTTTTCTTTTCTCCTTAAAATCATATCTCGGATAGTATTTATTGAACATACTTGAGTAACCTTTCTTTATTATATATCCTCACTTTGTAACATGTGTATTTTCATTCTTATCAACATTATATAATTCTAAATCAGAAGATAAATTAGAAAGAAATGACTTAAAATAAATTCATTTCTTCTTATTATTATCACATTCGACAATATTTTAAAGCTCTTACCCATATAACAATAATAATCCAATTATATCATCAAGTTTATATTCCTTAGATTTTTTACTTTAATATATAATAACATTGTTAGAAGACCACTTCTTAGGAAGTGATCTAAGAACACTTTTACAAAGAATATGTTTTTCTAGAGTTTCTCTTAATGAACTCATACCATTTATGTTGTAAAAAAATCCCTCAAGGCATCGTCTTAATGCTTTTGGGGAAATTGTGTTTTTTGACAAAGTAATATTACCATATTTCTATATGGTTGGTGTTGTTGAAGTAGATATTTAAGGCAGTGTAGTTTCATAGTTTTATCCAATTTTTTTGGCCCCAATATTGTTTGTTAGTTTTGTAGAAAAGAAAGGTTTTCTGAAAAGTAGTTCCAGAACTGTAGTTCTCTAACTATGAATCATGGAGTTCAAAGACCACATAATAGTGAATTTGTGCTATATGGACCACAAAGGAGGTTTGTGAACTACAAATAATGATACATGAATCCCATAGAGAAATCATTTTGTGGGAGGCTTGAAGTTTGCAGGAGGATTGTTTTCCACGGGAGTCTCTTCATTTGTAAAAGGAATACTATGGTTTCGGGGAACCACAAATAAATTAAAGTACTATGAAGATTTCATAGTAAGTTCATGGTGAAGGCTGTACCACAATGGTGTTTTGGGTATTTGTGATTAGTGGGTCTTATTGGATTTATTTTCCTATATAAAGGACCCTAATAAAATCATTAAGTTGAGTGAATTTCATTAGATTAGATCATATCTAGAAGAATTCAGGTAAGTCTGAAGTTGTTCGTGTAGGAGGATTCAGAGAAGAAGAAGTAGTTTGTGAGGGATAAATTCAAAAAAGGAGAGAATTCAGGAGGAAGGATCGAGAATGAGGTTTTGAAGGGCTCGATAGCTCACAAAGAAAAGGGGTCCATGGAATAGAGGTGGTCCACAAGGAATCAAACATCCACGAAGAAGGATCGGTCTGTGAAGAAAGATATGACCATGGAGCACTCACACCACGTGGTGAAATATAATTCCTAGAGTATTCAATGTAGTTCATAGAGGATGCAATAAAGTTCATGGTTGGGTAAAAGGAAGTTTTTTATGGGAATAAAATAGTTCCCAAATTTAATTTCTATAAACTAACAATTCATGGAAAAGTGTATTTCATATATAATGTGAAAAATGGAATTCATGGTACACTTACATGTGAAACTATTTTTAAGGGTCTTTCTCGAGGAGATACATTCAAGGATTACCTAGTGAATAATACCATTATTATATTTTAATTATAAAGAAGAATAAGGTAGATGATCGACATCATCATACTATATTTGCAAGATTTTGTTCACTGCTACATTCAAGGAAGTGAAATAAAGACTTGGAATCTCTTGAAGATCTTTCGAAATAGAATGTGATTATCATGTCTACAAAAATGAGAATTCTGTTATAGTTTTCTAAAATGTGTAAGTGCTACATCTAGGTGTTTTCATAGAAGTAAAGGAGAATCCATTAAATAACATCAACAGAGCATCTACATACAGCTGAAGATTAATTCATTATTGATAATTAAGGGAACTATATGTCCATAAAATATGTGTGGATACTTTCTAGAGTAGTGAGAAAAGGAAGAGGGAGAATGTGATCATTTCCACAAGAAGTGATCCATCGAAGGAGAGTCAGGGAGTGAGCCTTGGGAAAGCAGTGAGATGACCATAAAAATTATAAAGGCAATGATCCTAGGAATAAAAGTGATATATATCGATCCATGTGTTTTGGCAGTGAGACTTAGGAAATTTGGTACATCGACACATTGTCATAGTATTCTTATTAGACATATCCTAGTGAGGGTGAACCAAGTAAAATTTCTGTGTCTTTTGCATGTTTTAATTTACGCTCATACATTAATACATGAAAGGGTTAGAAGAGTGTTTTTCTACACGAAGGGGCAGTTGTTTTAATCTATTATTCCCCGATTCTCCCCCCTCTTAGGGTATTTAACCTAGATGGTATAACAATTTACAATACTAGTATATATGTGAAACATTTGATTTATTATTTCATCTTTAATGATTTTAAATTCTTGATATTAAATTCTTAACATTCCTAACTTAGTTTTAATAATCTTATCCAAACCAAGACCTGTGACTTGCATGATCTTAAAAAATCCATGTGCATTTTTACAAGTAGATACATGACTATAAAAATTTCTATTTATTTCAAAATAAAAACAATGCTTATCTCATTATAATTCAACACATACTTTATCAAATCATAACCAACTAATGATTTAGGTTCACCTTCGAGTAGTCTTTATGGTTTATACATGATTTTATTGCTATCAATGATGATCTATTTTAAGAAAGATTACATTTTAAGTTTCCCATATCCATAATCAATACCATCAAAATTAGGTGTTCTTTGATGAATCTATACATCATTAGAACACATTCGAACCATCTCAAAATGATCTTACCCCCCTTGATGGTTAAGTTGGGAAATATTTATAACAAATAAAAAAATAAATCAAGTTATGAGTCACCCTCTGATACCAAATGTATGTCCTATAAGAAACATGGTAGAATAACTAAGAGGGGTGGGGGATGAATTTACCTTTTGTTTAAAATTTAATGATTGATTATATCAGAGTTACGTATTAATACAGTGGACATTAAATAAATAAGGAACACAAGATTTTTTATAATAGTTCAGATATATATGTTCCCAATTTACTCTTAAACCATATCAAATATAAAGATTTGTAACACGCTATAATAGACTCTTTGACTTTTAAAGGTAGATCACAACCCTTTCCAATGACTTTTCAATCCCTATAGGTAAAATTCAATAGAAAAACCTTTTACGCACTTAAGGGATTAACTAGATCACCCTACCGTTTTTCTCACATGGAGGCACAAATCATAAGTTACAATTTTATGTGGTGGTAGAAACCAAACCTACTTTGTATCCTCTCGAAGGAACAACTAAAATCCCAAAATTTTCATAGTTAATGTATAACCCAATTATTAACTTTTTTTTGGGAGTCACAACCAACTATCCTACCTTGGGTAGTATAACCCACTATAATTAAGTATAGAAAAACGATTAGAAAGAATTTAAAAATGGAAATGAAATATATTGGTTTTTCATTACGGTTCATATCCTTTTAGTTTCAGTCAAAAACTCTTATTTTATCTAAATGGAAGTTTCTAAATGGGTAATGGATGTTTTAGGAGAATTCAGGATTGGTTCAAGGATTGAAGTTTCGGTTTTTATGGAATGAAGGGATAGGAACATGGTTAGTTAATGGTTAGATGCAACTGTGACCTCAAATGTGTATCCATGGAAATAATGAGTAAGGTTTTTTTAACCATGAAATAGAGGCTGCATGGCTATGAAAAATAAGAAATAAATTGTATAGGCACCACACATGGTTTTCACATGGTTTGTCTAACTATGTTTCTAGACTATGTGAGGTGTGGGTGCATAGAAAACATGCTATATGTGGTTGGTGCATGGTTTGACCAACTGTGTGACTAAACCATGAACCCCTTTACAAAGATGTAAAAGACAATTTACCTTCATTTTTCTTAAACATAAAACCTTCCTCCTCCTCCTCATTCACATGGAAACTCCACCATAGGATATCTCCTTTTCTCCTCCTAGTATTTGATGTATCTCCCCTATCTCAAATCTCTTTTGATCATTGTTCATCATCATGGTTCACCTTCGATAAGCATATTAATCATATTTCCTATTTTATCATTTTCTATTACCATATTTAGTGCTATATCTGTGCAACCTAATATACCCTATTTTTATGTAATTTTTTGATTTTTATATTTTATCCCATTCCAACCCAAATCTAAGGTTGATACTAGATGAAGATTCCACCATAGGGTTAATATAGGTTTTCTATGACTTTCCCTCAAACTTCCACCATTATAAATTGTCATAACTATTCCACATGTAGTAATTTCCACAAATTGCCTCTAAAATGTGTTACTCCATTATTTAATTGCCTATACCATGACCTAAGCCAATTATTTGACCTATAGAAATTATTAAGGTTAAAGAACTAAATATAAACCACACCTTAAGGTGGGTTTAATGAAATGAAAATGTATACCATTATTTCCTTGTGACCACACCACCCCTTGGAAGTATTGAGATTGGAAATTGTTAGTGGAAATCCATAATTGAATTAAATAAAGTTTTAAATGATATAGATACATTAATTGAATTTTTTATCACTTTTAAGTGAAATAATTAATGAAATCAATTAAATTTCATTATAAAAATAGATGGATAATTTTTCTGGCCAATGCTTAATAATTAAATATGATGTGGATACTATTTATTAATCTTGATGAAACCATTTAAGGCATGGAATACCTTGAGAAATAATTTGATTCCAAACCTATAATTCCTTGAGCAAACTTTAAGGATTCCACTAGATTCATTTACGTCACATACAAGTGTTACACCAGCCTTGGATTTGGTCAATGTATTATATGTGTGAATGCCTTAGTCTGGTATTAATGACTCAGATGAAAACAATTGAAAATTAGAATTCATGGGATGAAATTTCAATATCTAGTTTGATTTCCTTGGTCTTGGAATTCTAGGGATGATCTCCTTAGTGTCTATTTAAATCTATACCAAGGTTACCTTGGACATGCTCCTTGGACTCGATGAAGATTCCTTGGCCATGGCCATTGGGTTTCAGGCATACAAAAAGTTATTACGTTCAGAGACAACTAACTTAAACTAAAGCTATGGATTTTTACCAGGTTCATTTCCATTTTATAGCCCCTACTTATATATATATATATAAATTTTCAATAAATTAATTCATGGACTGAATTAACATTAGACACCATTAGTGGTGGCTTATAGAGTTTTAATCACACCTTGTTTGTGTTGCTAATTGGTACCCGGATAGACTTCATGGATGTAGGAAAGAATAAAGGGAAGAACCTAACAATGAATGTTTTATTTTATTTTAAGATGGGATATTGAAGAACATGAATGAGACAATGCTTGATATTTTGATAGAGACATTTTTTTATCTTTTCTTCTCTTTTTTGTGTACTAGTACTAATTTTTTTACCCGCTTCCAGGTCTGCATATTTTCTATTTTGTATCATCATGACATCGTAATTTGTATATGATTCATGCTACTATTACTATTTATTATTATTTTTATGGTTTATTTCCATTTCTCTATTTATTCTTCCACTGCCTTATTATTTTCTCTTCTTTACTATTATTTACTAATATTTTGTACTATGATAAAGAGGGTATAGTATCCCCACCACACCACTGTAGACCCTCGTTTCTAGTCAGAAAACACTTGAATATGGGGATGAATTATTGAGGTCATGTGTCCAACTGGTCTTTATTACGGACGAGTGAACTAGGTAAAATATGTTATAAAGTGGTATTAAAGGAGGTTATATTCCTTTGTCTTATTTTTGAGGATTGGTAAATAGGAGACTAGGATGTGTCAGAACATGGTGATAAGTTATTTATGGGTGTAAATAACCCATATCTTTGGGAAAACCAAGTTACTAGGTATGGGAATTATTTTTCCAAATGTCATCTATTACATTTGTACTATTTGGCTATTGGGTGATGCACAAGTTTTTCTATGATAAATTATATATTTTTATCCTTGAGCCATAATGTAAAGGTATCATTACCTCATGAATCATTATAGGCATGTACAGATTTATATGTTATGCATATTCCATTCCTTTCAAATCTCATTGCTTGACTTCCGGTTGCTTATTGTCTATGTCTTAATTGATATACTTATAAGTTTTTGAATGATTCTATAGGAAAAAGGGAAAAAATTGGTTAATTGAATTGTTTACATAATCCTAAATGGGGTTTTCCTACATATATTGATAGTGGAACCATAAAAAACTAGTTATGACACAATAATCCATGGAAATTTAGTTACATGGGATGAAATGTTAGTCATTTGTGATTAAATCGATATCAATCATAATTTATAAAGACGATCCTATATAAAGTGGGAATGAAAATTAATATAATCGATCCATCATATATGGACTTGTTACATACTGAGAGTAGATGTAAAGGATGGTCTCAATTACATGTAATGATAATTGTAACTTATAAAGCTTATGTTTTTATAAATTTGGAATGACAATCAATCTAACTAAACTATTAGGTATGAAAATACTAAATTTTGACTATTAAAGGAATTGGTTACCATTAAATGGGATTTAAATTGAAACTTAAAGACTGTTTTCCTCTGTAAAATGGAATTGAAACACAATATAATGGAAGCCTTCCGATTAAAACTTAGAATCTTTCCTTATAACAAGTCCCTAGAAATGAGTAGTTGGACAATGTATCTTTTGTAGTCAATCATTGAGACAATTATTGTTCCCTATCATTAATAATTTATACCCAGAACCTGTTTTTAGGCGTGTACTTGTAATTGTGGATATATTCCTCCATGAAAACCTCAGTTAGAGTGCGAGGAGTGTGGTAACAACCACACTCTTGCGGTGGTGGGACCTAACCTCTAGTAAGAATACCTGTTATACCTAGAATGGGAAATGGTCCTCATCTTAGAGAGAGTTTTCAATGAATAGTGTGGTCTATGGATTGAACTTCATGGAATACAATAACTATCTCAGAATTGATAAGGGAGTTCCAATAACATAAGACACCTAATTTTTCAAGGTAACGATGTCCCTAGTATGATAAATTGTGGCTTGCAGATATGTTATTGATCTTTATTCATTTAGATACACCTCCATAAAGGAGAGTAAATCATAAAAATTATATTCTATTGGAATATTCCATGTTATGGTGGGATATTATAACAAATGTAGATAAACATAGGATTTTAATTTGGAGGGATTTATAGACTAGTTTCTATGATTAATTCTTGCTAGAAATATTGAGGGATGGTCGATCTAGGGAGTTCAAGCATCTAGAACAGGGTGTTATGTCTGTTATTGACTGCTCATCTCATTTCACTAAGCTTTAGAACTTCGTACCTACTCTTGATGGTGATGAGCTATCCAGGGTGATATGTTTCTAGGATAAGATTAGTTATACCATGAAATATCAGGTGAATGTGTTTTTATTTATTACTATACATGAAATAGTGAACTAAGACCCTATATTTGATCATATTATGAGAGAATTGGAAGGTACATGGATTATTGGTTCAGATTCTAGGATAGGTAGTGCACCATTTAGTGGTAGGAATCATTGCTACAATATTTCTCATGATGGAAGTATCAGTTAGAGTGTAAACACAAGTAGTTAGGTGGTATGAGATCAGTGTGGAAGGGAAGGTCACCTAAAACCTCAGTGTGATAGAGACCTAATAGAGAGCTGTGACTAAAGTATAACGATCCATATATATATATATATTTCATAACAATTCCATTAGTTCCTAGTGGGAGAGGATCTTCAACAACTCTGAATTCTAGAGTTGTATTAGTAGCTCTGCACTATGTAGGAAGATCAAGTACCATTGGCCGATCAGGCCATGGTAGTGTTCATGGTCAGGGAAGCCAAACTTAAGATGTGAAGTTCTAATAGAGTGAACCTAATATGGGAGTAAGGTTTTGAATCAAGGTTAGGGATTATTCTAGTTACATATAGTTCATCCTATACCATAAGGGAAAAGAGTTGGTCCATCTACAGTGTAAGGTATGATCTTAGTAGCTTCAAATTTAGTATCTTATTTATTTTATATTGATACTTCAAAATTGTCCTTATCTGCAGATTTAATGGAGATTCATAGACATTGTATTTCATACTTTTGTAGGGTAATGAATCATGATACTACTTTGGAAGTATGATCAAAAGGTATTTTCCAATGCAAAGAGTATCCCCTTTATATTGGTGGCTACCATTTCCTATAGAACTTTTTCATCCTTAGGATGAATGATTTTGATATAATTATAAAGATATACTAGGTAGTTTTTTATAGAGGATATATTTATTATTATCACTGGAGGGTTTCTTTTATATCACTTGAGGGAGGTATCTATTTGAAAAAGGGATAATGGGATGTACATGTATGTCGACCTGGACCTAAGAATCATGGGCTAAGTGGAGTATCATCCAAGATTTACAGTCTTTTTCTTGGTGATCTAGGAGTATGATAGGTTGTTTTTCTTCCAGGGGTGGACCATTTTAGAGAATTTATTTTTCATGATGACCTTTATAGGCCACCTCTAGAGAGATAGGGATAGAGATAAGTAGAATTCACCATTGAAATCATTCCAAGAGAGGAGCTAGTATCTATTCCTCTATATAAGATGGATCATACCAATACTTAGGATCACAAGAGGTATTTAGTTGACCTAGAATATAAAGGGTTTATCTAACATAATAATTCTATTTGGGTTTTAAATATAATTTTTACCAAAAAGGTAGATGGTACCCTTAGGCTATTTTTGGAATACTGACGATTGAATCATCCTACAGTTCAGAACAAGTACCCACTTCCTTGTATATATGGTCTCTTTAATCAGATCTGAGGAGCTAGAGTATTTTCAAAGAATTATTTGAGATTAGACTACCATCAGGCATGATTTAGGACCTCATATATACAACATATGAAATTCTAAAGAAGGTATGTTTTGTAAATATATTTTTTTATGTTGTTTGGTCCAGCCAATGTACCATCTGTTTTTATGGCCTTGGTGAATCAGGTTATCCACTTATACCTAGGTTATTTGATGGTTGTTTTCATGGATGATATCTCAATGTATTATCTAACTAGACTGGATCATTCAAAATACCTTTCCATTTTTCTGAATACACTAAGAGAGCACATGTTCTATTACAAGATCACAAAATTCCACTACTATAGTAATGAAGTTCACTTCCAAGGTCACATCATATTATAATTAGGGGTATCTATGGACATAGAGAAAGTGAGATCCATTGATTTTAGGAAGAATACAAAGAGTTTTTTTTATATACAAATTTTCTTGGGGTTTTCCGGTTACTATAAGCATTTCATTCATAACTTTTTATTCATTGTAGAACTACTAACAAGATTTAACAAGGTGTAATGTTCACATGGTCTAATGTTTGTGACAAATCATTTCATGAGTTAAAAGGAAGGATGACCTCAGTGCTGATCATGATTCTTCTTGAGCCAGGCATAGGAAACACTGTTTGTTGTGATGCATCAAGCATCAGTATGGGATCTATTTTGATATAATGTGAATGATTCATAGAATATAGATATCATCAGTTGAGTCCTCATGTCTAGAATCACCCAACACATGACCATAAGTTAGCAGCAATGGTTCACAATTTGGGTTTTTAGAGACATTACTAAATAGGGTAATGGTTTGTGGTATATACATACCATAAAAACCTCAAATACATATTCAATCAGTGGGACTTGAAACATCAATAGTGAAGATGAGTTGAATTCCATCAGCCATTCGAATTTACGATTGCTTATATTCTAGTAAGGGTAATATGGTTGATGATACTCCAAGCCAGAAGACTCAGACTCAAGTTTTTGAGGAATAAAGTAGTGAATGGAATTTTATAGCTCTTCTTTCTAAGATTCTTATGTATTTTTAGGAATATAATGACAATCCTTTTCTCATGGATTCGGTAGTGAATTAATCCCTTCTAGATTCTGTGAAGAGGAGGTAATTTTCATGTCTCGGAGGTTTTTTCAGAAGTTAAGGTTTTTCTAATGATCCAAAACCTGGTTGGGTTATTAATGAGGGTGAGATCTTGTATATCTATTTGAATGTATGGGTACCTGTAGACATGCGAGAGGGTTTGATGAGATAATTTCATGTCTCAAAATGGGAAGTACATCCCAGAATCACCATGATGTACCACGAAATAATACACCCATATTGGTGTCCTAGGATGAAAAGGGTAATTATAGGTTTTGTTATTAGGTTTTCCAACTATCAAAAAGTGAAGGGAAAACACTAGTGACCTGCAGGTATTTAATATCCATTACCCATCCTAGAGTGGAAATAGGACGACATGACCGTGGATTTTGTGATAAGATTACCAAGATCACCTTTGGGTAGTGATGCTATGAAAACAATTATCTTAATCACATATTAATTCATGGTATATTATATAATATTATGCATTATAATACCCATAAAATAGACAAAAATAGTGTCATTGGGTAAATAGGTACGTTACATAACAAATTAAAAACACGTGGTACATCGAAATTATAGAAAACTTCTTTAACATGGTAATAATGTTCCATCATTATTAAAACTTCATGGGGTAACCTAGGGACATACATAAAAAATGGGTGATATATAAATCCTATTAAGGGAATAACAAAAATAATATCATGAATAAAGTATTATGTGTTAGAAAATAGACATTTCAGTGGGACATAAAAGCAGTGACAATCATAAACCTGAACAACGAGGAACAATGTAGCATGATAATATAAAGAAAACCACTTAAAATTGAAGTAAAATTAAACATGAAACCATAAAAATAATTCAAGGTTAACCACCAAGACATCATAACATAATGTGCTTAAGATAACCATACATGCACAAATGGTATCTGATGAGACTAAAAAATTACCCAATTCATTGGAGATCTATATAATTTCAGGAACACCCATTTATTTCATATCATGTTCATGAATAAGTTTAACACAAAGATCATAAAAAATAAGGATGTATTTTTTCAATTTTAACCCCAAGATCAAGAGAACATGGGTTACATATAGGGAAGTACTCAATCAATGAAGGATATGTATATTTAGATCAATACCCTTGAGTGGAAATGGAGGTGTATATTCACGAGAGTATCTCTTGGTATGAAAAATAGAAGTGAAGTTTTGGTATCATAACATCAATAATTAAATATTTATAAAATGGTTTAATGAGAGTAAAAGGGGTATCTAATTATTTGGATGTCAAAAGGATAGTAATAGAGATGTGGATAAACATATCCCAACATTACGAATTGGAAATCCATAGAAATAAAATAGAAAAAATTCTTAAATAAAAAGAAGAATGATAGGTTCCTAGTTGGGGGAACTTTTTAATTTCATGACAATGTAAATAATTAACATTCAAAAGGCTAAATACAAAGAAGATGCTTGAAAGGAAAACAAGAGAAAGATGACCCTTACATTAAGAGGGTGATTCCAAAAGCATGGGTGGAGATTCATGAGAGCTTAAGGAACCTTGGGAGGACTCTAGATAAGATATGGAAGACTAAGGACTTGTTTTAAGGTTTTTTAGTGAAGGGTAATGGGATCTTGGGTGGTTTTATATAGGAAAAGAGAGATGAGGACTTTGTTATTTCGCAAACATAGGTTTTGGATTCTATGTAATAAAATAATCAAAACTACAAAACTTCCCGTGATTTTCTCATAGTTTCTTCCAAAGAGAAGTGTTTTCACTATTTTATAATTCAAAGGTACTAAATAATTAAAATATTACCAATGTTGATGTTAAAGTGATCCATGTTTTGAAAGAAATGATTTTGAATCATTAAAATATTATATAGGTTTTGGAGTATTCATAAAGGCTTTATAAAATTAATAAAATAACCTAAAAACACTTTATTTTAAAGGGGAAACATATATTAGGTCATGGAAACTTTTTATATCATTTATTACATCACTTTTTGGGAATTTATGATGTCATAATACACAACGTTTTTTATACAATATTTAGTTTTTACCTAAAATTCTACCATCTCAGAAAATTATGAAAAATTTACTGTTGAATTTTTTTTGAAATTATGATTAAAAAAATAATATTTATTTTGTCCAAATAATTCTTTAAAATTTTGAATTTTTACTTTTAAAACAAGAATCATTATTTATTGAGAATTAATTGGATTTTTTTGACAATAACAGTTTTCGAACCATTATAAAAATTACATTTAAATTCATAAAAATTATATTATCATTTGTATTTAATAAGAAATATTTAATTGTATTATTTTGTTAAAATATCAATTATTTTTAAATTTTCATGAATTCTTCAAAAAGGAAGGTCTTAATTGAAATTTCATATTACACAGAAATTCAATTTGTGCTTTATTGTATCAAAATAACAATAATTTCTGAAGTTAGAACAATAAGATGAAAATATAATCATTATTATATTGAAAATGAAATATAAATATTCATATTATTAGGTTATTGACACATAGACCTTTATTACACTAGTAAACATACTAAGGGTAAGGTACGTGATGGTGATATTTTTAGGGTGTGGTTCAACGTACAAGGTTTGGGATGTGATCTTGATATTCTTGAAATTATCCTATAAATAAATTTTCTCATTATTTAGTTGATAGATATTCGCTTGGTATTGATCAATGGAAAAGTCCAATGATGTTTTCTCCCTCAAAATTTCTGACAAATGGGCTTCATAGGGTATGATCCTATTGGTCCAGGCCATCAGTTCCTTTGTCTATGTCAGTTCGATTTATCAAAAATCTATATTTATACTAATCATATGAACAATGTTTAAATACTGTATTATCAATGGTTATGATGCTTAATTGTCTTTTAAATCAAATAGTATATAGTAAAACCGAATAAGTTCATGTATATTCTATATCTATAATAGGGAATTTAATTAAATCACAAAGGGAATTTTATATATAAAAGTTTGGGTCGTTACAAGCTCCACCCATAAAAAATTTAGGCCTCAAAAATTTCATTTCAAACACTGAAATAGATGTGGGTAGTTTTGTTTCATCACCTCCTATGGTTCCCATATCACTTATTTAAACATGTGATTTCTCAATATCACTTTGACAAGGTGTATTGTCTTAGTTAATAGAAATTTGTATATATGATTTAAGATCTTTACCAGATACTCCTCATATGAAAGATCATCCTCCAATGGTACCACCTTCGAATTTAACACATGTGAGGGGTCTAGTATGTATTTACTAAAGAGGGATACATGGAAGACATAATGTACTTGAGATAGGTTAGGTGTGAGTTCTAGTCGATATTCCACCACTCCGATGCGATCAAGGATATCAAAGAGACCAATGTATCTGAGAATAATATTTCCCATATTCCCAAATATCATGTATTTTTTCCATGGAGATATTTGAAGGGGTTCCTTATCTCCAACCTCAAAATCTAGGTCTCTTTGATTATTATCATCATAGATCTTCTATAGACTATGAGCAACCCTGATGTGATTCTGAATGGTTTTGAAATTTTCAACCACTTCCTCAACCATTTCAGGACCTATTAGTTTGAGTTCACTAACATTATCCCAACATGTAGGCCTTATACAAATATTTCCATAAATTGATTCATACCAATCCATTTGGATGGTTGGTTGGAAACTATTTTTGTATAAGAAATAAACTAGAGGAATATGTTGATACCATCATTCTTTAATGTCAATTGAGAATGCTCTCAACTTGTCCTTGAGTGTCTAGATAGTCCACTTAGATTGGAAATCTGTTTGTGGGTGACAAGTACTGATGAAGTTCCAATCAATATTTAGAGGATGTTGTACACTCTTATAGAAAATAGAGGTAAATATTGGATCATAATTAGATAAAATCGATAATAGTGTTCCATACAGCCTCACCACTTATCTAACGTATATCCTTACATGTTGATAAAGTGATAATTCCTCTCAAATTGAAATGAATTGAGAAATATTTATAATATGATTCATCATAACCCATATTGAATTATTTCTACTTGATGTATTCAAAGGACCAGTGAAAAATTCCATGATTATGTTTTTTCATTTCCATGTAGGTATGGGTAATGGTTGCATCATACCATTGGATTGTTTCCTTTAAAACTTCACATGCTGACATACAAGACACCTTGATGTATATTCCATGATCTTATTCTTCATATTTTCGCACCAATAGTTCTCTCAGAGATCTCGATATATCTTTGTGCTCCCTATATGGATGGGGAAGTTGAGCTATGTGAATCATACAACAACTAATTCTTTAACCTAGGATTTGATGATACACATATTCCTAAACTGAATTTTATTACTCCTTTATTAATTTTGAACTATGTGGATTTATTTTTTCTTATAGCTTAAAACTTATTCTGAATTTCCAAAATTTATCATTAAGAATAATTTTTGTATTCATAAGGGATGGTTGAGCAATAATTTTTGAAAGAATTGATTACGTTCCTTCCTTTATGACTACCATGTAAAACATATTCATGTCTAAGAATATCATATCCTTATTAATTATAATTAATAATAAAATTATTATATCTTTTCTTCTTAGAGAATCTACTACATTATTTAATTTCTCAGGATGAGAGTGGATTGATAAGTCATAGTCCCAAATCAGATATAACCATATTCAATGGTAAATATTCATATATTTATTTTGAATATATACTTAATTCTATTATGATTTGTATATAATTCTCACTTCTCTCCAAAGAGATAATGTCACCATATTTTTAATGTGAATATTATTGTAGCCAACTCCAAATCATGTGTTGGTTAGTTCTATTCATGAACATTCAATTCCCTTGAGGCATAGGAAATCACTTTGTCATTATTTATTAAAACACAACCCAATCCCTTCTTCAAATAATATATATATACTACAAAAGAAGTCACCCACATTCCTGTAGTGTAAGTATAGGTGCAATGATAAGACAATTTTTTAACTCCTTGAATCTCTCTTCACATTAACTATTATAAAAAAACATGGCTCCATTCTGAGTTATCTTATTTAATGGGTTTGAACATCATGATATATTTCTTGAAAATCAGTGATAGTACCCAAATAGTTCAAAGAAATTTCATATTTCTATCATAGTGGTTGGTATTGGCCATCTCTAAACTGCCTTTATTTTTTTAAGGGTCCTCAGATATCCTATTTATTGTCATAAAATTACTCAATAATGAGAATTACCTTAACCAAAAATCACATTTTCTATAAATTTTGTAAACATTATCCTTTGGTAAGGTCTTTAGAATAGTGCTCAGATGATTTTACTTTTTTAGGGTATATTAGAAGATAATATATAAATACTACCCAATTTTTTCAGGTAATATCTATACTCTATTCATAAAGTTCTTGAAGATTTCTGGATCATTAGTAAGTCTGAATGGAATTATTGTGAACTCATAGTGCTCTTACCTAGTACGGAAAGTAGTTTTGGGAATATCTTCCTTCTTCACCCTTACTTCATTATACCCTGATCAAAGATCCAAGTTGGAGAAATATTGAGCTCCAATTAGCTGATTTAAAAGGTAATAAATACATCAAATATGATAATTTTTATTCATCATGATCTTGTTGAACTCATGATAATCAATTTCAAGGTGTATTTAACCATCCTTCTTGACAAAGAATACTAGTGCACCCCAAGATAATGGACTTGTGAATATGAACCCTTTATATATATTCTCATATAGTTTCTTCTTTAGATCCTCATGTTCTAAAAAAATCCATTCCATATGGGGTCTTAGATATTAAAAAATCCCAAGTTAGAGGATCAATTAAAAATTCAACATATCAACTAGGGGGAAGACCTTGAAATTCTTTGGGAGACACATCTACATATTCTCTCACAATGGTCATGTCATTAAGGATAATATTTTAATTAGAATCAATAATTTTATCTAGATACACTTTCTTATATGGAAATAATATCCATTATTGTTATGTTTTTGCTAAAGAATATTCATCCTCCTCTTTGAACTTGTATGAAATCATAGGATGATTCCTGACATGAAGAGTGATTTTATTCTTGTGGAAATTTATGTTGTAATTATATAAGTAAAGAAAATACATACCTATAATTACATAAAATTCCACTAAAGGGAGCATCCCAATGTTTTTTGGGGAGTTCAGACCAAAGAATTTTGATAGGGAATGAGTTATATATGTGGGATATAATAATTTCACCATTTTTCATCTTCACTGAAAACTCTATTTCCATGATCTTTGGTGATGTTTTAATAGATATATTAAACATTCATGATATGATGAAATTTTTAAAACCAAAATAAAAAAGCATAACCTATATTATTGAATGAATAACTAACATTCCTTTAACCCCTTCATTTTTGGGATCCACCTTTGCTGTTGTGATGGAATAATCTTGACCTTGTTTCCCTGGATATTGTTAGTGTTGATTGTCTCTAAAATCCCTTGTCTTAGGGTATAGGTTATCATAGTTTCATTGTTCCTCTAAATTGAAACATTGGAAAATAGGTTGAGGTTTGACTAGAGCATTCCTCTCTTCCATTAAATTAGTGGCTTTCTCCCACCGAAAATCACTAGATTGGTGCCCTTAATTTCCACACCTAAATCATTTCCTTGTCCCCTTTAGGACATTTCTAGGGTGCATATTTTCAAACTTTTGACAAGTGGGATATTGAAATTTCATTCAACTATTATATTTCTCTCTCACACTTATAGAGTTAAACTCCACTTTCCACTTCTTATCATTGTGAGTCCTTTTAGATTCACTGATCTATATTTTATCTTTAAGTGAACATCATAATATTTCTTTATATTTGTAAAATTATTTATTCTCCAGGGGTTTTCATATATTCAATTTTATCCTACCCATGAAGCGGTCAACTCTTCATTATAGGGTAACAAAAAACCATTAGGCATATCATAAAAGTATTGGCAAGTTTTCCTCATACGCCCTAATGTATTCATCATATTTTTTATTGAGGTAAAGTAAACCCCCTTCAATTTTAATTCACATAGTATGAGGATAATATTTGTCGATTTTTTTTCTGGAATTCATTCCATCCCATCACTTTGATCTAGTCCGCATGATTCATATTCAAGATCAATTTCCACCATTGATTAGCTTATTTCCTTATACAATAAACAACCAGTGTGAACTTATCTTACTAAAAAAATTGAAGGATGTATAAGATATTCTGAATGGAGTTGATCCATTATTCCATGATTAAGGGATCAAACGATCCATTTAAATTCGGATGCCTTTGTCACATAATGGTCTCAGTTGAATCTTTTTCTTTCTTAAAGATATTGGCTCTTCCTATTGATTCAGGTTCATATTCCAAATTGAAGTCAACTAATAGAGTATCCTAAAACATTTAGTGATTCCTTTTCCTATTGGGCTGGGAATCTTTTTTGGGTAATCATCACATTGGCTGTTTACTCAATTCCTCATATTTCTAGAAATTTTCTAGAATAATGGGAAAATTAGAGATGATTAATTTTAAACTATTAAAAACAAAATGGGAATCAAGTAAAATTAAATGTATAATTTATAAATGAAATGTATTCACTAATTTATTAATTTCTAGGCTTTAATATAAGTTATCCATGATATATTTCCTAACATAGACTCTTATGGTCGTTTTTGTTCCCTTAAAAATGGTTTCTAATGGGATTTTGAATTTAAGAGATTATATCCCCTATGAGTTTCTAACCATTTGTGTAGAAATGTTTGTTTTCGTGCACAAAGTGACAATCGAGTTGAGCTCAATGATACCTTTTTAAGATTATTACCCCTAGGTACCTTTATGCAAGATAAATATCCACTTATAGTATCTTTAAAGGGATAAATTTTCTTGGAAACCCCTTACTCTATAAGTTAACAAAATTTATGTATGTTTTCTTCTTTTTAGTCTTATCCCAAATGATTTTTATATAGTTTTCCAAATCAAATCACAAAAAAAACTAAACTTTCCTAAGATACCAACTATGACAACCCTTGTATTTATTACACAACAATTCATGATTTATTATAAAAGAATACACATAATACAAATAATAAGAACAATAATCTTAGTTTATTTGCGTAATTAGGTACATTACATAACAACTTAAAAATAGGTGGTACATATCCAATATTGAAAACTTCTTTAACATGCTCATAATATTCCATAGTTCTTAAAACTACATGGGATAACTTGGGGACATACATAAGAAAAGATGTAATATATAAATCCCATTAAGGTAAAAAATAGTGTAAAATGAAGAAATTATTACATTTTAGACAATAGTAATTTCAATGGGACATAAAAAGGGTGAGAATAATATACATGAACAACGAGGCATGATGCATCAAGATAACATAAATGAAACATGGGAATATAAGACATCCTAAACATACATCAAGGATTACAACCAATAAATCATAACATAATGTTCTTATAATAACATCACATTAACTATAAATAGAATGTCGTGGGACTAAAATAATATCCAATGCATTGGTTTTCTATATAATTATGGGCACACCCAGAACTTTCATATCATGTACATGCATATGTGTGCCCCATCAATCATACAACATAAGGATGTATTTCATCAATTTTAACCCCATGATCAAAGGAGTGTGGGTTAAATACATAGAAATACAAAATTAATTAAGCATAGGTATATTTATTTGAATACCCTTGATTATAAATGGTTGTGGATATTCATGATACAATCATTTGGCATGAAAAATCATAATGAAAATTCAAAAGCATAATAAAAATACTTAATGATTCATAAATTGGATTAATGTGAGTCAAAGTGGTATATCATTATTTTGATTTCAAAAGTAAAGTAATATATATTTTTATAAATATATCCTAACATTAGTAATTGGAAATAAAAAGGTATAAAATAGATAATATTCTAGAGTAAAGAGGATAATGAGAAGATCCTTTAATAAATTTTAGCATAGTAACGACTTAGGTAAATTCCATAATGAGAGGGAATAAATTATAATTAATTTTTAAGTAATTAGTGGGAATTTGTATTGATATTTATTAATTCATACAAAAATGTCCAATTGATATTCGAAAAGGCTAAATTTAAAGAAGGTGGTTGAATAGAAAATAAGAGAAAGAGGTCTGTTACCTTGAAAGAGTGATTCCAAAAGAATGAGAAGAAATTATTGAGAGTTTGGGGGAAAATTTATAGGAATATAGATAGGGTATGTCAGATTAAGGATGTTCTGAAATGTTTTTGAGTGAAGGGGAATAGGATATCAGGTTGGTTTATATAGAAAAAGAGAGGGAAGTTCTTTATTATTTAAAAAACTTAGGGTTTTGACTCTATATAACAAAATAATCAAAACCAAAAACCTTCCCATGGTTTTTGACTATGTTTTATAAAAAAATTAGTGGTTTTAATTATTTTATTTTTCTAAGGTACTAAATCATTAAAATATTACCCTTGGTGATGTGGATGTGAGTTATGTTTATAAATAAATGATTTTAAAACATTAAAATATAATAATGGTTTTGAAGGATTTATAAAGAATTTACAAAATTATTAAAATAACCTAAAAACAAAATATTTTAAATCGGAAACATATATTTGTTCATTTAGACATTATATTTCATTTATTACATCACTTTTTTGTCATTTATGATGTCATAATACACTGTATTTTATACCATATTTAATATTTACCTAAAAATTCTATCATTTTCAAAAATTATGAAAAATTTACTATTGGATAATTTTGAAAATACGAATCCAAAAATAATATTTATTTTAACTAAATAATTATATAAATTTTTGATTTTTTACTTTTAAAATAAGAATTGACATTTATTGAGAAATGCAAGATTGTTTTGACAATAAGAGTTTTCAAAACCATAAAAGAATTACATTTGACATAATAAATATTATATTATCATTTATATTTAATAAAAAATATTTGATGTTATTATTTTACTAAAATATAATTTACATTTTAAATTTTAAGAATTTTTCAAAAAGTAAGGTCTTAATTGAAATTCCATATGACACAAAAATACAATTTGTGATTTATAATGTCAAAATAAAAATAATTTATAAAGTAAAAATAATAAGAAGAAAATATAAAAATTATTATATTAAAATTACAATATAAATATTCATATTATTAGGGTCTTGATACATATCCCTCTATTACACCCACAAATATCCTAAGGGTAAGGTGCGTGATGGTGAGATTTTGATGTGTAAGTTCAACGTACATGGTTTGGGATGTGATATTTATGAGTTTCAAATTATCCTATAAATGGTTTCAATAATTCTTTGGTTATAAGATATTATCTTGGTATTAGTCAAGGGAAAATATCATTGAGGCTATATCCTTCATAATCTCTAATAAATGGGCTTCATAGTTTATAATCATACTGGTTGAAGACATCACTTCCTTTGTTTGTGTCAATTGGATTTATAAGAAACCTATATTTATACTAATCATATGATCACTATTTAATTGTTATTCTTTCAATAATTATGATTCTTAATGAATTTTAAAAACTATATGATATAATAAAACAAAATAAGTGCATGTGTTTCCAATAACCACAATAGGAAATTTAATTCAATCACAGAGGATATTTTATTTATAAATATTTGGGTTGTTACAATATTCCCCCATTCAAAAAAAATTCCCTCAAAATCATTATTTCATACACTGAAACAGATGAGGGTAATTTTATTTCACCACCTACTTCAGTTCCCAATTTTCTTCTTCAAACATGTGGTATCTCCATAGCACTTTGACCAGATGCATTGTCTTATTTCATAGAACTTTTTCTCTACTATCTAAGATCTTTATCATTTTCTCCTCATATGAAAGGTAATTCTACAATGGTAACAAATTTATATTTAGCACATGTGAGGTTTCTGATATGTACTTCCTCAATTGGGATACAAAGGACACATCATGTACTTGATATATGTTATGTGGGAGTGATATTAGATAGGACACTACTCCGATGTGATCAATGATCTCAAAGGAACAATGTATCATGGACTATATTTTCACTTCTTCTCAAATCTCATGACTTTTTTTATAGAGGTATGTAGAGAAATACCTTATCTCCAACCTCAAACTCTAGATCTGATAGAATATTGTTAGTGTAGCTATTCTATAAATTCTGAGTATCCTTGATGTGTAGATGAATAGTTTTGACCTTTTCTACCATTTCCTCAACCATTTTAGGACCTTGTAGTTTGTGTTCACAAAAAACATCCTAACATATAGTTGTTATGAAACTCTTCCCATAAATGGATTTATAGGGAACCATTTGGATTCTTTAGTAGAAACTATTATTATATGAGAACTTGAATAGAGGAATATGTTGATCCCATTCTCCTTTTATGTACATTGGGCATGCTCTCAACATAACCTCAATTGTATGATAGTCTGACCAAATTGGACATAAGTTTGAGGGCGATAAGCCGTTATGATGTTAAAATAGATATTTAGATAATGTTTGAGACCCTTACCAAACATGGGGTTAAATATTGTATCTCAATCATATACAATTGATTGTGGTGTTCCATATAGAATCACCACTTCTCTAATGTGTATCCTTATAGGTTGATCAAATGAGAAGTCCCCTTGAATTACAATGAAGTCATAATTATTCGTATGATTATCCACCCTAACCTATATAGCATTATTTCCAATTTATGAATTTGGAAGACCGGTGAAAGAGTCCATGGTTATTTTTTAAAATTTCCATGTAGGTGTGGGTAATGGTTAAATCATCCCTTTTTATTTTGGGCTTTCATACTTCACTTACTAACATACTAAACAACTTGATGTATATTCCATTATATCCTTATTCATATTGTCCCACCAATTGTTATCTTAGAGATCTTGATAGATCTTTGTGCTCCCTAGATGGATGGAGAAGCTCGAACTATCTGCATCATCCAACAACTCATTATTTAACCAAGGATTTTATCATACACATAGTCCTGACCCAAATCAAAGAACCCATTCTTCATTAATTTTTAACTTTTAGGGGTTTCCTTTTCTTATAGCTTCCACCTTCTTTTTAATTTTCACATCATCTCTTTGAGAACCATTTATCTTCTACATAAGGTATGGTTAAGAAATCATTTTTGAATATATTAATGATGTTATTTCCTTTATGATTCCTATGTCTACCCATTTCAAGTCTAAAAAATCAGATTGTTCTCAATTATCATCAATGATAAAAAAATTTGATCATTTTTCTTAGAGAATTAGCACTATATTTTTTTCCCAGGATGGCAGTTTATTGAGAATTCATAGTTCTTAATCAGTTATAACCATCTTTTCTGGTTCATATTCATCAATTTCTTTGTGATTATATATTTTAGGCTCTTATGATCTATATATATTTTACACTTTTCCCCAAAGAGATAATGACACCATATTTTCAACATAAAGACTACTAAATCTAACTTTAGATCATTGTTTGGGGAGTTCTACTCATGAACTTTCAATTGACTTTAGGAATAGTCAAACACTTTTTCATTCCACATTATTAGACAAACCAAGCCCTACTTCAAAGCACTGATATGTACCAAAACATGTTCCCCACTTATAGGTAGCGTAAGTACAGGTGTAGTGATAAGCCTATTTTTTAAATCCCAAATAATCTCTTCACATTCATTATTCTAAATATTACTTGACCCCTTATGAGGTAACATGTTTAGAGGGTTTGAGAATTGTGAGAAACTTCTCAGAATTTGATGATAGTACCCAGCTAGTCCAAGGAAACTACATATTTCCATCATAATTATTTGTTTTTTACATCCTCCAATTGCCTTTGATTTTAAAGGGTGCATGGATATCCAATTACTTGTGATAATGTACCTAAATAATGACACTTCCTTCAACCAGAACTCACACTTTCTATACATTTCATAAAGCATAACCTTTTATAATGTCATTATCATAGTGCTTAGATGATCCTCCTAGATTTTGGAGTATTTTATAATATCTTCTATAAATACTACCAAAGTTTTCAAGGTAATCTATAAATACTATATTCATCAATTCCATGAATATTTCTAGAGGATTAGTGAGTCTTAATGGAATTACTTTTAACTCATAGTTCAAGTAGCTTATACTGAAAGTAGTAATGAAGATATCCTCCTTCTTCACCTTTACATAATAACACCTTGCCCAAAGATCCACCTTAGAGATGTATTGGGATCTATATAGCTGATCAAACAATTAATAAATTTTTTATCGATGGAACTTTTTATTTATCATGTTTTTGTTGAGATCATGATAATCAATTAAAATGTTCATTGACCTATCCATCTTCTTGAAAATGTGTACTGGTGCACCCCAAGGTGAAGCACTTGGGATTATGAACCCTTTATCCATATTATCATGTAGTTTCTTCTTTATATCCTCAAGGTTTAGAATAACCATTCTATATGTGATCATGGATATTGGAAAATCCCCAAGTATAAGATCAATTGAAATTTCAACCTCTCAGCTTGGGGAAAGACCATCAAATTCTTCGAGAAACACATTAGTGTATTCCCTCACAATGGGAATTCCTTGAAGGATGATATTTTATTTATAACCAATAATTTGTGATGGATATACTTGATCATAGGGAAATAATATCCATGATTTATAATTCGGTTTTAAATAATCTTCATCCTCATCCTTAGACTTGTATAGAATCCTAGTACAATTATCGATATAGAGAGTGATTTCCTTATTATGGAAATTTATGTTGGATCTATATAAGGAAATACAATACATACCTAGAATAACATCAAATTCCACCAAATGGAGTAATAAAATGTTCATTGGGATGTTCATAAAAAAAATTTGATAGGGGATTTATATACTTAGTATGAAATAATTTCCCCATTTTCTGTTTTCAAACATAACTCTACTTCCATGCTCTTGGTGGTGTTTGAATTGTTCTAATAAACTTGCATGATACAAAGTAATTAATATAACTAGAATAAAAATGTATGTTCTCTATTCAAGAATTAATTACTAATATACCTATCACCACTTCATTTTCCAGATCCACCTCAGTGGTTGTGGTGGAATAATCTCACCCCTACTTCCCTAATGTTGTTGGAGTTGATTTTATATGAAAAACCATGGATTAATGCAGTGGTTTAGACAGTATCCTTGTTCCTTGAAGTTGAAACATTTGGAAATAGGCTAAGGGTTGACTGGACAATTCCTCACGTCCATTACGTTTGCGTGTTTCTCCTTTAGAAATTGCTTTCTAGGCACCCTTCATTTCCACACATAAAGTTTTTCTTTATCCCCTTTAGGTAATTTTAAGGGTTCTTCCATCCACAATTTGGACAAGTGGTAGGTTGAAATTTCTTACCACCATTATATTTCACCATCACAATACTAGAATTAAACTCCACTTTATACTAAATATCCATGTGAGATCCTTGAGATTCAGTTATCTACATTTTAATTTTGAGATCAAATTGGACAATTTTATCATAGTTGTCAAATACCTGAATCACTAGTGATTTTTGTTGAATATGTTTATCTCACCAAAGAAGTAAAAACTTTTCATTTGGGGTTAACGATAAATATGGAGTTTTATAGTGAAAGTATTGTGATGTTTGGCTTGTATTCCCCAATAGATTCATCATATTTTTTCTTAAGGTTAATAAAATCCCTTTCCATTTTAAGTCAGAGAGAGCGCGAAAAATATTTGTTTATTTTTTTTGGAATTATTTCCATTCCATGAATTTTATCTCTTCCCCATGATTCATATTTTTTATTAATGTCCACCATTGATTAAATTATACCTATATATGATAAATAACTAATATGAACTTCTCTTACTTGGAACATTAATGAATGGAGAAGATCTTCTCGAAGGATTTGATCCATTGTTTTGTGATTAAGGGGTCAAATAATCAATTGAAATTTGGAGGCCCTTCTTTCTTAAAGGCCTCAATTGTAAATTGTTCATTCTTAGGGTTATTTTTACATTCTTTCTAATAGATGTTTCTATTCATAACTAGAGTCGAATGAGAGAATATCATCACAATTTTTTCAATTCATTATCCCATTGGGTTGAACATCTCATTTAGACAATCATCACATTTCCTTTTTTCCTAACCCATCCAAGTGGGGCCAATGTCGTGACTCCCCAAGACCGCCTCCAATAGGATAGGGGTTGGTGACTAGCACCGAGTAGGCACACCACTAACATGGGAGGAATTTCCTATATATCTGTACACACACACACACATCTACAAGCCCACACAATGCTAAAATGTAAAAACAACTAAGTAATCAATGCATGTATACCACTATATCCCCTAACTAGAGTATGATAAAAAGTAAAGAAAAGAAAAGAGGGTCATAATACAAGCCCACCAAAAAGAGTCTGTAGTAACAAGTCTAACCTTAAATAAAAAGGTACTAAGACTATTGTCTGTAGCTGGAGGAACACACCTCAGTGTTTTTGGTCTCACAAAGAGCTGATTGGTCTTGGTCCACCTAGGACTCTATCAAAAGGTCGATCGTCTACTCAAGACACGAAACGTTTATGAAAAGTCTATGTATGGGTGAGTATAACAATACTTAGTAGGACACCCTGATAACAAAAATAAATATAAAAAAGGAATGATATCATCCTCTATACACTGGTATATGTCTATAACCCATATAAAAAGACTATCCAGATATACTGAATCAAGATGCACAATATAGTGGTAATTCACTACCACTACATACCAAACTGAGTAATTCATCTCGAATATTCCATGAATCTCTAATCCGAAAGAACACACTCCTGATACTCATAACATGGATGATGTCTTTCGAAGAGGTACTACTCATTGGATCTCTCTATGAGAGAGATACACAAATTGATCTTAAAAGAGATACAATACAATAGATGAGGATGGCATCCACAGCCATGGGGTGATACTAAAAACATAGTATGTATTAACACATCACGTAGAGGATCAATTCCCACATAGTGCTGGTCACGTTGATATTGAGAACTCCACCTAGGGAATGAAGAATGAATAGAGTATCATATTTCAGACCTCTCAGGGGATTTTAACAACTCTATACCTAAATTCCTACTTAAGGGATCATAGTCCTATGTGTAGGAAATTATTCATACCTACCTTCAGGGAAACGATAAATGGAACAAACCATATGTAACGCCCCGACCCCATAAGCCCAGAGTCGGTGCATTATTACGTATCATTGGCATGATCACAAAAGATCAAGTCTCGAAAGAACGATTAGTTTAGTAGCCTTGGAAGTACTAGATATATTTATAAAGTTTACATTACATCATAAAATGGAAAACTACAACAACATTTTTTCCATAGACAACACTGAGATCCCATATATTATCCCTACATGTGAGTCATAATATTCTTCTTTGCATCCTAGAAAAATAAAACAGAGAAAGGGGTGAGCTCAGATGCTCAGTAAGGATAACAATATAGAAGAAACTTTCATAAATAAGCATAAACATTTAAGGCAATGTATAAGACTAAAACAAAAGCCTTTTAAACTTCAACTTCAGCATATTATGGAAAAGATAAAATCAAAAAATTCCATTTATTTATTCACATGGATATTCTACTAGTCGAATAATAACATAAAATATCAATAGCCACTTTCATAATTATGGAATGCATAATTCCAGACTTTCATAACCACATATTCAAGTCCTTGTGCCAAGACTACAAATAAGATTTTGTCAAGGCCTTGTGCCAAGACACTAGTTTGTCTCATGAGACCTACCGATGAATCAAGAAGCTATAGTGGGCTCCACCTATCACTTACTAAGTCTAATGCATTCCTCATATAAAAAGGTTTAAACATAATCTGAACATTCGTATTAAAACTAGCATACAGAATGTCAATATTTTAACCACAAACCACGAATGGTATAAAAATAGCACATCCATAGTCAAACATAACTCATTCAATACAATATAAAATATTTTATTATAATAGATAATCCTCAATAGAGAATAATGAATGATATTTACATAGATGAAAATAGTCAACAAAACTATTTGAGAGAAATATCCCCATTTTTCTTGAAAACGTTTAAAAGTCTCACTATTTATCAAGAAGCCGTTTAAAATAGATCTTTGAATCAAAGTTTCCAATACCACTTAGAAAATTATAAAAATAATTTTAATTTAAAAACTTTAATTTCCATATAAATAAATCCTTAAAACCATTTTTAAATCATGGACATTAATGAGAAAGATTTAGAAGAATAAATCTTTTAAATATTTAAAATGATATTTTAGTTAGAGTTCCTAACAAAATGAGAGACACTTGAATACAAGTAATTGAGGTAATAAAAACATTAAAATATCATGAGAATAAAGGGATTCATGATATACTATGTCAAAGTACAGTATATACACCAAATAAAAGTGAATTGGCGCATAACAACAAAGAAGACTCAATGGAATGTAAGTTGAGATGAAATCCCGTATAAATACTGTATCCTTAGGTTAAGGATAAATCAATGACATAATTATGTGTGAAAAATATAAATACACTCAATATGATTTTATATTCAGTTTAAATCAATCAGAGAACATTCACACATATTCTTGTAAAAAAAACACCAATGAATTGGATGTTTAACTCAATAAATTGAGATTGAGTTAAAATTACTCTTGTTGGGTTCATATCGATGAACTGAGAATTTATAAATAGAGTTATTATGTGTATCAAAATTATATCCACATAAAGTGGAGTGAAACTTAATACACAAATAATAAATAGGGATTCCACAGATAATCATGGAGTAAAATAATCAATGAAGTATGCGTAAAGCCGAATGAGTGGAAATTGAAATTTGAAATTCCTTTAAAAATTTGGTAACTTATGAAAAATACATCCCATGAAAGATGGATCAAAAAATGAAGATGTAAATAATAATAAATTAAAGTATATTACACAAATAATACAATCATTGGGCAGTTCATACACCACACAAAAGGAAATAGTGGCAATATAGCATGAATCTCACAGAAATAGGAAGTGAGATGAAAACCATTACTTCATTGTAATCAATCTAGTCATATGGCCAAAAGTTAATAACAATCAAATGAATCATATAATACCATAAATATAAAGAGATTAATGATAATATATATATATATATATATATCAAATTACAGTACACAATACGCCATATTTAATAAATAAGTGGAAAATAATGGAAATCTCACCGAATTAAAAGTGAGATAATAAACCCCTTAATTTGTAATTTTCCATGGTAAGGGGTAGTTTAACCTCCTGAATAATGGTTAAATAATTGTTTTTAAATCATACAATAATAATATACATTAATATGATATCATATATGATCTTTTAACATTTCTTTGTTAATAATATCTTAGTATTATCGTCATTTCAGGTGTTAACTGATTCGTTTTACTTTATATGATTTGTTACGTAAGTAATTTTTGTTATGGATAGGATGTATATTATTAATATTCATAATGATATTAATTATTTAAAAATTATTTTTAATCATCTAATGAAAATTAGTCTTGAATGGATTACGATGGGGAATGAATCTCATCGCATTCATGGAGACGGTAATCCGTACGTACGCACGAGTGACAATATCATTCTTTTGATATTAATATAGTATATAATTGGATGGTATATCATATATTCAGAATCATTATAATGTTATATTTATTATTTACATCAATTACACATCATTATTATACTCATCCAAATAATAATGTATTGAATAACAATTACACCACGACGTGGAGACGGTAAGACGTACGTACGCAAGTATAGTGACATGTCATTCAAAGGATGAATAGAATAATGAATATAGTTGTACTATATTTATAATAAAATTATAGTATATAGAATATACTGGAGTTATTATTTTAGAATGTAGACAACAAATAAAGAGGAAGTGGAAGAAGAAAAAACTTGAAAGAGGTGATGAAATATTTACCTCTTCTTCAGGTTCTTCCTTTTTATTTGATCAAAAGGGCTCTTTAGGTTAGCTTTATGACTAAAGTAAGGCCTCTAGGATGAAGGGAGGACAGTTGATAGGGTATTTGGGTTGGGTTTTGCCGAGCCAAATGCTTTGATGGTGTGAATTAGAGAGAAGAGGGAATGCTTTTTTATAAGAGGGGTGAGGGGCACCTTAGGAAACGCTAGAAATATTATTTTATAATAAAATAATTTTCGGTTTATAATGGCTCAAAAATATATTATTTAAAGTATAATGTGGGGATGGGTAGAAAAACACTCAACCAATAGATTTTAGATATGTTTGGGTCACTATATTAACCTTTTGTTTTAGATTTAACTCTTAGTTTAATAGTTTGACATTTACCATGCCTCTTTGTATTTTTATATTATATGGTTAATAAAATTACTATATAATTTCAAGCAAACACCAAGTGTTTAATTAATGATACAACTATCATTATATAAGTTTTTTGGCCGAACCATAGATTTTTTGGAATATAATATGTTTTTTAAAAACTCTTTTATGTCAATTTTGACACTATTTGGTATTTTGTTTTTTCTAAATTCATAACAGCATTATTACTTCGCAAAAAATTCATCTAACCAACTACAACATGTCACATTAACCTAGAAAATTATTGGAATTCATAAAATGTCTCAAATTACATTTACTTGGATATTTATAATATCAATTATTTTCATATTTCATTAATTAGGTAATTACTGCATCATCATTGTGTCATAAATAAATTAAATTATATAATGTCTAAAAAATATAAATAAAATACCATTATGTTGGAAATATTATTTCCTTTTTAAGTAATATTTATAGTAGAATTTATCTTATGTGTTACCCTATATTAAAAATGGTTTAGATATTAAACTTGGATTTTACCATTTTTAACTCTTCGTTGAATTAAATAATAATAAATGTCCTAATCTAATCCAAGTGGACCTAATGTAACACCCTAAGATTTCATAGTGTGTTATTTCTTCAAAATAATTCAATAACTTGCACTACACGCAACACTGAGTTCAAGCGCACCATGACTTACCAAACAAGCCGTTCAAAAGAGGTTATGAATAGTATTAACTAAATTTTAAACTTTATATAATCCTTAAAATTTTAGAATCCATATTATAAGTTTCTTAGACATAATGTAAGAACAAATTCATTTTTAGTATTGCACTTTTACCAACTTTTAATAGTGAACGCTTTTTAAATACAATATTTTTAACATTTTGACTAAATGGGGACATAAAAAATTTAAAATGAAACATCCCAAGCTTCCACGGTACGCTTTCCTTTGAATAATACAGTAGCATGTGTTGTACGCAACTTCGAGTTCTAACACACACCACAATCAATCAAACTAGCCGTTATGAATAGTAATACCTAGTTTTTGAAATTATATATATTTTATATTTCAAAATGGACTTCATTTTTGGATTCGGAATATCAAATTTAGCCTAGGGTGAAATTTTGGAACTTTTCAGATAACACTTATATTTTGACGAATAGTGAAAATTACTAAATTTTAATTAAAAACAACTTTTTAAATCGAAATAATTTATATTAATTAATTATGAATTTGAGTGGTAAAGTATATTTAGAACATATTTTTACCATTTAATATAATTTTGGTCATTTTACATAATTTTACAATTAAACCGGACATAAACAAGTGTCAATCTTTTGATAGTTATTATCTCTTAAAAACACACTTTTTGTTTTAACAACGGGAATTACTTTTAAATTAATTTCTGCCACTTCTGTGTTTTGAATTTGGAAAAATGGATTCCATATTTGGAATCAGGATGTTCATATTGTGTAAATAGGTAACTTTTATTTTTAGACATTTTGAATAATTACTGCGGTAAATATTTTATTTACCATGGTTAAGGGTAAATCTGGTAAATAAGGGTTAAAAAATAATATTATAATAATACTAAATTACCTTAAAACATGTCCTAACCTTATTGGTGGATACATTTCCGACCATGGGAATCTTTGGGTCTATTTTGGGACCCCCTAGAGCCACTTGTAGGTGATAGGGACACTTTATTTTAATTAAGTTAAAATAAGTAAAAAAATGACAAAAGCATATATCTTTTAGAAATTTTTTTTTACATAGGCTTATATATGTTTTATTTTCAACTATAAATATTCATTATAAATTTAAAAATATTTCCTACATAATGATATTTTATTTATAATTTTTAGACATTAAATAATTTAATTTAGTTATGACACAATGATGATGCATTAATTACCATAATAGTGAAAAATTAAAATAATTAATATTATAAATACCCAAATAAATATAATTTGAGACTTTTATTGAATTAAAATAATTTTATAGGTTAATATGACATATTATAATTTATTTAATTTGCTTTTTTTGAATTAATAAAACTGTTATGAGTTTCACAAAAATCAATTATTGAATAGTTTCAAAATTGATATAAAAGAGTTTTTAAAAGAAATATTATATTATTAATTGATATTAAATTCCTAAGAATATAATTTTTGGCCAAGAGACTTATATCATGATAGGTTTATCATTAATGGACCACTTGGGGGTCTCTTGGATGTATATAGTAAGTTTATTAACCATATAATATAATAATACAAAGAGACATTGTAAAAGTGAAACTAATTAACTTAGAGTTAATACTTAAAGATAAGGTTAATATAGTGACCCAAACCTATCTAAATTCTATTGGTTGAGTACTTTTATACCCATCCCCACCTTAACAGTTAAATAATACACTTTGGAGCCATTATAAACCTAATATGAATTTATTATAAATTAATATTTCAAGCTTTTCCAAAGGTGCCCCTCACCCGTCTTATAAAAGGGCACTCCTCCTTCTCATTACTTCACACCTTTAAAACCGTTTGGTTAGGCCAAAATCTTCCCAAATACTCTCCAAACTTACCTCAATACAACCTAGAGGAATTATTTTGATCATAAATCCAACTTAAGGAGCCCTTTTGATCAAATCAAAAGGAAGAACCCGAAGAAGAGGCAATGTTTTCCCCACCTTTTTTCAAATTCATTTTTTCTTCAACTTCTTCTTTCTTTGTTATTACTATTATAAAATAATAAATCCAGTATATTATACATACTATGAAGTTATTATAAATATGGTACAACCATATTCAGTATTCTATCCACCCTTTGAATAACATGTCACCATACGTGCGTACGTAGGGCTTACCGTCTCCACGTCATGGTGTAATTGTTATTCAATAAATTATTATTTGGATGGGTATAATAATGATGTGTAATTCATGTAAATAATAAATATAAAATGATAATGATTCTGTATATATGATATACCATCCAATTATATATTATTTGAATAACAAAAGAATGATATTGTCACTCGTGCGTATGTACGGACTACCATCTCCACGAACGCAATGAGATTCATTCTCCATCGTATCCATTCATGTATAATTATCATTTTATGATTAATAATAGTATTTAAGGACTTGATATCATTCTGTATATGAATAATATACAACCTATCCATAACAAACATGGCTAATGTAACAAAACATATGAAAAAACGAGTAAGATAACACCCGAAACGACGATAATTCTAAGATATTATTAACAAAGCAATGTTAAAAGATCATATATGATATCATATTAATGTATATGATTCTTGTATAATTTAATAACAATTATTTCACCATTATACAGGAGGTTAACCTACCCCCAACCAAGGAAAAGTACAAGGTAAGGGTTTATTTCTCAATCTCTTCATTATCCGAGGTTGTTTATACGTAATAATCTACTGGGATCTCTTTATCATCCACATCCATCTTTCTTAAAAATGTATTTCAAAACATTTCTACTATTTTATGGAATATGGGTTAAAGTCATTTATACCCTTTTTTGACTTTTTATAATATGTTTATAAAGGAATATTTCCGTCATTTTCCAAACAAGTTCCTTTTTAACGTTTTTGACAGAATTAAGGTAAGAATGTCTTTTTTTAACTTATACGGCGGGTGCAGCTATTTTCTGCCGTTATAAAATCTTCGAAGCTTTCCTTACAAGCTTATAAGAATATTTTCAAAGAAAATGTTTTATTTTATAAATATATGACTCTTAAATGATTTCAAAATAAAAGAGATATTTCTCTAAAAAGAGTTTTGATTTAATCTATGTCAACATCCTTTGATGGATTTTACACTTATTTGAAGTTGATTTATTATGAATCAAAACTTCTATATTGTATTGAAGGTTTTGTGATATGTTTGACTATGGATGTGTTATTTTTATACCATTCATGGTTTATGGATGAAGTATTTACATTTCGTATGCTAATTTTAATACGAATGTTTATCTTATGTTTAAACCTTTTCATATGGGAATTCATTGGACTTAATATGTGACGGGTGGATCCCACTATAGCACCTCGATGCATAGGTAGGTCTCATGAGACAAACTAGTGTCTTCGCACAAGGCCTTGACAAAATCTTATTTTTTGTCTTGGCACGAGGCCTTATCTATGTGGTTATGATAGTCTAGCATTATGAATTCCATAATTTTGAAAGTGGTTATTGATATTGTATGTGATTATTCGATTATTAGAATATCCATGTGAATAAGTAAATGGTATTATTTCATTTTAATTTTTCCATACTATGTTTAAGTTCAAGTTTAAAAGGATTTTGTTTTAGTAATAAATTGCCTTAAATTTTTATTCTTATTTATGAAAGTTTCCGCTATATTTTTGTCCTTACTGGGTATTTGAGCTCACCCCTTTTCTATGTTTTATTTTTTCAAGGATGTAAAGAAGTAATTTATGAATAACTTGCATGGATAGTATGTGGGGATATGAGTGTGGAATATGGAGACAATATATTGTTGTAGCTTTTCACTTATTGATGTAATGTAAAACATTATGAATATATCTAGTGTTTCCAAGGCTACTAAACTAATCGGTCTTTCGAGACTTGATCTTTCATGTGATCATGCCAATGTTATGTAATAATGCACCGACTCTGGGTAACTAGGGTTGGGGCGTTACACCTAAAGGATCATATTTTATTCCTAAGGTTGTTTTTGGTCGAATTACACTTATCCAATAGAATTAGGACATTTTTTAGGGTAATAATAATATCATTTTTACCCTCAATTACCATATTTACTTTAAACCATGGTAAATAGAATTAAAAAGTTACTATTTACCAAAAATTACTTTCATCTTATTGAACCACATTTTAATTACTGATATCAACCGTGTCTCTTAGATTTTTGAAATTCAGTTCACAGAAGTGGTAAAATTATGTTTTATTCAAATTTGAAAATGCTCCTAGGAGATGGGTAAAAGACGGTTAAAAAGTTCAATAAAATTTTTATATATCTAAAATTATTATAAACTGACTCCAATGAATTATATTGAACTTACATAGGCATTATGTATCTATTTTGACCTAAAATAAATAAAATGAATAATTATTTAAATAAGAATTCTGTTTTAAACTATAACTCAGTGTTTTCACTATTCAATAAAAACTGAAAGTTTTCAGAAAAATACCAAAAAATCACCCTAAGCTAATTTCGATATTCCGAATCCAAAAATGAAGTCCATTTTGAAAGATAAAATTTATAAAATTTCAAAAAGTAGGTATTACTATTCGTAACCACTAGTTTGATTGGTCGCGGTATGTTAGAATCTTGAAGTTTCGTACAATGGAAGATATTACATTATTCAAGGGGAAACGTACCGTGGAAGCTTGGGGTGTTACCTTATTCCCCCTTTTGGAAATTTCATCCTCAAAATTTTTAAAATTGGGCTTGGGAACATAATTTAAAGTCCCACATTGATAAAAGAGTCAATAAAACTATCACTTTAAAAGAAAGAAAGAGAAGTACAAAGGTCACCCGAGATAACCCACACTAGGATTCCATGTTGGAAAACATGGATATGGAAGATAAACTAAGTGTCAAGTTCTGATGGAGAGGGACAGAAAACATGATTAGGAGAAAGTTAACAACAAGAAAACCACAAACTTGTGATGGGACAAACAGTAATTAGTTTCCTAGTAGGAAAAGTAAATGGACAACAATTTTTTTGTTTTAAAGTTACATTTCATAAAGATGAAGAATTAATTTTGGATATTGACTAAGAACATAAAGTGATATACTTAAATTTTTAGTAGTGTTTTATTCTTTAATAAATTTCTACCAGTAACTCATTTTTTTTTTCAAACGATGAGTATTTAAGATGACATGGTCACACCGGAAGATCTAAAATCAACTTCTAAAGAATCACATGATCCACAAAGGATAAACTATATATTTACCTTGTCTTTAGAGATTAATCAAAACCAAAACGGTTAGTACAATATCAGATGATCCCCCAAAAGGATATTCCTTTAGAGAAATAAACAGTAATCTTAATTTCTAAAATTAAACCAACAATACCCCAAAGTTAAATAAATACCATTTAATAAAAAATTATACTTAAAATCCTTCATTATAATCCAAACTAATATTGAAACCCAAAACTTATAAGAATTTGGTTATGTAGTCTTCCATGTTAAATTGTATCTCCAAATGACATAGACTACTCTTAAAGTCACATACTTAATAGTAATTAACCTTATCTCATATTCTCTATTATAGGTTAATAATTTCCATAAATAACCCAAATCACTATAAATCCACAATAAAAAAATAGATAAAAATCCATAATTACTCCTCAAATGAAATCCCATATTATTCTATTTTTCATGGACATATAGTGTTCCCAATAGAGCGAACGTCTTCAAAAGTAACATTTTTCACTTAATCACAAAATAATTTTCCTATACTAAGGGTATTCATTTGATAAGACATAAGATCCCAAATCAACTAATTATTGATCAATAAAATTATTTAACTAAAAATAATTAGTCACACTAACCCGGGACTTCACATAGTCCAGTGGTAGGTGATAAATCCCAATCACACTTTGGTTGTGGGTTTCATTTCCACATCTTTTTTCAATGCGACGGGTTGTCACACGGTCTCTGTGTTGTTCTTTTTCAAAAACTATATTTTATAACATTACCAACATGAGATAAATTCCCCAAATAAACATAACATAATTTAACCACAAATTTTATCTCATACCTTGCATTTTCATCCCAAAATATAATGACTTGAAATTTCCTCAAAACCAATGATCATATAAAACCAAATGGTTATTTATAACTATATCCACAAGAGAAAAGATAATTATTCCTCAAATATAATTTTCACATGACAAACTATAGGGTTAAAAATACAAGAGAAAATTATTCCAAAGTAATCCAATCAACAAGGAGAACTAATACTTTTAAACATTTCTCCAACCATTTATTTCTACATAGGTTCTTCTTTGACCAAGAAAATATCCTATAGAATATGGCATTCAATCGGGCAATGGCCAGGTCCCCTACATTTATGAAAAATGACTGTAAATGTATTCTTGAGACTATTTTTATTTTCTTTCATAGTACTCTTCATTTTTTATCAGAAATTAGTTACTTTATGTCCTTATTTCCCACATGTAAAGCATTTCTTTGTTCCATTGAGACACTTTGTTGGGTGTCTCTTTCCACATTTCCTACATGATTGAAATTGGGGATTATTTTCTCCATGGTCTCCACTGCTGGGGCTCCTATCATTCATCACCATTCTCTTCTTTGTTGAGTCTAAGAGATGGTTAATATATATATTGTTGATCATATTTTTGGAAAACAGATTTGGAATGAACACGATATATTTTACGCCTATCAACATTCCATTTTGTTTCTCATTTACACCATTGTTCCCTCATTGTACATCATTCTCAAAGTTACTACGAATTCCTTGGAATCCAATAATTGACTAAAACCAGAAATCATTGTGTGAGTAACAGTAGTCATAAAATTATTTAGAGAATATCATGACACCATATTTTCAATTTGAAACACCTTAGGATTAACCAAGGTCAATTATTCTCATCTTATATTAAAATCCTTCAAATAGGTTTGTAAATAAAATTGAAATTATCCTAATCATATCCCCGGGAGTTTCGTAACCAAGAGTGCAGCAAGGCCCGTTGTCGGGCACCAGTTCCCGTTCGAGTCAAGCTCAATGTGGTGTTTTTGGGTTTTACCCTTAGGTACATCTGTGACAGATCCACCTCTACCTTCTTGTATCCAGAAAGGGATGTATTTCATGGAAAACTCACAAAATCTCTACAATACCAATATTTTAGGAAGTTCTTCTATACTAATCTTCAAATTCTATCTTACGACTATGTTCTCTAATCAGAGTTTACCTAAATCTAGTTTCCAAGGTTTGTACTAAACTTCCTATGATACCAACTATAACGCGTCGACCCCAGAAAACCTGAGTCGGTGCATTATTACGTATCATTGGAATGATAAAAAAAGATCAAGTCTCAAAAGACCGATTAGTTTAGTAGCCTTGGAAGTACTAGATACATTCATAATATTTACATTACATCATAAAATGGAAAACTACAACAAAATTGTTTCCATAGACAACACTGAGATCCCATAGAATATCCCTGCAAGTCAGTCATAATATACTTCTTTGCATCCTAGAAAAATAAAACATAGAAAGGGGTGATCTCAGATGCTCAGCAAGGATAAAAATATAGCAGAAACTTTCATAAATAAGAATAAACATTTAAGGCAATGTATAAGAATAAAAAAGCCTTTTAAACATGAACTTCAGCATATTATGGAAAATATAATATCAAATAATGTCATTTACTTATTCACATATATATTCTACTAGTCGAATAATCACATGCAAAATCAATATCCACTTTCATAATGATGGAATGCATAATGCCAGACTTTCATAACCACATAGTCAAGGCCTTGTGCCAAGACTACAGATAATATTTTGTCAAGGCCTTTTTCCAAGACACTAGTTTGGATCATGAGACCTAACGATGCATCGAGGAGCTATAGAGGGCTCCACCCGTTACTTACTAAGTCCAATTCATTCCTCATATGAAAAGGTTAAAACATAATCTGAACATTCATATTAAAACTAGCATACAAAATGTCAATATTTTAACCACAAACCATGAATGGTATAAAAATAGCACATCCAAAGTCAAACATAACTGATTCAATACAATATGAAAGATTGTATTATAATATATCAACCTCAATAGATAATAATTAATGATATTAACATATATGAAAATAATCATCAAAACTATTTGAGAGAAATATCCCCCTTTTTCTTGAAAACATTTAAAAATCTCACTATTTATCAAGAAGATGTTTAAAATATATTTTTGAATCAAACGGTCCCATACCACTTTGAAACATTTAAAAGGAATTTTAATTTTAAAACATTAATGTTTATATAAAAAAAATACTTAAAACCATTTTTAAAACATGGACATTAATGAGAAATATTTAGAAGAATAAATCTTTAAAACATTTAAAACGATATTTTATTTAGAGTTCCTAACCAAATGAGAGAAACTTGAATAAAAATAATTGAGTTAATAAAAACATTAAAATATCATGAGAATAATAGGATTTATGATATAATATGTCAAATTATAGTATAAAAACCAAATAAAAGTGAATTGGCGCATAATAACTAAGAAGACTCAATGGAATGTAAGTTGAGATGAAATCCCTTATAAAGACCATACAATTAGGTTAAGAATACATCAATCAAATAATTATGTGTAAAAAATATAAATACACTCAATATGATTGTATATTCAGTGTAAATAAATCAGAGAACATTCACACATATTCTTGTAAAAACAACACCAATGAATTGGATGTTTAACTCAATGAAAAGAGATTGAGTTAAAATTACTCTTCTCGGGTTCATATCGATGACTTGAGAATTTATCAATGGAGTGATTATGTGTATCAAAATTATATCCACATAAAGGGGAGTGGAAATTACTACAAAAATAATAAATAGTGATTCCACACATAATCATGGAGTAAAATAATCAATGAAGTATGCATAAAGCCGAATGAGTGGAAATTGAAATTTGAAATTCCATTACCAATTTGGTAACTTATGAAACATACATTCCATGAAATATGGATCATAAAATGAAGATTTAATTACTCATAAATTAAATTATATTACACAAATAATACAATCACTGGGCAGTACAAACACCACACAAAAGGAAATTGTGGCAATATGGCATGAATCTCACGGAAATAGGAAGTGAGATGAAAACCCTTACTTCGTTGTAATAAATCTAGTCGTATGACCAAATGTTAATAAAAACTAAATTAATAACATAATACCATGAATATAATTATAATCATGATAATATATATATCAAATGATAGTACATAATACACCACATTTAATAAATAAGTGTCGAACGATGGAAATCTCACAAAATTAAAAGTGAGATAAGAAATCACTTACTTTGTACATTTACTTGGTCGATGGTAAGTTAAACTACTGTATAATGGTGAAATAATTGTTATTAAATTATAAAATAATCATATACAATAATATGATATCAAATATGATCTTTTAACATTTCTTTGTTAATAACATCTTAGTATTATCGTCGTTTAGGGTGTTAATTGATTCGTTTTACTTTATATGCTTTGTTATGTAAGTAATGTTTGTTATGGATAGGATGTATATTATTCATATTCATAATAATATTAAGTCTTTAAACATTATTTTTAATCATCTAATGAAAATTAGTCTTGAATGGATTATGATGGGGAATGAATCTCATCGCGTTCGTGGAGACGGTAATCCGTACGTACGTACATGCGACAATATCATTATTTTGATATTAAAATAATATATAATTGGATGGTATATTATATATAAAGAATCATTACCATGTTATATTTATTATTTAAATAAATTACACACCATTATTATACCCATCAAAATAATAATGTATTGAATAACAATTACACCACGACGTGGAGACGGTAAGCCGTACGTACGCACGTATGGTGACATGTCATTCAAATGATGGATAGAATAATGAATATGGTTGTAAAATATTTACAATAAAATCACAGTATATAGAAGATATTGGATTTATTATTTTATAATGGAAATAATAAATAAAGAGAAAGTGGAAGAATAAAGAAACCTGAAAGAGGTGATGAAATATTTACCTCTTCTTTGGGTTCTTCCTTTTGATTTGATCAAAAGGGCTCTTTAGGGTGGATTTATGACTAAAGAAAGGCCTCTAAGATGAAGGGAGAACTATTTATAGAGTATTTGGGTAGGATTTGACCGATACAAATGGATTTTATGGAGTGAATTAGAGAGAAGGGGGAGTTCCTTTTTATAAGAGGTGTGAGGGGCACCTTAGGAAAAGCAAGAAATATTATTTTATAATAAAATAATTTTAGGTTTCTAAAATATCTAAAATGGATTATTTAAAATATAAGGTGGTTATGGGTCAGAAACCACTAAACCAATATGTTTTAGAATGTTTTGGGTCACTATATTAACCTTATGTTTTAGATTTAACTCTTAGTTAAATAATTTGACATTTACCATGTCTCTTTGTATTTTTATATTATATGGTTAATAAACTTACTATATAATTCCAAGAGAACCCCAAGTGGTTCATTAATGACACACCTATCATTATATAAGTTTTTTTGGCTGAACCTTAGATTTTTATGAATAGAATATCAATTAATAATATAATATTTGTTTTAAAAAATCTTTTATGTCAATTTTGACACTATTTGTTATTTTGTTTTTGCTAGACTCATAACAACATTATTACTTCGAAAAAAATTCATATAACCAACCCTAACATGTCATATTAACATATAAAATTAGTTTAATTTATAAAAAGTCTCAAAGTACATTTATTTGGATATTTATAATATCAATTATTTTAATATTTCGTTAATTAGGTAATTACTGCATCATCATTGTGTCATAAATAAATTAAATTATTTAATGTCTAAAAAATATAAATGAAATAACATTATTTATGAAATATTTTAAACTTTATAATGAATATTTATAGACTAATTTATCTTATGTGTAACCCTATATTAAAAATGGTTTAGTTATTAAACTTTGATTTTAACACTTTTAACTCTTCTTTGAATTAAATAATAGTAAATGTCCTAATATAATCCAAGTAGACCTAAAGGTTCATATTTTATTACTAAGGTTGTTTTTGGTCGAATTACACTTATCCAATAGAATTAGGACATGTGTTAGGGTAATAATAATATCATTTTTTCCCTTAATTACCCTATTTACTTTTAACCATGTCAAATAAAAGCAAAAAGTTACTATTCAGCAAAAATTATTTTCATCTTATTGAACCACATTTTACTTACTGATATCAACCGTGTCTCTTGGATTTTTGAAATTTAGTTCACAAAAGCGGTAAAATTAAGTTTTATTAAAATTTTCAAATGCTCCAAGGAGATGGGTAAAAGACGGTTAAAAAGTTCAATAAAATTTCTATATATCTAAAATTATTATAAACTGACTCCAATGAATTACATTGAAATTATATAGGTATTATGTATCAGTTTTGACCTAAAATAAATAAAATAAATAATTATTTAAATAAAAATGTGGTTTTAAACTATAACTCAATGTTTTTCACTATTCATCAAAAATTGAAAGTTTTCAGAAAAATACCAAAAGTTCACCCTCAGATAATTTCTATATTCTGAATCCAAATTTGAAGTCCATTTTGAATGATAAAATTTATAAAATTTCAAAAAGTGGGTATTACTATTCATAACCGCTAATTTGATTGGTCGTGGTGTGTTATAATCTCGAAGTTGCGTACAATGCAAGCTATTACATTATTCAAAGGGAAACATACCACATAAGCTTAGGGTGTTACACCATAATGAAACTTCTCCATGATACGAAGGGCAAGAAAATCAAGCCATGTAGAAAGGTGTACATGGTGTGTAGTATGGTCACACACTGTGTACCTTGACCCCATGTACTTCCCATGTGCAATGGATCATTTCATTCAAAATAGTGTGGTATAGAAGATGGGTACATGATGTGTAGAAGGAGTCACACACCCTATAATTCCATCTGAGGTCCACCTGTGAACTCTAGTTGTGTGCCAGTACATAGGGTTAACTCGTGTAAGCTTTCCCGTGTAATTGTACATGGGGTAATCTGTGTAACTGGCTTTGACCATGCCTTGTGTTGTAGTATACGCTGTGTAGAAAACTTGTGTACTCCACCCCATGTCTGTGTACTTCCCATGTACAAGACTAGTGGTCTAATGATGAACACATTCTGTGTAGCCGGGACTACATGATATGTGTATCATGTTTTTCAAAACCCATCTTCTTCCTCCCACTCACCTCATCTGATCATCCAAGTTCTAATCCTATGCTCGGTTCACCACGAAACTCAAGATCAATGGTTTTCCAATCACTCTAAAAATAATCGATGGGATTTGGGCCTTCAAACGACTCATAAAACATGATCATAGTCATTGTTCACCATTGATGAAAAACACAGATTCTACACCCACCATCATTCAATCTACCACCATGCCCACCATATCCCCTCTTTCAAGTTGTCCCAATGCAAGATATCATGTTTTGGATCATTACACCATGAATTGAAGGCACAACGATCAATTATTAAATGTTTGTGGAAAGAACAAAGAACACATTTCAAGAACACTAGAAATCGAGGAGGAAAAAGAACAAATAAAAATACTTAGGAATGAACCTCATCCATTGTTCATTTTGGCCTCAATCCATTCCCGTAAAAACAATAAGTGAATCAAGAAACAAATCTATAGGAACAAATCCCAATAAACCCTATAAATATCAAACCATCCCACATATATGATCAATCCGCATGAAAATATGTCCGTTGATTAGTCCACGTTCGTTGTAAGAATAAATAATGGGAAAGGAGAATTGGAATAAAAAATTATACTAATATTTTGGATTACTCACCAACAGAGATCAGTCACCACGTCATCCCCACTAGCACGTTCCATCAAGAATGGAATTTGTCGATCTTTTATCTAAAGTTATGTCATCACCTCCTAAGAGGATTCACCAGATCTCTCTTTCTAGGGCCTCCATAGTTCTCCAGGGGTATGATTCTAACACTGGATCTCTTAAAAAGGGTTTATTGAATAAAAAATATCTATTGCATTACTACATCAATGAAACAAAAATAAAATAATTTTTTATCAATTTATTTTATTCATTTAAAACGCCCGTGACAACCTTCCACAACCAACCTGCTCTAACCAATGTTAGGTCACACCAAGGGGAAAGACATTTCTCTGAATGCAATGGCGCCCTAAAATTTTTTATCTAGGAACCTATTAAGAATTTATTACACTTTTTTAAGAAAATCATGAATGTGTGCTATTTAATATTTCAATTTACTTAAATAATTTATTTTAGGCCCACCGAGCCTCAGAATCACACACCGTCTTACTACATGGTCTCTAAATAAATCCATATAATATTTAAAAATAATACATGAACAAATCTAGGACATTAAATTCTCCCTAACATGGGGATTTAGATCCATGAAAATCGAAAACAAAGGCTAATAAAAAAGATGAGGGTACTGAGCATGAATATGGGCCTCCCACTTCCTAGTGCTCTCCAAGATATTTCTATGTTTCCACCAAACATGCACTAAAAGAATTGATCGACCATAAATGATCATATCCTTTTGATCTTCGATATCCATTTGGTTCTCAACAAAAGGTTATCCATCCTTGATGTCCAACTCTTCCAGTTGATGACGTGTGATGGGTCATGCACATACCTCCTTAGCTACGACACGTGGACGATTTTTTGTACCCAGTCTCACTGCAGAGGGTAGATATAAGCAGTATGACACCTTGAAAACTCTACAAAGTATCTGAAAAGGGCTGATAAACCTTAGAGATAACTTTCCACCCCAACCAAATCTCTATATTCCATGTTAAGGTCAATCCCATAGAAACACATAGTCTACTTAATCAAACTCTAAATGCCACCACTGCTTCTCAACATAAGACTTATGATGGATCTGTGAAATATTCATCCACTCCTGGATGATATTTATCTTCTCTGTAGTAGCTTGTACCAACTCGAGGCCCATGAGTAGTAACTCTTTGGGGTCATTCCAACAAAGTGGTGACCTACATGGTCACCTGTAAAATACCTCGAATTCTTCCATACCAATGGTGGAATGATAGATGTTATTGTACACAAACTTAACAAGTGTTTGATGATCATACCAACTACTACCAATGTCTATCATGAAATCCCTCATAATTTCCTTCTGAACCTGAATGGTCCACTCCGTATGGCCATCCTTTTGTGGGTGAAATGTTGTTCTAAAGAATAACTATGTCTGAGATACCTCCTATAATACCTTCCATAATCAGTATTTAAATAAATCATCATGATATGAAATAATCATTGATGGAACTCCTTGGAGTCGAACTATATATTGCATGTAGAGGCATCCCAATCTTTCTAAAGAACTTTTCTCTTGGATAACTAGGAAGTGGTCCGATTTGGTGAGTCAGTTAATGATCACCCAGATGGCATCATGTCCCCTAAACGTATGTGGTAAACCCATCAAAAATTCCCTTGATATACCATCCCACTTCCATTCCATCACATCAAGGTTTTAAGCTATGCCCACTAGAACATGGTGTTCGACCTTCACTTGCTGACAAGTAAGGTATCAGGAAACAAACTCTGACACTATCTTCTTCATCCATGTCCACCAAAACTAACGTCAATGGTTCTGGTACATATTTTCCACACCTTTAAGTACCGAAATAGGGGACGTAAAAAAATACCTCAAAAACACATCCCGTAACTTCACTGGTACTACTGTGCATCATCTGAAAATAATGATGTGCTCCCCACCCTTTGTATATCTATTAGGAGCATTCCACATGGATATATGAGCACATAGGGTCTTGCAGTTGGTATCCCCAAGATGTCCCTCCCTGACTCACTATAAGAGTGTAGGGGAAACAATCATCAAATGAAGTTAATCTACTCCATCTCCATACACAAAGCATAACTATAATAAGACCAACTACATTGACACATCATTCAAAAAATACAAAATGGATATCTTAATGAGGGAATCTACCACCACATTCCCCTTAATAGGAGTATAGACAATCTCAAAGTCATATTACTAGAGGAAATCTAGCCATATCCTCAATCTCAAGTTCATATCCTTCCAAGATAAGATACACTTGAGACTATTGTGATCAGAGTAGATGATAAACCACTTGACTTTTAGGTAGTGTCGCTACATCTTTAACTCGAAGAATACCATTTCTAACTCAAGATCAAAGGTCACATAGTTATTCTCATGTGGTCTCAACTAGCACAAACCATAGGAAATAACCACTTGATTATTTATAAGGACACCACCAAGCCTGGTTCCTGATGCATCACAAAACACTATGTACTCAAAACCATCCTCCATAAATATCAAGATTGTAAAACTTGTTAAACTCTACATTAGCTATTTAAAATCATGTTAGAACTTCTCTGTCCACATGAAAGGCTACCTCTTTTGAGTTAAAGCTACCATAGGTGCTGATATCCTAGGGAAATCAGGTATGAATCTTTGATAATAGCATGATAACCTGAGGAATATTCACACCTCCATCACATTCTTAGGAGGATCCCATGAAAAAACTACCTCAACCATGGCCGGGTCCACTCCCACTCCATCCAATGAGATAACGGGTCCCAGAAAGTGGACCACCTGGATCTAGAACCAGCACTTTAAGAGTTTCCCATAAATCTAGTGCTCTCAGAGTACGTCTAAAACCATGTTTATGTGTCTTGTTTGCTCCTCATCAGATTTCAATCACACAAGGATATAATCCATGGAGACTACCACGAACTGGTCAAAGTAAGGTTGCAATATTTGGTTCATGAGTCCCATGAAGACTGTTGTGGAATTCTTCATTCCAAATGGCATCACCTAGTACTCATAATTACTATAATGATATATGAAGGTCATCTTTGATATATCCTTATCCTGTAATCATAGCTTGTAATGACCTGATATGATGTCAACCTTCAAGAACCATCATGCCCCTTTTGACTGATCAAAGAGGTCATAAATTCTCAATAGTGGATACTTGTTCTTCACAGTCACCTGGTTCAAGAGATGGTAGTCCCCATACAACATCAATCTCCCATATGCCTTTTTGAAAAAAAAATGGGGCTACCCAGGGTGAAACACTAGGTCTCATGAATCCCTTCCTCTGCAAGTCCTCTAACTGTATCCTCACCTCTCAAATTCTATAGTAGCCATCTGATATGATGGTATAGATATTAGTTCCATCCTAGGGTGTAAATCAATGTTGAAGTCTTTATCCCAATGGAGAGGTAATCTGAGAACATCTTCAGAAAAGACGTCCTTATACTCTTACACCACTACTAGAAACTAGAAGCTCATAAAATATACTACACCAAGGACTAGGCTAACCAACTAATGAAAAATCTGTTGTACCCTCCAATGCATGAGTCCATATTACACAACTTGGATTTAATTTTCACTAAAAAAGGTAAACCTCACTCTATCACTATATACACACTGCACCATTCAACAAAAACAGTCAATATGGGCATGGAATATAGATAAAAAATCCATACTAAGAAATACATCCTAAGGAATTAACGTTTCCCCCAAGAGATTCCAACTGAAACTCTCACCTCGAAGGGTTAGGGAAAACTGTCTTCAAAAGTGTGTGACCATTGAGTCTTCTCTTGTAGGTGTCTCCAAGAATAACGGTCGAGTCAATAGTTCTATCAGAATATCTATATCTCAAACAAGATATGTGGTGAGAAAGGAATGAATATAACCTATGCCTATCAGTACTACATATAAATTATAAAAGACACAAATAGTACCTCAAATCATATCAAGATTACCTGGGTCATATTCCTTGACTGCATATAGTTGTCCCCTCCACCATCCTCTAGATCTTTGATCCTTGTATGGACCACATGGGGGTGGTGGTGGTATCAATTAGAAACATCAACCACATCCTACTGCTCTTCCATCACCTCTTCCATGTACTCCAACCAACATATCTACCTACTCCTATCACTATCTCTACCTCAGTATCCCTATCAGTAGTATGGAAGGTTGGACAATCTCGAGCGATATATCCCCTACCGTCACATGAATAGAACCACTTCTCTCTAAGTTGACTGGACCCACCTTGTGATCCCTGAATTGTAGATCCTCTATTCTGGGACCTCCTCCAAAAATTTCTCTTACGTTCAGGTCCCTGAGGCTAACATCAGATCTATAATATCGAGTTCTCTACTCCTACTCATCCACTAATGAATATTACTATCCATATCTTCTCATCCAAGAAGATTTAAACCACTAAATCTCACTCAAGAACCCCAATATAAGTAGGAATTCATAGAGGGATAACACTGGCTCAGGATTCTGTACTCAGACCATGCTCAAAGATCTAATCCTTGAAGTAATTTTCCTAAGCCATATCCATTAAGTACCTGTAAAGGTTGGTGAACCTCGACGAATAATCATCCAATAACATGATACCCTACTAGAGTGGAAAAAGATCCTTAATACACACTGATCTATGAGTAACTGGAGATAAATCCTCTCTAAAGAGGACCTATAACTATGTCTATGAAATATTCATCCTATCATGAGTCTAGATAGCTAAACTCCCCCATCGTCCTACTAATCCATGTAGAAGGCTCTCCTATAGGACCACCATATGATCCTCTAGTGTCCTGACTAGATGAAAAAATAAGTTCACTACCTTAAGCTAGTCCTCAACCACTTGAGGGTCGGGATCGCCTCAGAACCTAAGGGGTCTCTATCACTGAAACTCATAAAACATCGCCAGCCTGTGCTCTTCATCCACTGGTACTGCAGGTACCACATACTACACTATAGGTGATGGTATGACTGGTGCACCACCTAGATGTGACATTGGAGGAATTGGTCCCTATATTAAATCCTCTCTACTGAGGGGACATCCTCCTGACCAAGCTACTAAATCCAAGCTGGTATAAATCACTGAGGCATCTTGTAAGAAAATAAGACGTACCATGGTTAAAGAGTATATCTAGAGAGTTGACTTAAAGAAGGACATGTAAATTACAACCCACATCCTTTATGATGCATATACCATTATTTTACCTACAACTAGTGTTTTCATGTAACAAGTCAAAAAGAATGTTATTAGAGTCCCGGTGTATGGATCTGTCACCTTCTGCACCAACACTAGAGTCCTTGGCCTGAAATTTGAACTCGAAACACATAATACTATTTCCCCAAACTAATATCAAAGACTCTTGGTCCTAATGTAGAACTAAACACCTCTGAAACCACTTTTTCAGGACCCATCCCAATGGGGCCTGTTTTGCGACTCCCCAATCCCACCTCCAATAGGCCATGGGCTATTGACTAGCACCGAGTAGGCATATCACTAACATGGGAGGAATTTCCTATGTACCTGTACGCACACACACATCTCCAAGCCCACAAAATGATGAAATGTAAAAATCACTAAGTAAAAAATGCATGCATACCACTATATCCCACAACCAGAGTATGAAAAATAATCAAAGAAAAGTAAATAGGGACAGAATACAAGACCACCAAAAAGATTATAACCATAAGTACAACCTATATAAAAAAGGTATTGGGACAACTGTCTATAGCCTTAGGAACACACCTCAGTCTGCTGGTCTAATAAATCACTATCTAGTTCTAGTCCACCTAGGACTCCATCAAAAGTTCTATTGTGTGCATAAGACATGATATGTGTTGGAAAATCCCATGCAGAGGTGAGTATAACAATACTCGGTAAGAAACCCTAAAACCACAAAGAAATATATCAAAGGAAAGATACAGTCAGCTCTACATAGGTATATGTATACAACACATATAATAAGAATGGCCAGATATACTCAATCAAGACACATATTTTAGAGGTAAGTCACAACCACTTCATACCAACCCTAATAATTCATCTCCAATATTCCACGAAGCACTCATCCAGGAGAAAAAACTACTGATTATGATAGCACTGAGGATGTCTGTCTGAGAGTTACTGCTCATTCAGTCCCACTGTGAGAGAGATACACTGAAAGATCTGAAGAGAGATACAATACAATAGATGAGGTTCACATCTATATCCATGGGGTGATACCAAAAACTCAATCTTGATTAATTTTCCAATTAGAGGATTGGTTTTCGCATAGTGTTGGTCATATCGATACTGAGAACTCCACCTAGGTCATGAAGAATGAATAGAGGATCCTATTCCAGGAATCTTGGGGGATTCCAACAACTCTATACAAGAAGTCCTGCTAAAGAGATCATAGTCCTATGAGTAGGAAATGATTCATTCCTACCTTCAGGGAAACGATAAAGGCAATGAACCCTAACAAAACATTTCCATGATACAGAGGACTAGAGAATCAATCCATGTGCAAAGGGGTACACATTGTGTCGTAGGTTCACACGCCATGTCCATTGAACCTCATTACTTCCTATGTACCACAACCCATGTCATTCTAAACCGTGTCATGTAGAATATGGGTACACGACATGTAGAACGAGTCACATGCCGTGTCCTTCCATCTGGGGTCCACCCGTATACTCCGGTTGTGTTCCAGTACACGGTGTCAACCCGTGTAACCTTTCCTGTGTACCTGTACATGGGGTAATCTATCTAACTAACTTAGGACATTCCATGTGGGGGATTACATTCCATGTAGGAAACCCATGTACTCCACCCCATGTCTGTGTATATCCCATGTACGTGAAGAGTGGTCCAACAATGAACAGACATCATGTAGTCGTGACTACATTCCTTGTATATTGGGTTTTACAGAACCTGTCTTATTCCTCGTCACTTCAGTCGATCAGTTGGGTTCTGGTTTGGTGCTTGGTTTACTCTAAAACTCAATATTGAAGGTCTTTAGGTCACTCTAACACCGAATAAATGGGATTCATCCCTTCAAATGGCTCAAAAACATGATCGTATGCGTTCTTATTAATTGTTGAAGAAAGTAGATTCAACACCCACCAAGTTTTGATTAGTCACTATGCCCACCGTCGCACATCTATCGAGTTGTTTGGATGTTGAATCTGTAGTTGTGGATCATTTCCCCATGAATCAAAGGAAAAATGATTGATTATTCAATGTTTGGGGGAAGAATGAAGAATCCATGTTAATAACGCCATAAATCAGGGGAGAAAAAGAAAAAAGAAAAATCAAGAGGAATGAACCTCGACTGTTGTTTGTTCCGGCCTTGAACTACTCCCATAAGAATGATAAAAAAGTAAAGAAATCGGTATCTAAGGACAAATATTGACAAAACCCAAAAATATCATCCCACCCTGCATATACGATCAATCCAAATGATAATATGTTAAGGGATTAGTCTGTTTTAGTCGTAGGAATCCAGAATAGGAATGAATAATTGAAATAACAGATCCTACATGGATTTTAGATCCCTCGCTGATGAAGATCGATCACTTCATCATTGCTGTTGGCGAGATCCATCATGAGAAAAATTTGTCGATCTTTGATCCAATGTTTTCTCTTCGACTGCCAAGAGGATTATTCAGATCTCTCTTTCTAGGGACTATAAAAGAATCCAAGGTTATGATCCTAACCCTGGATCTTTTCCAAAGGGTTTATTTAAAATAAACTGATCACTTCATCACTACATCAACAAAACAAAAAAAAATAATTTATTATCAATATGTTTTATTCATTTAAAATGCTCGAGAAAACTTTCCACAACTGACCCATGCCAACCAATATTAGGTCACGCCTAGGGTAAATCCGTTGTTCTGAATTCAATGGTTCCCTTAGATATATGATTAAAGAACCCATTTATAAGTTATTCTAGTTTTTTAGTAAAATCACGCGCGCATGCTATTTCATATTTTAATTTTTTTCAAACATTTATTCCAAGAACACTAGGCCTCAAAATCACACACCGTCTGAGTACCTAGTCTCCAAATCAATCCATATAATATTTAAAAATAATACAGAGAAAAACCTATGATATTACACACTTCACATTAGTTTTTTACTTGGTTATACATATTTACAACCATTGTCTAGAATAAAATGAGAATTATGGATACATACTTTTAAACTATTCAACACACAAATGATAATCTAATAAAATTAAATGAATAATTTATAAATGACATTTATTATTTAACTTATGAAATTATAGGCTTAAATATAATTTATCCATGATCTTTTTCCTAGAATAGAATCTTATGGGAATTTTCTCCCTTAATAATGGATAGTAATGAGCTTGTGAATTTACCAAATCATATCCCACAAGATTTTCAAAATAGATGTGTAGAAAAGATCATTTTCATGCACCAAGTGATGATCGAGTCTAACTCAATACACGATTTTTGGGATAATTATACATAGGCACCTCTGTACCAGAGCCACATCCACTTGAATTATCATTAAAGGAATTTATTGGATTTGAAACTACTTAATATATACTTTATAAAAATTTATGTAAGTTTTTTTATGTTTAGTTTTATCCCTAAGGATTTTTCTAGAGTTTCCCAATCCTAGTCACAAAAATAACTAAACTTTCCTCTAATACCAACTATGAAGAACCTTGGATTTATTACACATTATTTCATGATTTATTACATAATAATATACATAATACAACCAAGAATATTGATAAGAATAGTTTATTTTAGTAATTAATTACATTACATAACAAATTAAAAATTGGTGGTAAATTGACATTATTGAAAACTTCCTTAACATTATCATAATATTATATCATTCTTAAAACTGCATGGGATAACCTAGGAACAAAAATAAGAAATGGGTGATATATAAATCCCAATAAGGGTATAAAAAATTATTAAATGAATAAATTATTACATGTTAGACAATAAGAATTTAAATGGGACATAAAATGGGTGATAATCATAAACTTGAAAAATGAGGCAGGATGTAGCATGATAACATAAAGGCAACATGGGAATGTAAAGAAAAATTAAAAATGACCTTAAAAACATAATTCAAGGTAAAAAAATACATAATAAAATAATTTTCTTTGTATAACCTCATGTGCACCATATATGAAATCTCATGAGACTAAAACATTACACAATGAAATGGAGTGTTATGTAATTCCAGGAGCAACCATCGCTTTCATGTCATCTACATCCATATGTGTGAAACATATTTATTTAATCAATTTAAACCAAAATAACAAGGTAGTGTGTGTTAAATACATGGAAGTACCAAACCAATGAATGATATGTACATATAGGTGAATATCCTTGAGTAGAAATTGAGGTAGATATTCATGATAAAATCGTTTGCAATAAAAAATCATAATGAAATTTTAGAAGCATAACGAAAATACATGAAGATTCATAAAATGGTTTAATGTGAGTGAAATGGGTCTCTCATAATTTTTGTTTCAAAATTAATGAAATAGTGATGTGGATAAACACATCCAAAGGCAAAAAATATAGAAGATTCTTGAATAAGAGGATTGGGAGGGGATCCCTTACTAAATTTTGGCATAATAACGACTTAGGTAAATGCTATAATAAGAGGGGATAAATGATATCCCATTGTTAGGAAATTATTTTTGTAGTATATTTATATTTATAAAGTCATTTCAACATAAAAATTGTATATTTAAAAGTCTTAATACAAATAAGGTGTTTTAATAGAAAAGAGAATGAGATACCTTACCTTGAGAGGGTGATTCAAAAAACATGGGACGATCTTATTGAGATATTGGGGTAACCTTAAGAGGACTATCAAGAGGTGAGGGTATATTAAAAATGTGTTATAAGATTTTTTTAGTAAAGGGTAGAGGTATCTTGGGTGATTTTATATAGGAAAAGAGAGGGGGTTCTTTATTATTTCCCAAACATAAGTTTTGGAATCTGTATAATAAAATAATCAAAACCAAAAAACTTCCCATGGGTTTGGCCCATATTATCTAATAATGAGGAGTGTTTTTCAATTTTTGATAAGTAAAAGTGAAAAAATAATTAAAATATTACCCTTGGTTATGTGAAAGTGAGTCATGTTTATAATGAAATGATTTTAACACCTTATAATATAATATAGGTTTTGGAGGATTTATAAAATTAATTAAATGACCCAAAAATCACATTATTTTAAAGGGTAATCATATATTTGGGCATGGATACCTTTTATATCATTTATTACATCACTTTTTTTGACATTTATGATGTCATAATACATGCCGTATTTTATACCATATTTAATTTTTACCTGAAATTTTATTATCTCATAAAATTATGAAAAACTAATCATTGGATAATTTATACATGAATATTTCAAAAAGTAATATTTATTTTATCCAAATAATTCACTATATTTTTAAATTTTCACTTTTGAAATAATAATCGACATTTATTGAGAAATGACGGGTTTTTTTAACAAAAACAGTTTTTGAACACTTATAAAAATTATATTTGACTTGATAAAAAATATATTATCATTTATATTTAATAAAAAATATTTCATTTTATTATTTCATTAAAATATATTTTATTTATTAAATTTCACTAACTCATAAAAATAAATGTCTTAATTGAAATGGGATATTACAGAGAAATACAATTTTTGTTTTGTCATATCAAAATGAAAATTATGTATAATGTAACCAAAATAAGAAGTAAATATAACCATTATTCTATTGAAAATTAAATATACATATTCATATTATTATGGTCTTGATACATATACCTTTAATGCACCAGAAAACACCCTAAGGGTAAGGTGTGTGGTGGTGAGATTTTCATGTGGTGGTTCGACATATATGGTTTTGGCTGTGATCTCGATGATCTTAAACTTATCCAATAAATGGTTTCACTCATATTTTATTTGTTGGATGTAAACTTTGGATTGGTTAAGTGTAAATCCCAATTATTATATATCCCTTGAAATCTCTGATAATTGGTATATATAGGGTATGATCCTACTGGTTGAGAGTATCACTTCCTTGGCCTCTTTCAATTGGATTTGTCGAAACCCGATATTTATACTACTAATATGATCACTATTAAATGAAAATATAATTGATGGTTCTTATTTAATGGTGTTTTAAATTAAATAGTATATAATAAAACCAAATAAGTTCATGTGTTTTCAATAACCATAATAGGGCATCTAGTTCAATCATAAAGAGAATTTTAGTTATAAAATTTTTGGTTGTTACAGATGCTGAATGATTGATCGTGGAAAGGATAATTAAGGCCTCTCACATATTCCCTATCATGGGGACCTTAGGAGTGGATAAATATAGTATAATTTATGTCTGAGATTTCATATGCCTTCATAGGGTTCCATGTACCATTTCATCAGATAGAGATGCTCAGTTCACTTATTGGTTATGGAAGGGGTTGAAAATGGTGCTTGGTTCATAGGTACTTGTGGGTATAACCTACCACCCCTGGATCATTGGTCAGCCTGAGTTCACTACATAGGTACCTTAGGAAATTTTCTATGGTTTCATCCTTGATTTTTGAGGATATTGGTAGAGATAATTACCTCTTATGGAGTTCACATATAATAATAGTTTCCAATTGACTATTTATATTGATATGTACAGGGTGATCTAGGGTATGTAATGATATTCACATTTGTGCTGGTTTGAGGTGGGGGAGGTAGTGCTACTGGGACCTCGTCTCATTTAATAGATATAAGAAAATTTACTAATAATCAAGAAATGTATGGAAATGGATCATTCTAGGAAGAATTCATATACCGGTCACTGACATCAACCTCTAGAGTTCAAGGTGGGAGATTAGGTCTTCTTATGAGTCTCACCTAAATTGGGTCATTGATGGATTTATAGGCAAGGTAATTGTCTCCTAGATTCATTGGGGCTTTTTATATTTTATAGAGGGTCGATATGGTGTCATAACAAATAGATCTTCTTTAGAGAGACGTAAATATGTATGAAGTCTTATATGTTTATTAGTTTCTATATTATATTCATATCCATTTCATTCTTTTGATGTTAAGGAAGTTGATTTAGTGGTTTTTGTTTCTCTTGAGAAGTACCCTCTTGGAATCATTTCATGTAGAAATAAGACTCTAAGGAAAAAACATTTTTTGGTTCATGTGCTATGGTAGAAAAACTATGTACAAAATGGGGTCATGGTGTGAGAGTATCATATACATGCTTAGTGGATAGAGTTATTCAAGGATGTTTCTCAACTACCCCCTGAAGGGAAACTCTAGGACAATTTTTTTGAGGGGAGGTTGTCAGATCTTAGTTTGTCATTAAGGTAAAATCATTTTAATTCTGGTCAAAACCTCTTATTTTATCTAAATGGAATTGACTAAAAGATAAATGTAGGGTTTACAAGAATTATATATTAGTTCATGACCCATAGTTCTAGTTTTTTGTAAGGAATGTATAAGTGCATGTTTAGGACATGATTATCTCAAACCGTTCACCTCAACCACGTGGTCCATGAAGGGAGGAGCATGGTTTTCCAAACAATGCAATAGAGGATGCACGACCATACAAAACATAAAATAAATTATAGAGGCTCCATTCATTATTTATTTAACTATTTCCCTAGACCATGTGAGGTGTGGGTGCATGGACAATGTTCCACACATGGTTGACACATGGTTGGCACATAGTTTGGCCAACCATGTGGACAAACCATGCTCCCCTTTAAAAAACTAGAAAATGAAATTTTCCCATACTTTCTCTTAAATATAAAACCTTCTTCCTCTTACTCATTCACATAATAGATCAACTATCTGAGATCTCCTTTTCTCCTCCTCTAGGGATTTTATGTATCTCCCCCATCAAGAGTTCGTTTTGATCTTCATTCATCACTTTAGATCCCCCTAGGTAAGTCTATTAATAATCTTTCTTATTTTCTAAATTTCTTTTTCCATTTTCTATATTATCTCCATGTGTCTTAATATACACTATTTTAAAAACATGTTTTTAGTTTTTCATTTTTTCTCATTTCATCCCAAACTTGAGGTTGATACTTGTTAAGGATTCTACCATAGGGATATGGAAGGTGGTCTAGGAATTTTATCTCAAAGACTCACTATTTATAGCTCATAGTCATTTTTATACATGCTATAAATTCAATATATTTCCATTAAAATGTGTAAATACTTTATTTAATTACCTATAACATGACCTAGACCCTTCATTGGACTCATTGTCATTGTTGGAGGTTGAATTCCTCAACATGAACCATCCCTTAGGGTGGGTTTAATTAAATGATAATGTCTACCATTATTTCCTTTTTAAAAAACAACCCCTTAGGTGTATTGAGTATTCCAATTGTTAGTGTAATGCTATAATTGAATTAAATAAATTGTTAAATGATATGTATAGATTAATTAGACATTTTTATCACTTGTATGATAAATGATTAATAGAATGAATTAAATATAATTGTAAAATGAGATGGATAATTCTCCAGTCCAAATTTTATTGATTAAATATGATGTGAATACTATTTATTTAGATTTATGAAACTATTTAATGCATGTCCTACCTTGATTTATACTTGAATTCCAAAATTGGAATTACTTAAGTGAACTTGAAGTATTATACCCGATTCATTGACTCAATTTCCAAGTGGTACACTAGCATTGGAATTAGTCAATGTCTTAGATGTTTAAATTCCATTATTCAAAATTGAAGATTCACCTAAAAACAATTAAAAAATTGAATAATTATTATTTTACTCTATGAATCAACTTCATTTCATAAAATATCGATTTATATGGATGATCTCTTTGTACTCTAATCAAATTTATACCAAGGTTACCTTGGACATGCTCCTCAGACTCAATGTGGATGCCTTGGAAATGATCCTTGGTTTCCTAACCTACTGAAAGGTATTATCTTAAATACAAATGGATTAAGATAAGGTTGGTGGGTTTAAACTAGTTTACCTCTATTTGAAAAATTCTAATTTTTTATATATATTTATATTTCACACTACAACAACTTATATTCAAATATTAGATTTTCATTAGTCACTATTGGTGGTGGCCAATTAAGTTTTACTCACACCCTATTTGGGTCATTGATTAGTACCTGGGTAGACTTCATGAATGTAGTAAAGGATACAAGGAGGTAAACTTATATAGATGCATTTTTTTATTTTAGGATGGGAGATTAGAGAACATGATTATGTCAGTGCTCAATATGCTCATTGAGACATTTATTTTTGGTCTCTTTATATCTCTTGTATATACTAGCACTGAATTGTATTCCTTATACTATTTATTTATATTTTCTATATTGTATCATCATGAAATCAATATCTTTATATGATTCATGTTTTTATCATGTTCATTTATTATTATTTGGATGGTTTATTTTCACTACCCTATTTATTCATTCACATTCTTATTATTTATTATCTTTTATTATTATTTAATGATGTGATGTATTCTAATAAAGAGGGTATAATGTCACCACTATACAACCATAGCCCATCACTTATAATTGGAAGCCTCATGTTTATGAGGAGGTGAGCTTGATACCATGTGGAAAACTGAGTTTGTTTACTTATGAGTGAACAGGGTCAATGAAGTTATAAGAAACCAATGTAAAAATGTAGTTATGAATTTATAGAAAGTAGTATTCACTTCACCAGAAAATAATTTTTATGATAAAGTCTAAGAAATGATCTAATTAAAATTCTTATAAGAAGTATAGGAATGTTACATTTCTTCATAGTCATTGTATCCTTGACAATTCATGTCAATTACATCGTTCCTATTAACTATACATATTGAGTTTCTGTACACAACATATTTTTGAACCGAATCAATTTATAAACAATTTTATCAAAGAAATATGTTTATATAACTTTAAAAAACTACTCTGATGTTTTTCTGTGATGGTTTTAGATAGAATGTATCAAAAGTATTTCTCATAAATGAGAGGAAATTAATATTCATGTGAGTTTAATTTGATAAACTGTAAACTATAACATATTGAATAAAAAAATATAACAATTAATTCAAAATTTAATATATAATAATAATCATGTTTACCAATCCTTTTAATAATCCAAAAAGAATATGATATTAACTCTTCATATTAATGATATTTAAAAATCAAAACTCATGTTTTTTCAAAACTATAACATAAAAATATAACCACATACTAGTAATTTAAATAGATTTATAATACATAAAAATTAATTTTCTCATACTCTAAATGATTAATATGTAATTATGATAAAATTAAATCAATAAAGACATTTATAATAAAATTAAATAAATAAAAATTTCAAATAAAAGTAAAATAGAGCATATATGTGTGTATGAAATTCACACCGCTAAATTTTTCTATGTAGTAAATATCACATAACCAAAAATAATTCATGTAAGGTAACTTTATATATAGATTAATTTCACATAACTAAAATTTCTTATATAGGAAAATCCACATATACAAGATTCTCACATAACTGAATCACAAAATACAAAGTTCTCATGTAACCAAATCCATTTATCCAAAGTTCTCATGTAACAGAATCTATAAAACCAAAGTTCTCATGTATTTTATTGTACATAACTTATATTTTCATTTAGGGAAATTTTATATATCTAAAATTCCCAATTTATAGTTTTTGAATTTTTTTTATGAAACATTACTATTATATATGAAATTTACCTTTAATATACATAAATAAGACATATAAATAATATAGATAATATATTTTAAATGATATTTTCAAAGATTTGAGAAATTTTTATATTCCAATTTAAAATAAAATATTTAATCACTAACATTAATTTAAATTTCTCATGTTAGAGGGAAAAAAAATAATGTTTTTAATTATAAAAACAAGAATTGGTTCAAGGATCCACTTAAAAACCACTTCAAGATTTTTTAATTTCATTTAAAATTTCAATAGTTTTAAAATTCCATTTCACAACAATAGATTTAATACAAAAATCCATTTTTACCCTTTTCATAAATAATTATACATTTAATAACATCCAAGAAAATAAAGTCAATGGTTCAATTAGAAAGGTCCCATTAACATCATCTATTTAATATTTATAATTTTTTTACCTCTTTTTTGGGAAAAGTAAAGTTAGATATCATTACCTTGGTGTTCTATTGGGGAATATGTTTTTTAAGGTTCAATGAATTATCAAAGGGTATTAAATTATATAAAAGGAATTTTTAACCACTAAATTTTGAATTAGGATGATGCACAACGAAGCTAGAATATGACAACCCATATTTTATTACACCATAATTCATGATTTATTACATAATAATACACTTAATAAAACCCAAAATTACTATGATACATAGTGTATCTGGTAAATTTGGTACATAGAATAAGAACTTGAAACTTGAGAACAACATCATTTTTTGAAAACTCTGAAACATACCCTTATATTCCATGGGTCTTTTAAAAATTCATGGGATTTCATGAGGACATACATAAGAAAAGGGTGAGATATAAATCTATGTAAAATAATAAAAAACATAGCATAAGTTCACCCAGTAAATTTGATCTAAGAGTAATATAAATTTAATATAATAGGGGTAAGAATCATAATCTTGAACAGTGAGGTATTATATAACATGATACATAAAGGTAACATAGCAATATAGAAACAACATAAAAGATGACATCATGAACATAAGTTAAGGATAACCACCAATAAAACATAACATATTGTTCATTGGATAAACTCCCATTAACCATACCTGGAATATAATGAGATAAAAACATTTCCCAATGCATTGGAGGGATATATAATTCTAGGTCCACCTATCAATTTCATATCATGTACATGCATATGTGTACCACATAGACCCGACAACATAAAGATGTATTTAATAACTTTTAACACTAAATTTATGTATTTCATGTTACATATATATAAATCCAAAATAAATGAAGGATCGGTAAAACTAAGTGAATACCCTTGAGTGAAAATGGAGATTGGTAACCACCACATAAAAGTTTTGCATTGAAAATAACATAATAATTTCAGCAGCATAATGGGTGTACATAAAGACCTATAAAATGGGTGAATGATAGATAAGGGGTTATCAAAATATTTTTTTATTATAAGTATAGTAATATGTATTTAGAAAAACTTATCTAATATTGAAAATTTGTAAATCAAAAAGTAGGAAATATAGAAGGTTCTTGAATAATGAGGATGAGAGGATCCCTTACCTTGAGTGGATGCTTCTATAAGCTTGGGAGGGATCTATAGTGTTAAGGGTAGAGTAAATTCATGATACAAGAGCTTCAAGTGATGGGGAATGGTAGGTTTTGTGGGTTTATATAGAAAAAGGGAGGGTAATTATTTATTAATTTCCTAACATGGGTTTGGACTCTATATGATTAAGTAATCAAAACCAAAAAGCATACCAGGTTTTTTCACGTGAATTCTACCAAATAGGAGTGGTTTATTTATTTTATAAGTGTTAGAATATACCAAATTAAAATAATTTCTTTGGTGATGTTGAAGCGATTCATGTTTATAAATAATTGATTTCAAAACGTTAAAATATAATATATGTTTTAGAGGGTTCATTATGGGTTTATAAATTTAATAAATTAACCTAAAAAGAATATTATTTTAAATGGAAAACATAATTTTGGTCATGTATACTCTTTATAGTATTTATTGAATCAAGTTTCTGATTTTATGATGTCATAATTCATACGGTATAATTATACACTATTTAATTTTTACCTAAAAAGTCAACTCTATCAGAAAATTATGAAAAATTCCCCATTGGATAATTTTTATGTGATGATTTCCAAAATAATATTTTTTTGTAAAAATAATTATCTAAATATGATAATTTATACATTTAAATAAAATATCCCCATTCATTGAAAAAATAATAGTTTTTTTGAAAATAATAGTTTTCTAACCCATATAAATATTAAATTAGAATTTTTAAATTTATATTATCTTTTATATTTAATAAATTTTATTTAATTATAATATTTTATCAAAAAAATTTTTTTTGAAGAATTATTTAATTTATAAAAATCATTTCTTGATTGTAACTATATATTTCCCAAAAATTCAATTTGTGTTTCATCATTTAAAAAAAAAATTTTTATCATCTCAATATTTAATAATTTTAAAAGTAATATTCAAAATGGAATACATATAATAAATATGTTATTAAAAATAAAATTTAAAAATTTAAACTGTTAGGGTCTAGATACATAACCCTTTATTACATCAACGAATTCCCTAAGGGTATGATGTGAGACAATGAGATTTTCTTGGCATTGTTCAAAAAACATGGTTTGGGATGTGATATCAATAATCTTGAACTTATCCCATAAATGGTTTTTATCATGATTTAGTTATTGAATTTCAACATGGTCTTGATCAAGCTCAAATCCTGGTGATTATATCATGCTCATAAGCTATTATAAATTGGTTTCATGGGGTATGATCCTACTAGTCAAGGCCATTGCTTTGTCTATCTGTATCAATTGGATTTTATCATAACCCTTAAAATATAATAATAATATGATCACTATATAGAGACTATAATATAAATGGTCACAATTATTAATATTATTTTTAATTTGATAGGACTTAACTTATAACGATCAAAATAACCAAAGTAGTGAATGTTTTTTATATAACAATATTACTTAATCATGAATTTATTCATTCAAAATTGGAATAAAATTTTGGGTCATTATATTCTCCCAACCTTCAAAATTTTCACCCTAGAAATTTTCATTTCAAACAGTAAAACAAATGAAGGTACTTCTATTTCATCACCACATATAGTTCCCATGTTGCTTCCTTAAACTTATGGTTCCTTCACAACACTTTGACCATGTTAGTTTTCTTGTTTGATTGAACTTTGTCTCTACGGTATAAGATATTAACTAGATATTACTCATTTGAAAGATCATTATCTAATGGTCCCAACTCTAGATTTAGTAAATGTTAGGGGTTTGGTATTCACTTCCTTAATAGGGATATATAGAACACATCATGTACTTTAGATAGGTTAGGTGGGACATATAGTTGATAAGCCACAAATTTTATGCAATCGAGGATCTCAAAGGGGATGATGTATCTTAGAATACTATTTCTCTTCTTCCCAAACATCATGAATTTATTCCATAGTGATATATGAAGGAACACTTTATCTCTGACCTCAAACTATAGGTCTTATAAACAATTGTTTGCATAGCTTTTATATTGAATTATTTAAAATTTCATATAGTATTGAATGGTTTGAAGCTTCTCTATAATTTCTTGGATATGATCATGTCCCATTAGCTTATTCTCTCCAACTTCATCCTAGCATGATAGAGTCTGAAACCACTTCCCATATAGATCCTCATATGGTTCCATTTGAATGCTAGAATGAAACATATTTTTATTTGATAACTACACTAGGGGAATGTTCTGGTCCCAAAAAACTTTGAAATCTATTGAACATGATCTCAATATATTATCTAAACATTGGATGTTCATTTCAAGATGTTTATCTATCTGAGGGTGATTAGTAGTAATAAAGCACAATTCTCTATTGAAGGCTTCCTAAAGGATTTTCCAAAACCTTGAGGTAATCCTAAAATATTTATCACATAAAATAGAGATTGGAACTCCATGAAGTCTTACCACTTACCTTATCCATATCTTATTGAGTTTTTAAGAGATAAATATTCCTTGATAGAAATTAAATGTGATGACATGGTAAGGTGATCGACTACCACTGAGATGGAATTATTTCTTTTAAGTTTCTTGGGAAGTCCTATGATGAAATCCATGGTTATGTTTTCCCATTTCCACACTGACATAGGAAATGGTTTCATTATACCCTTAGAATTCTATCTTTTATCCTTAACTTATTGGAATACAAAGCATCAAAATTTAAATTCTAAAATATCCCTCTTCATGTTATCCCACTAGAAGTTTTTCATAAAATCTCTATACATCTTAGTGATTCCAAGATGAATAGATAAGGATGATATATATCATATTATACAAAATTTACCTCTTCTGTTCTAGTTTTTATGGGAAACATATCTAGGTTCCAAAACTTATAACTCCATATTCAACAAATTTGAACTTTAGAATATTTTCTACCATCTTTTGTAGAGAATCATCATTTTTATGGAACTCCTTGATCCTCTCTAGAATATATGGTTGAGTATTTATTTATTAAAATTAGGAATAATATCTTTTTATTATTCCTGTATCCATCCTTTACATGTCCAATAATATTATAACCATTTCAATCCTCATCATGGATAGGGTTGCGAGAACCTTTCTACTCAAAGCATCTGTCACTTTGTTTTCCTTACTAGGATGATCATGGATTGAAAAATTAAAATCCTTGATCAAATATAACCAAATTTATTGGTGTATATTATTTTACTTTCATATGAATATATAATTAAGAATTTTATGAACTTTATATATTTCACACTTTTATCTATAGAGATATTGTGGCTAAATATTTAATGAGGAGATAAATATTGTGGAGTCTAGATCTTTTTTTGGGTAGTTTTACTCATGGATATTTAATTTGTGGGAGGAGGAAGCTATCACTTTTCATTTTGAATGAGTATAATACCCAATCACTTTTTCGATGCATCACTGTAGATAAAAAATACTTCCCCACTAGCGGGTAATGTGAGAACATGTGAAGTTATTAGCCTCTTATTTAGTTATTTAAAAATTTCTTCACATTCTTCAATCCAAAAAACCTTTAATCCCTTTTGAGTAAGATTCATTAGTGGGATTGAAAATATTGAAAATCTTCTCAAAAATATATTATACTACCCAACTAATCCAATGAAACAATGGATTTCCATCACAGATGTTGGTTTTGTCATGACCCGGCCCGATGGGGCCCGAATCAAGAATACCCTAAGCCCGTCTCTAATAAGATAGGGGATGGAGACTAGAACCAAGTAGGAATATTATAAAAATTAGATTCATTAGTCTAATGTTCCCATATAATCACACACACACATCTCTAAGCCCACACAATTATGAAATGTAAAAAAATTGAATCCAATGCCTGTATACATCTATAATCCCAAAACAAAAAACAAAAAAATAGAAATGAAAGTGAAAAACATTCCAAATACAAGACCAAATAAAAAATCTAGAGAGTCCAACTTGATCTAAGTGCAAGGAATACAATCAAATATATGAACCTATAAAACACCATACTTTGTCAAGATCAATATAGGCTCTATGATCTCCCTGTCTTACCAGGACTCCATCAGATGGGTTGTCATCTGCATAAGACATGACATGTGTAGGTATAGCCAATGTAGAGTTGAGTATAAAAATACCCAGTAGGACACCCTGAATACACGAAACATGAAGCATCAATAATATTCAGCTCGTAATAGTCATGTAATAATAAATGCATAATAAAATTCACCAAGATATACTCGGGAGGGATATCACACAATAAGGTGGTGACAACCAACTACCGACCACCAGATTATACTCAAAGAAATTATTGTTTTGACATAATACACTCCAAACGTCAGACTATCACTAAATATACTCATGCAAGAGGTCAATATCATTCGGTACCACCCAATAAATCTCACTGGTCTTGGAAGACCATGATACTCAGATAGGGGGTCATGCCCAGGACCGCTGGGGGACACCATGAACCCAATATTGAGCAACCTTCTATGTATGGTATTGCATTCCAATGATATGAAAAAAACCAAATGATACAACTGACTAGATGGAGGATCACCACCCTACTAAAGGAGGATATGTTGATTCCACAGATCCCACCTAGGCTATAATACGATAGAGGATCACACTCCAGTCTCATGGAGGAACTCCACAAACTATATTTGAGAATAATCCTTTAGAGGGTATCACAGTCCTATGATGTCGATGTAATGACACACTGTACCCATGAAGGAAATGACCAGTGGGAAAACCACTCAACTGAAACTGGTCTGAACTAAATAGATAAAGAGCACCATGCAGTCTCTAAGGGAGTATACAAATTACATGTAGATTACACAATGTACATCACTCAACATGGACATTCTCATGTTGTTTTTTCCTTATATGATGTATAAATCTACAAATATGAAGAATGTAGGTATAGTACACTGTGTGTAGATATATCTCAACACTCTGACCATGTCGCTTAGCTGTGCCTATGTACTTCTGGTCAAGCTCAGGTACACCTATCTGTGTTTGTGTCCAAGTACACTATATGTCTGAGCCCGTGTACTTCTGGCCATGTTCATGTACCCTCTTATGTATGTGATGAGCTTCTAGGGAAGGGTCACATGGTGTTTGACCAGGTCACAGGGCGTGCTATATTTAACTATCCATGGAAATCCTAGCACCACATTGGGGTCCCACACAGAGTGTAACGCCGAATTACACATAGTGTAATATGAGATTTTCTAGAACCCATGGGTTCTTATGAATTATTTTATGCACACTATTTCCACCATATTTTTATAAAAACATCACTACATTGATCTTAGATCTAGGTCAACCAAGCCCTATCATCTCTTTCGGGATATAATCTATCCCTCTAAATCGATTAGGAATACACCTCTGAAATCTGTATCACTGTACTCCACCCAAGAAGATGAATAACCATTGATTTAGAATAATAATCAATTGATCAATCTTCAATAACTATTTATTCCACAAAAAACTTCCATCATTATCTATGCCAGTTGTATCGATCTGGTGCTCTGAATAATGATCAAAGAACGATTAGACACTAGGTATTTGTCAACTCGTTGGACAAGGAAAATTCCAATGATGATCGAACAAAGAAATTGGGGGGGGGGGATCTATAAGACATGAAAAGTGAGAAATTAACCTCAAAAATTTAACATTAATCCCAAATTAATTGTCATAGAAAAAGGTAGATGAAGAGGATAATCAATACAATGAACAAAATAAATTCATCAATTTAAATCTATCAGTGATGCACAAATCAATTCTGATTTAGGGAATTGATCCGCATTCGACTGGTATTAAGAAATATGATGAAAAAAAATAAAAATCCTACCTAGAGTTTTTATTGATAATTGATGAAGAACTTTTACATTACCATAATTGGGAAGATCTAAAAACACTGTTTGCACAATAATTCCCAATTTAGTCTCGATCATATGTTGTCTTCCAAGAATGATTCTACCAATATTCTCTAGGTCTCTAGGGTTTAATAGATTACCCTAAGACAAATTCTATAACCATGTATTTAGAGACAAATTCAGTTATTGCATCAAATAAAATAAAATAAATTAATTAATAACTTTGTTTTATTAATTTCATGCCCGTGATGACTTTTTCAAAAACACCCCACACTAAAAAAGGTTATGTCTCACCTAGTTTAAAAACCATACTATAAACTTAATGGTTCCCTAATATTTATAATTTGATCCCCAATTTGATATTAGTTACACATTTTTAAGGAAAAATCCGCATACATGATATTAATATATTTCATAAATTTATTTCGAGCACATTAGGCCTTAGAATCACACACTGTATCAATGCTTGGTCTTGAAAATATTCCATATAATATTAAAAAATAATACACATAAATTATGAGTCATTAAATTATCCCCAACTTAGTAATTTTCATCCTAAAAAGATAAAAACTACTCAAAAAGAAGAGGGTACTGGGCTCGCATATAGGTCTCTTGATCCTAGGTGTTATCTTGAAGATTCTTGTGCCACAACCAGAAACACACTAGAGGAGTTGATCACCCAAGAATGATCCTCTCCTAGTGATTGTCAATAACCATTGGGTACTTAGAGAAATCATCTCTATCCTTGATTTCTATATCACCCTAGTTGATAACATGTGATAGGTCATCCATATACCTCCTCAGCTGCCACACATGGAAGACATCGGGTACCTGGTCTAACTGTCGTGGTAGAGCTAAGTGGAACACTACCTCAAAAACTCTATGAAGTATCTAGAAAGGTAAAATAAATCGCATAGATGAGTTTAATCCTTATCCAAATATCCTCAATCCTTATAAAGGTTAGAACCTTAAGAACACATGGTCTCCCTCTTAGAAGTATAGATGTCTCCTTTATATGTACACATATGAATTTAGATAGCTCTTTGCATTCCACATCCACTCCTAGATGATCTACACCTACTCTATGGTATCCTACACCGAATCTTGGCCCATGAGTGCTGAGTCATGTAGATCAATCCAAGAATGGAGTGACCTATAGGGTCTCCCATATAAGGCCTTCAATGGTGCCATACCAATGGTGGAATGGTAGTTGATGTCATACACAAACTCCAACAATGGAAAATGATACTCTTAATTGTGGCCAAAATATTACATGTAATGTCACATAATAATCTCAAAGACCTAGATGTTCTGCTCAGTCTGGACATCAGTTTGGGGGAAAAATGCTCTGATCAAGTGCAACTAAGTCCCAAAGGCCACATGAAATATTCTCTATAATAGTGATGTGAAGCAAGAATCATGGTTCAAAATGATCATCAAGGGAACTCCATCGATCCATACTCTATCTTACACAAAGTGGTTTTCCAATATCTCTACTAAAACCTGATCTCAAATAGCTACTAAGTTGGCCAACTTCTTGAGTCAGTCTATGACTATCCAGATGAAATCATGTGCCCTAGACATATGTGGTAACACCTTTTTCAAGTGAATTGATATCTTATCCCACTTCCACTCTGAAAAATTAATGGGTTGAGCTAAACCCACTTGAACATGGTTCTCAACCTTAACTTTCTGATAAATGAGGCACCAAGAGACAAACTCTACAACACAATTCTTCATTCCTGGACACCAAAACTGTCATGTGAGGTCTTTGTACATTTTTTCTACACCTGGATGTAAAGCCAAAGGAGATTTATGAAGATACAAAATCACCTAATCCTACAATGTTAAAGGTATAATCTTCTATCCTCTAAAAATGATATCATGCTCCCCACCTTCATAATGTCCACCAGGATCATGTACAATCGATATCCGAGTACGTATGGTCACATAGTCAGTATCTCCATGCTGAATTTTTTTGACATGTAGTAAAAGTGGAGGGGTAACAACCATCGATTGTAGATATGAAGCACTATCCTTTTCCATTAAGGACAATTGAAATGAAACTAACCACTCTAACACCTCAGACTAAAACTATGAACATGATATCATACTGAGATCATCTGCCACCATGTTCCCAATTAGAAGAGTATAGAAAAAATAAAAGTTATATTGCTAGAGGAAATATATCCATTTATTCTATCCAAAGTTAGGACCCTTATAATATAAGATAAACTTGATTGTCTTGTGGTCATAGTAGATGATTAACCGCTCACCCATATGGTAGTGTCACCACCAATTCAGTGTGAACACAACCACTACCAACTCAAGATTGTGGGTTATGTAGTTCTGATCATTTGGTCACAACTGACATGAACCATAGGCAATCACCACCTATCCCTGTATCAGAACACAACCAATATTGGCCCCTGATTCATTAAAAAATACTATGTACTTGACACCCTCCTATGAAAATATCAAGATGGGAGTGCTCAACAACATCTACCTCAGTTTCAAAAAGCATTTCTTGAACCCTTCCATCCACATGAAAGGTTTTCCATTTCAGTTAAAAGCAATCAAGGGTGATGACACTCTAGTGAAATCTGGTAAAAAGTACAATAGTCCCCTACAAACCCAAGGAAACTCCACACCTTAGTAACACTCTTGGGTGGCACCCATGAAAACAATTCTAGAACCTTCACTGGGTCCACCACCACTCCTGCCTATGAGATGACGTGTCCTAGGAAGTTGACATGTAAAATACAAAACCAAAACTCTATGAGATTATTATAATATTAGTTCTATTGGAGTGTTTCTTGGACCATTCTCATGTTTCTCGCATGCTACTCCTCAGAAACTGAGTACACTAGGATATCATCAATGAAGACCTCCATGAACTTGTCAAATAATTGATAAAAGATATATCTCATGAGTCTTATGAACACTTATATGGAATTCATCACACAGAAGGGAATTTCCAAATACTCATAGTGATCATAGATACATCTGAATGTCATCTTTGATATATCCTCATCCCATACTCACAGTTGGTGATATCCGTATATGAGGTAAATCTTTAATAACCATTGAACCCCTCTCAAATGATCAAAGAGATCATTTATCCTTGGTAGTGCTTACTTATTATTTATGGTCACTTGGTTCAAGAACTGTTAGTCTATAGATAACCTCAATATCTTGTTCACCTTCTTAGTAAACAACATTAGGGATTCCCAGGGGGAAACATTGGATCTCATAAATCCATTCTCCTTCATGTCCTCTAACTGCACCCTCATCTCACGAAGCTATGCATTAGCCACCTGATATATTGGCATAGATATAGGCTCCATCCCAGGGTGAAAGTAAATATAGAATTCTAGATCCATGTAGGGAGTTAATATTATAAATTCATATAGAAAAATGTCCTAATATTCCGTTACCACTGTAGAGAACTAGTATCCCATAACATCCACACCTCCAAGATTCATTCTAGAAAATTGATGTATAATCATCTACACTCTCCTATTTCTGAGCTCATCCTACTCTACAAATATTTTTTTCACCCAAAATGTAAAATATCATCCCATAATTGCATAAACCCCACATAATCTTACCTAAAATAGCTAATCTAGGCATGAACTTTGGATAGATAGTCTATAACTAAGATAATTTTATAAGGAATAATAACTACTATAAAGAGATCCCATACATAACACTCATGTCTAATCATCAAATGAAATTATTATCATAAGTGTGAAATATTTGATTCACCACCTATTAGAGTATCTAACAAAACGGATGAACCAAAATGTCAAACAAAATATCTAAATCTTGGACTATAGAAGTGGAAAGAAAGGAATGAATCACACTTATGTCTATCAATATTATATATAAGATAGAAAAGACACATATAACACCTTATATAATACCTAGAGCATCTTGTTCATAGGTCTTAATAGCCTAAAAATGGACTCATCCTTGATAACTAGCCCCCTTATCCTAGTAAGGTCCACCTGGATGTGGTGGTTGTAGTAATTTAAACCTTCGACCACATCTTATTACTCTACAGGCCCCTTTGACACATCTGCCACCCTATGAACCAACATTCTACTGCCTCTATCTCTTCCATGAAGTTCCCCCCAAAATCAACCAATCATATGTATGAAAAGTTGGAAAATCCAAAGAAAGATGTCCATAATAATTTCAAGAGAAACAACACCTCCCCCTTGGATTATTTGAGCCATCATAAGATCCCTGTGTCGGTAATCCTATGTTTTGGGATCATCTCTTGAAGCATATAACATGATTAGTCCACTAGGACTGATGTTGTATACCTACTCTCTGGGTCTCAGGTCCTTGGTTCCCAATACCAGTGACCACTGTCAGAACCTACTCTTCCAGGAAGCTCTCCACCACTAAGTCTCACTCCAACACCCCAAAATAAGAGGGAATAAAAAGGGATATCACTAAAGCCATGATATCCTAACAAAATTCTAGATCAATGTTTCATTATATGAAAATTTAATCTCAACCCATATACAAGGATTATCACGAGATATCAGTAAATCTCATTGAGTACTCCACCATAGTCAAAATACATTACTTTATATAAAGAATCTCGGGTATGCACACTGATCGTAATGTGGCTAGATAAAACTCCTCTATGAAGAGACACTCAAAGTATGACTAGGAGAGAGATATCTCATCATGTGAATGAGTCACTAAGCTCCACCATTGACCAAAATAGCCATGAAAAAGACTCACTATAAGGATATCTATTGAATCTACATGCATCCTCACAAGTAATAGACTGTGAGTGACTACCTCTAACTAGTCCTCTGTCACGTGGGGGCCTAGAGCACTCTGAAACCTGGGGGGTCACTTCTTATGGAACTTGTACAGTGTACTAAGCCTATGTACATCCTTATATGGAACTAAAATTTATAGAAAATGTTCATTGGGGTTGTCATAGATGTTAAACCACCTAGAGGTTCTATCTCTAAAATAGGCTCCTATATTAAAGCCTCATCACTCCGTGGATCATCCTCATGATCACTCAATGGAATCCTGGCTGTTTTTCTTCATGTAGGAATCCTGAAATAAACAAGATACACAATAGAGAAAGAGTATATCTGGGGAGATTAATCAATAATTACATAGAAAAAAACCCATTCCTATATGATGCATGCACCAATTTTTTCCCCACAACTAATGTTTACTTGTACTGAGTCAAAAGGCAGGTGATTAGAGTCTTGGTGTATAGATACGTTGGCCGCCAAAAAATAATTTCATTCCCTATCCTAAAAAACAAACTCAAAACACCTAACATTATTTCCCATAAACCAATATCATAGACTCCAGTCCTAAGGTATAACTTTCCTTTAATAACACAATTTTATGACCTTACATGATGGGGCTCGAATCGGGACTGCCCCAACCCTACCTTCAATAGGCCAAGGGTTCGTGACCAGAACTGAGTAGGCATATCCCACAAATGGGATCCATTTTTCAAATGCACCTACACACACACACACACACATCTCTATGGCCACACATTGCCGAAATGTAAAAAAAAACTGAAACCAATGCATGCATACATCTATAATTCCACAATAGAGTACAACAGTAAAGCAATGGATGAAAAAGGGGCCAAATACCAGACCAACGAAAAACTATTGAGAGTGTAACCAGATATTTGGATGAGGAATACAATAAAATAAAAGAACCCAGAAAGAACCTTGGTCTTTAAATCTCAAGATAGGCTCCATGATCTCCCTATAATCCCATGAAACTGACAAATGGGACATTGTTAGAAAAATACAACACACATGTGGGCAGAGCCCATGCAGAAGTGAGTATAAAAATACCATGTAAGAAACCTCATAATTACTAAACATGAAGCATCAATACTAATAATCTCCTAAAAATGATATAATAAAAAATTAATAATACAAAACACCAGGATATAATCGTGAAGGACACCTCACCACCAGGCAGTCACAACCAACTTCCAGCCATAAGATTCTACATAAATTAATGATATTTTTTGGATAATCCACTCAACAAGCCATGAAATCACTTGAGAATTTCATTAAAGATGTAAATATGACTGAGCCCTGCCCAGGATAGCTCACTAGTCTCAAAAGAACTTGATACTCAAATTGGGGGTCACACAAAAGATATATTGGGGACACCACAAAACCAATATAGATCAAACCACTACATAGGGGATCGTATACTAATGACATTGAGAACCCTACCAATATGGATGAATAGATGGAGGATCAACACCCTAATCAAGGAGGCCATGCTGATTCTACAAACCCCACCTATGGTATAATATGATAGAGGATATCACTTAGATCTCATGGAGTGAATCCCTAAACTATAGTTGAGACATACTCTAGGGGGGATCACAATCCTTTGTTGTGGATGTAAGGATACATTGTACCCTTAAGGGAAATGATTAAGGGAAAAACAATCAAGCAATATTGGTCTGAACTAAAGAGATGAGGATATCCAAGTTATCTCTAAGGTAGTACACAATGTGTCTGTAGAGTACATGACATGCATCACTCAACCTGAAAATACCTATGTGGTGATGCCTCACAAAATATATAAATATCTATATAAATGGAATGTAGGTATAATACATAATCTATATAGATATCTTGATAAATTTCCCATGTCTCCTGGTTGTGCCCATATACTACTGGTTATTATTGTGTACACCTAGTCATGTCTATGTCCGAGTACATAGTGTATCCAAGCTTGTGTACTTCTGGACATGTCTTTGTAAACTATGAGGTACACACCATCCATCATAGTGTCCAGTTGGGATTTATATTCAATTAAAAATAGTTATATGGGGTCCCATAGGTGATAAATGATGTTCTTAGGATTTGGTAATGGCCATCAACTCAAGATCAAGCTTTATCAACAGCTTCCTTGGCATATTTGATGTGCTACAACAACAATGATAACATAGACAATGATGGCGAGTGACAGAGGGTGTGTTCAAGCATGTTGAGTGTGAAATGGAGTGGTTTGATGTTGTTTTATTTAATATTAATATTATTATGGAAAGAATCATCCAAAATTGATGATGGTAATGGGTGACTACTTCTTTATATATGAGAACACATTTTACACAAATCAAAATCCTACGCCAAAGTGGGCTCTTGGATGCACATGCACACAAAAATATGGGCCACACTTTACTACACAACCCATGAGATCTTTGTCTCAAATTTAATCCACATGGGCCTACTACATGATGTACTTCCCATAAGGCATCACACCCCTGTCAGCTCTACTGGCCCTCTTGGTGGTGGATAATTCCACCAACCACTTGTGATATGGCTAGGTGGTTGGTTTCCAAAATTCAACATTATTATTCATAAAAATAAACTTTAATACATTATTTCTAAATTCCAAATTTTTACTAAATCATTGAAAGAAATGATCATTTTTATTAAAATCATTAAAAAACCCTTAAATTATGTTTAAAAATATAAATAAAATACGAGTGTGTCAAATAACCCCACACTTAAACTATGATTTTTTTCCAGAATAAAATTCAACATTGAATTTAAGTTGTCACCAACTCTACCAATATTAAAATTTAAATAAAATAAAATAAAATAATTATCCATGTTAAATAAAACTTTTAAAAATATGCATAAAATTTCAATTCAATTACAAATTTTTTAAAGAAACATTCAATTCTAGTTTTTTACTTATTTTATGCAAAATTATTTATCTACTTCTTTCATCCTTTCAAGATCATTAATTCATTATTATAAAACATGAAAAATCTTGATTTACCATACTTTTGAATATTCTTTCTCATCAATCAAGATAAATATTAAGTAGATTAATACTCATATCATGAGAACATGATCCTTATCCATATTCTTTAAAAAGAACTACTTTATCAACTCTGTAGAGACAAAGGACACAAGAAATCATGAGGGCTCTGAAATTAATTCTCTAATAACTATGAGGATTTTGGTTAGTAGGTATTGTTGTTTAATAATTTAAATATAAACTGAGGATGTTTATCTATAAATTATTGTGCATGATATTAGAAGTAAAATATTAATGAAATTATCCTCTTCTAATTATTCCAACACCCACTTCCTAAGCTCAAAGTAAAGATCATGGTTAGTGAAAGAATAATGAATGATGTTCTCCTTGATTTTTTTACTTCTCTCTTTTTTTGAATGTACTTTTACCTTAATATAATTTTTCAAATGTAATTATTATAATGAATCTCACATTCACCACCTGACCACATATGATAAAAATAATCAGTTTAGTAATGGTTATTTTTTTATTCTTCTAAGAAAAAACCCATTCATAATTTTTTTCATATTTGTTTTTGTTTTTCAAGAAGGGAAAACAAAAAAGTATAATGAATGAATCAAAATACTTTCTTAACACCCACAATTATCACCCCATACTTTTTCAATACAATATATTTCATTAATTTTACCATGAATTCCCTCACCCCCACACTTCAACATTAAAATACCATGAAAATACTAATAGCATGGTAGGAATGGATAAAAATGGATTTGCAATTTGTCTCATCCCTAACAAGGTTATTCATGGCCCAAATAGGATAAGAAATGATAAATGTATAAGGTGGTATCAAGGATAAGGTATTATAGAAAATATTCCTCAGTCATTTTAAATAAGTTTTTCATAGTCATTATCCTTAAGTTTCTATGAAATTTTTGGTAGGTGGTACGTCCCAATATCACTCGAGAAATATGATCAAGACAAAAGAAGAAATATTCAGTATATAAATATTATAAAGAATTAGAAATATGGAATTGTACAATCACTCATGGCATGACTAAAAATAGAAAATTAATTCACATAACTTTCTGAAATTCAAAGCATGAAAAATTGGTAGGGAAATTTCGTTCACATGAATCAACTAATTCCGTCCAATCTGGGGTCCTCAATTTAATATCCATGATTCACTATAATCATTAAATTCTCCATTTTAATCATTAAATATAATTATAATTGAAATATAAAACATGTAATCATAGGGATACTAATAAATTCATGTCTCCATGATAATTCAAGTAAAATAATAATTCAAATCATGGTCCTTCATATTATAGTTTAATGATCAAAAAAAGTTTTTAGACAAAAAAAATAAGGAGTTTTAAAGGATAAATATTAAATGTGATATTCCTTTTCCCATGAATATTTATTCATATTCCTCCATTTTTAGGGATACCTTTTTCCATTATAGTTCTACAACAGATAATCAATCATTACAATTTAAATTCCATGTCATTAAATAAAAAAAGTGACAGATAGATTGGGAATTCATGATAAAATAGTCCTAATATTGAAATTGAAATCCTAGAAATAATGTAGAATGATAAATCTTGGTATAATCCCCCAAGTGGGACTTGAAATTTTACTGCCTCTAGAGGAAACTACCAACTATCATCCATAGACTAATGGTGGTTGGATCTTATTGGATTTGAATCACCACATGTGTCTTTTACGAAATTCAACTTATTATTTTGTGGTGAGGAATCCATGGATAGAGTACAATGAATCCACAAAATTCACAATTATTTATATATTTCATGATAGGTGTAAGATGAATTATGGATCATATGTCTTCTTTATTTTTACTTGTGTAACCTCTTCTTTCTTATCCACTGCTTTCTCAGTATTGGATGTATGAATTGAATATTCAAAGGGGAGTTTATAATTCATTTTAAATTAGAAAAATTGAAATACTACAAATGAAAATCAAAATTATATTTTTCAATATGAGAAAATCTATCTTATTATCCTCAGGCCCAATCACTTTTATTTCTTCAAGGACGTCCTTTAATGTAACTTTAATTATTTTTATAAGTTTTACAAGTTCCTCACCTGCTGCATGTGTTGTTTATTTATCTTAACATAAGGAAACTTGTGGATTGGATGAATATGAAAATTCAAAATAGTGGGAGTTAATAATTAATTAATATTGAATAAAATAAAATGATAGAGAATTTTAGGTAATATCAACTCCATGAGTTAGTTTAGTTTCGATATCTTATTTAGTGGTTAGTGACTCTTAAAGATGGATCTTAGTGGATGGAATTTGGTAGTTGGGTTCCTAAATATTTTCTTCAAATTCCACTACATGAGTGCATTCATCCACTTTCAATGTTAGAGATATACACAGTGGTTTTAGATTTTTAATTTTTAAGGAATGGATAGATCATTTATAGCGACCCTAGCCTTTTAAACATAACATTTCATGATTTTAAACATAATTCATCATCAGATTAAAAGCCAAGGATCTTTAAGTCTAGTGTCTTTGAAGACTAGGTACATATATCACGAAACATGAGGATAAAAACACTTCTTTATTTAATCTTCAGAATGAGTTCCTAACTTCATTTGAGCCCTTACATCTGGATAGGGTAACCTGGGGAACACATGAACAAAGGGATGGGATAAAAAGCCCAGTAAGGGTAATAACATAAGAATAAACTTTAAGAACATGAGTTAGGAGGATTGACATAATGATATTGGAAGCCTGTAACATATGGAATCATAACATATAATCATGGGATCATAAAACATGGAATAAAATAATCATGGGATCATATAAGCCTGAGATTATATAATCATAGTTTCATAGAGATGTGGAAGAAACTTTAATCATGAATTTAGTACGAGTCAAGGCTAACTGCCAATCTCGTTTCCCATAGTAGCACAAGCCAAGGCTAAACGCCCGGACCGTTTTCCCATAATATTCTCATGAGACCTTAACTTTACCCAATCCATTGGAGCACTATCTGGGTTCACCCATCTAAGATTATTCATGCATATGCTTTCCACATAAAGAATCTCACATAATCAATCATACATAAACATAAGAGTACCCAAGGAAAGAAATGGGCACACAATCGCATCATGAAGCATAATAAAAAGGACATAACATAAAATAATCCATGAATGAAAGGAATTAAATCATAAATAGACACTAATAATTTATAATGGCATAAAACATGACAAGATATAATAAACTAAAGTGATAACATGTAAAAATAGTTTTTAGGAATCTTTGAGTCGAAACATTTTAGTGCTGTTTAAGAAAACGTCGAATATCTATTAAAACGAAAAGAGGCATAATATTTTTTATAAAAAAAGAAATAAACTAGGAGGGTTTTCATAATTAAAATAATGATTTTATAATGATAAAGGTTACTTAAAACATAGGATAGAGTACACTTGATAATATGAAAGAATTCAGGAAGTTCCCTTAAAACGGGTTCACTTATCGTGAAGTAATGAGGAAAGAAACACTTAAAAGCATGCATATCCCCGAAAGAGAGTGATGAAAGAGTATTGATAAATAAACTTGGAAAATTTAAACAACATTTAGTGTATGCACATGAAAGGATAAGATAACATCATTTTGGTAGAAAGGTAGATAAGACAACCCGAAGGAATAAAAGAGGTTCGGGTATAATTCTTTACGAATTATCGGCATGGTATCATGAGTAATTAAGGGGGATTTTTGAGAGAGGTAAGGGAATTATCATCCATTATACATAAAGAGGGCAGTATGGGGGATGTTTTAAATCATACCCCATAATTAATAATTACACACAATATGTCTTAACATAGTGAACAATCTTGAATAAGTGTGAAATTGAGAGGATCCCTTACCATAGGTCTGTTGGTGTTATCCACTTGATATTAATGACCTATATAGTCAAGGTAGGTTTATTAATAAATAGTTACAGAACCTTTTATGACTGTAAAATATTCATTATAACCTTTTTAAGTTCATTTATACCCATTTTGATTGATTGCAAGGTTCAATTTCATTGTTCAGTTCTGTTTGTTTCATTTGTTTTAATGACCAGTTCAATTGTATTTAGGTTCAAATGAAATGTAAGATGAAAGTGGTTGTACAGAATTGAAGTTACATAACAATAGTGTACATCCATTAGCTTACATGGTTAAAAAATTCATTTAGTTAATTAGAGTGAAGGAAAACCTTTACATTAAACATTAATGATAAACACTTGAATTAATTTTAACCATTTTCCCCATAATTGATTTGTTTTGTATTATTGTTTAATATCAAGAGTGTATGAGGATTAAAGATACTTAAAAAGGCCATATAAAATATATAATAATCTGGTTTAACCATAAAATTAATGGTTTCATGACCAGAAATAAAATGGTAGAATAATTTGAAAACACATTATCCATGATGTTGGTAATTTGACACATCACGTGAGATGTTTTTATTCTAGAACATGAGGGAGAGGAGGGGAAGCATGATGCTTGAAATTTTCCATAAAAATGATTATAATCTAGAATATATGAGATTCTGGATCTTTAATGCTTTTTGGATAAGGTAAGGGGAAGAGGTTATAAGAAAATAAAGAAAATGAAAACAAAACACTTGAAAATGAAAGAGGGTTCTTACCCTTTGATCTCCTATCTTTGAGACTCCTCTTTGGGGATTTGATTTTGGTCTTTTGTAAAGACCAGAAAGCCTTAAAAGTGGGGAAGGATCTTGGGGAGATTTTTGGGATGAATTTAGAGAAGGATTGGAGCTTGAGAGGGGTGGAGAAAAGAGGGAGTGAAGGGGGGGTTTTTATAGTGGAGGAGAGAGGGGTTTTCTCAATATAAAATTCATTAGTTTATTAATTCCTCCCAAGACAAGGAATAGTGAGTCTTCTATGACCAAAAATAGTAATTTTATAATTTAATCCCGAATCAAGTTGTCTTACATTAGCAGAACATCACACATGACTCAATTAATCCATTATTTAGCATTTATTGTGAATTATCGGTTTCTACTATTCTTAAAAAATTCAAGTATTTCAGAAAAATCCCAAAACATCACCCAAACCATTTCTTGATGTGTAGAATCCAAAAATTATTTCCACTTATCAAAAATAATTTTCTAAATATGAATATTTTAATATTTAATTAAAATAATAATTTATTATCAAAAACTAGTTTTAAAACATTCATTAACTTATTCTAAAATATAGGTTTATCGTACTTCCAACTTGAATATTATTTCTATACCACCATAGGTGAGGTTACTATTCATTAGGTTATATCTCTATTCATAAGGGTATTTTACTATTCATTAGGGTAGGTTACTATTCACCAAAAATTATTTTTGTTTTATTAGACTCCAAAAAACCTCTTGAACACAACCGTGTATACCAGATTTTCGAAATTCCAAAACACATAAGTGAAAAACTTATGTTTAAAGGTCACTTATCACTTTGTAGTTCATTATGTTGTGTTTTCATGTGATTTTATGGCATAAATATAAGAAGGGAATTTCCATTGAAAAAATTTGGGTCGTTACATTCTTCCCCCCTTAAATTTCGCCCTCAATATTTCATTTTACATTCTAGGCCAAAAATAGATGCAGGTACTTTTCCTTCATTTCTTCCTCCAGTTCCCATGTTGCCTCTTCGTACTTATGGTTTCGCCATAGTACCTTGACCAGATGAGTAGTCTTGTTACGTAGAACTTTGTCTCTACGATCCAAGATCTTCACTGGCTGCTCCTTATAGGAAAGGTCATCCTCCAACTGTACCACCTCTGAAGAGAGTACATGTGAAGGGTCTGGTATGTACTTCCTTAAGAGGGATACCTGGAAGACATCATGTACTTTCAATATGGTAGGTGGAAGTGCTAGTCGATAGGCCATAGCTCCAACTAGATCAAGGATCTCGAAGGGGACGATGTACCTGGGACTTAACTTCCCTTTCTTCCTGAACCTCATGAACTTCTTCCACGGAGATATGCGTAGAAATACCATGTCTCTGACATTGAACTCAAAGTCTCGTCAAAGGTTAGCTGTATAACTCTTATATAAAATTTGGGCTGCCTTGATATGTTGTTGAATGGTTTTCGCCTTCTCCACCATTTTTTCGACCATTTCAGGTCCTAGCAGCTTACACTCACCGACTTCATCCCAACATGACGGTGTTTTGCACCTTTTCCCATAAAGGGATTCATATGGTGCATTTGGATGCTCTAGTGGAAAGTATTATTGTATGAGAATTCAACCAGTGGAAGATGTTGGTCCCATACTCCTCTGCATTCCATAGAACACGCTCTCAACATGTCTTCTAGTGTCTGAATAGTTCGCTCAGACTGGCCGTCAGTTTGAGGATGATAGGCCGTACTGAAGTTCAGTTCAGTGCTCAGAGCATGCTGGAGACTTTTCCAAAACTTTGAGGTGAATCTCGGATCACGGTAGGATACAATAGATAGTGTTACTCCATGCATCCTTACCACTTATTTGATGTAAATCCGTGCAAGTTTATCCAATGAGATTTCCTCTCGAATCGTGATAAAGTGAGCTGTCTTCGTAAGACGATCCACAACGACCCATATAGCATTGTTTTCTCTAGATGTCCTTGGAATTCCAGTGACAAAGTCTATGGTAATGTTCTCCCACTTCCATGATGGTATGGGTAGTGGTTTCATAACCCCCTTAGACTTTTGTCTCTTTGCCTTCACTTGCTAATATACAAGGCACTTTGATGTATACCAGTAAATCTCCCTTTTCATATTGTCCCACCAAAAGTTTTCTCAGATATCACGATACATCTTTGTGCTCCCTGGGTGGATAGAGAAGGTCGAGCTATGGGAATCATTCAATAGATCATTCTTTATCTCTGGTTTAGATGGTACACACAATCATGTCCCAAATATTACAACTCCTTCCTCATCAATTTTGAAATCAGAGGATTTCCCATTTTTAATAGCTTCCACCTTTTTTTGAATTTCCACATCTTCTCTTTGAGCATCCTTTATTTTCCCAAAGAGGGATGGTTGAGAAATCATTTGCGAGAGGATTGACGACGTTCCCCCCTTAATGATTCCCATGTCAATACTTTGCAAATCTAATAAGATCAGATCTTTTTAAATTCTCATCATTGATAAAGATGCAGGATCCTTTCAACTTAGAGCATCTGCCACCTTTTTTACCTTACCAGGATGGTAGTGGATTTAGCAGTCGTAATCCTTGATGAGCTCTATCCATATTCACTGGAACATATTAAGCTCTTTCTGTGTGAATATATAATTTAGACTCTTGTGGTCAGTATATATCTCACATTTCTCCCCATAGAGATAATGTCGCCAGATTTTCAAGGAAAAGATCACAGCCGCTAACTCAAGATCACGCGTTGGATAGTTTTGCTCATGGATTTTCAGTTGCCTTGAGGCATAGGCTATCACATTATCATTTTGCATTATCACACAACCTAATCCCTTCTTAGAAGCATCACTATACACCACAAATAGTTCCCTGCTGGTAGGGAGTGTGAGTACTGGCGTAGTGATAAGCCTCCTTTTCAACTCCTTGAAACAGTCTTCACATTTCAGTGTCTAGAACAACTTCAATCCCTTCCGTGTCAGCTTGTTCATTGGGTTTGACAGTCATGAAAAGTTCTTCACGAATCATCGATAATACCCAGCTAGACCCAAAAGCTATGGATCTCTGTTACATAAGTTGTCCTGGGCCACTCTTCAATTGCCTTTGTCTTGGAAGGGTCCACAAATATTCCTTTTCTAGTGATAACATGCCCCAGGAATGAAATTTCCTCCATAGAGAACTCACATTTACTGTACTTTTCATACAACTTCTCCCTTCGCAAAGTATTTAACACAATTTTCAAATGCTTCTCATGTTCCTCCTTTCTCTTGGAGTATATCATAATATCATCAATAAAGACCACCACAATTTTCTCGAGGTAATATCTAAACACTCTATTCATTAAATCCATGAAAATTGCTGGATAATTAGTAAGTTAGAAGGGAATCACTATGAACTCATAGTGTCCATACCTCATTCGAAAGGCAGTCTTGGGAATATCTTCCATCCTCACCTTTAGTTGGTGATATCCTGACTGAAGGTCCACCTTAGTGAAATAACTGGCCCCACGTAGCTGATCTAACAAGTCATCTATCTGTGGAAGGGGATACTTGTTCTTTATCGTGATTTTGTTTAGATCATGATAATCAATGCATAGGCACATTGATCCATCCTTCTTCTTGGATAAGAGGACAAGAGTACCCCACGGTGAAGCACTCGGGCGTACAAAACCCTTCTCCATATTCTCCTGTAACTACTTCTTCAACTCTTCTAGCTCTATGGTGGCCATTATGTAAGGTGTCTTTGAGATTGGAAGAGATCCAAGGAAAATTTCAATTGAGAACTCAACCTCTCAGTCTGGAGGAAGACCAGACAACTCCTTAGGGAATACATCAGTGTAATCCCTCATGATGGGCATGTCTTCAAGCATGATTCTCTCCTTTTTCTCAATAATATGGCCAAGATATGCTTGTTAAAAAGTAAGAAGTATCCAAACTCAAGAAAAAGATTCTAAAAGAGATTCTTCTTCCTCCTTACACTTGTAAAGAATCGGAGGATGCTTTGGGATGTGAAAAGTGATATCCCTTTCACGACAGTTGATGTTGGCCTTGTACAAATATATCCAATCCATGACCAAGATAGCATCAAACTCCACTAAAGGAAAAATGACTAGCTTTTCTGGGAGGTTCAGTCCACAAACGTTAACTGGGGGGGGAGTTATAAACCATGGATGCAATGATTTCCCCATTTGTTGTTCTCACAGGTAACTTTTACTCCAAATTTTGAGGTGGTGTTTTAATAGTTCTACTAAACTTTCAAGATATGAAAGAATGCATAGAACCAGAATCAAATATTACATTCAATTTTCTTGAATGAATAACAAGCGTACCTATAACCACATCATTTTCTGGCTCCAACTCAGCAGCAGTGATGGCATAAGACCTTCCTTGTTGCCTTGGAGGTTGTTACTGATTGCCTCCGACAACCCTCGGCTTAGGGAAATTGTTCACATAATACCCAAGGTCCCTGCAGTTATAACACTACACCACAAGCTGAGTGTCGATCTGAACCTTCCTTTCTTCTTCAACATTAGCAGGATTTTTCTTATCCCTTCGCCAGTTCTTGGCTAGATGACCAAAATTTCTACATTTTAAGCAGTTCTTGGTTCCCTTCAGACAGTTACCAGGATGCTTCTTCCCAAATTTTTTGAAAAGGGGAAAGTTGGGATTCTTTCCATCATGGGATTTGTTTGATGGAACACCCATGTTGTTTTCCATTTTCCTCTTTTTATCACTGGGCCCATGAGACCACTGAGAGTCTCCAATCTCCATTTCTACCTTGAGGGCACAACATACAATATCCTCACAACTATTGAAGTCTCAAATCACCAACACTTTTCATAGACTCGGATTTAGTATGCTAAATAAGCGATCCACCTTTCTTCCAGTGTTCATGAAAAAGCCAGAGGCATACCTTTCAAGCCTTGTAAAGTTTTCTTCATACGCCTCAATGGACTCATCTTCCTTCTGCTTGAGTCCGAGGAACTCTCTTTCCATCTTGAGATGGAGGGTTCGGGGAAAATATTTTTTGAAAAACATCCTCTTTAATTCCTCCCAATCTATGGAATCGATTTCCTCTTAGGAATTTTTATTATTGATCAGTGTCCACAACTGATCATCTTCCCCATCAAAATGATAGACCGCCAGTAACACCCTCTCTTCTTCCGAGCACTGGAGGATAGAGAATATCTTTTCAATGGAGTTAATCCCTTGTTCCGCGAGGAGGGGATCATAAGATCCGCTAAACATGGGAGGCATTTTCCGCATGAAGGATTCCACAGAAACTTTCTATTTCCTTGGAGGAGGAGGACGTTCCACCTGATTCAAGTTATTATTCATAACTTGATCCAGTCGAGCAAGTACTTCCATAAAATTTTGAGCACCTGATTCCATCACCTCAGGAATAACATTAAGGAAATCATCACATTGCCTATCACGTTGGTTGTTGGTATGAGTTCTTCTATTTACCACCATTAACTAAGACAATGAACATATAATTAGAGGTCTTCAATACCTAGCTATTAATCATAAAAGGAAAATTTGAACATAAAAGGAAAAACTTATAAAGAAGAAGTATATCCTAACTTATGATTCCTTAGGTTAAATCTATGTTAACCTCAATCTATTTCTTAACTTATATTCTTAGGGGGGTTTTCTCTCTCTTAATAATGGTTTGTACTAAGCTCATGAATGTACCAAAGCATATCCCCAGGGAGTGTCGTAACCAAGAGTGTAGCAAGGCACGTTGTCATGCACCAGTTCCCGTTCAAGTCTAGCTCAAGGTGGTGTTATCAGGTTTTACCCCTAGGATACATATGTGCCAGAGCCGCCTCTATCTGCTCGTATCCTAAGAGGGATGTATTTTCTTGATAAACCACTTACTCAATACTCACCAAAATTTGGGAATGTTTTCTAATACTTAGTCTTATCCTTAAGGTTCTCAATAAGGTGCTCTATTCCTAATCTCCAAAAATAACAAGACCATCCTCTGATACCAACTATAGTGACCCTATCCTTTTACATATAACATTTCATTATTTTAAACATAATTCATCATCATAGTACAAGCCAAGGATCGTTAAGTCTAGTGTCTTGGAAGACTGGGTACATATATCACAAAACATGGGGATAAAAACACTTCATTATTTAATCTTCAGAATAAGCTCCTAACTTCCTTTGAGCCCTTACATCTGGATAGGGTACCCTGGGGAACACATGAACAAGGGGATGAGCTAAAAATCCCAGTAAGGGTAAGAACATAAGAATAATCTTTAAGAACATGAGTTAGGAGGCTTGACATAATGAAATTTGAAGCATGGAATATATGGAATAATAACATATAAACATGGGATCATAAAACATGGAATAAAATAATCATGGGATCATATAAGCATGATATTATATAAGAATAGTTTCATAGAGAGGTGGCAGAAACTTGAAACATGACTTTAGTATGAGTCAAGGCTAACCGTCAATCTCGTTTCCCATAGTAGCACAAGCCAAGGCTAAACGCCCTGACCGTTTTCCCATAATCTTCTCATGAGACATTAACTTTACCCAATTCATTGGAGCGCTATATGGGTGCACCCATCTAAGATTATTCATGTATATGTTTTCCATATAAATAATCTCACATAATCAATCATACATAAACATAAGAGTACCCAAGGAAAGAAATAGGCCCACAATCGCATCATGAAGCATAATAAAAAGGGACATAACATACAAGAATCCATGAAAGAAAGTAATTAAATCATAAATAGACTCTAATAATTTATAAAGGCATAAATCATGACAAGATATAACAAACTGAAGTGATAGCATGTAAAAATAGTTTTTAGGAATCTTTGAGTCAAAACATTTTAGTGCGGTTTAAGAAAACATCGAATATCTATTAAAATGAAAAGGGGCATAATATTTTTTATAAAACCAGAAATAAACCAGGAGGGTTTTCATAATAAAAATAATGATTTTATAAAGACAAAGGTGAGTTAAAACAGAGGATAGCGTACACTTGATAATAGGAATGAATTCGGGAAGTTCCCTTAAAACGGGTTCACTTATCGGGAAGTAATGAGGAGAGAAACACTTAAAGCATGCATATCCCAGAAAGAGAGTGATGAAAGAGTCTTGATAAATAAACTTGGAACATGTACAGAACATTTATATTATGCACATGAAAGGATAAGATAACCTCATTTTGGTAGAAAGGTAGATAAGACAACCCGATGGAATAAAAGAGGTTCGGGTATAATTCTTTACGAATTATCGGCATGGTATCGGGAGTACTTAAGGGGGACTAGTGAGATAGGGAAGGGAATTTTTACCACTTATAAATAAATATGGAAGTATATGGGAGGTGCGAAATCATACCCCATAATTAATAATTACACACAACATGTCCTAACATAGTGAACAATCTTGAATAAGAGTGAAATTGAGAGAATCCATTACCTTAGGTCCGTTGGTGTTCTCCACTTGATATTAATGACTTGTATAGTCAAATTAGGTTTCTTAATCTATAGTTCTAGAACCTTATCTAATTTTAAAAGATTTAGTATAACCTTTTTAAGTTCATTTATACCCATTTGGTTTGATTACAAGGTTCAATTTCATTGTTCGGGTCCGTTTGTTTCATTTGTTTTAATGATCAATTCAGTTGTATTTAGGTTCAAATGAAATGTAAGATGAATGTGGTTGCTCAGAATTAAAGTTATATAACATTAGTTTACATCATTTAGGTTACATGGTTACAAAATTCATTTGGTTAATTAGAGTGAAATAAAACCTTTACATTAAACATTAATGATAAACACTTGAATTAATTTTAACGATTTTTCCCATAATTGAATTGTTTTGTATTATTGTTTTATATCAAGAGTGTATGAGGATTACAGAACCTCAAATAGGAAATATAACATACATAATAATATGGTTCAACCATAACATAAATGGTTTCATGACCAGAAATAAAATGATGAAATAATTTGAAAAAACATTATCCATGATGTTAGTAATTTGACACATCACGGGCGATGTTTTTATTCTAGAATGTGAGGGAGAGGAGGGGAAGCATGATGCTTGAAATTTTCCATAAACATGATTATAATCCAGAATATATGAGATTTTGGAGCTTTCATGATTTTTGGATAAGGTAAGGGGAAGAGGGTATAAGAAAAGAAAGAAAATGAAAACAAAACACTTGAAAACGAAAGAGGGTTCTTACCTGATCTCCTCTCTTTGAGACTCCTCTTGGGGGATTTGATTTTGGTCTTTTGGAAAGACCAGAAAGCCTTGGACGTGGGGAATGAGCTGGGGGAGAGATTTGGGCAGAATTTAGAGAAGGCTTGGAGCTTGAGAGGGGTGTAGAAAAGAGGGAGTGAAGGTGGGTTTTTATAGTGGAGGAGAGAGGGGTTTTCTTAATATAAAATTCATTAGTTTATTAATTACTCCCAAGACAAGGAATACTGAGTCTTCTATGACCAAAAATAGTAATTTCATAATTTAATCCCTAAACAAGTGGGTTTACATTATCATAACATCAATCATGACTCAATTAATCCATTATTTAGCATTTATTGTGAATTATCGGTTTCTACTATTCATCAAAAATTCAAGTTTTTCAGAAAATTCCCAAAACATCACCCAAACCATTTTTTGATGTGTAGAATCCAAAAATGATGTCCATTTCTCAAAAATAATTTTCTAAATATTATTATTTTAATATTTAATGAAAATAATAATTTATTATCAAAAACTAGTTTTAAAACATTCATTAACTTATTCTAAAATATAGGTTTATCGTACTTCCAACTTGAATATTATTTCTATACCAAAATAGGTGATGTTACTATTCATTTGGGTATATCACTATTCATAAGGTTATTTTACTATTCATTAGGGTGGGTTACTATTCACCAAAAATTATTTTTGTTTTATTAGACTCCAAAAAACATCTTGAACACAACCTTGTATGCCAGATTTTCAAAATTCCAAACACATAAGTGAAAAACTTATGTTTAAAGGTCACTTATCACTGATTAGTTCATTATGTTATTTTTTCATGTGATTTTATGGCATAAATATAAGAAGAGAATTTCCATTGAAAAAATTTGGGTCATTACATCATGTTGTACCCCATACACATTCTATAATTTTTCAAGATCTTATTGATCTCCCACATGTAGCTAAATAAGAAATTTTTCATCATCATGAATCCAATCTATCGCATCATGGTCATCTTGGGTCTGGAACTTCAAATGTTTGGGATATTGATGGTTCTCGAGTTGGGCCTCAATTTCCTGGATATCTTTAGAAAAATTTGGAATCTCTAGTGGCAATTATTCCTCGGCCTTAAATATTTGAATATCAGCCATAAATTGATTGATCATGATAACTTGTGCTTAAAGTTAGATACATGTTTCATTCAAATTCATCATTTGTTTATCCATATCAATTAGTTCCTCAATGATTTTATTTAATAGTTATTATACATAATTTTGAACTACCGGTTCTTATACTCAAGGGTAACTATTCCATGAATAAAGGTATGAAATTTTTTTATACACCATAGAGAAATAACAATTTTTATTGTTTTTTTATAAAACAATAAAAAACTATATACAATGTGAAAAAGAAAAAGATAAGTGAACTATTAATTAAATCCCATAAAATGGAACTATTTTTGGTGCAAACCTATCATGGGTCATGAAAAAATAAAATTTATATATATTTCCTAGTACAAAAAAGTGGCAGACTAGGGTTATCTCACTTGAGGAGCTTAAGAGTTGTTTACTTATTCAATTTCACCTAAGAAATAATTATTTTTGTTGATTTTATTATTTTATTAAATAAATAAAATTTAAATTAAATAAAATATTGAAAAAATTAAACTAACTTGCAATGAAATAATGTGGTCATAAAATAATGAACTTGGAATTTATGGTTTGGTTTATAGGTTCTTTCATTCTTTATTCTTTTGTTTAAATATAGTTTGATAACCCTATTATGAAATCCCATACATCAATTTTTATCAAATTATTTATTAGGTGTGTAATGTTGAATTCTTATAGAAAAATAAATTCCACCTCCTCCTATAATAAAGGTTGATGGCACACCTCAATTGAGAATGTAACACCTTCTAGGTCCCGATTCCATCGTATGCAATTTCATCTAGTGAAAAAATAAACTCCATCATATGAAGAGATTATATCCATTCAAGGGGGGGGGGGAATATTCAAATAAAATTATATAATTGAGTTTATGTTTAGTGTCATGGTGTAAAAACACCACAGCCACAAACGTCACTATTTCTTACCACAAACATAAATTAAAAAAATTAGAATTCAAGTGAAGAATTTAGGAATCACCAAATACCTTCTCTAAGGAAAGCCTCAGGTCAACCCCTCATTATCATGGGTAATAGGTCACTATAGAAAGAAGAGAGAAAAAAGAATAAAATAAAATAAAAATAAGGGTGTTAATAAAATAAAAAGAAGACTGTGGGATTAGAGAGAATATATAAAAAACAGAAATAAAGAAATAAATAAAATAAAAGGGAAGATAAAAACTAAAATAGAAAGACATGATGAGAAAATAGAATGAGAATAAAAAGATTTTTTTTGTGAAAACACTTTTAAATCAAAATCATGCATGTATTATTTAATTAAAGAAAGTAAATTAAAAATTAAAGAGAAAAAAAATCAAAAAAAAATCAAAAAAAAATCAAAAAAAAAAAAATAAAGTAGGTTTGACTTAGATCAACAGAACTCCTCTCCCTCGTTGGTCAATCCAATTTAGTTGTGGGAAATCCCACTCAATTTATATCAGGCAACCTCTTCCCTTTGAACTTCAAATAAATGGTATCTTCTTAGGCCAAGATGAATATATCATTTTATTTTTTATCAGACTACTTTATATGATTTTCCATATTAAATTTCTCAAAAACCGGGCATTGAAGTTATGGATTGAGAATTTGTGTCTAGGCCCATGCATGGCCATTTAAGGCTGAGTGGCACATGTGGAAGCTCATATTCCTCATGATCCCTTGAAACATTAGGTGGAAATAGTGTAAGCAGCCTTACAAATCCCATCTGGCCTTCAAAGTGTCTAGATCTGGGCAAGCTTCACTTCATGTTGGTTGGATAAGGGCCTAGTTGTGATCAATTATATTCCCATGCATTAGCATTGTCCATAATATCAAGATCAAGCTTCATCAATGGATTCCATGGAATCTCTAGTGTGTTGCAGTGGTGGTGACAATGTGGATGAAGGTGGAGAGAGGTGAAGGATGTGTTTGACCATGGTGATCATGAAATGGAGTTGGATAGAGACATTTATTAAAAAATGAATATTTCCATGGAAAACATCAGCCCACATCAAAGATAATCATGGGTGATAACTACATTATATATTAGAGCACAATTTACATGGTCCAAAATCCTACACCAGGGTGGGATCCTGGATACATAGGAATGCATGGATATGGGATGCACAACACCACAAATCTCACAGTCTTTGTTCCACCTTTCTCTCTACACACTCCTCCCTATGGGCTCATTGATTGACCTTCTTCCAATCCACATGCACAACCCTGCTAGCTCTTCTATCCCACCTAGTAGTGGCTTGGCTATTTGGGCCATGTGGGCTAGCTAGGTGGATGACTTCCATCAGTTGAGGGATAACCAAACATGGCTTAATTTTTTATCTATTGAAACAATTATAATTACATCAAAACACATGATAAAATATTTATAAAAAATGTTGATTAAATCTACTATCCAAATTCAACATTCTTTATATATAAAAATAAATTTTGATCCATTATTTATAAATTCACACATTTTAATTAATCATTTAGATACATGGGTATTATTCATTAAAATAATTTTAAAAACCTTAAATTTTGTTTAAAAATATTCATTAAATATGAGTTTATCAGATAACATGGGAATGCAGAAACAACATAAAAGCAGACATCATATACATAATTTCAGGGTAAATGAAAAGAAAATATAACATAATGTTCCCAGGACAACAACCCATGCACCATAAATGGAATCAAATGAGATAAAAACATTACTCAATGCATTATAGGACTATATAATTCTAGGGACACCCATCATTTTCATATGATGTACATGCATAAGTGTTCTACATATATCATATAATATAAGGGTGAATTTAATCAATTTTAAATCTTTTATTAAGGAGTGTGAACCGTATATATATAAATCCCCAATCAATGAAGTATTGGTAAAACTAGATCAATACCCTTTATTAGAAATGAATACGGGTATTCACTACACAAAATTTTGGCATGGAAAATCACAGGACAATTTTGACAGTATAACATGTATATAAAAATGTTTATAAAAGTGGTGAATGAGACAGAAAGGGGTATCTTATTATTTTGGAATAATAAATAAAGTAATGGGTATGTGTAAAAACATATCCCAACATGAAAAATTGGAAATATAAAGGAACTTCATAAAGAATGTGCTTGAATAAATAGGATAAGGACAAGATTCATTACCTTGAGAAGGAACTTCTAAAAGCTTGGGAGAATATTCTTAAGATCTTAGGGGAACCCTGGGATGTATCTAGAGATGTAATAGTATAGTAATTTTTACTTTAAGAGTTTTTAGTGAACGATAATGGGTGTTTTGGGGGTTTATATATCCAAAGATATGATAATTATTTATTAATTTCTAATCATATGTTTTGGACTCTATATGATAATGTAATCAAAACCAAAATACTTCCTAGGTTTTTCCCATGGATTCTTTCAAATTTGAGTGGTTTAATTATTTTGTAAATCTAATAATTAATATCATTAAAATAATTCCCTAGGTGATGTGAAAGTGAGTCATGTTTATAAATAATTGATTTTACAACCTAATAATAAAATATATATTTTGTGGGATTCATTAAGGGATTATAAAATTAATAAAATAACATAAAAAAGACAATATTTTAAAGTGTAAAAATAATTTTGGTCATGGATACTCTTTATAGTATATATGACATCGCTTTGAAGATTTTATTATGTCATAATACATAGTATATAACTATACCTTATTTACTTTTTACAAAGAAAATAAACTGTCTCAAAAAAGAATGAAAAATTCATCTTTGGATAATTTTAATGCACTAATTTTAATAATATATATATATATATATTATCAAAATAATTATCTAAATTTGTTAATTTAAAATTTTAAATAAAAAATCCCAATTTATTGTAAAATATTTGTTTTTTAACAATAGTATTTTTATGACCTTTACAAAAGTAACATTTGAATTTGTAAAATTATATTATATTTTATATTTAATAAATATTATTTAATAACAATAAATTATTAATATATAGTTTGTTTCAAAAATTATTTAATTCATCACAAAGTTCATCTTTATTGAAACTATATATTTCCCAAAAATACTGTATGTGTTTCATCGCATCAAAATCTAATTTATATCAAATTAATTATTTAAAAATTTAAAAATTAATATTATAAAAAAAATCGTTATTTTATTGAAAATAAAACATTGAAATTCAAACTATTTGGGTATTGATAGAAAGACCTTTATTACACCAATGAATTCTCTAAGGGTAAGGTGAACGATAATGAGATTTTATTGGGGTGGTTTGGTGATTATGGTTTGGTTTGTTATGTTGATGATATTGAACTTCTACCATAAATGGTTTTTTAATTATATAGTTGTTGAATCTCAACATTGTCTTGGTCAAGGTAAAATACTAATGATTATATCTCTCTTGGAATCTATGATAAATGGGCATCATAGGGTATAACCCTACTAGTCGAGGACATTACTTCCTTTGTCTATATCAATTGGACTTTATTGTAACCATTAATATATATTAATCATATGATCATTATATAATTGATATACTATCAATGGTTATGATTCTTAATAGTCTTTTAAATATGATAGGATATAACTTATAATGGTAAAAAATAACCATATTAGTGAATGTGTTTTATATAACCACATTAATTAATAATACATATATTAATTAAAAAGGTAGTAAACGTTTGTTTCATTATATGGAATGACAATAAGATGTATAATTTGAGAAAAATTAACAATAATATGGGTTTGATTAAGGGACCACCAACCTTATTCTTCGAAAATACCACTCATCCAATATCAACCGTTAGTTATACCTGAATCGAGAGTAAATGTGAAACAAGGAAAATGCTTTAAAAATATAGAATACTAGTTAAAACAAAAAATATAGATGAAGATAATAAAAGTGATAAAGAATAAATTTTTTAAGTTATCTATAATCATACCATGATATTAAACATTTTTTGGAAGTAAAATCAGATATAATATGAAAGATAACCGTTAAGTACTTATGGAGAGGAGAAATATGTGTGGAAGGGATGATATTCTCCAAGGGGGAGTAGAAAATAATATTTAGGAAGACAATGCAGTGTCCTTGGATGAAATTATATGGATTCCCCTAATTAAAAATCTCACATGATGTAACGGGATGGCTAGTGGATCTAGGTTGAGGGACTATAACTTCCCTCTCCCACCAACTAGTCGGGGGTTGTGCGGTCTTAAGTGTTATGCCAGTAATACCACCCAAACCCTCTGATTCTCACCTAATATAGCCAAGATACCTTCTATGTCCCATTTCACATGTAATTGAAAACATTTAAGGTATTATAACCTTTTAATTTTCATCCTATACACCACTTTAAAATTCATCTCATCTACAAAATCCAAAACTCAATTTCTTTTGAATTTCAAAGCTTACTGTAAACACAAGACATTTAAATCTCCCACCATAAAAGTTATTATCTTTGAGAGGTCCCAATAATCATTTAAACACATCACATGAACTATTTTTGTTTTCAAATCAATTCTAAACATTCATGTTCCATTCTTGAATGCCCAAAATTCAATTAAAACACATCGTTTGAAAACAATGGCTATATTTTTTAAAACATAATCTACTGTTGCCATTTATTTTCAAGACATCGAGATGAGGCTTAACTGTGCTGATATATACCAAAAAATTATTATTATTTTCATCCAAATGATCATAAATCATATTAACCTCCACATAAAAAAGGCTTATCCCATGAAGTAAAATTCTAATCGATGACATTCTCTACAATCAAAATTTCCTAAAAGAATATACCATGTTTTAGTGAGGAACTTGGTGTAGTTTATAATTCACCACACCTAATCATACATGAAAACACTAGTATGACACTAGTTATCATCATTGTTTCTAAAAATTGAATCAAAATTGTCATTCCTCCACTATCCAAGAACAACTTGATCATTCCAACTGTTCCTCAAAATCACTTAATGACACTAGAAACTCCTTCGTCGTATCCAATAAGGTATACTCGAAGTGCATATAAATTCATATGTCCTGCCTTAACCACTCTAGGTATCCAATTATAATTTATACATACCAAGATCTAACCATGACCCCCTAATTTAATCCAATAGTTGAATCACTGAACACTCACACTATTCATAGAATTCTTACTCGAGCACCCGCATACAAACAACAGGATCCAGTTTGTGCCCCAACATTTCAATCCCAGCCCAAAACAACCATTTAGACTCCAACCATCACCATACATAGATTATACTCTAGAATTCACAAAGGAATCCAGATTACATTGAAACTGTAAGAACACTGAAATCCAGTGTCATCATGACTATCTAAAGACCAGTCTCATGACTCATTCATAGAATTAACAACCCTTCCAATATTGAGGGACACATTTCTAAAATTGACATGATTATCCCCACTATATGAGTTTCCTTTTCATCACTACAGTGGGTTAAAACCCTAATATCAAAATCCCACATTCAATCTATCATCAATCACAATGGTTGGATGTAGACAAATACCTTAAACCCATGTGCCACTCTAGATATGAAACATTTTCCATTCTTAGATCATAGAACACCATCCTTGACATATGTTGATATTCATATGAAGTGGGGATCAAACCATCCAATTAATTATAATGGGATCCCCACCATACAACATTACAATATATCAATTCTATAGTGCAACAATACTAGGTTCAATTTTCCAAGGAATGCAAGAGATTCTTGAGCCATGCTCACCCGTTAATTACTAACACTAGTATTAAGGTTCAACCTCATATCAACCATGAAACTGCATTTTGATCCATTCTCCAATGCCATCCCATACCACTAATACCTTATTAAGCCCACCAAAATATATAAACCATCCATCCTATAAGAATATAACAACCTATGGTCACCCCATCCTAAGAGGAACTGGAAAAAAAAATCCTCTATAGTCCTAAGACTCTCCTCCGAGTAGTTATGAACCAATTTCCATCATTAATCTACTACCATCACATCAATAGAGTGTTTCAAAGACCTGAAAGATCCTCAATAGCATTTTACACAACCCATTACAGTAATCCAAACCCAATAATCTCAACTCTAGCATAGTTTCATTTTAAATAATGGGTTCTCAGTCACACACTACATGATCTTATCAATACCCAGGGGTCACTTCCTTCACAATGACCATTTTATAGAACTTGAATAATCATCCCATGAGTTGAGAATTACTAACCCTAGTCTCACACTCTCATCTAAACAATGAACCATGCACCTTGAATGGAATTTTTAATTAACAACAAGAATCTTAGATGCCTTTGTGATACATACCTGACACCTTTCACATATCAAGGATAAGAACATGACCACCCATCATCATAGGTTTCATTTAAAATATCAAAATTATTTACCCATGCTACCACCATATATCAAAATCTTATCCACAACTGAAAAGTTCAAGTAATCAGTCAATCCTTCCATTTGAAACTATCTAATATAAGTATTGAAATAAAAGGTCATCAATAAAAACTACATCAAAACTAGGAAACACCAAACTTGTCCCAATAAAATAAGCTAAAGAATTTACCCATGCTATACATATCTAAGGAAATTAAAAATAATGGCTTGACCCTCTTGTGGGTAAACCGTAAATATCTCAATAAATGGACTCACCGAAACCTTGAATAATTTCAGAAGGGTTATTAGGTCTTCCCACCTATCCCATAAACCAAAGTGTCACTAAATTGATGGATTACGAAATGAAATTCTCCCATCTCAAGGTCACCGAGAATAAAACATACCAAGACACACAACTACTGCATTCTTAGGTATATATATAATGTCATCACATACCATATCCTCATACTATAAAGGCATCAATAATCATAATATTCCAAAAATCTTAAAGGTAAATTCAGGTAAATGTTTTAAGAGGTATTACACTATGTTATCTGCTACACCACACGTCATAGGGGTTTTCATAATCCCATGCTCTCTCTTTAGCCCCATATACCCTCACTTGGTTATTTACCTAATATACATTGTCACACCACCCACATAGGGTCATCCTTTATACATACCATAGGAATCTCACAACTTGAGAGCTCTTAGTATCCCTAGATAACCACACATAGGGTCGAACGACATATATATATGAGGGTTCCAATTATCATGGTCAAAATGAATTTATATCCTTATCAAATAATTTCATCATTCATTAAGACATAGTTTTCAAATTTCCCACATGATTCACAATCTTTCAATTCAATGATTTATCATGTTTTATACATTTCCAAGGAATTATAAATATTGTATCATTTATAAGCTAAAAAGGAAAATTCCTTAAAGACTGCTTATTGAAAACATAAATAACCAGGACCATCATTTTGAATATCATTTATATCTTCCTACTTATTAAGTTTTAACCTAGGGATTTATCCAAGTATATTGCTCACATAGTATTATATAGGAAGAAATTATAGAAATTCTTGTTGAAAATTTAAATAACCAACCCAATTTGTATGATAAGTAATATAAATCATAGGCATGTATAAATCATACAGGTAAATCCTAGGATAAAATAAAGCATAGATCACTAACATATTAATCAGAGTCATAATATAGATGAAATAAAAATACTATGTGCCTAGCCTGATGTATGAATACACACACCCCCTCTTTCCATACCAAGTGAAGAGAAAAATCCCAAAAATCATAACATCATGAATAAATTGAATCACTCAAGGTGAAATCAAATTAATATTAATAAAACTATTCTAATAAAAATCAATACCATATCCAAAAACATGGTTTCCCCTCATACATGGGTTGATCATTATAGAAATGATCTCATTTCCATGTTTCAACACATTCATACTCTCTTTTCTACCATTCCCAAATAGAAAGAAAAAGTAAAACAACTTTGAAACCACTTTTTAATGTCCTAAAATAGATTCCACTGAACCGGTGTCCCAGGATGGTGCACTATAAGGCCTTAGATGTACCTCCTTGTACCCCATAGCCTTCCGAGTAGCACTAAGGGCCTGTGAAGTTACATTGACGAGACAATGATTTTTAACAGAGTTTCAATAACATTAGAAACACATGTAAGACAAGCCAAAAAATTACATATAAGATAAGTAATGTGATAAAAATAAATATAGTGTCAAGATTCTATAATAATGGGTTAAATCATACATGTCACAACAAATCCCCTAAGGGTGGATCATATACATAGGTTAATAAAAGGACAAAATATAACTTACATAATTTAATTCAAAAAATGTTCCCAAGTCCTACCTGGTACCATCATTCATACTCTATCCAAGGATGAGAATAATACTTTATGAAATTGGACCTTACCTAAACAAGTATGTATGATCATAATAGTGTCTTCTTGGGTACCCATGTTCTATGAAAACTCGAGCAGGGTGTGTGTAAAACTCAGTAGGTCACTAATAATGATATCCATAAAACAGTCAGTTTGATTACAAAGTACATGTGTTGTGATATAAATAATAAATTTAAAAAATATAATAGTTTTATACAATTTAAGTAAATGTAATAAACAACAATCGATATCTATGCTCTATGATGACATTAGATACAGGTCTATACCTTATCGATTCTTAGGTCTGTGATCACAATCGAACATACATGATCTAACTAGTGTCACATATCTGATCAATTTATGATAACCACACCTCCACAAGTTAGCACATGGAATCTTGGATTCTTCTTGGTATTTCCATTATCATAGATAATAAAATAGAATATGGGCACTCATCTCGACATTTACATGGGACCCAAGATCTCATCCTAATATATCACATTCATTTTCCATCACACAGAATCTAGGTTATCATCCTAGAATTCCTATAAAACTTGAGTGATAATCATGAAATTACCAACCAATTGTCATCTCATAGAATCTAGGTTCTCATCCTAGAATTCCCATGGATTCTGAGTTCTCAATCCAGAATTCCTAATCATTGTGTTTCATGCTGGGTCTAGGCACTCTCCCAAGATTTCCCAAGACATTATTAATTACTTATAATCTATTTATTCATCCTGAAATTCCTACCCCTTGAGTACCATATGGAATCCAAATGCAAATATCGATATTACCAACTAAAAAAATGTCATATGGAATCTGGACATTCATCCCATCATTCCAAAGTCATTAATAATTACCTTAAAATTTTTATTTCAGAACCATTTATTCCATTTAATTCTAATTATGATAAATTAAAATCCAAGGCATTAGAAACTCAATTACATTTCATGGGACACTTATTCAATTTTAAAATGATAAGGGATCTCAAGAATCCCATTCATTACAATTCAATGATTACCAATTTTAAGCATTGTACCCATTTCAAGATTAAAAATTCACAAACTAACATTACTATTTTATTTTAATTTAAAAGACCCAATGAAATTAGAAATAAATTATCCATTACATATATCACATATACCTATTATCTATGTCATTTTAAATTCAATATTTTTCAGTTCCATTTATAATATTTATAGTTTTAAAATTCAATCTCACAACCATCAATTTAATTCACAGACACCTTTTTATCATTTTCAAACATAGTTATAAATTTTACAATATATAACCAAAACAATCCCAAGAGACCAATTTTGAACATTCATTTTAAATAGTCCATTTATATAAAACAAAATTTTTCACTTAATTGGAAAAAATCCAGGTCAATCTCATTACCTAGGTTTTCCATTTAGGATTACCTTTTCTAAGGTTCAAGGCATAAAAAATGGTCATTAAATTATAGTAAATGATATTTAAGACACTAAATTCATATTTAGGTCGATGTACAGTGAATCTAGAATGAATTCACAATGAATCACTTGAGATAAATTAGGTGATACTATGGGTTAGATTAAGGGATCACCTACGTTACACTTATTGAATCCCATTCATCCAAAATCGGCCATCAAAACTGCCAAAATTAGGAGAAAATAAGAAACCAAAAAAATTCTTTTAATATAGGGAATATTAGAAAAAATAGCTAAGAGATATGAAGATAGAAAAAGTGATAAATAATAAAGAGGTAGTATATATATGTATATCTAGATTTACTTATGGATCTCAAATGCTTCTAATAGAAGTGAAATTGGATATTGGATGGAAGAGAACTGTCAAGACCTTTTAGAGAGGAGGCATAGGTGTATAAGGGTTGATACTTGCCAGGGGAAAGATAAAATCTCAAGTGGGAACATTAAAGGGGGCCCTAGAATATATTACGGGGTTTACCATTTTTAAAAAACACCTAAGAGGTGAAAATAACGTATGTAACCTCCAACTATCTCATTGGTGGTGCACTGGCCAGCCAACCCAGGGTCACCAGCTGGATGGTGGATCTAGGATGAGGGAGTGCAATATACCTATACTATTGTCCAGCCAGAGACATTATTTCCTTATAGACTCATATCACTGGAAAAACTTGTACCTTTTGATGCTCACCCTAGCCCTCCATACTTCCTCCAAAGTCCAATTCAAGGTGTAATTAAACATGTTTAAGGTATTATAACAATAAAATTTTGATCCTAAAACCCTATTCAGAATGAAGTTATTTAAAAAAAATATAAAAACCCAATTTATTTTTAATTTTATGTTTCATCATACAGATAGTGTATTACATGTGATGAGTATGTGTGGTACCCATATATGTTACAGATCAACGAATGAGCCATGTGGGGGTTAATTGATGGTCGTTTGAGTTTCAGATAAACTTGAATATTGATGAAATGATAATAAAATGGTGAGAGACACATGGGTACAATAGATCGATATTTCATATGGATATGGAAGATTCCCTATGGTGGTGGGAGGTTACATCAGTGATGGATTAGGGTAATGTGGTATAGTTTACCCAAGTGGATTCCTTTATATGGAGTTTTAGAGAGGTCTGGTGTCAAGGAATGATGGAGGTGAGTATGGATCGGGAGGAGAGACATGTTTATAGTGTTGGATCCTGTTTGGGAAAGTGCACCATTGAATATTTGAGGATGCGATCCACACCAACTAGTGGTTTATGGTTGGTATTGGTGCTTGTGTATGAGTAGAATGACCATGTTTATTCATTTAGTGCGATGATTGATGGAGTGTGGGTGTGGACTATAATAATTTTGGTTCTTCAAAGCAGTGATAAATATAATCCTATGGTGGAGAGTTTCTTATCTATCATCAGTGAACGACCCTCATGTTAGACGGGTTATTGATGCAGTGAATATGATTCGTGGATGGTTGAGGTGACATGAGTATGCCAGTTTTTGGTTAGATCAATTAGTATCTGGATCATTGTTAAATAATATATTTTATGTTGGGCAAAGTCATGGTTGGAGTAAGTTCATTATAATGGGAATTAAAATAGTTTTGGTGTGATTGATGAAGATTCCTGGGTGAGCCATGATTCATGACATGGTTCAAGGGGTGAAACTAATTCATCACATGATTTAGGGGATAAATCATGTGATGAAATTTATCTATGGTTCTATTTTGGATGAAAATGCTTGGGAGGAAAGGGAAGTTAGTGTCATAGTTCAAGGAATGAGTGGGACCCTACGTGTGGGGGTCACCAGTGATAATTTTATATTAAAGTAAAGTGTTCTTTTGAGGATGAATTTGTGGATTTGGAAGATAATTCTAGATAAGGATGACTTGATATGGTATGAATATATTTTTTTCATGATTTTGGATCACATTATATTGGGAACTCAATAGGGAAATCATTTAGTATGTAGTTGCAGTGGTATGAGGATCAAACCTAGAGTTTGTCGAGAGAAGTTGGTGTTTCGTGGCTTGGTGTTTGAAGTTTTGAAATGTATTCATGTTTGGAGACCAAGAATAAAACATGGTGACTTCAATTTAAATTTATGAAAATAATAAGTTGATATATTTAGTTCAAGTATTAAAAACATTCTTGAGGATGAGAAGCATTATGGTGGGGAGTTTATAATGACAAATGGATTTTTGGATCATTAAATTTTGATCAAGAGTATGATTTTTATGGTTAATTGGGAATATAAATGTTTCAATGTAGTAAAATGAGGTTTTTGGATGATTTTTGAGGTTATATAGATTTCCAGAGGATTTGAGAGAGCGTTTGGGGATGGGTGAGATGTTTAGCTTCTGCATGGTAGAAACTACATGCCATTCACATCCTGAAGTATAACTTCAAAGTGTGAAAAATCAGTATAGTGTAAGAGGACCTCTACCTTTAATGGTCATTGGTGTGAAATATCAGTTATATTTTGTGACAGGTTCTAAAGTTTAAAAAAAATAGATGGGGGTTAGACCCCCATAGATTTAGGCCAACCGGATGTGTGCATTGGAGTGTAGATGACTGACTCTCCCCTATCTTCATCAACCATGTTCAGGGGTGGTTCCATGTGAGTTCCATTGTATATTATTGGTAATTTCCTCCCTCAATTAATGGTTTCAGTTATATACCATGGTTTTATGATTTTTATTTACAGATTCTGTGTCAATGCCCCAAGAGCATGATGAAATTGATTGAAATGGATGAGGTTTTTTATCGGCTTATATAGTGGAAGAACCCAAATGATATATACACACCTTCACAATAAATTTTAGTGATGGTATTCTACCTAAAACATTTATTCATGGTTTTCTATGATTATGGGTAAAACCATCCCTTGGAATAAGAATTTAGTTTTGGGATTTCATGTGTACTTGGTCTGGGTGCATGTCGAGATTGGAACTCACCCCGTTGCTCAATTTATCAATGGTGGGATAATGCCTGATGAGTTTTTAGGAATTATTCCTATTTAAATTAAGTGTTTTAATTAATTATAAATTTATATAATTAAATTTTTAGTGACATTTGGAATGAGATTAAAGCCCATGAGTGTGGAAGAGGCTCAATATAACATGAGGTTGCCTTAACTCTCTGTTTCAGGTAGGTGGACCTTGTAATATGGTTTCATATATTTTCTTATTAATGGGGGTTTATGTCTAAATAACTATATAGGAACAATAAGGGGGTTTAGTTATTTATTGTTACATATCTAAATGGAATATGAGAGAATTTAACCTTATATTCCCTGCATAAGTGATCAATAGCACTTGGATGAATTGAGATGACCTGATGACTATGTTTTTAGGAGTGTGGGAATTGGTAGATTTGATGAGAGACATATGGAAGGAATTGGGATGTGATATTATATTTAAGATATCCTAGGTTGGATTCTTGGGTATATCAAGAAAGAATGAGCAGCTTGGGGGAGTGACAATTGATGAGATAAATGTATGTATCATGAAGGATTAGGAAATCCCTCTTGAACAATGAGGTGAGACATGATCTTATATTGGAGAGAGTGGATTCATCAAAGAATTGGTATATGCGATAGTGATAGATTTAATCCGGATTATGGTTAGAGTGGTGTCCCATAGGAGATGTGTGATACGACCCAATGTGTGTTGCGGTTTTTGTTTGGGACTTGGCATCAATATGAAAAGGGGGTTTTGGTTGGGTGATGAAGCCCACCTAATGAGGTCTGAGTTAGGTATAACATGTTGTCTTAGGAATATTCCTAGGTAGTGGGAGTAGGAGTGATGAAGTAATTTGGTGAGGTTGTATCAGACATTGGGGTCTAGGTCAATGGAGGCTATGAGTTGTGGTGTCACTCTTGGTTAATGAGTGTTATATTCTATCAATGAGCTAAGACTGTCATGGTTCAGAGGCCCCAGTGGATACCTTGATGGGTGAGGTGGGATGTGTTGTGATGAGGGGTTAGGTCATGAGTTACTAGTTCCCTTATATCATCCAATTAATTGTGTGATAATATGTGACCCTATATATTTTTTCATATTCTTATTATACATCCCTAGAGACTGTGGTGTGGTTAGATGTGCTTATGACCTACTCAAAATATACAGGGATGGGTCTGTGTCATGACCACGACCAATTCCTTTGTATATTGGGTTGAGTACCTTTCCATGAGTGTCTTGTATTAGTGTGCTTGAAATGGGCCTTTGCTATAGTAGTCTTGGGTTGAGTACCACCCTAGGGGATGGGTCATAGTGTGAAATTAGTTCAAACTAATAAACCTCACTTGTTTGAGAAATGATGAATCAATCCTTATGGACGTATGAAAGTGTCCAATGATTATAGGTATCAGTTTAAGGATTGGAATATAATTTTGGGAAAAAGTATTTTGGAGATGTTTTGAGGGGATCCTATGATAAGAAGATATTGGCTAGGCTTGTTATGAATAAATAAGGTTGAATAAAAATGGTTTTATTTTTTTTTTCAAAAAAAAAATCACCTTAATTTGTTACGATTTCTAATAGAGGTTCTCAGATGGATATGACTAGCTTGAGTATTTTTGAAATGATTTTATTTAATGAACCTTACCAGTTTGAGGAGATCAACCTAAGTGTTGTGATAAATTATTATCCTATCATGCTTGCAATGTTCATTATACAGAGTGCCCGATGAATAAATATGGTGATTATTTACGACTCTTAATGTTCCTAACATCATATCTATATAATGTTTTCATGATCTAAGACAATTTACATAGGATTTTTTTGGTTTAAGATATTTGAGGACATATTTGTGTGGCTATATGATGTTTTTGCTCGAATCATGTGAAGATTTGAAATTTCAATGGTAAAAATTATTGTTGGCCAATCATTTGTATAGATTTAAAATTTGAATGTTTTTGAAGTAAAAAGGGATGTCATTTGACTATTACCATCATAAGATCTCTCGCAAGGCTATTATCTTGAGCCCATTAGAAAAACCATATATATTTTTAAAGTGTGATTATTTTTTATGGTATATTAGGTAGAAATGTATGAAGTCACAATGTGAAGTTGTCACTGGATGATTGGATGGAAATATATGTTTCATTGGAAACATGTTTTTGTTTGAATTCATTGGATGGATGTTTATATATAATGATCTGAAATAAAAAGTTGGCAAGAAAAGGTAACATTTTAAGAATTATAATGAACTTCATCACTTGTTGGAAGTATCCAAGGAAAGACTTCTGAGATGTTTTATGAAGTTATAAAGGAACATCAGATTGAATTTCATTAAAAAAAAGTTTTTCTAAGATGTTTTACTAGATGGATGAGTTGTATAAATTGCCATCAGTTTGAGGGAAATTATAAATCTTTTGAAAGGTATAAAATTTTATCATGTAAATATAATTTTTCAATGTCCAAAATAACATGGAGGAATGATATGTTAATATCATCGAGTCATAAGGAAGGTTGATGAATCATGTTGATACCATGCCTTTAAAAGGTCTCTTATAATTTAAGATAATTGAATGTGGTAAAAGGTGTTAATTTTCTAAGAAGTATACTCCAATGGTTTGAGTGGTAATTTTGAAATAAATTTTGGGTTCCCTAAATTTTCAATGTTGCTATAAATATATAAATTTGGTATGTTTATTTAGGTACACAAAAAATTTATTGATGTGAGGTGAAGTGTGAAGATTGAAAAGTTGATCAGATAATCATCATAAAGTGTCATTGGTATGAATAATAATAGATAATGTCTTACCATCAATCAGTATTAAACATATGGTGTGCATAAGTGATCATTCAAACAAGTAGAATAAGAAACAATAGGAATGATTCAAGGTGTAGTTTCTTATCCAGTGGTATTGAAAAAGAAGTGTGCCAAGGTGATCATAAAAACAATTCATTATAAGTTGAATCAACATACAAGAAGAAACCAGACATAGAATACCAAATGGATATCAAATTTATTATAATTAATGAACCCAAAATATGAACTTCCATCAGACTGAAGATAGTTATTTCTCACCACTCTGTAAGAATGTGAATAATAAGAAGTAATTGTATGAAAAGAAACTATGAAGAATTTTTAATTAATATATTTAAAACTTACTGAATACAATTGATGAATCATCTTGCCGTTGTTATAAAAAATTGTTATATCATTTATCAATTCAAGGAGTAGAAACACTATTTATTGATTATAGTACAACACAAGTGTAAGGATAATTCTGGTATTTAGTAACCACATAAAGAATTATTTTATACTAAATTGTGTGTTGTTATATTATTTTGAAACTATTCCAATTAATATTTACTCTTATTGAGTAGTTAGTTGTTTAAATACATTTTTTTCTTATAGTTTTTCTTTTTTTTTTGTTTCTTTACGGTGGATACATAAATTTATAATAGGAGGTGAAGGTTGTTTCTTAATAAAATCACTTATTCAACCCTCCCCCTCTTAGTGATCACATATATCCCATTTGGTACTTTCAAGTGGAATAAGAGGGAAGGTTTAATTAATTAACACTTTTATGAAGTTTTAATTAAAGATAATATTCCATGGATGTTTAGAACTATATGAATAGTAAGTGGGTTCCTATCTTCTTTGGGAATAACCATCATATCTGTATGAAACAATTAGTGTCTTATCTTATATCCACATGTTATAAAGTTATTATGGTTTCTGTAGATATTTTCCATCATCAAGATGATTGTGTTCCATTGAAAATGGTTGATAATATAAATTTAATGAATGATGGGTGATATAGAAATTCTATACTTTCCATAGTCTTTAAAAGAAAGTTTCTTAGTGTTAAAAGAAAAGAAAAGATAAAGGAATATCAGAAAATCTAACAAAAATATATAAATGGAATACAAAAATATTTAATAAAAAGTTAATAATATGGAGATTAAAGTATTAATATCACAATATGGGTGGTTATGAATCTGTTGGTGAATTCATTACAAGGGTGAACACATTGAAAGAACCACAATACAACTTAGGGAAAAGTAATAAGATTCAACAATCATTGAAAAAATATTACAAATTCATTATGATAAATTTAGTTTTAAGATAATTGGAAGATATAGATCCTAAAATCCAATCTTTTGATGAAATGTATAGTACTCTCATTGCTTATGAAATTATTATAGAATAGTTTACGAAGAACAAAGAAAAAGCTAATCAAGATTTTTTTAAATCTCTCAAGAAAGGAAAGTATTAGAAATTTATTAAGGAATATTCTAGTGACTCATTATCAAATACAAGGTTGATGAAATTTTTTAGGAATTAATGTATTTGTGTTTCAAAAATGTGAAAAGAGGTATAATAATGCACAAAGTGAAGTTACCTTTAAATTTATTTAGATTAAGATCTATTCGAAATTTTGTTACAAATTTTCCTTGAAAATAGGAAGATAAATAATGTGTTGAATATTATGGAAAGTCAAGAAGATACCTCAAGAGTAAGGTATAAAAATACAAGTCTTATTTTATGGAAAAGGATAAGAATTTATATAAATATAAAGTGAGAATTTATTTTATAAGTATGAGGAAGATGATGACAGTGAAGAAGAAGTTGAAAACTCTAGTAATTATACTGCTGAAAAACTACTTAATGAAAATGTGAATGATAAAAAGTTCACTAGTGATGGAAGAAGTAGCTCTGAATAATAAGAAGAAGATAATAAATTTTATTTTATTAATAATATATAGTTAAAATAAAGTATTTAAAGGATTTTTATAATTGAAAAGGTGAAAAATAATTTTATGAAATAAAATATTTTAGAAGATAATAAATAATATTTTATTAAACAAAAATCTAAATTTTTAAAATAGATTTTATGATTAGAAGAAGTGACATTATGAATAGAATAACTTAAACACCATTATTGAATAAAACATAAATGTGAATGAATAATGAATTTTATATTGTTCAATAAAAACTTTTTGAATTTGAGTGAGGAACAAAAAAAATACAAAACACACTTTAAAAAGATGGGGAAGGTTATAAGAAGATTAAAACTCATAAGTATTAATAACAATCATCCTCAAAGGTTAAAATAAATGTTAAATATGGTAAAAAAGGAATTAAATAATACCATTCATATATCCAAAATAGGAATATTTGAAAATCCTAAATTTTCTAACATTTCAATGATAGAACCAAAAGATGCAACTACTCGAGATATTAATAAAGTTGAGGAAAAGTATAAGGAAAATAATAATTCATGAGGAGTTACCAAAAAATTAGAACATGAATATGTTCCAAGGTGGACGGTGCGTAATATGATAGAAAATATGTATATAATTTTGGAGAGCATGTGAGTTAGAAAAGAAAGTATTATTTCTATATAAATTATTTGTTATGTGGTGGTTTTGGGAATACAATGAATATGTGTTGGTTCATAAAAACTAAACTGAATTCAGAGGAAACTAGAGGCACAGTTTGAGGCGAGTCAACCCAATCAATGAAGAAAACCTAAGAAATCTATTCTAAAGGTTAAAAATTAATTCCAACCCTTGGAAACTATTTGTGAGAGATGTGATCATCTTGAAAATTTTTCTAAATATGTATTGTGTTGTTATTGGAACATTAAGGTTTATACAAAAAATTAAAAAATCCACATGAGAAAGAAGAAAAAGGTAAATAAAAATCTTTTGTTATCAAAACTACTCTAAAAGATAAAAACTGATAACAACATTAGTTATTATATAGTTTATTTTATTAACATATGATAGGAGATTTTAATTTTTTAAATAATGTAAAAGATTATAAATAAGGTGCATTGACTTTTGGAAATCAGGAGTCACTCAAAAAAAAGGTATTGGCTATGCTATTATTGGAAATGAAAAATCGAAATCCAAAATCACTTTTTTTATTGATGGGTTGAAACAAAATTTGTTAAGTGTTTAAACATTTTGTGATTAAGGTAATGCTTATTTTTTATAATAGATGGTTTTTAGATAATATAATATAGGAAAGTTATAGTGAGAGTCTAAAGAAATGAGGGAAACTTGTTCCGTGTTGGAGATGCACACATTTCATGCTATATGAGCCTGATGGAAGAAAATCATCTAAGGAATAAAAGTTTGGGGAATATGTGTGATAGGTATATGGGAAAACTAGTAAAGAGAAGAAGTATTTATGATATTACTAACATGAAAAGAAGAAGATATTATTGTTCTTCCATTTGTTAGAAAGAGAAGATTATAAACTCATCACATAATAATTTTTAGATACATTCAACTCATCCCTTAAAGTTGATGAATTATAACATTTATAGTCCCATGAGAATGAAATAAAAAAACTGAGATAGTTAATTTATTTTTTTTATTTTTCAATTTACTTACATTACATGATTTATGTTTTTGAAACATAAATCAATGACTACCAAAAAGTGTAAGAGTTTACGGAAAATTTCTAAAAAATCATGTGGATAATCTATAAAGAAGATTCAAACTGATAATTTTGGTGAATATACAAATGTTAAGTTCATGGAAAATATTAAAAACCATGGAATACATCATGAATTTATTGCACCATACACACCATAGAGTAATGAAATTTATGAGAAAATAAATAGAAGCCTATTTGAGATGGCATGAACAATGTTTATTGAACATTATACTTCTCAAAACTTTTGGATATTGGTTATTATGGTATAATTTCATATTTATAATTGATGTTTCTATAGGAAACAATAAATGGTGACTCCATAAAATATTTATTACATAGAAACCCCATGTTTTAAATACCTAGGGGTGTTTTTAATTATTTTAATTATCAAGGTTAAAGGGGAGAATCTCAAGAATATTAATTAGAGAGGTGTTGATGGAATTTTTCCTGCATATCCTCTTAATGGTAGATATACATATGCTATAATAACACATAATAAATATTTATAACTCTATGGATGTGAAAATTCATGAACATTAAAATAAGTAAGATTCAAATTAAATTTTATATATAAGAAGAAGTAATGATTAAGTGCTTGTATTTTAATAATGTGAAAAAGTTTTTAATGATAGTAATAATTCTGAAGCTTCTTCAGATGAAGATTCCTACTTAGCTATATCAAGTGATGAAGAATATTTGTGTTCATCTCATACTGGGTTGAAGTAGTAAGTGTAAGTGAAAAAAAAATTGTAGATCAATGAAAATAGGTTCAAAATATAATTATTTCATGGACTACTTCACATACTTTCTTATATTCATAAGTTGATCCAAAAGGTGTTGAAAACGTTATGTATCATCAAGAGTGGGTAGATTTATGGAATTAAGAGTTGGATCAAATTAAAAATAACGAGACATTGTACACACACCAATCAATAAGAATGATATTGGTACAAAGTTAGTGTTTCAAAACAACTTAAATGAAAAAGGTGAAGTGATAATAAACATAGAAAGATTTGTTTATAAAGGTTACTAAAAAATTGAAGTCATTTAATTTGATGAGACCTTTAATTTTTTGTAAAGATTTGAAGAAATTATAATCTTTATTGTTATCACTGAAAAATATAGATATATGATTTTATAGATTTATGTTGAGTCATATTTTCTTAAAAAATAGATTGTTGAAATAATTTAAATGGAACAACCATGATGATTTATTCTTAGGAAAGATGAAAGTTATGCATGAAATTTACAGAATGAAATTTGTGGTTTGAAGAACTCACAAAGAGAATGGTATTCAAAATACGATAATTTCTTAGGGAATTTGAAATTAAATAAAGGAAGAGTTTATAGTAAAAATTATATAAAATAAAATCAAGAGGTTTCCCTCATTGTGATTGTTTTTGTTGGTGTCATTATATTTTCAGGTAATGATGAAAGAACATGTGATAATTTTTATGAGAGGATGAATAATATTTTTAAGAGTTCCATTCTTGGGGAAATGAAATAATTTCTTGGTTTATATATCTCTCAAAAGGAGTACATTTTCCCATATTAAGGGAATTATGATAATTTTCTTCTAAATAAGTTTGGAATGAAAAAATTAAATCATATTTAAACACATATTTTATTGGGAATAGAGTTGTCAAAATATGGGGAAGGATACATGGTTGATCCAAAAGAGTTTATAAATTTGGTTGAAATCTTCTCATGTTTAATGAATTAAATTACATATATTGTTCATGTTATTACCTTTTTTAGAGGTATAAAATTCTACCAAATTAATCTTATCTTCTGACTAGCAATATAATTCATAGTTATATTAAAAGAACATTATTTTTTGGGTTTGAATATAACAAAATAATAATTTTTAACCTATTTGGTTACATAGATGTATATTGGATAAGAAGTGTCAATGATAGAAAACGAACATATGGTGGACTATTCTTCTTGGGTGAAAAAATGTGTTATCTTGAATACAATGAAACAAATTTTAGTTAATCTCAGTATAGTAGAAGCTAAGTTTGTAGCTTCCAATCAAGCTGTAATAGACTTATATGGATGAATACATTTTTGGAAGATTTGTTTATTTGATGTGAAGTTTCACCTTCTCTTAAGTTGTGATAATCAAAGTGCTATAAATATTACTAAAAATCCAGTAAAAATTTATCATATCAAGAATATTGATATTAAATATCACTTAATAAAAGACCATGGGGAATGAAATGAACTATTTTTTGAATTATTCCTACAATAGATAAAGTTTTATAATTTTCACAAAACCATTTCTGAAGGAACCATTTCATAAGATGAGTTTTATCAAGGGTATATAACCTCACCATGTTTAAGGAAAAGGTATTCTATTTCCATACCCTATCTCATTTTTTCTTTGTATAGTGTTTTCAAGTGGGGATAATATTTGTAACATAAATACTTCCATTGGTATATGATTAACCCTTTTAAGGAAGAAAATATATTTAATAATATTTATTAAAATGGGTATGATATTATTTCATCAAGTGTGAACTATTTTAATTTTTTTAAGTGGATAAAAGAATGGTTTTTCTTTTAAGTTAAAGTTATTTTTGTGATATATGTTTATAGTGAAAGGAAAAGTTAAATACGTTTCCAAGAAAAGTTTCTTAAGAGGTGTAAGAAAATGTTATTAGGTCACTACTTATGGAAAACATGGTATTGTTGTTGAATTATTCTTGTTTTCTATTTATTGTTTTCTCAAATAGAATTATAATTGTTTTATAAGTAATATATTTATTGAATTTTAAAGTTATATTGATTAATGTTGAATGTTTGACAACAAAATCCAAAGGGGGAAGTTATTGGGACTAAGAAGTTTGAAGATGTTTTGAGATGATGTTATGATAAGAAGATGTTGGATAGGCTTGTTATTAATGAAAAATGTTTTATAAAAATGGATATATTTTTTTATCTAACATAAATCACCTTAATTTTTTAATATTTACAACGAAGGTGAATAGACCAAGATGATTTACCAGAGTTTTCCAAGACTGATCTGTTAGATGAACTTTACTGGTATGAGGTGGTCATCTTAAGTTTTGTATTGAATTATTATCCGATAATTCATACATGGTTCATTGAATGAAGTGTTTTATGAATAAATATAGTGAATATTTTCTATTATAAATGTTGTTAAAATTATTTATACTAAATTTTTTCATGATCTAAGACTTTGTATAAAGAATAAGTTTTAGTTTGGGGGTTTTTAAAGATAATTGGTTTTCCTGTATGGAGTTTATGTTCAAATTTTATGAATATATAGAATTAAAATGGTAATAAGTGCCATAGGTAAATCATTTGTGATGTTATATGACTATAGGAAGGTTTTCAGAGTATAAGGGGATGTTTCTATCGATTTTCAAAGGATGAAGAGCATTAAATATTCTATCACAATGTTATCTGTCTGAGTCCATCAGATGAACCATTTTAATTGTTGAGGGATGATTATATTTATAAAATTTATGCTATATGGACATGTATGAACTCATGATATATAGTTGTTATAGTATTATTGGATATATTTATCTATGTCATTGGATAGATGGCTTGGTTAAAGTCATTAAAGGGGTGTTTCTATATGAAGTTCTTTGCTCATAAGTTTTCATGTGAAGGAAACAATCAAAGAGTTCTAATGAAAGTCATCGGATAATGGAAGTGTGTGGTAAAATACTTATAAGACATTCTGATGGAGTTGTATAAGAACAAAAAATGAAGTTTCATTAGTCAATAGTTTTTCTAAAAAAAATTATCAGATGGATTAGTGGTATAAAGTTTTTACAAAAATCAAAGTGATTTACCAGGATTTCGAAAAGGTATCAAATTTGACGATACAATTATGGTCATTAAAAATCCCAAATATCATAAAGGAAGGATTCATGATTCTTTCTGATTTATTATAAAGGTAGATGAATAATGTTGATTCTAGTTCTTATAAAGAGCTCTATATTTTAAAATATTTTAATGTGGTCAACGGTAGGAAGTTTCCAAGTTGGATTTTTAAAATGTTTCAGTGGGAATTTTTAAATACAGTTACTAAATTCTTGTAGGTACTATTAATATATAAAAGGGTCTATGCATTGAGATATATAGAGAAATTAATGAAGTTATGTGAAGTAATAAAAAATTGAATAAACAATCAGAAAAAATTATAAAGTGGCATCAGTCTAAGAAATACGAAAAACTTTATTTCCATCAATTAGTACAAAATGTATAGTGAGAAGAATAAATCAGATAAACATGTTGAAGATGAAATATTTAGAAAGATATTATATGTAGTTTTAAATCTAGTATTATCAGATACATAGTGTGGTGGGGTGATTATATGAACATCACATTATAAGTGGTATCAACCAACAATCATGCAAGAGAAAGAGTACACCAGATGCACATCAGATGAATTATACTAGAAGATCCCATCAGATGATATGTCATCACATTGAATAAGGTTCTAGATCACTGTTATGCATGAAAATGAATAATAATAATGACTTACAAGAAAGTAATGTGTGATAAAAGTTCAATAAGAACAATGACAACATACTAAAGCCTGTTGGTGAAGGTTCCCATAGTTGTTAGAAAACAATTTTCATATCATTTATCTATTATTGGAGTGCAAGAACTGTCAATTGAATATAGTGAAATTAAAGTGTAAGGATACTCCCTTCTTAATATAACCAGCCAAAGGATTGTTTTCTAGTGGTATGGGTGGTCATGGATTATTTTCAAACCATAAAAGATAATAGATAGTCTTACTGATTAATGAACCCTATATATACCTATGTTAATATAGTTTTTCTTATTTTATAAATTTATATTAGATTCATATCTCTCTAATATGAGGAGAAGGTTGTTTCTTAAGAAGGTCATTGATTAACCCCTACCACACTCAGTAATCACATAGATCCCGATTGGTCCTTTAAACCACCCTAAACTGAGTCTTTGAGTACAAGATGAGTATTAGTTATAGTGGAATGTGGAATTTAGCAAATTATGGAAAGGAATCAAAGTAGGTATATACATGGTTAGGGTGGTCTAGTTTTAATCCAATGATCTGATGAGTATGTGGACCTCATCGAGTGTCATGGTTTCTTGGTTAACAAAAAACCAATCAATGAAAATGTTTATTTATGTTATTTATTTTCCTCATGCATACACACATATATAATGGAATATATTAATGGTGTTTGGTGAGATAGTAATAAGTTATATGGGCACATGATAAATGTGCATCTAAAAGAGTTTGCAAGCCATATGTTTCAATCTCAGCTTAGATACAGGATGTGAGTTGGATTGGGTTGGTGCATCTCGAAAATATTAGTGATAGGGAATGGGAGGCTCAAGGATAAAATTATGGCTAGTGTGTATGTTGTACATTTTTTTATTTTTTATTTGGGGACATCCCCATAGGTAACCATTTTTATGTTTTGTATGGAACTTCATATATGTGATTGGATGTTTATTTATTCTTTATATTATAATGCTAATTTTATTTAGTTGTTGATTAATATTTTTTTTGTGAAATCGAAGGAAACATTACCCAAATTTATTTCTTAGGACCTCATCCCTAGTCCGTATCCTAGGGTATATGGGGAGGGTCACTTGATGTCTTATGAATTCTTAGGTTTGAGCACCATCGAGTGTCCTAGGGAAGGGCTCTAAAACACAATTTTAACAACAAATATCTCCTCAAGAATATGAAATCAATCAAATATGAGACTTTAATCCACATGAGGAACACTATAAAAATAAATTTATAAGGTAAGGGTGTGACTGATCTCTTGTTTACCTATGGAAATATCCTTACTTTAAATTATGTCATGCATGTTCCTTAAGTATAGAAACATAGTTTCAAGTATATTGTTAAAAAAGCATGATTTTAAGCTTGTGTTTGAGGAAGATAACTTTATTATATCCAATGTTGGAGTATTTTATGAAAAGGGTCACTTTAATGATATGTTGTTTTGATACTTATACTCTTTTGGATTGGACAGCTTTTATTAGAATTATTATCACTTTAGCTTCCATATATAATTCATAAATTCGCCAAATTAATGATAAAAAAATTATGAAATGGTGAATTATATGAATAAATATATATTTATATTTTCCAAAATGATTTATTGTACATAGAAATGAAAATTATTTTTTAAAATAAGTACAATCATATATGGTATAAAACAAGATCCAAAATAACAACATAAAAATTTAATGTAGTAATTTTATAAAAAAATATTTGTAATTAAACAAGATGATATATATTATTATATTAGGTTTCATAATAACCATGGTGTGGTTATTTTTCTTTATTTTGATGACATGCTAATTTTTAGAGATGATATGAATAATGTAAATGAGAATAAGTCTATTTTATCTATAATATTTTATATGAAATACTTAGGTGGAGCTAATGTTATTTTCGGAATCAAAATTATTAAAATTTGGAATATTATTTTTCTTTCTCAATATCATTATACTGAAAAATTATCAAAGAGTATTGAACAATTTTACTACTCATTGGTTTTTATGGTATAATATTCTTGGAGAAGGATGCTATAAAATATTTGTAGGGATTTTTATTAACTAGAATTTTCAAGGGTTATTAGGTCTCTCATGTTTGTTACAACTAACACAAGACTTTATAATTCATATGTTATTGGAAGGTTGAAAAAGTATAAAACTAATAAAATTTATGTACAATGGGATCTTGTTAAAAGAGAACTAAAATATATTAAGGATATTATGGATTAATATATATGTTTGATTGGAAACTCTAGGGTGTTTTAAGGATTTTATCATCAAAGCTAAATTACTAATATTATAGATAATTCATCTATGAATGGTTGGTTTTTTACATTTACAGGTTACGTTCTCTATTGGGGATTAAAGAAACAAACTTGTATAATTAAATCCATAATGTCTTTTGTGTTTTTCCTTTAGAAGCTATTGGAAAAGAATAAGAATGGATAATATCTCTTTTTATCAGATCTACTATCATGGCCTATGACAATTTCATCCATTTCTATACATTTTGATATCTAATAAATGTTTTCTTATGAATATAAAAATACTCATAATGGAAAATTGAGACACATTGGTATTAGGAATAACCATGTGATAAAATTAATATAATATGGTATCATAACTGTGCACATTATTTGATCAATAAGGAATTTGGAGGATCCACTAACAATGGGACTTTTAAAGGATCTGGTGTAAAATAATTCCTTATGGATGTGTCTAAATTCCTTGTATAAAATTCCCCCATGATGGTACCTCAATTAACATGTGATAACTTCCCATGTATAAGTTTAATGTTGGAAATTACATCATATGTGTGCAGGAAATACCAAAACAATATATCATCCTTGAAAATTGTGTTTGGTTACCATGAGAAAAAGGAGGGTGAGTTAAAACTTAAAATGAATCAAGGATACCAAATAAGATTTCAAACATAGACATACTGGTTTCTATGAGTAAATTAAGAACTAAATAATTTTAATGGACTTATATAAGAAAAATATGAATGATAAAAAGAGTTGAAAGTTCAAGATAATATTCACTTGTTTATTCGTTTGATTTTTATCTACTATATTAATGTTCAAATCAAGAGATACGTTTATTTATGAATGTTATTTCCAAGGGATCATGATGTTTAAATTTAAAAATATTTTTAAAAATATTTTGAAAAGGTGATGGAATGTTTAACATGAAGTGCTTAATTTTTTTTTTGGTTTTTAAAGGGTAATGATTTTTGGAATCACACATCAAAATTTGGGATTGAGAGGGTATCCTTTATTAGGATAATATTTTATCATTATTAAAAAATATAAAGTGTGAATTAATATTACAATGAGGATAGTTCATTACACTATCCATGTGCGCATGTGATCACACAATGTGGCTCTTTGATGGAACACTTTTCATTATACACACCACATTAGTTTGAGGTGCCTCTTTTCTGATAGACTGATATGTCATACCCGTATGTTTCAAGCCCAATTAGGTATGTCTATTAGGTAAAACCAATTATCTGAATGGCTTGGATATAGATAATCGATCAAATTAGGCATTATCAAATAGATATTGTTATTCTCTAGTAAGTGTGATCCGAGCCACTAAATTGATTGGGTGAGATTTTACAAACAGGATTAAATAATGAATAAGAATTCTATTCCTGAATAGGTATCAACCTACTTCTAAGTGGTATGATGAATTATCTTAATGACTACCTCTATACTTATAGAACAGAGTCTCCATTAGATGGAGAAATAAATTTAATTTATTCCCAAGAACTCTAATAATTCTAAAGCGTTGATATTTCATTAAATCCTTCAATAATAATCAAGTGAAATCTTCTAGCACACAAAAAAACTCCAACCTTACATTCTTGTTTCAAAATATTCATTAAGTGACAATCTCTGTTAAGTGTTAACTCATAGAATCAAGACACCACTGTATCCCAAATAGTATTTTACAATAACCCATTGTACTATTGATTTGGTGGGGAGAATATACTATTAAGGAGTGAAACAATGTGACATTAATTGATGATATCCTTATACCACTATCAAATAAATATCATATACATTATCTGTTGGTCGTAGTGGATACTCAAGAGGGGGGGGGGGTGAATTGAGTTCCTATTCTTTTAAAAATATTTCTCTTAAAATCCCCCCAAATTAAAAACAATGTTAAACTGTAGTGAATCTATACAGAGTGCAAAGGTTCAATAAGTTTCTCAAATATTGATTAGGTCTCAGTTAACTTAATCTGAAGATTAAATTAACTTTTGAAACTGACTTACTGATTTACAATAAGTATAAACACTTTCTAATTTAACTATCAATGTATCTTTAAAATAGTTTTGTATTTCAAAGTAATAGTAGTGGAATAAATATATAGTTTACTTATAGACTTAAATTAAAATTCATAGCAGAGTTAACCAAGATGTTCAGTATCAAGCCGAGACTTAGTCCTCTCAACAATTTATATAAATTGATCCACACCCTGGATCAGGGTTAACAACAGTGAACGACTATTCAGGCCACACAGGGACCTCTACCACATTTGTTTGTGGGAAACAAAAAAAATGACCAGGCCACACAAGGACCTCTTCTACAGTTGTCGTGGGTAAACAAGAGTAAACAATTTTGGTTTGAGGATTTTGATATCCTCTAGTTCAGCACAGGAGTCAGTGTGTGAGTATGATGAACAGAGTATACACACTGCTCAAAAATGTAAGTAAAATAATCACTAAGAGAGAATGTATCAGAGTTTAGAATGCTCTAGTGATTGATAGTGCAGCTCTAGACTTGTTGGATTTAGCAGAGATGCTTCTGAGTCCTTCTGTGGTTTTGCTGTAAAAAAAGAGTATCGTGATTCAGCTTGATGTTCTTCACAAGAAAGTGTGTTCTCTGATTTCTAGTGATCTTCGTATGTTCTTTAGTAGTGATGGATTGCGTGCATAATAGTTTTCTTTAGATCTTGAAAAAATTCCCCTTTTTTCACTTCGCCGTGTATTCTTTAGTCTCGTATGTATTCTCTAGGAAGAATTCTTTCTCTATTCCTTTTCATGCATCCATCCCTACTTGCATATCGATCTTCTTTATTTTATTACATGAGCTCCGGCAATGGGAATGATTACCTTTCCATAGATATGAGGTACGATCTCTTGACATGCCAACAACTAACATTAAATATCATTAATTGCATTAAAAACATCAATTATGATCGTTAGATTTAAATACGAATTTATATAGGTTCAAACAGTTTTTTGACTATCGGTGAGTCATGAGACTGCTGAACATTTTGAATCTACATCAGTTTTGGTTGCATCAACATTAGTGTCTCAACATCATCAGTGTCTTAACATCGATGTCTTAGAATCAGTAGCTTAGCGTCGGTAGCATAGTATCGGTGTCTTAGCATCGGTGTCTTATCATCGGTGTCTTAGCATCGATAGCTTAGTATTGGTAGCTTAGCATCGGTGTCTTAGCATCGATGTCTTAGCATCTGTGTCTTAGCATCAATGTCTTAGTATCGGTAGCTTAGAATCGGTGTCTTAGCATCGATGTCTTAACAATGGTGTCTTAGCATCAGTGTCATAGCATCGGTGTCTCTTTGGACCTTTGATAGTTATCAGTGCGACCATTGATCATCGGTGCGACCGTTCATCATCGATGCGACCGTTCATCATCGGTGCGACCGTTCATCATCGGTGCGATAAGAAAATGTCTATTGGTGAGTCAAGACAAGGAATTATTACAAAGTGTCTGTTCAATCCAGAATACGTCCAGGTCAACCATAACCATACATTGATCATAGATAAACAATTGTAGATATGATTTAAACACATTTAGAACAAGTTGAACAAGAGACTAAAAGGAAATAAATAAAACTATGATTTGTGATTATTAAAATAACCATTCCATAGAGAGTTCAACAATCTCCTCCTTTTTGATAATCACATATAAATGGCTTAAATGAAGAGAGAATATAGTACATCATTCATTATGATCCCCCTATAAAAATGAATATATTCCTAAAGATAAAACATGGTTAGAATAGTAATCAAAACATATATATAACTGAGGTATTCTCCCCTTTCAATATTTCTCCCCCTGTGTATACATGCATGTGATAAATAGCCAGCATGGGCGCGTATGGACATTCAGTTCACCCATCCAGATACATGATTCATCCAGATACATGATTTCTCTCCATGATTTCTCTCCATGATTTCTCTCCATTATTTCTCTCCCCCTTTGGGATTATCAAAATGAAGAGATACAGAAGATAAGTAAGAATATTTCATACCAACAATGAGTACACATATTAAATACAAGAGGGAATAGTTCAGGAAAACAAACACCCTATCAAAAATTGACTATAAAACCTATTTCTCAGGGTGCAAGGGAGATTTCCCTTTAGTAGTAGGAGGAATTGAAGGTCCAGAAGGTTTTTGGGTAGAAGGTGGAACTAGAATTATGGAGAAAGGAGTTAGGACAACCTGAGCTAGACGAGCTGTGGGTTCCAAGTTCACTTGCTGCGAAGAAGGACATTCTGAAGGTTGCTGTTGAAAGATTGGTCTAATACTGGAAAGAGCTTGGGAAATAGACATCTAGCTGGGAGCAACATCTGATGATTACATAGTCTCAGCTGTAAGAAAAACAATGGCTTTTTATTTCACATGAATGTAGGGTTTTAGAAAGTTTTTGAAGTCCTGAATGACTTCTCCACCATACTTCATGGCTTTTTCAAAATCATCCTTATTTTGCATGAAAATTTCTAAAGTGGGGGTAAAATCTTTTAACTGCTGAACTTGAGATTTAAAAGCTTGAGTCACTAGAGGGAGTCTCAAATTATTAGCCAGAACTTTAAAATGATGATTCAACTCATGCTTTATGTAGATGTTAGAGAAATAATGATCTACTTTCTCCTTAATCTCTTTTTGAGCTTTTGTAGCATTAGCCGAATACAACTGTACCATTTTATTCACATGATCACTATGATCTTTTATTTTCTTCAAAGAATCTAAATCTAAAATCTTCCCAAGAGCTTCCAGATCTTCTCTAACAACATATCTTAAGGTATCTAATTCACGACCAGTGATCTTGGTTACCTTAGCATTGCCAGCCTAAGCAATAACCTGAGTAATCTTATCTTTTAACTTTTTCAAATCTTCTTTATTCAAATGTTCTATCATATTTCTTAAAACAACCATCATACCAGAGATGGTTGTTCTGAACTCTCTTAAAAAATAAACAATATTGTTTCCTAACTCTGTAAGTGTTTGATTCAAAGAGGTAATATGTCGGCCAATCGATTCAATGTAATTGCATAGGTCTGGTTTGATAAGGCTTGCCACTCTTTGAGCTAAATCATTCATAACAGCATCAGATAAAGTCAAAGGAGTAGGAGTATGAATATGAGATAACTCACTTTTCACAGTTTCCCTAACAGCTTGAATCAATTCAACCTTGAAATTATCAAAATCTGACTGAGCAACTGTCGGATTAGGTCTACCTTGAGATACTGAAGGATCAGGTCTGACATATGTTCATTACAAAAACTCAGCAAAGAATTGAGCCTTAACAGAATCACTTATTCCTGAAATATCCACTTCTATACCTTCCTCTTCCTCTGGGTAGTCTAATCCTAGAACAGCAAGACCTCGATGCTCTTCCCATGCCTCTTTTCATGAAGGGTATATAGGTTTCACAAACCGAGCTCATCCAGAATTTTTAGGAAGGACTTCTCCATCCTCATCACTCTCCAACTGTTCTGTCCTCTTAGCCTTAGTGAAATTTTCCTACTCAATAGTTTGGGGTTGAGGATCATCTAGAATCACATTCTGACCTTCAATAGTTCGAGCATCAGCATCATCATCATCAGCATCATCACCATTACTTTCACTGTCACCGCTACCACCATCACCATCAGCATCACCCTTATCACCATCACCACCTTCATCATCATCATCATCATTAACTATTCTCTCACTAGAACCATCTATAATTATTTATTCATACTCCTCAGAATTTGATTCATAAGTCTCGCCTTCTTCTTCATCATCTAAAAGCGGTTCAATTTCTGGTAAATTGAGAGGAGGACTTGCTGAACCAAATTCCATCCTTCTTTTCTTTGGGCTAATAGTATCAGGAGCACTCCTTTCATCAGGAGATGATTCAACCTCTTATTCAGTACATAGATTCTCATCAGATTCTTCTTCTTATTCTGTTCCTTTCTTAATGGATTCACCAGTTTATTTAGGAACAACCACTTCTTCTTCTTCATCCGAATATATCACTTCCTCACCAAGTTTTATGCTAGGATCTCTTACTTCCCTTGGTCTCCATGGATGATCGGTAGGATTGAAGGACTCATATTCCTTTTCTTCATCAGCAACCCATGATTTCTTCCATGGGTTCCAATTTATTTTCATTCTCTTACAAATAACTTTGTTGAAACAAAAGCTAACCGATAAGATACACTCATCTCTATCATCCACACAGCCTAAGAATTTCAGCATGGAAGAAATCTGTTTAGAATAAAACAGAGTAGTATCTTTCTTTGAAGGTTTTATCATCTCAACAATATGCTCAGAAAAATATCTACATAGGTTGATCTTTTCACCATTCTTCAAAAGAAATAGCAGAAAAACATCTTGACACTTTACTGTAGAAAAATCACCTTTTCTCGGACATACCTGATTTTGAATAAATTTGAACAGGATTCAGTTCTCACCATCCAACTCAGCAACATTTATCCTTCGTGATTCAGACTTCCTAGTAAAAAACTCCAGGTCTAGCTCATAAGAAAAGTAACCAGTTGTGGGAAGAATATTACCAGAATAGTCCTCGTATCTTCCATTGTGAGGTACTCCTAGACATTCAGCCCATTATTTTGATGAAAACGTAATCTTTTTCCCTTTTACTATGGAAGACAATCTCGCAGCCTCTACTCTGTCCAAATCTATATCCAGGATCAAATAGAACTCAGGCACCAGCTTCGAGTAAATGAATCTATAATTATTACAGAACCACTCCTTCCATCCTTGAGTTTCCAATACTTTCAAGAGAACGAACTTTCTAGATAAAACCCATTCCGAACAAATTTCCTTTTCAGTTATAACTTCTTGTTTTTCTAGATCCGGGTTCACAGACCTCTGCATCGTACTGCTCGACTCACCTCGAGCACGCTTGATAGGTGAAGTTACTTCAGATGCCTTGCTCTGTCTCTTTTTCTTGGCCGTTTTGTGGTTTTGAGACAATCAAGAGGCTTGGAAAGATTCAAAAGGATCGGGTTACAGAGAAGATAGGAGAGAGTTCGGCGGGAAATGGAAGGTCAACAGTCTTTAGAGAATGGAATAGTCATATGTCATTATTTGTATCATTTAGGGTTATAAATAATAAAATATAGATTATTTAATACAACATCTTTTTTAAACAGAAAAAAATGATTTTGAAAAAATAGTATGACCCAGCCAGTAGCACTAATTGACAAGACAGATCGGTTTGACAGATTAGTTTCACAGATCGGTTTGACAGATCGGTTTGACAGATCGGTTTCACAGATCGGTTTCACAAATCAGTTTCACAGATCGGTTTGACAGATTGGTTTCACAGATCAGTTTCACAGATCAGTTTGATAGATCGGTTTGATAGATCAGTTTTAAAGATCGGTTTCACAGATCTATCATACCTAACTCTTGTTTAATCAAGTTTAACCTTTCACAATTTAAGGGCTTGGTGAAAATATCGGCTAATTGATGTTCAGTACCTATAAACTCAAGAGTAATATCACCTTTTTGGTAGTGATCTCTCCAAAAGTGATGTTTGAAATCAATGTGTTTGGTTCTATAGTGAGACACAGGGTTCTTTGAAATGTTAATTGTACTAGTGTTATCACAGTTAATTTAAATATGCTTAAAATCATATCCATAGTCTAAAAGAGTGTGTTTTATCTACAGAATTTGTGCACAACAACTACCAACATCAATGTATTCTGCTTCAGCAGTAGATAATGCAACAGAGTTCTGTTTCATACTACACCAAATACTAAGGATTTTCCCAATAAATGACATGTTCCAGATGTGCTCTTTCTATCTAAACTGAAACTAGAAAATTCAGCATCTGATTAACTGATTAGCTCAAATGATTTTCTTTTTGGATAAAACAAGCCTAAGTTTATAGTATGTTTAGGATACTTAAAAATTCATTTAACAGCAAGTAAATGAGATTGTTTTGGGTTAGATTGAAATCTTACACACATATACACACTAAACATAATATCCAGTCGACTAAAAGTAAGGTAAAGTAAGATTCTAATCATGCCTCTGTAATTGGTTTGATCCACTGGTTTCCCAGTTTCATCTACATCCAATTTATATACTGTACTCATAGAAGTATCACTTTCCTTAATACTATCCAAACCAAAACGTTTTAGAAGATCCTTTGTGTATTTACTTTGATTCAAAATAATACCATTTTCATTTTAAAAAAATTGGAAACCATGAAAATAATTATGTTCTCCCATTAAACTCATTTCAAATTCTTTTTGAATACTCTTTGAAAATTCAGTACATAAATTTTTTTTAGAAGATCAACATTGATTTGTACTACTAAAACATATTTAGAAATTATTTTAATAAAAAGAATTGGATCAACAATCTCTTTAGTAAAACTTTTTGAAATAAGAAAATTACTAAGTCTATCATACCAAGCTCTTGGAGCCTGTATTATGCCATATAAAGCTTTAGAAAGCTTAAAAACATGATTTGGAAAATTAGGATTAATAAATCGAGTTGATTGTTCACAAAAAAAATCTTCAACAATAAAACCATTTAGAAAATAACTTTTGACATCCATTTGATATAACTTTAAATTCAGATGAGCAGCATATGCAAGTAAGATCCTAATGGCTTCTAATTTGGCTACAGGTGCAAAGGTTTAATCATAGTCTATACCATCTTCTTGACTATATCCTTGTGCAACTAGCCTAGCTTTGTTTCTAACTTTGTTTGCAGATTCATCAACTATGTTTCTAAAAACCCATTTTGTGCCTATTGTTAAGGTGTCCTTAGGTCTGTCAACTAATTCCCAGACTTTGTTTCTTTCAAATTGATTTAACTCTTCTTGCATATAAATTACCCAAAATTCATCATTGATAGCATCATTGACATTTGTAGGTTCTAGCTGTGAAAGAAAGGCTTGATGTTCAACCTGGTTTCTTAGAGAAGCTATAGTCTATGTCCCTCTATCAAGATTACCTAAAACAGCATCCAAAGGATGATTCTTTAGAATCCTTGTTGATCTAGTAAAGGTATGACTAGAAATTTCAGGTTCATCTATAGGCTGGGGTTAAATAGAAGTAGATTCTAGAATATGTCCAGAACTGGATGTTTTTATAGAAGGTTCTTTAGATTTGTCATTAAGGTCCAGAACAGATAAATCTTCTTCAAGATTTTCAAGAGAGGTTTTAAGCTCATGTGGATCAGTTTTATCAAACATGATGTGAACAGATTCTTCCACACATTTTGTTCTCTTATTAAAGACTCTATAGCCTTTGCTAGTTAAAGAATAACCAAAAAAGATTCCCTCATCACTTTTAGAATCAAACTTGTCCAGATTATCCTTTGTATTAAGAATAAAAACTTTGCAGCCAAAGACTCTAAAGTAACTAACTTTGGGTTTTATATTATTCCACAACTCATATGGGATCTTCTTAAGAACTGGTCTAATTAAGACTCTATTAATAATATAACAAGTTGTATTCACAGATTCAGCCTAAAAGTAAATAGGTAGGCCATATTCATTAAGCATGGTTCTGGTTATTTCTTGAAGGGTTCTATTTCTTCGTTCTACTACACCATTCTGCTGAGGTGTTCTAGGAGAAGAAAAGTTGTGACTATAGCCATTGTGTGAGAAATAAGATTCAAAGTCTTGATTTTCAAACTCATGGCCATGATCAATTCTTAGAGTTTTAATCTTAAGTCCACTAAGATTTTCTACAGATTTAAAGTATCTAACAAAGTAAGAACAAGCTTCACTTTTGTGAGCTAAGAATTATACCCAAGTATATCTAGAAAATTCATCTACTAGAACATAGACATTGTGCTTCCCATTTAAACTAGAGACTCTTGACGGTCCAAACAAGTCCATGGGAACCAACTCGAGAGGTTGAGAAGTTGAGACTTCTTTCTTTGATTTAAAAGAAACTTTATGTTACTTTCCCTTTTGACAAGGATTACAAACTTTGTCAATTGGGAATTCAAGTTTAGGTAGGTCTCTAACCAAGTTCTTACTAGTTAGTTTTCTAAGTGAATGGATGTTTTAGTGTCCTCATATTCTGTGCCAAAGCCAAGACTCTTTATGAAAAGCATTTAGGCAAGTAACATTTTTCTTAGATAAAGAATTTAAATAAACTGCATAAACATTTTCATATCTTAAGGCAGAAAATACTAAATAATTTTTATAATTAAAAACATTACAAAAATCATTTTCAAATTTTACATTAAAACCATCATCACACAATTGAGAAATACTTAACATATTATATTTTAGTCCATAAACAAAAAAAACTTTGGAAATTAAAACTGAATCAGTGTTACCAATTTGGCATAGGACGATGATTTTTAATTTAAAATTATCACCAAAGGTGACATGGCCTCCATCAATCTTGATTAAACTTTTGAAACATGAATATTCTCTAGACATATGTCTTGAACATCCACTGTCCAAGTACCATACCTTCTTGTGAGAACTCTTCAAACAGGTTTCCTACAAAACAGATTTAGATGGAAAATGACTTTGGTACCCAGATCTTCTTGGGTCCAGACAGGTTAGCAATCAAATAGTTTGGTACCCACATTTGTCTTTTGGGTTTCATAAAAATTACAGAATCAAAAGATTTTGAAAGATTAACTTTATTTGATGTATAACTATGTGAATCATTAGTTGAAGCATATGAATGTACAGAACTAGAACTACCTGTATTTTGTCCAGATTTAGAAATAAATCTATTCTTAGTAATCTATCTCTGTCCAGGTTTGTAACGTATTACAGTAGTGTATTTAGGTGCCAATTTCTTTCCTAGAATTTGAGTTAGTGTATGCTTTCCATTTGTAAACTTCTCTATGTCTTTTCTAAGTTTCTCATTAGACATTTTCGGTTCAGTGTTTTCCTTTAACAGTTGTGCATTTTTCTCTTTTTGAATAATAAGTTCAGTTTTATCAGTAGTAGTGAGAGCATGCTGTTTCTTCAAAGATTTGTATTTATCCTTAAGTCCATTTCATGTCTCTTCCATCATATTACAATATTCAAATAATTCCTCACTAGTCATGTTTTCAGAATCAGAATCAGATTCTGTATCATCTCCAGAATAATAAGAATTTAAAACAGGAGTATCTAAGGTTACCTCGGATGTGTTGGTCATGAAACACATGTTGGCATGATTCTTCTCAGAATCAGACATTTCAGATTCACTTGTACTATCTTCAGATGCACTCCAGGTAGCCTTCATAGCTTTCTTGTACTTACTGTCTTTGTAATCATATTTCTTCTTGAATTTTAACTTTGGGAAATCTGCTTTAATGTGTCCTTTTCTGTTGAACTCGTAGCAAACAACTTCATCACTTCTATCTAGCTTTGTCTAGTCCTTATTCCAATGTACCTTATTGTCATACTTTCCTTCGTAATTTGATTTTCTGAAAAATTTATTCTTCCTATAAAATTTCTTAAACCTTATGGCTATCTAATCCATTTCAGCATCACTATCAGAGTCTGAATCTTCACTTTTTGGACTGTCAGTTTGTATTTGAGGTTTTTCTTTGACCTTGCTCTTTGAAGCAGTAGTCTTAAAGGCCACTGATTCCCTTTTTGGTTCATTATCTTCCTCTTTATTTACCTTGAGTTCTTTCTTATACATCATTAGTTTTCCAATAAGTCCTTTGACAGGAAGAGCTCCAATATCACATGATTATCTGATTGAAACAGATGTGCCTCTCCATCGGTCTGGTAGACATCTCAAGATTCTCATGATTTGTTCCTTTACTGGAACATCTTTACCAAGTGAATTCATTGTGCTGACTATCAAATTGAACCTAAGATACATGTCAAAAATGGTTTCATTAGTTTTCATTTTAAAATTATCATATTTAATAGTGTAAGTATTCAATCGTATTTCTTTAACATTAGTTGTTCCTTCACGAGAAACACCTAAAGTATCCCAAATTTCATAAGCAGTTTTGCAAGAAGAAATTTTATTAAACTTTTCATCTCTTAAAGCACAATACAGGTCATTCATAGATTTACAATTATTATTGTAAGTAGTCTTTGTAGGTTCATCCCAAGTTGTTCTTTCAGTTTCTGGAATTTTATATTGAGACTCTATAGCAGTACAGATATCAAAACCCATACTCTCTAAATGTATTTTCATTTTCAGTTTCCACTGGGCATAGTTTGTACCATTAAATAAAGGGGACCTGTTAGTAGCAGCAACCTCTAGTCTATTATCCATAACTAGATTTTAGAAAATAAATTTAAAGAGATAAATATTTAGAACTAACAGAAATTTAAGATCTTTAAAGATGCAACGAAAATCACATTTGAAACAAAAACAGAGTATTTCAAAAATCCTTTAACAAAAAAAAAACATCCTCTGATATGAAATGTTGGTCAGAGTGGATACTCAATAGGGGGGGTGAATTGAGTTCCTATTAAAATTTCTGTTAAAAATACTTCTCATAAAATCCCCCAACTTAAAAACAAAGTTAAACTATAGTGAATATATACAGAGTGCAAAGGTTAAATCAGTTTCTCAAAGACTTATTATCTCTTAGTTAACTTAATCTGAATATTAAATTAACTTTTGAAACTGACTTACTGATTTACAATAAGTATAAACACTTTCTAATTTAACTATCACAGTAGCTTTAAAATAGTATTGTATTTAAAAGGAATAGCAGTGGAATAAATATATAGTTTACTTATAGAATTAAATTAAGATTCACAACAAAGTTAACTAAGAGGTTCAGTCTCAAGCTGAGACTTAGTCCTCTCAACAATTTATATAAATTGATCCACACCCTGGATCAGGGTTAACAACAGTGAACGACTATTCAGGCCACACAGGGACCTCTACCATAGTTCTTTGTGGGAAAAAAAACAATGACCAAGCCACACAAGGACCTCTTCCATAGTTGTCATGGTTAAAAAAGAGTGAATAATTTTGGTTTGAGGATTTTGATATCCTCCAGTTCAGCAGAGGAGTCAGTGTGGGAGTACGATGAACAGAGTACACACACTGCTAAAAAATGTAAGTAAAATAATCACTAAGAGAGAATGTATCAAAGTTTAGAATTATCTAGTGATTGATAGTATAGTTCTAGACTCGTTGGATTTAGCAGAGATTCTTCTGAGTCCTTCTATGTTTTTTCTGTAAAAAAAGAGTATCATGATTCAGCTTGATGTTGTTCACAAGCAAGTGTGTTCTCTGATTTCCAGTGTTCTTCATATGTTCTTCAGTAGTGTTGGATTACGTGCATAAGAGTTTTCTTTAGATCTTGAAAAAATTCCCCTTTTTCCACTTCGCCGTGTATTATTCAGTCTTGTATGTATTCTCTAGGAAGAATTCTTTCTCTATGCCTTTTCACGCATCGATCCCTACTTGCAGCTCGATCTTCCTTCTTTTATTCCACGAGATTCGGCAATGGGAATGATTTCATTTACATAGATACGAGGTACGGTCTCCTGACATGCCAAAAACTAAAATTAAATATCATAAATTTCATTAAAAACATCAATTATGACCGTTAGAATTAAATACGAATTTATAGAGGATCAAACAGTTTTCATGACTATCAGTGAGTCATGAGATCGGTGAGCCATTTTTGAATCTGCATCAGTTTCGGTTGCATCAGCATCGGTGTCTCAACATCATCGGTGCCTTAACATCGGTGTCTTAGCATCGGTATCTTAGCATCAGTAGCTTAGTATCGGTGTCTTAGCATCGATGTATTGGCATCAGTGTCTTAGCACCGATAGTTTAGTATCGGTAACTTTGCATTGGTGTCTTAGCATCGGTGTCTTAGCATCAGTGTCTTAGCATTGGTGTCTTAGTATCGGTAGCTTAGCATCAGTGTCTTAGCATCAACGTCTTAGCATTGGTGTCTTAGCATCGGTGTCTTAACATCAATGTCTCTTTGTACCTTTGATAGTTATCGGTGCGACCATTCATCATCGGTGCAACCGTTCATCATCGGTGCGACCGTTCATCATTGGTGCAACCATTCATCATCGGTGCGACCGTTCATCATCGGTACGACATGAAAATGACTATTGGTGAGTCCAGACATGGAATTATTACAAAGTGTCTGTTTAATCTAGAATACGTCCAGGTCAACCATAAGCATACATTGATCATAGATAAACAATTGTAGCTATGATTTAAACACATTTTGAACAAGTTGAACAAGAGACTAAAAGAAAATAAATAAAACTAAGATTTGTGATTATTAAAATAACCATTCCATAGAGAGTTCAACATTATCTATTAATATTCCCAATAATCTTAAGAGTAGATTCCATCAACATAGATATGCTGATGCGATGATGGTGGAGCAATTAGATGGAAACAATTTAAAGAGGTGGAAAAAGATGATTCATTTGGTATATGTGATGCTTAATGTGGTATATGTTCTCTAAACTCCCAAACCTCTCACATTCAAAGATGAGATTCTTTATGTTTTCTACGTAATAAAAAAATTAAATAATGATGATCTCATTTGTCAAGGAAGCTTACTATACACATTATTTGATGATCGCTTTGACACTTACAAACACCTCCTAAGGGGAAAAATATATGGGATGATTTGGTACTAAATTATATCACCATTTATGCACAATATAAAGAAATACTATTAAGAAATTTCATTTAATAAAAAACTCTAGATAGAAGATCTATCGATGAGAAATTATACGAAATAAAACAAATCTTACAAAATCTAATTCAAAAAAAACATTGATATTAACATTGTTGTCGCAACCATTACAAATAACCCCCCTTCTTAGAATCTTGATAAAAATTCTCTAAAACAATAGAAGTAACATATTTTCCTTAATTATTTTATTAACTACATACAAATTGAGGATGAATATATAAAGAAAAATGAGACTGGTAAACCTAAATCCAAGGTCCTCATGGAAAATGAGTGAGTCCAACCAGGACCTCAAAGGAGAAAACATCCAAACAATCATTCAAAAGGAAAGGCATGATTTAAGAATAAAATATGGGAATGTAATTTATATATTATTTTGAAATAGTTAAAATGATACTGTTATCTCTGTATGAAGAATGATGAAAAATAAATTAATGGATCAGTTTACAGCTATAATATTGGAAGCTAATGTGATTGAGGATAACACTTATTAGTGGATTGATTCTTGTGCTACCTAGACACATGAAATAAGAATTATCTCTTCAAGAGGATATAATCAATCATATATGGGATTCCAAACAACATAGGTAACTCTACTAGTATAAACGTATAAAGGAAGTCTGTGGTTGATTTCAGGTATACATTGAAAATGATCCTCACTTAAAATGATGTCTTGTATGAGCTTGAATTTTAGAAGAAATGTTTCTCATGTAACTTGTTGAAAAAACATGTATTTAATCGTGTGTATGAGGTAAATAACTTTATTCTATCTAAAATTTGGATCTTTATTATAAAGGGTCATTTTTTGATGAATTATTAAAATTAATAACAAATTTTGTATTTGTTTACTTGATAGATTATTTTAATTTATGGTATACTCATTCTGGTCACATAAATCATAATAAAATGAATTAATTTATAAAAATATAATTATTACCAATAATTATCAAAATGATAATAAGTGTGTGAGTTGCATGAGAACTAAAATTTTTAGGAAATTACTTCCACCTATCAAATGGAAATTTAATTTATTAGAGTTAATACACCATGATCTATGTGTTTTTCCTACAATAAGTAATAAAATGTATTTTGTTACTTTTATTACAGATTATTAAAGATTTTTGAATGCTTATCTTTTACATTCTAACGATAAAGTTCTTGAAAAAATTATTATCTATTAAAATGAGGTTAAGAAATAATGTGGGATTATTATTAAATACCTCAGATATGATAGTGGATTAGAATAATATATTCCTTAATTGTTTTAATTCCTAGTGATTAAATATAAAGTGAAAAATATCTATACACCTCAACAAAATGGTGTATCTAAGAGAAATGATAGAACATTAATGGAAATGGATAATTCTATGATGTATTCCTTAATTGGGTATCTCAAATGGATTTTTTTGATAGGAATTGTTAACTAACTATCACATTCTATGATGTATGCCTTGGGTACATGTGGTATTTGATAGCATATTTCTTGGAGATTTAGAGAATTCAAAAGAATATTTATTGATTTATAGTTGTAGAATATAATGTTTAATTAGTTTTTAATACATTTATTGAATCTAAATATTCTATATTTGATGAATCAAGGATTACCTTTTTTCTTAAGAAAGTATGATTATAGGAATTTGGCATAAATAAGAGTATATGAAGAAGATACCAATGGGGATGATCATACGAGTAAATAAACTTGGATACCTAATAAATATAGATCTATTTTATGTATGTATTTTTATAAAGTAAATATTGGAATTATTATTACACAAACTCATGTTCTTGTTAATATACCGTCTGATATAAAAATGTTCAAAGGATTTATGTCATCGTGCAACACATTTCTTTAGAAGGAAGCTACAAATTATGAATTGGACTCTATATCCAAGAAAAATACTTAGATATTAGTTGATATTCTTGAATTTTTACAAAAAATAAGAAATAAGTGTGTATTTATAATAAAATAAAAAGTTAATGGTACAATTTAAATGTATAAATCTAGATTGGTAGACAAGTGGTTTACTCAAAAGGAAGTAATTTATTATTTCAATAAGTATTCTCTTGCATCTAAGAATTATTCTATTAAAATTATTTGTACTTTAACTCCCATATATAATTTTAAAATTCACCAAATGGATATTAAACCAACATTATTAAATGGTGAATTAGAGGAATAAATATATATGTTACAACTATAAGGATTTATAGTACCATGAAAAGAAAACAATGTTTAAAAAATTAGTACGGTGATTATATAATTTAAAACATGATTCAAAAAATTGAATGATAAGTTTAATGAATTAATTTTATCAAATGGATTAGTAATTAACCAATCAATTAAATTTATTTATATTAGGTTTCATAATAACCATGGTGTGGTTATTTGTTTATATGTTTATGACATGATAATATTTGGAACTGATATGAATCAAGTAAATGAGTCTATGTATATTTTATCTATAATATTTGATATGAAAGACTTAAGTGAAGATAATATTCTTTTTTGAATCAAAATTATTTGGAATAAGAAAATTATTTTTCAATATCAATCCATTATATTGAAAAATACTTTAATTGGATCAAACAATTTTATTTTTTAATTGATTTCTAAACCATTTTCTTTTAGTCGTAGGATACTACCAAATCTTGGTGGGGTGGTTACTCAATTGGAATATGAAAGAGTTATTAGGTGTCTCATATTTTTTATTACTAGCACAAGATCTTATATTTCATATTACATTGGAAATTTGAGTAGGTATACAAGTAATCTATATTATACATAATAGATGTGGTTAAAAGATTAATCAAATATCTTAAGGGTACTATGGATTACTATTTATATTATATTGTAAACCCAATGTAGTTGGAAATAATTTTTTATACAATAAATATTACTAATATAGTGAATCACTATTCTATGAGTGGTTTGGTTTTTATAGTTTTAGGTGGAGAGATCTCTTTGGGATCAATGAAAAATTTTCCATAATGGACTCCATAATGGATTTTGAGTCTGTTTTAATAAGAACTATTGGAAAAAGAAGTGGAATAGATAAGTTATCCTTTATTAGATCTACCATTGTGTCATATAGAAATATATTTTTCTTCTATACATTATGATAGTTAAACAATGTTTGTTAGGGAATATAGAAATACTTATAATGGAAAGTCAACACAAATTGGTCTCAGATATATCTTTATAAAGGATTTAGTGAAAGATGTTATTATTACCTTGGACCTCATTATATCAAGAAAAAAATATAAGGGATCTAGTAAACAATGGAATTTTAAGAGATCCTATGTCAAAAACATCATTAGGGATGCAGTCATTATTAAAAATTCACCAATGATGGGGCCCCAACATAACTTGTGATAACTTTCCATGTATAAGTTCAATGTATAAAATTCCATCGTATGTGTGAAGTAAATAAAAAAATAATATATTATCCTAAAAAAATTGTGTTTTTTTTCCATGGGAAAAGTAAGGCGAGTTAAAAATAATATTAAATCAAGAAAATAAAATAGGTGTCATAACATGGGAACACTTTTTGGTTTAAATATGTCGATTTATGAGTGGGGATGATTGAAAGATATTGAAAATTTATCTCTCAAAAATTCATGTAAGGATAAATGAAACATGACCATAACAGTTTATAGGAGTAGAAAAAGAAAATTTGAATTTGAATGGACTTGTGTATGATAAATCTGGATGATAATAAGAGTTAAATGTTTATGGTAGTGGTTAATTTTATCTATATTCAGTTTTGATTTGTATCTAATATAAAGAAATTTAAATTGAGAGGTAAAATTATCTATGAAATCCCCTTCCAAGAGAGTATGATTCTTGATTTTCAAAAAGTATTCTTAAATATTTTTAAATGGTTGGTGATTTTTGAATTGTATTTGTTTTAGAAATATTTAAATCTATTTTTATTTTTGTTTTTTAAATGGGAGGGTTTATTAAATCACACAAATAATGGTGGGATAGAGTGAGTCTATTTATTACGTTAATGAATTTTATCGTTATTTAAAATGGTAAAGTATGAAGAAATATTCCTATGCATGATAGTGCTGGGAATCAGATGAACCCCCACCATCTATGATTTTGATAAAACCATAGAATGAAGGATCCTCGGTCTACTAAAAGTTTACACTATGGAGGATTTTAATTGAAGAATATAATCCTTTATAAATTCACTTCCCTCCAACAAAGTGTACCTAAATTATATATAATTTGAAACCTACACACTAAACAAAGTCATCCTTTACTCACATAAGAAAACTTTTATACATTTAAGGAAAATAGAAATACATTTAATGAAAATATGGTAAAATATGATTGAACCCAACAAATTAGAATTATTCATACAATTATTCTTACATGAAAAGAAGAAAAATTTATTCTAACATTATATTCACTAGAATATAAAAGAGACTATAAGTGGTTATAACTAGATTACTAAGTATATGTAATTTACAAAACCTCTAAGATTTTTTAATGAGTTTTCCCCTTGATATTAATACCTTTATATATTCTATAGATAGGATTAACACTAAGGACCCACATACTTATATAAAAAGTGTCATCTAGTCAACAAGTTAAACCCTCTCTTTGGAAATTGTAGAGAAATTAACATGAATGATCAGGTTATATACAACTCTAGTGACTTATTGAATTTACAAAACATATATAAATTTATGTGACTCATTTTAATGTCATAAAATGATGAAAACTTATATTATTCTTGATACCATTAGAGAGACCTTGCTAAAATTATCTGTACACTAAGTCTATCCATCATTCATTGGAAGAAATTCCTATAAACTTAATTTTAAAGGATGTAACTCTAATGAATTGAAACAGACTACACCTACCAATAATCTTCTACTATAAAATGTATTTTGGGGAATATTAAAAATTCTTCAATACTTAAAAAAACCATTCCCCTTCATAGAAAACATTGCTTTCTATTCTCTTACCATTCACCAATGTCCCCCTGAGGTGTGATGCTGACTCTAACATTATTAAAATATATCCTTAGTGAACAAGTTTTTTAGATTTTGGATTCCTACTATCTTCCATATATCTAGTTATTTATCCTCCAGTAAATTACAAATGAAATGATATACCATGTCGATATTCTTTTTCCATGAAAAAACACTATATTTTTAGGGTGTTGGATTGTATTTTAGCTATCATAAAAATACTTCCATTGGATTCCTCATGAGTTCCTTCAATAATCTTATCAACCAACTAATTTCTTTCCCAGCTTCCATTGCTGCTATATACCTTTCTATAATTTTTCTTGGAGTAATAATCCACTGTATCTTTAATGATAGGATGATAGTCATTCCTACAAAATTAATCAAAAATTGGTTGTAATTTTTCCTATATTCACATAATCAATAAAGCCTAAATCCAAAAAAACCCTACAATAGATCATTTATTCCAAAAAACAAGGATGTATCTTCCATTCCATTAAAATATAGAAGAACCCACTTTGTATCCTCCCAATTTACTTTTGATGTATTCTCCATGAATCAACTAATAACTCACACTATATAAGAAATTTCTGAATTAGTGAAACTAACTTCATTCATAATGCTTCCCACTTCTAAAGAAAATGAAAAATTATCCATGTAATTTTCTCCATCTTCTATTTATTTCACCTATTTCTTGGAAAACACAATTTTTTTTATAAGAGTAGTTAAAATAGGCTTACATCCAGTCACCCCAAATCACATTATAACATTTTTAATGTTGTTTTTTGAGATAAAACCAATATTATGACCTTTATATCTATAATAAAAGTCATCTATATGATTTTCAAATCATAACCTAGATCCTTCACCTCAAATATTCTGGATAAATCATTCTTCATATTATTAATATTTTTGTCATTTGGTCCATCCACCATAATTTTATCTAAATAGGGTAGAGTTATGATTAAGATCCCATAATCACATTCATTCTGATAATAACATTGATCCACATTTCGCATACCAAATCCTTCGTTCAAAACAAATGAATTGAATTTATGATTCCACTAATATGGAACCTGATTCAATATATAAATAATCATTCAATTTATAAACTAATTTATTATTCCCATATTCCATGAAACCTGATTTTTTCCTCATTTAAACTTCTTCCTCCAACTCACCATAGAGAAAGTCCATCTTAACATAAAACTATTTTAAGTACATATTTTTGGATTCTACCAAGAAAAAATATATATATAACTTTATATGTTACTATCAGTTAGAATATTTTCAAGAAATCAACACCTTCTTTCTATATAACTCCTTTTTCTACCATCCATACTTTATATAACTTCTTTCCATTAGCTATATATTTTAATTAGAAAACCACTTATTCGATAGTCTCCTTTTTTCCTTTCAATAACTCCATAATATACAATGTTTTGATAACTTTTAAGGAATAAATCTCTTTATTCATCACTAACATCCATTTTTTGGTATCATTGATTATTGCTACCTCTTACAATATTTCTAGATCTCCTACATCAATCATGAGTATAATGTTCATATCTGACCCAAACCTCTGAACTGGGGTTTTAACTATAATTGATATCTTCCGTTGAGTTTTCATCACAATAATTATTAACTCAACTCTTAGTTTCATTACCCAAGATTTCAAAACTATAAATTATTGATGTTATAAATGGAGGTTTATTAGTTCTTTAAATTTTATAAATATTTTCTATTGGTCTCACTAATATACTTCCATTGTTTTCAACATTCTAATTAAAATTATCTAAAATTTATAAACTTTGTGTGCCTTTACATAGATCAACTTGAACATCAATATTTGAATAATTAGATACTTATTTCAGAACCATGATTTAATCCTTCCACAAAATCCTTTCTTTTATGTGCAAATATCATCTCTTGAAAACTTGTCACTTGTATTCATTCAATAGCAAGTAGCTAATGTTATTATCTCCATACCCAATGAAAAAATAAACCTTGTACTTTTCCTCAAGTATATTTATATCCTTATAATCAATAATGGTGTATGAAAAGATTAAAAATATTTAATGATCAAGAACTTACTGATCCATTTCTGAATCTAAACTACTCTAGAATTTCCTTCCCAACTTCTGATATTGGACTTCTATTGACAAGGTATGTTGTAGTGTTATGTTCCCCCACCAAAATTTCCTTATAAATTCTATAGTGAAACATCATAATTCATTACTTTTATATCAATTCCAAATTTATTTTTTCATATAAACCATTCTATTGTGGAATTATAAGAACTATATTTTCATTCCTTATTCATTTATTGTTATAGAAATTCCAAAATTTGTATTCATTGTAGTCATCACCAATTCTAGTTTGAAGGAATTTTAACCTCTAATAACTTTCCATTCTATTCATGACCTTCTGTTGAATGGAATCCTAAAACACATCAAACTAATTATTTAAAAATTAAATCCATACTTTTCTATTAGAATTTTCAATATAACTTTCAAAGTAGAGTAAACCTCTAAGGAACTAAACATGGGATGTCCCCAAAAATCCGAGTGAACTAGCTATATCTTCTGAGCTCGTGGATTTTTTCCATATAAGTTGAAGGAAACCCTTATTTATTTCCCCAAAACAAAACATTCATAATTTACTTTCATTGTGTGATCAATACTAGTATGCCTTTAGTAATTAGAGCATTCATATTCATTTCACTTCGGTGACCAAGCTTATAAATCAATACTTCCAAATCAACAAAATTTGAAATTTAAACCAATTAAATTTAGTTTGAATTTATAATAAATTAAAGAGTCTCATCTATAAATCATTGTGCAATCACCATGGATCCTCTGGACACTTTTAAATCTCCATCCATGAAGTTTTTCCCACAGTATTTTTCGTCAAGATGATCAGTGTAAATTAAGTTCTTCCACAACCATAGGACATGTATTACTTCATTCATCTTCATAACACCCCCATTCTTCACCCAAATATTCAAATATCCTTTTACAACAATAATTATATCTTTATTATCATCCATATGTACTTTTATAAAGATATTATACATATAACTTTCAATTAATCTATAAGATACTATCGAATAAAAAGATACTTTTGAGTCAACCACCCATAACATCAATAGAATGTTGACACTAAAAAATACTCTACTAACTAATTATATCTTAAATATGGAATTTTATCTCTCATAAGTTATTTTTCTTCTGGATTTTTCATTGCGACTCTTGTAGTACTTCTTAATGGGTCCTTTATTCCTATATTTGTAGAAATTAGGACCCAGAACAGCCCAATTTCCTAGAACATTATCCTTTTAAATAAATTCTAATGGTTTATTTCTGGACACTATCTATTGAGGTGACCATAATTGTCCATCAATATCAACAAAACATCCAATGGGTTCATGTACATTCTTCCAATGAAGTTTTTCATTGAGAATAGGATTCCTAATATCTTCAAATATTAGATATTTTTTTCTATTGTAGTTTCTAATAGAAATCACTATCTCATCCCAACTATTATGAAGTGATGATAGTATTAGGAGTGTCTACCCATAATTTTTGGACTTAACATTCACCTATTCAAGCTTCCATCAAGTTATAATGAAATCATTCATGTGACATGCCACTGGAATTCCTTCTAATAACCTTTAGTTGAATAGAAATAGTATCATGAGCAATTCGTAAAATGTTTTATGTTTCTAATATATATATATATATATATATATATATATATATATATATATATCATCCAATGCATTTATTGAGTTTTTAGTTTCTTCACTTTATAAATGTTAAAGGAACAATTCCTTACTAAATAAATCATCACATGTTCCAATGATTTCTTTTCCATCCATTCTAATTTATCTATTACCATTTTATCTTGATAGAAACCAGAAAGTAGAGAATAAAAGTTATTATGAATCATTTTATCCGCCATCTTCATTTTATTTAATTAAAAATAAACTCCATAAAACTTGTCTACTAGGAAATTTTTTTCATATAATGTCATATATTCTGATGATAGTAGCTCCCATTAAAATTGGCATATTATTAATCTAGTTGAGCTTTGTAATTTGATAATAGTTGTTTTTGAATTTATTGACCCATGAATCCTTGTTATTAGAATAAACCATTAGGTGAGGGATACTCAGTTCACTGGAAATTTACACTTTGGATGCTCTGTGTAGTGGAATCTGATTATCTAAAAGTTGGATTCCCTGTATATAAGTATATTAGAAGTTAGTTTATATATGAGACTAGTCATCGCATACAATCATCCTTTTCCAACATAACAATACTTGCATATATTCAAGGTAAATATAAATAAATTCAATGGAAATACATTAAATTAGGAATGAAAATAAGATAATAACATGTATCAGACAACTAGTATTATGTGCATAATAAAAAAATTGTTTCTTACTTTATATTCACCGGATGATATAAGATATTACAAGTGGTTACAACCAGATTAATATGTACAAGTAATTTACAAAATATCTTATCCCTATGTAATTAATTAACCTATTGATCTTCACTCCTTAATATATTATTATGTCATGCTTATCATTGAGGTATCATTCGATTATATATGCATTTTCATAAAATTAAAAAGTTAAAACTAATCCCTTCAAATTATAGAGTATGACCACTTCATCTTCTCTATCAGTCTGGTGGCCCCTCGCTATACTAAACTTCCATACCATTCAACATGTCATTGTAATGCCATTAAAATGTGAACTTCCAATATTACTTATTCCGTTAGAGATACCCATCTATTATTGTCTACTCACCGAGTCCAACCATCATCCGTTGAATACAAATATATTAAATGTAATTAAAATGGATTAAACTCCAATGAAATGGAATAGAATTCACCTATGATCATACAATGTGGTGCATTTATGGAACAATTTTCACTTTTCATGCCACATCATCCAGAGGTGTTTGTAGGTGCCTTCATTTTTCCTAACAGATTGGTAGTTCATTATAGTTTAGGAAGGTTCGATAAAGTATGTATAGTTAGTTAACCTAGTTTTCCAAATTTTAAATTCCCTGACCTGAAATCCACTAAACTGGTTCTCTGAACTGGTTCACCATATGGCCTCAACCACACTTCCTCGCATGCTAAAGGCTATCAACTAGAAGAATGGACCGATGGGGTTACCACAAATAGAGTTTACCCCCATTATTATAGTGTACAACACAAAATTAAATAAGGTAAAGATCATATAACATCAAAGCCAAATAAAAAATGACAGGAAAAAAATTACCAAATCTCATCCCATGAAATATCATAATGATGATACATACATATCGGGTAGGGAAGTACATAATAATAATGTCAAGTATAGATATATGAAATGTAAATAAACAACACAAGGAAAAAATAAATTACATATCTAGAAGTCTCAAGATCTATCTCATCTCCCAGCACAAAGCTCTAACCTATTTAGACAATCATCAATAATTAACCTCAAGCCAAGCCCTGAACCCATAATTTGTGACTAGTTTCATTTTTCTAGGGTACCCAAGTGCCATGGTGGAACAAGAAGGGTGTGAGTATAACTCATTAGTACACCATTATGATTTATATTGAAAATCATATTTGTTATTATATATAATAAAGGTATACAATAAATAATTGAAATAATAATAATAATAAGCTGCAGAAACAACTGGAACCATATCATGCCTCTAGTTACAAGAGGAAATCCTTGATGAATAACAACTACTTTGGGAATCACCAATCTATAAACAATGCGGTACCATAACATCTCAATTTTTTAGAAGGTGAATAACTTAAGAAACCATAATAATGTAGCCTAAGAGGAATCCATATGACTCATACATGAATTCCATCTCAATAAATCCCAAGAAAACCATTAATCGGGTCTAAACTCAAGGTACTGCCCTTGAAATTCAGAATAATGGATCTATTGGAATCCATGTTTTACACCTAAGTTATTCCATACCAATACTAATAAATCCAAATCTATGGAACTCATCCTACAATATTAAAAAAGGGTCTCCCTCAAGAGTCTATGACATCAATCTATGTAATTCAATAAATGTAGATATTACTAAAAACCAAGGGGGATTATCCCTATAGAATTCATGATAACAAATAAAATTAGAATACAATGGTTCAACTGAGGATTTATATAGAATTTTAATTCATCATATAAATTTAATTATTCAATTAATATATTCACATGAGTCCCTTAGTGGAATCTTAGGATCATCCATGGCTTTCCACACCAATAAAAATCACAATGAATCCAAGGAATCTATTGAAGGAATTCCACACCCATCATTCTAATAAGGAATCATAATAAATCCCACGGAATTATAATTCTCACACACAATTCCAATAATATCAAACAATCCATTACTTCCAATTTAATCATAAAAAAGTCAATATCTAAATCTAATATTCACCACTTTAGTCCATTTCACATATTAATAATTTTAACACTTTAATAGAATCTTTGAATATAGTAAAATTACCAATTCCATTTAAGATTTCATGGGGAATATCTCAATTTAATTAATTTCAAAATTCCATTTATGATTTTTAAGGAGATAAATAAATTTTTTTCTGAAGGGTCAACCTAGAAACCCCCATTTCGAAATAACCCATCACATTATCTTTGATTCCTTAGACGAATCCAATTAATTCAAAATTTAACCCGATAAAAGCCTATTATTATACATCAATAGTATTAATTAAGGTATAACCTAATAGAACATGTTTTAAAAAAACCAAATGGGGTTTCTATGGAAGAAAAGTTTAATAACAGATTCAATTTGTTTATCAGGTCTAGCATCTACTAATCCAGTGAAACTACACATCCAACATTAAATATGGAAGAAATACATCAAGGGAAAAATAATTATACCACCTAAATTAACCTTATAGAGGCCCACTTACCAAGTATCAACCTTTAGATCATGGTTAAATTATAGAAATGAAAGAACCATAAAAATTATTTGAAAATAGGACATAAAATTAAAAAATGGAGTGATAACACCCAAAAATGAAATAAACAATGAATGGAAAGAAGAAAAATCTTATACTCACCAATAGCCTTGAAATGGATTTGATGATGGAAAAACATTCAAGATCCAGAGGTGATCCTCCATGGATAAAGAGAGGGGGAGGAGTTCTTCAATACTATTGTAATTTGAAAAACAACTGGCCAAATTCTGGTAATGAATCAAGGGGTGAAGGTGTGTAACGACCATTCCCACAAAAAGGAATATATATCCCACTGGATGGATGGTGTTGGGATCATTGAAAAGTTGGTAATCCTAGTTAAAAATGAGCCCAGAAGGGGCTAGAACAAGCTTAATGGTTTCCCTATACCAGCTATCTAGTGGGATTATAGTAGATTTTTGCAGTCCTGAATCATGCCCTATGCATTTTAAGCACACACAAGATCCCTTGAACCCATGTAACACATCATTCCATGTCCAAAAATGGATTTTCAGAAGGGTTAAAATCCTTTAATTTAGAATCTAAATTATAGTAGAAAAACTGAACCCTACACTAAATGAAAACTCAAACTTTCCTCCAAAACCAAACAATTATAAATATATCTGGTTTTATTAGATGGGTTTGATGTGTACCACTGATTAGATCATGAATAATCTAAAAGACACACCCATTCATTAGTTGTTGTGATATTTTCCAATAAATTTATTAGGTGAGATCCAAAGGATAATATTAAATCTTTAATTGATATGCCTTTATAGAATAGAAACCATCCAAATTACAAGCGGTATGATGATTTATCTGAATGAGTGCCTATATACCAATAAAATAGAGCATCTATTCGATGAAAAATAAATTTAGCTTGATATGAATAATTCTAATCACTCTTAAGATTTTAGATTACTTTAATGTCTTAAAAAAATATAAATTAACTTTTTTGGTGCGAAAAAACAAAGACATTCCTTACTCACTTGTTTTCAAATATTATTCAAGGGATACTATCCTCTATGTACAAGTGTATAGTATTGAACAACCATTGAATCATAAAGTGGATACACTGATAAACTACTTTAATACTGATTTAGTGGGGATGAATCTACTCTTTTGGAGTGTAACAATGTAGCAAGCCTTGGTGAGATCATTCTACTAATATCCAATACTGATTATATCCATTATCCTCCAATATCCCCTACATTTAATGAAATATCATTTTGATATGAAAACGAATTCATTTCATGATTTTTTATCCTTAAAAGTTTTTGAAACCTTCTTTAATATACATTTCATTATGTATCCACTTCATACTTTTGATATATCGGTAATCATCAAGGAAATACTTGAATTAAGATTGTCCTCATGGTTTTGTATTTCATAGAAATTGATGATGCGTTTATTAAATGATATAAACAGACCCTTCTCTACTTGGGGAATAATATAATTTCCTTCTGATCATTACTTAAACTCTAAGGTATGTTCATTTTCTGATTGAAATACCCCCTTAATTTTGTGCACTATTTTCTAATGGGGCGGTGGTAGTATTTACATTACCAATGGCCAAACTATTCTCACCTATAATCATATCCCATTTGAATAGGACATTATTATGTTATGATCCATCCATTTCATAAACCTATTGCTCAAAAGTATCCAAGTAACCTTGGTGTTACACATTCTTAATTCATACCTATTGTAACAACCCAAGTATTTATAGAATAATAATTTTCATATCTATTAATATTTATGAATAAGATATAAATTTTACGTTAAAGAGGAATTTTTTTCAATAGCGTACTCAACATGAAACAATGGGTTTCTTTGAAATCTTATGTTGCACATAACTTTGAGTTATACCAAAAAATAATATAATAATATTATTATTACAAATAGTAGTTAACGCATAGACATTGCATTGATGGGAATAAACATAACTAAATAAATTATGATTACACATGTTTTTTAAATGTATTTACATTTATCCAATAAATTTATAAGCTTAAAATAAGAATGAATCTGATTTTAAGCATGAAATACTCTAATATTCTTTAAAAGGTTGATTTATCACCTTTTGATGGAGAACCATTTTTAAATATAGTTTTTTCTCAATTTTATATGTTCCATTTTAAAAAATAAACTTCTTATTTAGAATATAGTTATCAAAATTTACGTTGGGTAAATTTTTGGCATTTTTTTGATAAAGTTCATTTTTTATGAATAGTAACAAATACTGCATTTTAAGTCAAAACTGTCTTTTCATCTAATTTATTTATATGATTATATTGTCCTATCAATTGGTTTTAAAGTTTAATTAGATTATATTTTTATAATTTAATATAATTTTGGTCATTATAAGTATCTTTACTTTGAAATTGGACATAAACACATGTCTATCTTTTGGTAGTTTTTACTTCTTAAAAGCACATTTTTGGTTTTGACAATGTGAGTTAAATTTAAATTAATTTCTTTAACTCATGTGTTTAGAATTTGAAAAAATGGATTAAATATTTTAAATCTGGAGGTCCAAATTATGTAAATAGGTAACATTTATTTTTAGACATTATGAATAGTACCTTCAGTAAATATTTTATTTTCCATGGTTAAAGGGTAAATCTAATAAATAAGGGTAAAAAATAATATTATAATAATATTAAATTACCCTAACACTAGTTATAATACAATTTTATGAGATATATCCAACAATGGGAATCCTTGGGTTGATTTTAGGACCCCATGGAGCCACTTATTTTTGAAAATGACATTTAATTACTATTAATTTAATGTAAAGGAAAATATAACCTAAACGTGTATCATTTAGTAAAAAAATTTATATGGGGTTATATAAGTTATAATTTAGGCTATAAACAGTAATTATAACGATAAAAATATTTACTAAATTTTGGTATTTTAATTTTTAATTTTTAGGGATTAAATAAATAAATTTAATTATGACACAATGATGATGTAGTGATTGCTTCATTAATAAAGGATTCAAGTAAATGATATTATAAATGTTAACATAAATATAATTTGGATATTTTGATGTCATCCACGAATTTCTAGATTATATTTACTTGTTATTGTTGTATTAATGAATTTTTTTCGAATCAATCAAGTTGTTATGGATTTTTAAAAAAGCCATGATATGAATAGTGTCAAAATTGAGGTAATTCCTATTTTAAAATATAAAATATTTTATTAAATATTATAAAATTTTAAAAAATATAATATTCATCCAAATAGTTATCATAAGTCTAAAAGTTTATTATTGACTCTTTAATTGGATATTTTTCTTGGTTTGGTTACTATTTTGATTCTCAAAGTGTTAAATGCTTAATAAAACGAGAAGAGTAAAAAAGGGTTAAATTAAAAAGATAAGGATTAAAAAAAATCCAAACATATGTCTAATTATTATTGGATAATTTTATTTGGACTTATATTCATTTTATATTAGAACTAGATGAATTTTGACTCATTTATACTTAAAATAGAATTTAAAATAAAATGATTATTCAAGATATTCCTTAAGTACCCCTCCACCCTCTTATAAAAGGACATTACCTCTAACCCATTACACACACTTCTCAAGCCCCATTGTATCATCAAACCTCTACCCAAATAATCTTCCAACATCCCTATATTACTCATATAATACTTCCCTGAGGAATAAAGAATTTCAAGAAGGCCTTTTTGTTTAAATTAAAAAGAGTTACCCGATTTGAGGTAATGTCTTCTCTCAAGATTCTTTCTATTATTTTCCTTCTCCAACCCCATAAACTCTATTTATTCAATTATTTTATAAATACACACTTATAATAAATATAATAGGTTTTTTCTGAGATATATTCTAATTACACTTACACTAACCTCCGTCTAACGAGTATAGAACATACTGTTTCTGTGGACAGTGAACAACTGCCTGACAAAACGATGATTGTTAAATATTATACTACCACCTATCATGGTATCCTTTTTGATGAAAATGTAATTATATATATGATATTTATGATATTTATTCCATCTATAAAATTATTTAATTCTCATTTCTAACATACTTTTATGCTTTTCATGTTGTATAAATACGATAATTTCATTTGAGAAAGTGCAGACTACTACCCCCTCAAAGTGATATGAATCATTCATGATATACATGGAACGTATAAAGGATGTAATTAATGAAAATATGTAACATATATAAAATAGATATTATTATTTAATTAAAAATACATATTTTTTATTTATTTTTCATTCCATTAAATATGAAAAAGAAATGAATGTAGCGTTCCTGCGTACATACGACTTACCGTCTCCATGAAAAGTGCATTTAATTTCTTATATCCAAATGTTATGGACAATTATAAATAAATATATACTGGATATATATGATATATATAATATATAAATCAAGAATATAATTCTCAAGATAATATACTTTGGATAACATGGACAATTTGTAACTATAACAAGTTCATTTCTGACTCAAGTTCCGAATATCGACAAAATGTCATATATGAACTAAAATAATTAACTAATTGTTATAGTAAGGTAATAAGTAATATAAAATGAATAATAAAATTTAAAATGTTTCTTAATCAAGTATAAATTAACTTAGGTTTATTTTTCAGGAAGAACAAGGATCAGACGAGAGAATTCATACTTGAGGTAAGGGAACCTTTCATCGTCCTCTTTTTGTCAAATACTTCTTTTATGTTATGTATTTTAATTTATATTTTATTACATTAGTATATGTTTGTATATATCCTTATTTCTAGTCATTTTATGTCCATGTGATGAGATACCATTTTCTCTCCCATCAACTCGTTTTTTGAATTTTAAATTGATGTAGTTAGGCTGCTGAATTTTGGTAAAGGACTTCATCTCAATATCCTTTCATTAATGAATGTTTTGATAATATACCCATCCTTATTTTACATGGTGTATAATAATACCATTTTACTCTTACTTTCTTTCAAAGGGAGTCTTTTTTATAATTTTCTTTACTAAATGAAAAAAGAAATTTTTTTAACATCAGTGACAACAATGACCTCTCCACTACTATAATCGTTATTTGGAGTCCTATATAAGACTTAATGTTTTTAAAAGGAAAAGATATCCATTATTCCCTTTCTAGGTGTTTTAATATTGAATATGGTTTTTAAGAGGATTTATTATTTCAATATCTTGAAAATATTTCTTGTGATTTCAAATGAAATGTTATTAGTAAAATGTTGATATTTGCAATATTTTATGTGTTATGATTATATAATGGTATGTGGACATTTTATGGGTGGTTAAATGATAAAACAAATGATGGGTGGTTCCATGATAAACCAAGAATGGGTGGTTATGTTATAATGTCTAATGCATTTGTAATGGAAGTCGGCTATATGGCTATTCCATTTATTGATATGTGTGGAAGTCGATCGTATGGTTATTCTATTAAAGTATATTTATGTCCCAAGTTACCTTTATATGGTATATGTTTCTTCCTATGGTATTTATGGTAATGTTTTGGTTACAAAAAGGGTATGAAATGATCTTATATTCAATGAATTGTTTTTGCTACTTCTTAAAGGTGAAAGGTATTAATTTATGTTAAAGTATTTATGGTTTACTTGTTATTTTGAAAAACTAATAGTTTTCCTTCTTTATGTATCCCTTATTGATATTTTTATGCTCACCCATATTTTTTGAAATTTTTTCAATGGGCATAAAGTGGAATACGGTCAAGGATGGAATCAAGGAAAATTCATACTTTTTAAAACATGGAACTAAACTTGTTTCATTTTTTTAATAGTTTTTGTTTTATGAAAAAATAGATAGTGAGTAGAAGTGTCTACGTATAATTTTCAAGTTATTATGTATATGTTATGACCTAATTCTCTAAAGATCAAAACCTGAAAATATTCTCAATGTGAATCATTAACTTAATTCAAGATTAATTAATTTTTATGGTCGGGTCCTTATAGTTGGTATCAGAGGTTGGTTTAGATAACTTTAGAGGTAAGGGTGTTATTTAAGCATAAGTGAAATAACCATAATGGTTATCATATTATAAAAAGTCATAGTTATTTTAGATAAATTGAATGAGTTTAATATAACATGAATAAGTATAAATTAGTATTTACCCTCCTCATAAGATATTATATGATGAATTTACTAATATACTCACACTCACCTTTTTGGTTTTTGTAAATGGATGGATCTAGTAGGAACCATGCAACAATGGATGTGAAGAAAACCATGACGATTTTATGAATAATAAACTGAATGGAATGGTATCTGTAATGAGAACTCTTGTGGTTATTCTCTTCCAAAAATCTAGAGTTATGATTGACCACCTGAACCTTGGTGATTTTTATAATGCATCGTATATGCGTGAAACAAATCCCTAATGAATTTTAGGTAATAATCATAAAGTTATTTACATTAAGAAACCTATGTGTCAATAATGTGGAAAGAAAAACCAAGTAAAATGATTCAACAGGACGAAAATATGCTTTTGGTGTGGTAATAAAGTTCATAAATCAATAACCTTCTATAAAAAAAAGGAAGCATCCAGTTGACTCCAGGAAAGGGAAAGAAGTTGTTTCTAAAGGATCAATTGAATGTTTTAAATGTAGTGTGCATGATCATTATACTAATAGATTTCCTATGAAGAAGGTTCAAGAGTTGGATCAGAAGGATTATATAAATGTATGTTTACCAATTTTTAAAGCCATTCCAATTGTGGATGAGGAAAATGAAAATGACCTATGAAAGGTATGGATTATTTTTTAGCTCGTATTTTGAAATTACTGAAATCTTAGAACATTATGCATGATTTTGTTTTTAGGAAATAAGTATAAAAGAATAAGATGAAAAAAACATGGATAAAGCGACATGAATAATGTTTGATGATTATGATGCCTACATTCTAGGAATTGAAAAGTTATGTTTTATCTATGGATGATGATATGTTTAAATTTGTTAATGATAGGATTACTTTGGAATACTTTTTCTAGTATGTGTAACCATGAATTTTGATATTTGAAAATGTTATTGAAGGAAGAATTATCTTTTTTTGTCTATATAGTTATAAATAACCATTTGGGTTTATATGATCCTTGAATTTGAGGCAATTATAGGTTATTACTTTTTGGGATGAAAATGTGAGGTATGAGATAAAATTTGTGGTTAAAATATGTTATGGTTATTTTTGGAGAATTTATCTCATTTTTTGGACTGTTATAAAATTATATAGTTTATGAAAATTGACACATTCAGACCATGTGACAACCCATTGCGTCGGACAAAGCTTTAGAAATCGAAGCCACAACCAAAGTACAATTGGAATTTAACACCCACTATTGGACTACGTGATGTACCTGGTTAGTATGACTAATTATTTTTAATTAAATGATTTTATGGATCAATAATATGTTGATTTTGGGAACTTATGATTTATCAAATGGATATCCTTAGTATAGGAAAATTATTTTGTGACTAAGTGATAAATTTTATTTTGGAAGACGTTATCTCCTTTGGGAACACAATATGCCTAAGGAAAATAGAATTATATGGGATATAATTTATAGAGTAATGGTTGAAATTTTATTTTGGAAGAATCTATGTTTTATTGTGGACTTATAGCAATTTGGGAGACTTATGTAAATAATTAACCTCTCATAGAGAATATGTTATTAGGTTAATTACAATTTAGTGTGATACTTTAATAGTAGTCAATGTTATTTAGAGATAAATGTTAAGATTTATTGTGGAAGACTATGTGATTAAATCCTTATGAGTTTTGGGTTTCAATATTTTTTTGGATTAATTTGAATAATTTTAAGGACATTTGTCTACTGAATGGTCTTTGTTGAACTTTGGGTATTTTTTTTCGAATTTTGGAGATTAAGAGTAGTTATTTATTTTTATAATGTATTATCCTTCTCGGGATTATCTGCTCTCGTACTAACCATTTTGGTTTTGGATAATGTCTAAAGATAGGGGAAATATATAGTTCATTTTTTTGGATTATGTGATTCTTTATAAGTTGATTCTCATGCTTCATATTTGACCAAGTCATCTTGAATACACATCGTTTTGAGAAAATATGAGTTTGTGGTAGAAATTTGATTAAAGGATGAAACACTACTTTTCAAGTAAGTGTATCTCATTATAATTTTATTCTAGGTATTAATAAAACTCATCAACTCTATGAAAAGGATCTTGAAGCAAAAATGTTATACAATTTATTTAATCATTAGACTTTTACCCAACCACAAATTTATGGTATTGTGGTGGTGAACTTTCCATGATCAAGTTCTCTATCACTCTATTAATTGATGAGAGTTCGTTTGTCTTCCATATCCATGTTTTACTACATGGAATCCTAGTATGTGTTATATCAGATGACCTTTTTATATCTCTTTCTTTCTTTTAAAGTGATAATTGTTTTTTCTGATGTGGACATTCAGTGAAGTTTCCAAGCCCAATTTTAAAATTGCGAGGGCACAATTTATAAAAGGGGAAGGATATAACGACCCAAGTATTTATAAAATACTAATTTTTCATATCTATTAATATTTTATGAATAATATATTAATTTTTGGTTAAAGTGGACACTTTGTTTGATAGTGTTCTCAACATGCAACAACGAGTTTTTTCGAAATCTTATGTTGCACACAACTTTGAGTTATATTGAAAAATAAAATAATAATATTATTATTTCAAATGGTATTTAACACATATCCATTATAGTGATAGAAATAATCATAACTAACTAAATTAGTATTAAATTTTTTTTGAATGTCTTTACATTTATCCAATAAATTTTAAATGCATACAATAAGAATGAATATGTTTTAAGCATGAAATACTCTAATATTCTTTAAAAGTTCGAATTACCACCTTTTGATGGAGAACCCTTTTTAAATATAGTTATTGTCACTTTTATATGTTAAATTTAAAAATATTAAATTATTATTTAAAATATGGGAATAAAAATTTACTTTGGTTAAATTTTGGTATTTTTCCGATAAATTTCATTTGTTATGAATAGTGAAAAATACTACATTTTAAGTCCAAACTATATTTTCGTAAAAATTATTTATATGATTAGATTTTCATTTTAAATGGTTTTAAAGTGTAATTATATTAAATTTTTATCATTTTATCCATTTTTTGTCATTGTAAGTAATTTCACTTTAAAATTGGACAGAATCACATGTTAATCTTTTGGTAGTTTTTACTTCTTAAAAACACACTTTTTGGTTTTGACAATGATAATTAATTTTAAATTAATTTATCCAACTTCTATGTTTTGAATTTAGAAAAATGGAATCCATAATTTTAATCACAATTTCCAAATTGTGAAAATTGTTAAATTTTATGTTGGAGAAATTATTAATTGTAACTTTAATAAATATTTTTTTTACCAAGGTTAAAGGGTAAATATGGTAAATAAGGGAAACAATAATATTATAAAAATATTAAATTTCTCTAACACAAGTACTAATCCTATTGTATGAGATATATCCGACTATGGGCATCCTTGGGTATATTTTAGGACCCCATGGAGCCACTTGTGTGTGAAAATGATATTTAATTACTTTTAATTTAAAGTTAAGGAAATTATATACTAAACATGTATCTTTTAGTAAAAAAAATTTTATATGGGGATATATAAGTTATCTTTTCAATTATAAATATTCATTATAAAGATAAAAATATTTCTAAAATCATGTTATTTTATTTATAATTTTTATAGATTAAATATATAAATTTAATTATGACACAATTATGATGTCGTGATTGCTTCATTAATAAAGTTTTCAAATAAATTATATTATAAATGATAAAATAAATGTAATTTTGTTATTTTATTGTCGTCCACAAATTTTTGGATGATAGGTACATGTTATATTGGTATTAATGAAGTTTTTTTGAATCAATTAAGTTTTTATGGATTTTTAAAAATTTCATGATATGAATAGTGTAAAAATTGACATAATATTTTATTAAATATTATAAAATTCCCAAAAAATCTAATATTCATCCAAATAGTTATCATAAGTCTAAAATTTTATAATTTACTCTTTAATTGGATATTTTTTATGTTTTGGTAACTATTTTGATTCTCAAAGTGTTAAATTCTTAATAAAATTATAGGAGTAAAAAAGGGTTAAATAAAAAAGATAAGGATTAAAAAATATCCAAAAACAGTCTAATTATTATTTGATGGTTTTATTTCAACTTATATTCATATTCTTTTATAGAAAGATGAATTTAGATTAATTTATATTTGAAATAGAATTTATAATAAAACAATAATTCAACATATTCCTTAAGTGTCCTCCCCCCTCTTATAAAAGGATACCACCTATAACACATTACACACACCTCTAAATCCCCCTTGGATTAACCAAACTCTGTCCAAATAATCTCCCAACATCCCTCTCTTCCTCTTAAAAGTCATCCTATCACAAACCAAATCTGGTTTCCATCAAAAAAATGGAACCAAACCCAGCCCGTGATGAGGTCCCAAGGGAATTTCCCATCCCCACAGGCTGGAAAAAGTGCCCAGATATCATATATTTTCATTTGGGAATGATTTACCTAAATATGGATACATAAAGAATAAAACAAATTAATAATAAAATATGAAAATTCATGCCTAACAAGATTTAAACAAAATCCAGAACTTAATAAATATGGTTAAACATAGGAAAACATGTACAAAGTCACATAAACGTCGTAGCAAAATAGCCCCAAGGACCCCACACAACAGTGTGTTATCACCCACAAGCCATCTCCCCAACACCGCACCATGGAAGGGAACTAACAAACCAAAAATCCATCACCCAAGACCTTACCGTTACCTGTGTGAAACATGATCAATTCTACTTACACCCAAGGGGTGCAAGTAGGGTGTGAGCCAAATACCCATAGGACACAACCAAGAGATTCCTTAGAGTAAATAATACAATATAAAAAGCATGCCATTTTTGATAAGCAAGAAGTGGTGGAAATAATTTCTAAAGAATAAAACTTTTTAATGTAGGCATTTTTCAAAGGGAAATTTCCATGAGTGAGCACATTTAATTAAAACATGTAAGATACTGTATTTTTCGGAAGAAAACTACCAAAATACCAAATATAGTTACAAAAGGGTCAATGAGCACTAATCTTGGGAACACCCCTAGACACTATTTAGTGTTGTGCCCCATGTACCTCATACCTCGGTCTAAAGTAACCATGGAAAAATCAGTTCTTGTGTATGACCCACTAGTAGGGAACATAACCATAACCTAGTAGTCCCCAATTATCATAAATATAGTTTTTTTAGTGTTTTTGTTCTCCATATTTCTCAGTGAAGCAAGGATAAAATCGCTCCGGATCACTAGCATACTAGTACATATTCACCCTCCTAGATACTCGGGCTTCCCACTTTGTGCTCAAACTATTATCTCATTATACCAAAATCCATTATCAAATAAAAACATTAGTTCTTTTCACAATCAATTCAAAATAGTAGCAACACAATCTTTACACCACATACACCACTTAATAAAACCTTTAGAATTTCAATAAAATAACTTCACAAAATTTAACAATGTTTTTCTCACAAAATCCATTAAAAAATCTACTTTTAACACCATGTACATACCCATATTCATCAATAAGGATTTTTTATCACTCAAAACATTTCTATAAACCCATTACATGAGTTATAAAACAACCCCAATTGGAATACCATAAAATAGACATGTAAAACACGCAATTTAACAAAACATTAGTACCTAAAATCATTTACTTAACCAACATCACAAAAAACAGATTTTTCAGAAAAGATAATGAAGGATAAGTATGATAAAAATAGAAATTAAGCAATGATAACTCATCTAGAATTGATTTCTATGGAATCACCTACCACAAGTGTCAAAAACCTCAAATATTTGTGCGAAAGTTCAACCGCACCGCCTCTGCACCAAAAAGGAGTTAAAACAGACCTAAAACCAGAATTTATGACTATTAGACACAAGATCAAACCCTAGTTTCGATACCCTACTTTCTGGACATTAGAAACTTCAAGAATAAAGGAAGAAACCCTAATAAAATGAGAGCAGGAAGGAAGAAAACCCACTTACTTGAGGAATCTTGAAACAATATCCCAAAAATACACCAGTAGATGAATTTAAAAACAACCATAAATGCATGTGAGGTTATAATAATTATGAATAGGTCGTGTAGGAACTATAATGGGGGAAAAAGAGTGAAAAATGAATGACTTATGAAGGAAACAAATTACCTCTTCAAATCTAGACGATTTGAGAAAGCTTGAGAAGATTTCCCCAAATCCTTAATGGAAATGAGCTTCAAATAGGGATTAAAGAAGCTAGGGTCTCGTCTAGGGATGTTGGATTTGATTGGGAGGTTAAATAACCAAAAAATAGTAAAAAATGAATAATTTATTAAATAAAAAAAATTTGTATTTAAAACTAGAAATGGGCTTAAGGGATGGCCCAATTCCTCAAATAAAAACACAAATCCACCTTGATTATGGATTCTTAAAGGGTATCAATTTATAGGGTGGTGTTACTAGGTTAGGGTAGGCCATGTTATACGTGTAATGTGTAAACAATGTGGAAAAATGAAAGAGTTATAAAAGAAAAAACATATTTTTAAATCTGGAAAAGAGCTCACTATTTGGCCAAAATTTGGAAAATACACCATTTCAAACAAAATGCCTGGAAAACCCCCAAAACAAAGAAATAATGAAAATTAAATGAAAAATACCTTTAAAATAAATCATGGATGTTAAAATTCTCCCCACCATGAAAGACTTTCCACCCTAGAAAGTCAACCTAATGCTTGATCAGAAAACAAGAATGGGTACTCTTCCTCAAACCATGACTTCCGTTCGTATGTCTCAAGTGTATCATTCCCATGCCACCAAAGAACCCAAACCAGTGGAATAAAATTTTCCTAAAACACCTTTTCTTGGAAGTACACTATTTGCACCAGCCACTCAAAAACAGATAAATTAGAATATTTATCCAACTCCTCCCAATTAAGTACACAGGATGAATCTGGTTTGTATTTCTTCAATTGGGAGACATGGAAGTCATCATGGATGGATGTCAACATAGAAGGTAAGGCCAACCTCTATTCCACTTTTTCAATATGCTCGGTGATCTCAAAAGGTATGACATACTGTGATGTCATATTCGCTTGCTTTCCCAATTGACGATGGCCCATATGAGGGGCCACATTCAAGAATACCCTATCACCCACAGAAAACTCTAGATCTCTATTCCTCTGGTTAGCATATGATTTATGGAGACTCTGAGCTGTCAATAAGCATTGCTTGACCAACTTTACCTTCTTAGACATCTCATGCACCTGACTTGGCCCAAATCGTGGGTTGTCACCTTGCTCAACCCAACACAGAGGAACCGACAAGGCCGGCCATAGAGCACCTCAAAAGGAGCGATTCAAATCTAGGATTGATAACTATTATTATAAGAAAACTCAACCAATCCCATATGGCTATCCCAAAAACCTCCAAAGTCTAGAACATATGCACGGATCAAGTCCTCCAAAATCTAATTTTCCTGCTTCATCTAACCATCCATTGAAGGATGGTATGTCGTTCTCATCTTTATACGAGACCATAAGGCCTTCTGAAGGCCTTCCCAATGCTGAGAAGTAAAATGTGGGTCTCTATTTGAGACAACTACTGACGGAACACCATGGAGCCTTACCACCTCCTGAAGATACAAATGGCCTAACTCATCCACTTATGCTATATCTCTGATCATAATAAAGTGGGAAGATTTAGTCAGATGATCAATCACCACCCAAATGGCATTATTACCCCGAGGTGTATGAGGCAAGCCAAAAATGAAGTCCATGGTGACCTTGTCCCTCTTCCAGGTAGGAATGGGTAACAGCTGGAACAAACCAGAGGGCCTTCGATGCACTACTTTCACCTTCTGGCATGTGTAGCATCTCGAAACAAAGTCAGCGATGTCTCATCTCATACAAGGCTACCAGAACTTCTGACAGACATCATAATACATCTTGGTGGAACCCGAAAAGACAACCCACAAAGACTGGTGGATATCTTTCATCACCACCTTCCGCATAGATGATGTAACTACTGAATGGCCCATAAAGAATAGGATACCCTCAGGAGATGAAGACCAATTAGAAAACGTCTCCCCACCATGAGGACACTACCTCGACCACTGAAAACATTCATCATTGGGATTTCCACTCTGAATCAACTCCAACAGAGAATGAGTCAACTGAATGCTTGACCAGAATGCACCTCCACTATGCTCCTTTGTCTCCACATGTATATGAGCATAGTGCCCCATCAAATTCCACTCATCACTAGACTTACTCAAGTCTTGCCCTGGTACTTTTATACTAAAAGCATATGCTGCCACATTACCCTTACCCAGGGTATAAACAATGTCAATTCGGAACCCCTACAAGTACTCTATCCAATGACGCTACCTCAGATTGAGGTCCTTCTGTGAGAAGATACAGGCCAAAATTTTGTGATCAGATTATACCACAAACTTCAACCCAAATAGGTAGTGTCACCAATTATTCATATCATGCATCAAAGCTTCTAACTCCAAGTCATGGGATGAGTAATTATTTTTGTGTGGTCATATTTGGAGAGATTCATACGCCACCACATGATAATCCTGTATAAGAACACACCCAAGACCCATAACTGAAGTGTCACAATCCACCACATACCCCTTTCTATCCTCTGGAAAAATCAGTACGGGGGAAGTAGTCAACCTCCTCTTCAGCTCCACGAAGGATGCCTAACATTCTTGGGACCCATACAAACTTGACCCCTTTCCAGGTGAGCACGATCATCAGTGAAGAAAGCCAAGAGAAATCTTGAACAAACCACCTGTAATAACCAACCAGGATGAGGAAAATCCTAATCTCAAACACATTATTCGGATTCTACCATGACCTGCCACACTGATCTTCCCATAGTACAATAAAACCCCCTGCTCTAGGATCACATTCCTCAGAAATTTCACCTCCCTGATCCTGAACTTTCACTTGGACCACTTTTCTTAAAGGCGATGCTCTCACAAAGTTCCTAGAATGATCCACAAGTGACGATCATGCTCCTCCTCAGATCCCAAATAAACTAGGATGTCCTCAAAAAATAACACGACAAAAGAATTGACATACTAATGAAACACATTATTCATGAGTTTCATACATACCGCTAGATCATTGGTCAATCAGAAGGTCATAACCAAGTACTCGAAGTGATCGTACCAACTTCGAAGGCTATGTTTAGGATATCTACCTCTTTCACCCTGAGTTGATGATTACCCAAACACAAGTTTATTTTCTAAAACCACAGTACCCCATTCAACTAATCTAACAAGTTATCTTTTTTAGGAAAATGATATTTGCTTTTGATTGTTACCTTATTTAGCTTCTGGTAGTCAATGGACAACCAGAGGGATCCTTCATCCTTTTTCACGAACAACACATAAGCAACCCAAGAGAGATGGTCGGGTGAATGAATCCTTAGGATTATAAGTCATCAAACTATATCGTTAATTTCCCCATATTAGTGGGGGCCATGCGATATGAGGGAAGAGATATCAGCTATGTTCCAGATGTTAGATCAATCAAGAACTCCACATCCCGCTCCGGAGGAAAACCTGAGAAATCATACAAAAATACCTACGAAAACTCATCTACTATGTAAGGTAGTCCACAATTAGGATATTGACCGACATCCTCTATTTTGAGTGATGATAACGAAAAAACAATGTCTGTCAACTCGGAGAGTGGCGGTCCCACATGACTCGACCGAGGATCTCATTCCCCACGAAAAACCTGACGACTCCCATCAAGTTCTGTGAAACTAACCTGCCTCCTATAGCAATTGATGTGCTCCTAGAGGTGTACTATCCAATACATGCCAAGTATTATATAAAATATATCCATATATAAGACCAAGAGTTCCCACTCTATCTCATCCCCTGACATTGAAAGCACACATGTCGGGAACCTGAGAACCTACTCCTTATTCTTTCCTAGCGGCATCACCAACTCCATCGCAAAAGACAAAAACTCGGTTGGATAATTTAGTGTTTCCAAAAAATGGGTAGAAATGAATGAAACGATGACACTAGTATAAAAAACAGCAGCTATAGAAGATGAAATCAAAAAGGAACCTTGAACTGTTGACAGTTCCACCTTTAATACTACTGGTGCTTGATCCACCGCATTGAGATGTATGGTTTCTGACTAGGGATGAATGCTAGTCTGTGGTTGTTCTCCTAGCTAGATCTACCCATAATATGACCCAATCCTGCCACCACAACCACGAAATAGAGATCCCCTAGTCCTCAACGACTTTGAATGAGTTGGAACTCCTCTTGAAACCACTGATCTTGCCCCACTCTGAAGTGGATGCGCCACCCCAAAAAGTGTTGCAAGTGTACCTCCACATTGATAATAGGGATTCAAAGGAAATTTACATGTTGGTCTGATGTTCCTCGACCTTCCACACTAGTGGAAAATGATAGATCTCTCATCAGAATCTATAGATGAAAACTATCTAGAAGAGTAGCCTGAACTACCACGTCCCTTCTTCCCTTACTCCTCTTGCTTTCTTTTCTTCTCTGAAGAGCTTCCACATACCACTACTAATACTATCCCAGAGAAACTAGCCCTACCTTTTCAGTCAATATCCACCATACACTCTCGTTCAACCACCACAACATAGGTCCTTATCTTAAATAAGATATCCTGGGAGTATATATCTATTCGTAAGCCTTTATCAAACATCTGGGCCTTCATTTCTCATTAGATATGATTTCATGAGAATATCAAACCAGCTCAGAAAAATGGTTGGTGTACTCCATCACAGAAACACCCCCTAAACAAGATATATAAACTCTTAGAATCTAGCATATGCTAAGACTTTAATTAAGTACTGTTCATTGAAGATAGCCTTGAAATCTCCCCAGCGCATCTGCTCATTCTTCCCCATTTTAAGTATTGATTCCCTCCACCTGTGGCTAGGAACTTCCAATAGAAAAGTGGCACACTTCACCCAGACCTCCTCAGGTGTGTACAGGAACTCGAACATGTTCTCTATCTTTTTTAGCCATTCCTCTACTTCCTAAGGTTCTATGCTACCTCGAAAAGTAGGAGGCTTATTTTTTAGGAACTCCTGGGCCTTTTCCTTCATAGGACCAGTCCCATATTCTCTAAAAAGAGATGAAATAGGATCCAGTCCATTTCCTAGATCTTGGATAGCCCTAACTATATCCTCTACTAGCCTTTGATCAATCCATTAGGGAGAAGTCTCTCCAACTTCCTCCCATTGATGCATGGGAGCTTTTCGGGGAGGCATGTTGCTAAAAAAAGGCAACAATCACAAGACTAAAAATCAGTACAATAGTTCTGAAAAATTTAATCAATATCATCAAATATAATTAATCCAAAACAATACAACAATAAAATAAACCACTACTTCATCCCCTCCTGATGTCCACGTGTAGTCTGCATCCCTCACGTCTCACCTTGAAGTGATGTAAAAAAAAAACAATTCCAATTCCCCATGGTGACTCGAGGTCTACCAAGAGAGGTGCAGGCCAAGAACCCTACTCATCAACAAAACTCCAAGTCCTAGTATTCTTAGCTTCTGTCTAGACCAACTCATCCCAAAATAATAATCTAACCCAAAAACATTAACCTTTATTCGATACCATTTTATCATGAATTGAATATCTTCACCTTCAAAAACCTGATCCAAACCCGACCCGTGATGAGGCCCAAAGGGAATTCCTTATCCCCACTGGCTGGCACAAGTTTCCAGGTATCATAGATTTCTTATTTTGGTAATGATTTACATGAATATGGATACATAAAACATAAAACAAAATTGATAACCGAATCTAAAATTCACGCCAAACAAGATTTAAACAAAATCTAGAACTGAATAAATTTGTGTAAACATAGGAAAAGAGACCCAAAGGCACATAAATGTACCATAAAAATATCCCCAAGGACTTGCCATGAAAAGGGGTCATCACCCACAAGTCGTCTTTAATACTTCGCACCATGTAAGGGAACTAACAACCAGAAACCGCCATCACATAAGGCCTTTCCTATACCTGTGTCAAACATGATCCATTATACTTACACCCAAGGGGTGTAAGTAGAATGTGATACTAATCACAATAAGATACAATTAAGAGATTATATATATCAAACAATATAATATAAAAATCATTCCATTTTTTGATAAACAAGAAGTGGTGGAACTAATTTCTAAAGAATAAAACTTTTGAATGTAAACATTTTTCAAAGTAAATTTTCAATGATTAAGCAAATTTAAGTAAAACATGTTAGTTACTTTATTTTCTATAAAAAAAACTCAAAATTACAAATATAATTACAAAAGGGTCAATGACCACTAATCTCGAGAACACCCCTAGGCACTAGTTAGTCTTGGGCCCCATGTACCTCATGCCTTAGTCTAAAGTAACCATAGAAAAATCCATTCTCGTGTACAAGCCAATAGTATGTTTTTGTTATGAGAAGGATTAAACAGCATGTGCATAGCAATATTCACCAAAAAAGAATTTTCAATACCCAAAAAATTACTATAAACCCAATACATGAGTTATAAAACAACCCCAATTGGCATAACATAAAATAGACAAGTAAGACACGCAATTCAACACAAAATTGACACCTATAAACCATTTACTTAAAAAATCTCAGAAAAACTAAATTTTTCAGAAAGGATAATGAAGGATAAGTATGAAAAAAATAGAAATTAAGAAATGATAACTCATCTAGCATTTATTTCCCACGGAATCACCTACAAAAATTTTCAAAAACCTCAAATCTTTGTGAGAAAGTTCAACCACACCACCTACGCACCATAAAAGAGTTAAAAAAGAACTAAAACCATAATTTAAGACTATGAAACACAAGATCAATCCCTATTTTCTAAACCCTACTTTTTGGACTTCAAGAACATCAAGAATAAGGGAATAAACCCTAAACAAATGGGAGTAAGAAGGAAAAAAACCCATTTACTTGAGGGATCTTCATAAAATCCCCCAAAATATATGTAGCTGAATTTACAAAGAGCCAAAAATTCAATAAAGTTTTTAATAAGGATGATGAGGTCATGTAAAAACTATAATGGGGTGAAAATAGTGAAAAATTAAGAAGTTATGTAGGAAAAAAATTACCTCTTCAAATATAGATGATTTGAGAATTCTTGAGAAGATTTTCCCAAATACACGATGGAAATGAGCTCCAAAGAGGGAGAATAAATTCTGGGGTTGTGTTTGGTATTTTGGATTATATTTGGTGGTAGAATCACCAAAAATGAGTAATAAATGTATATGTTATTAAATAAATATTGTTTTAAAAAAACTGGAAATGGGCTTACGGGATGGCCTAATTTCTTAAGTAAAAACCCAAATATACCTTGATTATGGATTCATAAAGGTTATTAATTGATATGGTGGTGTTACTAGGTTAGGTTAGGCCATGTTTTAATTATAATGGGTACACAATGTTGAAAAATTAAAGAGTTATAAAAGAAAAAAATTTATGTTTAAATCTGGAAAGGAGCTCACGGTTTGCCCAAATTTTAAAAACCCACCATTTCCACCAAAATGCATGGAAAAACCCAAGAAAAATATATAATGGAAATTAAATTAATAAAAACATTAAAATATGTTATGTATGTGACACTTACCCTAGGTAGAAGACAATTAAAGAAGGCCTTTTATCTTAAATCAAAAGGAGTTACCCGATTTGAGGAAATGTATTCTCTCAAGATTATTTTATTTTATTTTCCTTACGCAACCCCCTAATCTCTCTTTATTAAATTATTTTATAAAACAAAAAATATTTTAAATATACTAGGTTTTTATGAGAATTATTCTTACTACACTTACACACACCTCCATCTAATGGGTATAGAACATACTGTTTCTGTGGACGGCGAACTACTGCCTCAGAAAATGACAATTGTTCAATATTATCCTACCACCTCTCATGGTGTCGATTATGATAGAACTATATTTATATAAGATATATATGATATTTATTTTATCTCTTTTATTTTTTAATAATTATTTTGTAAATTCCTTTATACATTTCATGTTGTATAAATACAATAATTTCAATTTAGGAAGTGCGGACTACCACCCCCTCAAAGTGATATGACTCGTTCATTCTACACATAGAACATATAAATGATAGAATTCATGAAATTATGTAACATATATAAAATATATATTATACCAGAATTATTATATACCTATGTATCATTTATTTTTCATTATTTTAAATATAAAAAATAAATGAAAGTAGCGTTCATGCGTACGTACAACTTACCGTCTCCATGAACGGTGCAATTCATTTCTTATATAAATATGTTATGGAATATTCTAAATACAACTATATTGGATATATATGATATATATTATATCTAAATCATGAATATAATTAGAGATATAAAATAATTTTGACCACATGGACAATTTTTTTATAACAAGTTCATTTTTGTCTCAAGTTCCGAACATCAAAAAAATGTCCGATATGAACTCAAATAATTAACTAATTGTTATATCAATGTAATAAGTGATATAAAAGGAATAATAAACTTGTTAAAGGTTCTGAATCAATTATAAATTAACTTAAGTTCATTATTTAGGAACAATACAAAACATATGAGACAAGTCAGACTCAAGGTAAGGGAACCTTTCACCATCCTCTTTTAGTCAATGATTTCTTTTATGTTATGTCTTTTAATTTCTATTTTATTAATTTGGGAGATATTATTATATATCCTTATTTTTTTCCATTTTATGTCCATGTTATGAGATATCCTTTTCTCTTTAGTTAACTCATTTTTAAAATTTTAAAGTGACGTCGTTAGGAAGTCGAATTTTTGTAAGGGACTTCATCTTAATCTCCTTTCATTGAGGCATGTTTTGATAATATACACCTCCTTATTTTACACAGTGTATAATAAAACCCTTTGACTTTTACTTTCTTTAAAAGGGAACCTTTTTTCTATAAATCATTTTACTAAACGACAAAAGGAATGTTTTTAACATTTGCGGAAATAATGAAATCTCCACCGCTGTGATCGTTATTTTCCATCCTCTATAAGACTTAATGTTTTTTAAAAGGAAAAAACCCCTTATTCAATTTTTGGGTGTTTTCATATTGAAAATGGTTCTCAAAATGGATTTATTATTTCAATTTCTTGAAATGTTTTCTTATGATTTCAAATGAAATGTTATTAATAATTTTTTTATATTTTCAATATTTTATATGTTATGATTATATAATAGTACTTGGAAATTTGATGGGTGGTTACTAGATAAAGAAAATTATGGGTGGTTTCATGATAAACAAAATACGTATGGTTACATTATAAACTCCAATTCATTGGTTATGGATGTCGGTTGTATGAATATCTCATTTAGTGATATTTGTGGAAGTCGACCGTATGGTTATTTCATTTAAGTATGTTATGTACCAAGTTACCTTTATATGTTATATGTTTCATTATATGGGTTTTATGATAATATTTTTGGTTAAAAAATGGTAATAAATGAGCTTATATTTAGTGAAGTGTTTTTGCTACATCTTAAAGGTGAAAGGTATTAATTTATGATAAAGTATTCATGGTTTACTTGTTATTTTGAAAAATTGAGATTTTTTCTTCTTTATGTATCCATTATTGAGAAATTATATTCTCATCCAAATTTTTTGAAATGTTTTTCATAGGACTTAAAGTGGAATAGGGTAAAGGATGGAATCCAGGAAAATTCATGCTGTTTAAAACATGGAACTAAACATGTTTCATTTTTAAAGAGTTTCTATTTTATGAAAAAATGGATTGTGAGTAGAAGTGTCTACAAGTAATATTCAAGTTGTTATGTATATGTTATAACCTAATTATCTAAATATATAAACCTAAAAAATCATTAATGTGAATTATTAACATAATTAATGATTATGTAATGTTTAAGGTCTTGCCCTTATACCTATAATCAAAGAAATATTATGATGTATCACTCTTATACCCTTTAATACATAAATGTGAGTTTTTTTATGATCAAAAGGCCTTTATTTGATATTCTCCGATGGAAATACCCAAATTTATAAGGTTACAATATTCCCCTAAGAGAAAATCCTTGAGTCATAATTCTACTCTTTGAGTGAATACCCCTAAATTAATTTAAAGATACAATGAATATAATAGCTCCCTCCAATTTGAGATTTCTCAATAAATACTTTCCATAAGTTCACATCAGGTTTGATAGTGATTTTCAAATGACTCTAAACTGCACGACACAAAGTTCGTATCACATGATTCTAAATTAAATGATGAATAGTCCTTATCTTATGGTCTTAAACTGCATGACATAAACATGACCATAAATTATATATTGTTTAGTTCATTTTATATGACCTTAAACTAATTATAAGGGTATATTTAATATGAATAAATCTCCTTAAATAAGATCTAGATATACATAAGAGTTCACAGTTTATGATATTACCAATTTATGTAGGGTCTATAAATTAGTCTACACTAAAGAAAGTCACATGATTTCCCATTCTAGAAATATATGTGTTTCTTTTCCTACTATTATTTGATAAATTGTGATTCTCATATCTCCTATATTGGACACATCCATGAATTTTACTTTCATTAAAAATATCAATGTTCTTAACCCCATAATTCCATATTATCCCTATAAAAGAACAAAAAATTGAACCAAATTAAGAATAATTTATGTCAATACTCTGGTTAAAATAGGATACATAGAGATGTTCAGATCACCTATCTCAAATCCAACAACAAATTTTATCTCCAATCTATTTTCCTACCATCCAAGAATATGGGTTTATCATTTCATGTAGGGTTTTACTATATTAACATAATATTAAGGTAACATATTTTTCCCATTCCATCATTATAATCATGGTAAAATGATAATGAATTTCAAAACACATTGTACAAATATATATAATACTAAACTCTAGACATTTGACATTGTTCTAATTATCCAACGCATAATATTTGAGTCAATATTATCTTCCTATTTATAAAAGAAGATCTGAGATAAAAATATTCACTTTCAAAAACTAGGCTTGAGTTGAGATTCTCTTATTATCCATAAAATATATTGAATAATTATTCACCATTTGGTCACAAAAAATCATGATTTGGATCATCCTTTTAGAAGAAAACTACCTTAGTTTCAGATCATCCTCATTGGAAGCCTCATCCTATTGAGACAACCTCATAAACATACCTTCTATATGAAGAAAAAATTTAAGTGATAATTTTTACATTAGAATAAAATTATTTTGTTATGAAGAATCCAATAATTAGGAGAGGGGATTTGTTAAATCCAAAAAGAGTGCATTCCATGCTCTTTGCTGAGAATGTCATGATATGATCCCCATCCAGATGATATATGTCAAGTTTGTCCAAAATGATATCTTAGTGCATTAAAATTATGTAAATGAGATCTATATGTGTTTATTTATTTCTCATACACCTAGGTATTGGGGTACTTCAAAAACACAACTCAATTTGGTGGAACTGTGTTGAGAATAACTTATTTAGAATGTACCATTGATTACATCCAAATATTTGAAATCATTTTTATGGAATTATGGACATATTGTTTCTGAGAAAAACTTTTAATATAGTTATAAACTATATAAAATGGGGTAAATAATTTTTTTATATTTGATTTTATAGCTCATGGATCTATAAATTAAAATTTATAGTCATTTTAACTTAAACACAATGGTTATTCACTGAATGAAAGCTCACCAAATGGTACCTCACCAAACGGTGACTCACTTAACGTTAGCTCACCAAATGGTGACTATAAAATGGTAGATCACCTAATGGTGGTTCACCAAATGGTGGGTCATTGAATGGTGGATCACCAAATGGTGGCTCACTGAATGGTGGGTCACCGAATGGTGCCTAACAGAACGGTGACTCACAGAAGGATGACTCACTAAATGGTGACTCCTCATTAGTATCTTGTGACGGTGATTCACCCAATGGTGATTAATTTCATGTTTTCTAGTTCATCCCCACTTTGACATATATTATGTTTAAAGAGTTTTGAGCATTTATAAAGGAGTTTTAAAGTATATTAATGATATCTTAAATATCCTTACACTCTTGGGAATTTTAAGTAGTCAATCCACATGGTCAAACCACAATTTAAATTTTAAGTACATTGAAATTGTCTACATTCCGTTTATATAAGATATGACTCTTATATGTTGAGATCTTCTCTTCCTCATGTGTTTCTATTTTCTTTTGGTGTGCCCATTACCATTCTTCCCCATGGATTTGTGTGCCTGTGATGTAGCAGCCTATTCAGATTTCCCTTGGAGTCCTTGATTTTACTCATGTGACCCTATATTTTGGGATAATAAATGATCATCGGTTTCATATTGTTCCATGTAGGTATTTCTATCATCTCTCTCTTGTTTGTGTATCATGATGGGTGGGTATACTAGTATCACCTATTGATCACAGTTGAAACCAACTATCAAGGGTGTTATGATGTAATCCTCTTATACCCATATTTATAAATAGGGGTAGGGAAGATGATGATGTTGATCGCTTGTTTTATGTGTTATCCCTATTTTCCTGTCATGGTTTGTTCTAGCTATCTGCCTTCTAAAAATCATGGTTTTTGGTGGTTCTTGTTTCATCACCCTCAATATCTTGTGAATAATTTCTATAAATATAAATCTAATTAATCATGTATACCTAAATAAATGAAAATTATTCCATAGGATAAACACTGTTTTATGATTTCCCTTGTTTGTCAAAGTGGAATTAAACAACCTTAGTTGGATAAGTCTAAATACACCTAGTTTGTTTTGGTGTGGTTTTGTGATGTGTGGGTTTTTTTGTGTGTTTTGACTTATGTGGGTCATATGTTTTGCTGATGGTAGCATTTTTGTGAGTACATTGTTGGATAGATGGGTTGGATCTGTGATTATGGTGTGGTATGTGTGTACAACGGTGGTGTAGTTTTGTTAGTGGTTGCTATGGGATTTGTGTACGAGGTGGTGCAGGAGGTTTGATGGAATCTTAGCTTAAGAGATTGATTGATTTTGGAATGTATGAACTTGTAGAGAAGTGGGACTGCATCTGGGTTTTGTTATTGCTATAAAATTTTGTTTTAAAGAGGGACTGAAATCAGTTGGTGTTGTTGAATGTGTTGGGTATAGATGTGTTTGGTAGTTTCCTCGGTAGTGATACAATGAAAATAAGTAGAATTATTAATAAAATAATGATAAGTGGTCAAATTAAAGGGGTGTTTTATGTTTTGATTGTGGCTGTTTGTGTGACTCTGCTTGTAGGAGTCTCAGCAAGGGTAGTTTTGTACGGGCTGGTTGTTTTTTTGGGAACCCATTGGTTAGGATGAGTGTTTGTTTATGTATATGTATTAAGTTGTAGTTCCTTGGGATTCCTATACATACCCCACTCGTGTTGATAACTATGTGTCGAACAACCCCATTCTTATGGTAGAGGGTGTCTTTCCCAACACCATGGTGGGAGGATAGATGGCTGGTTATTGGCTGCCTGGTCCCTCTTCTAGGAATTTATCACCCAAGGCCCTTCAAGTACGTTGTAATGGCTTGAAGTTTATTACTAGATTTATGGTAGTGGTTGTGTGAGAGGTGTTTTGTTTCCCATGTGTCTTTGGGATGAGTTCTAGGATTCTTCATGCAAGATGTGTGGTGGTTGGGGCCTAGGTGTCTGCAGGTAGGATGGGATGTCATTTGTGGCCCAGGTCTGTGCGTGCATGTTGTGATAGTGGGGTTTGTGGAAGAGTGGTAGCATCAGGTCATTAACCTTTAGAGATGAGTAGTTTACTAATGAGAAGTGGTGTGGGGTACCTTATCATTAATGTTCTTATATTATTACTTTACATGACTTGCATTATTTGGGGAGTGTGCGTTAATGAGACCAGGGTTATTAATATTCCTTGTTAGGTGCTTTAGAGGTTCTGCTATTTTATCATAGGGTCATTAGTATGTTTCCCCCATTTATGCACGAGTGAAATTGGATTTACCTACTGAGTATACTTGTATTCTCACCCTATGTATATAAAACTATTTTCAAGTTTCCGAGGATATTACACAAACCGTGATGGACCTTACTCGCTCGGATGTTGGGGATGGTTGTTGTGTCACTGCTTAGTTTTATTTTGGTACTTACTTTGGATTTTTGTTTGTATTTTCCAATAGTTTTACTTTAGAAATTCATGTGGAATGGATTTTTGGATTATTTTATATACACATCTTGGAGTTGTTTTTATGTTGATACATATTATATCCCAATCATTGTTACTATAAAAAGTGGAATGCCTTCCACATTTGTGAGACTATATACCCTTAGTGTTGGTCTCCACCTTAAGGCCTAATGGAGGCAGGACTCAGGGGATCATTATCTCTCCTTCATCATGAGGAAGGAAGGTCATGGAACTTTTCTATCCCATCCCCCATCTTGAAGAAGGTGGGTCATGATATGATTTTTTTTGTAGTTAAAAGTTGTACTATTTGGAAACCCCTTGAGATCTTTGGATTGAATCGATTGATAGAAAATTATAGATCCCTATTTATGTATACTATTCTTTCCCCTTTTTTCCATTTGATCTAGGTTTTAAAAGGGTTTCCTTATAAGGGTTCAAGGTAAGACTTATCTCATTCTTCTCATTGGTGTTGATATTTAGTCTCCTGTCATTTAGGTTCATACAACAAGGGTTTTGGGGAGTTGATTATATTAGAAAAGTTTAAGTTGGTTTTATATTATGATCAATTCACCAACAGATAGGTGGGCTTAGATAATAGGATATTAGAAGTAGGATACTATAGTGGAAGTGGATTGTCTAATTGGAAGTCCATTACTTTTGATGAGTGTATGGTGGATTTCAGGATGTACTAGTTTAGGTGATGGAAGCTATAGGGAATTATAGGTTTCTAAGTTCTAAGGAAGGTGTTCCATGAACATTGTATATTGGTGAAACGTATTAAATTTTATGAACACTTCTATAAATTATTTGTGGGACTACCTATATAATTTATTATATAAACTTTTAACATTTACTTCCTTAACATGGATCAATAATTCAGATATCAAAAATTCTTCATTGATAATTGTAATCCTTGTATATTCCATGTAATAAACAATGTAAGTGTTTTCCCTTAGACATAAGACTTAAAGTTTGAACGAAATTATCTTTTTTACATCCCCTTTACAACCTATTTATTTCATTTTCCAGATTTTTTGTGACAATATATATTTTTCACATATCCCTATTAATAAATAATTATTTTCCAAATAATATAGTATAGCATGAAACTGAGGGTCGATCTCTCAAGGATTTCATTCACACATAATGATTTTCTATTTTTAGTATTAATAAACTAAATAAAATACTAGTAAATGATATAATAATATAATGGGGGGGGAGTAAAATGATTATGATAGAAATATTTAAAAATTCATAATGGAAAGAAAATATGAAAAATATATATTTTCTAAAATATAAACTGTCATTCTTAATAGTTTATGGAGATGTTATCAATTTTCTTTAAATAAATTTCATTATTATAATTAATGTTGAGATCAACCCTTTCAATCAAAATAATATAATTTTAATTTTTATTACCCTAAACCAACCATCTGCTTTCTCCCTCAAATCATCACCACGATACTACACTGACCCTCTGCATGCAACATTATGTTGATAAAGGATATGAAAAAAAACAAGAAGAAAAACATAATAGTAGAGAAAGTTGGGTAACCCCTTCATCAAAATTTATTTAACTACTACTAATATTCTTAGAGTAAATTAAATATTAATAATGAATTGAATGAACAAAATTATAACACCGCTCCCTCCCTCAAACAAGTAACAAGTATAGTTCTCCATTTTAAAGGAGTTGAGAAGGTAACAGTGGGAGACCACAAAATATGGAATGAAAGAGAATATAGGAAGATGAAATAATATAAATTTAAAAAATATAATAAAATTATAGTAGAAAAATCCCTCCTTAAGTAATAAAATTTCCTAACTCTATTGAAATGAGGTGAATGTAAAAATTTATTAGCATGTGTGGTTGAAAGGTTTGGATCTAAATTTATCCCTTGAAAGTTCATGCTTTTTAGACAAATTCATGGTCGAATATCAAAACTTTTCCTTCATTTATGATGTTAAACCATCACTTCTTTGTATAATAAAAAAATATGGGAACATTTGGACATGTTTAGAGAATTTTATCACTAAAATAAAAAAGAAAATTTTGTTGTCTAAAAAGACTCTTCATATTCCCATTATTTGATTTCTTATGATTTTATGACCCTATAGAAGGATAAATATCGGGATTCCATAGTTAAGGATTTTTTTACCCAGAGTATTCTCTACCTACCTACAAAATGTAATCTCATTTGTCACTACCATGTGTGAGATGTGGGTCTGTAACAAACTATCCCATGTAGACCTCACATGTCACTAGATCTGGCTCACCACAAGGCCTTAAGTATACCTCCCCAAAATCTAGAGGTTAATGAAAATTACTGAGGGTATAAAAGGTATGTTGTGGAGACTATACCCTCTATTCAGAGTTTAATAATTGTATAAAACAACCAAACTCATAGATAAGGGTAATCATAAAAGTACACAAAATATATAACAAAAGAAAAAAATATATATAATAAATGGAATGTAGCATAAAATCATACAGACAATAAAGTAAATAAATATATAGAAAATATTTTATCCAACTTGTATGAATACATCTAAAAGATAAATAAAATTGTAATAAAATACAATAGGATCTACTATAACATCAAGCTAAACCACATACCTGGCCTCCATGATGCTCAAGCTGCACTAGCCAAATCATGATACCACACCCAAGTGGCTCTCCTTGATCCAGAAACACTAAGTCTTAGTCCCATCCATTTCATAATATATTCTATAACATGAAATCCTACATTATGTATGCATTCATACCAAGGTGAACATATAGGGTTTGAGAAATAAATATTATTAGGACACCCCCAATGGTGACCTTATTGAATTTTGTCATAAAAATTGAATGAATACATGATATTCCTATCCGCTTTGAAGATTAAAAATAGATATAATAAATAAAACACCTCATAAAAAAATTGGGGGAAACTAAAAACAAATAAAACATCCATCCATATATTCTAGTCTGACACCCAAGGTAAATATACCCTCACTCTAGCCTAGAAAAGAGGGTTTACAACACATGTCTCACCAAACCACACAACATCAGGAATGTATGATAGATCTACATAGGATATCTACAAAGTCAAAATGAAAAGGAATAAATACCATAACGCAAAGTGTAACTATAGATTCCCACATAAATTATTGAATTTAATTGGATCTAGGTATGCAATAACGTTATCTGAGCTGGCAATATGAACATCTAGGTAGACACAACTAGAGAACCTTTCAGAACTTAAGGTCCTATATAATGAATTGGGAACCATATATGGAATAAAAATTAGATGGGATCTATACATAAACCTAAGAACACGCAACATCCATGGTCCCAAGGGCATAGAACATCCACAGTACACAAAACCTAATATGTGTGTGCCTCAACCCTTCATGTGCCTGATGCCACACTAGTTAGGGTACATAATCAACTAGTGGTGAGTTTCACTCATCTATATTTTACATTATTTCTCTAAGCCCATATAACCAAAACCTAATAATAGAGGAGATAAAACAATCAAAATGTCGGTCCAACACACCATCTCTAATATACCAAGGGTATCCTCGCCAACCCAAAGCCCTGAGAAGAAACTTATCAAACATCATAACCAAGGACAACTGAATATGGGATTATCCCATTTTCTAACCCATCATCTAAATAGTTGAACTATCAACACCGATAAAATCTTGGACAATAAAGCATGGGGCCACTCCACGGTCCCCTAGTTTTCAGCATTCAAAAAAAACCACCACAGGCTCTCAACAACCCACATTAGGACCATACTAAATCTCAGGGTTTTGATGGCCCTCAGGGTCAAAACATAGAGTTAAATCCTACCAGAGACTCTCCTATGATACCCATGATCATAGGACATACCCATTCGAAAACCCAAAACAACCTAAAGGCCATAATAATATAAGGGAATCCTATGAGAGGCTTCTCTAGTTCATCTAAAATCAAGATACATTCACAGTGGGGAAACATCCCCAATTATCTTTAGTAGCCCCCATCTGATCCTCAATTAATGACATTCCCAACGGGAATCCAAGAGAAAATCATTCCAAATAGGGTATTTTGAATGGTCACTGCAACCACCTCAAAAGCAGGACCCAATAGGGATCCTCATCGAAGAAAAAATTAAGGAAGAATCCTAACAAAGAAAACCTCATCTGAACTCCAAAAAAAACTTATCCACTAGTAATAACTCAACCACATGGGAATCAAAAGAACACCATGACACTCGAGCATCCCCATCAGCCAATGAAGACAACTAATGATCACCTGATTAATAATCATCCCACTATGGAATCCTAAAGAGTCCCTCAATCATTCGTCAAGATCACCTCAACAACTCCTAGTGGTAATCATAATCCCACAATGTCAACCTAACCTAAATGATCCAACAGCTTTGGTCTCCTAAAAAGTAAGATCTAAACCTAAACTACTCTAACCTTAAGAAATCAATCCTGAAATGTAGGTAAAGAACAAGATATCCTCAAATATAATACTAAATAACACCTTTTTGGATCTTTCCAAAAGAACTTCAAAAAGAAAAATCCTAGAACCCCTAAAACATTCAAAATGATGAGCTCACAACACTCACCAAGGCTTAATAGCTCACAACCCATCCACCATGAGGATTTTGAATCCAAAACAAAAAGTAACCCTCTTATAAATTCTCAACCATAAAAAATCATACTGAATTCCTATAAATGATGAAAGGATTCCACTATCATGACCTATGTAGAAAAATCTCAGAATAGACTATTTACAAGTCTAATTCTGAAACATGGTGAAAAAATGAGAATGGGACAAGTTAAGAAAAGTTAACGATGTGTAATTAAACTACAATATGTGTACCTAAAAGTTTCTTCCCTCACCATATTTCAAAGGCCACTCCTAATGTACTTTCCCACGGTATAGGGTGTGTAACCACACATGGGTGGCTACCCTTGTACCCCAACCCCACTTGATATGTACATCACCAAACAAAAAAACATGTACCAACCTATACATAGAATGTACCCCACATAGGGTCCCCAACCGTGTACCTATCCATATACCCCCACATGGGGTTGGTTAAGAATATAACATGTACACTAGTCATGTATCTCACATGGGTTCTAGTCATGTACACTACATGGTGATGTGCCCCTAGAACACCTTGATTTTTTAGTATACAACATGTACTCCCATGTACATGGAATGTAGTCTGAAGAAACCATCTTCCTCAAATAGGAAGAACAAATGATTGGTGTTCTTGAAACCACACACCATGTACATGGGTATCCCTGAAGAGAAAACCCCCAAACTAGCTGAAAACCCATGTTTCTCTATAATTAAGCCTAAATCATCCCTAATGATGTCCCCAAAAACCAATAAAGGTTCTAAAATCTTAAAAAAAACTATTCTATGGGGATTTATGGAACAAATAAAACTAAAATAATTCTAGTTATAAATTTACTAAACTTCACACAAAATCTGTCACCTCTAGTTACTGCTCTCTGATATGGGCCTCAGATAATCCTCGAACTATGCCTCCTCCTCCTCCTCTACCTCTTCTCCCACCCTACCTCTCTTGTCTATGTGAAAAAAAATCCCCTAATAGACATTCACAGGAATCCGAAAGTAAAATATAGAAAAGAATAAGGGGGAGAAGAAAATGAAGGAAAAAAAATAAAAGAAAAGGTTCATAGCCCCGTCCCTAGCACCCACAATAGGTTTATTCCTCACCTAGGAAAACCCCTTGTTTTAGACTTAACATCAAAGACTAAATCTCAATATGATGCTCCATTTAAATGATATGAATGAATAAACACACACAAATAAATTTATATTTATTTAATTAAATATTCTACATTCCATAAAAAATAGAATGAATCAAACTTCCATGAAACTTCTATCCTAAAGAAATCAATCTATTTTTGGACCAATAGTGTGGGTAGATAATTTTTTTGGAGATCATATTACAAGATAAATTCCATTTTTACCATAAAAAACTTTGGAGAAACAAATTATAATTTCCCCTTATTTTTAAAACATATGAAGAAAAAATGTGTCAAAATATACCCACCAAAAATGATTATCACCCCCAAGAATCCTTGGTGGTTGACCATCAGGTATGATCCCCTTCAAGAACTTGTGCAACTAACACTATATCGACCACCCAATGAATGTCCTTACAACATCCTCAACTCTCTCCCAAAACAAGAGGCATTCAATTAAAAATAACCTAATTATCCCCTTAATATAAATATCCCTAGAATTTCCCTACTACCCAAAACAGAAAACCACATGGACCATGCTACATCCATCACAAAACACAATGGATATATGTGGCCAACTTGCTCACATTAGAGTGAAAAAATGAAAATAAAATTGATCATTCTCAACCCACTAGTAATAGGAAACTCCAAACTCAAAACCCAATTAAAATGAGATTCATAACCTATAACAATGTACGGTGGACTCCCCACCATTAGTATTTCTCTAAAACAATCTCAAAAGTGAAATAAGACTCATGATCATATGGGGAAATACCTAACAGAACTATGATAATACACCTAAAAACATTGACCATGCCACTTACATAGGTATGTTCCAAAGAAATTGGACACCCTTGAAACTCCTATTAAAAAGGATTCTACCTCACACCACAATCAACCGCATGAATTCCCTCCACCCAGGAATCGATCCAAATATAGAAGCATCTAACCACACATCCACTGTGCTACCAAAGGTACAAACAAAAATGAATATGTCTAGGTATTCAACCAAAAATACCCTCTCAAGCCAGCCAAGAGACATAGAGTAATCCATGTAATCCACTTCAAAAAAATAGTAATCATCATTCCTAGACACACCCAGGTTAAAGAATACCTCAATGACCCCACCAAGGAAGAACAACCACACCCACCCAATCCTTTTGTGACAGAAGGTACATGAGACCCACTACAAGACATGGCATACAATATGTGGTAATAACAACTCTATATAAAGGAATAAAAATCTGTGACTTTATTGGAACCACCACAATAGGGGATCTTGAGGACACTCCAAATAATTTTCAGGCATACCTTCCCTCATCAAGCCACCAACAGGGCGCTCCAATACAACAAAGAACAACTAGGGTTTCGATGTATCCCACTATGAATTGAATTAATCTCTATTATTGGACAACATATCACTAAATTATCCAAATGACCTATCATTATAAGAATATATATATAAATGTAGTTTATTTGAGTAGGATTCCACAAATTACTTATACAAGAAAACAGAATATGAGCAGTTGATGGGACATTGAACAATCAAACATCCATTGTCAGTAGGAACACCATAAACATGAATATGACATGTAAATACCACATGCATAGAATAATGCATAAACACTAGACTATTTCTCATTGTCCAAGATCCAAAAAATAGAATAAACCATAAATCCATAACCAAAAGTGAATTATAATAGGTGAAATCACATAACAGTAAAAACGAAAACAAAGAATAGTAATCCCATGACCTGGAAACTTAGATTTCCTATAAAAAAAGGTTCTTATGAAACACTCTTATGATATATATAAATTTTTTTAATACATTATTAGACTGCATATCTATTACCTCCCCAAATCAAAAAACCAACCTGCCTCTATTTCCATTTTATAGAAAACTATTCTAGGTCTACCTGGCATGTCACACAATCTAGATCACTACAAGGCCTCAAGTGTTCCTCCCCTAACACTAGATTCTTTCAACCAATGATAAGGATTTAAAATGTGTGATGGAGGGATTATACCCTCTCATTTGAGTGAAATAATAGCATAAAATAACCAAACTCATACATATGGATAATTAGTAGATTATTCATAAAAAATAACTAAATTAGAAGAAGGCTATACTAAATGGAATGTATCAGGAAGTCATACATACTCAAAAGAATGAAAAAAACCATCAAAGGTCTCCCATTAGGTCAAAAACATATATAAGTTAAAGAAGTGGAAAATAAAACAAAATAATCTATACTACAATTCAAAAAGATACAACATATTCAGTCTCCACAACACTCGATTTGCACCACTATTATCCTAAGACTTCACACAAGAGGATCTAATCAATCAAGAAACTCTAGTCCTTAGCCTAATCTAATATTAAAACAACGCTCCAACCTAATAGCATAAATTAAGTCTACACTCACACTATGGTTCACATGCAAGGGGTGAGAAATAAATCTTAGTAGGCCACCCCCAATAGTGAACATATAATCTGCTATCATAACAAGTTTATGCACATGAGGTTTTACTAGGATAACCAAAGACTAATAATACATGGAATAAAGAAATAAAAGTATAAAAAATGGAGAAAAAATAAAATAAATCATCTAAACACAAGTTCTAGTCTAACACCCAAGTTAAATCTACCCCTGCTATGAATCACGCCAGAGGACTTACAAGATGTGGCTCACCCTGCCACATGACATCAGGCATATATACTATATCTACATAGGATCTATAAGATTCTCAAATTAATATCTAAGAATTATAGATCTTAGAGTGTAGTCATATTAATCCAGAAGACAATTTGAATTTACCATTCACTAGTAGTCTAATAAGAGGATCTGAACTTGTAATAAGAACATATAGAATGACATAATTGAGGAACTATCAGTGATTAAGTTTCTTAGATTGAATCAAGAATCAAATATGGATCCAATAATAGGTGGTATTCATACATAAACCTAGGGTAACACAACATCCATGACCCTAGAAGTATTCAACATCCACTGTATACAAAACCAACTCCATGAGTTCCCCCGACACCTCATGATCTCAAAGAAACTCTATCTAGGGAACACACCCAACTAGAGGGGGGTTTCACATATCTAGATTTCCCATTATCTCCCTAATCCTGTATAACAACCTCCATCTAATGGAAGTGGGAAACAAATCAAATCTCATGACCAACACCGAAACCAAGATATCGCAATGGTATCCTCCTCATACCAATTTTGTAAGCTAAAATAGTCTCAAACATCATAAAAAAGGATATTTGAACATGGGATGATCCAAATCTTGAACCCACCATCCAAACAGAAAAACAAGAAGCACCAATAAACTCTCTAAAAATAAGGAATAAGGCATCTTCATGTACCATGGATCTCAAAATCCAAAAAACAACCACCACAATCTCTCCAAGACCCACCTCAATGAAAAAAACTGATGCATCTCGTGATACTTGGGATCACAACCATAGATACCCAAAGCTTGACGTACATAGACATTAAATTACTTTTGTGGAAGAATTAATATATAATAAAAACAAACACACAAGGACCGTAATAGTTTAGTGTCTTTGAAAATGTGGAAAAATAATCTTCTAATCATGGTGAAAGATCTTCAACATCTCCCATAAAGATATTCCCATTTTTGTTTTCTTACCAAAAACCTTTATTTATATCCAAAGGAAAATAAAACATAAAAAAGGTGAGCTCAAATTATCAATAAGGGTAAACATAGAGGACATAAAACAATCCATAAACATTTGAATGCAAAAACTTGAACATAAAATATAAACATCAAAATCTTGAGCAAAGACATAAATCTTGGAAGTACATAAGTCATACATCATAAAAGAACATTCATCATGATAAAATAGCATGGGAATAAAACATTTAATTGTGTAAAATCATTAAGCACATGATATGATTTTCGTAGTAGCTAAAGCATTGCTTCCAAGACCATCTTAGTGGACAAAGTCCCTTACTGAATCGAGTTCACTCCTCGTTCCAGTCCTTTATCACTGAACTAGATTAACTTTCCATTCCAGCCATGTCTATCTCATGACATATGAATATCTACCCAATTAATTGGAGGGATATATAGGTCCCACCCATCGCATAATTAAATCATTCTTACTTGTGACACAACATAAACATAAGTCATTCATCATAACCCAAAGAATAAAATGGGTTTCATAAACATCATCCCATTATAACATAATCCATATAAACCAAATGGATATCATTTCATCATAAGAAAAATGAATCCATGAAAATCATAGAGAAATTATACTAGAAACATAACCATACTAAATAATGTCAACTTAGATGGAAAATAGTTTTGAAAAAACACTTGAAATGAATTCTTGAGGAAAATATCCTTTCTTCTTGAAAATCATTTTCTTTTCAAAAAATGCAATAAAATTTTGAAAGGAAAATATTTTATTGAAAATAATAATGAAATATTTTAGTGGAATATTGATGAAAATTATGCGTTATGAAACTATAAAAATCCATTCATTCCGTATAAGTTAAAAAAACATTCTCCTCACACTTTTAACGAAAAAGTCAAAAAAGTACCACATATGTTAATCAAAAGAAAGATTCATTCAATAACACAAATTAAAAGTCAAAGAGGGGAAAATATGACTTAAAAAATACATGGAAGAATATTAAACACTTTATGAAAAATAGTTTTATGGACATGGATGAAAAATATAACCCCAGTAAATACATACGTATAAACAATATCAGAGAAGAATGAGATTGGAATAATTATCCCTTAACTTACGTCCGATATGATTTGTACATATCCAAAACTCCTGTATAATGATTTAAATAATGTCATTTACTTATTACAGAATCATATTCATTGTTATGATATCATATATGGTTCACTTATGACTTTATATTACCCATTCTTTTGTAAATTCCATGTTAAAGCAGCGTTTTCGGTAAAATCATTTCATTTATCGTACGTGTTTGGACTTGTTGTTCTTGATATTATTATTACTTATATCATGATTTAATTACTTGAATAATTTAAAACATGATTTATATATCATATATATTCAGTATATATATATATAATAGATAGATAGAAGGAATGAAACACATAGTTCATGGAGACGGTAGGCCGTACGTACGCATGAACACTATTTTCGTTTCCTTATTGAATTGAATGGAATTAAGTAGATGATATATATATATATATATAAATACAGTATCATTATAATGTCATATAATTCATTATTATTCATTATATATACTTGATAATCATTCTTGAATGGTTAACATGGAGAATGAATCTCATCGTGTCATGCAGACGGTAATCCGTACGTACACATGAGCGATGATTTCGTTCCCATAATTATTGAATTGAATTGGAGTGGATGATATAATATATCAGAATCATTATGATGTTATAATAACTATATATAGTTATTATTTACACCATTATACCCATCAAAGTAAGGTGGTGGTGGAAAAACAAATTACACCACGACGTGGAGACGGTATGCTGTACGTACGCATGCGCAGTGATTTTGTTTTCCATAGGATGGATAAGAGGTGAAATGGGGATGTTTCATATTTATAATAACATATAATTATACTACTTATACTGATGTTATTAATTTATAATGAAACAACTAAAGAATAATAAATTGAAGGAGAAATAAAACTTGAAAGAATCGGTAGAAGAGATTACCTCTTCTTCGACACACCTCTTTTAAGCTTCCTTTTAAGGCACTAGAGTTAGTATTTTGAGCATACATGAACCTCTATAATGTTTCTAGGGAAGTTTAGAAGGGAAATTTTCATGGGTTGACCGTGATTGAAAGCTCAAAATTGTGTAAAGAGAAGAGGGAGAAGGTGCCCTTTTATAAGGGAGGAGAGGGGCACCTTAGGAAAAACTTAAAATATTATTTTATAATAAAGTCATATTCGGTTTATAATAGCTCCAAATTGATTTATTTAAAATCTAAAGTGGGTATGGGTCCCAATACTCTTAAAAAATAGGTTTTAGACAAGTTTAGGTTACTATTTTAACCTTATCATTTATATTTAACTCTAAGTTAAATAATTTAACTTTTATGATGTCTTCTTGTTTTCTTACACTATATGGTTAATAAAATTACTATAACAAGCCAAACGAACCCTAAGTGGTTAATTATTAATATATATAACCTTATATACGTCATTTTTCCAAGCCTTATATTTTTAGGAATATAATATCAATTAATAATATTATATTTTAAAAAAAAACTATTTTTTGTCAATTTTGACACTATTTGTTAACTGATTTTTGTGAAAATCATAACAGAAATTTTAGTTCTAAAAAAATTAATTAAATCAATAATAACATGTCATATTAACCTAGAAAATTAGTGTAATTCATAAAAAGTCTCAAATTACATTTATTTGGGTATTTATAACATCAGTTGTGTTAATATTTCATTAATAAGGTAATTACTGCATTATCATTGTGTCATAAATTAATTAAATTATTTAATGTCTAAAAATTATAAATAAAATATTATTATGTAGGAAATATATTTAAATTTATAATTAATATTTATAGTCGAATTTAGCTTATGTATAACCCTATATTAATTTTTTTTAGTTATTAAACATTGATTTTAACTCTTTTAACTCTTCTTTAAATAAAATAATAATAAATGTTCTAATCTAATCCAAGTGGAACTAAAGGGTAATATTTTAATCCTAAGGTTGATTTTGGTATAATTAAACTTTTCCAATAGAATTAGGACATGTTTTAGGGTAATAATAATATCATTTTTACCCTTAATTACCCTATTTACTTTTAACAGTGGCAAATAAAAGTAAAAAGTTACTATTACCAAAAATTATTTTTATCTTATTAAAACAAATTTTACTACTTGATATTAACCATGTCTCTCGGATTATCAAAATTAAACTCACAGAAGCGGTAAAATTAAGTTTTATATACCATTGCAAATGCTCCTTGGAGGTGGGTAAAAGATGGTGAAAAGTTCAATAAAATTTTTATATATCTAAAACTATTATAAAATGACTCCAATGAATTAAATTGAACTTATATAAGTATTATGTATCTATTTTAACCTAAAATAAATTTAGCTAAATGATTATTTAATTAAAAATTCGGTTTTATCCAATAACTCAGTGTTTTCACTATTCATCAAAAATTGAATGTTTTCAAAAAAATACCAAAATTTCACCCTAGGATAATTTCGATATTTCGAATCCAAAAATAAAGTCCATTTTGAATGATAAATTTAATAAAATTTCAAAAAGTGGGTATTACTATTCATAATGGCTAGTTTATATAATATTTTAATAACATATCATTGTTTAGTGAAACTCAATATTGCGTACAACACACGCTATCATGGAAGGTCGTGATTGCATGTAAAGCAAGAAAAGTCAGTGTTGCGTGTAGTGAAAGATTACTTTGTTGTTGTGTATAATAGAATACAACCATATTTCATTTATACATTGAATATATATATATATATACACTTAATGTTGCGTAGAATAAATCCTATAAAACGAACATGAAATTTTGTTTAACATGATCCAAGAATAGTTTTGAATATACTACAAGCTAATTCGGTGTTGTATATAGTGCAAGATAATATTGTTTTAGCATACAACACAAGAAATCAAATAAATTAAAAAGAATACTTCTCATAAAATCTCAGGGTGTTACAACAACACAAAGTGATTTCATACTAGTGACTTCCCTGTTGCACCAAATATCTCTGGCCACGCCCATCAAAAGATATAGAAATATTCCAAAGGCTTCAAAAAGAGTTGAACACACTACACAACATTCATTTAGATCATCTAAAAACACTGGACAATCCCTGAGTGGAAACATCCCCAACGACCCTTAGTGGTGTCATTTGATCCTCTATAAAAAATACACCCAAAGGGATTCCAAAATAAAAACACCCCAAATAGGGTGTCATCAGTGATCCCTGTGACCACCTCAAAAGAAGCACCCAACATGGATCCTCATCCAAGAAAAACCTAAAGGAAAGACCGTGCTATAAAAACTCAACTGGCCTCCCTAGAAAAAAACACATCCACAAGCCCTAACTCCCCCAAAAGGGCATCCAAAAAACATCATCCCACGCAAGAATCCTCAATAGACAACAATGAAAACCACTGATCACATGATCAATAACCAACCCACTAGAGAATTATCAAGAGTCCTATAAACTCATATTAACATCAGCTTAATAGATTCCATCTGTAACTGACATCCCAAGATGTTAACCTAGTCCAAAGGCTCAAAAAGCTCTAGTCTCCTCAAACCCAAGAGCTAAACATTAACTGATCTAACCTCAAGAAACTATTCTTGAAAAGCATGGAAAACCATGATCTCCTTAGAGATACTACCTGATCCCGCCTTCCAAGATCTTGTTTGAAATAACCTTAAACAATACTGGCAACACATCCACTAGCCATGCCAACTAAATATCTCACAACCCTCACCAAATCCTTGAAGCTCACAACCCAAACCCCAGGAGGATTTTAAATCCAAACCTAAATGAAAAGTACACAACATGTATATGGAGTACATGATGTATACCCACAATCATCATACCTTGAAGTGTGCCACATGACACTTGGAATGTACTTTCCAAAGTACATGATGTGTGCCTCTCAGTACCCAGCGTGTAAACCCATATGGGTACATTACTATGTACCCCATCCCCACTTGGAGTTTACACCACCAAACTACATGGAATGTACCACCCCTTACACAGTGTGTATCCCACACGGGGTCGGGCTAAGCACAATATATGATGAATGACCATGTACGTCACAAGAGTTTTGGGTTTGTACCCTATACAACCATGTGCCCCCAACAAACCCCGAGCCGCCACAATAGAACATGTACTCCCAAGTACACGACGTGTTCTCCCAAAACCCCATATTCACCAAAGAGTAAGAACAAATGGCATGTGTTTTATGAACTACACACAGTGTAAAAAGTATCCCCAAATAGAAAACCCCAAAACCATCTCGGAACCATCATTTCCCCCAAATTAATCCAAGATCATCCCTTATCAGGTCCCAAACAACTCAAAAAGGTTTTAAAAACTTATGAGAAACTAAGAAATGAGGTTTTACAATAAAAAATTAATTCATGACTAGATATGGGTGGAAGATGCCGATGCTTTACATTGAATCTACCACCCATAACATCCACACTTTGATTTGTGCCTCAAATGAACCCCTAACATCACCTCCTCCTCCTTCTCCTCTCCCTCTTCTCTTCCTCCCCTCTCTCGAACGCATGACGACAAAGCCCCCAAGGGAATGACATGGGAATATAAAGGGAGAAGAGATATTATAAAAAGGAAAAAAATAAAAGAAAAAAATAAAAAATAAAACAAAAGGGGTCCAACCCCAACCTCGGTTCCCCCAATGGGGTTATGCCTTTCTTAGAAAAATCACCCTTTCTAGACTCAACCACATAGATGGAATCTCAAGGAGATTTTCTATTTAAAAGATATGAATAAAAAAACATGTGGGATTAATTTATTACACTATGGAAAAATTGGATATTTTCGATGAGTTAGGACCCCATCACTAATAGTCCTTGATATGTTCTTTTTTGTGATGGGAAAGAATTTCCCATCACAAATAAGGTTTTTCTCTTATTATTTGCGATTGAAAATTACTTTTGTCATAAATAAAATTGGCTTGAATGCCTGTTATACCATGGGAAGGATAATTTGTGACAACTATGATTCCCCATGATTAATAATTTTTTATATCCCTAATATATTCATTAATGTTAAGGTTTTTAATGATGAGACCCATCGTGAATAGTTTTATATCATCGCTATAGATATTTTTGAGGGGTACTATTTGCAATGAAACCCATCACAAATACTTTTTTATCACCACCATAGGCTTTTATGGTGGGTGGTATTTGTGATAGAACCCATCACAAATAGTGGTATTTACGATTAGAATTCTGATGCCAATAATCCGTTATAAAAATTCTAACCTATATATATGGCCCTTGGCCGAAATTTGCAGCTTTCTTCCTTCACTCAACTCCTCCCACACCTCTCCCTTATCCCTCAATGTTTAGCCTCTATAATTTTTTTTTATTTTCTAGATATTTGATTCTATCACTAACACAACATTCCTTTAAAGTGTCATTTTTGAGGTATTTATTTTTATATTTTTAAATGATAACTTCTTTATTTTAATTTATATTAGAAATTAACAAGAATAATGAGCTATATTTAGTTGTAATTGTTATTAATTATAGAAAATTGACAATAAATAAATAATTATAGATAATTAATTATTAATTATTGATAATTAATAAATTATTTTTAATAAGTAGTAAAAATATTCATTAATTAACTATAATTTGTAATAATTGGATATAATTAACAATAAATAAAGGTAAATAGAAAAAAATAGTGGTAATTAGAAAAAAATAGTTGAAATTTAAAAAATTATAATAATTAGAAAAAATAGATGTAATTAGAAAAACTAGCATTAATTAGAAAAAATTAACTGTAATTAGATAAAACAATTCTAATTGGAATAAATTATCGCTAATTGAATAAAATTATCAACAATTGAAAAAAATAGCCCTAATTGGTAAAAATAGCGGTTATTAGTAAAAATTAACGGTAATTTGTAAAATGTAGCAATAAATAGTAGAGACGACTAAAAATTAGCAATAATTAGTAAAAATTGGCGGTAATTAGTAAAAAATAGTTTTCATTAGTAAAAATTAGGGGTAATTAGTAAAAAATAGATGTAATTAGTAAAATTATCAGTATTTATTAATAATTAGTGGTAATTAGTTGTTATTAATAATAATAAAAAATGATTAGTTTTAATTATTGGTAATTAGAAATAATTGGATGTAATTTGTGGTAATTAAAAAAAATTAACAGTAATTTGAATTTTTTTAAAAAAACAGTTATTATTTGTGGTAATTAGCAGTAACTTGTATTTTTTTGGTAATTAGTGGTAACTTGTAAAAATTAGTGGTAATTAGCAGTAACTAGTAAAAATTAGTGATTATCAGTAAAAATTACCAGAAATTAATAAAAATTATCTTTATTTAGAGGTAATTAGTATAAATTAGTGGAAATTAGTAAAAAAAATAGTTAATGTTTAAAGTTAGTATTAATTAGTAAAAATTAGCAATAATTAGTAAAAACTAGTGGTAATTAGTGATAATTAGAAATAATTAGTGAAAATTATAAATAATTTGTGTTAATTAGAGGTAATTAGTAAAAATTGGCATTAATTTGTAAAAATTAGTGGTAATTAGAACAAAATTTAAAAAAATAGTGTTAATTAGTAAAAATTAGTAACAATTAGTGGTAATTAGCAGTAACTAGTAAATTGTTTTGGTGATTTTATGTAATTAGTATAAATTAGTTTTATTTACTAAATATTAGAAATAATTAGAAACAATTAGCGGTAATTTACCATAAGTAGCTACAATTAACCAAAATAAACCAAAATTAACTATAATTAGCAATAATTAACCATAATTAACCACAATTAAATACAATTAACCTCAATTGACCATAATTAACCACATTTGAACCCAATTATAAAAAATTAACCATAATTAACCAAAATTAATCACATTTAGTAACAAAAATCCAAACAAGGGGTTTGAGAGAAACATAGAGCGGAGGGGATGAAAATGAAGTGAATGTGAAATAATTTTGTGGCACCTGATTTTAGACTTTTTGGAGGAGGAATAATCATTTTTAACCCTACGAGTGATAGAAGAAGTTAAATATCTGAGAGATGATAATTACCTGATTAGGGGGTTTTACCCCTTTTAATTCAATATCACTTTATGAGAAAATTATGTTTTTTTGAGAACTTTAAATCAGGTAAGAATTCATAATCTTCCCTTAAAACATGATTTCTTATCAGGGGTGTCAAGGTTGGAATCACTAAAAAAACATGTATATCCCCAAAATAGAATGAGGGATAGATCTTAGAACATGAGTTTGGAGCATATAAATAGTATGTATATGTTGTACATAAAAAGAATAGACAACATCATTTGGGTAAAAAGAATGATATAGAAACACGAAGGAGTAAAGGAGTTTCAAGTAGAATTCATTACGGATTATTGGCTTGGTATTGGGTGTACCTAAAAGGAATTTTTTGAGAGAGAATAGGGTTTATAATAACTTATAAATTATGAGGGAATTATGGGGAAGGTGATAAATAATACCCCCTCATTATAGATTATAGATAAAATGGAATAACTTAGGGGACAATCTTGAAATAAAATTGAAATGGGGGGGATCCCTTACCTTAAATCTGTTGGTGTTCACCACATGTTATTAAAGACCTGAATAAACATTAGGATTGTTAATTAAAAATTCCATAAAAACTTATCTATGTAATTGATTTAGTATAATCATTTTATGTTCATTAATAATAGTTTTTATTGGCTATGAGGTTCAATTTCACTCTTCAGGCTTGTTTGTTTACTTGATTTTAATTACTGGTTCATTTATATTTATGTTTGGATAAACATTTAAGATGAAAGTGGTTGTCCAAAATTGAAGTAATATTATATGATTAAACATACAGGAGATTACATGGTTTTAAATTTAATTTGGTTACTTAGAGTGAAGTCAAACTATTATATAAAACCAAAGTGACAACCATTTCTGTTAATTGGTGGGTTTGATTATAAAGAACATGTTTTGATTTATTACTTAATAAAATTTTTACAAAAATAATACAGAATAAAAATAGGATATATAAAATATATATAATATGGTTTAACCATAAAAAAATGGTTTCATGACCAAATTGAAAGATGATAAAAGAAATTGATAAATCGTTGTCCTTGAATGTGCTAAATTAGCACATCTCAAATGGTGCTTTCATTCCATTAAAATAAAAGGTGGGGATAAGAGAGAAGATAATTAATTATCCAATTAGCATAAGAAAATTCCAGTACATTTATGTTACTGGAGTTATCATCATATTTTGGTGAAGGGAGGTGAGGGAAGAAACAAAAAGAAAAGAACATAAAAGAAAAGAAGGAATTGGAAAGAGGAATTTACCTCTTGAAACTTCCACCTTTGAGAACCTCTTAAGAGGAAAGGATTTGGTATTTTGAAGAGTATAGGGTATTTTGGACATGGGGTAGGAGCTTTCGGAGATATTTTGGTAGAATATTGGAAAGGAACAATGCTTGAGAGGAGTGAAGAGAAGAGGTAAGAATGGGTGGTATTTAGAGTGGAGGGGAGGAGGGTTTTAATAATTTTTTAATCATTAGTTTATTATTTCTTCACAAGACAAGGAATAGTAAGAATTCAATGACCAATAATAGTAATATATGCATGTGAATTCGAACCAATTGGTCTTACATCAGCATATCATCATCAATGACTCAATTAATCCATAGTTTAGCATTTATTGTGAATTATCGGATTTTACTATTAATAAAAAATTCTAGTATTCTAGAAAAATCCCAAAAATTAACCCTAACCATTTTTTGATGTGTAGAATCCAGAAATGAAGTCCATTTTTCAAAAATAATTTTCTAAATATGATTAATTTAATGTTTAATAAAAATCATAATTTATTATTAAAACCCAGTTTTAAAACATTCATTTACTTATTCTAAAATATAGGTATATCATAATTTCACTTGAATATTATTTTAATACTATCATAGGTAAGGTTACTATTCATTAGGTCATATCACTATTAATAGAGGTATGTTACTATTCATTATAGTATGTTACTATTCACCAAAAAATTAGTTTTTCTTATCTGGCTCCAAATAACTTACTGGTCACAACTGTGTATGTCAGATTTTCAAAATTCCAAAGACATAAGTGAAAAAACTATTATTAAAGGTCACTTAGCCCTTAATAGTTCATTATGTTGTGTTTTAATTGTATTTTATGACATACTTATGATAAGGGAATTTCCATTGAAAAACATTGGGTCGTTATAAGATTTTTGTGGATGTAGATAAAATATTATCACCTCTAAAAAGACTATAAAGTTCCATTGAATGGGGGAAATGAATTTATAGAGAATGGAGAATAGTAAAGTTGGATAATAAATAACCTATACTGGTGATGATTCTATTGTATTAGAATGTTTACTTTGATATACTAGATACGAATATGATAACTGAGATAATAGAGGTCCTCTAGGATATGTATGAGAAATATATGGCACTTAATTAGGTATTTTGATGAAGTAGTAGTTTAATATGATGATATGGAAATGATGGAAAATCAAAGACAATTTTAAGGAATTAAATATAATCCAGATCCATCTATAATTAGTGATGGTAAATTTCACATATGATGTATGTGAAATTCTATTTTTTTCATTATAACCAGAGTTATAGGATGATAGGATAAAAATAATAATAAATTCCTATGGAATGATTGACTTAATATTTGAGGATGTTGAAAACTTAATCCTCAATTAATAACTATGGATGAGGGAGGTTAAAGAAACTTTTATTAATTCTATTAATGTTCATGTAATGGGGAGGTCCAGACATAGAAGAAAGTGTAAGTGACCAAAATATATATTTCGAGACAAAAGTCGAGGTAAGTCAATTGGTCCCGATTATACATGTTGGTAATGTGGAAAACATGGGAATTTCTAGAAGGCTTAAAGATGTTGAAAGAAATCCACTAAAATGAAAACTTCTATAAGTAAAAATTATGAAATTACAACGAAGGATGAAAACTGGTTATTTAATTTAGATATTATGTTGGAGTCATGGGTGTTTTTTTTTGGTTCATTCTTTCATTAAAATTTAGATCATGGATGTATGGTAAATTATTTATCAATAATTTTTTACAGAGTTCATCAAGAAGATTATGGGGAATTAAATGTTTACATAAAGGTATACATTTATAGTTTGATGAATGATGACAATTTATTAAGTCTCAATGTTGTCAGGAACAACCTAGTTCTATGAAATAATCTAATTTTCCTAAGAAAAATAAATAAGAAAGGCTGTGAAATGAACTTTTCTAATGGATTTGGTAATGTGACTCGAGGTTCCATGGTGGTTTCATAAGGAGTAAAGGATGGAACACTCTATATTACTAGAAGATTATATCGAAGTGAATTGGTTATAATATTAAAATTTAAATATCATAAGTTTGGTATTGTAGGACCAGTCATCTGAATGTGAAGAATATGAAGGTACTGGAAGGGAGAGTCCAGATGGAGAGTAATAACGTGGATATAAAATATTGTAAGATTTTTGTGCAAGGTAAATAGAATAATGTTTCGGTTAATTTGAATATTCAGAATCCTAGTGCTTAGAATATAGAACGAGTTTACCCAGATGTGTAGGGTCTATCTCCAGTCCAGTGTCAAATAGGATCTCTTTACTTCCTCACATTCATCGATGATGAAATGTGGAAATTATGTGTATATTTTATTATGTATAAATTTAATGTTTTTAGTGAAATTTTATAATTTAAATCCAATTATTAAAGGGAAATTTTCAAAAATTAATATTTTATTAGATCAGACAATGATGGAGAGTATAACGGTAAAAACATATTGAACTTTTTTAGAATGAAATGGATCTGGATGGAGAATACCATACATGGAAAACCCAATAAAATTTTTGTAGAAAAAAAGTTGAACTGGACTATGACTGAAAAGGAATGATTCATGAGTATTCATAATGGAATTCCCATGTTAATTTGGGATGAATAAATCAATATTACAATATACTAGTCCAACAAAAGTTTATAATATAATATGGGATATTGTATACTAAAAGAGATATGGTCTGAAAAGATATCAAAAGTTTTCTATAATAAAGTCTCTGAATGTTTAGTTTATGTTAATATTAATGAAAAAGATATATAAAAATATTATTTTAATTCCAATGTATGTTTCCTTGTTGGATATGAAATTAAAAACTTTAGTTTTTTATTATTGGTTGACGAAAAGTGAAAAATCATCAAGATTATAGAAATTGTATTCTATAATAAGGTCCTATGAAATTTCTATACATTTAATGGAAAAGAACATGATAAAAAGGAATAATATATCAAATCATAAGTGGATCTTGATGAAATACATGAAAGACAAGAGGTTTCGATATGTTCTCATGCAATAACCAATTTCATGGAGCTTAGAAAATTTAAAGATGTTAGAAAATGATAAAAAATTGATGAAGACATATAAAAATAGCCAAAGGTTGATCAATTAGAAGATAAAGCTCCAAAAGACAGGTCACTATAAATACATTTACTAGAAATAACTAAAATCATAGGTTTAGTTGAGGATATTTTCTATAGTTAGGAACCCTATCTAATGATTTAGAGATAATGAGAATTTATTTATTCTAATTGATTCCAAAGAGATCAAATTCTTATAATAAGTGGTGACACATAGTGACTCAAATAAGTGGTAGTCAAAATGGATGGAAGAAAATATTCCTTAAAGTTAAATGGATCTTGAAAGTTGATTGAATTACCATCAAGAAGACGATAACTTAATAAAAAATGGACAATCTATTTGAAGGATGAAACTGATGGAAGAAGAAGATATAAATAATGAATGTTGGTGAAATGATTCCCAAAAAATAAAGGAGTCACTTTCTATAAAATTTTATCATAATAAAAAATTCAAACTACCAGCAAAAAAATATTGAGTTTAGTTTCTTTTTATGATATTGAATTGGAGAAAAGGATGTAAAAACTATCCTTCTACATAGTAATATCTAGAAGGGTATTTACATGAAGTAGGTAAAGGGTTTGGAAGGTCATTCGAATAATGGACGTTTTTATAAGTTGAAATGAAATATCATTGTATTGACATATACATCATGATAGTGGAACTAAATATTTGACATGTTCATGAATGAAGATGGTTTAAAGTGGAGAGACTATAATAATTTTTATATTGGAATGTTTGGTATGATGAGGCTATCATTTTACCTCCTATGTATTTGACAAGTTTTTATGCTCATCCCTTTCTGAGGTTTTTATGCTCTCAGTTTCCATTTTTTTCATAAAATAAAAACTCTTAAAAAGAAACATTTATGGTTCCATGTTTTAGATATCATGTCTTTCCTTGATCCCATCCTTGACCTTATTCATCTTTAAGTCATGTGTAAAACATTTCAAAAACTTGGGATGAGCATAAAAAGCTCAGTAAGGGATATAAAAATACAGAAAGAAAACATTAGTCCATGTATACATAAGAATCAATGAAATCATACTTTACTCATAAAACATAATCACTTTAACATACCACATGAAATCATAAGATTTATGAATAACTAATAGAAATCATAAGACATAAAGGTAACTTGAGGCATTCATAGCATTATTACATAGGGAGTAACCCTCATGGTTACGTTTGGAATACCCATCATAGTATATTTCCAAAAATCTCTTCAGAGAAACCTTAGTGTTTAACTCCTTCGCATTACCCAATGCATTGGAGAGATATCTCGGGCTCACCCTCCTTTAGATCATCCTAGAACCACCCGATTTCATAAACATTTCCCAAGAACCATGACATAATAATAACACATAACATAAGCATAATGGAAAGATAAAATTTCCACATTGCAATCACAATATAACATTTTAAGATACTGAAATAATAAATCCATTCTAAAAACCATTTCAATACTAAAATACGTAAAAAGCATATGTGGTATTTATTTTACTTTTAAAAACATGACAGCTTGTTAAGGAAGCCAAAGGTCAAAAGGGTTTTATACACCGTATAAAAGAAAGTCATGTATAAATCAAAGTAAGACTCAATAAAAGGAGATTGATAAGAAGTCCCTTACAAAGACGATATCCTTATATTAAGGATAAATAAATTATGAAATTATGTGTGAAAAATACAGATACACCCAATATAAGTCGATATTAAGTGGAAAAAACTCAGAGGTTGTTCACACATATTCATATCACGACATAATCAATAAGTAGAGGTATATCCCAAAGAATTGAAATTGGGTAAAGAAGCTCCCTTACAGAAATTCGACAGCCTAACGACGTCACTTTAAAATTTAGAAAATGAGATGATCAGAGATAAAAAGGGTATCTCATCACTTGGACATAATATTTTCAGAAATAAGGATATATAAGAACATATCCCAACATAAGAAGATATGAATTAAAAGACATAACAAAAATAAATCTTTTAAAAATAGGAGGGTGAAAGGTTCCCTTACTGATTTGGGTAACATTAGAAACGTACACCCCATGAAAGAAGGGTCATAAAATGAAGATATAAATACCCATAAATTAAATTATATTACAAAAATAATATAATCATGGGTAGTGAATACACCACACAAAAGGAAATAGTGGAAAATTTAGAATGAATCTCACGGGAACAAAAAGTGAGATAAAAAGTCCTTACCTCGTGGTAATAAATCTAGTCGCATGACCAAAAGATAATAAAAACCAAATTAATCACAGAATACCATGAAGAGAATGATAATATATATAAATATATATACCAAAATTCAGTACACAATACACCACATGCAATAAATAATTGGCAAACAATAGAAATCTCACATAATTAAAAGTGAGATAAGAAATCTCTTACGAAAATTCGCCAGCCTAACATCGCCACTTAAAACTTCCAAAAATGGATTGATGAGATCAAATAGGGTATCTCATTATATTATCATAAAAGTAAAGTAGGATGAATATAAATGAACATCCCCAACATAAGAACATGGAGCTTAAAATAAATGACATAAAAGAGAATACATGAAAAGAAAGATAGAGGTAGGATCCCTTACCTCAAGTCTGGATTGTCTCGTTCGTTTCTTTATATTACTGAATAATAAACATTGTTCAATTTATAATTTCTTAATTACCTCCCTTAAAGTTTATTATTCAATTCAAGTCACATATTATAATTTTATAATAATTAGTTAATTATGTGAGTTCATATTAGACTTTTTTTCGATGTTTGGTACATGAGTCAAAAATGAACATGTTTGAAAAGAATTGTCCATGTAGTTATAAGTAAATCATCTAAAAAATAGTAATAATGATTTAAATATCATATATATCCATTATATATTCATTTTTTACTATTACATAACATTTTAAGATAAAAAAATAAAATGCACCGTTCATGGAGATGGTAGGCCGTACGTACGCAAGAACCCTACTTTCATTTCTTTGTCATATTAATGGAATTAAAACTAAATGAGATATATATATATATATATATTATAGTTCCAGAATTATATTCATCATTTAGAAGTAATATATTTCATATATATCCATTATATATATGTACTTATAATAGTATATAACATTTGGAGATAAGAAATGAAATGCACCGTTCATGGAGACGGTAAGTCGTACATGCGCATGAACGCTACTTTAATTTCTATTTCATAATTTAATTGAATGAAAACATAATGATACATAGTTATATAATAATTAAAGTATAATATCAAATATAATATCATTAACTCCATCCTTTATATATCGCACATATGGCATTAACGATTCAAATCACTTTGAGGGGCGGTAGTCCGCACTTCCTAAAATGAAATTATCGCGTTTACCCATTATGGAAATATTAAAGGTATGGAATAAATGAAAAATAAATAATCATAAGGAAAAAATAAAAATAATATATATCATATATAAATACAGTGACATCTTAATGGCCACCATGAGAGCTGTTAAAAGAAGATTGAGCAATCATCATTTCATGAGGCAGTAATTTTCCACCCATAGAAACATTATGTTTTTTAACCATTAGATGGTGGTGTATGTAGGTGTATCTCGAATAGTTCTTATAAAAAAATCCTAGTATATTGAAGATACTTTTTTGTTACAAAATAAAGGAACAAAAAGAGATTAGAGGGTTTGATAAGTAAAATAAAACAAAAGAACATACAAGAAGACATTACCTTTAAATCGGGTAACTCCTTTTGGTTTGAACCAAAAGGGTTTCTTGAAGAGCTTTCTTCTTAAGGTAAGGATTCTAGGAAGAAGAGATGGATATCGGGAGATTATTTTAGTAGAGTTTTGAGGAGACAAAGGGCTTGAGAAGTGTGAGATATTGGTAGGAAGTAAGGTCCTTTTATAAGGGAGAGGAGGGGCTCTATTGGAAATCTTGAAACTATTAAATTATTATAAAATAGAATTCGGTTTCTAAAGCTCCAAAAATCATTAAAGTAGGTGATAAGGTGGCCCATGTTAGAAATAAAATCATACAATAGGTATTGGACTAGTGTTGGATATTGTTTTTAAACTTTATATTCATATTTATTAAATTTATTCATTAATGACGTAAACACTGCATCATCATTGTATCATAAATAATTTTATTTATTTGATGTATAAAAATTATAATAAAATTACCATGTTGTAGGAAATCGTTTTATATTTCTAATGAATATTTATATTTGAACATATAACTTTTATAATCCCGTGTAAATTTTTTTTTATTAAAACAATACATGTATGTGACATTTTTATTTTTTACTTTAAATATAAAGTATTAATATCATTATCGTACCCAAGTGGCTCTAGGGGGTCCCAAAAATTGACCCATTGGTTGTATTGGTCGTCCATGACTCATATAATAAGGGTAGGACATGTGTCAAGATATTTTTATATTTTTATAATATCATTTTTACCTTAAATTGCCCAAATTACCTTTAATCGCGGTCAACAAAACAAAAAAGTTACTATTCACCAAAACATTATTTTCATCCCATTGAACCAAATTTTACTCACTAATTAAAACCATGTATGTAGGATTTTTGAAGTTCAATTCATATAAGCGGTAAAGTTTCATTTAACGAAAAATTCAGTTTTTTTATCTACCACTTAGTGGTTTCACTATTCATCAAAAAATGAAGTTTTTCAGAAAAATACCAAAAAATCACCCGAAGATATATTTGATATTCCGAATTAAAAAATGATGTCCATTTTACCAAATTCATAACATATAAGTTTCATTAATTAATTTTATGATTAATTGCCGCTGTCAAAACAAATAGCGTGTTTTTAAGAAACAATATCTATCAAAAGATTGACATTTGTTTATGTCCAATTTCAAAGTGAAATTAATTCTAATGACCACCATTGGATTAAATTGTAAAAATATATTCTAATTACACTTTAAAACCAATTAAAAAGATAATATAACGATACAAATAAATTATATTAAAAGGAGGTTTTGAATTAAAATACAACATTTTCACTATTCATTAAAAATGAACTTTATCAGAAAAATACCAAAAACATACACAAAGTAAATTTTTATTTCCTGATTCTAAAAAAGAATTTTATTTGGTCCAATATAAAGTATAAGAGTTACCAAAACTATATTTTGATAGGGTTCACCATCAAAAGGTGATAAATTGACTTTTTAGTGAATATATGAGTATTTACGCTTAAAATTGGATTCATTCACATTTTAAGCCTCTAACATTTATTGGGTAAATGTAAAAATATTTAAAAAAAATAGATAAGCATTTTGTAGTTAGTTCTGTTCATTCCCACTATTACAACGACTAGGTGTTAACTGCCATTTAGAAAATAATATTATTATATTATTAGTCTGCAATGTAAGATTTCAAAGAAACTCGTTGTTGCGTATTGGGTATTCCATCAAACATATCATCCCCCTTAAAGTAATATTAATATTTTATTTACAAATATTAATAAATATGAAAAAGTAATATTCTTTATTTACATGGGATGTTACATCCTTCCCCCCTTTTGGGAATTGCGTCCTCGCAATTTTAAAATTGGGCTCGGAAACTTTATTGAAATCCCCACATTAGAACACCAGTAAATTAAACTATCACTTTAAAAGAAAGAAAGAAAATTACAAAGGTCACCCAAGATAACCCACACTTGTATTTCATGAAAACATGGATATGGAGAAAAAAAACAAACCATCAATCTCTGATGGAGAGTGATTTAAAACATGATTAAGAGAAACTTAACCACTAGAAAATCACAAACTTATGATGGGTTAAACGGTATTTGACTCCCCAGTAAGAAAAGTTAACGGAATACATTTTTTTAAGTTACTTTTTATTGAGGAATTTATTTATGATCTTAAATAAAACATTAGTAAACCTACTTACCTTTCATGTATACTTTCATCTCTTACTATATTTCTAACACAAACTCATATTTTCTCCAAAAGATTAGTATTTAGGAAGACTTGTTCACATTAAGAGTGCTATAATCAACTTCTTTAGAATCACCTAATCCACAAAAGATGAAGTATATATTTTCCATGTCTTTAGACCTTAACCAAAACCAAAATGGTTAGTACAAGATCTGATAATCCCTAAAAAGAATAATATTTTACAAAAAGAAAAACCACTCTTAATCTCCAAAATTTGAGCACACAACCCAAAGTTCATCAAAGACCATTCAATAAACAGCTAACCATAAAATTCTTCAAAGTAATAAAAACTAAGATTAGAACCCAAATCTTCGATGGATTTAATCACATAGTCTTCCAAGATAAATCTTAACATTTATCTCCAAATAACATCAGTAGCTCTTAAAGTCTCATATTGAAAAGTAATTAACCTAATCACATGTCCTCCAAGAGAGGTTAATCATTTCCATAGATAACCGAAAATACACTTATTCCTGATTCATAAGATCATATGAATAAAGAGAATTAGTCATACTAACCGGGGACTTCACGTAGTCCAGTGGTAGGCAATAAATCCCAGTCGCACTTTGGTTGTGGGTTTGATTCCCGCAGCTTCGTCCAGCATGACGGGTTGTCACAAGGTCTGCGTATTGTCCCTTTTCTAAAAAAATATAATTCTTAAAACATTCCCTAAAAAGAGATAAAATCTTAAAAAAGAACCATAACATAATTTAACCTCAATTTTATCTCATGCCTTTCATTTTCCATCATAACATATAGTAACCCATAATTACCTCAAAAGTAAGGATCATATAAACCCTGATGGTTACATTTATAATTATTACCTGGACTTACACATCGAGTTGGTTATCTAGTACATGATGCATTAGAGGACTCACTAAGGTTCAAGTGGTTAACCATGACTCCTGATAGTTGGTTGAGAATAATCAAAAGAGTTCTCATTATAGCTCGCATATCATTCAGTTGTTCTTTCAGAAAACCGTCACAGTTTTCTTAACATCCACTGTTACTTTGGTTCCTGCTAGATCCAACCATTTACTAAAACCAAAACGATTAGTGTGAGTTTATTATTAGAACCATAATATAATATATTATGATGAGGGTAAATACTAAGATATAATTATTCATGTTATGTTAAACTCATTCACTTTATTGAAAAACTACGACTCTTTCTAAAATCCAAACCATTATTATAATGTCACTTATACCTAAAGAATACCCTAACCTCTAAACTTATCTAAACCTCCCTCTGATACCAACTATAAGGACTCGGCCTTAAAAAATTACATAATCTTGAATTAAATGAATAATTCACATTGAGGATCTTTTCAGGTTTAGAGTTTTAGAGAATTAGGACATAACTATTACATCTCAAAAGATTACAAAGTAGTCACATCTACTCAGTTTCCATTTTTTTCATAAAATAAAAACTATTAAAAAGAAACATTTATGGTTCCATGTTTTAGATATCATGTCTTTCCTTGATCCCATCCTTGATCATATTCATCTTTAAGTCCTGTGGAAAACATTTCAAAAACATGGGATGAGCATAAAAAGCTCAGTAAGGGATATAAAAATACGGAAAGAAAATATTAGTCCATGTATACATAAGAATCAATGAAATCATACTTTACTCATAAAACATAAGCACTTTAACATACCTCATGAAATCAAAAGATTTATGAATAACTCATAGAAATAATAAGACATAAAGGTAAAATGAGGAATTCATAAAATTCTTACATAGGGAGTAACCCTCATGGTAACATTTGGAATACCCATCACAGTATATTCCCTAAATATCTTTGGAGAATCCTTAGCGTTTAACTCAATCGCATTACCCAATGCATTGGAGAGCTATATCGGGCTCACCCGCCCTTAGTTCATCACGTAAACACCCGATTTGACAAACATTTCCCAATAACCATGACATAATCATAACACATAACTTAAGAATAAAAGAAAGACAACATTCCCACATTGCAATAACAATATAACATTTTAAGATACTAAAATAATAAATCCATTCTAGAAACCATTTCAATACCAAAATACATAAAAAGAGTATATGATATTTATTTTCCTTTTAAAAACATTACATCTTGTTAAGGAAGAAAAAGGTCAAAAGGGTTTTATACACCGTATAAAAGAAAGTCGTGTATAAATGAAAGGATGCCTCAATAAAAGGAGATTGAGATAAAGTCCCTTACAAAGATGATATCCTTAGATTAAGGATAAATCAATTATGAAATTATGTGTGAAAAATACACATACACCCAATATAAGTGGATATTAAGTGTAAAACAATCAGAGGTCGTTCACAAATATTCATAGCATGACATAATCAATAAGTAGAGGTTTAACCCAAAGAATTGAAATTGGGTAAAGAAGTTCCCTTACACAAATTCGGCAACCTAACAACGTCAATTTAAAATTTAGAAAATGAGATGATTAGAGATAAAAAGGGTATCTCATCACTTGTACATAACATTTACAACAATACAGATATATAATAACATATCCCAACATAAGAATATGTAAATTAAAAGACATAACAAAAAAGAAGTCTTCTAAAAAGAGGAGGCTGAAAGGTTCCCTTATCGATTTGGGCAACTTTCGAAACACACACCCCATGAAAGAAGGGTCATACAATGAAGATGTAAATACCCATAAATTAAATTATATTACACAAATAATACAATCATGGAAAGTAAATACACCACACAAAATGAAATAGTGGAAAATGTAGCATGAATCTCACGGGAACACAAAGTGAGATAAAAACTCCTTACCTCGTGGTAACAAATCGAGTCATATAACCAAAAGATAATTAGAACAAAATGAATCACTGAATATCATGAAGATAATAATAATATATATATCAAAAGTCAGTACACAATACACCACATGCAATAAATAAGTGGTGAACAATATAAATCTCACGGAATTAAAAGTGAGATAAGAAATCCCTTACGAAAATTTGGCAGCCTAACGATGCCACTTAAAACTTCCAAAAAAGGATTGATGAGATCAAATAGGTTATCTTATCATATGAACATAAAAGTACATTAGTATGAATATAACATAAAATCCCCAACATAAGAACATGGAGCTTAAAATAAATTACATAAAGGATAACACATGAAAAGAAAGAGAGAAGTAAGATCCCTTACCTCAAGTCCGACTTGTCTTGTTCGTTTCTTTATATTTCTGAATAATAATGTTTGGCCAATTTATAATTTCTTAAGTAAATCCTTTAAATTTTATTATTCAATTCATATCACATATTATAATGTTATAATAATTAGTTAATTATGTGAGTTCATATCCGACGTTTTTTTGGTGTTCGCTACGTGAGTAAAAAATGAACATGTTTGAAAAGAATTATCCATGTAGTTATAAGTACATCATCTAAAAAATAGTATTAATGATTTAAATATCATATATATCCATTATATATTCATTTTATACTATTCCATAACATTTGGAGATAAAAAATGAATTGCAACATTCATGGAGATGGTAGGTCGTACATACACATGAACACTACTTTCATTTCTTTGTCATATTAATGGAATTAAAACTAAATGAGAGATATATATATTATAATTACAGAATTATATTTATCATTTAGATGTAATATATGTCACATATATCCATTATATATAAATACTTATAATAGTACATAACATTTGGAGATAAGAAATGAAATGCACTGTTTATCGAGATGATAAGCCGTACGTACGCATGAACGCTACTTTCATTTATATTTCATTCTTTAATGGAATAAAACCATAATGATACATAGTTATATCATAATTAAATTATAATATCATATATAATATCATTAACTCCATCCTTTATATATCCCACATATGGCATTAACGATTCTAATCACTTTGAGGGGGCGGTAGTCCGCCCTTCCAAAAATGAAATTATCGTGTTTACCCATTATGGAAACCATAAAGGTATAACATAAATGAAAAATAACGAAGCATAAGGAAAAAATAAACATAATATATATCATATATAAATATATTTACATCTTAATGGCCACCATGAGAGGTGTTAAATGAATATTTGGTAATCATCGTTTTGTGAGGGAGTAATTCGCCACCCAAAGAAACAATATGTTTTTTAACCATTAGATGGAGGTGTGTGTAGATGTAGCTCGAATACATCTCATAAAAACATACAAGTATATTGAATATACTTCTGTTGTTACAAAATAAAAGAATAAAATTATTTTAGGGGGTTGGAGATGAAAAATAAAACATAAGAACATAAGAGAAGACATTGCCTTTAAATCGGGTAACTCCTCTTGGTTTGAACCAAAAGGGTTTCTTGAAGAGCTTTCTGCCTAAGTTAAGGCTTCAAGGAAGAAGAGAGGGATCTTTGGAGCTTATTTTAGCAGATGTTGGACGAGCTAAAGGGCTTGAGAAGTGAGGGAGATTGGTAGGAAGTGGGGTCTTTTTATAAGGGAGAGGAGGGGCTCTTTTGGAAATCTTGAAACTATTATTTTATTATAAAATGAAATTCGGTTTCTAAAGATCCAAAAATTGTTAAAGTCGATGGTAAGGTGGCACATGTTCGAAATAAAATCATCCAATAGATATTGGACAAGTGTAGGATATTATTTTAAACTATATATTCTTATTTATTTAATTTATTCATTAATGACGTAAACACTGCATCATCATTGTGTCATAAATAATTTTATTTATTTGATGTCTAAAAATTATATAAAATTTACCATGTTGTAGGAAATATTTTTATATTTCTAATTAATATTTATATTCTTAAAGATAACTTGTATAACCCCTTGTAGAAATTGTTTTAGTAAAACAATACATGTTTGTGACATTTTTATTTTTTACTTTAAATAAAAGGTATTAATGTCATTATCTTACCCATGTGGCTCCATGGGTTCCCAAAAATTGATCCAAGGGTTTTCTTGGTCGTCCATGAATCATCCAATAATGGTAGGACATATGTCAATATATTTTTTATATTTTTATAATATCATTTTCACCATAAATTACCCTAATTGCCTTTAATCGTGGTTAACAAAACTAAAAAGATACTATTCACCAAAAAATTATTTTCATCTCACTGAACAACATTTTACTTACTAATGACATCCATGTATGTCAGATTTTTGAAATTAAATTCGCAAAAGCGGTAATGTATCGTTTAATGAAAAATTCAGTTTTTTTATCTACCACTTCGTGGTTTCACTATTCATCAAAAAATGATGTTTTTCAGAAAAATACCCAAAATTCACCCTAAGATATATTTGATATTCCGAATTCAAAAATGTTTTCCATTTTACCAAATTCATAACATAGAAGTTGCATTAATTAATTTTATAATTAATTCCCGCTGTCAAAACAAATAGCGTGTTTTTAAGAAACAATATATATCAAAAGATTGACATTTGTTTATGTCCAATTTCAAAGTGAAATTAATTACAGTGACCACCATTGGATTAAATGGTAAAAATATATTTTAATTACACTTTAAACCCAATTAAAAAAATAATCTAACCATATAAATAAATTATATTAAAATGAGGTTTTGAATTAAAATACAACATTTTCACTATTCATTAAAAATGAACTTTATCGGAAAAATACCACAAACATACACAAAGTAAATTTTGATGTCCTGATTCTAAACAAGAATTTTATTTGATCCAATAGAAAGTATAATAGTGACAAAAACTATATTTAGATAGGGTTCGCCATCAAAAGGTGATAAATCGACTTTTTAGTGAATATATGAGTATTTACGCTTAAAATTAGATTAATTCACATTTTAAGCCTCTAACATTTATTGGGTAAATGTAAAAATATTTAACAAACATATATAGTCATTTTGTAGTTAGTTATGTTAATTCCCGCAATTACAATGACTAGGTGAAAACTACCATTTAAAAAATAATATTATTATATTATTAGTGTGCAACATAAGATTTCAAAGAAACTCATTATTGCATATTGGGTATGCCATCAAACATAACATCCCCTTTAAAGTAATATTAATATTTTATTCACAAATATTAATAAATATGAAAAATTAATATTCTTTATTTACCTGGGATGTTACACTGGACAGCCCCCCAGACAGCCCCCACCCCCTGTCCCTCCTCCCTGGACCCTAGATAGCCCCCAGATAGCCTCCCCACCCTCCTACCTAGACCTTGAACAGCCCCCTCGGACAGCCCCCCACCCTCATCCCTGGACCCTAGACAACCCCCCTGACAGCCCCCGGACAACCCCCCCCCCCCACCCTTCTCCGTAGACCCCAGACATCCCCATGGATATCCCCCCACCCTCCTCCCTAGACCCCAGATATCCTCGTACTTCATGGACCATGGACAACCCCCCCCCCCACCCTCCCTGGACCCCACCCCGGACAGCTCCCCCACCCTCCTCCCTGGACCCAGGACAACCCCCCACCCTCCTACCTGGACCTCAGACAGCCCCCAGACAGACCCCCCACCCTCCTCCCTGGACCCCAAACATCCCCCCGACCGACACTCCAACATTGGGAGAGTAGTGATTCAGTATATATAAAACATCACGACAATTCACGAAAGGCTAAGGACCACCTACCTTGATTTCGGAGACAATTGCACTCTTAATTCGGCGTCTCGGATCCCAATCTAAGATCTATTCAAGATTCATCCTAAATACCATCATAAAAGAGGGTTTTAGATCTTCAGAATAATATGATAGAAGAGTGGAAACCCTAATTAAAAAGATGAAGAAGATAGAGGATTAGACTCACCCAGATCTTCAATCTGTACTTGATGGGACTCAAAACACCCATAGATTGAAGGGGATCCACCCTTAAGATCTATTGGGTGTTTTGGATTGTGTTGTTAGATTAGAAAATGTATCCATGGGTCATTTGTGACGTGTACGAGTCAACCCAACCTCAATCTGAGGCACGGTGTGGCCTGCACCACTCAAAGTGTCTCACTTTTATTTGAAATGGACAACATTTTAATTGAAAAGAATAACTCGCATACGAAAAAATGACCAAACACATTTGGATTCTATTGATAATTTAGGAAAATGATCCATGGGACATATGTGACATGTACGAGTCAACCCCACCCCAATCCTAGGCACGGTGTGGCCGGTATCACTCGTAGTGTCTTTATTTTGTTTAAAATGGACACCCTTTTAAGTAAAAACAACTGGCATACGGAAAAATGACCAAATGTATTCAGATTGTGTTGATACTTTAGAACAAGGATCCATGGGTCATTTTTGACATCTACGAGGGATCCCTACCTCAATCCAAGGCACAGTGTGGCCAGTACCACTCAATGTGTCTCACATTTATTTGAAATGGAAAACATTTTAAGTGAAAACAACAACCAACATACAGGAAACTGACCAATTGAATTAGGATTCTATTGATACATTAGGACAATGATCCATGGGTAATTTTTGACGTGTATGAGTCAACCCCTCCTCATTTTGTGTCACAGTGTGTCCGGTATCACTTGAAGTGTCTTTCTTTTGTTTTAAATGTACACTATTTTGATTAAAAATAACTGGCATACGGAAAAACTACCAAATGTATTCAGACTGTGTTGATACTTTTGAAAAAATATCCATGGGTCATTTGTGACTTGTACGAGTCAACCCCACCTCAATCCGAGGCACGGTGTAGCCAGTACCACTCAATGTGTCTCACTTTTATTTGAAATGGACACCATTTTAAGTGAAAACTATAATTGGAATACAGAAAACCGACCAAACGCATTTATATTATCTTGATACATTAGGAAAACGATCCATGGGTCATATGTGACGTGTACGAGTCAACCCCACCTCAATCCGAGGCATGGTGTGGTTGATATCACTTAAAGTGTCTGTATTTTATTTAAAATGGATAGCATTTTAAGTAAAAACAACTGGCATATGGAAAACTAACCAAATGTATTCGAATTTTGTTGATAATTTAGCACAAGGATCCATGGTCCAGCCTCACACAATCTACTTCTCATGTGAGGAACTCCTACCCCTATTCTAAAACACATGAAATTTAATATGCCAAGGACAACTACATTCCCTAAGTCACACAAGCTCATTGATACACACCCATTATCATCATTACTAAGTTCAGAGACACCCGCATCAAACCATGGGACATTATATTTTTTTTGGTTGAATTCATTTATCCATTTCCTTATTTTGGGGTTATTAGCTTCTAATTTCTGAATTCAATCATGTATGTGTTATACAAAATGAAATTTTGTATGTATTCTTAATTCTGTATAACACATCTAATTACATATTTAGTTTTTTATGTATTGTATTCATAATTGATAATTAAATTATGTGTGTATTCAATTCAATATTCAATTATGAACTGAATTCTGGATTTCACATTTAATTGTCATCTCAATTCTGAATTTAATTCCAAATCAATTATGTATGCTTATAATTACCTAATGAATTATGTTTTAATTTATTATGTGTATAGTTGAAAGGTGAATTATGTGTTAAATCTATTTGAATTAATTCTGTATATGTATGTGTTATAGTTGGTCATTGTAGGTAATTTGAGTAGGGAAGATGGAAATACAGAAAGGGAAGCCTACAGTAGGTTGCTGCCTGAATTGCACAGCAAATCCTATGCCAACAGTTGTAAACTGTTGGCATAGGGCTGTGAATTTGTTTTATACCAATGGTTCTTAGAACCATTGGTAAAAAAACTTTTCCGATGGTTTAAAAATTATTGGGATATTGTGAAATGTCCAACCTTTACCAATAATTTACACAAACTGTTAGTAAAAAGATATACAAAACTATATTCCAATGGTTTGAAACTGTTGGAATAGTATGTTTACCAATGGTTTCAAACTGTTGGTGAAACGTTATACAAACGGCTTGACATAACTGTTGGTATAATGTTTATTTCCTAACATATACCAACGGTTTTCAAAAAACCATTGGCATATGTGTTTCCCTATGGCTTACTTCCCTATGGTTTGGATAACCATTGGTATATATTTTACCAATGGTTATTTAGATTTTACCAACGGTTTGGAACCATTGGTAAAGGGTTCATTTCCAGTAGTGATGGTGAGTCTAGAGGATTACTAGATTATGGAGTTGAAGTGTATATTTTCTTGATTTTTTGAGATGAATGATCTCAAATTAACCCATAAAATCTTAAATATGAGGATCGAAAGGGACATAAAATATTAAACACCGATGTTTTCCTAGAATGACTATATCCAAAAGATCATTTAATAGTTTATAATATATGGATTTCATCCTAACATTACCCCTCTTGATCAAAATATGAATTTATCCAAGAAAAAATTTCCCGAAAGAAAATATGTGGATTGATACACGTTAAATATTATGTTTTCATCAAATATTGATATTTTGATGCATGTAATTATTTTTACATGAAAAGAAATTTCCTTTGATGTAGGAGTGGAAAGTTTCATTATTTAAAACCATAGAAGAGATATCTTGGATGTTTTGAAATTAAACTTTCGATAATTGAAGGTATTAAAATATATAACATTGTGTTTTAAAAAAATGATCCTTTGTAAGGTTTTAGGGATGTAAACTTGTCCAGAGACATAGATAATCAGTAGAGAATGCCTGATTTTGTATTTACCACTGGTAAGAATAATGGTTATTTTGATGTCCCTACTATATCCTATGGTTACCTTGTCAATAATGGAAGCATAATACATAATACATGCAAAATCTAGAAAGGTGACAGTTGGGTATATGTACTTACTAAAGAATAATGAAAGGATTCCAAAAGTATGAGTGTTATTCTATGATAGTCGGAGTGCATTTTAAATTTCATAAAATATGGTGCTTGATGCAAGGATAATAAGAAATTAACATGAATTTCATTTTATATATAATATATTATAACACAAAGTGTTAAATTTGAAGAAGATAACTAAGAATAAAAATCCAGCCAACATGTTCAGGAAGGTTTTATTCCAATAAATCTTAATGTAGCACTGTGCCTTAGTTCGACTCGAGTGATTGGAAGAAGAAATGAATAACATTGTATAAATGTGTAAAAATGATGATTGTGAGATCTACCTAAGTGTTTTAGAGTATTTAGGTTTTTCCTTGAAAAATTATTCCAATGGGATATTATTAGGAAATGTGAAGCCAGTTTCCTATTTTGATCAGTTCACTAGAAGAACGCGGTCTTTAATATTCATCCACAGGAAGCAGGGGACTCTAATGGTAAGGAAATTCTGATATGAAGTCCATTAATTTTGATGATTGAATGGTGGTTTAACAGATATAATGGTTGATGTGGTTGATTCTATAGGGAATTATAGGCTTCTTGGTTCAAGGAAAGGTGCTCTATAAACTTCGAATAGTGGTGCAACCTATTCAACCAGTTGGACTATGATGACCCAAAATCTTATCAATGGAATTTCCATTATTTTAATTATCTTCTATAGTATAAATAACATTAAATCACATATATAACACAATAGAATCTTTATAAATGAATATTTGATGAAATAATATATATTTATATTAATTAAGGAACCTATACCGATGGAATAGTTACTTGACTATTAAAATATTAATGTTACAATTAAGAATAGTAATATGATCAATAGAATTGAAAATTTATCAATGAAAGTATAAATACAATTTTGGGAACTTATAAATTAAAATATGATATATTTATATCATGGAATAAGTAAATAAATGTTTTAAAAATAATAAATTAAGTGTTGGTATTTTTGTGAAACATGAATGTTTATTTAAAATTTTATAATTAATGTAATGATTTAAAAGAAAATTTATTTTTAGAAAATAACTTAATAAATTAATATTTTTTATAATTATAAAATAATTTTATAATACGTTAATTTATTTTTGAAAGTATCGTAGAATTAATTATATTATTAAAATCAGTATTTTTCAAATAAATTAATATTTTAATTAAAAATTAAATTAATCAGATTTAGATAATTATTTTCATAAAATCGAGTCCATTTTTTAATTTTAATTTTTTAAAAAGAGTTAGGGTGAATTTTTGGTATTTTTCTAAATTAGTAGAATTTTGTTTGAATAGTGAAATATAACAATTTACAGTATTTAACATTATATGTAAATAAATGAATTATTGTGTCATAGATGAGGTATGGACGATGAAAGAACTTTTTGGTTTGAACTCAATGAAATATTTACTATAATTAGTCACAAGAACAAGAACTATTCATAGTCATGAGACAAAATAATAATAAATAAATGAAATAATCCAAAAAACACCCCTATCCTATACTATAAATACTACCCCGCCACCACCCCTTCTCCTCAAAACTACAAAAAAAAATTAATCAATTAAACTTTCTACCCATTTAATCTTACAAACCTCTCCCCATGTTCTATTCTCTATGGTCTTACTAAATGACAATTTCCATGTCCCGTATGGAGGTTCTCAAGTAGGGGACACTCATGAGGTAAAGCCTTCTCTCTCTCTCTCTCACTCTTTCAACTTCATTTCTTTTTATATCATTCACTGAACTCCACCTAAAATAGTGTCATGATAAATCAATTATATTTTATATACTATTATTTTATTATGTTAATGGTATATCAACCACCAATTATTTTCTCATCCCATTTTTATTTAAAAAATGAAAACATTGAATGTGGGGTGTTGATTTACTACCTTTGTGGATGACGAGTTTTCATTCTTCAATTTTTCCCTCAAGGCTGGATATAAAACCATTTTTATGGTAAAAACAGAATTTAACATATGTAATAAAACTCATTTAATGTTCTCAAAAAATTATATATACATAATATCAATTCATAAGATAAAACTAGTTCTTGACGATCGAAAAAATAAAAAAAATTAATCTAAATGGTTATCATTAATGCTTTATCTAATAAATCATCCTCATATATTGAAAAAATAATATATAAGGCCCTAAAAAATCTTTTTATTTCATTAATAACAAATAATTTCAATTATTGATAACTATTTCCATTTTACATGATCTTCCTTACATGTATAAAAGTGATCCAATCATTAAAACCTATGTAACAAACACTCTTGAACGGTGAAATTGAATCTTATAACTCATGAAAAAGGAATAAATTAACTTAAAAAATTATAATAAATAAAATACATGTTTAATATTATATTAATTAAATTATTAATGATTCTAATTTAATTATCTAGGATATTATGTATAAGTGTAGAAACATTCAGACATAAGTTAAGGGTTTTCTCATCCAACATTTATTTTTGTGAGATATGCCTTATTCACCACTATTTATTATGTTTGGTGTATGTATAATAAAAATTGATTTATAATATCATGAATATATTTATCTTCATGTTATTTAATATTTCATTTGATGATAATTAATTTTATGGATCACACGTTTTGAAAGTTTGCAAAGTGGTATGATATTCTCCCCAAACCTCTAATTTTTATTCAGGTTAAGTTTTCTCTCAATTTAACCCAGTGTAATTAACAATTATTCTTATTAAATCATCCTAATTTATGTTTATATGTTCCAATAATATGTATCTCTCTCAATTATTCTTTATTTTAATGGTAAATATATGTTTTACGAGGTTCCCTTTTTCAATTCCTTCCGATAAGCAAGCCCAGTTAAAGGGTACTTCCCATTTTCTTACACATTTTCAAGTACACAATGTAATAAGGTTTAACCGAAAAATATTTTTAAAAAATCATTATTTTATCATGAAAAACTATCTTAGTTAAATTATGGGATTATGTAAACAATTAATCTTTTGTAATCTTTAAATAATCTTATATTTTCTCTTAAACTGCACAGAAGTGACTAATTTCTAAAGTTTCTTAAAAACACTTTTTACTATTTTCATTTTAGTTGGAAATCATTTGATCCCCAAACATAATTTAATTGTACTCAACTTTTCATTTCTAGTATATACATATTTATAATCTGATTTTATGACAAATACAAATGTTTTTACCAAAATAACTCTTCTTTGTAATGTAAAAATGGTATTTCTCTCAAGAATTTATAGATGATTTTATTAAATTATTTTTATCTATTTCAAAAACCAATGATAAATATTTTGATTAATTGGGATTTATATTTTCTGATATCATCTACAATATTATATTACATGGTCTATGATTTGTTTTACTGTGGATGGCTCTCTTGATACCATTCACCATATTACCCAGATTGGTTAGTGATTATGTTTACTAATTGGGGAAAGTTCTGTATATGTTGTTTATGGTTCCCCACATTCATATGATGAGTTAATTGGACATAGTAAGTCATACAAGGGGACCTATATATCCCCTTGATGCATCAGTTGTTCTCATGAGAAAAATCATATATGGACTTGACCGAGGCCTTTTCCATTTATTTTTAGACATGGATTTGGCTGTGGCCTTAACCCTTTTATTTCAAATGTCCTTACCAAGGCCTTGAATGTTGTTTAAAATTTCCATAATTAATAATTCCATCATCATGATATTAGTAATTTATAATCCATCTGATTTTTCAACTAATAGAATATCTATGGTAAATTCTCATTCTCATTTGATTATTTATATAGAATTATTTATTTAGATTTTATTCCTACCATATTAGGCTCATGATTACTTTTTAATGGAATGTGTTTTAGTTATTTATATTTCTTTATTGATTATGTTTATGATATTTTTTTATGTTTTTCTTAATCTTACAGAGGATATGATATTATCCTTTTCTTATGTTTTATTTTCCCCAGGATGACAAGATATATATTATATCTCACATGCAAGGATAAGCTAATATAATATGAGTGATTTCATTGGATCTTATAGTTTGTATTTACATTAAAGTTATAATGTAAAACTTTGTTTTAAAAGGTGTTTCCTCGAACAAAGACCAATAAATAATTTATTTAATTAAAAAAGGGAAATTACATAAGTCTGAAGGAGGGAATTTTATTACAATCTTTTTCATATAGAGGGAGAAGATCAACGGGAAGATCATTCATCCAAGTGATTCACTGGTTGAATACCTTATTTGAAACACCATCAGAAATCATGTTCACTTCTTAGAAGGCATGAGTTGAAATGTATATGATCTTCTAAAGTGAAGCTAGGTAGCTTATCCAGTGGGTAGTAAAAGGCCATGCAAGGTGAAGCGTACCATTCCAGAAGGATTAGACAATAGTGGTTAAATCACTTTAAATCTAAATGTTTTTCCATACCTTATGTCTGAAAAAGATGATCGTAAGAATCAAATCCATCATTTATGCTTCTAAAGCAGAGGCAAGACCATAACCACCGAAGAAGCATCATTGGTAATGGCCAAGGAAGTCTCTGAAAATAGCACCACATCCTGCCGGTCCCAGGTTGCCTTTGGAAGCTCTATCAACATTAATTTTGATCCATCCTGGGAATGAGGCTTGCCAAAACACCTCAAAGGTTTCCCTCAGTGATCTTTATATAACACTAATCCTAAGACGATGAAGGATCACATAGTCCCCAACTGTGTTGTCACAATGGGTTTTCTGAATCGAGGTTTCATCTTTAATGGCGATGAGATTATAATGTAAAACTTTTATTTGTATATAGTTTTCCAAATCGATGCAACTTCCTTGTTTATTATGTTAGTGTAGAAAAGTAAGGCATCTTCTATATAATACTCAGGTCTGGGTCATTACAATTGGTATCAGAGGATGTTTAGTATAAACATTGGAATGAATATTTAGAAAACATAGATTTGGGAATGTTACCCTATGATATGAATCAAGGATAATCATAGAATAATATCCTTGAATTTTATTAAGGTTGATATTATGTGGATATTCCTCTAAATAATTCCCTATCTAGATACTACTACTGGACATGGTTCTGACATATATGTACCTAGGGGTAACAACTCCGACAAGGTGCATCAGGCCATATTCAATGTAACCTAGAGAATGAAAATGGTACTTACATCACACCTAGGTTGACTCTCCTAGGGGATATAATTAGGATAATTCATAGTTTCTTTACAAACTATTATGAATGATTTAAAAGTAAACATGTCCCTATAGAAATAATGTTTATTATTTTGAGATTAACTATGCATAAATCTACAATTTATGTGAGGTGTTTTTGAAGTTTTAAATTATGAATTATGATTCATAACTTAATTTAGTGTATGTTATTGTTTAGAAATGGAACCTAGTAGAAGAAATGTAAACCATATCAACACACATATTCTAGGTTAGGATTTACCTTCAAAGAAATATAATTATGTTGTAGCTAGAAATGTAGTTAAAGATGAAAAAATTATTACAATATTGAGACAATTGACTCAGGTTATAATCAATAACCTTAGTCGCATGGGGAATCCTGATCCACAATGCAGTTTAACAATGTCAGACTAATTCATTTGACAAAAAACGTTATTATTAAATGGGATAACAAATCCATTTTTCGATGAGAAACAAATAAGTTCCCTTGAGAAGATATTTATTGCATTGGGAAGTAATGAAAGGGATAAGGTTATCCTAGAAGTTTATTGTATCTCATAAGATGAGGATCAATGGTGGTCATTAATTCAAAACAGTAATCACAGATAGGAAATTTAAAACATGTAATGAAAGAATTTTAAGGTTCTTTTTTTAGAAAAACATTTCCCTAGAGAATAACAAGTAGATTTTAAGAGAAAATTCATGAGTTTGATAGAAAAAGAGGATAAAAATGTTTCTATGTGTGAATTTAACTTTATAGGGTTAAGAAGGAATTTTTTAGACTACATTTGTATCCAAATAAGCAATATTGACCATTTATATGATGTAATTAAGACAATTCTATGAAGGGAACTAGTCTCTCTAATATTCTCATGATATGAGGATATAGTATATTCTGCTATCAATACAGTTAAATAAATATCCACGTCCTTATGGTCTTGATGTTAAATAAAATAAGAATAAGATGAAAGATAAAAAAAAATTATAAATAAAATAAAAGAAAGAATTATTTTTCCATATGAGATAATTTTAGAATGAAACAACTTAGTACATACTTGAAGGGAATGAAAGTTTTCTACAAATTTTGAGATAAAGGAAACCATTATTTTGCTTTCAAGGGAAGAAAAGAAGATTCTTATGTCCAATGCTTCAATTGTAAAGAGATATGGCACTATAAAAATGAATTTTCCAAGCATCAAGGTAATATAGATTAGAAGAAGTAAACAGATCATGGAAAAATTTATGCTATTACTATATTATAAGTGGAATAATTAATGCACTTGTTTTTTTAGATTTAAGAATTATATTTTTAGAATCATGAGATATATAAGGATTGTACTATTATAAATATTCTGTAAAGAATTGGAATAATGTGATGAATAACATCAGTAATCAAGAGATGTGATTCTTTTATAAGTGTATCTTCTCAAAAACACATGACTTGGTAAAGATAATCCAAAATATGTGCTTGATGCTATGATAATAGTAAAAATATGTTAATAGGATAGTATTGGTGACCATGAAGGTGTTTTGTAATATGATGGTTTATGTTATGTTGGAATTATTAGATGTTTTTATTTAAGGAATATATTCAACAACTTGAGATATTATTTTTGGAAGCCTTCATGTTTTGATTAAGCTTTAAAGGTTGTCAATGTATTCATATATTTGGTATTTGAAAATAATAGATTCATTATTTTGTTATGAGGAAAGTCTAATATTAAGTAACCTTTCTTCTAAATCATTTGTCTTTGAATTTAGAAAAACATATTTTGGATGGTTTTTAAGGTTAAATAATTTTTGAATAGATTAAGGATATTATTGATTAATATTAATTTATGATTTTTCATATTGGATTACATGTTCTACCCTTTTTGGTTTTAGTAAAATTGTAAAGGTTGAAGGAATGGAGATGGATCATTTGATCAAAGTGCTTCAGGAATAAAAAATCATCTTGTATATTCATATATTGGTTTAGGAAATTAATAATAGTTATATTGAAGCACAACCAATGTATGAGATTATGATATAGAAAGGAATCAGGTAAGTTTATTTTCTCAAGTGCTTCTCTGGATAGTAAATGAAACCCCCATTTCTAAGAAAATGATCTTTCTACAAAAATATCACCTGATTTATTTTATTTCGGAGAAATAAATGTTCTTTTAACCAACAATAAGTTTACGATTTTTATGGTATTATTTCTAATGACCATGTTCTCTCTCACTCTCTATTAGAACATGATAGTAATATTTTGTTTCCATAACCATGTTTTCACTTCCCACTAATGTTATCCTTTAGGGAAACCAATTCTTTTGGTGAAATTTTCATTTATCTTTACCTATTGTTAATATTATATTTTATTAACCCTTTTTCTGATGTGGGATTTCCACAAAAGAATTTTCAAGCATCAACCTTTGATTTTCAAAAGCAATTTACAATTGCGAGGAGACAATTTATTTGAGGAGGGGAGAATGTAAGGACCCAAAATATTATCAATTGGATTTTATTTATTATAATTATATTATATAGTATATATTTCATGAAATCACATATTTAACACAATAAAAATATTATAAATGAATAATTAATGAAATAATATACATTTCAAGAAACTAATAAACCAATATTGATAGAATAGTAACTAGACTATTTGAATACTAATGTGACCATTAAGTATAAAAATATGACCAATACAATAGTAACTTCACTTATGAATGTATAAATAAAATTTGGGTATCTTATAAATGAAAATATTGTATATTTATACCATGAAATAAGTAAATGAATGTTTTAAAAATGATAAATTAAGTGTTAGTATTTTTGTGGAATAGAAATGTTTATTTACAATTTTATAATTAATATAATGATTTAAATGATAATTTATTTTCGTAAAATATATTCACAAATTAATATTTTATTATTTTATAATTATAATATAATTTTATGGGGCCTTAATTAATTTCTTAATGTAACATAGAATCAGTTTTATTATTAAAATCAGTATTTTTTTAACAAATAACGATTTTAATCAAAAAATAAAATTTATCATATTTCAAAAATTATTTTCAAAAAAGGAGTACATTTTATAATTTTATATGTATATAAATGGTGTGGGTAATTATTTTGGAATCTTTCTAAAATAGTAAAAAAAATGAATTGAGAAATATGACAATTTAGAGTTTTTAACATTATAAGTTAATAAATGAACTATTGAGTCATGGATGAGGTATGGATGAGGTGAGAACCCATTGTTTCAAACTAAAATGAAATATTTACTATATTTTGTCACAAAAAGCAACACTATTCATATTCCTTATCCAAAATAATAAAAAATTTAATTAAATAATAAAAAACACTGCTCTCCTCCACTATAAATACTAGCCCCACCACCTCTTCTCATCACACATCCAAAGCCTTGAGTCTTGTCTAATTTCTAACAATTTCCTCACCCAAATCCCACTCATGTTTTGGTCTTACTTGTCTTACCAAAATTCCATTTACATGTCCCTTAATGAGGTTCTCAAGAAGGCGACAATCAAGAGGTAAAACCTTCTCTCTCTCTCTCTCTCTCTCGCTCACTCTTTCAATTTCATTTAGTTTCTTATTTTTCCCTCACCTCCCCTGTAAAAAGTGACATGATAAATCTATTTTCTTTTATATACATTTTATTATTATTTTAATGGTATATCAACTATCAATTCTATTCTCTCCCACTTTTTACTTTAAAAATGAAGACATCATTGGTGATGTGCCGATTTATTACCTTTATGGATGATGAATTTTCATTTTTAAATTTTAGCTTAAACAGTGGTCATAAAACCATTTTTATGGAAAAAAATACTTTAATATATGTAATAATCCATATTTAATGTTTGGTAACTAGTATATATACATAATATCAATTCATAATACAAAACAAGTTTTTGTTGATTGAAAAAATGTCAAAATGATCTAAGTGTTAATCATTAACACTTTATATAAGTAATCATCCTTATATATGGAACAAAAATGATCTATAAGACAATTAAATCACATTTAAGTTTATTAATAACATATAATTTCAATTCTAGAAAACTATTTAAAATTTTCATGATCTTTTGTACATTTATAAAAGTGAACTAATCAAAAAAAAGGAAACAAATACTCACCAACCACGAAATTGAAACCTGTAACTCATAAAAAGAGAATAAATAAACTTCTTAAATTTTAATTAAATAAAATACATGTTTAAGATGTTATTAATTAAATTATTAATGAATCTAATTTCATTATCTATGAAATTAAGTAAAAGTGCAGAACACTTTCATACATAAGGTAAGGGTTTTCTCATCTCACCTTTATTTTTGTGTGATATGACTTATTCACCAATATTTCTTGTGTTTTGTGTATGTATACTAAAAATTGATATAAAATATGAAGAATATATTTATATTAATGGTATTCAACATTATATTTTATGATCATGAATTTAATGGGGCATACAGGTTGATAGTTTTCAAGTGGTAAGGGATTCTCCGCAAACCTACATTTTTCATTTGGGTTACATTTTCTCTCTCTTTCACCCAATTCAATTCTAAATTACTATTCTTTATTTCCTCCTATTTTTTTTTGTGTGTCCCAAAAATATATTTACCTATCAAAATTATTCTTTCTTTTATGGGTAAATACATGTTTTATAGGGCTCCATTTTTAATTCCTCCCTATAATTAAGCCCGGTTAAAGGGTATCTTCCAATTTCTTACCCATTACCAAGAATAATATATAATATGTTTTAAGCCTCCAATATTTTTATAAAATGAATATTTTTATGAAAAAATATCTTATTTCATCTCTCATTTTATGTAAACAATTAATCCTTTTTTCTCTTTAAATACATCTATATTTTCTCTTAAAACGCATGGAAGTGGCCAATTTCTAAGGTTTCTTAAAAAATATTATTACTTATTTCACTTTAGTTGGAAATAATTTGTTCCAAAAATATAATTTCATTGTACTTATGTTTTATTTTTTGGGATATTCATATTTAGAAATTGATTTTATGGAAAATACAAATGATTTTTCCAAAAGAACTCATGTTTGTAAAGAAACAAAGGGTTTTCTCTCAAGAATTCTTTAATGATTTTATTAGAGTATTTACATATATTTAAAAAACCTATATTAAATATTATTTTTGACTTTTATTGATAATTTGTGATATCATATACCATATTTTATTAAATGGTTTTTGATTAGTTGGATTGTGGATGTGTTATCTTGATACCATTCACCATATTTCTCAGAACAGTTAATGATTATGTTTACTTGTTAGGGAATGTTATGTATATGTTTTTTATATTTCACCCCATTAATATGAGGAATTTATTGGAATTATTATGTGATAGCATGGGAACTCCATGGACCCTTGATGCATCATTATATCTCCTGAGAAAAATCAGATAAGGACTTGGCAGATGCCTTGACCATTTATTTCTAGATATGGATTTGACCGAGGCCTTAACTATTTATTTTCAGATGTATTGGTTGAGGTATCAATTGTATGTTTCGTAAGAAAAAAATTATTTTTCCCACATTTTGTTATTAGTAATTGATAATCCGTGATATTATTTTACTAGTAGAATATTTAGGGTTATGTTTCATTCTCATGTGATTATTTACATGGAATTATTTATTCAGATTTTAGTCTTTCCATATTATGCTCATGATTATATTGTAATGATATGGGGTTTAGTTATTAACCTTGCCTTATTTTTTATGTTTATGATATCTTGCACTGTATTTCTTACCCCTACTGAGCATCTGATCTCAACTACTTCTTATGTTTTATTTTTTCCCAAGAAGCAAATATTTATATTATGTTTGACATGTAGGGATAAGCTAAGATAATAAGAGTTTTTTCAATGAAGGTTCTATTTTTTATTTCATTTCATGTTATAATGTAAAATTTATTATTGTATTGGTTTTCCAATTCTATTAAACTATACAGTCCTTTGGGATGTTACTTTCTTGTTTATTATTCCAATGTAGTAATGTAAGGAACCAGATTCGGACTACTTGGGTCTGGGTCATTACATGGAAACTTATATAAAATAGTGGTAAGACCATCTAAATGATGTATTAGAGAAAATTATAAATTTAAATTCCTTAATATAGATCAAATATTTAGATATATAAATTTATAAACTCACAATTTTAATCCTTATATCTTTTTAGTGATAATATTCAACAGTTTTCTCCCATGAACATTGAAATTAAAGTCAAAACCATGTAATTTTTCACGTTCTCCTCAAATTTTCATTATTTACATTTTCTTGAATGTTGTTGTGTGTGTTATTGGGAAGAGTGTATAAAATGTTTATCTTAGTGTTGAGAGTAGGTATCACCACTCTAAATCCCTATTACCATTCTCTATGGTATGTATAACCCTTTGTTTTTAGTTTCCATTTTCATTGGATGAATAATTCAGATAAGGAATTTGAAGGATACCTATAATGGTGAACCCAGGTATTTTTTTGGAATTTTCAGCTTAAACCTACAATATTTTCTATTTTCTGGGGAATTATACACTGTGTAATGATGTACACACCATGTAATGGATACCAGGAAGAATCCATGAATTAGACACATAGTGTGAGAGGGTTACATATCGTGTAATTATTTCATGTAATGTAATGTAAAACAGTTGGTTATTAATAAAAAGGCGATGGTTTTTTATTTCATGTGAGCTTTGTGGAATGAATGATATGTAATGGGATTACACACCATATAATAGTCTCGAATTAGTCTTTTAGGGTGTTGAAAGAGTGGTTTCTTATTTAATTCATTATAGGATTCTTTAATCTAAACCCAGAGGATCATCATCGGTGATTATTGGTGACTCCTTCCATTTTGAATCGCTTTGTTTAGTGATTGATCACTATTGTGGTTGAGTTACTTCTCTCTGAGTATGTAATACTTCTAGTAATTCTTTGGTTATGGTTATGGTTGTTGTTTTGGATACAGTTGTGTTCATATTGTTTTTTATCAAAATGAGTTTTCTATCGATCGTTCTTAGTTTATTAGTGTGCCTTATCTTTAAAATGTTGTTCTCTTGGTTTCTAGTCACTATTGTCAAAGGAAGATAGTTTTCTAACGTATTGAGGTATTTATTTCTATAAAATGTGTAAATTTGATTAATTCCATATTATTTTTGAAAAATTCATTTGTTTTGTTCATTAATTAGAATTGATATATGGTTTTAAAGGATTTTGTGGAAAGGTTCAAAAGGGTTTTTTTTTTAAAATGAATTTTCATAATTTAAAAATGGGTTTTCAGTCTCCAAAGTGGATTAGATTAGTTTTGAAAATATTCGATGAGATTATGAGCATGGTTTTAAAAAAATATTTGAAGAATTTCACATTGGGAGCCATGGGTGCATTGAGAAATGGAAAATGGTAGACTTAGTGTGTGTTTAACCAATATAAGGTAACCTTTTGTGATATCGACTAGTAGGACTCAATATCTATTGGATCCAAAATAAGATTTTTTAGGCTTGTGATTGTCGAATATGAATTTTCCCATAAAAAAGATAAAAAATGAGGTTTTTTAATTGGTTGTTTATGATTATTTATCACATTTTTTTATCATGGATTGTTTATTACTGGTATTTATATGATGTTGCAACATCAACCATCACATGATAGGTTGTTTCATAGATATAGGTTTACCTGTTTAACTCAAGATTCATGGATATGGTTTCCTATTTATATCACATATACATTTCCTGCTTCTAGTTTGAGAATATGGAAGGATTTTATGAAAATGAATGGAGAAAAAAGGAAAATTATTTACAACTACATTTAAATTGTGAAAATGATTTTTAAATTTTTTTTTGTTTTTAAATCTATAATTGTTTTATTCCTGATATTTAACATTCAATAGAAACTTTCATGGTATTCTAATCGGATTTTTCTCACACACTAGTTGTGCATATTGGTATTTTTAGCTGTTGTATTATAGGATTCATGTAAATGTAAGATCATATTATAGCATATTGTCTTATTTTATTTTTGTTGCTTTCGGTTCGAGTTGGTCCAGAGGTGATTTTTTCTTATGTGGGGATTTGATATACTATATGTTTTAGACTATCTTGTTTTAGATTATATATATTTATGGTATCTTATCTATTTACACTTCATAGTCTATTTTTATGTCATATGTTTCTTATATTCTATACTGGTATATGATATCTTGTTTTAAATATATTATATGAAGGGGTAGTTTTGGTGGATTATCTAGTTGAACTAGGTTGGTTTGTTTCAATTTGGTATAAAAGGGATGCTCACCCTGAATTTTGTTATAACTTCTTGAGTTTGGTTCTATGTCCTGGGTAGATAGGAGTTAAGAATGTTATAATTTGGATAGTAATTGTAGATATGTGGCTTGGACAACTCACTTTTATGACTAAAATTAAGTTACCATGGGTGGTTAGGGAATTTTCACAGGTTTGAGACTTGGAGATTTAGATCATATGAATCAACCATATAGGAAGTATATTTATATTTACATATACATTTTTAAGTGAGGTATTTCTTGGTTTCTTTAAATATTTAATGTTTTAAATATTTGTTATCAATACCGGATATTGGTCTTATGATTATGGATTTTTCCTCTAAATTATTGTTTTTTTATTTTGTTAGAAAATTAATCTAAGAAGAGATCTTCTAAATCAAATAGAGGAAGCTATAAGATATGATTTGTAGGAAAACCCACTAGTTTACCTTACTTTGGTCATTTTTTTATCCATACTGTTTAGACTCTAGGTTTAGTGGGTGCTGGGAATCCATGAAACATGGTGGATCATGGAAAATAATTTACATAACAAGATCCACCCATATTTCATGGAGATAATTTACCCAGAAATATGAAGAGTTGATTGAGAGGATATAGAGGTTCTTAAAATTCTTGAATCCTCATAGATAATCGAAGGTGGATTTTTTCACATATATACTTGAGGGACTGAGAAGGAGATGGTTGTACTTTATTATGAATGTTATGTTTCATGAGGATCTTACCTGTGATTCATTCAATAAAATATTTAATTAATATTTTTTCCCTTAGATATTGTGTGTAGAGAAGTCTGAGGATCTTCTAACCCTAGATCAAGGGGAGCATACCATTCTGAAGTATTCGACCCATTTTTTTGAGTTGGTGTATCTGAAACAAAATCTTGTCACTAATAAGTAACTAAGGACTTGAAGGTTGGAGTTAGGAATGAGGCATGATATTTCATAGATGCTGATTTTTATGTTCCTTTTAACCTTCATGTTGGTAGTTTACAAGGAGGCTTTATATTAGATATAAATAGATGTGAATAATGGTTTGGGTTGAGCTTCAATTGGTTCAACGGTTAACCAGGGTGTATCTTCTGGATAGAAAAGTAACTGTAAGTGTGTTCAGTTTTATGCAGAACCAATTTTAGGGGATTCATCAGGACAAGAAAAGATCGTCTATTAACAATGAGGGAGGAATGGTTACAGAAATTCCAACATTATGGAGGCTCCTAGGACTTGTCACTCATTTGGATGATCTCTCAATGTACAATTTTTTTTAAAAGATATCTCATGGTAGTAGGGAAGGATCCACTCTTTCCAAGGGTTCGCTGCTTCATGCAGATTCTTTCAAGGTTGATGGGTATAAAGCTTATTCCATGGGATATTTTCATGTGTCTAAGATGGGATGACTTTATGTAGTAGAGTATTCTCTAGAAGAACCTAAAGTAGGACCAACTACTGTTAGAGGTAGGGTGTTTCTCTCTTCTACTATGGTTCTTTTTTTTTGATACTGGTGCTACTCATTATTCTATATAATCAAAATTTGTTTAAATGTTGGGTTTGAATTTTTATTTTATACCATTATTATTGGCTCTTTCCCTACTTTTAAAATAAAGGTCTGAACAAGGTTTCAAAAGTCCCTCATATTGGGTGATAATAAATGACTTTGAGATGGAGTGGGACTTTCTAGTGCTTGATCTTGAAATATTCAACTTTATTATCAACATGGAGTGGATTATCATTGTTAGAGACTAGATATACTATTATCACCGTTACATATAGTTATTTTTGAGTGATGGGGTCCCCCATGTTTTCTAGGGTGAGTGGGACTCAATATCGGGAAGGGAAGGGTATGTTGTTTCTTATGTTGGGGTAATTTCATTCTATTTTTTAGAGATGTTTCTTAACAAATTTACCATTTTTTGGGTGGTAAAAATTCTATAGTTTAGTGTGTGTACCTCAAGGTCTTTCTATATTATTTTAATTGTTTACCGTTATAGAGAGATACTGAGTTTAATATAGACCTTCTCCCTGGTACAATACCAAGTTCTATTCTATCTTACCATATGGTACCTGTAGAGTTGGTGTAACTTAAGGTCCAACTTGATGATGTAGAGGATAAAGGATTTTTTCTTATGAGCATGTCACTATGTTCGTTGGATATCATATTTTATAATTAGGAAAATGGGATCCTCATAATTTTTATTAATTATTGAATGTTTAACTGGTTTATTATTAAGAACAAATATTCATTCCAAAGGATTGATTATCTCATTGATCAGATTAAAAGGGACAATTTTTTTTCTAATATTGATATGTGGTAAGGGTATCACTAGTTTATATTATGAGAATATGATATGATTAAAACATTATTTAGGAGTTGATATAGGCATTTCGAGTTTCTAGGTATGCCATTCAGTCTCACTAATTATCCCGTGGTGTTTATGTGTTTGATGAACTTTATATTTCATTGAATTTTTTGAATCATATATTTCTTGTTTTCATGGATGATATTTTGGTTTACTCCATGTAAAAGGAGGAGCATATGGAATAGTTATATATCATTCCTCAAACATTGATGGAACATCATCTATATAGTAAGACGTCCAAATGTGATTTTTTTAATACGGGAAGTGATGTTTCTAGGGAATGTGATATTGGAGAGGGGAGTCTTAGTAGATCCTAAAATAGAACAGGATGTTATATCCTAGGATTATATTAGAAATGTGTTTTCTTTTTGAAGATTTTTTGGTTTGGTTGGATACTATAAATTATTTTTTCAATAATTCTCCAAGATCATGCCATAGGTGATATCTTTAACCAGTATGGGTGTAAAGATTAAATGGACTTAAAAGTGTTTGAAATCATTTGAGGAGATGAATGTGATTTTGAATTCAGCTCTAGTTTTGATTATTTTTAAACTAGGATCGGGTTATGATTTTTTCAATGATACTTCTAGTATAGGTTTTTCATGTGTATTGTTATAGGGGAAATATGTTATGGATTATGAATCATTCCAATTATTCACTCTTGATAAGAACAACTGTTCCCATGATCTTCAGTTGGAAGTGGTTATACATGCACTAAAAATGTGGAGTCACTCTCTTTAGGGAGATTTTTACGGTATATTCTAATCATAAGAGTTTGAAATATATTTTTAATCAAATGGATTTAAATTTTTGATAGATATGGTAGGTAGAGTGTCATTAAAATTTTGATTTTGATATTTCTTATAACCCTTGGAAAGGGAATGTGGTAAGAGATGCGTTGATAAAAAAATTACCAACATAATTTGTGATGGAATTAATTGAGAAGGGGTTTCTGATGAGTTTCTTTTCAAAGATGGTCTTAAAAGTGGAAGATATTGGTGGATAGGTTATTGGATTCAATGAAAGATGAATAATATATTGATTATTGAGTTCATCCTGAGGAGGTGATATAAAATGAGTGCTAATGGTTTAGTGAAAGCCTTTATGGTAGGGAGATGTCAGGTGAGTGGTCGATGTCTCTTGGTGGAGGTTTGTACTTCTATAGTAGGTTGGTAGTTTTGTTTTCCTTAAGGCATGATTTGTTGAATAGTGGATTCCATTATTGTTGTTCCATGCACCCATGTACTACCGAGATGTATCATGGTCTGAGATGTCAATATTGGTGGCAAGAAATGAGATGGTTGGTTGTGGATTTTGTATCATGGTGTCTCACATGTCAGATAATTAAGGTGGAATTCTAGAGACCCGTGAGGTTATTGCATCCCCTACTGATTATGGTATAGATTGGGATGGTAATTCCATGGATTTCATTGCTTATTTACATTGTATTCCTAGTGGGAAGTATTCTATTTTTGGGATCATTGATCAACTCAAATAATCAATGTATTTCCTAACTATCCAAAATATTTAAAAATTGGAATAGCTTTAAGAATCATATATATGATAGATTTTGAAGCTTCATAGGTTTCCCTATACAGTTGTTTCTGAAAGGCAACTGAGGTTCACATATAGGTCATAGAAATGTTTATAAGAGGTGATGGGTCCCAAGATTAGATTGGAAGAAACATATCATTCTTAGAAAGATGGACATATGGTGAGGTCTATCAAGGTTCATACGGATATGCTATGGGATTGTGTGATTGATTTTGGAGGATCTTTGGAAATTAAATTTTTTGGTTGATTTTTTATATTTCAACACTTATCAAGATTCAATAAGGAAAATTTCCTATGATTATTTTTATGGGTGTCCATGTAGATATCCCTTCTACTGGGTAGAGTTGGGATAACGGTCCTTGGTTGGGCTGAGTGTTGTTTATTAGACGACACAAATGTTGAAGTTTATTTATAGGAGATTAATTATGGAATAGAGTCAAAATAAATCTTATATAGACCATCATCATTGATCACTAGAGTTTGAGGTTGGTAATCAAGTCTTTCATGGAGTTTCATATCACTTTGTACATCATTGGGTGGCTGAGCAAGGTAATTTGGCACCACAGTTTTTGGGCTCCTCTGGGATCTTTTGATATTTAGGGAGGGTGGAATGTCGATTTGACTTTCCATCTAGATTTAAATATATCCACAAGGTTTTTCATGTTTTTTCATTTGAAAATCTATATACCAGATACTTTCTATATGATTATATGGGAGGATGTTGATCTATAGCCTAATACCAATTTGGTTGAGCAGCTAGTGCAGATTGTAGATTTCTATGATAATGTACTATGTCATAAACTAATCCCCCTAGTCCAGGTACTTTTCTAGTATAGAAATGATATCCATGATATGTGGGAGAGCGAGTTGTTGATGAGGTATTTGTGGCATTCTCCTTTTGTGGATCTAGGAACATGATGGAATTCTAGGGGAATAAAGCATATATATGTGGGGACATTATAACTACCTATTACTTTTCTTTCAGGTATGTTTTAATATTGGTTTTTTATTTCCTTTTTCACTAGATTAATAATGATAAAAATAATTGGGAGGATACCTGTAATGGTGAAGTTAGTGATTTTTTTGGAATATTCATCTAAAAAATGTTGTTTTTGTTGTTCGCTAGGTAATTACATGCAGTGTAATGTGAGTAAATTCCATATAATGGATTCAAGGAAGAATATGTGAACTAGATACATAGTGTGTGATGGTTACACACTATGTAATGGGTTCACATCATTTAATTGAAAATAGGGGATTTTTTTTAAAAAAAAATAGATGGCTTTTTCATCATATATGAGCTTTTGGGAATACAAGACATGTAACGAGATTATATTATGTGTAATAGTATTGAATCGGTATTTTAAGGTAATACTTGTGTGGTTTCTTATTTCATTTATTATAGGATTCATTTCTCTCATCCTATAGGATCTTACATGGTGATTTTGGGTGAATCTTTCCGTTCTTGATCACTTCGTTCAGAGATTGATCACCATTGTACATGGGTTTCTTGTCTACGTGTATGTAATCCTTTTAGTTATTCTTTAGTCTGGGTTAAAACTGTGGTTTTGGCTATATGTTTTTTCAAATTTTTGATCAGATAATGTTTTCTATCGACACTTTTTAGATTTTTTGGTGTGCCTTTCCTTTATAAGGGCGTTCTCTTAGTTTCAAATCACTATTGTCGAATAAATATAGGTTTCTATCTTATTGAGGTAGGTATTTCTATACAATAGGTTTATTTGGTGAATTTCTTCTTTTCATTGATAAATTACTTTGGTCTGTTCATCGATTAGATATGTTATGTGGTTTTAAAGGATTTATAAGAAAATAAAATGTTTTTAAAAAGTGGTTTTTCTTTGAAGAGGAATTTTCTTGATTTGGAAATGGTTGTAAAAAATAGAAGTAAATTGGCTTAGATTTGAAAATGTTTTTTAAAATTATGATCATGGATTTGAAAATATAGTCGGAAAAATTCACATTGGGAACCATTGGTGTATCAAGAAAGAGACCCAGGTAACCTCAATGTGTGTTTTACCACTTGGAGGAAACCTTTTTTGATATCGACTGGAATGACACAATTTCCATTAGATCCAACGTATTCTTGTTTAGTCTTGTGAGTGTCTAGTATGAATTTTACAAAAGGCTATAGGAAAAAATAGGGGGCTTTGTTAGTGTTTATTTATTTTTATTTATCACATGATTGTCTTTATCATGGATTAGTTCTCACTGGGTTTTATATGTGGCTGTAACACATAACTTTACATGATTGTTTGTTTCATGGATACATGTTTACTTACTTACCTCTTGATTCTTGTATATGATTTCCTATTTATATCACATTAACTATTCATATTTATGGTTTAAGAATATGAAACTATTTTATGAAAACCAATGGATAAAAGGGGGAAATGATTTATAGATGGATTTAAAATTTGAAAATGACTTGTAAAACTATTTTACATTGAAAGCAATAATTTTTTCATTCTAGATATTATACATTATATAGAAACTATGGTGGTATCAAACTAGGGATTGTATCACTCCCTACATCTTCCTTTGTGTATTTGTATATGTTTTATTATACGATTTTGGTAAAGGGAATAAAATCTTTTAGCATGAATGCTTCTATTATTGTTGTAACTTTATGTTCTGGTTGGTCTAGAGGTGACTATTGGTCACATGAGGATTTGATATAATTTCGTTGTTATCTTAAATTGGCGTGGATTTTATGTCTATATTCTATCTCATATATTTCACTTCATAATATGGTTGAATGTATTGTTTTTATTATATTCAAGACTAGTTTTTGTAATCCTGTTTTACATATATTACATACTTAGCATATTTAGGTGGTGTTTCTGGTTGAGATAAGTGGGGTTGTTACAGACATCTTCCCATATTCCGACACACTAAGTTAGAGGAAAGATCCAATTTTTGATTACACTTGATGAAACTTCTAGTATGTGTGATTTTCTAGTGGACTTATATTCTTGGGTTTTTTGATTTCATCAAGGATCCATCTCAATAGATTCCATATAAGCATGATGGAATCAATCCACTTTATGGGGTTTTGGGTGTTTATTGTACAAGAGGTCCTAATATGGGATGTTCATATCATTGTTCATCATTTTCCTTGAATAATTTTTCCTTGTAAATTTTATTTATGGGGTTTTAGTGAAATTGTACATAGCTGCAAAAAATGTTCTTTTAAATAGATTATGTATTTTTTGTGGCTTAGGTCCAGGTGTGTGTCAAGAGTGAACCACACACCATTTCTTGTGTTTCCAATTCCTTTAAGCTTCTCGATTAGTTTAGCATTGGTTATGAATATTTAGGAATTTATTTTTAAATGTTAAATTTATTAATTTGATTGTGTTTATTGATGATATATGCTACCCTATAATAATATGATTTTTATACAAGGTTTGGGTCAATTTATGAATCACCGGGTGAGGTAGGTGTCCATTAAATTACCAAGTATCTTTCTCTATTGGCGATTTTGTATTTTTATTCCATCACTATGATTATTGTTATAATGTTGCATGAATTATATGACACTATCAATATATTGGGATTTCACACATTGGTCTAGTAGTCATCATTTGATGCATATCTTGTTAAATAGTTCATTGATGGTGCCTTGGTCGAATGAGTATCAAAGGACCTATTTATGGTTTTATTAGTTTTTTGAGTTGGATTTTTAAGAGGAATGAAATTAAATTTTTAAAAATAAATTTTAAAAGGTTTTTATAATGAAAAATGGATTACTTATGGAAATATTTAAAAGTGTAATTTCAAGTGAATGGGATGATTTCTAGTGATGGTTTTGAAATTGAATTTCAAAACAAGTTTGGTGTGTTTCTAAAAAAATATTTTATTAGTATTTTAACCAATGGCCAAGAGTGATTTGAGATAAAATGTGAATTTTTTTGAATAGTTAATGAATATGATTTATAATTTTTTTTCTATGTGAAGAAAAAAAGGATTGGTTGGGATTTGGTTTTGTAACATCCCAAATCCAGGTGCCACCCAAAGGCGCCCTGATCCTGGATGGTCTCATAACCTCATGTTAATTTCCCAAAATGCCAAAGGTTTTCGACTAACAATAAGGGATAAGGTAAGACATTGGGAAAAACTATACCCTCATTAGAAGAGTATACACAATGAAATATAAATATCAAACAGAAGCGGAAGAAGTAATACCATACAACAAAAGTAAAAATCAGAAGACCGATAATAATATAATAGCTCAAGCATGTAAAAATGATGCATGTCAAATGTGTCTAGGAAAGTATTCAAACAAGTCACAATGCTTGAAATATAATACTGAAAACAAATTATAAAAATGTAGTAAACTCCAACTGCATCGCAAGCCTCAACTTGGTCCAATGCTCTCTAGCTCCAACATCAATGAAGTACTTGATGAATAAGGACACTTTCCCTTACCTATACCTACAACCATATAATATTTTTGGGTCCAAAGAAAATACCCAAATAGGGTGTGAGACAAATACAAGTAGGAAACATCCAAAAGATCTATTCCTAACTATCAGTGAAAATATATAAAAGGTAATATGAAAAAATGAATTAATAAACTATGATGTACTCAAAAGTAACCAATCCTATAGTTTTCAAGTACATTCATTTATATTTATTAATTATTTAAACCATTCAATAATGAAATCTCAAGATATATCCTAAGCTTTGTATCCCTTGTCTAATAGTAACAACATATGTCTTAGAAGACCATATAAACAAACAAGTGAGACTGAGTCCAAGCTTGTGGTTTTGCATGGAAGGCTCTTCAAAATCATTCAATCATTAATATAACAACCCTATGGAAAAGTTATCACAGTCAAATTCCCCATGAAAAAAATTTCACAATGTGAATCACATGCATCTCATATAATCAATAACACTATCCTAACAACACGAGGAAGGGAAAACAACGCAATCATAATAGGCATTCTAGACCAAGACAACCACAATCAATAAAACAAGGGAAACACACCCATAATCAAGGAATAAAACCTTATGAATAAAAAACTATCCTTTCTTCAATATAAGAAACCGTAATAGGTAATAAACATGGTCTAATTTCAAACACCCAAAACCCCAAACATGGGTATATGACACTTTTATAATATATAATCCAAATAAAATCAAAGAAAGGCACAAAACACCTACCTTGATGTCGTATGATCTACAGTCTTGAACGTTGGACCTTGAATCAGCCTAGAACGACATAGATCTACAAAAAGGGTAAAACTGATCATCCTTGAAATAATCACGAGAGAGGAGGAATCAGGAAGACATGATTTAGGGAAAGAGAGAACTCACGGGTGGAATTCCAACACACCTAATGGTGTCCCAATCAGAGGTTACATGAAGAATAGGGAGGGGTTTAGAGTTATTCATCATTCTATCACTCTCCTATATGAAGCACAGGTAGAAGGGTGTTCTGGAAGTGAGACACAACCCCACACGAATTTATAAAATAAAAATAAAAGTACAAGGTGGGTTTATTTAATTAAGATGTCATGTGCTAGCCTCAACCAGCCCATGATTTAGGCGGTCTTCTAGGTCACCTACATGACCATGTACTCAGACGTTACACAACCAGTACACAGCTACATGACAACTCGGTAAACATTTTTGACTCAAAAGTACATGGCATGTACATAGAAAATTTCTATTTCATCCTTTTTCCTCAAAAACACCAAAAATCAAGATCCATATCTGATATGAAGATCTGGGTTCTTACAAAATTCCCCACTTAAAGAAAATTTTCCCTGAATTCCCATTCTAAGGCTGGTGAAGAAGAAACATCAAACAACTATGGCCACTATGATCATACATCAGTCTCCCTCTCCCAAGTCTCATCCTGTACTCTCCTATACTGGTATAGCTCCCGTACTAGACGAACAAAAAGGCCATAGAGAACCTTCGTACTGAGATCCACAATCCGAATAGGGTGCCTCTTGAAGAATGCATCCACCTCCAACTCAACCTCCTCTGGTTGAAAGATATGAGATAGGTCTGAAAAGTATCATCATAGCTCAGAATCAAAAAATACATTGTCTGTATCCCGAAACCTCTGAGGTAACCATAAATGATAGGAAACTGGACTAAACCTCTCTAAAACCTCAAAAAAACTGATGTATCTCTGTGAAAGATTCCTTCATCTCCTAATCCTCTTGTGTCCCAACATTGGGGTGACACATAAGAAAACCTGATCACTGAACTCATACTCTAGAGGATATATCCATATATAAGCATAATATTTCTACTAAGATTGTGTTTTATCCATCCTCATTCGAATCAACTCTACCTACTCAGTGGTCTCTTGGAGAAGATGAGGTCCCAGCATAGATGCATCTCCAACCTCTAGCCAACATATGGGTGATTGGCATGGCCAACCATACAAAGCCTCATAAGGCGCCATCTAAATTTTTTCTGAGAGATATTATTATAGAAAAATCCACTAGGGGTATATGTATCTCCCAAGAGCCCCCAAAATTTATGAAGCATGTTCGAAGCATGTCCTCTAAAACTTGAATCATGATCTCAGACTGAATATCTGTATGGGGATGGTAAGTTGTACTCAGAAGTAACTGTGTACCAAAATCCCTCTATAGTCCATACAAAACATGAGAAGTAAACCAGTCATCCCTGTCTGAAATGATAGAGTGTGGAACCCCATGAAAACGTACAATCTCTCAAATGTTCAACCTTATAAGATCATCAACACTAATGGTTTCCTTGATCGATAAGAAATGTGAAACCTTCATGAGTCTGTGAACAATAACCCAAACCGATTCATTCCCTCTAGGAGACCTCGGTAAACCCATCATAAAATTCATCATGACATATTTCCACTTCCACTCAGGAATGGGTAACTTTAGTAAAATCCCTTCTAGTTGTCGATGTTCCCCCTTCACCTACTAATAGGTGGAGCATCTCACAAAAAAACCAGCTATATCCATCTTCATACCTGACCACCAATACTAACATTATAGATCTCGACACATCTTGGCGACACTAAGATGAACTTCCGAAACTGAGGAATGAAAAAATCGCATCAACTAATCATGTATATATGTTGACACCCATACACATCCATGAAAATGCAAGGCCTCATCGTCATCTATAGTCCACCCAGGAGTAGGGTCCTCTCATAACATAATATCTTATAGGACTAGGCCTTCATAATATGATAGCTGCCTTATTCCCACCTGATCCAAAAGAGTAGAGGTAACAACTATAGAAGAAATAAAAGTCTGCCCCTACCTTTTGTGCACCTACAAATACATCTGAGAGAATAGAGAAATAAGATTACACTCACTACTAGCCTCTTGAACTTCCAATATCTGAGTCCTCCTGCTCAATGCATCATCCACTGCATTTCCTTTGCTTGGCATGTAGGCAAGCTCAATGTCAAAAGACTGAAAATACTCAACCCACCTTCACTGCCTCAAATTCAAATCATGTTGAGTAAATATATATGTGATGATCTTGGGGTTAGTGTATACCACAAAATTCTCTCCCAAAAGATAATGTCTTCAACAACGTAAACCCTTCACAACTGCAGCCAACTTGAGAACATGCATCAGGTAATTCCTCTCATCTGGCCTAGCTTGTCGAGACCCTTACACAATAACTCCTTACCACTGCATAATCACTACTCCCATCCCAATACCCGACTCATAAAATTAAATGGTGTAACTCATTCTCGGCTCTGAAAAAATCAGTATCAGTGATGATGTCAATATCCCTTTCAACTCCTAAAAGGATGAATCACTAGAATATATCCACATGTACTTTTCTCTCTTCTTAGTCAGGCCCGTCAGTGGTGCTGATAAGAATGAAAAGTTCTGAATAATGCGTAAAAAAATATCCATCCATGCACAGAAAACTCCATAGGTCAAATACATTCTTCAGATGATCCTAATAAACCGCTGATCTCACTTTATCTAGGTCTACTAATACTCATGTCTTTGAGATAACATGACCCAAAAAGTGAATTTGGTCCATCCAAAAGTGGCATTATGAGAGCTAAGCATATAAATAATTCTCTCTCAGTGTATTAAATACAATATCAATATGGATGGAATGGTCGTGTTGAGTGTGAGGGTACACCAAGATATCATCCACGAATACTACCACAAAATAATCAAGTAAGGATAGAACACTCAGTTCATCAGTGCCATTAAAACTACTAGCATGTTCATGAGACCGAACATCAAAACGAAATACTCATATAGACCATACCTACTCCAAAAGGCTATACAAGGTATATATTATGGTCTAAAATGCAACTAATGATAACTGGATTTCAAGTCAATATTCGAGAACAGCTGTTCTCCTCGAAGTTGATCAAAGATATCATCAATACCATTCAAGGGATATCAGTTCTTGATTGTCAATTGGTTCAGCTTCCAATAATTCACACAAAGTCTGAGGGTACCATCCAACTTCTTTTCAAAAAGGATAGGTGAAACCCAAGGAGAAGTACTGGGTCAGATGAAAACCTTTTCCTATAACCCACCTAACTACTTCTTGAGCTCATGTTACTCTGGTGTAGCCATCCTATATGGAGTAATGTAAACTAGTGTCGCTCCTAGAATAAGCTCGATAGAGAAATATACAACATGCTCTAGAGGTAAACCTGAAAATTCATATGGAAAGACATCTCTGAAATGATCCACCACTGGAGGAAAGTCCATCTGTGATGTACCCTAGTTTTCCAAATATAAACTAGATATATGGGCTGAAATTCCTCCCAACCCATGATGCTTGGGTCCAGCTCTGCTCTCCTGGACATCCTATTCACCCTTGCGTAGAAACGACCCCCCCTTTGGTGATGTGAAACTCACCTAGCGGCGATATCAGTCCAAAAAGTCTTGGAATGAGACCAATCATCCATTCTGAGAATGCCATCAAAGCCTGTCATCTCTAAAACATAGTGTTCGCATAAGAAGTGACACCCTCCAAACTCAAGATGGCACTCCTTACACTGACTTGCTATAATGTCCCGGTTTTGGGTGCTGCCCAAAGGTGCCCCAAACCTTGTTGGTCACATAACCTCAAGCACATTTCCCTAAATTCCAGAGGCTACCGACTAGCAGTGAGTGACAAGGTAATACATTGGGTAAAATATGCCCTCATTTTCAGAGTATACACAACAGATTCTAAATACAAAACAATATTAGAATCAGTGATACCATACAAAAAATTAAATAGTGGAAGACATAAAATAATATAACTAATGGAGCATAAAAAGTGATACATGCCACATGTGTCTAGGAAAGCATCCAAACAAGTCACAATGATGGAAATGAAATTCTGAAACTAAAGTACAAAAAATTGTATACTCCAAAATCATCACAAGACTTTTCTTGGTCTCATTCTCTCCATCTCCAACAACAATCAAGTTTATGAAAAAGAAGGGTGATTTCCCTTATCTATACATGGAACCATATAATCTGTTTGGGTCTAAAAGCATGACCCAATTAGGTTGTGAGACAAATTTCTATAGGAAACCACCAAAATATCTATGCCTAATTTTCAGTGAATATATATTGTAGGCAACATGAAAAAATAATGAAATAAACTAAGCAAGTACTCAAAAGTAAACAAACCTACAATTTTTCAATTACATTCATTTATATTTTTTTATTATTCAATATGTTGAATAATGAAATCCTAAGATCTACCCTAAGCTCTGTATCCCCTTGTACAATAATAATAAACAAAATTCACAATAGACCATCTAAATAATCATGTAAGACATTGTCCAAGCTTGTTATTTGGATTGTAAGACTTGTCACACTAATTCAAACATTCATAAGCAACCATCTGGGAATGTTCTCATAGTCTAACCACAATGTTCTAACATATAACCAAATAATTTACAAACGACCACCTAGGCAGCTCTCACAGTCAACACCCCCTTGGTTTACATAGAAATAATAAACTACAATTACCACCTGATAGCTCTCATAGTCAATGCCCTAGGGTCCAATCATCAATTAATAATGAAACTCTAAGTAGATTTGTGGTCAAACCCCTATGGTCTATGACCACCCAGTAGCTCTCATTGTCAATACCTTGGGATGAACATATAAAAAACATAGATAGGTGCCCCTAACATGGGAATCCCTCATAGTCAAATTCTTCATGGTCAAAATTTCACAATGTGTATTACATGCATCTCATATAATCATTGACTACATCCTAACAAGGAAGGAATATAAAAGACAGTAAGCGTAATAGGCATCCTAGACCAAATGGCCAGAAAATAGTCAACAAGGGGAATACACCCATCGTGTCCCACAATCAAGGTATATAACCTTATATATAAGAAACTACCCTTTTATCAATCTACCAAACCATAAAAAGTTATAAATAGGGTCTAATTCTAAACACGCAATACCCCAAACATGGGTATACATCACTTTCAACATATATAATTCAAATAAAATCAATAAAAGACACAAACCACTTAACTTAATTTCATATGATGATCATTGTTGAACGTCGGTGCTTGAATCAATCTAGAATGAAGTAGATCAACAAAAATGGTAAAAAATATCATCTTTGATAATACTAACAAGGGAGGAGGAATCATGAATAAAGGCTCTGGGGAAGTGAGAAATCACTAGTGGAATTCCAACAAACATAACTACATCTCATTTAGAGGTTGGATGAAGAATCGAGAGGGGTTTGTAGTTTTTCGGCATTATGTCTCTATCCTATACGAAACACAAGGAGAAGAAGGGTGTTCTGAACGTGAGGTGTGAACCCACACCAATTTATCAAATAAAATGAAAATTAAAAGGTATGTTAATTTAATGCACAATCCATATACTAGCCTCAACCAGCCCCACTTTTGGTGGTCTTCCAAGTCACATAAAAGGCTATATACCTGGCCGTTACATAGCCAGTATGTGGCTGTACACGGTACCCAGGTACACGACGTGTAATTAAAAAATCCCCATATCTTCCCTTTCCCTCAAAGCACTATAAATCAAGATCCATACCTGAAATGAAGATCTGGGTTCTTACAAACTTCCCCCTTTAAAGAAATTTGTCATCGAATTTCCCTTCCAAGGGTGGTAAAGAAGGAAATTCAAACAAATCTGGCCATCGGGATCGTACATTGGGGTTCCTCCCCCCAAGTCTCGTCCTATAATCACCCATTCTAACATAGCACTCATACTAGAGGAACAAACTAGCCAAGGAAAAACCTCATGCTGTGATCCAAAATATGAATAGGGTGCTCCTTGAAGGATGAATCCACATCCAACTCAACCTATTTTAGTTAAAAAATGTAAGATGGGTCTAGAAAGTAACTTTGTAGCTAAGAAACATGAAGGAAATCATGCATATCCTAGTACCTCTAAGGTAACTACAACTGATAGGAAACCGTCCCAACTCTCTAAAAAAACTCAAATGTCCCAACTTATCTTGGTGAAAGCTTCCCCTATCTCCTAATCCTCTTGTGTCCCAACCTTGGCGTGACACATAAGACAACTTGATCTCTAACCTGAAACTCGTGGTCATCTCCTCAATCAACATAATTTTTCTACTGAGACTGTACAGTAGCCATCCTCATCCGAATAAACTCAACTTGATCAATGGTCTCCTAGAAAAAATGAGGTCCCAACATAGCTTCCTCTCCTGTCCCCATCCAACATAGGGGTGATCGTTATGACCTATTGTACAAACCATCATATGGTTCCATCTAAATCGTAGCCTAAAGGCTATTATTGTAGTAAAACTACACTAGGGGTATATGTCTCTCCCAAGAGACCCCAAAATTCAGGATGCATGGTCAAATTATGTCCTTAAAAACCTGAATCGTGCACTTAGACTGACCATCATTCGAGGGATGGTAAGCTGTAATCCAAAGTACCTGTGTACCCAAAGCCCTCTATAGTCCCTGCAAGACACGAGAAGTAAATGAGGCTTCTGTGTATGAAACAATAGAGTGTGGAACCCCATTCAAACATACATTCTCTCAGATGTACAACCTTCCAATATCATCAACATCAAATGTTTCCTTGATTGGTATGAAATGTGCAACTTTAATGACTATTTCAAAAACAACCCAAACCACATCATTCCCCCGAGGTGACCTCGGTAAACCTGTTACGAAATCCATCGCGACATCATTCCACTTCCACTCAGGAATAGTTAACTGTTGTAAACTCCCTTCTAGTCATTGATGCTCCAAATTCACCAATTGATAGGTGGAACATCTCAGGAAAAAATAGCTTCATCCCTATTCATACCATGCCACCAATACTGATAGTGTATATCTCGATACATCTTGGTGACACCAGGATGAACTACCCAAACTGAGGAATGCAAATATCACATCAACTACTCACGTATGTCTTCTGAAACCTATATGAATTCATGAAAATTCAAGACCTCATCATCACCTACAGTCCACCCAGGAGTAGGGTCATTGCCTGACACACTCTCCCATAGGACTAGGATTTCATAATCTGATAGCTGCTTCATTCGCACCCGATCCAAAAGAGTATAGGTAACAACTATAGAAGAAAGAAACATATGCCCCTATCTATCATGCACCTCAAAATGCATATTATAGAACAGAGTCACAAGCTACCACTCCCCGCTGGCCTCCTGAATTGTGGTATCTATGTCCTCCTGCTCAATGCATCATCCACTATGTTGCCTTTCCCAAGCATGTAAGAAAGATCAAAGTCAAAAGACTGAAGGTACTCAACCCACCTTCACTGCCTTGAATTTAGATCACGCTGGGTAAAGATATACTTGAGGCTCTTATGTTTAGTGTATACCATAAAATTTTCCATCAAAAGACAATGTCTGCAACAGAACAAATCATACACAACTGCAGCCAAATCAATATCCTACATTGGGTAATTCCTCTCATGTGGCTTCAACTTCCAAGACCCATACACAATTAATCATTCCCCTTACATAAGAACTACCCCCAAACTGATACCTTATGCATCACAATAAATGGGGTAACTCTTTCCCAACTCTGGAAAAACCAGTATCAGTGGTGAAATCAATCTCTCTTTTATCTCCTAAAAGGATGAATCATAGAAATCGGTCCACAATTACTTCACACCCTTCTTAGTCAGGCTCGTCAGTGGTGCTGTAAAGCATGAAAATTTTGGAATAAAGTTCATATAGTAACTAACCAGACCCAAAAAACTCCATACCTCAAATACATTCTTTGACTGCCCCTAAGAAACTACTGCTCTCACTTTCTTTAGGTCAACTGAAACTCCTATCTCTGAGATGACATGACCCAAGAAGTAAATTTGGTATATCCAAATATGTCACTTTGAGATATTAGTATATAATTGATCCTCTCTCAGTGTACAAAAAATGATATAATGATGGATTTCATGGTCGTGTTGAGTGTAAGAGTACACCAAGATATTGTCCACAAAGACTACTAAAAAATAATACAAGTAAGGATGGAACACTAGGTTCCTTAGTGCCATGAAAACTTATGATGCGTCCATGAGATCGAATGGAATAACCAAAAACTCTTATAGACCATACCTTCTCTGAAAGGGTGTAAGAGGTACATCTGACGGTATAATACATAACTGATGATAATCAGATCTCAAGTAAATCTTTGATAATGCTTGGGCTCCTCAAAGATGATCAAAAGAGATCATTAATCCTTGTCAAAGGACATCAGTTCTTAACCATAGACTGGTTTTGTAACTAATAATCCACACAAATTATGAGGGTATTGTCCACCTTTATCACAAAAAGGACAGGAAAACGCCAAGGAGAAGTACTGGGTTAGATGAAACTCTTTTCCTACAACTCCTTTAACTGCTTCTTGAGCTCCTGTAACTTGGGTGTAGCCATCTTATAAGGTTTAATGGACACCGGTGCCACTCCGGGCACAAGCTCAATAGAGAAATATACCTCTCTATCCAGAGGTAAACCTAAAAGTCATCTAGAGAGACATATTTGAAACAATCCACCACAGGAGGAAAGTCCATATGTGAAGTTCCATGGTCATCTAGATATAAACATGAAATTTAGTCTTTAATTCCTCCAAAACAATGATTCTTAGGCCCATATCTACTCGCCTAGACATCCCATTTTCCCTTGTGTAGAAAAGACTCGCCCTCTAGTGGTGTGAAACTCACCCTAGAGATGATAACAGTCGACAAAGTCATATAAAGAGACCAAATAGTCTATTCTGAGAATGACATTGAAGCTTGTCATATCTAAGACATATAGGTCACATGAGAAGTGACATCCACCCACCACAAGAGTGAACTCCTTACACTTATGTGCACTAGACATCCTAATACGCAATAGAGTGTCTAGCATCATAACAACATTAGCAGTAAAGAAGAAGATCTCAAGGATATTTACAATAGAAATAGATATAAAAATATGGGAATAACCTATATTAATAAGTGTAGAAGATAAAATTAAGGCAACTAAAATCGTACCTTTAACTGAAGAGGGTCCGAGATCCTGGTCCAGCTAGGTCTGCTCCATCACAAAAGATCGACCCATACCACAAACCTATGACCCTTATTGAATAACCTAATCAAATCCACCCTACTATTGCTAAAAACATGAAGTCTGGATACCACATCCATGATCACATCCTTTTCCTGAATGTATTGATGAACTCTAGTTCATTTACTGATGAGAAAATGGTGGTCCTTCTCCTGAACGTGGAGTCATAACAGAGCCCCTACCACTCACTACTGGTGAGAACATCTAGGAAAAATGTTGAAGATGACCCATCTTGTTGCAATATTGGCACTTGACTGGGTCCTTCAAGAAATGTGGTCTCGTATTCCCACTCTTTCCGCACTGGTAGCATAACATCTAGCTACCTTAAGAAACATCACATGAAATCTCCCTAAGGCACTTCCTTCTATCTGTAAAATGATTATCAGCCCTGCGTGCTAAACTTACCTAGATCACAGCTCCCAACTCCCTCATATTGTGCTGAGTAATTGGCACTTAGTTTACTATATCATTCACAAAAGTTATCCTGAAAACAATCACCTATGATCGAATGTCATACCTAGTACCATCCTCAAATCAAATTGCCAATGATAACTCGTCACCTCCCAAAATAGTTGCGATGAGATGAAGCTCTATAAAATGCGTTGAGTAATCCATCACTGAAAGACCACCCCGCTCAAAATTTAGGAACTCCTATGCTTGGTCGGTACTCAACTTCTCGGGGGAGAAGTATTAATAGAAGGTCCTTTAAAACTCTTCCCGATCCATAACCTAATGACGTCCTGCCTGTGAGAAAACATTCCACCATCTCTTGGAGTAATCACATAACAAGTACATTGAAAGATTCACACTCCTATCCCGAGGTGTCTCTAGATGCTCAAAGATAGCAAGCTTGGCCTCCAACCCTGAATTTACAGCCTGTGGTCCTCCATCCCCTAAAAAAGTGGGAGGATGCTACTACTAGAACACCCTCACCAAATCTTCCCTAGTCAAGGAAGGATGTGGTTCTCCCTAGAAAGTATTCATGATCCTCACAAAGCCTTCATGAAACTATTCATTAGAACCTATGTCGGATATAACAGCTTCTGCCAAGATGGGCATGATGAGGGGATCTGCTGGTAGTCCCTAATCTACCATTTTTGGTGTCTGATCATTGCCATGTACCTGGCGTACAACCGGTGGACATCTTGGTGGCATGAATCTGTAAGGTCAAGTGCACACGTCAGTTAAAAATTATCAAGGACTGCAATTTAGAAGTTCATGGATGGAATTGGATAATTAAAGCAACCATGTTTTACAAAAGAATGCTACACAGTGTGTTGAACCACTACACGATGTGTCCCCTTAACCATTAACACGGGCGTGTACCTCTTCCAAACCTGTTCATGTAACACGCCTACACATGGTGTGTTCCTCCTATGACATGATGTGTACTTGAATTTTACCTCATGCCCATGCCCTTATACATATCTAGAACAATACGGTTTTCTCCAAGGTAACAATACATGGCATGTTCCCCTAGACATGGTGTTTACTACTTAAGTTCCATCCACCCATGTTGTTCATCACATGACTGGATACATGGTCCTTCACGACACATCATGTATACCCAACACACGACATGTTCTACAAAATGTTTACCAACCCTGTGTCACTTTTTACACGGTTAGTCCCATGGTCAAGAACTACACGATGTGTAATCCCAATACATGATGTGTACTAAAGAAAACTCATTCTTCCCGAACATAATAACACATGGCATGTGTTCATAACCTCACACACTGTGTTGTCTGGGTTTCTGGATTGTAAGCCTCTAAAAATTCTCCATAATCCTTAAAAACATAAAAAAAATTCCAAGGCATGAAAAATTATGACCTTTAGGAGCCCATACTCCCTACGAATCAAATTTTGGCATCCTTTTTTCACATCATAACTTGAAAAAAATCAATTAAAGTTCATGAATGATCCACCAAATTCCAATCCAAGAGGGCCCATAACACCTATTGGACCAAATTTTGGCATCCATATAAATGAAACTTTACATATTCCAATACCCTATCAAAATAGTAGGTATTGTATCAATGCATCTATCACGACAACATGCATATATAGCACAAAATTTAACACAACATCATGGAATCAGTAATTCATCCTAAATTGCATGACAAGAATGCATGACATGTGACCTCTAGTAAGTTCCTAAATGATGCATGAGATGAAATACCCTCGTCTCATCAAGTAACAACAAAACTAGAACCACAATGATATCAATAATAAAAGCACAAAATAAGTGCGTCACCCAAAAATGAAATCAAATCAAACTGTAATAATTAAAAAAACCATAAAAATTGAAATATTCGAGGTAACTTGGATTTTACCTATCCAAGGGTTAGATACTCCTGGGTACAACTTATTACCAGCTTTCGTTTCCTTCCTATCCCTATCTATAGGCTTTGAAGAGTAAGAAAAACCATAAAAATCCTCCTAAGATACCACATTGTAATGTCCCGGTTTCGGGTGCCTCCCAATGGTGCCCCGAACCTGGTTAGTCTTATAACCTCAAGCACATTTCCCCAAATTCCAGAGGATTCCGAATAGTAGTGGGGACTAAGGTAAGACATTGGGGAAACTGTACCCCCATTTTTAGAGTATACATAGCCTAATCTAAATATAAAAAAAATAGTGGAAGTAGTAATACCATATAAAAAAAGTAAACAACAGAAGACTGAAAATAATAATACAACTAGAGAATTTAAAAATGATGCATGTCACATGTGTCAAAGATAATATCCAAACAAGTCACAATGCTGGAAGTACAATACTAAAACAAATTTACAATAAAATAGTAAACTCCAGCCACATCGCAAGCCTCTTCATGGTCCCATGTTATCCTTCTCTAATAGCAATCAAGTTCCTGATGAAGAAGGGTGATTGAACTTAACTATACCTACAACAATATAATCTATTTGGGTTAAAAATCAATACCCAAATAGGGTGTGAGATGAATCCTAGTAGGCAATCACCAAAAAATCTATGCCTAACTATTAGTGAATATATATAGTAGGAAACATGAAAAAATGAATCAATAAACTTGGAAGTACTCAAAAGTAAAAAATCTTACAGTTTTTCAATTACATTCATTTAAATTCGTTAGTTATTCAATATGTTTATTAATGAAACCCTGAGATCTATCCTAATATTTGTATCCTCTTGTTTAGTATTAACCATCATACATCTCAAAAGACAATCTAAATAATCAATTAAGATCAAATCCAAGCTTTTGTTTTGTCTTGGCAGACTCTTCACAATCATTCAAACATTCACAAGTAGCCCTTTGGAAAAGTTCTCACATTCTAACCCCTCTAGACTAATATATCATCATATCATTTACAAATGACGACCTGAGAATCTCTCACAGTGAATACCCGTTTTGTAGACATAAAAACCATAAACTATAATGACCACCTGGCAGATCTCACAGTCAATGCCCTAGGGACCAATCATCCAATTAATACCGAACCTCTGGGTAGCTCTCACAGTCTATCCCCTCTAGTCTACGACCACCTGATAGCTCTCACTGGCAATACCTCTGGGTCAACATAACAACAAAACATACATAGGTGACCCTACATCGGGATGTTATCATGGTCAAATTTCCCATGTTCAAACTTTCCCAATGCATCTCACATGCATCTCATATAATCATCGACTCCATCCTAACAAGAAAGTCATAGAAAACACAATAAGCCTAATAGGAATCCTAGATCAAACGGCTAGAAATTATTTAACTAGGGAAACACACCCATAGTGCCCCAAAATAATGGTATATAACCTTATGCAAAAGCAACAACCCTTTTATCAATCTACCAAACCATAACAGGTAATAAATAGGGTCCAATTCCAAACATGGAATACCCCAAACATGGATACATGAAAATTTCAGGATATATAATCCAAAGAAAATCAACAAGAGAAAAAACCACTTACATTGATGTCATATGACCAATAATCTTGAATATTATCCCTTGAATCGACATAGAATGATATAGATCTACAAGAAAGGGTAAAAATGATCATCCTTTAAAATAATCATGAGAGAGGAGGAATTAAGAATAATGTCTCTAGGGAAAGAGATAAATCATTGGTGGGATTCCAACACACCTGATAGTGTCTAAATTAGAGGTCAGATGAAGAATCAGGAGGGGTTCAGAGTTCTTCAGCATTCCATCGCTCTCATATACTAAACACGGGGTAGAGAAGAGTGTTTTGGATGTGTGATGTGATCCCATACAAATTTATCAAATAAAAATAAAATTACAGGTCATGTTCTTTTAATGTAAACATTATGTACTAGCCTAATTTTCCCCCTATTTAGGCTGTCTTCCGGGTCACCTACATAACCATGTACTTGTCCATTACATGGCCAGTACGCGTCTGTATATGGTATGTAGGTATAAGGCATGTACTCCTAAGTATACAACATGTACATAGATAATTCAAATTTCTTTCTTTTTCCTCAAAAACACCCAAAATCCAGATCCATACAAGAAATGAAGATCCAGGTTCTTACATGTGCACTAGCCATTTTAATCCCCAACAGAGTGTATAGGACAAAAAAATTATCATAAGTAAAGAATAATAGACCAAGGATCTCTACAATGATAAAACATATAAAACTATTAGAAGACCCTATATTAAAAAGAGCAGAAGAAGAAAAGGAGGCAACTAGAATTGTACCTCTAACTGTAGAAGGTATATGATCTTTCTCCTATTGGGTATACTCCATCATAAATGTATGACATGTACTCTGATTCTGTGACCCTTACTGACCACCATAAGTTGATCCACCCTACTATCAGTGAAAACCTGTAGCCTGGATACTATGGTCACGACCACCTCCTCGGCCTGAACGACCTGATGAACTCCAGTTTTCTAACTAATTAGAAACTGGTGGTCCTTCTTCTGAACATGGAGTCATAACACAGTCCCTATCACTTTATCCTGGTGAGAACATCTGAAAAAATGCAGAATATGACCAACCTTGCTCCAAGATCGACACTCAGTTGGGTCATTCGGCCAATGTGGCCTTGTATGCTCATTCGTTCCAAACTAGTAGCATACCATCTGACTACATGAAGAAACATCATGTGAAATCTCCCTATGACGCTTCCTGAAATCATTCAAAGGAGTACCAACCCTGGATACTGAACCACCCTGGCTCACATCTCACAAATCCCTCATATTGGGCTCGGTAATCAGCGACTGGTTTACTATAGTAGTAACCGAAGTCAGCCTAAAAACATTCACCTTTGATTGTATGTCAAACCTAAGACAATACTTAATCACCTTTCCAATGATAACTCATCACCTCCTAGAAAAGGTGTAAATTGGTGAAGCTATTTAAAATGTGAAGACTAATCCATCACTGAAAGAGTTCCCCACTCAAAATGCATGAACACTTGGGCTCAGTCGGCCCTCAACATCTCCGTGTAGAAGTAGTCATATAAGGTCCTCTGAAACTCTTCCCAAACCATATCCCAATGACGTCTCAACTTTAAGATCACATCCCACCATCTCTTGGTGGAATCACATATCATTTACATTGCGAGATTCACCCTCCTCTCATGAGGTGTCTCCAGATGCTAAAAGATAGAAAGTATGGCCTCCAACAATGACTCTACAGCCTATGGACCTCCATCCCCTAAAAAAGTGGGATGCTGCTGCTTCTAAAACACCCATCTCAACTCTTCCATAGTTAGGGCAGGATGTGGTGATCCCTAGAAAGTATACATAAACCTCAAAAAGCCTTCATGGAACTATGACTCAGCATATATGTCTGATATAACAGTCAATTCCGAGATGGGAATGACATGAGGATCTACTGGTAGTCACTGATCTAGAATTTATGGTGTTTGATCATTGCCCTGTACCTGGTGTAAAACTGGAGGGAATCTTGGAAGAATGACTCTATAAGTTAAAGCACACACCCCAGTTCATGATTATCAAGGACTACAATTTAGAAGTCCAATAATAGAACATGGGAAGAAGATTATTCATGTTTACAAAACAGGGATACACGGTGTGTATGAACTCTACACGAAATGTTCCCTTAATCTGTTAACATGGAGTATACCTATTCCAATCCTAGTCATGAAACACCCCTTACACACAATGTGTTCCTCTTGAGACACATCATGTACTTGAATTTTCCCTCCTTACCAAGTACTTATACATGGCTAAACCACATGGGGTATTCTGGCGTAACAATAAATGACATGGTCACTGTAGACACGGCGTGTACCACTTACGCTCCAACCACCTATGTCATTCTTCACACATACAGATACACAGTTGACTTCTATGTGTCATGCTCATTGAAGAAGAAATGTGTACAACCCAAGTTTCATCCACCTGTGTCATTTGTCATACGACCGGATATGCGGTTGAATTCTACATAGTGTGTCCCATAAAGAAACAGTGTGACAACACAAGTTTCATCCACCCATTTCATTCATCAGATGGAAGGATACACAATTGACTTCTACACGATGTGTTTGATAAAGACACGGTGTTTACAACCCATGTTTCATCCTCCCGTGTCGTTTGCCACATGGTCGGATAGACAATCCTTCACAACACGACGTGTACTCCCAGCACATGGCATGTTCTACCAAACATTTACCAACACTATCTCTTTGTTCACAAAGTCAGTCACACGGTCAAGAACTACCCTTCCTCTACTCCCAGTACACGACATGTAGTTACAAAAAGTTGTTTCTTCTAGAAAAGAAGAACACATTGTGTATTTTCATAACATCACATGACATGTTGTCCAGGTTTCCAAATAGTAAGCCTCTGAAACTTCTTCAGAACCCTTAAAAACATAAAATTTTCTCCAACACATTACAAATTCCATCTCTTGGGAGCCCAAACTCCCCCATGATTAAAATTTTATCATCCTTTTTCACATCATAAGATAAAAAAATTCAATTAAAGTTCAAACTTGATGCACACAATTTTTATCTAAGAGGGCCCATAACACCTCAGGGACCAAAGTTTGGAATCTATCCAAATGAAAAAAATACATATTCTAATACCCTATCAAAATAATAGGTATTATATCATGAAATCTATCACAATAACAAGAATATCTATCACAAAATCTATCACAACAACATGAAATCAGTAATGCACCGTAAATATCATGAAAAGAATGCATGACATGTGATCTCTAGTAAGTACTTATATGATGCATGACATGGAATACCCTCATCTCATAGGGTTGCAACAGAAGTTGAACCATAATGATATCAATAATAATAGAAAAAAACTAGTGCATCAGCCAATGGTGAAATCAAATGAACTGGAACAATTGCAAAAACCGAAAAATGGCAACATTCAAGGTAACTTGGATTTTCCCTGTACACGGGTTATCTAGTCCCAGGAACAATATATTATGAACTACATGTTCCCTCCTATCTCTGTCTATAGGCTCCAAATAGTAATAAAAAGAAGAAGAAAATCCTCCTCTGATACCACTTGGTAACGGCCCAGATCCAGTTACCGCCGAAATGTGCCCCGAACCTAGTTGGCCACATATCCTCAAACACATTTCCCTTAATTCCAGAGGCTATCGAATAGTAGAGAGGGCTAAGGTAAGATATAGGGGAAACTATTCCCTCATTGGAAGAGTATACATAGAGTAATATAAATATAAAACAAAATAGGAAGCAGTAATACTATACAACAAAAGTAAACCATGGAAGATTGATAATAATATAACAACTGGAGCATGTAAAAATGATGCATGTCACATGTGTCTAGGAAAGAATCGAAGCAAGTCACAATGATGGAAATAAAAAAATAAAACCAATTTACAAAAAATCAGCAAATTCCAACAGCATCACAAGCCTCAGCTTGGTCCCATTCTCTCCAGCTCCAACAATAATCAAGTACCTGATGAAGAAGGGCACATTCCCTTATCTATACCTACAACCATATAATCTGTTTGGGTCCAAAAACTTTACCTTAACTGGATATGAGACAAATACTAGTAGGAAACCACCAGAATATTTGTGCTTAACTATCAATGAATATATACAGAAAGTATTATTCATAAATGAAGTAAGAAACTAATATGTACTCAAAAGTAATCAATCCTATAGTTTTAAATTACATTCATTTACTTTTATTAATTATTCAAATTGTTGAATAATGAAATTTCAGGATCTAGCCTAAGATTTGTATCCACTGTGTAATAGTAACAACAGACATCTCATAAGACCATCTAAACAAAAAAGTAATACCATGTCCAACCTTGTGCATTGACTTTGAAGACTCGACACAATCATTCAATCATTAATATAACGACCCTATTGGAATGTTCCCACAATATAATCCCCATGGTCCACATTAAAACAATTTATTTAATAACGAACCTCTAGGAATCTCTCAGAGTCCATCCCCTTTAGTCTATATTATCACTAAATGTTTACAAACGACCACCTGGGTATCTCACACGATCAATACCCATAGGTCAACATAGCAACAATTCATTTAATAAAGACCCTCTTGGTAGATCTCATGATCTAAACCCTCTGGTCAATGAACACCCAATAGCTATCATAGTCAATACCTTTAGGTCAACATTACAACAATTAATACATAAATAACCCCACCTCAACATAACCACATACTTGTATAGACCATACCTACTCTTAAATTCTATAAGAGGTATCTCTAATAGTCTAACATGAAACTAATGATAACCAGATCTCAATTAAATATTTACTCAATGTGATCTAAATTTGAGTTACTGAAGGTGGGTTGAGTACCTTTAGTCTTTTGACTTTGATCTTGCCTACACTCTTAGGAAAGGCAACACAGTGGCTGATGCATTGAGCAGGAGGACTCTGATACATGTAGTTTAGGAGGCCAACCGTGAGTGGATGATTTTGGCTTTGTTCTATGAGATGCATTTGGAGGTTCATGAAAGACAAAGGAAGACATTTATTTCTTCTATATATGTTACCTCTACTATTCTGGATTAGGTGTGAATGAGGCATATATCAGATTCCAAATGCCTAGTCTCATGGGAGAGTTTGTGAGGCGAGGACACTGCTCTTGGGTGGACCATAGGAGATGTTTTGGTCTTGAATTTTCATTGATGCATATGGGTATCAATAGACATACGTGAGGAGTTCATGCGAGATTTTCATTCTTCAGTTTTTGAGGTTCATCATGGTGTCACAAAGATGTATAAAGATCTACATTATCAGTATTGGTGGATAGGTATGAAGAGGGATGTAGTTTTTTTTATCATGAGATGTTCCACTTGTCAGTAGGTGAAGATAGATCATCAATGAATGATAAGGATTTTACAGCAATTACCCATTCTTTGGAGGAAGTGGATTGATGTCACAGTGGATTTTGTGATAAGTTTACTGAGGTATCCTCAAGGGAATAATGTGGTTTGGGTTATTGTTGACAGAGTAAGAAAGGTTGCACATTTCTTACCCCTCAAAAAACCGTCAGTGTTGATTATCTTGGAAGGTTGTACATCCAAGTGATTGTACATTTTCATGGGGTTCCATACTCTATTATTTTTTACAGGGAAAACTGGTTTACTTATCATGTATGGAATGGACTACAGAAGGATTTGGGTACATAGGTACTTATAAGTACAATATACCATCTCCCAAATGATGGTCAGTTCGAGTGCACAATTTTGGTTTTGGAGGAAATGCTTCGAGAATGAGTCCTTGATTTTATTGGATCTTGGGAGAGACATATAACCCTAATGTATTTTTTATTCAATAATATCTTTCATCCAACGTTTCAGTTGGAACCTTATGAGGCTTTGTATGGTAGGCCCTACCGATCAACCCTATGTTGGCTGGAGGCAGGGGAGGAAATGATGTCGGGATCTTGTCTTGTCTAGGATACCACTGAGTAGGTGGAGTTGATTCAGAAGAGGATGGATACTACACAGTCTATGTAGAAATATTATGATTATCGAAAAAGAAGGCCTATGGAGTTCAAGTTCGGATATTGGGCTTTCTTATGTGTCACACTGAGGTTGGGACACATGAGGGTTAGGAGATAGGGGAAGCTTTCACTGAAATACATCAATCCATTTGAGGTTTTGGAGAGGGTCAGGTCGGTTTCCAATCGATTACAGTTACCTCTGAGGTACCAGGATATGCATGACATATTTCATGTTTTTCATCTGTGAGGATACTTTTCAGACTCATCTTATGTTTTTCAACATGAGGAGGTTGTGTAGGAGGTGGATGCATCCTTAGAGGAGCACCCTATTTGGATTATGGATCACAGTATAAAGGTTCTCCATGGATGATCCGTTCCTCTGGTATGGGTTCTATGGTAGCATGGGCGAGTGTAGGATGAGACTTAGGATAGGGAGGCCGAAGTACAATTTTAGTGGCTAGAGTTGTATAAAGTTTCTTCTTCACCACCCTTGGAAGGGTAATTCATAGATTAATTTATTTAAGGGGGGAAGTTTATAAGAACCTAGATCATGATTTCAGGTATGGATCATGATTTCAGGTGTTTTGAGGAAAAATGAAGAAATGGAAATTTTCTAAGTACACACCATGTAATTTTGAGTACACACTGTGTACCCTGTTGCTGCGTGTAGCCATGTACTGGTTGTGTAATGGCTGAGTACATTTCCTTGTAGGTGACCTGGTAGACTGCCTAATGCGGGGGCTGGTTGAGGCTAGTACACTGCATGTACATTTAATGAACAAGCCATGTACTTTTTCTTTTTTATTTTATAAATTGGTGTGAGGTTTCATCTCACATCCAGAACACCCTTATTCTCCCCATGTTTTATATAGGAGACTGACAGAATGCTGAAGAACTCCAAAAACCTCCCAATTCATTGTCCAAACTCCAATTGAGATGCTGTCAGGTGCGTTGGAATCCCACCAATGATTTCTCTCTTTCCCTAGAGCCTTTCTTCCTAATTCCACCTCTCCTAGGAGTATTTCAAGGATTCTTTTTACTTTTTTGTTGATCTATGTCATTCTAGGTCGATTCAAGGTCCGACGTTCAAGAGTGTTGATCATACGACATCAAGGTAGGTGTTTTGTGCCTTTAAGTTACACAGAGTAACTAGGTACACATCATGTACTCAAAAGTACATGATGTGTACATAGAAAATTTCCATTTCATCATTTCTCCTAAAAAACACCTAGAATCAAGATCCATACCCGAAATGAAGATCTTGTTTCTTTCAATTTTGGTATGTTTGACCTTGTGTCAGAAATTCACAGTTTCTAAATCTTATATGCTTGTTATGATTCCTGATTATAATTTCATTGCATGTTTTCCCTATTTCATTAAGATTCATGATTTCATGGAATCCTTTATGAATTATTAAAACTTCTTTACAATTTTACAAACTATTTTTCTTTTGTATTCATGATTTTACTTGATAATGTTTTGATTTTGGTATGAAAGTACTCGGTTGGTTCAGTATGATGTAATTAACCCTATAGAGGGAAGATATAGGTAAAATGGATTCGATTCTATGGAACCATTATTAGATACATGGATAATGGAAGGGATATCATCTTGGATTAAATGGTATTAGATTTATACATTTAGACTAAGTTTAGGCTTGGGTTTCATAGTGGTTTGAAAAATGGGTTTAGATAAAGAATACTCCATTTTCACTAGTGATATGAGTATGGTAATGACTAGCGTGGTTTAAAAAGAGGGTTAATTTGGGATAAGACAATGGGATATACATTTATCATACTAAAATTTAGATGTATAGTCATGTTGGGATTTCATTTTTTACCCTATTTTATTGAAATATGGTGTTTTGTGTGGTGTGATTTGTTGAGACTAGTGGTTTTGACCACATCCTAAGTTAGAGGAAGGGGATTCATAATGGGTTATATGATGAGGTAAGAAATGTGATGTGGTTGATAATAATCCATGAAATATTGACTCATCTTGAGTGAGGAAGCTCTGGATGGACCGCCTAGAGTGAGAAGGGTTTGGTATAGGATGAGATGATATATGAATAGCCATGGTACCTGCCCATTGTTAGTATAGTTTGGATTGTGTGAGAGGGTGTCTATTGAGATGATTTCCATATATATTTTGTGGTATATGGACCAGTGGATATGAGATGTGGTCATGGAACCTCTACTGATGTGGAGGGTTCGATCTATATGATGAGTTTGATAATGAGATGCCTTTCTCAGATCACTTGTTGGACCTTATGAGTTTCTAAAATTATCAGGACTCGCTATGTTTTTCCTTATCATTATTAGATTATATATGAAGTGACTATGATTGAAATATTACCATCATTATACCACACATGTGAGGTCAGGTGTCATGGCGGCCTGGTTAGCACATGGCTACTTGACATGTATCCCTGTTTGTGAATTTTGTGTTATGTTTGTTACTAGGTGGGTTTCAAAATCACTTGTCTCACCATTATATGTGTTGAATTCACATACATAAAATCATATGAACATTCAATATTTTGAGGAGGTGGAGATTTTTATTGGTTCATTGGACTTATCCACTACTAGTGTATAAGTCTTGGGTTTTGAAATACATGGGTTGATTGTCATATTTTATATTAGGAATAGGTATCACATAGATACATACACATGGTTTAGGTTCAGAAACTTTGGGAGTTTGAGGATTAAATAGAGATATCAAGTGATTTCGATTAGAGTCTTCTATAATTTACCCCTTAGTTATTATTTTTAATTTGCTTCGACCAATATTCCAATGTTTTATTTATACAATGATTCATGTTATACATATGTATCTTCCACTACTAGTTTTTTATTTTTTGATGAATAATATAGATTATTTTACTACATTATATTTGGACTGTGGGGGCCCTCTTAGATCCCTATTTCTTATCTATGGGTTTTGGGGTTTTTCTATTATATAGATGGTTCATGAATTTGTTCGATAAATGTAGGCATTATACTAGGTTCTATTTTATAATTAATAGTCCTGTAATAATTATTTTAGAACCATGTATCTAGTATACAGCCTTTGGAATACAAGGATGTGCTTTTAAGGTATTACAATATCCCTAATCGGGTGTAGTTCAAGAAATCCAGAACATAGTGTTATAAAATGTAATCAAATGATGTGTTTAGGATGGGTAAAGTACTAATTCGAGGTATAGATAGGTTTTTTAGACTAGAGAGGTAAGATTGTACCATTTTTGTCTAGCACGAATTCTGTCAAAAACCAAGTTCCAAGGAGATATCATATGTTGAGACTAGGAACTGAAGGATGAGTGAGGTATTGAATTTTGAATCCTGATTTGGGATGGATGAGACTTAAGATGAGTCATATGGATCAGTTGGAAGCCACTATCCTTATTCATGAATAATGGTATTGGAATTATTAGGGAATGATATGCATGCCTATAGTTAGTGTGGTTTTACATGTTTCCTTATCAAGATCCACTATTAATTGGAAAAAAATTATAAAATAATTTATTCTTTATATAATATATTATATGGTGTGATTAGATTAATTTGGATTTTAGGGTATTTTTTTATTTAGTATGGATTGTGACTATTTAGACACCTTATGGAAATGATTTTATGTATTTTATAATTTTGAGGGTAAACATTCTTTAAAAATAAAAAATCTTGAAGTTGTGTTTGAAATGAGGTTTTATATGTTTGTTTTACTTTAAATGGATCATTGGGTGGGTGATTTGAAATTTTTAGGATTATTTGGTAATAAGAAATATGAGGAAAAACCATTTTGAATGTGGGTTTCAGAAATGGTTTAGAATAATTTTCAGAAAATAAATGTATTGGATATATTAGGTATTTTTGAGATTTTTGTTTTGTTGAAAAAAATAGATGCCAAGATTTTATTAAATAATAAAGTGGGTATAATTTATTGTAAATGGTATTGAGATGTTTTAATAATAAAGTGGTTCTCATGGGAACTATGGTGCATTGATTTCAGTTTTTGGACTGGGAGTAACATGGATGATTTAACTATGTGCATATCTCATGTGTAATATTTGTTTTTAATGAGCCAAGTGAGGTTAGAGGGTGTAGATTAGTTTGGTTTGATTTTGGGAAAAACCCAATACCTATGTAGATCAGGGTTTTTTTATTTTAATATTATTTTGAGGATGAATCATGTGTTTTAATTTATATTCAATGGGTATTTAAAGGTTTACTTTATACAGTCACATATTTAGGCTTGTAAGAAGGTTGATTGATGTTGGAGTTGAATAGATGAATGTAGGATATGTCGGGATCATGGTTTGAACCAATATATTTTGGGTTTGGAAAGAAATTCCTATGTTTATGGGAATCTTTAGTTAGAAACATCCATTAGTAGAGGAGTCTTATAATTTGGAGAACCATAATATGAGAGAAAAATTTATTACCGGAACTTTAGTGTCTTGGTATTAACAGGTGTGGTTTAATACCATGTCACTGTTTGGTTATGGAAGTAAGTAGGGTGATTATGAAATTTGTTTTGGGGATTTAAATATAATTGATGGATAAGATAAAGTGAAACGATTCTAGGGAAGTGAGGGTGGTTATGGATAGAGCCGTGAGATGATCAGTGAGTTAGTAGGTGAGAATTTAGTGAATAATTTATGTTATCATTATTTTTATGATGGGTTTTATTGAGTAAATAGTCATTTTGAACTAAAAAAATATTTAAATTATAGTTTAAGTTCATAATTTTCGTATAATTGGTTAAATTTAGGGTTTTATAGAGGATTTAAGAAATAAAGAAATTTTCTCAGTAGAATTTGAGACTAAACAATGTGTAAGTAATAAGAACACATAATGTAAAATTTTAAGAGGCATAACTCAACTAGATGATGTAAATTCCCAATTCCTAAATTAGAGTTTTTATACCCTACATACTAAAAAATCAAAAACAATTCCACCATTCTACAAGAGTATTGTGTGAAATTTGATGCTACATGCCATGTTTGATGGTGCCTCACAACATGTAATTTCACCTGCCGACAACAACCATGTTTGAATTCAAAGTGGAAGAAAAATTAATCACCTATCATCAGATAAAGTGAAGTAAAGTTAGTTTATTGAAGTACATGATGAATAAATATACCATACACTTTGTATTTTTTTTTATAAAATCATTGGAAGGCTTATGAATTAGGGGTTGGATATCGCAGGGGGCGGTGCAGCCACTCTACCAAATCGACCCTCCCCTAAATCAAGTAGGTATTTTAAATTTGTTTTTGTTTTTAATTTATTCTCTTTTACTATCTTCTTTACCACTTCCTATATAGTATCCATGAGAAATATTAAGCTTTCACCCAATCCATGCACTATTTCCATGGCCATAATAGGGTAGAGGTTCTGTATTGGGGTTTTAATGAGATTGTGAGTGTGTTGTAAAGAACATTATGAAATACTTTATATTAGATTGATTTCTATTTAATAATCCTATTTTTGACTTTAATAAAAAAATTTCCGACAGTGTCATGTTAGACTAATAATCTCACCAATGGGTAAAACTAAATGAATTTTAGCGAGAAAACAAATGATAACTGGGTGATCCCTTTGACACTATTTTTTGTGTTTTTATTAAAAACACATTATAATGAATTTTATCATTGGACCAAGGGATTAGGTCTTAAAAAATTAAACCAATCATTCTCATACCAAGAAGTGAATATCAAATTGAATCTCAATTGTAAGATAATTTTAAAAATAATCTATATCATTAAGGAGTGCCATTTTATAACAAAACCAAGTAAAAATTATAAACCCAATTTTTTTTTTCAACATTTCTTTAATTTATTCATCTATTATTCTTCTTTAATTTGTTTCATTTAAATTGTTTCATATTTATTTTCAATCACTATCATGTCTTCTGTTGAATAATCATATGAGACTCACCATCTCATTATTGCAGTCATTTTTATCGTTCTCTTAGGACTGACCCCAATACTCCACTTCTATAGTAAAGTGATGGAGATCAATTTTTTCCACACACAGTGATGGGAATAGTAAGAATTATAGATCTGTTTTTTTGGAATAATGAGTAGTGTTATTTTTGGGTTGAAACTAATTAATTTGAGTTCAATTTTTTCTTTACTTTCATCTTTCTCTAGGGTTCCCCAATGTAACACCTAAATGGATACTTATTCCATGGGTGGTCGGTATGATTTTCTAGAGAGGGTTTTTATCCATATGATCCAATTATGATTTACTCATATATGAAGTAATATTACACATATATGGATGATTTATAATACAAGTATTACCCATGTATATTAGTTAATATATCTTGTTTTTTGAATCAGAACCTCCTGCAAGAAATTCCAATTTATTTAAAATTTTCTTATCAGGGATATAAGATTTAACTAAGAACCATTTGAACCCTTATAAGATGTAGGAACATTTTTGTAATCTTTTATAAAAGGATTTTATAAATGATTAATAATGAGGAAATTTCATTTTATAACAAAATTGAGTAATATGTTTCTAATTCAACTGAGCAGCTGTGTTAGGAAGTGGACCCCAATTATCTTGAATTGAATGTGTTTGAAAATTATTATCCATATATTTATCTGAGAATTAGGAAACCTAATTCCATGATAGTATTGAAATTTTATATCTATTACATTCTACCAATTGAGTTGATACATAACCAACTTCATAGAATTTATGTCATTGTTTCTAGGTATTCAGTATTATAGAGCCAAAACTGAAAGAGGTGAAGGACTTAGAGAACCCATATAAAAGAAATGTTAACCTTCAGAACCTAGTTTCCATTGAGAAGGGATACTTAAATCCACCACTTCAACCTTTTTAAAAATGGCATCTAATTAGAAAACGAAACCATCAAATTCATGTGGTGGTTTGAAAATAAAAATCCATATCCACATTTGAACCCCAGGTATGATTTTTTTCACTCAGGTGAATCAAAAAACCTAATATAAAGAATATTTATGGGAGGAAACCCCAATTGTTTTTTTCACCATTACTTTTCATATTTTAAATAAATTACATGACATTTACTTATTTCTCAAATGGTGTGTATATTATTTTTTATCTCTCTCATCTAAATCACTGTAAATGTACAAATTTGTAACTACACATCATGTAATATAATTATATTATGTGTGTTGATAATTTTATATGTGTATCATGTAAATAGATTATATAATTAATTATTAATTAATTAAATAATATGGAATGAATCATATGTCGATGGAAGGGTCACTCGAAGGTATCTGAGCCATAGCGGGTTCAAATCCATCCAAACCCTCTTTTGGCATAAGGGTCATTGTTTTATCTCATATTTTTGATACACCAAATCTGATATTTTCTATAATATAAGAAAATAAAATAAAATAAATATAAAATTCATTACAAGGATGGGCCTACTAGAAGGATCTAAACCCAGTGTCTAAAAAACTCAAGTTCAAATCTTCTTAACAGACCACAAATTTGCCTTTTATTTTAAATAAAACCACATGTTGTGTATTTTATTATATTTCATGTATTGAAAAAATGTTGTATTTATGAGAATATAGATATTATATAAAATAAAAATAAAACCCATGATAGGGTCAGCTCGGATAGTAGGATCACAACTTAAGGTCTAAAAAATCTGTGTTCGATTCCTTCCACTAGACTTAATTCCATCCTTTTTCATATTAAATAAATTTGAAAATCATGTATGCCCATATACATCATGTGTCATATGTTTCAATATATTCTTAAATATTAAATTAATACAAAACTAATTTAAAATAGAAGGTGAGAATAAGGTGATGGGTAGGGTTGCAACCCAAGGTCCGAAAGACCTAGGTTCAAGTCCTTCTAATCTCCCCAACACTATAATTTTAAAAAAATAGAACCTCAAGCCACGTATTGTCTATTTTACCATGATATAAATAATTAATTTAGAAAATACCAATAATAAAATAAGTTATCAAAATTACATACTTCACTCTAGTGGTTGAGGGTGATCAATGTGATCAAATTGATCACCAGTTTGAGCCTCACCCAAAGCACATGGGTGAACCTTGCCCTCCCACTTTGTAGTTTTCCAAACAGACATTGTGTAAATATAGAAACACTACATTCATAGGTATATTTATATATATAATTATTTCTATATAATAATTAAAAAATAAATAAATAGATATATATATAAATTTATTTATTTTTGTTTAATTAAATACATGTACATGACTTGTATCCAAGTATATACGTTGTGTATCCAGAATTTAAAAGCACAACCATCTTTACATATACAGTAGAAATTCCTCATCCCTCTTATATTATAATACCATATGAAGTAATCTACTACTTTCCACTCTATAATCCTTTGTTCTAGGGTGGTTTTTTCTTCTGATTTCTTCTAAATTTCACTTTTGGATCATTATAGGTGGTTTTATGACCCTCATTTCATTGTTTAATAGAATTTTTAGAAGTGTTAGAGGATTAGGGTAGAATTCATCCAAAAAACTAACTTTACATAGGCATTAAAAAAGTATACATGGAATGTCTAATTGAATATGGTTAGGTATTAGATTTGAAAAATACACGACATGTGCATTTGATAGACTCCATGTACACTTTCTTCTTTGAAGTCAGAGTGAGGTTGAGTACTATACCCTACATGTATAGGGTTCTAATTTTTTTAAAAATGGCATGTGTGTTCAGTGCATAACATGTATGGTTTTACTTCATGATTATGGGGATATGGGGTGTGTTAATAGAGAACATAGGTTGATTCCAATTCTACTCTACACACCTTGTACTCTGACGAATAATCCATGTATTTTCAAAATTATAAATTTCTTTTAATTTATTTTTGATTTATTTAATTTTTATTATTTATTTTCCCCATTTTTAGGACTATGGATTACTGGGAAATATCACACAAGAATAAACCCTCCACATCATATGAGGAGTATCCCACTATATAAAGAGTCTGTATAGACACACTAGAGGGGTATTCTATGATAGAACTAGCAGAATCACAACTAAAGGTGTTGGGGATATTACATCATCTTCTACCATCTATATCATCATCTAGAGTATCACCAATTAAAGTAGCTTCCATATAACCACCACCTCCATCAGATTCTAGGACATTTGATCCATCCACTTTTGAAAATGACACATAACAATGACCAGTTCCCCTATCATTGGAACATCTGCCACATACATGCCTCTTTTTTTATGAGAGACACTCGACTAGTGTCACACACCATAAATTTTTAGGATCCACCATTATGATCAGAATACAATTCCATAAAACTAACATTATAGAAAGAATATGCCTTATGGAGAAGTTTCTAAGTGACACTAATCTTGTCAATGTTATTTAGGTCTTCACTCCAACCTATCATGGTTTATTATTGGAGTTCACTTCCATGTTAGAGTGTGATGGGCCATTTTACCAAGAGATTCCTAGTGGTACCATGATACCTATATGATCTCTCATTGGTAGAATATAATTTTCACTAATAAGGAGTTAGTTTGGTTTAGGGTATTACTTTCATCCTCAATCATACACCCACACCCAAATTTCACCTTTATCTACCCCAGTCGACCAGACCTTCCCTCTTCATGGTGGGAGCTTTCTGGAATTGATGTCTAAAACAATACTACTTCATAGAAGATAACCTTGATCATTTCAATCCAATTCACTTTATTCATTTATGTTTCAACTCCATTATTTTACCACACTATGAAGATAAAAGAGTTGTGTCTAGGAGGGATATGGAGCTCCTCACCTGTATTGTCATACATTATTACCCCAACTGCCCAAATGTTTCCACCTTATACTTCCATGTAATGTTCATAGACCATCATAGAAACATGAATAGTGGTTTATTTTCCATCCATTTCACACACCACTTACGGGTTTTTGAAACCTCTTCTTACCCAATCTCTAAATCTCTCCCCATTAAATGGACTATCTCATGCTATCCTGCATGTGTATGGTCCATAAACTAGGGAGTTCTTATATACTCATGCGACTATCTCATGCTTATTATATACATGGGTATGCTATAGATATAGAATAGTTCCTATAAATTAATTCATGATTGATAAACACCTACTAAGGTAGCAACATATATATAAGAAACTAATGGTGTTGTAGATTAGGTACCTCCACCAGCTCCACCTGTGACATATTCACATCAATCTACTCCCACTTCTATTGATCCATCATCTTCCACCGTTCTTCCAGCAACACTGAGCCATCCCCAAGTCCACCATCACCTGAATCCTTGTCTAATCCATGTGTTTTATTCCACTGACCACTTTGGATCACCATTTGGTTACTATAGATGACTATCTGCCATAATATTAGAAGTTTATGGATAGCCAATTCTATTAGTTGGACATTAAAATTTCATATCTTAACATGGGAATCGACCTCTTACTGCTACATATGGGCTTTATTTTTATACCTCATATATTACCTCATCCCACTCCACACTCGATAGTACCATAGGACACTCCTACCACCCGTGTATCTGGAGATTTCAGTATCATGTTAACTGATTTAAGAAAGTATCAAGATATTTCACACCATGATCTTTCTACCAAGTTTCTTTAGCATACTATGATCCATGCCACTTTATCACATACTAATTATTATCCACCATTGAGGGATCCTATGATTTCTTATAATGCCTCTCCTCATGCATTTGAGTGACTATTTTTACTATATACTCTTTATTATATTTTTTTGTATATTTAAGTGATATTCTTTGCATGAATACAAGCTATTTTTTTTCCATTTGATCAATAGTCACAAATATTTTGGAGCATTTTTCCTTCAAGACATCTTATACAACCTTTTGTAATTATCTATATGATTTATTTCTTGTTTTGAGCCATCAAAAAACATAGAGATTATTTTTTTTGAGAATAATATCTGTATATTTATTAAACATAAGTATTTATTATTTACATGGTATGGTATTTACTATTTCATGTAGCATTAACCTTTTACATATTTTTGTTTCACATGGGGGGGATGTGTAATATTAAGCATGGGGGAGGGTCACTTGACACCACATTAGTTATTTTCCCTTTATCCAATCTAAGAGACATCATTATTATAAGAAACATTTTATCATGTTGGAAGTTTTTTTTTAATTATGACTATAAATAATAAATACATATTTGAAAATATTGAGAGTTATATAATTATTTCTATTTTAAATTATTTTAAAATGATTTTTGATATAATTATTATTTTTATACTAATTCTAGGCAATTATCATTTAGTAAAATAACTAGTTGTTTTCATTCCATGAATTTGTTTACTTATTTACCTATTATCATTCTTGGGAGGTATTCTGAGAATTTGTAAATACACTTTATTATACCCCATTTTTGTGATATTATTAATATACAAATAACTAATAGAATTTTAAACTCCATATTATCAAAAAAATTACGATTTTGAATCATATTAAATTTTTTGAGGCATTTGATTGATATTGTTAGCCTATTTTGACCTTGATACGTACCCTATAATTAATCCTCTGTAAATCCCCTAGAAACAATGAATTTCCTTGATCTGAACCCACATTAAATTACTAAATACCCTTACTACCATTTTTATTTGATATTATTTTAGGATTTTTTTATTTGAAGATTAATGAGGGAGTTCAGTGAGTGATGGTAAAATCGAGAGAGCTTACCATGAAGTGAGTGTGGTGGAAACATCTATTTTACATTGGGTACCCTCTCTTATAAATGTATATATATATATATATATATTGATATATATTTTTTTAAAAAAGGTTAAAAATTAATGAAAAATGAAAAGAGGAAAAAGTCCTTTAATTGTACTCAAATTAGTTTATGATCCCATGTAGAAAATGATGTAAGAAGATATATTATATTTGTGAGGACACTTGATAAGTGAGTCTTTTCATTGAGCCTTATATTGATTATCTTTCTTGGAATTTAAATAATTAAACCTTCCTTTTAATGCCTATGAATTTATTATTACATCATTACCCACCACCCTCAGCCTTAGATACATCATAACCTTTATAGAAATCCATAATTATTTTTATAATTTAATTTCTAAGTGGAGGTTTTTATTTATTAAGAACCTATAGATATAATTCTATACTAGAGATTGATCATAACTCTAATTAAATGATCCTATGTGTTGAGTGATTTTTTTTCAGGTGAGTTAGATCATAAATGGAATGTTTATTTATGAACAGTTAGAAAATATAAATTAAATAGAATAAATGTTTTAAATTAGACTATATATGAGGAATACATAGAGTACATTGAAATTGAATATGTATTTTTCTTTGAAAAATATTCATTTATGAATATATTTTTATAAGTATAATTAATTGAATTATTCCCTTTTAGAGCATTTATTCTTTTTAATATGATGTAGAGTTTTTTTATTAAGGAAATAAAAAGGACTAAGTGAGGGTGAATTTGATGTTCTCAATTCATTCATAACATTCTAATGTGTTTTATTGGGTAAATAGTCAGTTTTTAATCAATAAATTTTTATTTTATAGTTCAAGTGTATAAATTCAGTATAAATGGATAATTATAGGTTTATATAGTGGAATTAACAAATTTAGGAAGCTTATGAGTAGAAATAAAGATTACATGTTACTAATTTAATAAGGACATACAATGTAAAATTGGAAGAGGCATGTCTCAACTAGATAGAGTACATGCACAAATCCCAAATAAAAGTTTGCATGCCATTCAAACTAAAAAATTATTCCATGTATACATATTCTATAATTAGATGGTGTGTAATTTGATACTATAGGACAACAATGATAGTGAAATCCAACATGTACTTTCACATACCAACAATCACTGCATTGAAATTACAATAGGTCACATAATAATTCAGTCGACTAAAGTACAAGATGTGTAAATATTCAACACATCAGGTAATTTAGTTTTCTATTAATTCTTGTTAATTCATTCAAATTAAGGGTTGTCTATTTATGGGTGGAGGTTCTGGCACTCTTCTGAACTGATCCTCCCTCAAAGTCAGTGGGTGTTGTCCTTTTGTTTTTGTTTTTCAGTTTATTTATTTCATTCTCGCCTTTATGTATTCACCTATTTTTTTCAAGGGAATGATTGATTTTTCACTTTATCCATTCAAAATTACTATTTCTATAAGAGTGTATAAGTTATGTGTTTGTATTTTAATGAGGCTGTGGGTTTGTTGAGACTAAAATTCTAAAGTGTTTTTTTTATTTTTGAGAATTCTATTTCCTAATCCATTTATTGAATTTAATTACAAACTCAACTATGATTTAATAGAAGACTAAAAATGACACCATTGAGGAAATCCAAAGGAGATTTAGAGAGGGATCCCATGACCATTGGGTGAGCATGTTTTTAATTTTTTGGGGTTTTGTTCCAAACACATTTTAAAAGAATTTATTACTGAAACCATGGGATTAAGTCTTAAAGAATAGAACCACTCATTATCAAAAAATAATAATCAGTGGTTAAATTGCATCCATATAGTAATATGATTTCATAAATAATTCAGAACATTAAGGGGTGACTTCTATAACAAATACTAGGCAATATTGTAACCCCAATAGATTATTTTTTCTGTATTTATTTACTTATTTAAATTATTCTTCTTATTATTAATAAATTTTCATGTCTTTTATTTGAAATATTTCATATCTATTTTCCCTCACCATAATGTATTCACCTAAATAATTAGATGAGACTCGCCAACTCATGATTGTAATCATTTGCCTTGTTTATTGTGGATCAACCCCTGATATTCCAATTCTACAGTAGAGAGAGGGAAGAAAATTTTTCTTCACTCTATAATAATAATGTTAAATAACTTGTGTTAGTGGTTGGTGTTTCATAGTGTAATATTCTAGGATATTCATTGATGAATCACATAGATTTAGTAGTGGTCTAATGATCAAGGTAGGTCCAAATTTATGTTTAAGGAACCACTATGGAGTCTTGAGAATGAGAAGAATTATGATAAGGAGTTTACCCAAAAATATATAACATTTTATTTCAATGTTAAATTTTATATTTTATTCCTAGAGTTATATATGATAGTTTTTATAAATTTTTATATAATTTATGTTATATTTATAAAGTGTTAGTTTGGTGGGAGAGAATATAGATAATGTAATATGGTGTTGTTGGTTGAGATTCTATACCCGATAGGATACCATGTTGTGATTATGAGAGTCTTGGTGTGATGAGAAGTGTAATAAATAATCATTTCAGGGCCATAAGAAACCTCAATTTCAGGCTTGGATTTTAAAAAATGGTAAATTCCTATAATTAGGGTAACTGAGTGCTCACAACATAGTGGGGGTTTAATAATGTGATAGTTGGAATGATGGTTAGGGTGGAGGCACATGGTCATGGCGTGGTGGACGGTTCCATGACATGATGACATATAGTTATGAAGGATCATGATTTGATGGTGGGGAGTTATTTATTCCGGTCACTATAGGATAATCCATCATGACATGATAACTTTGATCACTCTGTGTTGGTATATTTCCATGTGCTCGGGTCCTCTATCCTAGGGTGGTTATGCGACAACCTAGAGGTGCCACTCCATGATGTGACCCTCATTTGGAAAAACCAAAAATTGATCATCACGATCACACCATGACCATGATTTTGGGTATTTTTAGAGGGCCCTTTTTGGTAATTAATAGGGGATCATATTTGAAACCCCCTAAGGATCCTAAGCTTCAGTAAATTAGAAGAAATTGGGAGAGCCGTTTTTTATCTCTCATTCTATCACCTTTATATACCTTTGATCAATGTCATTCTGGGGGGGAGTTACATAGATTTTAAGTAATATTTATCTAATTATCCTCTTTTTTACCTCTTTATTCTCATCCAAAATTGTTTCGTCTAACTTTGGATTCATTGAGATAATTCCACAATAATATATAGGAATTATCATACATTATTAAGTTTTTGTATGGGATTTATAGATGAGGTATCAAGAGGATATTTGTTGAGTCAATAAGGTTTCCTTATGACTTTTCCATTCCTTCATGTTTTGAAAATCACAAAAACCTATTTTATGGAAAAATGAATTTTATCTTGATAAGGGAAAGATTTTTTCCTTAAAGAAATTTTTCCTTCCTCAAGGAAATTTTTTTCCTTACCCTATTTTGCTTTCATAAGGAAAATTTATCCTTAACACGTTTCCATTGTTCATATAATAATTTTTCTAAATATAAAATTCGGTTTGTATCCAAAACCTCATAATCCTATAATTACCTAGATATGAAGCATTATGTTTTAGGATCCGAGGTCTCTGAATTCAGACTCCGAACTCTTCTGAGTTCTGACTCAGAGTTCTCTGAATTCAGACTCAGAAATCTTATAAGTTCTGATTCTGAGTTCTTTGAACTCAGAATCCGAACTATTCTGAGTTCTCTAAATTTAGAATCTGAACTCTTTTGAGTTTAGACTCCGAATTATGGTTATGAATTCAGACTCTGAAATTCTGGTAACAAATGAATTCAGACACCGAATTCTGAATAAGAATTCTTATGAATTTAGACTCCGAATTTGGAATACAAATTCTTATGAATTCAGACTCTGAATTTGAAATATGAATTCTTATGAATTTAGACTTAGAATTCAGAATATGAATTCTTATGAATTCAGACTCTGAATTCTGATTATGAACTCTTATGAATTCTGGCTCTGAATTCTTTTTATGAATTTTTCTGAGTTCTGACATCGAATTTAGGATAAAAATTCCTTTGAGTTCTCACTCTGAATTTCCTAATAAACAGAATCCCAATATCCTGTAATATAGACTAAGAATATTTTTACTTAGAATCTGAACATTTATTTTTCTTAGACTCCGAAAAATTTGTTTTGATTAAGCAACCATATTTTTCTCATCCTTGATATAGTTATGAAACGATGTCGTACATTCTGTTTCTAACTAACAATTGTTTGAGTGACCTGTGTACAGGTCCCTCCGAAATTCAAGTAAAAATATGACTATTAGTGGAGGGATCCGACCGTTGGATATGTTCATATAAATAATATATCATCTGAAATAGCTCATAACTTTGATGAACTGTTATATGACTATAGAGATGACATGCTGTTGAAGTGATTTCTAGAGAGACACTCTCATTCTTAGTGCATACTGAACTTCTTGTTCAGATTGCTTCGTGCGACTCTGATTATTACTGTGTACAATCAAGGGCTTATGAGTATAGTAAGACAGTGGTGCTGACTACCTTGAAGTTGAGGGCTTCTTTGTTGAGGAAGACAGAGGTGCCGACTACCTTAAATTTGAGGCCTTGCAGGGGTAAAAGACAGACTCCAATCTTCGTATCGAGGGCTTAACCTGGTGTGGGTAAGACAGGATTTCTTGAAAGAATAAATCAAGGGACCTTTATCCAAGGTTATTGGATACCCTTCCCTTTGTGTTAAAATATTTACTACTTGTTACTTGTTCTGTTACAAGTTTTTTGCTGCATTTTATTTGTTGAGGAAATTATAACTATCTTATACTTCCTTATACTTGTATACTCTGATTTAGTGAGATTCTATACTCTTTAAGGTAGAATATTTATCTTTGTAACCTTTCATTAAGATTCATTTTTCCAAAACCATATTTTCGAAATCACTTTATCAGAATTATATTTCCAGAATCTAGAAATTCTGTAGAACTAGAGGTTTTGTGAATTACCTAGTTTATCCTTGTTAAACATAATTATCTTTAAAATTTACAAATGAATTTTTAAAGTATAAAATTAACCCCCCCACTTGTATATTGAGCATCATATGATACTAAAATTAGTATCTTCATTCATTATTTCGATCCAACAATTGGTATTATAGGAGGTCTCTGAAATACTTATATTCACATATAAGTTTTCTTTGCTCAAGTTTTCATTGTTCTATTTTCCTTTCTTAGGAATATTTTCCTTGAATCCGATATTTTTTCTATTAAAAAGTATTTGTGGAAACATTTTTATTTAAGATGGCAGGAATCAAAGTTGGTTCCATAGATAATTTAAATCCAACATGACCACCTATTTTTGATGGGAATGATTATGAATATTGGAGAGATCACATGAATAATTTTATTATCAATACTGGAGTGGATAATTTTTTTATGCTTACTAGATGTTATAAAATCCCTGAAAAGGAAGTTAGTACCATCACCAATCAAGAAAAGCTTGAATATCAACTAAATTATAAGGTACACAATACTTTTCTTTGTTCCATGACTAGAAATATATATATATATATATATATATATATCCAAATTTCATCTTATGAAGCAGCAAATAGTATTTTGAAGAAACTTGAATTTACACACTTTGGAACTCCAAAAGTTGTTGAAACTAGAAGAGACATGCTCAGAGCTGAATATCATGGTTTTTTCTTTTTTTTACGGAGAACCTATATATAAGGTGAAATAGAGATTAATGACTATTGTTAATAGTTTAAAATCTATGGGTGAGAAAGGATTATATGATGAAGATCTTGTTGATAAGATCATAGACATCATGCCCAACAAGTGGGAATCCAGGTGGACTGCTATTGATGAGAATAGAAAGGTAAATCAGATTTCTCTTGATGAAATTTTTAGAACTCTTCTACAACATGAGACTAGAATGAAGAGAGATGATGATAATGTAAAGAAGAATAATGGGAATGGAAGTACTACAAATTCAAATCATATGATAGCCAAGACTTATGAGAGAGTTACAAGATCCAAATCTAAGAATATTGTCATACTATCTGAATCTAGTTGAAGTGAATCTTCAAAAAATGAAATAGCCAACATTGCTCAAAGTATGAACAAGATTTTTGGACAGAATAAATTTCAATCCATATATAAGAAGAAATAAAATAAAGATAAGAAAGATTCATAAGTTACAAGTTTTGAATGAAAGAGAGCTGGACACATAAGGCCTAATTGTCCTATGCTCAAGAGAAAAGAAATAAAGAAAAATCATTGTGAGAGGAATAGAAAGAAGTACTACAAAGCTAAAGCTAAGAAAGTCTTGAATGATAATGACACCTGGAGTGGCAGTAGTGGAGAGTCGTCAGATGAATCATCAGATTATGAATCTTCTGGGCAGAAAAATCTCAGTCTAATTGCCAGACTACCTATTAAAAATCATTGTTTTATAGCTAAGGTACACATTGTAGAATCTATGACCAACGTATCCTTGAATTATAATTATAGTGATAGTAAATACTATAACTCTTCTTATGAAGAATATTCTTCTGATAAAGATAGTACTTTACCTACCTATGAATAATTTTCTAGGTTTTCTAAACTCCTTGAGATTGATAATTCAAAACTCAAGAGAAATCTTGATAAGGCAAATTCTTGGAATACTATTCTCACTAGAAAATATCAGATCTTTCTAAAGATATTGATAAAAAAATTGTTGACTTTGAAAGTATTTCTAAAAATCTTGAGGAAGTAAATTCTAAGAAGGATAAACTTTATAAAGATCTAGAAAATGTAATTTCTAAGAAAAGTGTTTTAGATCCTAACTCTAGTTCAAAATCAAATGTTTTTTAAGACAATAAATTAGTTATCAAACTAAAATCTGAAATTGTTTCCTTGAGGAAGTGTTTGTCAAACGTTACCTTTGGTAAGGAAAATTTTGATAAGATGTATTCTCAAATCCGAACTCTAAAGAATAGTTCTGGTTTTGGTTATACTAGTTGTAAACCGGTTTTTAGTAACAATTATTTTGTTCCTCAAAGTGCTCCATTCTGTACTATGTGTCAGGGCAGTGTACATTGGGAAAAAAATTATTCCATAAACAAAACTCAGTCTTTAGGATTTTATAAAGCCTATTTTTCTAAGAAAATGTGGGTTCTTAATATTTTTATTTTTGAAGTTTTCGGATCCAAGAAAGTTTGGATTCAGAAAATAAAACTCTTTTATTTTCAGGAAAACAGAGAAGGTACCAACAAAAATACATGGTACATGGATAGTGGATGTTCTCGGCATATGACTGGTTACAAAAACTACTTTGAAAATATTATCAAGACTAAAGGGGGGAAATTAACTTTCAGAGATAATTCTCAGGGAGAAATTATTGGTATAGGTAACATCGTTCTTCTTGGAAAAAACATTGATTTCAAATGATTTATTTGTTAAAGGTCTTAGCACAACCTTATTAGAATATGTCAATTATGTGATGAATGTTATGTAAATACCTGGAATTTCCGTCAGAAGTTTTTTTCATAAATTCATGATATTTTACGAGTCTATAATTTCTGACGGCGCTTTATTCTGTGGCCCAGTGTGCCCGGAATCAATTTCTGAAGTTTAGTTCTGGTATGTTCAGTAAACGTACGTGCGGTATTTTATTATAACTTTTGAACCAGTGCTCGGAATTGAAATCTGAGGGTACCTTTGAGCTCGCAACGTCGATGATTGCTTAGTGAGACATTCACGCAGTTGTGTTCTGACGAGAATGGGAGTTATTTTTGTGGGTTTTTAATTAAATTGAATAAAAATAAAGTTTTACCTTTATTTTTATTTTATGGTAGTTAAAACCTGCAAGAGGAGGTTATTGGTGGGGGCCACCACACCATAACCTCCCATGAGAGGTTATGGTGGTGGGGCCCACCCACACATAACCTCCCTTGGGTGGATATTATTTAGTGGGGCCCACCCGAGCTTCATATCTCCTTTTAACTCCCAATTAATTAATTGGACACCTCTCTCCATTTAATTGGAACTCCTCACCTCCCTATTTTTGAATTCGAACCATTCCATTCCATTAATTAAATGAGTTATCTCACTTAATTACACACAACTATTTGTGTTGTTGTGATAAAAAAAATAATAGATAACTTCCCCTATTATTTTTGGCTTAGCATACTTTTGGTGGAACCTTTGGGAGAGGTGGAAGAACTTGGAAGAACTTGGAGGAACAAATTCTTCCAACAATGAACGTCTCTTCCACCAATGATGAACGACAGACATCTCACCCTCTTTGACCGGGGAAAGAAGTGGAAGCACCTCCACCCATGAAGAATGCCAACGATGTCATCTTCGACTCATCTTCTCTGAACTCTTCCTCTTCTGACGTTGACGAAATGATGCCACCTTCCTACGACTTCATCAACAATCATTGGCATTCGAGGTAGGGGGATTTGAGTTGAATTTATTCCAGATCTTCATTGTTCAATTTATGGTTAGAGAACTGAATGATAACAGAATAATGAGGAGGGATACGACCACAAAAACACGGTCTGACCCTCCCCCTTTGATTGTTCTTGTTTGTTGATAACGACGGCAGTGCAACAGCGCCACCGGAAGAGAGGATTGCAGTGGAGGAATGGGTTGTGGCCGACGGGCCGCGGCGGTACATGTGGCGATCGGTAACGAGCTGGCAGCAGAAGAAGCTGGCAGCGCAAGGGCTGCCGGGCCGTCGGAAGGGCGTGACTCCATCGCGCCACGCAGAGAACCAGGCCGCGGCGGTGTCGGAGGGGCGCGTTGTCGTCGCACCATGCCGGAAGAGGGAGTCGCAACAACGAAGGCCACGACGGTCGGACGGGCTGGGCACGGTGCCATCGCGCCGCGCCGGAGAAGAACCACAGCCATAGGCCACGACGGACAAGGGAGGGCGGCCAGTAGAGCCGGCCGCTGGTGCACGCTACAGGTGGGACCCAAAGGGTCCTGTTGTTACTAGGACCAGCGCCACGCGCCAGCTATTGCGGAAGGTAGGGGGTGTAACCCCCCCACACGTGGCAAGTCGAGCCATACGGGCCGGCATGCCATATGGCCGTTGGGCCAGCGAACCGGACGGCCGCCAGGACAGCCAACCTGCCTGCCACCCGGGCTGGCAGCCCACCGGCCACATGGGCCAGCCCGCCAGCAGGCCACATGGCAGCCAACCAGCCGACCACGCGGGCCGCCAGCAAGCCCACCACGTGGGCCGCCAGCCAGCCGGGCCATGCGTGCCACCAGCCAGCTGGGCCATGCAGGCCGCCCCCTCGGTCTGGGCGGCCTTCAGGCCGGGCCTCCTACTCGGGGTGGGCCAACCACTTCGTCCGGACCGCCCCCTCGTACCGGGTCGGTCCGACTGGGTCGGACCAGACTCGGACCCGCTATGGCCAGTTTACACCTCTTCGTCCATATCTTGGACTACGGGTGTCTGATTGACGAATTGCCTGTGAAGACGGAAATCTTGGAATGAGATAGTTACTTTGGAATACCCCACTTGAGGTTTGGACATATTTGGGGTACGGTCAAGTTGGTTCAATCCTAAAATCAAATCGGGCTCCAAGAACGGAAATGCCAATAACTCACAGACCGGGCGTCCGATTGACGCGTAGTCTGTTCCATTGAGATCCCTATGACGAGGAGGACCTTTGAGATACTTCTAATTGGGACTTTTTGATAGTTGGAGTATCGAACAGTAGCTCGTGGATCGGATCCTCCCTATGAAGAGTGAGCGGAGTACAGAGACTTAGTAGCTGGCTGAGACCTGACGACTGCTTACCTTTCGACTCGTAGTGTTTCGACTAGCCCAGTTGGGGAGCGCCTCTGTGTGATCGCAGAAGAAACACGGTGGGAAGAGACTTTGTGTGACATGGGAGACACACGGTACTCAACAGGAGTAGTACCTCATCAGTCTACGAGGGGGAGCGCCTATGTGTGAGCGCAACAGACCCACAGTGGGGAGAGCCTCTGTATGACATAGCAGACCCATGGTACTTGACAAGAGGAGTACCAAAGCAGTCCCGGAAGGTGGGAAGCACCTCTGTGTGACGTAGTAGGCCCACAGTACTCAGTGGAGGAAGAGTACACCATCATCTAAGATTCGACAGTTTGATTGTGGATGTTACTTGCTACTTTACCTAGAATAAAATCTTTGTTTGAGCTGAGTTAGTGAATTTTGTTTTTACATCATGATTGATATGGGTTACTAGATAACTTAGGTATATGTATGGGAATATACTTAAGTAAAGGTTATCCATTGAATCTTTACTTTGTGGTTATCCTTATTGGATATTGTGAGACCTTCAGGGTCTCAGGGTCCCTACTGAGAATTGTTATACTCACCCCTGCATGGGCTATTCCCACACCTCATTGTGTTGGATGAAGATGACAAACAACGCTGACGGAGGGTGAGAGTACCAAGACTGGATGGTACCCGAAGGTGGACTTTACGATGAGTTGGTACACAGAGGAGTCTGATGGATGTGGAGTGCTGAGGTGGCCATCTATACCTACCATTTAGGTAGGAACCCTGGAGGATGATCCAGGGGATGCTCTTTCCCTTTCATCTGTTCGTCCCTTTTTCAGTTGTACTTGCTTTTAGTTTTACCTATACAGTTCTATTGGGTTTGTATTTCTGGCCCCTTCTACTTTCCAACACTTCTTCTATATACAGTATTTCATAGTGCTTTGCTTCCAGTTGTATACTATGATTGTGTGTGTTTACTTTCTATACAGGTAATGCCTTCCCAGCATACAGATTTACGCCTTTGGTGCTAGTTGCCAGCCCCTGGCCTATGGAAGGCAGGCTTGGGGTAGTCATGACATGGGTCCTGAGGACGGGTCATAACAAATTGGTATCAGAGGAGTTGGTTCTACCGCAGAACTTAGAACTCTGGTCTTTCTTCTCTGTGAAGAAATAGTGTTAAGGGTACTAAGTGTGGTTTTCAGTTCGGGGAGTCTAGTGTTGGTGCAGCGGCCGACGTATCCATACATCAAGACCTTGGCTACTTATTTCCAACTTAGTGTCTGAAAACACTGATTGCATGCATGTATTTAAAAGTTTTCTTAAGTCATCTCAAATAGGTTATCTCACCAGGTATAATGTTTTGATAGTATCGCATTTTTTTCTTTCAGGATGCCTCCCCGCAGACGACCAGTTAGATCCCCGAGAGTTGTATGCACTAACAGCCCACCGAGCGACGAGGCCTCAGTGCATGGCTCTCTTCCAGTTTAGGCACAAGCGGTACCACTCCCTGTTAGGCCACCGATGCCACCAGCCCCAGCAGTAGATGATGGACGCCGCTTGAGCGTGTTGCATGAGTTCCAGCACTAGTGGCCTCCCAGGTTCTGGGGAGAGACGGACCAAAAAGCGACTGAGGATTGGCTGGAGGCTATGGTGAGAGTTTTCAGGCTAGTAGGGACACCAGAATACTACATAGTGATCCTTGTTGCCAGTCTCCTTCAAGAAGCAATAGGCAGATGGTGGAGCCTGATGCTCTAGGTCCACGATGAGGTGACCCTTCTCTGGGCCAACTTCGAGAGCCTGTTCTTGGCTGAGTTTTTCCCAGCCACCCTTTGAGCGGTGCAGGTACATGAGCTACTTTATCTGTAACAGGGCAGCATGACAGTATCACAATACTTAGTGAGGTTCACTAACCTCTAGTGCTACTCCATGGATATGGTACAAGACCCATTCTTCTAGGCTCAGACCTTCGAGCAGGGGCTCAGGCGAGAGATCTGGGCATCGATGATCTCCCTCAGCATCCCGACACAGGTGGGGTGTTAGAGACGACCCTTTAAGTAGGCAGTTTCCTGGATGAGCAGTCACCAGCAGCGAGGCCCACTACTAGTTGACATGCTGTAGAGTCTTCTAATGCTGGCAGTAGACAGATGACGCAGAGGTCCAAGAGGACCAGACCCATTGGTGGATGACTGCAGGACTCAGTATCTGTAGTGAGGGGCCCCTGAGGCAGTGACGTACCTATCAGGAGGAGACAGTGTCACACATGCGGCGGGCAGGGTCACATGGCTCGTGACTATCTGACCCACCGTTCGGATGATCACTTGACATTTGAGGGACCTCCCAAGCAAAGGCAGAGATTCGATCGAGGTAGTCCACAGGGCGTAGGCAGATGTGGCAGAGGAGTTGGTCGAGCAGCTGGTGGTGGATGAAGTTATGATGTGTTTCCACCACCACCACTAGGAGGTCCACCCCGACCGTAGAGAGCAGGTGGACAGGGGAGAGTATAGGTTTAGGCAGCTGAGGCATATGACCACAACACTCCAAAAGTGATTAGATATATGATCTGTGTCTACTCCACCTTAGCTGTTGTTATTATAGACACAAGTGCCAGTCACTCTTTTGTTTCCATTTCCCTCGTTCAGAGCTCGAAGATTTCGATGGAGCTGTTGGCTCGATCATTATGGCTAGATACTCCTACAGGAGTAGACTCAATGATTAAACACTGGTGCTAGCAGTGTGAGCTTACTCTAGGAGAAGAAAGATTTGGATGGGATCTCCTTGTAGCGATGTCGAGAGCTTACGACGTCATCTTGGGAATGAACTGGTTATCTACAGTCCATGCTCAGATTGACTATATTAGGCTAAAAGGGCCGGGAGTCCACACAGATGGGGCCACATTCACCTTCATTGGTGAGAAGGGAACCTTTGTAGCATAGGAAGGACTTACTCAGAGGAGGGTGCAGCCGATCACTCACCAGTTGTCTTGCCTCACCCTCAGAGTAGTTGATGCGGAGAGTCAGACTTATCCTATAGTGGTGGACCAGTATGCAGATGTTTTCCCCGATGATTTTCTAGGAATACCTCCTTATAGAGAGGTGGAATTCTACATTGACCTGTACCACAGGACGACACCGATATCTACTCCAGCATATTGGATGGCTCCTGCTGAGCTTCATGAGATTTAGATTCTGCTGGCGGACTTGCAGGGGAAAGGATTCATCCGGCCCAGTGTTTCTCCCTGGGTAGCCCTGATTCTATTCGCCAAGAAGGTGGATGGGAGATTTAGGCTCTATGTTGACTACCGTCACCTAAACCAGGTGACCATAAAGAAAAAGTACCAACTCTTGAGGATCTATGACCTATTTGATCAGCTCAAGGGAGCACGATGGTTCTCAAAGATAGACCTCAGATCAGGCTATCACCAGCTTAGAGTTCGAGATGAGGATGTGCAGAAGACGGCCTTTGGGTGTTGGTACGGCCACTACGAGTTCATGTTTATTCCCTTCGGCATAACTAACACTCCAGCAGTGTTTATGTGTCTCATGAACAGGATTTTCTAGCCATACCTCGATTGCTTTGTTGTGGTCTTCATCGATGACATACTGATCTACTCGACCTCAGAGGAAGAGAATGCCTACCATTTTTAGGTAGTACTGGACACACTATGAGATCACCAGCTTTATGGAAGACTCTCGAAGTTCCATTTCTGGATTCGAGAGGTTCACTTCTTGGTACATGTCTTATCGGAGGCTCGAGTTACAGTGTATCCAGTGAAGATTGAAGCGGTACTTGATTAAGAGCCACCCGAGAGTGTGAAGGAGGTACGAAGTTTCCTGGGCTTGGCTGGATAATACCAGAGATTCCTTCTAGACTTCTCCAGAGTTGCAGCACTACTATCATCCTTGATGAAGAAGGGGAAACCCTTCGTGTGGTCAGAGAGATGCCAGCAAGGCTTTCAGGAGCTGAGGAAGAGGCTGACTAGTGCCTTCATTTTGAGGCTTCCAGTGGAAGGAGTAGGGTACGTAGTCTACTATCACTCATCAGGGACCAGACTCAGGTGTGTCCTGATGCAAGAGTGATCAGTGATTGCATATGGTTCTCGGCAGCTGAGACAATATGAGTAGAAATACACTACCCATGACCTAGAGTTAGCAGCAGTGGTCTTCACCTTGAAGATGTGGTGACACTATCTGATGGGAGAAAATTTTATCATGTACTCTGATGGCAATAGTGTCACGTATATCTTCTATCATAAGGTCCTGAACCTGAGACAACAACGATTTATTGAGTTCCTCTCAGACTATGACTTCGAGATAGTCTATACTAATGGGAAGGGGAATATTGTAGTAGATGCGTTCAGCAGGAGGACTGGTATACAACTGCTAGGAGAGGCGATAGAACAGCCAGCTGTCTTACAAATATCCTTTGTGGATAAGGATGGAGCAGCATTCCTACAGTCTCTTATGGTCTCTCCCCCACTCCTTCAGTGAGTTAGGGAGGCGCGACATGAGGATGCTGGCTGTGAGACATGATGTGCTCAGATATCCACAGGGCAGGCACCTAATGGATCTTCTGAAGGTGGGGAGCAGATCATCCTCTATAGAGGATGTACCATGGTACCAGTTTCAATTCAAGAGGAAGTGTTTAGGGAGTTACACACTTCCCCTATAGTGGTACATCCAGGAGTTGAAAAGATGTACCAGGACCTTCGACGACATCACTGGTGGCCGGGTATGAAGAAGACTATAGCGGAGTGTGTCTCACGATGCCTCACTTGTCAGTAAGTGAAGGTAGAGCACCAGGTACCAGCAGGCTTGGTACAACCCTTAGTGGTCTCATAGTAGAAGTGGTATGGGATTTCCATTGACTTCGTGAATGGTCTTCCATGTACATCTAGGATTCATGATTTGATTTGGGTGATCGTCGACCGACTCACCAAGTCGGCCAACTTCCTACCGATCAGAGAGCAGGGTTCAGTAGAGATCTTGGGACACCTCCATGTGTAGGAGATTGTGCGTTTTCATGGAGTACCTTCTTCTATTGTCTCCGACTGTGACACATGGTTTACTTCCCGGCTATGGAAGGGGTTGCAGGAGGCTTTCGAGACATAGCTTTTCTTGAGCACTGCATTCCATCCTCCGACTGATGGTCAGACCGAGCGGACTATCCAGACCCTCAAGGACATGCTCCATGCATGTGTCCACGACTTTGATCACATTTGGGAGGATCACTTTCCTTTGGTAGAGTTCACTTACAACAAAAGATATCACTCCACCACCGGTACAACACCTTTTGAGGCCTTGTATGGTTTACCTTACAGATCGCCATTGTGTTGGACAGACCCAGAGGAGTCACCACTAGTGGGGCCAGAGATGGTACGGGCTACCACGGAGAAGGTGCAGATCATCTAGGAGATGATGAAGACTACACAGAGTAGGCATAAGTCATATGCTGATAGGAGACGGAGAACTTTGGAGTTCGAGGATGGCGACCACGTCATCCTATGGGTCTCACCTCGATGAGGTCTATGGAGATTTGGCCGGGGCGGAAAGTTATCTACGTGATTTATTGGACCTTTCCAGGTCCTGAGCAGAGTAGGTGAGGTGGATTGCCACTTAGCTCTTCCACCTCAGTTGAACCGGATGTACGACGTCTTCCACATATATTAGCAGAGGAGATACTTACACGACCCACCCCACATCATCGACCACGAGGAGCTGGACATCGATGACTGGGCGAATTTCATGGAGGTTCCAGTAGTGATTTAAGATCGACAGGTGTGGGTCCTACATGGATGGTCGATACCTCTGGTGTGCGTATGTTGGCAGCACGAAAACCTCTAGGAGAGCACATGGGAGTGGGAGGCTAAGATCCGTGCTCAGTACCCCCATTTGTTCTCTTAGTGTGAGTTGTAACATACGGGGACCTAAAGCCCAGAAGTGGGGAGAATGTAAAGACCCGGAATTTCTGTGGAATTATTTTTTTCTTAAATTCATGGGATTTTACGAGTCCGCAGTTTCTGAAGATGCTTGATTCTGAGGCCCGGTGTGCCCAGAATCAATTTCTGAAATTTTGTTTGGGTATGTTCAATAAACGTATGAACGGGATTTTTTATAACTTTTGAACCGGTGCTCGGAATTGAAATCTGAGGGCACTGTTGAGCTCCCAACATCGGTGATTTCTTGGTCATACCTTCACTACAGTTGCGTTCTGACAAGAATGGGAGTTATTTTTTGGGGTTTTTAATTAAATTGAATAAAAATAAAGTGTTAAATTTATTTTTATTTTATGGTGGTTAAATCCTCCAAGAGGAGATTAGTGGTGGGGGACACCACACATAACCTCCCATGAGAGGTTATGGTGGTGGGGCCCACCCGGACATAACCTCTCTTGGGAGGATATTATTTTTTGGGGCCCACCCGAGCTTCTTAACCCCTTTTAACTCCCCATTAATTAATTGGACACCTCTCTCCATTTAATAGGAACTCCTCACCTCCCCTATTTTTGAATTTGAACCATTACATTCCATTAATTAAATGAGTTGTCTCATTTAGTTAAACACAACTATTTGTGTTGTTGTGCTAAAAAATAATAGAGAACCTCCTCTATTATTTTTGGCTTAGCATTCTTTTGGAGGAACCTTTGGGAGAGGAGGAAGAACTTGGAAGAAAATGGAGGAACAAATTCTTCCAACGAAGAATGTCTCTTCTGCCAACGAAGAACGATGAACATCTCTCCTTCTTCAACTGGGGAAAAAAGTGGTAGCAGCACTGCCCAAGAAGAATGTTGACAAAGTCATCTTTGAATCATCTTCTCCGAATTGTTCCTCTTCCGATGTTGACAAAATGACGCTGCTTTCCCGAGACTTCATCAACGATCCTCGACATATGTGGTAGGGGATTTGAGTTGAATTTATTCCCGATCTTAATTGTTCAATTTATTGTTTGAGAACCGAATGATAACACCATAACAAGGAGGGCTCGGACTGCACGAACATGGACTGACCCTCCCCCTTTGATTGTTCTCATTTATTGACAATAGCGGAAATGCAACGGCGCCGCCGGAAGAGAGGATCGCAGAGGAAGAACAAGCCATGTCCAATGAGCCGCGATGGTACATGAGGCGACCGGAAACGTGCCGGCTACAGATGAAGCATGCGTCACAAGGGCCACTGATGGGGAGCGATGTTGTCACGTTGCGCAGAGAACGGGGTCGCAGCGGTGTCAGAGGGGTGCGGTGTCATCACACCGCTCCGGAAGAGGGACCTGCGGCCACGCAGACCATGGCGGTCGGACGGGCTAGGCGGGGTGCCATCATGCCACTCCGAAGAAGAACCGCAGCCATAGGCTACGACAGACAGAGGAGGGCGGCGAGATGAGCCAACCGCCTGTGTGCACTACAGGCGGGACCCGAAGGGTCCCACGGTTACTAGGGCCGGCGCCATGCGCCGACCGTTTTGGAATGCTGGGGGGGTGTAACCCCCCCCCCCCCCCCCACGAGTGGCCAGCTGGGCCACGCTGGCCAGCCGGCCGCTGGGCCGACCATCCAGCCGGAAGCCGGGCCGGCCACCCGAGCCGCCAGCGTGCCGGCCACGCGGGCCCTCCAACCATCCAACCTCGTGGGCAGCCAGCCAACCGACTGTGTGGGCCGCCAGCCAGCCAGCCACACGAGCCCCAGCCGACCGGCCACTCGGGTCACCAGCTAGCTGAGCCACGCGGGCCGCCCGCACGGGCTGGGCTGCCTTCGGGCCAGGCAGCCAACTCGGTCCGGGACGACCACTCGGGCCAGACCACCCCCTCGGAACGGGTCAGACCCACAGACCAGGTTGAGCCAGGTCGGTCCGACTGGGTCGGACTGGACCCGGACCCGCTATGGCCAGTTTACACCTCTTCGTCCATATATTGTACTACGGTTGTCTGAACGATGAACCGCCTACGGTGATAGAAATTTTGGAGCGATACAGTTCCTTTGGAATGCCCCACTTGAGGTTTGGACATAGTTGGGGTATGGTCGGGTAGGTTTGAACCTAGAATCCAACCGGGCTCCTAGAATGGAAATGTCAATAACTCACAGACTGGGTTTCTGATTGATGCGTCATCTGTTGCGTTGAGATCCCTACGACGAGGCAGACCATTGAGATATATCTACTTGGGACTTCATGACAGTTATAGTATTGACCAGTATCTCATGGAGCGGATCCTCTTGGTGACGAGTGAGTGGAGTGCGGAGACTTAGTAGCTGGATGAGACCTGATGACTACTGAACTTTCAACTCGGAGTGTTTCGACTAGCCTAGTAGGAGGGCGCCTCTGTGTGAGCGCAGAAGACCCATAGTGTGTAGCACCTCTGTGTGACACGGAAGATCCAAGGTACTCGATAGGAGTAGTACCTTAGCAGGCTACAAGGGGGAGTGTCTCTGTGTGAGCGCGGCAGACCCACAGTGGGGACCACCTCTATGTGACGCAACAGACCCACGATCCTCGATAGGAGGAGTACCACATCAGTACAGGAAGGTGGGAAGCGCCTCTGTGTGACGCGGCATGCCCATAGTACTCTATAGAGGAGGAGTTGACCATCAGCCAAGATCCGACAGTTTTACTATGGATGTTACTTTCTACATTCCCTAGAATAAAATCCTAGTTTGAGCTGGGTCAGTGACTTTTGTGTTTATCTCATGATTGAGATGGGTTACTAGATAACTTGGGTATATGTATGGGCATATAACTAAGTAAGGGTTATCCATAGAATATTTACTTTGTGGTTATCCTTATTGTATATTGTGAGACCATGAGGGTCTCGGGGTCCCTTCTGAGTATTATTATACTCACCCCTGCACGGGCTATGCCCGCACCTCATTGTGTTGGATGCAGATGACAGAAAACGCTGACGAAGGCCAAGAGCACCAGGACTGGATGGTACCTTGAGGTGGACCTTACGACGAGTTGGTACACAGAGGAGTATGATGGATGTGGAGGGCAGAGGTGGCCATCCGTACTAACCCTTTAGGTAGGAACCCTGGAGGACGATCCAGGAGCTGCTCCTTATCTTTTAGTTGTTCGTCCCTTTTCCAGTTGTACTTGCATTCAGTCGTACCTATACTTTTCTGTTGGGTTTTTATTTCCAGCTCCTTCTACTTTCCATCACTTCTTCTGTATACAGTATTTCTTAGTGCTTTGCTTCCAATTGTGTACTCTGGTTGTGTGGGTTTACTTTTTATAAACGTAGTGCCTTCCCAACTTAGAGATTTACACCTTTGGTTCTAGTTGCCACCCCCTGGCCTATGGAAGGCGGGCTTGGGGTAGTCACGACACGGGTCCCAAGGATGGGTCATGGTAGGTTACCTTGTGAATTTTAGAAATAAAAAGTGCTTTTTACAGAATTCCAAGGAAGAGTTTTTTATTTCTTCCCATAGGAAAGAGAATGTATACACACTAAACTTATAAGATTTTAGAAGCCAAGAATTACCTTGACTTATTGCAATGGAAGATCATTCTTGGTTATGGAATAGATGGTTAAGACACTACAACCTTAGAAACCTATGAAAAATCTCAAATAAAAGATTAGTTAAGGATATACCGGAGCATAGATTTGATTCTTCAAAAGTTTTCAATCCTTGTCAATATGGAAAGAAACATAAATCATGTTTTAAATCAGTTGGTGAAATCTCAAGTACCGATTCATTATAGTTAGTACAGATGGATCTTTCTGGTTCAACACAAACTAGAAGCATTGAATTCATGTATTATAGATTTGTTTTGGTTAATTATTACACTAGATTTATGTGGGCCTATTTTCTAGAAAAGAAGTCTGAAGATTTTTCTTATTTCAAAAGTTTTAGAGCCCAAGATAAAAATGAGAAAAACCTTCCTTTTATAACTATTCATTGTGATCATGGAGGAGAATTTCAAAATTCTAATTTTAAATATTTTTATAGTAAAAAGGAATTATTCATAACTTCTCAACACCTAGAACACCTCAAAAAATGGTGTTGTTGAAAGAAGAAATAGAATTATTCAAGAGATAACAAGAACCATGTTGAGTGAGTATTCTATAGCCAAACATTTATGGGTTGAAGCTATAAGTACTGCTTGTTATACTATAAATCGAGTTTTGATTAGACCTTTTCATAATAAAACTTCGTGTGAGTTATGGAATGGTGGAAAACCTAGACTTTCCTACTTTAAGGTTTTTGTTTGCAAAGTATTCATTCTGAATACTAAAGATAATCTACACAAATTTGCACCAAAATTTGATGAAGGAATTTTCTTAGGCTACTCCACAACTTTTAAGGTTTATAGAGTTTTCAATAAAAACACTTGTACTGTTGAAGAGACATTGCATGTTAAATTTGATGAAACTGATCTTTTTTGTTTTTAAACAACCCCAATATACATCTTCAGATATGTTTCAAAAACTTATTATCAGCCCTCGATAGAAGATCCTTTTGATAAGGAAAATGTCCAAGAAGATATTTCTGAAACATTTACCCGAGAAGATTTACTACCCTATGTTGACGAATATGATTTATAAAACCCAATCCAGTTGTTTCTAAAAAATCAACTCAGTGATAGTATCATTGGTGATGTGAATCAACCTGTAAGGACTAGATGTTCCTTAATAAATGAAGTAGAACATCTAGAATTTCTTTCCCAATTAGAACCAAAAAGCACTGATTAAGTTTTAGGTGATGATGATTAGATAAAAGCTATGCAAAATAAGCTAAATGAATTCGAAAGGAATAAACTCTAGACCATAGTTCAAAGACCTCAAGAAAACTCTGTTATTGGTGTAAAATGGGTCTTTAGAAATAAGTTTGATGAAAATGGAATCATAGTATGAAATAAAACTAGATTGGTTGCTAAAGGCTATAATCAACAAGAAGGAATAGACTATGAAGAATCCTATGCTCCAGTAGCTAGACTTGAATATATTTATATTCTACTTTCCTTTGCAACATTCTTCAATTTAAAACTTTTTCAAATGGATGTGAAATGTGCTTTCCTTAATGGTTATGTTCAAGTGGATGTTTTTGTTGAGCAACCTTCTGGTTTTGAAGATACAAAAAATCTGGAACATGTTTTTAAACTTACCGAAGCTTTTAACGGACATAAGCAAGCCCCTCGACATTGGTATAATAGACTTACATGATTTTTTTTCAAAATAATTATATTAAGGGAAATGCAGATATAAACCTTTTTATAAATAAAGATAATAAAAATGTTTTTATTGTACAAATCTATGTTGATGACATTATATTTGGTCCAACTCAGCAATATTTAATCGATTACTTTGTGGATCTAATGAAATATGAGTTTGAAATGAGTATGATGGGTGACTTAGCATTTTTCCTTGGTTTTCAAATTTCTCAAAACCAGAAGGAACCTATATATCTCAACATAAGTATATTAAATATCCTCTTAAAAAGTATAGATATGACAACACTAAGAGTACAAGTACTCCAATTGGTACCTCAAATACACTTTATCTTGATGAAGTTGGGAAACCAGTAGATCAAACATCTTTTGGAGGTATGATAGGAAGTATACCTTACTTAATATCTAGTCATCAATACTTACAGTTTTCAGTATTCATATGTGCAAGATATCAATCCAATCCTAAGGAATCTCATTTAAAGGCAGTGAAAATAATTTTTCTCTACATAAAGGGAACCATGGATTTAGGACTCTTCTATATTTATGGAAATGATTTTGTTTTGAAATTTTTTTAAGGCACTGACTTTGGTGGATGTATAATGGATATAAAGAGTACATCTAGAACTTTTCATTTCAAAGGAGATTACTTAGTTTCTTGGCCTTGCAAGAAGAAACACTCAGTATCACTTTCCATTGCTGAATCTGAATATGTAGCAACTGAAATTTGTTGTGCTCAAGTGTTGTGGATACAACACACACTCACAGAATATGGTATGAGTTTTACTAAAACCCAAATTTTGTGTGATAATACTAGTTCCATTACTTTAAGAAAAAACACTACACATAAATCTCGTGAAAAACACATAGATATTAGGCATCACTTTCTTAGGGATCACACACAAAAAGGAGATATAATTCTTCAATTTATCAAAACACAAGATCAACTTGCTGATATTTTTAAAAAATCATTACCATATGATAGATTTGAATACATTAAAAAGATGTTAGGAATGATAACCATAAGGTAATCTTCCTTGTTAACTTCTTCTTGAACTAATATCCTTACAGTAATAAACTCTTTTTCATAGGGGAAGTATATTTGTTTGTTTGTTTTTCAAAAAAATTCGTACTTGAAATTTTATTAATGAAGATTTTCGTACTTGAAATTTTTTTAATGAAGATTTTATTACTTGAAATTTTTGTAATGAAGATTTTCGTACTTGAAATTTTTGTAATGAAGATTTTCGTACTCGAATATTTTCTAATAAAATTATTTGTACTCAATTTTTTTTCGTAATGGGGGTTTTTGTAGGCAACTTTATTTTGGAATTTAAAATTCTTCAAGAAGAATATTACCTCTTACGAATAATTTTCTTAGAAATTTGAAATGTATGATTTCCTTTCTTAAGTTTTAGTAATAATATTTTACTTATTGGTTTTATGTTTTTTGTTTTAAAATCTTTAGATTTTCTTTTCCTTAAATCCGATTTTTTTCCTTTAAAACCCTCAAATTATCAGATCCTACCAAATTTTATTTGTGGCTATCATTTCAACCATCAGATCTAATCAGAAGTTCTCTCAACCATTGGATTGACTTTGGAAGTTCAACTGTTGTATAAAATGCCTATATAAAAGACCCTACGATGGTGACCCCACATCAGATTACAAGCCTTTGCATGCCAAAGCTCTGCCCCCCCTCAAAATCTCAATCTGAACCTCTCAAATCTTGCTCAAATACAAATGTCTTTTGAAGTTCCTTCTCAAGAGATGTCAACAATCAAGCCGATTTCAGAGTGGATGATTTACAGAGAGAGGATGGGACATCTGATTTTTTTCCAAGTATGATTCCATTATATCCAAGAACATCTGGTTGAATGGATGGGAAAGCATTAGCATATCAATGATAGGAGCTCAAGAGGTAGTATATCCATATTTTCTTATGGAATTTTATGAATATGTGACCTTTTTCAAAGAATAAGAGAGGAGTAAATTTTCTTTCAAAAGCTATGGAAAAACTTATGCCCTTTCATACACCAAGGCTACAAGCTTGGTGGGGTTTTATTATGAAAGGGAAGCCGAATTTTTTTTCCACAAGTTACCGGATTTCAAAGGAAGCTTTGTAAAGGTGAAGGCTATGAAGTGACTTGGTATTATAGATATCAAGACACTGAAGATTGCACAACTCTCTAAAAATAATCTGATCCTTGAATTATGGGTTCAAGGATTCATCATTCCGAGAAGGGGTGACAAGGACACATTGAAGAGAAGTAATATTTACTTTTTGGACTTCTTGGTAAACCAAAGGAACATCAACTTGATTATGTATATTCTCATTATGATTGAGAATATTAAGAATGGGAACTATAAAGATCAGATAATCATGTATCCAACCATCCTCTCTAATCTAATTGTTCTGTGCCTTGAGTCTTTCAAGATTCCTTTTAGTTCCAAGACAAGGAATTGAATTGTCATGTTAGTAAGTGATGATACATTTAAGAGAATGAATATTGGTTTTTCAGAGGATTACAAAGAATTTTATGAATTACCAGAGGAAGAGGCTGAAGCTGTTCCGAAGGAATAAGAAGTTCCTAAACCAACAAAAAATGGAGGAAAGAAGAGGAAGTTGAAAGAAGTAGTAGTTGAAGGTAAAAACCCAGAGGCAAAAGGAACCCAATCTACACCTCCAAATCCCAAGACGAAGAAAGATTATCCGGATGATGTTGTAGCTAAATAGAGGGAGAAAAAAAAGAAAGCAGGGGAGCCAGGTTTTGTTTTGGATCATGTTGAGGCCAAGGCTTTAAAAGAGAAGACCGCTGATGAGCTTGAGAAGAAAGCTAAAGAAAAAAGAAAAAGAAGAAAATGACTGAAGCTGAGTTAGTCCAACATTTTTTAAAGGCTACTGAAATAGCATCCAAGAATATTTCGGTACCACAATATTTCATGGTAGAAGCTTTACTGAAAACGCCAGGTAAGATGTTTTTCACTCTGGAAAAATCCAAAGAAAATATTGTTGATGAAAAAAGAGAATAAGAGTTAGAAATTAGTGTTGGCACCGAAGATCTTATAATGAAAGATGAAGATTACAATGAAAAGGAAACCCCATCTGAAAAAATATCAATCTGAACTTCTAATGAAGTGTCTTCAAAGCTCGCAACTCCTAGGAAGGATGAGGTAGGGGAATATGAGAAGGGCGAAGAAGTAGTTAATAAATTTTCTGAGGAAAAAAGTTCAAACCATTATTTCATACACCATGAGGATGCTGAGGCTAGAGCTGAGAAAGAAAATATAGATAAAGATAAGATTGTTCAGCTATCTGATAGTGAACATAAATCTATGGATGAACAAGCCATTAAGAAATTTGACAAAGGAAAATAGCTGGTTGTTGATACACCCACTAAAGCATTTGTGAAGAAGAAAAATGCTGGTGGATCTTCAATGAGTAAACTTTTTGAGCTAGATAAAGAACCCTCACCAAGAAAAGTCTTGGAATCAGAATCATATTCCCTTGGACATGATTTTCTAGTCCAATCCTTGAAGAAGCTAGTTGGAACTATTCCGATTTTCCCAAGCATTGATTCTAGATTATAGATGATTAAACACACACTAAATCAGAAATTGGATTCAGTGTCCATGGTGATGGAAAAGTGTGTAATGTTTGAGGCTAATCTCAAGAATTTATTCATTAACTACGATGCCCATAAAAGGACTTGTAAGAAAATGGTTAGCTGGTCAAAGAAGATAGTTGAATATTTGAGAGAACTTGATGAGTTTCAAGATGGCGTCAACGAGGATTTTTACATAGAAGATGGTAAGATCTAGGATCTCATGAGTAGCTTTGAGGAAAAGCTAACTCTTGAGAAGAATACTCGGATTCAATAAGTGAAGGATCTGAATAGAAAGTTGTATTCTATAGGCAAAATTTGGAAGAGGGAAAGGGATCTTCGGATCGAGATCGAAGATAAGCTAGTCAAGCAAGATGAGCTGATGAAGGCTCAAGCAGCTCAAGCCTCAGGAAGAAAAGATCAAAGCTTTAGAGAAGAAATTAGAGGATCAAGATCACCTCCTAAAGTAAGGAGAGGAAGACTACAAGAAACTCAAAATCCTGAAAACCATAGTGAAGAAATTGATACTCAAGGAGAGGAATGAAAATAGATCCAATTAGATCTTGTGTTGTATTTTCCTTCTTGTACAAATTCTTTCCAAAATTAATGAAATTTTCCTTGCTCTCTTACATTTTGTGTTGTCTTGTACTAATCTTTCAGTTTCCATAATTTCCTTTTCCATTACCTGTATTTGTTTTTGAAAATCACAAAGGGGGATTAGGAATGTAAAAAAGAATAATAAGTGTAGAAGAATTTTCCCTATCCAAGGGGGGGTTTATCCAAGGGGGAGTTTCTCATATTAAAGATTTCTGAATGCACGATAATGTAAAATTCCATTCCGAAGAACAAAATACGATCCTTAGTTGTTCTGAAGCCTAAGGGGGAGTTATTTGTATTCATTCTGATTCATAAGTAAAGGGAGTTAAGTTTTATTTTCAAGAGCATAAAAATTATAAGCCCATATATTATTTTGTATAAGGATGTTTGTGCTTTCCAAAATGGGGGAGATTGTTGAGTAAATAAGGTTTCTTTATGAATTTTCCATTCCTTCATGTTTTGAAAATCAAAACACATATTTTAAGGAAAAATTCATTTTATCTTGATAAGGTAAATTTTCCTTCTGTAAGGAATTTTTTCCTTCCTCAAGGAAATTTTTTCCCTTTACATTGTTTTTCTTTCATAAGGAAATTTTATCCTTACCATGTTTACATTGTTCATATCATAATTTTTCAAAATGTAAAATTCAGTTTTTATCCAAAACCTCGAAATCCTATAATTACCTAGATATGAAGCATTCTGTTTTAGGATCCAAGTTCTCTTAATTCAGACTCTGAACCCTTCTGAGTTCTGATTCTGATTCCTCCTAATTCAAACTCTGAACTCTTGTGAGTTTTGACTCCGAGTTCTCTAAATTCAGACTCTGAACTCTTCTGAGTTCTGATTCTGAGTTCTCTGAATTCAGACTCTGAACTCTTCTGACTTCTGATTCCGAGTTCTCTGAATTCAGACTCCGAAATCTTCTGAGTTCAGACTCTGAATTTTGGATACGAATTCAGAATCTGGATTCTTGTTATGAATGAATTCAGACTCCTAATTCTGAATACGAATTCTTATGAATTGAGACTCCGAATTCTGAATAAGAATTCTTTTGAATTCAGACTCCGAATTTTGAGTATGGATTATAATGAATTCATACTCTGAATTCTGAATATAAATTCTTATGAGTTCAGACTCCGAATTCTGATTATGAACTCTTATGAATTCTGACTCTGAATTCTTGTTACGAATTATTCTGACTTCTGACACCAAATTCAGGTTACGAATTCCTATGAGTTCTGACTCTGAATTTCCTAATAAATAGAATCTGAATATCCTATAATATGGACTCTGAATATTTTTACTTAGACTCCAAACTTTTATTTTGCTTAGACTCTGAAAAATTTGTTTTGATTAAGCAACCATATTTTTCTCATCTTTGATATAGTTATGAAACATTGTTGTACATTCTGTTTCTAACTAACCATTTTTTGAGTGACACATGTATATGTCCCTCCAAAATTCAAGGAAAAATATGACTATTGGAGGAGGGAGCCGACCATTGGAGATGTGCCTATAAATAGGAGCTCACTTGAAAGAGCTCATAACCTTGATGAACTATTCTATGACTCTAGAGATGACATGTTGTTGAAGTGATTTATAGAGAGAGACTCTCATGCTTAGTGTGTACTGAACTTCTTGTTCAGATTGCTTCGTGCGACTCCAATTGTTGTTGTGTACAATCGAGGGCTTCCTAGGATAGGAAGACAGAGGTGCCGAATACCTTGAAGTTTAGGGCTTCCTTACTAAGGAAGACAGAGGTTCCAACTACCTTAAAGTCGAGGGCTTTCAGGGATAGCAAGACAGAATCCGATCATTATATCGAGGGCTTACACTGGTGTGAGTAAGACATAATTTCTTGAAAGTATAAATCAAGGGATTCTTATCCAAGGTTGTTGGATACCCGTCTCTTTGGGTTAAAAGATTTACTACTTGTTACTTTTCTTTTACAAGTTTTCCACTGCATTTTATTTTTTGAGGAAAGTATAACTATCTTATACTTTCTTACACTTATATACTCTGATTTAGTGAGATTCTATACGCTTTAAGGTAAAATCTTTATCTTTTTAAACATTCATTAAGTTTCATTTTTACGGAACCATATTATTGGAATCACTTTCTCAGAATCATATTTCCAGAATCTAGCAAGTGTGTAGAACTAGAGGTTTTGTGAATTACCTTGTTTAACCTTGTTAAACATAACCATCGTTAAAAGTTCCAAAGGAATTTTTAAAGTATACAATTCACCCCACCTCTTGTATATTGAGCATTATACGATAATATAATTAGTATCTTCATTAATTATTTAGATCCAACAATTGGTATCATAAGAGGTCTCTGAAATAATTATATTTAAATATATGTTTTCCTTGCTCAAGTTTTCATTGTTATATTTTATTTTCTTAGGAATATTTTCCTTGAATCTGAACTTCTCCTATTAACAAGTTTTTGTGGAAGGATTTTTCTTTAAGATAGAAGGAATAAAAGTTGGTTCCATATACAATTTAAATCCTACAAGACCACCTATTGTTGATGGGAATGATTATGAATATTGGAGAGATTGCATAAATATATTTATCATCAATACTGGAGTGGATAATTTTGTTATTCTTACTGGAGGTTATAAAATCCCTAACAATGAAGTTAGTACCTTCACGAATCAAGAAAAGCATGAATATCAACTGAATTATAAGGTACACAATACTTTTCTTTTTTCCTTGACTAGAAATATATATAGCCAAATTTAATCTTGTGAAGAAGAAAATTTTATTTGGAAGAAACTTGGAGTTACACACTTTGGAACTTCAAAAGTTATCAAAACTAGAAGAGCCATGTTCAGAGCTGAATATCATGGTTTTTTCTTTCCTTATGGAGAACCCAAATGTAAGGTTCCACAAATATTCATGACTATTGTTAATAGTTTACAATCTATGGGTGAGAAAGGATTAGATGATGAATCTCTTGTTGATAAGATCATAGCCATCATGCCCAACGAGTGGGAATCCAATAGGAATGCTATTGATGAGAATAGAAAGCTTATTCAGATTTCTCTTGATGAAATTTTTGGAACTCTTCTACAACATGAGACTAGAATGAAGAGAGATGCTGATAATGTAAATAATAAGAATGGGAATGGCAATGTTGCTTTTACTAAAACTTCAAATCATATGAAATCCAAAACTCCTGAGAGAGTTACAATATACAAATCTAAGAAGATTGTTATACAATCCAAATCTAGTGGAAGTGAATCTTCAGAAAATGAACTAGCCAACCTTGCTCGAAGGATAAACAAGATTGTTAGACAAAAGAACTTTCAATCTAGAGATAATAAGAAAGAAAGGAAAGATAAGAAAGATTCATAAGTTGCATGTTATGAATGTAAGAGAGATGGACACATAAGGCCTGATTGTCCTAGGCTCAAGAGAAAAGAAAGAAAGGAAAAGAATTCTAAGAGAAATAGAAAGAAGTACTACAAAGATAAAGCTAAGAATATCTTAAAAGCTAATGACACCTAGAGTGCCAGTGGTGGAGACTCATCAGATGAATCATCAGATTACGAATCTTCTGGATAGAAGAATATCAGTCTAATAGCCAGACTACCTATTAAAAATCATTGTTTGATAGCTAAGTTACACAATGATGAATCAATGAACAATGTATCCTTGAATGATAATTATATTGATAGAAAATACTATAACTCTTCTGATGAAGATAATACTTTACCTACCTATAAAGAAGTTTCTAGGTTTGATAAACTCTTTGAGATTGAGAATTCAAAACTCATGAAAGTGCTTGATAAGGAAAATTCTAGGAATACTATTCTCACTAAGGAAATATCAGATCTTTCTAAAGATCTTGATAAGAAAATTGTTGAATTTTAAAGTATTTAAAAAAATATTGAGGAAGTAAATTCTGAGAAGGATAAAATTTCTAATGATATAGAAAACATAATTTCTTAGAAAAATGTTTTCGAGCCTAAATCTAGTTCAAAATAAAATGTTTTGGAAGACAATAACTTAGTTATAAAACTGAAATCCGAAATTTTTTCCTTGAGAATGTGTTTGTAAAACTTTACCTTAGGTAAGGAAAATTTTGATAAGATGTATTTTCAAATCTGACTTATAAGGAATAGGTCTGGTTTTGGTTATACTAGTTCTAAACCGGGTTTTAGTAATAATTATTTTGTTCCTCAAAGTGATCCATTCTGTATTATGTGTCAGTGCGGTGGGCATTGGGAAAAAAATTGTTCCTTAAACAAAACTCAGTCTTTAGGATTTCATAAAGCCTATTTTTCTAAGAAAATATGGGTGTCTAAGATTTTTCTTTCTGACGTTTTCGAATCCAAGAAAGTTTGGATTCTGAAAATCTAACTCTTTTATTTTCAGGAAAATAGAGATGGTACCAACAACAATACATGGTACATGGATAGGGGATGTTCCTGGAATATGTCTGGTAAACAAATTACTTTGAAAAGATTATTAAGACAAAAGGAGGGAAAGTAACTTTTGGAGATAATGCTTAGGGAGAAATTATTGGTATAGGTAACATCGTTCTTCTTGAAAAGAAAATTATTTCAAATGTTTTATTTGTTAAGGGTCTTAAGCACAAGCAAAATAATATAATTCAATTATGTGATGAAGGTTACCTTGTGAATTTTAGGAATGACAAGTGATTAGTACACAATTCCAATGTAGAGTTTATTCTTTCTTCCCATAGGCAAGAGAATGTATACACACTTAACTTAGAAGAACTTAGGAGCCAAGACTTACCGTTCCTTAGTGAAATGGAAGATCATTCTTGGTTATGGCATAGAAGGTTATGACACTGCAACCTTAGAAACCTATGCAAACTCTCAAAGAAAATATTAGATAAGGATCTACCGGAGCTTAGATTTGATTCTTCTAAAGTTTTTAATACTTATCAATATGGAAAGAAACATAAATAAAGTTATAAATCAGTCAGTGAAATCTCAACTATTGATGCATTACAGTTAGTACATATGGATCTTTTTGGTCCAACACAAACTGGAAGCATCAGAGGCAAGTATTATGTACTTTTTTTTGGTTGATGATTACACTAGATTTACATGGGTCTATTTTCTAGAAAACATGTATAAAGATTTTTATTGTTTCAAAATTCTTAGAACCTAAGTTAAAAATGAGAAAAACCTTCCTTTTATAACTATTCATAGTGATCATGGTGGAGAATTTCAAAATTCTGATTTTGAAACTTTTTGTGGTAAAAAAGGCATTACTCATAACTTCTCATCACCTAGAACACCTAAAAAATGGTGTTATTGAAAGAAGAAATAGAATTTTTTAAGATATAACATGAACCATGTTGAGTGATTATTCTATAGAAACACATTTTTGGGCGAAAGCTATAAGTACTGCTTGTTATACTATAAATCAAGTTTTGATTAGACATTTTATTAATAAAACTCCTTACGAGTAATGGAATGATAGAAAACCTAGACTTTCCTACTTTAAGGTTTTTGGTTGCAAAGTATTCATTCTTAATACTAAATATAATCTACACAAATTTGCACCAAAATATGATGAAGGAATTTTCTTAGGCTACTCAACAACTTCTAAGACTTATAGAGTTTTCAATAGAAACATTTGTATTGTTGAAGAGAGAGTACATAATAAATTTGATGAAACTGATCGTTTTTTTTCTAACAACCCCAATCTATATCTTCAGATGTGTTTTCAAAAACTGATTATCAACCCTCAATAGAAGATCCTTCTGATGAGGAAAATTTCCAAGAAGATATTTCTGAAACATTTACCCGAGAAGATTTCATACCCTATGTCGACGAATAGGTTTTACAAAAACCAAATCACTTATTTCTAAAAAATCATCCTAGTGATAGTATCATTAGTGATGTGAATCAACCCGTAAGGACTAGATGTTCCTTAAGAAATAAAGTATAACATCTACCATTTCTTTCCCAATTAGAACCAAAATGCACTGATGATGCTTTAGGTGATGATGATTGGATAAACGCTATGCAAGATGAGATAAATGAATTCGAAAGGAATAAAGTCTAGACCTTTGTTGAAAGACCTTAGGAAACCTCTGTTATTGGTGTAAAATGGGTCTTCAGAAACATGTGTGATTAAAATGGAATCATAGTAATAAATAAAACTTGATTGGTTGCTAGAGGCTATAATCAACAAGAAGGAATAGACTATGAAGAAACCTATTCTCCAGTATCTAGACTTGAATCTATCTATATTCTACCTGCCTTTGCAATATTCTTCAATTTCAATCTTTTTAAAATGAATTTGAAATGTGCTTTCCTTAATGGTTATGTTCAAGAGGAAGTTTTTGTTGAAAAACCTCATGGTTTTGAAGATACGAAACATCCTGAACATGTTTTTAAACATACCAAAGCTTTGTATGAACTTAAGAAAGACCCACGAGCTTGGTATGATAGACTTACATGATTTTTTCTTAAAAATAATTATGTTAAGGGAAATTCAGAACCAACCATTTTTATAAATAAAGATAAGAAAAATGTTGTTATTGTACAAATCTATGTTGATGACATTATTTTTGGTTCAACTCATCAATATTTAACCAATTCCTTTGTGGATCTATTGAAATATGAGTTTGAAATCAGTATGATGGGTGACATAACATTTGTCCTTGGTTTTCAAATTTCTCAAAAACTAGAATGAACCTATATATTTCAACATAAGTATATTAAATATCTTCTTAAAGAGTATGGATATAACAACACTAAGAGTATAAGTACTCCCATTGGTACCTCAAATACACTTGATCTTTATGAAGCTGGGAAACCAGTAGATCAAATATCTTTTAGAGGTATGATAAGAATTCTACTTTACTTAATATCTATTCATCCAGACTTACTGTTTTCAGTATGCTTATGTGAAAGATATCAATCTAATCCTAAGGAATCTCATTTAAATGCAGTGAAAAGAATTTTTTGCTACATAAAGTGAACCATGGATTTAGGACTATTCTATAATTCTAGAAATGATTTTGTTTTGAAAAGTTTTTCAGACACTGACGTTGGTGGATGTAGAATGGATAGAAAGAGTACATCTGGAACTTGTCATTTCTTAGGAGATTCTTTAGTTTCTTGGTCTTTCAAGAAGCAACACTCCGTAGCACTTTCCACTGCTGAAGCTGAATATGTAGCAGCTGGAAGTTGTTGTTCTCATGTGTTGTGGATGCAACACACACACATAGAATATGATATGAGTTTTACCAAATCACAAATTTTGTGTGATAATACTAGTGTCATTGCTTTAAGAAAAAACCATACACATCACTCTCATGCAAAACACATAGATATTAGGCATCACTTTCTTAGGGATCACACACAAAAAGGAGATATCATTCTTCAATTTATCGGAACACAAGATCAACTTGTTGATATTTTCACAAAATATTTACCCTCCGATAGATTTGAATACATTAAACAGAAGTTAGGAATGATAACCGTAAGGTAATCTTCCTTGTTAACGTCCTGTTGAACCAATCTCTTTATAGTAATAAACTCTTTTTCATAGGGGGAGTAAATTTGTTTGTTTATTTTTCAAAATTTTTCATACTTGAAATTTTCATAATGACGATTTTTGTACTTTAAATTTTCATAATGAATATTTTCATACTTGAAATTTTCGTAATGATGATTTTCATACTTGAAATTTTCTTAATGAGGTTTTTCGTACTTGAAATTTTCAAAATGAAAATTTTCGTACTTGAAATTTTCCTAATGAAGATTCTAATACATGAAATTTTCATAATGAGGATTTTTGTACTTGAAATTTTTGTAATAACGATTTTGTTACTTGAGATTTTCATAATGAGTATTTTTGTACTCAAAAAAATTCTTAATGATGATTTTTGTACTCGAATGTTTCGTAATAAAATTTCTCATACTGAATTTTTTTTTTCGTAATGGAGGTTTTCATAGTCAACTTTTTTGGGGAATTTATAATTTTTCAAGAAGAATATTACTTATTAGGAATAATATTTCTAAAAATCCGAAGGGTATGATTTCCTTTTTTATGTTATAGTAATCATATTTTACTTATTTGTTTTTTGTTTTTTGTTTTAAAATGATTGGATTTTCTTTTCCTTAAATTTGACTGTTTTCCTTCAGAAACCTCAAAATATCGGATCCTACCAAATTTTCCATGTGGCTATCATTTCAACCATCAGATCTAATCAAATGTTTTCTCAACCATTGAATTGAATTTGGATGTTCAACTATTATATCAAAGGACTATATAAATGACCCTCCGATGGTGATCCCACATTAGATTATAACCCTTTTTATGCTGAAGCTCTTCCCCCCTTTCAAAAGCTTATTCTAAACCTCTCAAATATTGCTCAAATCCAAATGTCTGTTGAAGTTCCTTCTCAATAGATTTCAACTGTCAAGCCAATTTCAGAGTGGCAGATTTACAGAGATAGGATGGTGCATCCGAATTTCTTTGCCAAGTACGATTCGATTATATCCAAGAACATCAGGTTGAATGGATGGGAAACCGTTTGCATGTCAAATCCAGGAGCTCAAGATGTAATATATCTAGATTTTCTTGTGGAATTTTATAAATCTGTGAGCTTTTTCAAAGAAGAAGAGAGGAGTAAATTTTCTTTCAAAAGCTATGGAAAAACTTATGGCATTTCATACACCAAGGCTGCAAGATTTGTGGGGTTGTCTTATGAAGGGGAAGCTGAATTTCTTCCCACAAGTTTCCAGATGTCAAAGGAAGCTTTGTAAAGGTCAAGGCTATGGAGTGGATTGGTCTTACAGATGTAAAGAATCTGAATATTTCTCACCTCTCTACAAATAATCAGATCCTTGAATTATGGGTCCAAGCATTCATCATTCTGAGAAAGCGTGATAAGGACACATTAAAGGAAAGTGATATTTAATTTTTATGCTTCTTGGTAAACCAAAGGAAGATCAACTTGATGAAGAATATTCTCATTACGATTGAGAATATTAAGAATATGAACTTGAAAGCTCAGATAATCATGTATCCAGCCATCCTCTCTATGCTAATTGTTCGGTGCCTTGAGTCTGTCAAGATTCCTTGCAGATCCAAGCCAAGGAATTGAAAAGTCATAAATGTAAGTGATGATACATTGAAGGGAATGAATATTGGGTTTTCTAAAGATTATATAGAATTTTATGACTTACCAGAGGAAGAGGCTGAAGCTGTTCCGAAGGAACAAGAAGTTTCTGAACAATTGAAAAAAGGAGGAGAGAATGGGAAGTTGAAAGAAGTAGTTGTTGAAGGTAAAACCCCAAAGGCTAAAGGAACCCAATCCGCACCTCCAAAGACCAAAAAGCAGAATTCTTATCTGGATGAGGTTGTAGCTAAATGGAGGGAAGACAAAAATAATAGGAAAGCAAGGGAGCCATGTTTTTGTTTGGATCCTGCTGAGGACAAAGCTTTAAAAGAGATGACCGTTGATGAGCTTGAGAAGCAAACTAAAGAAAAGAAGAAAAAGAAGAAAATGAATAAAGCTAAGTTAGTCCAATCTCTTTTAAAGCCTACTGAAATATCATCCTATAATATTCTGGTACCCTAATATTTCATGGTAGAAGCTTTACCAGAAACTTCGGGTAAGAAGATTGTAACTCCGGAAAAATCCCAAGAAATGATTGTTGAAGAAAAAGGAGAAGAAGAGGTAGAAACTAGTGGTGGGACTGAAGATCTTATAAAGAAAGTTGAAGATCACCATAAAAAGGAAACCCCATCCAAGAAACTGTTAATACAAACTTCTGAAGCAGAGTCTTTAAAGCTCGAAACTCCAAGGAAGGATGAGGAAGGTGAAGATGATATTGGCGAAGAAGAAGATAATAAATTGTCTAAGGAAGAAAGTTCAAACCATGATTTCATACACCCTAAGGATGCTGAGGCTATAGATGAGAAAGAAAATATATATAAAGATAATATTGTTTATCTATTTGACTGTGAACATAAATCTCCGGATGACGAAGCAATTCCGATAACCGACAAGGGTAAACATGTGGTAGTTGATACACCCTCTAAGGCGGTTGTGAAGAAGAGAGATACTGGTGGATCTTCAAAGAGGAATCTTGTTGAGCTAGAGAAAGAACCCTCACCAAGAAAAGTCTCAGATTCAGAATCATCTTCCTTTGGAAATTATTTTGTAGTCCAATCCTTGAAGAATATGGTTGGAACCATTCCAATTTTCCCAAGCATTGATTCTAGATGTCAGATGCTTCAACACACACTAAATCAGAAATTAGATTCAGTGTCCATGGTGATGGACAAGTGTGTAAAGCTTGAGGCTGATCTGAAGAATTTATTCATTAACTATGATGCCCATAAAATGTCTTTTAAGAAAATGGTTGGCTGGTCAAATAATATAGTTGAATATTTGAGAGAAATTGATGAGTTTAAAGAAGGTGTCAAGGAGTCTTTTGACATAGAAGATGGTAAGATCAAGGGATCTCACGAGTAGCTTTGAGGAAAAGCTAACTCTTGAGCAGAATACTCGATTTCAAGAAGTTAAGGATCTGAATGGAAAGTTGTATTCTGTTGCCCAATGTTGGAAGAGGGAAAGGGATTGTAGGATCGAGATCGAACAGAAGATAGTCAAGCAAGATGAGCTGATGAAGGCTCAGGCAGAAGCTCTCAGGGATCAGGAAGAAAAGATCAAAGATTTAGAGAAGAAATCAGAGGATCAGGATCAGCTCTTAAAGCAAGGAGAGGAAGACCATAAGGAACTCAAAAATCTGAAAACCATAGTGAAGAAATTGATACCCATGGATAAGGAAGGAAAATAGCTCCAATCCGATCTTTTCTTATATTTTCTTTCCTATACAAATTCATTCCAAACTTAATGAAATTTTGCTTTCTCTCTTGCATTTTGTGTTGTCGTGTACTAATCTTTTAGGCACCATAATTTCCTTTTCCATTCCCTGTATTTATTTTTGAAAATCACAAAGGGGGAGAAAGAATGTAAAAAAAATACTAAGTATAGAAGACTTTTCCCTATCCAAGGGGGAGTTTATCTAAGGGGGCGTTTTTCATCTTAAATATTTCTATATGAAATATAATGTAAAATTCCATTCTGGAAAATAGAATATGATCCTTAATTGTTCCAAAGCCTAAGGGGGAGTTAGTCGTATTCATTCTGATTCATAAGTAAAGGGAGATACGTTTTAATTTCACGAGCATAAAAATTATAATCCCTTATATTATTTTTCGTAAGGATATTTGTGCTTTCCAAAAAGGGGGGATTGTTGAGTGAATAAAGTTTCATTAATAATTTTCCATTCCTTCGTGTTTTGAAAATTATAAACACCTATTTTAAGGCAAAATGCATTTTATCTTGATAAGGGAAATTTTCCTTCCTTAAGGAAAAATTTCCCTTCCTCAAGGAATTTTTTTCCTTACACTGTATTGCTTTCATAAGGAAAAATTATCCTTACCATGTTTCCATTATTCATATCATAATTTTTTTAAATGTAATATTCCGTTTATATCCAAAACCTCGGAATCCAATAATTACCTAAATATGATGCATTATGTTTTAGGATCTGAGTTCAATGAATTCCAACTCTGAACTCTTCTGAGTTCTGACTCAGAGTTCTCTGAATTTAGACTTCAAACTCTTCTGAGTTCTGACTCTGAGTTATTTGGATTCAGACTCCGAACTCTTCTGAGTTCTGATTCAGAGTACTCTGAATTCAGACTCCGAACACTTCTGAGTTCTGATTTTGAGTTCTATTAAGACTCTGAACTTTTCTGTGTTCAGTCTCAGAATTATGGTTACGAATTCAGACTCTAAATTCTGGCTACGAATGAATTCAGACTCTGAATTTTGAATACAAATTCTTATGAATTCAGACTCCGAATTCTGAATATGAATTCTTATGAATTCAGACTCCAAATTATGAATACGAATTATTATGAATTCAGACTCTGAATTCAGAATACAAATTCTTATGAATTCAGATTCCAAATTCTGACTATGAACTCTTATGAATTCTGACTCTCAATTCTTATTACAAATTCTTCTGTGTTCTGACACCGAATTCAGGTTAAAAATTCCTATGAGTTCTGACTCAGTATTTCCTAATAAAGAGAATCCTAATATCCCGTAATATAGACTCCTAATATTTTTACATAGACTCTGAAATTTTATTTTTCTTAGACTCTAAAAAATTGGTTTTGATTAAGAAACTATATTTTTCTCATCCTTGATATAGTTATGAAACGATTTCGTACATTCTATTTCTAACTAACCATTTTTTGAGTGACACATGTATAGGTCCCTCTAAAATTCATGAATAAATATGACCGTTGGAGGAGGGAGATGACCGTTGAAAATGTGCCTATAAATAGGATCTCATTTGGAAGAGGTCATAACTTTGATGAACTGTTCTATGACTCTAGAGATGACATGTTGTTGAAGTGATTTATAGAGAGAGACTCTAATTCTTAGTGCATACTAAACTTCTAGTTCAGATTGCTTTGTGTGACTTCAATTGTTGTTGTGTACAATCGAGGGCTTCCAGGGATAGGAAGACAGAGGATCCGACTACCTTGAAGTTGTGGCTTCCTTGATGAGGAATACATAGGTGATGACTACATTAAAGTTGAGGGCTTGTTCGGATATCAAGGCAGACTCTGATCTTTGTATCGAGGGCTTACCCTGGTGTGGGTAAGACAGACTTTCTTGAAAGTATAAATCAAGGGACCTTTATCCAAGGTTGTTGGATACCCTTCTCTTTGAGTTAAAATATTTACTACTTGTTACTTGTTCTGTTACAAGTTTTCCATTGAATTTTATTTATTGAGGAAAGTATAACTATCTTATACTTACTTATACTTGTATACTCTGATTTAGTGAGATTCTATATGCTTTAATGTAGAATATTTATCTTTGTAAATGTTCATTAAGTTTCATTTTTCTGGAACCATATTTTTGGAATCACTTTCTCAGAATTATATTTCCAGAATCTAGAAAGTGTGTAGAACTAGAGGTTTTGTGAATTACCTTGTTTAACCTTGTTAAACATATCCATATTTAAAAGTTCCGAAGGAATTTTTAATGTATACAATTCACCCCCCTCTTGAATATTGAGCATCATATGATACTACAATTAGTATCTTCATTCATTATTTCGATCCAACATTATTTTCATGATGTCATTTATTACTTTCCTTGAGGTATGCTTCCCCATGAAATTGTTTAGAGTTTTTGAGTGAAGTTATATTTAATTAGACATTGATTGAGGTAAATAAATTGAGTATTACATGTTCCTTAGGTCTAAGTGTTTGTCTAGAGTAGACCACAGCCCATTTCTCACAGTTTCAGTGCTCCAATGCCATCCAATGAGTTTATTTAGTTATTCCAATTTGATAATTGAGATTTAAATATTTTTTATATTAATTTGATGGTGTTTATGGATGAGATAGGTTCTCATGAACATTGAGGATCATGATATGAGCTTGGGATTGATTTATGAATTATCGATTGAGGTTGGTGGATTTTAAATTATTGAGCATCTAGACAATTTTATGATTTTATGTTTTTATGTTGTAAATATTATTTTTTTAATGTTTCATGACATTTTTGATCTCAACCATATATTAGGATAATTTTATGTTTTTAAAATATTCAATAAAGATGCTATAGATTTATAAATAGACTATTGGTGGCACCTTGGATGAATGAGTACTGATGACACCATTTTTAGTTTTCTTGTTGGTGTGAGTTATATTTTCAATATGAATGGGATTTTATTTTTAAAATAGGAATTAAATTGGTGTTTTGATATAAAATGGGTTTTTTATGGAAATAGTTAAAAGTAGAATTTCAAGGGAATGAGATGATTTCTAGAGATGGGTTTCAAATGGTATTTAAAAACATGTGTGGTGTTTTTGTAAAGAATGATTTTATTCAGATTTTTTCCTAATGTCCCAAAATGAGTAAAGTTAGATTTTGATTAATTTTATAAATAGTTAATGAAGGGGATTCTGAGATAGTGTTTGTCTATTTGACTTCATATGTGTAATTCATGGTTTCTAAACATTGCCTAATTTTTTAGTAGTCAGATTATGATTTCATAGCAAGGTTTCATTGTTTCCAGATTATTTAGGATTTCATGTAAACCCTTATAATTTATTAGAACTTGTGGGTTGTTTATAAATTTTTTGTAATTCTGCTGTAGTAGTTGGCCATATAATGTTTTTTCATTGACATAAATCAACTAGTTTGGTCTAAAAATGTGTAACTAAACAATTAAACTGTAGAGTTGAGTAAAATGGATTGGGTTTTATGGAACCATTTTTGGTTCCATTAAGTAAGGTTGGGTTTTCCACTTTTTTTGAAAAGAATTCATGTGATCCATTTTGACTCTGTTCAGGTTTGAGTGGCCTAGTAGTTTGAAAATGGGTTTAGATGAAAAATATTATATTTTGATGGTGTCTGGTGTATCATCATGAGTAATGTTGGTAACCACAAAGGTTGGGTTGGGAGAATACTAAGGGATATCCTTGTATTACTATACACTTAGGATGTATAATTAACATATGATTGGTTTTTTACCCTATTTTATTGAATTGTGACACTGTGTGTTGTGGGACATATTGATACTAGTTGTTGTGATTGTATCCCTAGTGAGAGGACACTAACTTGTGATGAGGCATGTGGTGAGGTATGATATATGATGTGGTTGATGGTGATACTAGGTGCATGGACTCAACTTGAGTGAGAGTGTACTAGAAGGACCACCATGAGTGAGAAGGGACTGGCCCAAGTTAAGACGAGATGTGATTATCCCTGAGACCTACCTCATGTTGGTTCTTTTAAACTTATGTGAGAGGTTAGGTATTGATATTAATTATTTATATTTTTTATTTTATGCATTTTGATGTGTGATTATTCATGGGTCCTACCTCATGTTAGTGTTGTTCATCTTGTGCATGACATTGATTATTGAGGTTCCATTCTTAGATCAGTTGTTGTATATGATAAAATATGTGAATATCCATGGGAACTAGACTATGTGGGTTTGGTTCAACTAAATAGAGTGGTTATTTATTGATATTACCTCCATATATCACTTATATTAAGATGACTAGTGGATAAAAGATATGACCATAGGACCTTTCCCTGAGTGAAGGGTTCGACTTATACGAGAAGTTGGTGAATGAGTGGCCTTCCTCAGATCACTTATTGAACCTTATAAGTTTAAAATACGCCTAATACTATAAATTTTATTACATAACATGAAGGGATTCAACGTGATATGACTACGATAAAAATATTACTATCATTGGAAAAAGTAGGTGAGGTTAGGTATCATGGTTTCCAAGTTCTCACATGATGATTTGATGTGTACGCTTTTTTGCGTGTTTTGAAATATTTTTTTCGAGGGCATGTTGCATGATCATGAATTGAGAGAATATATTTATTACCTAAAAATATATTTGATCATAAAATAATTATGTATATTATTGTGATTGGGATTATTATTGGGTGGTTTGACTGACCCCTACTTGTGTGCACTACATGAGTTTCTATATACATGGATATTTCTTTATGTTTTCTCTTTGGAACATTTGTCAATTATATATGGATATGTTTTTTTGGATCTAGAAGGTTGTGGAGGATGAGTATTTTGTAGGGATATTATGTGAGTTATCTCAAAGGAAATCACAGTTTACCATTCATTTATTATTTCTCATATACACTAACTAGTGTCCCACTATTTTATTTATATAATGATTCATGTTATACATATGAATATATTGATACTATTATGTTATGTTTTAATACATCATATAGAATTTTTACTATTTTATTATAAATTGTAGGGTACCTCTTCATTCCCTACTTCTTGTCTATGTATTTTATAGATTATATACTACATAAATGGGTGAAACAAAATTTCATAAAGACCCATTCATGACCATAGGGAATGAGTTAGATGGAATAGTCTTCCCATGATTGTTTTATCCTCTCATATCCTGTCACTGGCATCTGATGTATATGGAGGTGAACTTTAGAAATCACAATATCCCCAGCTGGGTTTCATTCAGGTGATCTGATCTAGGGAGTTTTAGGTATAACTATTACTACATTTTCATTGACTTTTGTGCAACTATAGATCATTCTTCTTCTATTCAGTCCAACTATATCAATGTTTAGCTTTTTGTAAAATAGGATTATGACTTTTTTTAATTTTTGGAAAAATTGAAAAATGACAGTCCTCCCATTTCACTAGAGGATAAGGATATTTATATGGGGGATGAATTTAATTCATAGGCCAATCCTATGTAAACACAGAATTTATTTTCTTTATTGTATTTTAATTTTTTTATTTATTTTACCCATTTATTATCCTTTTATTTTAGAATCATCTATAAAAACTTTCTTAGTTTCAATGGAAAAATTAAATGTTGATGATCTTAAATTTAAAATAGAATTTTTTTTATTGATTTGTCATTTTGATTTAAGTGAATATATGAAATTTTAGTTTTAATATAATTTATTTAAATTAAACTAATTTTTAATGCCTAAGAAAACCGAATTTTATTCGAGGACTGTAATAATATGGCGTATATCTAATTCAAAGACGTCCTAACCTGTTTTGACCATTTAATTTCCATGTTTTCATTCAAAATTCAAAATTTATCTCTCTAATTTTGATCTTGAATAGTTAAGAGAGTGTTTCAATTTTTATGTGGAGGATACTTTTTTAGATATATTATATTTTCCTGAGTAAATTAAAAAAATTAAAATCCAGAATCCAGAAACCTAGATTTAGTAGAAACATTATATAATTAATATAGATTAAAAGAGTTACTACTAGATCCCAAAACAACATAGCGTTGGAAGAATAGATGCATACATAAATTACATTGGGAAATATAAAATACAATATGAACAAAAGGAGAGAACATTATTTACCCTTCCATTGTATCCCTAAAAAGTATACAAAGTTCTCTACTAGGATTCATAGGAAAAAGAAAAGAGATAGGGATGAGATCAGATTCTTGGTACAGAGTAGCATACAATTGAATCTATCATCACATTAAAAAGACACATGTGATATACTAAGAATTAATAGACAACAGGAATCCATAATATACTAAAACTAAGGGCATGTAATATAAATTATAAGAAATGAAAAATGGATAATAATAATCACTGACCACATAATGAGGTACTGAATAATGTCGAGAATCAAAACATGCAGTCAAATACTTATTCCAAGACACTATACCAAGATGGGGAGAGGCATATACCAAAACCCAAACTGTTCTTTCTCATGATAAATTTTTATGCAATGAGGGGTTATATAATTCTGGGCCTCACCCACAACCTATTTAAGTCTAATGCATTCACCATAAGAGTCAATAAGTCATTTCGTACAATTCCCAAAGGATCCTCAAGGTGAATAATAAAATAACTATCTACATAATAAAAATATAAAAACCAAATAAAACTACAAAAAATGGAACAATTTTTATGACTATTAGAACATCCCTTAATCAACATAGAGGGTGTGGTTTATCATTAATGTAATAGGAAGTACCCTTATCAATGAAATATAGTGGTGAGTGTAATTTCAACATGTTTTTTAATACATAAAAGATTGTAATCAGGATCATTCATTTCCATTTTGTAGGAGACCAATGAAATAGTAGGAAAATTATCACGGTTTATAAAGTGTGTGTGAATATTCCAAAGCATACCCACTGAGAATGTCTAGCTAGTTGTGCAGTCTTAGGCCCAATCATCACCCATAAGAGTTAAGATTGATAAAATGCTCAACAAACAATTTTTTGGGGTGATTACCCATAGTTTCATATGTGATACAACCACTACCACTTTTTAGTATCAAAATATGGATGTATTTTCTATGAATCTACACACACATTTATTTTACCAAAATTTAAGATGATTTTCACACTATAGAAAATATTAAGTTTTACAATGGTTTTGGTAACATTTGAATAAAAATAATAAAAGGGAGGAATAAAAATATATATTTTATATACATTAAAATTAATGAGTAATATATTGGAAATTCTTCCATATAAATGTATGCACCACAAAAAATGGAATTAATAGTGAATATACAATGAGTCCCAAATAATGAAAATTGAGTTGAAAAATCCAACTTACATAATGGGTAATAATTCATTAAAAACCTCTTGGAATAGATGGATTTAAATTGATTATAAAATAACATGAACAAAAATAAATTAGTAATATAATATAAAAAATCTATAGTATATACACCACATAAATAAAATTAGGTGTATAATACAAAGCATGTCTCAAATAGAGGAATTTGTGATGGAAAATCCCCACATATTAATCTGATTTTCATGAATTCAACTTAACAACTTTTATCACAAACATTGATATATTAATCTATTAATAAATAACTTTAATAATATCCATTTTAATTTATATGATTCATATATATTAATTCCCTAGATGAATTATAGTTAGTTTCTACCTATTTTTTCACATCATGTGGTTATAGTTTGTTCTAGTTTCAGAATATGGTTTTTTTGTATTCATTATTTTTAAATATTTCATAATTTATATGTCATTATAGTTAATTTTCGGGATTATTTAGAATAATTTTTAAAGTTTCAAATTTATTTTTTGTGTGTTTTAGTCTTTATCCTTGAATATTGAGTTGATAACCAGTATGTTTTGGTGATTCTTGATGATTGAATTGTGTTTTCTTAATTAATGAATTAAATATTGGTTTAATTTATCCAAAAAAAGAATCATTATTTAAAATTTCTATCATGTTATAATATTAATTATGTTTCCATAGTCATTCATAATATAAATCCATTGTATTGTACAAGTATATGGTTAAACCGACCCAAACATGAACATAACCAAATTTAATTAATTATTAAAAGTTGTATTAGTTATAGTATCATTATATGATAATAATAATAATGATATTATTTATTTTTAATTACTTTTATTTATTATAATTTAAGTAATTATATGAATATACAATGGATATGAAAATATTAAATAATATGAATAATGTTTTTCCCTCGTAGTATGATTGTTTAAGAACATTAACTTTATAATGATTTTTTAATGTTTATATTGTTAATAAGTCATTGAATTAGTGTTAATATAACCATAATTGTAGTATAAAAATCATATTTATCTTTTAAATACATTCTTAATTACATATATGAATGGAGGTAATGAAAAAATGGAATAAACCATTCCATAGAGGCGATAGTCCGCATACAAACATTGTCGAGGATTTTGTTTTCCATAGAATGTATGAAATGGGTAAATTGGATTATTATATTATAAACATATATATATTATATATATTTTAATTAATCAATAAGTTCCCATTTTTACCATTATTGTTTTGTGGTGAAGGAAAACAAAGCATGTTTCTATGTGGAGGCAGTAGTCCTCACATACACAAGAATCAAATTTTGTCCTAAGAAAAAGAATAATGATTATTGATTATTATAGTAACATAATAATAATCAATAAATTAACAATAATTATTTTTCCATACTGGGACTAAAAAAATATAATATTAATGGTTAGATATAATGAAATGAAGTTAAGTAAAAATGATTACTCATGTTTATAACTTTGATATTTCTAGGGAGAATTCCTTTGAATTAGAGGGAATAGGAAAAGATATAATGAATATAATATAATGGAACATATATTTGATTAAACGGTAGGTAAAATTGATAGTGATTCAATAGTAAAAATAATTTTAGGAGTGGTATTTAAGGGGTGAGGGGATTTTATATGTGAAATGGGATGACATTTTTGTAAATACCCTTAACTTTCAAATAATGGGAAGTCACTCTCAAGGAAAGTGGCTCAAAAAGTGATAAATAATGGATTGCAGATGAAATAAGGTATATCAAACCTCTACAATTGTATTTCAAAAAAATAAATAAACATTTTTTAACTCTTTACCATTAGATTTTAAACTTTTACCATTTTAACTACTGCCATGGAAACTAGTTTTTACCTTAGTAATTTATTCATTACACCAAAAAAGAAAATGATAATTTTTATATAATTTGGAACTAATAATTCTAAATTTTAAATCTATTTAATAAGAATAAATTTTAAAACATTTTATTATTTAATGTTAAAATAGTAAATGTATAATGTATTAAAACTATTTTAGTGAAAAATTTGACATTAGTTTAAAAAAATAAAATATTGGTTTATAAATTAAATATATTATTTTAAAATGTATAATGTTACTTATAATATATATATGTTTTAAATATATGTTTATTGTGAGTTTTATTTCATTCTTACATCCTAGAGATGCCATAAAAGTCATTGATAAACAAAAATGGCGTTTTTAGTATTCACCTAAAAATAAATATTTTCAACAATAAAATCTGAAAATTTTACCTCAAACTAATATGTTTATGAATAATTTAGAAATTAATTATATTTTTTCCTGGATACAATTTTTTCATTCAGGAATTAAAATTTTAATGATACTTATGAATAAATTATCTTAAGATTGTGCATTGTGTGATAGTTCAGGATACAGTGTTTACCTACAACAGTAGGGTCATGAGTATTACATTCTCCCCCTAAATATGTTTCCCTATAAATTGGGATATATAAGATAATTAATTTTTTATTATTTCATCATAACATATTAATTATCTAAAGTTTCCTCTTTTAGTTTATGAATTTCCCAAAAGACATTAACAAATTTCGTTGTCTAATTCCATAACACTTTCTATCTTATGCTAAGAATCTATAAATGCTTTTCATTATAAGACAATATTGTATCCAACACTATTAACTTATATGTTAGAACTTTCATTGGATCTATCATTTATTTCCATAATAATAAAACATGGAAGACATCATGCAATTTAGAATGGTTGGGTGGCATAGAAAATCGATAAGCTACAACTCCAATTCTATCTAGTATTTCAAAGGGACTAATATTACTAGGGATTAAATTCAAATTTTTATAAATATTAAAACACTCTTTAATGGAGTAACATTTATTAATACATAATCCCACACATGAAATTTCACGTCTTTCTATCAATTATAAATATTGATCTCTTATCTTCTCCAAACAACTTTAACATGATCCTAAACAGTTTTTATTTTAATAGTCATTTTATTTAAAATTTCTCAGTCAACTAGCTTTCTTTCCCCAAAAAATCATTAAAAGTTGGAGTATGAAACCACTTATCATAAAATTATTTATATGGTTCCATTCAGAAAATTTGTATGAGAATTCCACCAAAGGTAAATATTAGTTCTACATAACTTGGATGTGAAGCGGAAAATATCTTAAAAATTATTACAATGCCAAGATAGACCATTTGGAAAACTGATGTTATTAATATTTTCATAATTTTTTATATACTAACTTTATGGATTTTATAGGAAATGTCTATAATTTGTGTGAAATATTAATGTATAAATATTAAATATAATTTTGAGCACTATTTGAATTCATCCAGATTCAAGTCTCTTAAATGTTTTAATAACAACTATCACCATACTTATCCAAATTGTTTGATAATTGTTTTTAGGATTACTTATTTAATTTCCAACATATAATTAGAAGGAATCAGTGTCCAATTATTCTATTTGAAGGGTCATATGGTTCTCACAAGAAGGCCCGAAGAATTTTGGATGAAACTAGACCAGCTATAAAGATTGAAATATTGGGCTCAATCCTAAATTTCAAAAACTTTAATTCTCCTCCAATGGTCAGGGGAAAGTGTAATTCATCTTGGATAAAAATGTAGAATCCCAACTCTAAGGAAAAGGGGACCAACTAATGAATTTAATCCCATCCCACCATTCTGGCCAGGAATTAAAATATGGACACTATTCATTCCATTTCTCATGTTTAATAATTCAATGAAGTTGCGATTTTGTAGTGTGGAAGAGAGAATATAGCTGGATGACTTTTTTGAGACATAATTCGGATTTGAAGTCATTTTCCTATTAAAAACCTCATTCACATTTCAACCTTATGAAAAGTCTTGATTGAAATGGAGAGGTTACAATTGTTTACTCCAACTACCATACATTTGGCTACATATGTCCAAATGAATACAAATCTTGAGAGTAGTCAGAAAAAATTATTCTATAATACTTTTAAGAAGATGATATCTCAATATTCAGTTGTCTATATGGACTAATTGGCGATGCATGTGGAGGGGGATGTTTTGGAATGAAAATAGTCCAACTCCTTGGGCTATAAATACACCCCCTCCACTCCATCAAAAGGGTTAGAATTTCAGAAGATAAGATCATACATTGGAACGAAAAAATCCTTTAAAAATGCTTGGGGGGACCTTCCATACTCAATTCTTCACTTGAGAGACCTTTCCTCCTCTCTTTGTTTTCATTTACTTTTGTGGTGTTCTTTGTTTGTAATCATGCAAGTGTTGGTTTTTGTAATTCTATTTTGATGCATGTTTATTCTTATTAATATATTATTATCTTCCACCTTATGTTAATAAATATCAATGGTCCTAAAATAGTTTTAAATCAATTGAATTCCATTACTTTATTTTTCATTCACATTTAATCTAATTTCAGTATTTAATTCCCTTCACTGTTTGTGTGTGTGTGTTCGGTGCACAACTCTTTTCTTATCCCTTGATTTTTTTCACTTATTAATTTATCATCATAATTGTTATATCCAGATTAATAATCACTTTATTGGATGAGTAAATATCTCATTAGGGTGAGTTATAATTTATGGATGTTAAGCGATTGAGAACTTTTCCTCGATGAATATACATTGGATTAACATTATGTATGTTGGATTTAACATGTCTTGGATTAATGACTTGTTTTCTTTATGAGTGGGTTCCATTGATTATTGGAATGATAAATACAATAACATAAACAAATATATGATTAATACTAGAACACTATGTTAAGTTAAGGCTTAGATTAAATCCATAACACTTGGGATTTCCAATCAAGGTCAACTTGTGACATGGGTGTTAATTTAATGCAATATAAAGAAAATATCAAGGATATCACAAGATTAACTTCCTAATGATGAAATCACCCCAATATTTATCAAATTATTAAATAAATACTAATAAATAAATCATTTCAATTAATATCTACAAACAAACCCCCAATCAAAATACAATCAACTAAAAACAACCGCCAATTAAAAAGTATCATCACCGAGGATTCAACCCGAGTGCTACAATACACATTAGAAGTGAATTCGAACCTTGAACAGTCGATAGGTGAAAATAATCCATGCTTTCAAATGGTTCCATATCCGGGGATGGAGAAATTAATTAGTTGTTAGTTTTTTTTAATTAAAAAAACAAAAAAAAAACAAAAAAACAATATTTTTAAAAAAAGAAAAGAAACACAAAGAAAAACCCACCTTCTCTTAAAAATTAGACGGGGAAAACACACAAAGAAAAACACATCTTCTTCTTTCTTAAAAAATCACTCTTAATGCATTGTAGCCTCCCAAATAATAACTTGTATTTTTTTGACCTTGAAATTGACCAAAAACATCACCAACTTAGGTGGAACATTAGGGATAATAAAAAAATTCAAGAACCTGTCCTCGTCCAACCAGTTGAATTGGAAATGGCCAATCCTAAGGAACAAACACTTAAAGAAATCACTACTCCTGATATGAATTACCAACACCTTGGTATTCAATATCCAAACATAGAGGCTAACTTTGAACTTAAATCTGGTTTGATTCATCTTCTTCCTCATTCCAGAGGCTAGCCGACGAGGATCCACATCTCCACCTTAAAGAGTTCCAATATGGTGTGGTCTACCATGAAGCCTCAAGGGATTTTTGAGGAACAAATCAAACTTCGAGCATTCCATTTTTCCTTAGCTTACTCTGCCAAGTAATGGCTTTACTAACTCCCTCCTGGTTCTATAACCACATGGAATGACATGAAGTGACTATTTTTAGAGAAATTCTTTCCTTCTACTTGTACTGATTCTATCATAAAGTAAATAAGTGGTATCTGTCAGTTCCCAAATGAATCACTCCATGAGTAATGGGAAAGGTTCAAAAATATTGTTGCAACCTACCCACACCACCAAATCCATAACCAAATCTTGATCCGATACTCTTATGAGGGGTTATTGGCTATGGAGAGAACTCTCATTGTTGTCGCAAGTGGTGGTTCTCTTATTGATAAAACAACTGCAGCTGCGAGAGATATCATATGAAACATGGCCGAAAACACACAACAATTTTACACTCGAGAACATGCTCACGTTAGAAAAGCCCAAGATAATCAATCCGTAGATCCCAATAAGATGACTCAGTGGATGAGGGAACTTACAATACCCGTGCAACAACTAGTTGTGGCTTCCAAAGACCCAAACTCATATTGTCCACAATCAATGTTTCCTGGACCTGTCAAAAACTGTGTAATGTAGAACTCGCCAGCTCATATAACATGCACCTTTCCAAAACATCAAGATGAACCATATGATTTATCTGGACCAATGGAGCTCAATGCAGCATATGCTCAGTTGAACAACAACCCTAAAAAATCATGTCAGTTTGTTAGAAATTTCAACCAACCCCACTCTAAGACCTTCTCTTATACCTTCAACCCAGGGTTGAGGTATGGTAATCCCATTTCTCATGCCCATCAATTCCTTCCTCAAAACCCAAAAAAATTACAATATGGTCAAGGTGGTGGTAACATCCATCAACCTTATCCTTTTGTTCCTTAACCTCAAAGGATCAACCCTCCTCTTCCTCCTCATGGATTCCACAATCTTAGTGATCCTTTATAATTATCAAACCAATATAATCACTTTCCCAAGAACCAAAATCAAGGTAATACCAATTTGGGACAAGAATATTCTTCCAAGAAACCATGGGAAAGTGCAGTGGATGATCTTGACTCTTTCACTCATTCTAGCCTCAATAACATTGAAACACAAATTGGTCAACATCCATCCCACCTGAGCCAGCAACAATAATCAAGTTCTTCCCAACTCCAGCTCAACCATTACCCAGTCCCAAGGGTAATGTAAGTGCAATTGAACATAGATCATGGAAAAAATTTTTGATGCCTCAAGATAAGTCCTCCAACACCTTTAAATGTTGACCTAGAAAATGAAAAGAAAAAGAAAATTGAAAAAGAATATAAATCTATTCCCTCACCTCCTTCCATTCCACTTAGGAACCAAATTCCTTTTCCTCAAGAAATTTCTAAGCCAAAGAAGTTCATTAATCTAGATCTTGAAATGGTCGACATGTTTAGACATATTGAAGTCAACATTCCCCTATTAGATTCCATAAAAAAATCTCTAAGTATGCCATGATTCTTAAAGAATTGTGCACCCACCAGAGGCAACTTAAGACCTTCAAAATTTTTCCACCCAACAATCTATTCCCTTAAAGTGAAAAGATCCAGGGACCTTTACAGTTCCATGCAAAATTGGATGTTCCAACATTGATGATGCACTCATAGACCTATGAGCCTCAAATAATTTCATGCCCAAATCCATATTATCCAACCTTGGTCTAGGTCCCGTACATCCAACGGGTGTTTTCATTCAGTTTTCCAATCAAAGCATAGCCAATCTTGAGGGAATAATTGAGGATGTCCTCGTTCGTTTGAATGATCTTATCTTCTCTGATGATTTATATTTCCTTGACATTGAAGAAGAGATGAAATATTCTCGATCTACCATAATTCTTGAAAGACCATTCCTAATGATAGAGAGAACCGAGATTGATGTTATTTTCGGAATCTTATCTATAGAATTTGGTGACCAACTGGTCAAGTTAAAAAATTTCCAAGCCATGCGATACCCATCTGAGGATCACTCTGTATTCTCAATCCATGCTTCTGAGGACACTTCTAAGAGTCAATTGATCCCCAATCCATCATGTTCCTCATGTTCTAATGATATAGGATCTTGTAAAATATGCACCATGATTAACCAAGTCCTAAATGTTGAAGTTGATGTGGACCTTTCAATCATAGACTCCATCAATCTATAGGAACTTGAAAAATCTCTTGAATCCCACATCAAATATGATTTCTACTGCTCCACCTTGGACAATATTAAGAAGAATGAACCTGCAGCAATTAAAATCCCTTCCTCTATTATAGAGTTTTGTAACAGAAAAAAGAAATATGAGATTGATATGAAAACTCCTCGTGAACACCTAAAATATGAATTATTTTTCCATGATCACTCTTATCCTATCAGTATCTCTTCTTCAATTACCAAAACCGAGGAGTCCAAACATGGTCATGTGTTATAGGAAAACAAAAAGGCCTTAGGCTGGACCCTAGATAACATACCCGGAATCAACCCGCACTTTGCATGCATCACATCCATCTTGAAGAATCATCCAAACCAATTAGAAAACCCCAAAGAAGAATAAATCCACTCATGCTTGAGGTAGTTAGGGAAGAGATCACCAAGCATATTCAAGATGGTATTATCTACCCAATTTACAATAGTGAATGGGTTAGTCCAATTCAAGTTGTACCTAAGAAAGGTGGTATAACTGTTGTCACAAATGAACAAGGGGAGGTAGTCACAACTCAAGTAAAGAAAAAATGGCATCTGTGCATTGATTAATGAAAATTGAATGTTGAAACACAAAAAGATCACTACCCTATTCCATTCTATGATCAAATACTAGAACGTCTAGCCGGAAATTCAAACTATTGATTTCTTGAGGGATACCCGGCTACTTCCAAATTCCAATAACACCTTAGGACTATGAAAAGACTACTTTGACTTGTCCCTTTGGAACATATCAATATAAAATAATTATTTTTAGCCTTTTCAATGCTCCTACAACATTCCATAGGTGTATGATGAGTATATTTTCTGAATTAATTGAACATTGCATGTAAGTATTCGTGGATGACTTCACCATTTATGGTGAGTCATTTGAATCTTTCTTGAATTAACTCTGTCTAGTCCTCCAAAAGTGTGTCAAGTGTAACCTTCTGTCAAATTTTGAAAAATTTCACTTCATGGTTGAAAATGGTATTGTTATAGGGCACATAGTTTCAAAATAGGGTATTAAAGTAGATCCTACCAAAATTGAAGTGATCCAATCACTTCCTGAGCCCACTTTTGTTCGAGATATCCATTCATTCTTTATTCATGTTGGTTTCTATCGGTGATTCATCCATAACTTCAATAGAATTTCCCTCCCACTCACTCGGTTTCCCCAAAATGACATCACTTCCCATTTCGATAAGTTTTGGAAGAGAGCCTTCATTGAACCCAAAAATGATCTTACATCTTCCTCGATAATCCAACCCCCATATTAGTCCCCACCCTTTGAGTTGATGTGTGATTCTTTAGATAGAGCCTAGGAGATTTTCTAGTTCAAAGAAGAGAAAAAATTCCTCATGTCATCTATTATGCCTCAAAAACATTAGATGAAACTCAATATCACTACACTATCACTGAAAAGGAACTTTTAGCACATGTTGTTTCCTTAGATAAATTTCTTCCCGATAACTTAGGTTCCAAAATTATCATCTTTACAGATCATTCTACAAAAAAGTTCTTACTCAAGAAATGTGATTCCAAACCGAGGCTAATAAGATGGATCCAAATTCTCCAAGAGTTTGTCCTTGAAATCAATGATAGAACATGAAAAGAAAACCCTATGACTGATCACATGAGTAAAATTTATAATTATTCTCATTCTGAAATCATTGAAACTAAATTACCCATGGATCACCTTTCATCTCTCACTCCAAAAATAGCATGGTATGCACCAATTGCAAATTAATTGGATTCTGGTATTTTTCCTGAAATTGGTTCAAAAAAAATGAAGTTGAAAAGTGATTCAAAATACTATTTTAGGGAAGAAAATAATCTTTGGAAAACTGGGACAGACATGGTAATTAAGAGATGTGTTGATGAAAATGAACATTCTTTCATCTTAGAATTTTGTCACTCACTTCCCAGAGGTGGCCACATTGGACCACAAAGGACCTCCTCAAAGGTCCTAGACTATGGATTCTTATAGCCTTCATTATTAAAAAGCTCATATGAGTTATGTCAGTCATGTACCACTTTCCAAAGGATTGAGACAATTTCAATGAGAAATAAAATGCCCAAAAAGAATTTAATTCTCTATGTGATATTTTATGTTTGGGGAATCGATTTCATGGGACCATTCCCCCCTTCTAATGGATTGTCATACATTATTCTTGCAGTTGATTATGTTTCTAGGTTGGTCGAGTCCAAACCCACTAGAAAGGATGATTCAAATACTATTAATGAGTTCCAAAAGATACACATCATCCTCCGATTTGGCACACCATGTGCCTTGATAACTAACTTAGGAAATAATTTTTGTAATAGAACCATGGAATATATTTTTTAAAAGAATGGAATTGTACATAAAACTTCAATTGAATATCAACTCCAAAAAAATGGCATGGATGAACTTTATAATAGAGAAGAGAAAAGAGTTAATGAGAGAATTGTAAAACCCACCAGAAAAGACTGGCCTGAAAGACTTGGTGAAACACTTTGGGCTTATCGAAATGCCCATAAAATACCCATTGGGATGTCTTATTTAAGGCTAGTTTTTGGTAAAGCATGTCATTTACCAGTTGAAATCCAACATAAGTCTTTTTGAGATATAAAAACTGGTAATTTTGATTGTGAAAAATATTGTGAAGAAATATGGTAGAAATTGGCTAAACTGGAGGAGCTTCGACATGATTCTTATGAGAATTATAATCCGTACAAAGAAAAGGCTAAGGAACTTCATGATAAATACATCCAGAGAAAGGTATTTCATGAATGTGAAAAGGTAATTCTCTTCAATTCTTTATTTCGACTTCACCCAGGTAAGCTTAATTCTCATTGGGATGGTCCTTTTGTTATTACCAATGTTTACCCATTTTGGTGCAGTGACTGTCCAGGACCCCTCTTCAAAAAAGAAATTCATAGTTAATGGAAATCAGTTAAAGCATCACCATGAGAGGACACCCAATTCCGGAACCACATCGACTTCCATCATATCCACAACTTCTACAATAGACCCACCACTGGATGGAGATGTTGACCCACCAAATCCAAACCCGGGGCACCTCTTTACCTTTAACTCTCTCTTTCTCTCTATACCTATTTCTTATTCTTCCCCACTATTTCATTTTTTTACCAGTTTACTCATCATAGTTTTTATTTACTCTTTTGTGTGGGTGAGTCTTTATAAAAAAAATAAAAAAAACCTCCAAACTGAAAAATAATAAAACAAATCAGTTAAAAAAATATGAAAAATCATGATTTGTGACTACAGTCATTAATATTTTGAAAATTTCTTTAACCATTTTGGGGATTAAAAAGACATGGTTTCATCTCAAAAATCTTGTGTTTTCATCCTATATTTGGATAGAGAATATTGTGTCAAAACCAAAAAAATTTTGAATGCACAATATTTGATTCGGAAAATAATTTTCCCCAACCGTGAGGAAGAACATTAGCTTTCATGCCAAGGCCTCCAATAGAAATATTTTCAAAAAGTTTGTTTTTCACCCCCATTTTTGAGTATTGATTCTGTGGACCTTCCAGCTGAATTTCCTACTTTAGTGAGCAATAATATGAAAGAGGCATTTTCTGAACCACATGAGAATTAAAATATCCAAATAGCCTCCAATTAACCATGCATTAATCATAATTTTGAAATCCACTTTGAGAATATGAAAACTTTTTATTTGATAGCCACATTACAATCCCAATACCTTATCCCACCCAATATCAACATGAATTTTCATTGCATATTTTTTTTGAAATTTATGTGTGGGGGGAATGGATTTCATTTTGGGTACCCTTTTGTTGAGTTTCACCATTCTTTCATATACTTGAGGGAAAGCATCAAATTATGTATGGGGGAGAGGTTGTCCTTCAATGGGGTTTGGGAATGTATATATGTTTATCTTTCACAAATGACATTGAAGAGTGTTAAAAAACCCAAAAAATAAAAATATAAATGGTTTGTTTCTTGGGTGGGTCAAAAATCACTCTTCCTCAACCTTAGATATTGTTATGACTATTACAATTAGTGTTGTGAGGAGATCATACTTGGGTTGGGAGATGAGTGTGGGATATGTTTCAAGTTCAACTTTTTAAAAAATACAAAAAAGGAAAAAACGAACACTTATGTCATTGGGAGAAGTTTCATTGTTTGTAAATATTTAATCTTTTCATCCACTTGAAATTTCCTTCCTCTATTGTGTCTTATTTCTCATTTTCATTCCCTCATAAATATTTGTTTCCATTTCCTTTCATGTCTCTTTTCGAAAGAAATGTGCATTGTATTTTCCATGTTGGTGTTTTACACCCCTTTCCCAATCTTTTGTATATTGTCTTCCTACCGTCCCATATCCACAAAAAAACCCTAAAAAGACATCTGGATTTTTGAGCACTCTATGATAGGAAGTGGAAGCTGGGAGCTCTTACAAACTCTACGATTTTCACTTTTGGTTAGTGAATGAGTTAAGCTCCATAAATTAATTTTATCATCATGCGAGGAGTTTGTTTTGTGTTCCACCATTTTCCATTTCTAAATTTGAGCATGAAAAGTAGAATTGTTTTTGGAACATTGTTTTTTTAACAACTTGTTGTGGAATTCAATATGGATGAGTTAAATTGTCTAAACCTCACCTGATTGGGGAAGACAAAATTTTAATATTTACTGGTGAGTGAAAATGATTTTTTCATGTTTTTTATATTTGTTGCACATGAGGACATGAACAAGAATAAGTGTAGGGGATTTGATGTTATTAATATTTTCATAACTTTTTATATTATCCATTTACTGATTTTATATGAAATATTCATAATTTTTGTGATCACTTAATGAATAAATTTTAAATATAATTTTTGAGTACTATTTGAATTCATCTAGATTCAATTTTGTTTAATTTTTTTATAATAACTATCACCATGCTGAGCCAAATTATGTGATTATTGTTTTGTAGTATTCCTTAATCAATTTTACACGTATCATTAGAATGAATAAGTGTCCAATTTTCTATTTGGGGAGTCATATGGTCCTCACAAGAAGGCCCAATGAATTTGTGATGAAACTGGACCAGCTATGAAGATTGAATTACTGGGATCAATAATGAATTAAAAATCCTTTAATTCTCCTCAAAAGGTCAGGGGACAGTTTAATTAATCTTGGATAAAAATTTCAAATTCCAACTCCAAAGAAAAGGGGCCCAACTATTGAATTTAAACATATCCCACCATTATGGATGGGAATTATAATCTAGGCACTATTCATTAAATTTATCATGCTCTAGTTATCAAATGAAGCTAAGAGTTTTCAGTGTGAAATATGAGATATAGATGACTGACATTGTTGAAGAAATAATTCATATTTTAAGGCATATTTCTATTCAAAAACCCATTCACATTTCGACCTTCTGAAAAGTCTGTATTGAAATGGACAGATTACAATTGTTTATTCCAACGGCTATGACATTGGATCCATAGGTCAAAATGCCTCCAAATTTTAATATTAGTCATCCAACATTATTCTATACAACCTTTAAGAAGAGGATATCTCGATAATAGGATGTCTGTATGGCCAAATTAGCGATGCAAGTGGAGGGGGAAGTTTTGGAATGAAAACATTCCAACTCTTTGGGCTATAAATACATCCCACTCCTCTCCATAAAAAGGGATGGAATTTCAGAATATAGGTGCATACATTGGGACGAAAAATTCCATTCCAAAGTCTTGGGAGGACATTCCATACTCAAGTTTTCACTTGAGAGAACATTCCTCATTTCTTTGTTTTCATTTACTTTTGTGTTGTTCTTTGTTTGTAATAGTGTAAGTGTTTATTTTTTGTAATTATATTTTAATTCAAGTTTCTTATTCTTAATCTATTATTCTCATCCAAATTATATTAAAAAATTTTAATGGTCTTAAAATATTTTTTATATATTTGAATCCCATTACCTTTTTTCTCTCATTCAATCTAAATTCAGTATTTAATTTCCTTCACTGTTTGTGTGTGTGTGTGTTCGGCACATAACTCTTTTCTTATCCCTTTATTTTTCTTCACTTATTAATTTATCATCATAATCATTATAACTAAATTAATAATAGTTTTGATGGATGAGTAAATCTATCATTGAGGTTAGTTATAATTTAGGGATGTTAAGTGATTGAGAACTTTTGCTTGATGGGTATCTTCGAATTAACGTTGTGTATGCTGGACTTAACATGTCATGGATTAATGACTTGTTTTGTCTAACGAGTGGTTTCCATGGATAATTGGAACCATTAAAGAAATACCATAAACAAGATATGATTAATATTAGACCCCTATGTTAAGTTAAGACTTGGATTAAATCCTTAACACTTGGGAATTCCAATCAACGTCAACTTGTGACATAAGAGTTAATTTAATGCAATATAAAGAAAATCCCAAGGATATCACAAGCTTAACAACCTAATGATTAACTCACCCTAGTATTAATCAAATTATTAAATCAATATTAATCAATAAATCATTTCAATTAAGCTCTGCAAACAAACCCCCATAAACAAAATACAATCAACTAAAAACAACAGAATATTAAAAAGTATCATCCCCGAGAATTGAACCCGAGTGCTGCTATACACATTAGCAGAGCACCAGAACCTTGAACGGTCGATGGGTGATAATCAGATATGTTTTCAACATCCCATTAGTTTGGGGATGATATTCATTGCTTAAATATATCTCTATGTGAAAATAACTTTGAATAATCTTCTATAATTTCAATGTAAACTATGATTCATGATTAGATACAATTGATAGAGGTTCCCCATGAATCCTACAACTTCAATGATACAAATTCAGGTGAGGTTCTCAATGGGTGGATATTCTCTTAACACAAATAAATGAGAATACATAGTATGGAAATAAACAATGACCCATATAAAATCATTATTCCTTGGAGTCATTATAAGTCTTATGGAATAGTTTATTGTAATATTTTCTAACATTATTATAATAATATGCAGAGGATTCATGACTCCCTTAAGATGTTGTATTTCAACCTTCTACTAGAATACTAAGAATCTAGACACATATCTTAAAATTTCTCACGACATACCATCTCAAAATAAATGTTCTCTTAAGTCCATATACATATTTTTTTCTACCATGGTATATAGATAAATTTGATCTATATGATTTATCTATCAATTCCCTCTTCAACTCTAGTACAGATTAAACAAATATCCTCTTTCCAAACAACAAAAATCTATCTCAATAGATTAGGTATTCCAATATTCCATCATTTACTATTTTAAGCATCCTTTTTTAAGTTCTTTTGATCCTACTAAGACTTTAATATCTTTTATAGTAAGGTTTATTTATTAATTTATTTGGAAAATAATGATGGATACCCATGAATTAAAATCAATATATCCATATTTTATGGATATCTATATATAAGAACCATGAAAATAATCAACATGGCCAGAATTCAATGGTCTCTCCTACTCAGTGCCTAAACCATATTTTTTTCATCCCAAGTTTGTAGTGTATCATGGAATCATTGTCCTTGAGTACTTCCAACCATATTGTCTGCCTTATGTTGAGATCCTTCTAAGAGAAGATATACTGAAAAATCTATTGATCTATGTGTGTGTGTGTCTATATGTATATATATATATATATATTATTTTTAAACATATTAGGAGTGAATCCATATTTTCAAAGAAAATATTACAACTACAATCTCAAGGAAATGAGTTTTTTTTTCTCTTTATGTATTTCTAATTTTATTGATGCATTGGAAACCACCCTATCATTATTTATAAAGTAAATACCAATTTATTTATTTGATTCATCATTATTTATTAAAAATAATTCCTTAAAAAATAGTAAATTTAATACCAGTTCATTAATAAGTATCCTCTTCAACTCTTAAAATATTTTCCCACATTCAATAGACCATGTGAATCTAACACCTTTATGTGTTAACATAGTTAACAGGATGTCCAACCGGGTGAAATCTTCAACAAAACACTAATGGTAACTATCTAAACCTTGGAAATATTCGATCTAGGTTATGTTCATCAGTATAGGACACTCATTAAATGTATTTTTCATAAAAAGGGTCAATATATATTCCATCCTTAAAGATGATATATCCATGAAGAGAAACACCATTGATCCAAAATTCACAAATACTATATTTCCCATATAATTATTTTTTATGAGTGTTTATATAATTATTTTAAGATGAATATCATGCTCTTCATAGCTCAGGGAACCTAAAATACTAAAGGCCTTAATATTTTATTTATTTTCAGACCATCCCCCCTTTTCTAATTGTTTGTGTTAGAAACCATTACCTAAACCATATTCCTAGTTAACACTCAGCCTATGTACATGACCATAAAGGCCCCAAAGAGCTGAAACCCTAGAATAGTCCCTCACTAGATAATAGAAACATTTTTTAAGTCCCAGCCTAACTTGCACTGACAACTAGTAATTTACCATATAGAGATGCATGTTTCCCTGTGCCGATGGAAGATACCATACCCTCTCATTCATCCTTATTAAGTAGCCCTACAAGAATGGGAGATTCTTCTCTAGATCCCATGGATCTTCACTATGGAAAGAAGTGTGTTTTAATTTTTTTCACTAATATCGTGGATGACACATACTACCACCGACCCCGAGATATTTAACCTTCATTATAGCTGAGGACCACCATATTGTCCCACCATCACCACTGGATGTCCACCCTTTCATCTAGATAATGTCACTTATCATCACTTGAACATCCACCATATACCAGTTAGCAGATCGAGACTCTTCATGGATCACTCTGACCACAATTCACCATTGATTCCTTCAGCTAAGTCGACCTCTGTTGAGTCCTTAAAGTGAATTAGTTAATCTAAGGGGTATTTTTGTAAACATAAAATTTATTTACATTTTTCAAAATTTCATCATCTATGTGTCATCCTTATTTATCCTTAGAGGTTGATAAATAGTGTGAACATAGATCTTTGAGAAGTATTGGGATCCTTGAAGTTGATCAAATAGTTCATAAATCTGTGATAAAGGATATTTATTCTTTCCAGTAATGAGAATAATCTCCCAATAATCAATTAAAAATCTCATAAACTGATCCATATTTTTTACAAATAAAATAAGGACTCCAATGGTGAAACCCTAGGGTGTATAAATATCTTATCAAACAAATATAGATGTTCTTTCATCAATTCAACAAACTATAATGGTTACATTATATATGATGTTTTGGATATGAGTCTTTTATCAAGAATGAGTTCAATAGAAAACTCAACTTCATGTTTTGGTGGAAAACTATGTAATTCTTATGGATGTATATAAATGATATTTTTTTATAATGGTTACATCATATATCCTTTGGATATACTTCCCATCTATATATAGTGTTTTATATTATTCTAATCCTATAAAATTTTTGATATCTGACTAGGTTTCTCGAAATATAGTCCTCAAGGTTTATACCAAGATTTCATTCAACCCAACTCCAACAACCCAGAAAACAGAAACCTAGAGCTAATAGTATTATTATATTATTAGTATATAATAAAATATTTCTCACCAGTTCCAATAGCTTAGTATTTCTGGATGACTATATATATACATATATTACATTTGAAAACATAATATAAAACATGAACACATATTGAGAAAACTATTATCCCTTCCATCATATCCATGAAAATTACATGTAGTTATCTTATATGTTCCTCAAGAAAAGGAAAAAAAATAATGGTGAACTTGGATACTCATAAAGGAGTACCATGTAGTGATATATATCATTACATAAGAATGACATAATTGATATGGTAGGAATGAATAAACATCATTAATACATAATCAATTGAATTATAGGTCATGTTATATCCATGAAAATAAATGAAATAATGTATAAAAATAAACATTAATCTCATACTAATGAAATTCAAAGTGTATAACATCAAAACATGATATCAAAGAATTGTTCCAAGAAACTATACTGACACAAGAATAAGTATACCCCAAACACATGTTTTTTTTTAATTTCACGAGTCTAATCAATGCATCAAGGGGATATATCATTCAAGGACCAACTCATCACCTATTTAAGTCTAATGAATTCACCATAAAAGTAAAAAATATATTTTATATCATTTACTAATGAATAATTGGATGAATAATAATATATTTAATTGTATAATAACAAACACAGAACAAATTATTTCCACATTAAATGGGATAATGTTTATTTCTTGGATAAAATAACATAATATATTTAGTAGCTATGTGGTATAATTCATGTAATAAAAAGTACCCTTATCAAATAAATACAATTTTAAGGGTTATTCCAATGTGATGGGATATTAATGGAAGATAATATCCAGGTTCAACTGTTTTCACTGATAAGATACTAATAAAATGGTAGAAAACTAATTCATTAGGTTTCATAAAGAGCATGTGAATATTTTCATGCATATCCACTAGGATTTCCTAGATAGGTGTGCAGTATTAGGACCACTTGTCATGCATTAGAGTGATGATTGAGCCAATCCTCAACAAACCCTTTTCAAGGTTACTACCAGAAGGTGAATCTATTAAACAACCACATCTAATTTGAAGTATGTATATATAGATGTATATTCTAGGAATATAAACACAATTTTTTTTTACAAAAACATAAGGCGAGTCTTCCACCATGGAAAATAAAGCATTTTACAATGGTTTTGGAAATTATTGAATTAAACAAATATGAGGGATGGATAAAAATATATACATTTAAATCCATTTAAATTCATGAGAAATATGGTAAAATTTATTCCATGTAAACCTATGAACAAAAAAAATAAGTGTTGAATATAGCATGAGTCCCAATGAATGAAAGTTGAAAAAGAAAAAACCCACTTACAGATCAGGTAGCAATTCAATAAAAAATTAATGAAGGAGAGGGATTCATGTTGATCTTAAAATACGATTATTAAAATTAGTTTCATAATATAACACCTTGAATAGGAAGTATATTCACCATATAAATGAAATTAAGTGTATAATACAAAACATGTATCAAAGAGAGGAAATTGATATGGAAACCCTGACCTCTTATCATGACTTCCATAAACATACTTTAATATATTGTATAACAAACATATCTATATTAATTACTTTTATTTAACCCTTAAAATTTCCCATTTTCATTTATAGACTTTATATATAGTAATTTTCTCTATGAACTATTGTTATTTTTTACCCATTTCCCTTATCAAGTGTTTATAGTTTGTATTAATTTCATAATATCAGGGCCCATAATAATTATTATTAAAATGTAAACACTTAAAAATTAATTAAATATATAGTTAGGTATTATTTAGAATAATTTATTAGGTTTCAAATTCATTTAATGAGTTTTTATTCTTTATCGATGAAGATGAAATCAATAAGAAGCATGTTACAGTCATTCTTGATGATTGAAGGGTGTTTTCTTAATTAATGCATTAAATATTGATTTAATATCTATATAAAAAGAAAGTTACTATTATTTAAACATTTATATAATATTATCCTAGTAATTATTCTCCCATAGTCATTCATGATATAAATTCATAGTATTGTACAAGTATGTGGTTAAACTGACCCAAACATAAACATACACTGATTTACTGAATGACTATGAGGTGGTTTAATTATAATATCAATATACCATAAGCATAATGATAATATTTAGTTTTCATTTGAGTGAAATATTAGAATTTTAAAGATTTATAATAATAATTAATGTATATGAAAACATTATATAATATGAATATAAATATTTTCCTCTTTATATTCTTATTTAATACAGTTATTTTTATACTGATTGTTTATTATTTATATCATCAAAAAGTTATTAAATTTTATCTTAAAATAATTTGTAACGCCGCGACCCCAGTTACCCAGAGTCGGTGCATTATTACATAACATTGGCATGATAAAAAAGATCAAGTCTCGAAATACCGATTAGTTTAGTAGCCCTAGAAACACTAGATATATTCATAAAGTTTACATTACATCAATAAGTGAAAAACTACAACAATATATTGTCTTCATATCCCCCCATATTATCCTTACAGGTCATTCATAAAATACTTATTCACATTCTAGGAAAAATAAAACATAGAAAAAGGGGTGAGCTCAAATGCCCAGTAAGGATAACAATATAGCGGAAACTTTCATAAATAAGAATAAACATTTAAGGCAGTGTATAACTAAAACAAAATCCTTTTGAACTTGAACTTCAACATAGTATGGAAAAAATAAAATGAAATAATGCTATTTACTTATTCACATGGATATTCTACTAATCGAAAAATCACATGCAATATCAATAACCAATTTCATAATGATGGAATGCATAATGCTAGACTATCATAACCACATAGCCAAGGCCTCGTTCCAAGAGTATAAATAAGATTTTGTCAAGGCCTTGTGCCAAGACACTAGTTTGTCTCATGAGACCTACCGATGCATCGAGGATCTATAGCGGGCTCCACCCGTCACATATTAAGTCCAATGCATTCCCATATGAAAATGTTTAAACATAACATGAACATTCGTATTAAAACTAGTATACGAAATGTGAATAATTTCTCCATAAACCATGAATGGTATAAAAATAAAACATCCATAGTCAAACACATCACAAAAACTTCAAAATAATATGGAGGTTCTATATCATAATAAATCAATTTCAAATAAGCTTAAAATCCATCAAAGGATGTTGACATAGAAGAAATCAAAACTATTTGAGTGAAATATCTCTTTTTTTGAAATCATTGAAAAGTCACACATTTATTAAGGAAGTAATTTAAAAGATATTTTTGGATCAATGTTTCCCATACCACTTCGAATCTTTTGAAAGGAAATATCATTTCAAAACATTCATGTTCATCTAAATAAATCCTTTAAATCATTTTGAAAACATGGACATTAATTAAAAAGATTTAGAAAGATAAATCTTTAAAACATTTAAAATTCGGATTTTGATAAAGAGTGCCTTTCATAAATTCTTAAAATATTCATTTTGAAATAATTTAAAAGTCGCATAATTATAAAATAAAACATTTACTTTGAAAATATTCTTATAATCTTGTATGGGAAGCTTCAACGATTTTATAATGGTGGAAAATAAGCACACCGTTCATATAAGTTAAAAAGATATTCTTATCTTAAAATTGTCAAAAAGGTTAAAAACTACCTTGTTTGGAAAATGAAGGAAATATTACTTAAAACACATAAGTTTATAAATTACTTTAACCCATTGTCTAGTAAATAGTAAAAATGTTTTTAAATACATTTTTAAGAAATATGGATGTGGATGATAAAGAGATCCCAGTAGATAATCACGTATAAACATCCTCTGATAATGAAGAGATTGTGAAATAACCTTTAGCTTGTACTTTTCCTTGGTTGGGGGTTGGTTAACCTCCTTTATAATGGTTAAATAATTGTTATTAAATTATAAAATCATCATATACATTAAGATGATATCATATATGATCTTTTAACATTTATTTGTTAATAATATCTTAGAATTAACGTTGTTTCTGGTGTTAACTTACTCGTTTGCTTTTATATGTTTTGTTAAGTAAGCCGTGTTTGTCATGGATATGTTGTATATTAATCATATTAAGAATGATATCAAGTCCTTATATAATATTATTAATCATCAAATGAGAATTATACTTGAATGGATATGATGGAGAATGAATCTCATCGCCTTCATGGAGACGATAGTCCGTACGTACGCACGAGCGACAATATCATTATGTTGATATTAAAATAATATATAATTGGATGGTATATCATATATACAGAATCATTATCATGTTATATTTATTATTTACATGAATTACACATCATTATTATACCCATCCAATTAATAATTTATTGAGTGACAATTACACTACGACGTGGAGACGGTAAGCCGTACGTACACACGTATGGTGACATGCCATTCAAAGGATGAATAGAATACTGAATATGGTTGTACCATATTTAGAATAACATAACAGTATATAGAAGATACTAGAGTTATTATTTAAGAATAGAAATAACAAAGAAAGAAGAAGTTGAAGAAGAAAGGAATTTGAAAGAGGGTGGTGAAAACATTACCTCTTCTTCGGGTTCTTCCTTTTGATTTGATCAAAAGGGCACTTTAGATTGGCTTTATGATAAAACTAATGCATCTAGGTTTTATTGAGGTAAGTTTATAGAGTATTTGTTCATGTTTTGGCCGAACCAAAAGGCTTTTAATGTGTGAATTAGTGATAAGGGTGAGTGCCCTTTTATAAGAGGGGTGAGGGGCACCTTTGGAAAAGCTAAAAATATTATTTTATAATAAATTCATATTCAGTTTCTAATGGATACAAAGTGGATTATTTAAAGGTTAAGGGGAGTATGGGTTGAAAACCACTCAACCAATATAATTTAGATAGGTTTGGGTCATTATATTAACCTTATCTTTAAGTATTAACTCTTAGTTAATTAGTTTCACTTTTACAATGTGTCTTTGTATTTTTATATTATATGGTTAATAAACTTACTATATACATCCAAAAGACCCCCAAGTGGTCCATTAATGATATAAATATCCTGATATAAGTATATTGGCAGAACATTAGATTTTTAAGAATTTAATATCAATTAATAATATAATATTTGTTTTAAAAACTCTTTTATGTCAATTTTGACACTATTCAATAATTGATTTTTGTAAAAATCATAACAGAATTATTACTTAGAAAAAATTTAAATGAATCAATCCTAACATTTCATATTAACCTATAAAATTATTGGTATTTATAAAAAGTCTGAAATTACATTTATTTGGGTATTTATAATATCAATTATTCTAATTTTTCATTAATTAGGTAATTACTACATCACCATAGTGTCAAAAATAAATTAAATTATTTAATGTCTAAAAATTATAAATAAAATTCCATTATGTAGGAAATATTATTATATTTCTAATTAATATTTACAATCTAATTTATCTTATGTATTACCCTATATTAAAAATGTTTTAGAAAATAAACATTGATTTTAACTCTTTTAACTCTTCTTTGAATTAAATAATAATAAATGTCCTAATCTAATACAAGTGGACCTAAATGATAATATTTTACTCCTAAGGTTGTTTTTGGTCGAGATACACTTTTTCAATAGAATTAGTAAATGTGTTAGGGTAATATTAATATCATTTTTACCCTTAATTACCCTATTTACTATTAACCATGGTAAATAAAAGTAAAAAGTTACTATTTACAAAAAATTATTTTCATCTAATTGAACCAATTTTCACTACCTGATATTAACCGTGTGTCTCATATTTTTGAAATTCCATTCATAGAAGTGGTAAAATTCAGTTTTATGAAAAATTCAGTTTTTAAACTACCACTTAGTGGTTTCACTATTCATCAAAAAAAATGAAAGTTTCCAGAAAAATACCAAAAATTAGGCCTACGCTATATTTAATATTATGAATTCAAAAATGATGTCTATTTTACCAAATTCAGAACATATCAGTTGCATTAATTAATTTAAAAATTAATTCCCGTCATCAAAACAAATAGCGTGTTTTTAAGAGATAATAACTATGAAAAGATTGACACTTGTTTATGTCTGGTTTAAATGTGAAATTACATCCAATTACCAACATTGTATTAAATGGTAAAAATATATTCTAAATATACTTTAAAACCAATCAAATTAATAATTTATCACTATTAATTATTTTGATTAAAAAAGTTGTTTTTAATTAAAATTTAGTAATTTTCACAATTCATCAAAATATGAAAGTTATCCGAAAAGTACCCAAATTTCACCCAAAGCTAATTTCGATATTATGAATCCAAAAATGAAGTCCATTTAGAAAGATAAAATTTATAAAATTTTAAAAAGTAGGTATTACTATTCATAACGACTAGTTTGATTGGTTGTGGTGTGTTAGAATCTCAAAGTTGCGTACAATGCACACCATTGCATTATTCAAAGGGAAACGTATCGTGGAAGCTTGGGATGTTTCATTGTAAATTTTTGATCTCCCCATTCTGAAAAGTAAATTTATTTAGTCAAATTGAATATATAAAAGTTTAAAATATTGGATTTAAAAAGAGTTCACTATTAAAAGTTTGTAAAAGTGCAATACTGAAAATGAATTTGTTCTTACATTATGTCTAAGAAACTCATAATATGGATTATAATTTTATAAAGATTATATAAAGTTTAAAATTTAGTTAATTCAATTCATAACCTCTTTTGAAATGCTTGTTTAGTAAGTCATGGTGCGCTTGAACTCGGTGTTGCGTGTAGTGCAAGTTATTGAATTATTTTGAAGAAATAACACACTATGAAATATTGGGGTGTTACATTCTCCCCTCCTCCAATAAATTGTGTCCTCGTAATTTAAAATTGTTCTTCGAAAATAAAAGGTTGAATATAGAAAATATCTTTTTGGGAAAACCCACATCGGGAATTGGGTTGATAAAAGTTAGTCTTAATAAGAGGAAAAGAGAAATGAAAGGGTCACCACCATATTATGATCTCTATTCAGAGAACATTAGTGGAAATTAGAGACATATAATTGGAGGAAAAACATAAATATTTATAGGTATTGATTGAGGTCATCAATCACAAACAAGTGTAAAATTGAGGGCCTTAAATTCATCAATCTATGATGATTTAAAATACCATCGGTTCAGCAAAACATATGGTATTAGAATAACACATTTTTTTTAAGATCCCTTCACTAAAGTATAAGAATTAATTTCTTCATTGAATACGAGAAGAAGAAAAATATATACTTGACAAGTAGAGTCTCAAACTTTAACTAAGTTCTACCAAAAACTCATCTTTCACTCTAAAAGATAATAGAACTTAAAAATAATATTCTATTTATCCTATTCGTATAGGGTTAAAAAAATGAATTTATAATTCAAAGAGAAGAACCATTAAAAGAATGGAATTATTCAAACCAGGACATCATGTGGGTTAGTGGTAGGTGATACAACCTTGTCATTCTTCGGTTGTGGGTTCAAGTCTAATGACCTTGCCGGACGCGAAGGGTTTCCACCCGACCTCCGGGTTGTCCTTTTATGGCAATCCAAAATAATCCAAACTAGAACTATCCAAGATACTTCAGTCCAAAATTTATAAGGAAGTTAAACACAATGAAGATCCTTTTTTTCCGCGTAATAACATGTGATCACCTTCATCATGTATTCTTTTAAAACATTGCAACATCCTGAATTACCATAAAACCTTATTGATTACATTCATGATCCCTTATTCCTTAAAGAATAATAGATATACTCCTTCAATCCAAAAATGTTGTAAACCCCAACAATGATGGAATATACAAATCATTAATTAGTTTCAAGGTAGTCAAGAATATCCAATATAATTTATCCAAATCAATCATGTATTATTCTAAAATCACTACCTCGGTATCAGAACCATATTATGGTTTATCTTTCTCTCAACCATATATTTTCCAAAAATTTAACCTGCTATTGAGTCACTTTTCTTTTTCCCACAAAATCTCAAGTCCTTAATGAAATAGTACTGAAATATAATCCTTATATACTCCATAGTTATTATAACAAGTACATTGTTGATACAACACTCAAATGACATAATCAACATAAGAACTCTAATCATTCCTCCTCATCTGTGGTAGTATCATAACTTGATTATTATTCAATAGCATCATTTGCAGTATAGTCAAATGACTGGGACATAGGTCTGCGTAGTGTCCAAACTCCTTGCAAATGAAGCATTGTACATTTGAAACCATTTTCTTACCCTTGCAGTCACGTACATTGTGTCCTTTTCCTCCACACTTATAATAAACTCCCATTCCTTTCAGGTAAGTTCCAAGGTGTTTCTTTCCATAGTTATCACATATGGGAAAATTCTTTTTTTCCCTCTTCCCTTTATCCATATTTCTCTCTTCCATCCTTTTTTTCTCTTGCTTCCCTTCAAAGACATAGGAATCAATAAACTCTTTACTTATCTTATCAACACATGATATTATTTCTTCATATGATGATAATACATGCGAGACTATTTCTCTTATAAATTCTGGCTTAAGACCATGAAAGATATGATCCTTCTTTCCATTTGGATCATGTGCAATGCTGGAGTTCTCATTCCTTTTACTGGGCACCATTTCTAAACAATGGCATACACTAGATTAGTTTATAAATAACAATACCTAATCCCAAACTTGTAAAACACATAACATAAATTAAATAGTTTATGGATAAAATCCATAATCATAAAAATGTCTCCTTTGAGGAAGTATATACTCAGAAACCCTTCATAATGGTTTGTAAAGAAAATGAAAATTATCCTAAGCATATCCCCCAGGAGTGTCGTAACCAAGAGTGCAGCAAGGCCCGTTGTCGTGCACCAGTTCCCATTCGAGTCTAGCTCAAAGCGGTGTTTTCGGGTTTTACACCTAGGTACGTCTGTTCCAGAGCCACCTCTACCAGCTCGTATCCAGACATGGATGTATTGCTCGGAAAACTCAAAAAATTTCTACAATACCAAAATTCTAGGAAGTTCTTCTATACTAATCCTCAAAGTTTATCTTAGATCTATGTGCTCTAATCAGAATTTATCTAAATCTAGCTTCCAAGTTTTGTACTAAACATTTTCTGATACCAACTGTAATTCGCCGACCCCAGTTACCCAGAGTCAGTGTATTATTACATAACATTGGCATGATCAAAAAAGATCAAGTCTCGAAAGACCGATTAGTTTAGTATCCTTGGAAACACTAGATATATTAATAAAGTTTACATTACATCAATAAGTGAAAAACTACACCAATATATTGTCTTCATTTCCCCCCATACTATCCCTACAGGTCATTCATAAAATACTTCTACACATCCTGGAAAAAATAAAACATAGAAAAAGGGGTGAGCTTAAATGCCCAGAAAGGATAATAATATAGAGGAAACTTTAATAAATAAGAATAAACATTTAAGGCAGTGTATAACAAAAACAAAATCCTTTTAAACTTGAACTTCAACAAAGTATGGCAAAAATAAAATGAAATAATGCCATTTAATTATTCACATGGATATTATACTAATCGAATAATCACATTCAATATCAATAACCACTTTCATAATGATGGAATGCATAATTCCAGACTATCATAACCACATAGCCAAGGCCTTGTGGCAAGACTACAAATAAGATTTTGTCAAGGCCTTGTGCCAAGACACTAGTTTGTCTCATGAGACCTACCAATGCATCGAGGAGCTATAGCGGGCTCCACCAGTCACATATTAAGTCCAATGCATTCCCATATTAAAATGTTTAATCATAACATAAACATTCGTATTAAAACTAGCATACGAAATGTCAATAATTTCTCTATAAACCATGAATGGTATAAAAATAACACATCCATAGACAAACACATCACAAAAACATAAAAAAAATATGGAAGTTATGTATCATAATAAATCAATTTCAAATAATCTTAAAATCCATCAAATGATGTTGACATAGATGAAATTAAAACTATATGAGAGAAATATCTTTTTTTTGAAATCATTGAAAAGTCACACATTTATTAAGGAAGTAATTTAATAGAGATTTTTGGATAAAAGTTTTCCATACCACTACGAATCTTTTGAAAGTAAATATAATTTGAAAACATTCATGTCTATATAAATAAATCCTTAAAATCATTTTGAAAACATGGACATTAATTAAAAAGATTTACAAAGATAAATCTTTAAAACATTTAAAATTCTGATTTTGATAAAGAGTGCCTTTCACAAATTCTTAAAATATTAATTTTTAAATCATTTAAAAGTCACATAATTATAATATAAAACATTTACTTTGAAAATATTTTTATAAGCTTGTAAGGGAAGCTTCAGCAATTTTATAACGGTGGAAAATAACCACACTGGTTGTATAAGTTAAAAAGACATTCTTACCTTAAAATTGTCGAAAAGGTTAAAAACTACCTTGTTTGGAAAATGACGGAAAGATTCCATAAAACACATAAGTTTATAAATGACTTTAACCCATTGTATAGAAAATAGTAAAAATGTTTTTAAATACATTTTTAAGAAATATGGATGTGGATGATAAAGAGAGCCCAGTAGATAATCATGTATAAACAACCTCGGATAATGAAGAGATTGTAAAATAACCCTTACCTTGTACTTTTACTTGGTTGAGGGGAGGTTAAACTCCTGTATAATGGTGAAATAATTGTTATTAAATTATACAATAATCATATACATTAATATGTTATCATATATGATCTTTTAACATTGATTTGTTAATAACATCTTAGTATTATTGTTGTTTCTGGTGTTAACTTACTCGTTTTCTTTAACATGTTTTGTTACGTAAGCTGTTTTTGTCATGGATATGTTATATATTACTCATATCCAGAATGATTTCAAGTCCTTAGATACTATTATTAATCATCAAATGATAATTAGACTTGAATGGATACGATGGAGAATGAATCTCATCGTGTCCGTGGAGACGGTAGTCCGTACGTACGCACGAGCGACAATATCATTCTGTTGATATTAAAATAATATATAATTGGATGGTATATCATATATACAGAATCATTATCATGTTATATTTATTATTTACATGAATTACACATCATTATTAAACCCATCCAAATAATTAGTTATTGAATGGAAATTACACCACGACGTGGAGACGGTAAACCGTACGTACACACATATGGTGACATGCCATTCAAAGGATGGATAGAATATTGAATATGGTTGTACCATATTTATAATAACATCACAGTATATAGAAGTTACTGGAGTTATTATTTAATATTATAAATAACAAATAAAGAAGAAGTTGAAGAAGAAAGGAACTTGAAAGAGAGTGGTGAAAACATTACCTCTTCTTCGGTTTCTTCCTTTTGATTTGATCAAAAGAGCTCCTTAGGTTTGATTTCTGATCAAACTAATTCATCTAGGTTGTATTGACGGAAGATGAGAGAGTATTTGGTCAGGTTTTGGCCGAACCAAAAGGCTTTGATTGTGTGAATTAGTGATAAGGGTGAGTGCCCTTTTATAAGAGGGGTGAGGGGCACCTTTGGAAAAGCTAAAAATATTATTTTATAATAAATTCATATTCAGTTTCAAATGGCTCCAAAGTGGATTATTTAAAGGTTAAGGTGGGTATGGGTCTAAAACCACTCAACCAATATAATTTAGACAGGTTTGGGACATTATATTAACCATATCTTTAAGTATTAACTCTTAGTTAATTAGTTTCACTTTTACAACATGTCTTTGTATTATTATATTATATGGTTAATAAACTTACTATATACATCAAACCGACCCCCATGTGGTCCATTAATGATATTAATATCTTGATATAAGTCTCTTGGCAGAACCTTAGATTTTTAGGAATTTAATATCAATTAATAATATAATATTTGTTTTAAAAACTCTTTTATGTCAATTTTGACACTATTCAATAATTGATTTTTGTAACTCATAACAGAATGATTAATTCGAAAAAAGTTAATTAAATAAAACCTAACATGTCATATTAACCTAAAAAATTGTTGGTATTTATAAAAAGTCTCAAATTATATTTATTTGGGTATATATAATATCAATTATTATAATTTTTCATTAATTAGGTAATTACTACATCACCATTGTGTCATAAATAAATTAAATTATTTAATGTCTAAAAATTATAAATAAAGTACCATTATATATGAAATATTTTTATATTTCTAATGAATATTTACAATCGAATTTATTTTATGTAAAACCCTATATTAAAAATGTTTTAGTAAAAAAACATTGATTTTAACTCTTTTAACTCTTCTTTGAATTAAATAATAATAAATGTCCTAATCTAATACAATTGGACCTAAATGATAATATTTTACTCCTAAGGTTGTTTTTAGTCGAGATACACTTTTCCTATAGAATTAGGACATGTGTTAGGGTAATATTAATATCATTTTTACCATTAATTATCCTATTTACTATTAACCGTGGTAAATAAAAGTAAAAAGTTACTATTCACCAAAAATTATTTTCATCTCATTGAACCACATTTTACTCGTTGATATTAACCGTGTCCCTTGGATTTTCTAAATTCCACTCAAAAAAGTGGTAAAATTCAGTTTTATGAAAAATTCAGTTTTTTAACTACCACTTAGTGGTTTCACTATTTATCTAAAAATGAAAGTTTCCAGACAAATACCAAAAATTAGACCTAAGTTATATTTGATATTATGAATTCAAATTTTTTTTTCTATTTTACCAAATTCAGAACATATCAGTTGCATTAATTAATTTAAAAATTAATTCCCGTCATCAAAACAAATAGCGTGTTTTTAATAGATAATAACTATCATAACATTGACACTTGTTTATGTCTCGTTTAAATGTGAAATTACATCCAATTACCAACATTTTATTAAATGGTAAAAATATATTCTAAATATACTTTAAAACAACTCAAATTAATAATTTGTCACTATTAATTATTTCGATTAAAAAAGTTGTTTTTAATTAAAATTTAGTAATTTTCACTATTCATCGAAATATGAAAGTTATCCGAAAAGTTCCAAAATTTCACCCAAAGCTAATTTCGATATTATGAATCCAAAATTGAAGTCCATTTAGAAAGATAAAATTTATAAAATTTCAAAAATTAGGTATTACTATTCATAACAGCTAGTTTGATTGGTTGTGGTGTGTTAGAATCTCGAAGTTGCGTACAATGCACGCCATTGAATTATTCAAAGGGAAACGTATCGTGGAAGCTTGGGATGTTTCATTGTAAATTTTTGATGTCCCCATTCTAAAAAGTAAATTTATTCAGTCAAATTGAATATATAAAAGTTTAAAATATTGGATTTAAAATGGGTTCACTATTAAAAGTTTGTAAAAGTGCAATACTGAAAATGAATTTGTTCTTACATTATGTCTAAGAAACTCATAAAATGTATTCTAAAATTATAAGGATTATATAAAGTTTAAAATTTAGTTAATACAATTCATAACCTCTTTTTAAAGGCTTCTTTAGTAAGTCATGGTGTGCTTGAACTCGGTGTCGCGTGTAGTGCAAGTGATTGAATTATTTTGAAGAAATAACACACTATGAAATCTTGGGGTGTTACATTATCCCCCCCTTCAATAAATTGCGTCCTCGCAATTTGAAATTGTTCTTCGAAAATAAATGGTTGAATATAGAAAATATCTTTGTGGGAAAACCCACATCAGAAATTGGGTTGATAAAATTTAGTCTTAATAAGAGGAAAAGAGAAATGAAAGGGTCACCATCAAATTATGATCCCTATTTGGAGAACAATGGTGGAAATTAGAGACATATAATTGGAGGAAAACTTAAATATTTACAGGTAGTGATTGAGGTCATCAATCACAAACAAGTGTAAAATTGAGGGCCTTAAAGTCATCAATCTATGATGATTTAAAATACCATCGGTTCAGAAAAACATATGGTATTAGAATAACACATTTTTTTAAGATCCCTTCACTAAAGAATAAGAATTAATTTCGTCATTGAATAAGAGAAGAAGAAAAATATATACATGACAAGTAGAGTCTCAACCTTTAACTAAGTTCTACCACAAACTCATCTTTCACTCTAAAAGATAATAGAACTTAAAAATAATATTCAATTTATCCTATTCGTATAGGGTTAAAAAAATGAATTTATAATTCATCTAGAAGAACCATTAAAAGAACGACATTATGAAAACCAAGACATCACGTGGGTTAGTGGTAGGTGATACACCCTTTTCTCCCTTCGGTTGTGGGTTCAAGTCTGACGGCCTTGCCGGACGCGACGGGTTTCCACCCAACCTCCTGGTTGTCCTTTTATGGCAATCCAAAATAATCCAAACTAGAATTATCCAAAATATTTCAGACCAAAATTTATAAGGAAGGTAAACACAATGAATATCCTTTTTTTCCGCATAATAACATGTGATCACCTTCATCATGTATTCATTTAAAACACTACAACATCCTGAAATACCATAAAACCTTATTGATTACATTCATGATCCATTATTCCTTAAAGAATAATATATATACTCCATCAATCCAAAAATGTTGTAAACCCCAACAGTGAAGGAATAAACAAATAATTAATCAGTTTCAGGGTAGTCAAGAATATCCAATATAATTTTTCCAAATCAATCATATATTATTCTAAAATCACTACCTCGGTATCAGAACCATATTATGGTTTATCTTTCTCTCAACCATATATTTTCCAAAAATTTAACTTGCTATTGAGTCACTTTTCTTTTTCCACACAATCTCAAGTCCTTAATGAAATAGTACTGAAGTAGAATCCTTATATACTACATAATTATTATAACAAGTACATTGTTGATTCAACACTGAAATGACATAATCAACATAATAACTCTAATCATTCTTCTTCATCTGTGGTAGTATCATAACATGATTATTATCCAATAGCATCATTTGTGGCATATTCTGATGACTAGGACATAGGTTCGCGTAGTGTCCAAACTCCTTGCAAATGAAGCATTGTACATTTGAAACCATTCTCTTACCCTTGCAGTCACGTACTTTGTGTCCTTTTCCTCCACACTTATAAAAAACTCACATTCCTTTCACGCAAGTTCCAGGGTGTTTCATTCCACAGTTATTACATATAAAAAAATTATTCTTTTCCCTCTTCCCTTTATCCATATTTCTCTCTTCCATCATTTTCTTATCTTGCTTCCCTTCAAAGCCATATGACTCAGTAAACTCTTTACTTATCTTATCAAAACATGATATTATTTATTCATATATTGATAATACACGTGAGACTATTTCTCTTATAAATTCTGGATTAAGACCATGAAAGATATGATCCTTGTTTCTATTTGGATCATGTGCATTGCTGGAGTTCTCATTCCTTCTACTGGGCACCATTTCAAAACAATGGCATACACTAGATTAGTTTATGAATAACAATACCTAATGCCAAACTTGTAAAACACATAACATAAATTAAATAGTTTATGGATATAATACATAATCATAAAAATGTCTCCTTTGAGGAATTATATACTCAGAAACCCTTCATAATGGTTTGTAATGAAAATGAGAATTATCCTAAGCATATCCCCCGGGAGTGTCGTAACCAAGAGTGTAGCAAGCCCCGTTATCGTGCACCAGTTTCTATTCGAGTCTAGCTCAAAGTGGTGTTTTCGGGTTTTACCCCTAGGTACATCTGTGCCAGAGCCACCTCTACTTTCTCGTATCCATACATGGATGTATTTCTCGGAAAACTCGTAAAATTTCTACAATACCAAAATTCTAAGAAGTTCTTCTATACTAATCATCAAAGTCTATCTTAGATCTATTTTCTATAATCAGAGTTTATCTAAATCTAGCTTCCAAGGTTTGTACAAAACTTCCTCTGATACCAACTGTAATGACCCGGCCCCAGTTACCCAGAGTCAGTGTATTATTACATAACATTGGCATGATCACAAAAGATTAAGTCTCAAAAGACCGATTAGATTAGTAGACTTGGAAACACTAGATATATTCATAACGTTTACATTACATCAATAAGTGAAAAACTACAACAATATATTGTCTTCATATCCACCCATACTATCCCTTCAGGTCATTCAAAAAATACATCTTCACATCCTAGGAAAAATAAAACCTAGAAAAAGGGGTGAGCTGAAATGCCCAGTAAGGATAACAATATAGCAGAAACTTTCATAAATAAGAATAAACATTTAAGGAAATGTATACCTAAAACAAAATCCTTTTAAACTTGAACTTCAACGTAGTATGGAAAAAATAAAATGAAATAATTCCATTTAATTATTCACATGGATATTCTACTAATCGAATAATCACATGCAATATGTTTAACCACTTTCATAATGATGGAATGCATAATGCTAGACTATCATAACCACATAGCCAAGGCCTCGTGCCAAGACTACAAATAAGATTTTGTCAAAGCCTTGTGCCAAGACACTAGTTTGTCTCATGAGACCTACCGATGCATCAAGGAGCTATAGAGGGCTCCACCCGTCACATATTAAGTCCAATTCATTCCTATATGAAAATGTTTAAACATAATATAAACATTCGTATTAGAACTATTATACGAAATGTCAATAATTTCTCCATAAACCATGAATGGTATAAAAATAACACATCCACAGTCAAACACATGACAAAAACATCAGAACAATATGGAAGTTCTGTATCATAATAAATCAATTTCAAATAATATTAAAATCCATCAAAGGATGTTGACATAGATGAAATCAAAACTATTTGAGAGAAATATATCTTTTTTTGAAATCATTGAAAAGTCACACGTTTATTAAGGAAGTAATTTAAAAGAGATTTTTGGATCAAAGTTTCCCATACCACTTCGAATCTTTTGAAAGGAAATATCACTTCAAAACATTCATTTCCATATAAATCAAATACTTAAAATCATTTTGAAAACATGGACATTAATTAAAAAGATTTAGAAAGATAATTCTTTAAAACATTTAAAATTCTGTTTTTGATAAAGTGTGACTTTCAGAAATTCTTAAAATATTAATTTTGAAATCATTTAAAATTCACATAATTATAAAATAAAACATTTACTTTGAAAATATTCTTATAAGCTTGTAAGCTAAGCTCTAGTGATATTATAACGGTGGAAAATAACCACACCAGTCGTATAAGTTAAAAAGACATTCCTACCTTAAAATTGTCGAAAAGGTTAAAAACTACCTTGTTTGGAAAACGAAGAAAATATTCCTTAAAACACATATGTTTATAAATGACTTTAACCCATTGTCCAGTAAATAGTAAAAATATTTTTAAATACATTTTTATGAAATATGGATGTGGATGATAAATAGATCCCAGTAGATAATAATGGATAAACAACCTCGGATAATGAAGAGATTGTGAAATAACCCTTACCTTGTACTTTTCTTTGGTTGGGGGTTGGTTAACCTCCTGTATAATGGTGAAATAATAATTATTAAATTATAAAAGAATCATATACATGAATATGATATCATATATTATATTTTAACATTGATTTGTTAATAATATCTTAGTATTATCATTGTTTATGGTGTTAACTTACTCATTTTTTTTATATGTTTTGTTACGTAAGACATGTTTTTCATGGATATGTTGTATCATAATCATATACAGAATGATATAAAATCCTTAGATACTATTATTAATCATCAAATGATAATTAGACTTGAATGGATACGATGGAAAATGAATCTCATCGCATTCGTGGAGACGGTAGTCCGTACGTACGCATGAGCGACAATATCATTCTGTTGATATTAAAATGACATATAATTGGATGGTATATCATATATACAGAATCATTATCATGTTATATTTATTATTTACATTAATTACACATCATTATTATACCCATCCAAATAATAATTTTTTGAATGACAATTACACCACGACGTGGAGACGGCAAGACATACATACGCACATATGGTGACATGCCATTCAAAGGATGGATAGAATACTGAATATGGTTTTACCATATTTATAATAACATCATAGTATATAAAAGATACTAGAGTTATTATTTAAGAATAGAAATAACAGAGAAAGAAGAAGTTGAAGAAGAAAGTAACTTGAAAGAGGGTGGTGAAAACATTACCTCTTCTTCGTGTTCTTCCTTTTGATTTGATCAAAAGGTCTCCTTAAGTTGGCTTTCTAATCAAACTAATGCATCTAGGTTGTAGTTAGGGAAGTTGAGAGATTATTTGGGCAGGGATTGGATGAACCAAAAGGCTTTGAATGTGTGAATTAGTGATAAGGGTGAGTACCCTTTTATAAGACGGGCGAGGGACACCTTTGGAAATGCAAAAAATATTATTTTATAATAAATTCATATTCCGTTTCTAATGGCTCCAAAGTGTATTATTTACAGGTTAAGGTGGGGATGGGTCAAAAACCACTCAACCAATAGAATTTAGACAGGTCTGGGACATTGTATTATCCTTATCTTTAAGTATTAACTCTTAGTTAATTAGTTTCACTTTTACAATGTGTCTTTGTATTTTTATATTATATGGTTAATAAACTTACTATATACATCCAACCGACCACCAAGTGGTCCATTAATGATATTCCTATCCTGATATAAGTCTCTTGGTAGAACCTTAGATTTTTAGGAATTTAATATCAGTTAATAATATAATATTTGTTTTAAAAACTCTTTTATGTAAATTTTGACACTATTCAATAATTTATTTTTTAAAAAATCATAACATAATTATTAATTCTAAAAAAGATAATTAAATAAATTATAACATGTCATATTAACCTAGAAAATTATTTTTATTTATAAAAAGTCTCAAATTACATTTATTTGATATTTATAATATCAATTATTCTAATTTTTCATTAATTAGGTAATTACTGCATCACTATTGTGTCATAAATAAATTTTATTATTTAATGTCTAAAAATTATAAATAAAATACCATTATGTAGAAAATCTTTTTAGATTTCTAATTAATATTTACAATTGAATCTATCTTATGTATAACCCTATATTAAAAATGTTTTAGTAAATGAACATAGATTTTAACTCTTTTAACTCTTCTTGGAATTAAATAATAATAAATGTCCTAGTCTAATACAAGTGGACCTAAATGATAATATTTTACTCCTAATGTTGTTTTTGGTCGAGATACAATTGTCCAATAGAATTAGGACATGTGTTAGGGTAATATTAATATCATTTTTACCCTTAATAACCCTATTTACTATTAACCGTGGTAAATAAAAGAAAAAAGATACTATTCACCAAAAATTATTTTTATCTCATTGAACCACATTTTACTCATTGATATTAACCGTGTCTCTCAGATTTTCGAAATTCTACTCACAGAAGTGGTAAAATTCAGTTTTTTAACTACAACTTAGTGGTTTCACTATTCATCAAAAAATGAAAGTTTCCAGAAAAATACCACAAATTAGGCCTAAGCTATATTTGATATTATGAATTCAAAAATGATGTCTATTTTCCCAAATTTATAACATATCAGTTTCATTAATTAATTTAAAAATTAATTCCCGTCGTCAAAACAAATAGCGTGTTTTTAAGAGATAATAACTATCAAAAGATTGACACTTGTTTATGTCTGGTTTAAATGTGAAATTACATCCAATTACCAACATTGTATTAAATTTTAAAAATATATTCTAAATATACTTTAAAACCACTCAAATTAATAATTTATCACTATTAATTATTTCGTTTAAAAAAGTTGTTTTTAATTAAAATTTTATAATTTTCACTATTCATCAAAATATGAAAGTTATCCGAAAAGTACCAAAATTTCACCCAAAGTTAATTTTGATATTATGAATCCAAAAATGAAGTCCATTTCAAAAGATTAAATTTATAAAATTTCAAAAAGTAGGTATTACTATTCATAATGGCTAGTTTGATTGGTTGTGGTGTGTTAGAATCTCGAAGTTGCATACGATGCACACAATTGCATTATTCAAAGAGAAATGTATTGTGGAAGCTTGGGACATTTGATAGTAAATTTTTGATGTCCCCATTCTAAAAATTAAATTTATTTAGTCAAATTGAATATATAAAAGTTTAAAATATTGGATTTAAAAAGGGTTCACTATTAAAAGTTTGTAAAAGTGAAATACTGAAAATGAATTTGTTCTTACATTATGTCTAAGAAACTCATAATATGGATTCTAAAATTATAAGGATTATATAATGTTTAAAATTTATTTAATACAATTCATAACCTCTTTTGAACGGCCTGTTTAGTAAGTCATGGTGTGCTTGAACTTGGTGTTGTGTGTAGTGAAAGTTATTGAATTATTTTGAAGAAATAACACACTATGAAATCTTGAGGTGTTACATTCTCCACTCCTTCAATAAATTGCGTCCTCGCAAATTGAAATTGTTCTTAGAAAATAAAAGGTTGAATATAGAAAATATCTTTGTGGGAAAACCCACATCGGAAATTGGGTTGATAAAATTTAGTCTTAATAAGAGGAAAAGAGAAATGAAAGGGTCACCACCAAATTATGGTCTCTATTTGGAGAACATTGGTGGAAATTAGAGATATGTAATTGGAGGGAAAACGTAAATATTTATAGTTAGTTATTGAGGTCATCAATCACAATCAAGTGTAAAATTGAGGGCCTTAAATTCATCAATCTATGATGATTTAAAATACCATCGGTTCAGTGAAACATATGGTATTAGAATAAAAAAATTTTTAAGATCCCTTCACTAAAGTATAAGAATTAATTTCTTCATTGAATAAGAGAAGAAGAAAAATATATACTAGACAAGTAGAGTCTCAACATTTTACTAAGTTCTACCACAAACTCATCTTTCACTCTAAAGGATAATAGAACTTAAAAATAATATTCTATTTATCCTATTCGTATAGGGTTAAAAAAATGAATTTATAATTCATCTAGAATAACCATTAAAAGAACGACATTATTCAAACTAGGTCATCACATGGGTTAGTGGTAGGTGATACACTCTTGTTTCCCTTCGGTTGTGGGTTCAAGCCTCGCGGCCGTGCCGGACGCGACGGGTTGCCACCCGACCTTCGGGTTGTCCTTTTATGGAAATCCAAAATAATCCAAACTAGAACTATCCAAAATAATTCAGTCCAAAATTTATAAGGAAGGTAAACACAATGAAGATACTTTTTTTCCGCGTAATAACATGTGATCACCTTCATCATGTATTCTTTTAAAACACCGCAACATCCTGAATTACTATAAAACCTTATTGATTACATTCAGGATCCCTTATTCCTTAAAGAATAATAGATATACTCCTTCCATCCAAAAATGTTGTAAACCCCAACAATGATGGAATATACAAATCATTAATCAGTTTCAAGGTAGTCAAGAATATCCAATATAATTTATCCAAATCAATCTTGTATTATTCTAAAATAACTACCTCGGTATCAGAACCATATTATAGTTTATCTTTCCCTAAACCATATATTTTCCAAAAATTTAACCTGCTATTGAGTCACTTTTATTTTTTCCACACAATCTCAAGTCCTTAATGAAATAGTACTGAAGTACAATCCTTATATACTCCATAATTATTATAACAAGTATATTGTTGATACGACACTCAAATGACATAATCAACATAAGAACTCTAATCATTCATCTTCATATATAGTAGTATCATAACTTGATTATTATCCAATAGCATCATTTGTGGCATAGTCTGATGACTAGGACATAGGTTTGTGTAGTGTCCAAACTCCTTGAAAATGAAGCATTGTTCATTTGAAGCAATTTTCATACCCTTGCAGTCACATACTTTGTGTCCTTTTCCTCCAAACTTATAGCAAACTCCCATTCCTTCCAAGAAAGTTCCAGGGTGTTTCTTTCCACATTTATCACGTATGGGAAAATTGTTCTTTTCCCTCTTCCCTTTATCCATATTTCTCTCTTCCATCCTTTTCTTCTCTTGCTTCCCTTCAAAGACACAGGACTCAGTAAACTATTTACTTATCTTATCAAAACATGATATTATTTCTTTATATGATGATAATACATGCAAGACTATTTCTCTTTTAAATTCTGGCTTAAGACCATGAAAGATAGGATCCTTCTTTCTGTTTGTATCATGTGCATTGTTGTAGTTCTCATTCCTTCTACTGGGCGCCATTTCTAAACAATGGCATACAGTAGATTAGTTTATGAATAACAATACCTAATCCCAAACTTGTAAAACACATAACATAAATTAAATAGTTTATGGATATAATCCATAATCATAAAAATGTCTCCTTTGTGGAAGTATATACTCATAAACCCTTCATAATGTTTTGTAAAGAAAATGAGAATTATCCTAACCATATCCCCCAGGAGTTTCGTAACCGAGAGTGTAGTAAGGCCCATTGTCGTGCACAGTTCCCGATCGAGTCTAGCTCAAAGCGGTGTTTTCAGGTTTTACCCCTAGGTACACCTGTTCCAGAGCCGCCTCTACCTGCTTGTATCCAGACATTGATTTATTTCTCGGAAAACTCACAAAATTTCTACAATACCAAAATTATAGAAAGTTCTTCTATACTAATCCTCAAAGTCTATCTTAGATCTATGTGCTCTAATCAGAGTTTATCTAAATCTAGCTTCCAAGGTTTGTACTAAACTTCCTCTGATACCAACAGTAACGCCCTGGCCCCAGTTACCCATAGTCGGTGCATTATTACATAACATTGGCATGATCACAAAATATCAAGTCTCAAAAGACCGATTAGTTTAGTAGCCTTGGAAACACTAGATATATTCATAATGTTTACATTACATCAATAATTGAAAAAATAAAACAATATATTGTCTTCATATCCCCCATACTATCCCTGCAGGTCATTTATAAAATACTTCTTCACATCCTTGGAAAAATAAAACATAGAAAAAGGGGTGAGCTCAAATGCCCAGTAAGGATTACAATATAGTAGAAATTTTTATAAATAAGAATGAACATTTAAGGCAGTGTATAACTAAAATAAAAGCCTTTTAAACTTGAACTTCAACATAGTATGGAAAAGATAAAATGAAATAATTCCATTTCTTATTCACATGGATATTCTACTAATAGAAAAATCACATTCAATATCAATAACCACTTTCATAATGATTTAATGCATAATGACAGACTATCATAACCACATACCCAAGGCCTCATGCCAATACTACAAATAAGATTTTTTCAAGGCCTTGTGCCAAGACACTAGTTTGACTCATGAGACCTACCGATGCATCAAGGAGCTATAGCGGGCTCCACCCTTCACATATTAAGTCCAATGCATTCCCATATGAAAATGTTTAAACATAACATAATCATTCGTATTAAAATTAGCATACGAAAGGTCAATAATTTCTCCATAAACCCTGAATGGTATAAAAATAACGCATCCATAGTCAAACACATCACAAAAACATCAAAGCAATATGGAAGTTCTGTATCATAATAAATCAATTTCACATAAGAATAAAATCCATCAAAGGATGTTGAAATAGATGAAATCAAAACTATTTGAGAGAAATCTCTCTTTTTTTGAAATCATTGAAAAGTCACACATTTATTAAGGAAGTAATTTAAAAGAGATTTTTGGATCAAAGTTTCCCATACCACATAGAATCATTTGAAAGGAAATATCATTTAAAAAAATTCATGTCCATATAAATAAATCCTTAAAATCATTTTGAAAACATAGACATTAATTAAAAATATTTAGAAAGATAAATCTTTAAAACATTTAAAATTCTGATTTTGATAAAGAGTGCCTTTCATAAATTCATAAAATATTAATTTTGAAATCATTTAAAAGTCACATAATTATAAAATAAAACATTTACTTTGAAAATATTCTTATAATCTTGTAAGGGAAGCTTCAGAAATTTTATAGTGGCGGAAAATTACCACACCGGTCGTATAAGTTAAAAAGACATTCTTTCCTTAAAATTGTCAAAAAGGTTAAAAACTACCTTGTTTGGAAAACGACGGAAAGATTCCTTGAAACACATAAGTTTATAAATGACTTTAACCCATTGTCTAGTAAATATTAAAAATGTTTTTAAATACATTTTTATGAAATATTGATGTGGATGATAAAGATATCCCATTAGATAATCATGTATAAACAACCTCTAATAATGAAGAGATTGTGAAATAACCCTTACCTTGTAATTTTCATTGGTTGGGTGTAGGTTAACCTCCTTTATAATGGTGAAATAATTGTTATTAAATTATAAAAGAATGATATACATTAATATGATATCATATATGATCTTTTAACATTGATTTGTTAATAATATCTTAGTATTATCGTTGTTTATGGTGTTAACTTACTCGTTCTCTTTTATATGTTTTGTTACGTAAGCCGTGTTTGTAATGGATATGTTGTATCTTAATCATATACAGAATGATATAAAGTCCTTAGATACTATTATTAATCATCAAATTAGAATTAGACTTGAATGGATATGATGGAGAATGAATCTCATCGCGTTCGTGGAGACGGTAGTCCGTACGTACGCACGAGAGACAATATCATTCTGTTGATATTAAAATAATATTTAATTGGATGTTATATCATATATAAAGAATAATTATCATGTTATATTTATTATTTACATGAATTACACATCATTATTATACCCATCCAAATAATAATTTATTGAATGACAATTACACCACGACGTGGAGACGGTAAGCCGTACGTACGCACGTATGGTGACATGCCATTCAAAGGATGGATAGAATACTGAATATGGTTATACCATATTTATAATAACATCACAGTATATATAAGATAATGGAGTTATTATTTAATAATATAAATAACAAAGAAAGAAGAAGTTGAAGAAGAAACGAACTTGAAAGAGGGTGGTGAAAACATTACCTCTTTTTCGGGTTCTTCCTTTTGATTTGATCAAAAGGGATTCTTAGGTTGGCTTTATGATAAAACTAATGCATTTCGGTTGTAGTGAGGGAATTTGAGAGAGTATTTGGTCAGGGTTTGGCCGAACCAAAAGGCTTTGAATGTGTGAATTAGTGATAAGGGTGAGTGCCCTTTTATAAGAGGGGTGAGGGGCACCTTTGGAAAAGTTAAAAATATTATATTATAATAATTTCATATTCAGTTTTAATGGCTCCAAAGTGGATTATTTAAAGGTTAAGGTGGGGATGGGTCTAAAACCACTCAACCAATTTAATTTAGATAGGTTGGGGACATTTTATTAACCTTATCATTAAGTATTAACTCTTAGTTAATTAGTTTCTCTTTTACAATGTGTCTTTGTATTTTTATATTATATGGTTAATAAACTTACTATATACATCCAACCGACCCCCAAGTGGGCCATTAATTATATAATTATCCTGATATACGTATCTTGTCATAAACTTATATTTTTATGAATCTAATATCAATTAATAATATAATATTTGTTTTAAAAACTCTTTTATGTCAATTTTGACACTATTCAATAATTTATTTTTGTAAAAATCATAACAGAATGATTAGTTCGAAAAACGTTAATTAAATCAATCCTAACATGTCATATTAACCTATAAAATTTTTGGTATTTATAAAAAGTCGAAAATTACATTTATTTGGGTATTTATAATATCAATTATTCTAATTTTTCATTAATTAGGTAATTACTACATCTACATTGTGTCATAAATAAATTAAATTATTTAATGTCTAAAAATTATAAATAAAATACCATTATGTAGGAAATCGTTTTATATTTCTAATGAATATTTACAATAGAATTTATCTTATGTATAACCCTATATTAAAAATGTTTTCGTAAATAAACATTGATTTTAACTCTTTTAACTCTTCTGTGAATTAAATAATAATAAATGTCCTAATCTAATACAAGTGAACCTAAATGATAATATTTTAATCCTAAGGTTATTTTTGGTCGAGATACTTTTGTACAATTGAATTAGGACATTTGTTAGGGTAATATTAATATCATTTTTACCCTTAATTACCCTATTTACTATTAACCGTGGTAAATAAAAGTAAAAAAGTTACTATTCACCAAATAATTATTTTCATCTCATTGAACCACATTTTTATCCTTGATATTGACCGTGTCTCTCATATTTTCGAAATTCCACTCACAGAAGCGGTAAAATTCAGTTTTATGAAAAATTCAGTTTTTTAACTACTACTTAGTGGTTTCACTATTCATCAAAAAATGCAAGTTTCCAGAAAAATACCAAAACTTAGGCCTAAGATATATTTGATATTATGAATTCAAAAATGATGTCTATTTTACCAAATTCAGAACATATCAGCTTCATTAAATAATTTAAAATTTAATTCCCGTCATAGAAAAAAATAGTGTGTTTTTAAGAGATAATAACTATCAAAAGATTGACACTTGTTTATGTCTGGTTTAAATGTGAAATTACATCCAATTACCAAAATTGTATTAAATGGTATATATATATTATAAATATACTTTAAAACCACTCAAATTAATAATTTATCACTATTAATTATTTCGATTAAAAAAGTGGTTTTTAATTAAAATTTAGTAATTTTCACTATTCATCAAAATATGAAAGTTATCCGAAAAGTACCAAAATATCACCCCAAGCTACTTTTGATATTATGAATCCAAAAATTAACTCAATTTAAAAAGATAAAATTTATAAAATTTCAAAAATTAGGTATTACAATTTATAACGGCTAGTTTGATTTGTTGTGGTGTTTTAGAATCTCGAAGTTGCGTACAATGCACGTCATTGCATTATTCAAAGGGAAACGTATTGTGGAAGCATGGGATGTTTAATTGTAAATTTTTGATGTCCCCATTCTAAAAATTAAATTTATTTAGTCAAATTGAATATATAAAAGTTTAAAATATTGGATTTAAAAAGGGTTCACTATTAAAAGTTTGTAAAAGTGCAATACTGAAAATGAATTTGTTCTTACATTATGTCTAAGAATCTCATAATATGGATTCTAAAATTATAAGGATTATATAAAGTTTAAAATTTAGTTAATAAAATTCATAACCTCTTTTGAATGGCATGTTTAGTAAGTCATGGTGCGCTTGAACTCGGTGTTGCGTGTAATGCAAGTTATTGAATTATTTTGAAGAAATAACACACTATGAAATCTTGGGGTGTTACATAATATCAATAGTAACATAAAAAGAATAATTTTTAAAACCAATTCTTAATTCAATCCATGATATGAGGTAATAAAAAAAGGAATACACCATTCCATGGAGGTGGCAGTCCACACATACACATAAATAATGATTTTATTTTCCTTATAATGAATGAATGGAGAAAAATGGTTCATTATATAAGAAACAAAAACATATTATATATATCATAATTAATTAATAAGTTCCCCTTTTTCGTTATCCATGTTATATGGAGAATGAAAATGAAATATTTTTCTTCGTGGATGTAGTTGCCCGCACATACAAAAACCAAAATTTTATTTTTCTTAAAGAAAATGGGAAATGTGGTTAATGAGTATTACTTTAACATAATGAAATTAATTATATAAAAAATAATTAATTTTTTATATAGGTTTTATAAAATTATAATTTTAAAGTTAATATATAATGGAAATAATTTAATTAACATAAATTACTCACATTGAGCACATTGAGAATTACTTGGAGGATCCCTTAAAAATGTCGGGGTTAAGATTAAATATTACGAATTAAAGATAATGGAAAAAATATATGATTAAATGGGATGTAAATAGGATTATTTTTTAGGAGTAAACCTAATTTTATTAGTGGTATGGAAAGGGTTGAGAGAGGCCCCTTTTATAAGTTAAAACCGATGGTATTTTCATAAATACCCAGACCTTTTTAATAATGGGAAGTCCCACTTAAATAAAGTGGCTCAAAATTAAATAAATAATAGATTATAAGAGTTATAATGTGAAAAATACTCCTAAATAAAATTTCAAAAGTTTTTTAAAATTTTTTTAAACTATTTATAATAAGATTTTCACTTTTATAATTTTATATTTTACCATGGTAACTAATTTATAGCTTTGTAATTTATCCTGTATTCCTAAAAATTAAATGGTCCTTTTTATATAATTTAGAAAAAGTGATGGAAAATTTTAAATCAATTTATGATTATTAAATTTATAAAATTGTTTTAAGTTAATTTTAAAATAGTAATCATATAATGTATTAAAATAGTTTTAGTGAAAAATATGAAATAAGTTTTAAAAATAAAAAATATAGGCTTATAATTTAAAAAATATATTTAAAAATTAAAATGTTACTTGTGAAATATATATTTTTCAATATAATGTTATTTTGAGTGTTTTTTATGCTTACATCATAGAAATTCCATAAAAGTCTTGGTTTTAATAAAATGGGTACTTGCACTATTCACCTATAAATCAATATTTTCATAAAAATCACTAAATATCATCTTAATATAATATATTCAGGATGAATTTCATTTTATTTTTTTGGTTTAAAAAAATTCTAATATTTAGAAATTAAACATGTAAAAATACTCATGAATAAATGGTCTTTAGAGTGAAAATTGAGTGATTGATCAGGACATGGTGTTTACATTCCATAGTAGGGTCTAAGTTATAACACAAAAAGCATGAAAATTATTATTTTGTGATATAGGTGTAATTTTTTTAAATAAAATAATTGTTTTCTATTTGGTTTAAAATTGAAAATAATTATTGAATTTATTTTTTCTTATAGACTTATTTCTAAAAAATTGACAATGATTAAATGATTACTTTACATTCATACCATGAATGATTGACCAATAAAAAAAATACCACTACAAATAGGTATTATAAATCCGTTATAATATTCTTTCTAATACCTAATTTCTTGAGAGAGTATTTGGATATACATCCCTAAACTAACTTTCATTATTTTATTTTTCAAACATTTAAACCTTAAGATTTTGGACCGCATTAACATGATTGATCCCATTTGTTTAAATTCCAGACCTTTGACCATTGAGAATACATTGAATTTTAATTTATTATATCACATAGAGGCCATGTAAATCTAGTTAGTTAAGCCAGATTATAATTTTATTTTTTTCCTTTTCAATTAATTCTTTGTTATCACTACTTGATTTTATTTTATTTGAATATATAATCTTAGTTTGTTTCATAGATCTACTTTGAAAAATTATTTTAAAAGGGAATAATTTGAGGTATTTATTATTTTTTATTTGATATTGATTCAAAAATATTCAACACATTGTGATTTTATGGTTCATCAATCATTTGAAGAAGAAAATAAAAAATTAAACAATGAAAAAGAAGAATAAATAATAAAAGAAGGATAAAATCTGTAAAATAAGAAATATTTTACCATTATTTCCAAAAAGAGATTTGTGAACTCATAAAAAATGGATAAAAACGGATTGATGAATGATTTATCTTAATAAATAATAATGGATTTTTTTTGAGTTTATTAGAAAATATTTTAGTAATATTAATGATATAAGCCACAGTTTATATTTTTTAAAATATTACATCTCTTATACACAAATAGATAAACACATGACAACCTTTAAAAAAATTTATTGATTAGTGTGGGTTTATTTAAAAAGTGAATAATTTTATATTTTGGAAGATAATGAATAAAATTTATATACATAATATTGAGTATATCATAGATCAAATAATATTGAGTGATGAGACAATGTATTTTAAAGTACTATAGATCATAATGGGAGAATGAATATCATGGAGATTTTGTGAGTTGGTAATGAATGTGAATAGAGACTAGAAAAAAAATCCAATGATTAGGCATGATTGAGTACCAAAGAATGATTATTTTCTGGAATTTGATTATTTTATAAAATAAATAAATTTTATTTTTATATTTACATTGAATTTATCTTTTCAAAGAGTTGTTTTCATTGAATTTATTATTATGATGTTTCATTCTCTAGTATAAAAAATTATTATATTTAGGGGAATTTTATACATCATTTTTATACTCATAAATTCATCATATATTTCTAATATAACTGTGTTCATTAATACTAAATCATGTTCTTATTCGTTTTCCTGTTTTATAAAGATGGACTGACCCTCAAAATATTTTTAAAAAACATTGTTGTTATTTTTATTCCATGGAACCTGAAGAAAATATCCTAATGTTATAACTAGAGTGAACAAAATTTCAATATAAAACAATGAAAAATAGACCATGACATGGTTAAAGATTAATAATTATTTTTATAGATCAAGAATTAAAGATAATGGATTAAATATATTGTAATAACTTGAGTTTTTTTTAAAAACAATCCCTTAAATAAAAATTTTATCAATATATTTCTGCACATGAAACACTGATGTTACACCCCTAAGGACTAAATTATGAACCTTGTAGTCGATAGTGTGTATGACACACAATAACAAGTGAATAGTGGAATATAATATTTGGATACATTATAATATATTTATATTTAAAATAGATTCTATATAATTCAATGAATGCATCACTGTGTTAGAATGAATTACAAACAAGAGAGACCCTCCTTGATGGCTTGCGTTACATGCAAGACCGAGTTTTATCAAAAAACAATATATTATTAATATATAATGAGATATAAACTAGACATTAAATTATTAGTTATTAATAGTAATAAAAAACATATGAAAAATATGGTTTATAAAAATATATAAATAAATAATTGGATACAAATTAATTATAAATGAATATAAAAAGCAGTTGAATATAAAGTGATTATTTTTATATAAAACCACTTTTATGCTCAAAAAGTTGTTTTACACTAATAGATTAAATTAATTACAATTAGTGAGTGATACTAATGATATGTATATATATACACACATATATATATATATTATATTAAATCAAATATTTCTGATATTCATCCATTAGGTTTGATAGTCATAAGATAAGAATAAACTTTATTTTACACATAAAAATATATATTTTTATAAAGGAAATTTACCTCCTTTTAATGGAGAAAAAATTTTAAATATTAATTTTGAAACAATAATTTAATTAATATGTAAAAATAAAATTCATATTTAAATAAAAAACATAATAATTATGTTATGATTATTTTTTATATATTTCTGAAACATTTCATTTTTTAACGAATAGTTAAAAATACTGAATTTTAGTTCAAAACATCCTCTTAATATTATTTTTTAATAAGAATAAATTATAATTTTAATAATTTTTAAAGTTTAATTAGACCATATTTTTATCATTTAATTAAATTTATTCCATTATAATCAATTTCACTTTGAAATTGATTATAAAAACATAGAAAACTATCAGACATTTTTACTTTAAAAACTCGCATTATCGTCCCATCTATGAGATGAATTTGAAATTAATTTATCTCAGTTATATGATTAGAATTTAGAAAAATAAAACAATCAATATTTGAAATCATCATAATTTATAATTTCTAACAAGACCAACATTGTTTTTGAGAAAAAATATTATTGAAAATAATTAAAATCGATTACAATTATTAAGGTAAAATTAATCTTAATAATGGATTAAACCTTTATCATAAGGGAAAAAATTACCTTCAAACTTGTAAAAAGCCCATTTGATATCCATAATTTTGAAATGAACCTTATATTATTTAATTTTGTCAGTTTTGGTTGACTTTTTTAAGGTAAAAACATGGGTATACCTTACTTGTTTTAAAAAACAACAAGTGAGTCCTTTTCTCGTACTATAAAGGCCACCACTTCTCCCCATTAATCAATCCTAAAAAAACACTTAGGCTTGGCCACGATCTTCCCAATTCAATTCCCAAAATCCATCCCTTAGATGTTTAATCCTGGTTTTGGGGATCAACCCTTCCAAGGAATCCCTTTGGTATAAACCAAAAGGAGTTACCCGATTTTTAAGGTAACACTTTCCAATGATCTCATTTCGTTCATTTAAATTTCTACCACATCAAATGTTCTTCTTACTTATTCATATAATAAAAAAGTATCATAAATATTGTAACAACTCAGAATTTATGTATAATATTTTTCTTTAAATGGAATTATTTTGAGACCGCAAAATTCGACGGAACGTAATTCCGAGGTCCGGATAGCCTGAAACATAATTTTGAACTCTTTTTAAGATACCTTCAGTAAATGTGAGAGTGAGATTTTCAATCATTTAAACCATCACTCAGATAAAAAATCTGATGGCACCATTTAATTTATAATGCCGAGATTCTCCAAGAGAGGACTTAACTTCGACTTGCAAGGGCTGAGCAGAAAAGTTATTTTTTAGAATTTTTGAGGAAAATAATAAGTATAATTTAAATGAATTATTTTGTTGTATTTCACAATTTGGAATGGCGAACTGTGACTTTGTGGGGTAGCAAGAGGGTAATAACGATGCACATCATCAAGGCTCATTAATGGCTCATTAAACTCGCTACGTAATGGAACTTTAATGACATGTAACAGCGATGATGTTTCATAAATAAAATAGCCTAATGACACAACGTCACATCATAATGTGAATGTTGTGACATGCTCATATTTATAATTCGACGCCCTGGGAAAATATGGATTAAATAAATTGGAGTATTCTCTAGAGAACCTCTGATGGACTTCCACCTCAGCAAAGAATGAAGAATGCTGGTGGAACATCATCTTCTTCATCACGTCGTTTGAAGATCAGAGCCGAGAAGTGACACCAACGTATTAACCCCTCGAGGAAAAACATGTGGCACAAAAACTTCAAAGAGGTATGGTTTTTTGATACGTTATTCTTCCCAACCCATTTTTAAATTACGAATGCGTATTTACCCACAAACAGGTTAATATGTAGACCGTGAGTTCTTGTAAGAGGGTGAATTATTTGGGGTTTCCTTATCTGAGATTTAATTATCATGGTCGTTCAAATTAAAATTCTCAGACCTCACTTGTTTTGTAAACTTCTAATGTGGAGGGCCCTGGATGACATGGATAAGGCCTGATCCCCTCTACTGTGGATGTTCTTCATGGATATTTTTTTTGAATCAAATACAAGAAAGTTTTGAGACTGTCGCAGTGGAGAGGATGAGTCCTGGAGAATGCAAGCACAAACGACCTAAAGAACGGACTGGCAGTGTAGAACCAGTGGTCCTCGGAAGAATCTGCTAGCAGTGTCGGTGGCCCATGGCGGCGACCATGGGTGGGAGGTTGCATGCCATAATAGTACACTGGATAAAAGGTCGCGGCCAGAGAGAGCCACAACACAGTTGGAGAAGCCGTCGGCTATGTCGGCAGTTGGAGGTAGAGGGTGTGGTAGCTTGACCACGTCTGAGGGTAGAAGACGAGGCACCGAGCTGCGTCCCACGCAACGGGCCATGGTTAGTTGACTGTAGTGGAGGAGGCACCCCATGATGACCCACAAGGCCTATAGTGGGGCACGGACGCGGCTCTCGCCTGCATCCAGTGAGGTGGACCGGTCCACCTCTTGCAAACCAGACGGGGCATGAACCCCTAGATGGTCGGACCACGCCGGTGGGACGGACCCACACATAGAATGATGGACTTGCACCAATGGGCCGGACCAGCACCCACTTCGAGCTGGACAGGACTAGGATGGGTCACCGAGTGACTAGGCAGGCTGTAACCTCAGCCAACTGGGACGGGTCTATCGATGCCTATTGGGCATGGCCCACAGGCTAAGCTGGACCAAACTGAACCCAACCCACACCAGGTCAGGTTGCGTCCATCAGAATGAACCAGGGTATGTAGAACCCCCCAAGCTGGTTTGGTTTGGTCGGTTAGACCGGGTCGGACTGGACCCCATCTCAACTGGTCCCCTAGTTACTAAAACTCTCGTATCTTGCAAACCATGAGTCTAATTAATGGTAAATTGCGGAATTAGGACCATCCTGAGGAGACTGATCTTTCGGATGCATTGTGGTGTCTTTTATGGACGTCGAGAAGGTAAAAATGTCTTGAGGAGTTGTTATTCCGAGAATGCTACGTACGGAACCCTGTGGTTTTCCGTGACCTGAAGACTGCTTGAGGATGGCCTAGTGGGAAGTGAATCTCTGTGACCCAGAAGGACCATGGTGGGGAGATGCTTCGTGCGACCCTACAGACCCACGATACTCGATAGGAAGAGTAATTCAGTTCGACCATGGTGGGAAGCAGCTCTGTGTGACCCTGAAGGCCCATGGTGGTGAGTGCCTCTGTGTTAGCAAGCATACCCACGGTACTCAACAAATATGAGTACCACAAAAGTTCAAGGTTAGTGGGAATCTGCTCTGTGTGACCTAGTAAGCCCATTGTACTTGATAGAGGAGGAGTTCTCCAGCGGGCAAGGAGTTCGACGTTTGTGATTGACGATGCTACTATTACTACCCCAGAATATACATTGTGTGAGATGCTATGTGTTTTGATCATTGTTATAAAGAATTGTTATGTGTTCTTTCTTTTTGTTTTGGGGTCCTTACTGAGTACTGTGTTACTCACCCCTACATAGGCTTCACCCGCATCTGTTGTGTCTAGTTCAGAGGACCGACATTTTGACAGGAATTCTCAGGGTGACGGGACAGACGGACATAACGACACTGGACTTGGTGGCCAAGGATCAGTTGGGGCCCAGTAGGACCAGGCAGACAATATGTGCCACTTTGGCTTCTAGTTGCTTCACTACTCAACGATTAGGTAGGGTTTCTTGCAGATGTCCATCCGACCACTTTTTGTACATTACAATTTTCAATATTTTTCTTGGGTTTGTATTCTAGCCCACGTTTTTTCAGTTGTACTTGCACTTAGTTTATTCAGTGGTATGATATTTCTCTTATGTGAGTTGGGAATTAGTTGGGAATATGTGTGCGTATAGGTATCCAGGATAATTAATCCCACTTTTAGGTTGACACCTTCGGCGCTAGTCGCCGGCCCCTGGCCTTCAGGAGGTGGGCTTGGGGTAGTCACGACACCAGACCTAGGGGACGAGTCATGACAAAGTGGTATCATAGGGTGGTCAGTTCCCCCTCATTGATTGAGAGGCTGATGATTTTTTGGTTTAACAATGTTAACTATTGTGAGTTCTACTTTCAGATTCATGGAGTCCAGTGTTGGTGTAGCGGCCGACGTATCCATAAATCAGGACCTTGAATTCTATTTTTTCACAATACTTGAAAACACAAGTTTCATAAGTGTCTCATTATTTGGTATACGATTCAACTCACCAGGTATAACCTTATAACTGTGGTATATCTTGATCTATCTCAGGATGCCTCCATGTGGACAACCAACCAGGATCCTGATACGAGGTCGTGAGGACAGCCTGCCTAGAGACGAGGCGTCCATTCTGGGACCAGTTCTAGAGATAGACCCACTAGGTGGTGCACCAGTGCGACCACCAGCCGATGGTCAACATCAAATTCTGGCAGAGGACGTTCGGAGGCTCACTACCGTACATGAGTTTCCGAGACAGATACCTTCTAGGTTTAGGGGAGAGACGGATCCTCAAGTCGCTGAGGACTGGATGGAGTTTGTGACGCATGTCTTCTGCTTAGTGAGGACACTTTCTAACCAGATGGAGATCTTGGAAGCGATTCTTCTACATGGATCAACAGAAAGATGGTGGAGTTTGTCCATTCAGACTCATGATGAGGTGACCCTCACTTGGGTTGACTTCGAGAGGCTTTTCAAAGAATAGTTCTCCCATGAGATCTTGCTCTCTGTGCACATCTAGGAGATGCTTCACCTATAGTAGGACAACATGATGGTGCCCGAGTAGATGAAGAGGATCACATAACTTTCCCGCTACTCCACAGATATGGTGTGAGACCCTTTCTTCATGGCTCGTTCCTTTGAGAAGGAACTCAGGTGGGAGATCAGGGAATCATTGTTGTCTCTCAGCATCCCTACCTAGGTTGGGGTATTCGAGAAATCCCTTCTAATAGAGAGTTTCTTGGTGGAGGAGGTGCCCGCAGCTAGAGCTACGACCAGACCTTAGGTAGGAGAGTCTTTAGTAGGTAGAAAATATTAGACACATGGACCCATGCAGACTAGTTCTTTAATAGGATGACTCTAGAACTCAAGGTCGGTGGTGCGGGGCTCCTAGTTTGGAGGGATTCAGTAGGGAGTCGAGCAGTGCTATGCATGCAGTGGGTAGGGAAACATGGAACATGACTGCCCAAACTTCCATACACATGAATGGAAGATAGTCAAGGGGACATTGAGGCAGTGATATCAGTTCGAGTGAGGAGGTCTGTAGGGTGGCAGTTGGGCCAGGGGAGTTGGCTGAGTGGTAGGTGGTGGGTGACCATTTTAGATGTTACTGCCACCACCCCCGGGTTGTCCACCCCGACCTCAGGAAGCAAGGGGATAGGGAAAAGCTTAGCTCTAGGGAGTAGAGGTTTAAGACCATGACACTCTAGAGATTATTTTAGGTACAATATGTTTTTTATCCACCCTCGATGTAGTACTTATAGACAAATTTTCTAGTCACTCCTTCCTTGCGACGGATCTCGTTCAGATATCAGAGATTGTGGTGGAGCCGTTGGCTCGATCCTTATGTCTAGAGACTCTTACAAGAGATGATTTGATGATTACACAATGGTGTCAGTATTGTGAGCTTACCCTAGGAGGCAAGAGCTTCGGCTAGTTCTCTAAGTATCAGGGTCGAGGCCTTACGACATCTTCTTGGTTATGGACTGGTTATCCACAACCCGTGCTCATGTCTACTATTTTAGGCCTAAAATGCAGTGTGTCTGTGAATATGAGACCAGGTTTTCCCTCACCAGTGAGAAGGAAACAATTGCAATGTAGGAAAAACTCTCTTTCAAGAGGGTGCAGCTAATCACTCAACAGTTGGCTACCCTCACCCTTGATGCAGCGGATGAGAGGATTCCAAGTTCCCCTACAGTGGTGGATGAGTATGATGATGTTTTTCCTAATGAGGATCCATGGATACCTCCTCATAGAGAGGTAGAATTATATACATACCTATACCTCGGGAAGACACCGATATCCACATCGGTGTATCGAATATCTCCCATAGAGCTTCGTGGGCTAAGGGTATAACTGGAAGACTTGTAGGAGAAGGGGTTCGTACGGCCCAACATTTCACCATGGACAACCCCGGTACTTTTTTCTAAGAAGGTAGATGGGATTTTGAGGTTGTGAATGATCTTCCGACTCCTGAACCAGGTGATCGTGAAGAAAAATTACCCCTACCATTAATTGATGACCTCTTCGACCAACTAAAGGGAGTGAAGTGGTTATGAAAGATAGACCTTAGATCAGGCTGTCTCCAGCTTTGGTTACATGGCAGGGATGTACTAAAGACATCCATTAGGGGCTGGTATGGGCACTATGATTTCCTATTGATTCCATTCAGCTTGAACAATGACTCACAAGTGTTCATGGGCCCCATGAACAAGATCTTCCAGCCCTTCCTTGACCAGATCTTCATGGTCTTCATCGATGAAATCTTGGTGTATTTAGCATCAGAGGAGTAGCATTCCACACACCTATAGATAGTATTTGATACACTCTGAGAGAACCAGTTTTATTGTGAGCTCTCAAAGTGCGAGTTTTGGATACAGGAGGTCCACTTTCAAGGAAACGTCATCTCAGAGGCTGGAGTTGCAGTAGATCTGGAAATGATAGAGGTGTTGCTTGCTTGGGAGCCACCCAAGAGTGTGACTAAGGTGCATAGATTCTTGGGGATGGCTGGTTACTGTCAAAGGTTCGTGCCTGAATTTTCTAGGGTACTAGAACCATTATTGGTATTGACATGTAAGGGACATCCCTTAATGTGGAAGGAAAAATTCTAGTAGATTTTCCAGGATCTGAGGTAGAGATTGACTAGTGCCCCCATCTTGAGACTACCAGAGGTGGGCGTTGGGTATTTAGTTTACTTCGACACATCAAGGACCGGGCTCGGTTGTGTCCTAATGCAAGAGAAAGAGGTTATATCCTAAGACTCATGATAGTTGAAGCAGCATGAGCAGAATTATGAGACCAATGACTTGAAGTTGGAAGTAGTGATCTTTGCGTTGAAGATGTGGTAGCACTACATGATGGGCGAGCAGTTTACAGTTTACTATGACCACAAGAGTCTCAGGTATATATTCTCCAAGAAGGTCCTAAAAATTAGATAGCGAGGATGGCTAGAGTTCCTCTAGGACTATGATTTTGAGATATTCTACACTCCTAGAAAGGGAAACATGGTGGCAGATGCACTCAGTTGGAGGATCAGGTTGCAGCTGCTGAGTAAAGTGATAAAACAGTTAGTTGCGATATAGGTATCCCTTAGGGATGATGGTGAATCTATTTAACTCAAGTCAATGGATGTTACTTCCCCAGTTTTACAACGATTTAGAGAGGCAAAACCGGGGGATGTTGAATGCGAGTCTCGACATGCTAAGATATCCTCAGGTTGATCTCCTGATAGATTTTTAATAGGTGGGGAGCACACCATCATTTTCAGAGGGCAGACCTTAGTACCAGTGGCATTGTGGGAGGAGGTGTAGAGGGAATTCTATTCTTCCCCTCAGGAGGTACATCCTAAAGTTGAAAAGATATACTAGGACCTCCGATGTCAATACTGGTGGCCAGATATGAAGAAATCAGTGGCCAAGTTTGTTTCACGGTGCCTCGATTGTCAGTAAGTGATGGCTGCACACCAGGTTACAGTAGTCTTTTATCAGCCACTAGAGGTACCATAGTGGAAATTGGATGGTATATCGATGGACTTCGTGACGGGGTTACCACATTCATTAGAGGTCATGACCCTATTTGGGTGGTCGCTGACCGACTCCCCAAGTCAGCTCACTTCCTACCCATCCGGGAGTAGGGAAAAGTAGAGGGATTTAGACACCTCTGCATCCAGAAGATAGTGCAGCTTAATGGGGTTCATTCTACTATCATATCAAATCATGATTCCTGCTTTTCATACTGGCTGTGGAATAGATTACAGGAGGCATTGGGACACAGATACACTTGAGCATAACTTTTCATCCCCAGATGGATGGTTTGATGGAGAAGACCATACAGAACATGAAGGACATGCTTGGTGCTTGAGTCCTTGAAATTAGTCATGGTTGGTAGGACCACCTTTCAGTGGTGGAGTTTTCATAAAAGAAAAACAATCACTCCAAAATTAACATGGCACCATTTGAGGCCTTGTACATGCGGCCTTGCAGATCACCCATATGTTGGACAGACCCAGGGGAGTCGACACTCATGGGTCTAGAATTGGTATGGGCTACCACCAAGAAGCTGAAGATCATCCAGGAGTATATAAGGACTACATAGATCAGGTAGAAGTCATATGATGATAGAAGATAGAGACAGTTAGAGTTCTAGATGGGAGATCATGTGTTCCTTCAGGTCTCACCCTGATGAGGATTACAGAGATCTGGCTAGGGAGGTAATCTATATCAAAGGTTCATCGGTCCTTTTTAGATCCTGAGAAGAGTTAGAGAGGTGGCGTACCACCTATCTCTTCTACCATAGATGCACTAGGTGCATGATGTTTTCCATGTGTCGTAGTTGAAGAGGTACTTGCATGATACATCGCACATCATCGACTTGGGAAAGCTAGAAATTGATGACAGGGCAATGTTTAAAGAGTTCCTAGTGGAGATAGAGGAATGAAAGGAGCGGGTCCTATGTGAATAGCGGATTCCTCTAGTGAGAATCTGATGGAAGCATGAGAATCTCCAAGAGTGTAACACCCCGACCCTAGTTACCAATAGTCAGTGCCTTATTATATAACATTGGAATTATCAAAAAACATCACATCTCGAAAGACCAATTAGTTTCGTAGCCTTGGAAGCACTAGACACATTCTTAAGGTTTACAATACATCATAAAATGGAAAACTATAACAACATTGTTTCCATAGAAAACACTGAGATTCCGTAGACTACCCCTACAGGTCAGTCATAATATACTTCTTCGCATCCTGGGAAAAATAAAACATAGAAAGGGGTGAGCTCAGATGCTTAGTAAGTATAACAATAAAACAGAAACTTTCATAAATAAGCATAAACATTTAAGGCAATGTATAAAACTAAAACAAAACCCTTTTAAACATAAACTTCATCATAATATAGAAAATATAAATCAAAATTATTCCATTTACTTACATAGATATTCTACTAGTCGAATAATCACATGAAATATAAATATCCACTTTCATAATGATTGAATGCATAATTCTAGACTTCATAACCACATAGTCAAGGCCTTGTTCCAAGACTAAATATATGATTTTGTCAAGGCCTTGTTCTAAAATACTAGTTTGTCTTGTGATACCTACCGATTCATCGAGGAGCTATAGCGGGCTCCACCCATCACTTACTAAGTCCAATACATTCCCCATATGGAAAGGTTTAAACATAACATAAACATTCATATTAAAACTATCATACTATATGTAAACACTTTATCCATAAACCATTAATGGTGTAAAAATAACACATCCAAAGTCAAACATATCAAAAAACATTAAATACAACATGGAAGTTTTGTATCATAATAAATCAACTTCAAATAAGCTTTAAATCCATCAAAGGATATTGACATAGATGAGATCAAACCTTTTTTAGAGAAATATATCTTTATATTTTGAAATCATTTAAGAAAAAATTTATTTTGAAAATATTCATATAAGGTTGTAAGGGAAGCTTTGAATATGTTATAATGGTGGAAAATAGCTACACATTCTGTATAAGAAAAAAAAGATATTCTTACCTTAATTATGTCGAAAAGATTATAAAGTAACTTCTATGAAAAATGACAGAAAGATTCCTTTAAAAAACATATAAGGTAAAATAAGGGTATAAATTAATTTAACCAATTATCTAGTAAATAGTAAAAATGTTGTGAAATGCATTTATAAAAAGCATAGATGTGGATGATAAAGAGGTCTCAGTAGACAATTAAGTATAAACAACCTTGGATAATGAAGAGATTGTGAAATTAACCCTTACCTTGTACTTTTCCTTGGTAAAGGGTAGGTTAAACTCTTGTATAATGGTGAAATAATTGTTATTAATTGTACAAGAATCATATACATTAATACGATATCATATATGATCTTTTATCATTTCATTGTTAATAATATCTTATATTATCGTCGTTTCGGGTGTTAACTGGTTCGTTTTCCTTTATATGATTTGTTATGTAAGTAATGTTTTTTATGGATAGGATGTATATTATTCATATTCAAAATTATATTAAGTCTTTAAAAATTATTTTTAATCATATAATGAAAATTAGTCTTGAATGGATATGATGGGGAATGAATCTAATCATGTTCGTGGAGACGGTAATCTGTAAGTACACATGAGCGACAATATCATTATTTTGATATTAAAATAATAGATAATTGGATGGTATATCATATATAAAGAATCATTATCATGTTATATTTATTATTTATATGAATTATAAATCATTATTATACTCATCCAAATAATAATGCATTGAATAACAACTACACCACCTCGTGGAGACAGTAAGTTGTACGTACGCTCGTAAGGTGACATGTCATTCCAAGGATTGATAGAATAATGAATATGGTTGTACCATATTTATAATAACATCACAGTATATAGAAGATACCAGAGTTATTATTTTATAATGGAAACAAAAAACAAAGAGGAAGTGGAAGAAGAATGAGACTTGAAAGAGGTGATGAAATATTTACCGCTTATTCCGGTTCTTCCTTATGATTTGATCTAAAGGGCTCCATAGGGTTGCTTTCTGCCTAAATTAAGGCCTCTAGGATTAAGGTAGGACAGTTTAGAGGGTATTTGGGTAGGTTTTAGCTGATCCAAATGACTATGATGGTGTTAATTAGAGAGAAGGGGGAGTTCCCTTTTATAAGAGGGGTGAGGGGCACTATAGGAAAAGCTAGAAATATTATTTTAAAATAAAATCATTTTCATTTTATAATGGCCCCAAAATGAAATATTTAAAGTCTAATGTGGGTATGGGTCTAAATCCACTCAACCAATAGGTTTTAGACAGGTTTGGGTGACTATATTATCTTTATCTTTTAGATTTAACTCTTAGTTAAATAGTTGGTCATTTACCATGTCTCTTTGTATTTTTATATTATATGGTTAATAAAATTACTAAAAACTTCCAAGAGAACCTCAAGTGGTTCATTAATGATAAAAATATCATTATAAAAGTCTTTTGTCTGAACCTTATATTTTTATAAATAGAATATCAATTAATAATATAATATTTGTTTTAAAAACAATTTTATGTCAATTTTGACACTATTTGGTATTTTGTTTTTGATAAATTCATAACTGCATTATTACTTCAAAAAACATTCACCTAAAAAACTCTAACACATTATATTAACCTTTAAAATTAGAGAAATTTATAAAAAGTCTCAAATTACATTTATTTGGATATTTATAATATCAGTTATTTTAATATTTAATTAATTAGGTAATTACTACATCATCATTGTGTCATAAATAAATTAAATTATTTATTGTTAAAAAATATAAATAAAATACCATTATGTAGGAAATTGTTTTAAATTTCTAATTAATATTTATAGTCAAATTTATCTTATGTTTAACCTTATATTGAAAACAGTTTAGTTATGAAATAGTGAATTTAACACTTTTAACTCTTCTTTGAATTAAATAATAATAATAGTCCTAATCTAATCCAATTGGACCTAAAGAATCATATTTTATTCATAAGGTTGTTTTTGGTCTAATTACACTAATCCAATAGAATTAGGACACGTGTTAGGATAATAATAATAATATCATTTTTACCCTTAATTACCGTATTTACTTTTAACCGGGGTAAATAAAAGTAAAAGTTATTATTCACCAAAAATTATTTTCCTCTTATTGAACAAAATTTTACTTACTGATGTCCACCGTGTCTCTTGGATTTTTGAAATTCAACTCACCGAAGTGGTAAAATTATGTTTTATATTAATTTTGAAATGCTCCTAAGAGGTGGGTAAAAGATAGTAAAAAGTTAAATAAAATTTTTATATATCTAAAATTATTATAAACTGACTCCAATAAATTACATTGAAATTATATAGGTATTATGTATCTATTTTTACCTAAAATAAATTTAAATAAAATAAATAATTATTTAAATAAAAATTCGGTTGTAAACTATAATTAAGTGTTTTTCACTATTCATCCAAAATTTAATGTTTTCAAAAAATACCAAAAAATTATCCCTATGTTAATTTCGATACTCTGAATCCAAATATGAAGTCCATTTTGAAAGATAAAATTTATAAAATTTTAAAAAGTGTGTATTAATTTTCATAACTGCTAGTTTAATTGGTTTTGGTGTGTTTGAACTCGAAGTTGCGTACAACACATGCTATTGTATTATTCAAAAAGAAGCGTACCTTGGAAGATTGGGGTGTTATATTCTCCCACACTTTAAATAATTTTGTCCTCAAAATTTCTAGAGTATTAATGTATAAAAAGCCTTGGTTGGTTCTTCATCCTATGTTCCTTGGGTTCCCCCAATGCCTCTTCCATCTTATGGTTTCTCCATAGAACTTTTACCAGACAAGTCATCTGGTTTCTCAGCACTTGTTCTCTTGTATCAAGAATATTTACATGATATTCGTAATAAGACAGATCGGGTTCTAGTTCTAATTCCTCATAGGTGAGTACATGCATTGGGCTAGGCATGTATTTTCTCAATAGTGATAGATGGAATTCATCGTGAACTTTGGAGAGACTTGGTGGCATTTCCAAACGGTAAGCTACAACCCCAATTCGTTCTAGAATTTCTAAAGGTCCTATGTATCTAGGACTTAATTTTCCCTTCTTAGAGAAACATATAACACCCTTACATGGAGATACCTTTAAGAAAACATGATCTCCTACCTGAAATTCCAAATTCTTCCTTCGGTTATCGGCATTTCTCTTCTGCCTACTTTGAGATGCTTTCATGTGATTTTGGATTACCTTCACCTTTTCCATCATTTCCTCCACTAGTTCTGGGGAAATGAGTTTTCTTTCACCAACATCATCTCAACAAGTTGGTGTGCAACATCTCTTTCCGTATAACGCTTCATATGGTGCCATCTGAATACTTTAATGGAAGCTATTGTTATTGGAAAATTCTACCAAAGGTAAATATTGATCCCAAAATCCTTGAAAGTCATGTGAGCATGATCTGAACATGTCTTCTACGGTTTGAATAGTCATTTATAATTGTCCTTTTGTTTGGGGGTGGTAGGCAGTGCTCAAATTAAGTTCAGTATCAAGGGCTTTCTGAAGACTTTTCCAAAATCTTGATGTAAAACATGGATCATGATTAGAAACAATCGATAGTGGTACTCCATGAAGTCTCACAACTTCATTAATATATAGTCTTGCAAGAAGTTCAAGTGGTAAATATTTTCTTATAGCAAGAAAATGTGCTGAATTGGTAATATGATCAACAATGACCCATATTGCATCGTTCCTTCTAGGATACTTTGGTAGTCCCATGACAAAGTCTATAGTAATATTATCCCATTTCCACTCAGGTATGGGAAGAGGTTGCAAGACTCCTCTAGGCTGTTTCCTTCCAGATTTCACTTTTTGACATACTATACATCTTGATAAAAAAATTAGCAATCTCCCACTTCATGTTGTCCCACCAAAAACGTTCCTTGAAATCTCTATACATTTTGGTGCTCCTAGGGTGTATAGAGAAACCATAACTATGAACATCATCTAATAATTCTCTTTTTAGACTAGGTATATCAGGAACACAAATTCTCTTCCCAAATTTCAAAATTCCATCTTCATATATGAAGTCACTCAATCTCCCATTATTCACATCTTTAATCTTCTTTTGAAACTTCTCATCATCAACCTGAGAACTTTTTATCCTTTCTAGTAATGATTGTTTGGAAACCATTTGAAAAATCATTAATGTTTCATCTTCCATGGTTATTCCCATATCCATCTTTACTAGATCCATGAAAATATGATCCGTTTCAACTATCATCTTGTTCAAAACTCCATGATATTTTATGCTCGAAGCATATTACACCTTATTTTCCTTCCCCTGGTGGTAGTGTATCGTGCAATCATATTCCTCGAGTTGTTAAATCCATCTCATTTTCCTCATGTTGTGTTCTTTCTTTGATAAAATATACTTCAATCTCTTATGATTAGTATAAATCTCACAATTTTCACCATAGAGATAGTGTCTCCAAATCTTCCAAGAAAAGAATACAGTTGCTAACTAAAGATCATGAGTAGCATAGTTTTTCTCATGAATTTGCAGTTATCTTGATTCATAAGAAATAACCCCATCATTCTGCATAAGGCTACAACCAAGTCCTTTCTTTGAAGCATCACTATAAATAACAATCCCATCATTCCCTGATGGTAGAGTCAATATAGGAGCACTGACTAATATTCTCTTTAGTTCTTCAAAACATTCTTCACACTCTTTTGTTCAAACAAATTTAACCCCTTTTCATGTGATCTTTGTTAATGGGTTAGCCAACCGGGAAATATTCTGGACGAAACGTCGAAAATAACCTATTAAACCAATAAAACTGCATACCTTATTATACTCATCGGTGCTGGAAATTCTTGGATTGCTCTTGTTGTAGAAGGATCAATGGATATTCTATCCTTATAGATGATATGGCCAAGAAAAGAAATCTCCTGAATTCGGAATTCACACTTTATAAAATTCCCATATAATTCATGTCTTTTAAGAGTCTTTAAGATAATGCACAAGTTATTTTCATGATCATAATATCTTTTGGAGTATACGAAGATATCATAAATAAATACCACTACAATGTCATCAAGATATTCCTTGAAAACTCTATTCATTAGATCCATGAAGATAGAGGGTGCATTAGTCAATCCAAAAGGCATGAATGTAAACTCATAATGCCCGTACCTGATTCGAAATGCTGTTTTCAGAATCTATTTCTTCTTCAAACACAACTAATAATATCCAGATCGAAGGTCAATCTTGGAAAATTATTGAGCTCCATGAAGTTGGTCAAATAAATCATCAATTAAAGGTAGGAGATACTTGTTATTTATTGTTATATAATTGATCTCCCTGTAGTCAATGCATAACCTCATAGATCCATAATTTTTCTTAACAAATAGGATAGGGTCTCCCCATGGAGAAACTCTAGGGAAAATAAATCCCTTAGTACTCAATTCCTCTACGTGTTTCTTTAGTTACACTAATTCCAATGTGGACATTCTATAATAAGTATTCGATATGGGCCTTGGTCCAGGAAATAAATCAATGGAAAACTCAATTTTCTCATTTTGGAGGATGTCCAGGTAAATTGTTTGGAAACACATCCACATATTCTTTCAAAATAGGTACATCCTCTATTTGAACATTATTTTACTCTCGCATAGTTATTTCATTCTCTTCCTCCCAAATAATTGAATTTAGTTGAGATACTGGGGTGGATCTAGATAAGAATTAGGTGGTTATGATTCTCCTCTAAAGATATGGTGTTCTTTATTATCGTCATCAAAAATAGTAACCTACTTCTTCTTACAATAAATTTTTGCATCATGGTATGAAAGCCAATCCATACCGAGGATTATATCAAATTCAATCATGGGTGTGATGATGAGATCAACAGATAAAGAACATTTATATGCCTTAATGGGGACTAATTCACAAAACATTGTTGCAATGATACTTCCCTTAGTAGTTTTGACTAACAACTCCCTTGTTAAATCAAATTGGAAATATATAATTTTCCTAGAAAACTGGGAAGATATGAATCAATGTGATGATCCAGAATCAAATAAAGCATTTTCTAAACTTGAGGAAACCATTAAATTACCTGCCACCATGTCTTTTAAAGATTCAACCTCAGTAATAGTGATATCATAATCTTGGATTTGATCACTTGGAATTTTCTAAGGTAATTTCCCTTGGCATAGAGGACATTTATTTTCATAATGCCCCCTTTCTCTACAATTGTAGCTTTCAATAGTGATAGACTCTTTCTTCCCCTTGCAATCATGAGCTTGGTGGCCTTTTTAACCATACTAGTAATAGACTCCAATTCCCTTCAAGAAATCACTAGGGTGTTTCTTCCCACATTTACTACATTATGGATATTCAACTTTTCCCTTCTTCCCCTTATTTCCATTTCCAGAGTGTTCAACAAATCTCTTATTCTCTTGCTTTTCTTTAAAGTCATAAGACTTAGAGAATTTTTTTTCTGTCTTGATAGCACATGAGACAATATCTTCATACGAAGAGAAGGATTGTGAGACTAATTCCCGATGAAGAAATGGTTTTAACCCATCAAAGAAACGATAAATATTACTTCATGGGTTATGTATATAATCTGCACCATGCCTCACTAACCTTGTAAAGCTAGATTCATATTTGCAACATTCTTATCCTCCTTTTGCCTCAAAGTCAGAAACTATATTTCCATATCCACTCGATGGTCATGAGGAAAGTATTTTTCTAAGATAATATCTTTAAACTCCCTCCATTCTATATTTTATACTTCATCATCTTCCTTTGTGTTTTGAATCAATGACAACCATTGATCAGCATCTCTAGTGAGGTGGTAAACTTCTATGACAACTTTTTCCTTTTAGCTACTCTCCAAGATGTGGAATATTTTCTCTAAGGAATTTATCCATTTCTCAGCTACTAGTGGATTTATACTCCCATTGAATGTTGGTGGTTGTTTCCTCATTAAGAGATCTAACAATAATCCTCCACACTGTGGATCAGGGTGCTCCATATGGGTAAGGTTATTATTCATAACCTGAGTGGGTTGTCCCAGTATGGTGATAAGCTGATCAGCACAAGTTGCTTCACCAGCTCCACTATAATTATCTTGAGCAAGAGGGAAATCCCTACATGGATTGAATTCATTCATATGGTTTCCATTCCTTCCACTAGGCTGCATTTCTAAATAATGGAATAAACTAGATTTGTTTATGAATCGAAATAAATAATTCTGAACTTGTAAAACACTTAACATAAATTGAACAGTTTATGGATATATTCCATAATCATAAAAAATGTTTTTCTGAGGGTGTATATTCTAATAAACCCTTCATAATGGTTTGTAAATAAAATGAGAATTATCCTAAGCATATCTCTCGGGTGTGTCGTAACAAAGAGTGCACAAGACCCATTGTTGTGCACTAGTTCCTGTTTGAGTCTAGCTCAAAGCAATGTTTTTGGGTTTTACTGCTAGGTACATCTGTTTCAGATCTGCCTATACCTGCTCATATCCAGAGAGGGATGTATTGTTTGGAAAACTTAAAAAATCTCTGTAATACCAAAATTATGGGAAGTTCTTCTATACTAATCCTCAAATTCTGTCTTAGGGATATGTGCTCTAATCAGAGTTTATATAAATCTAGTTTCCATGGTTTGTACTAAACTTCCTCTTTTACTAACTATAATTCCCTGACCCTAGTTACCCAGATCTGGTGCATTATTACATAACATTGGCATGATCACAAAAGAACAAGTCTCGAAAGACCGATTAGTTTAGTAGCCTTGGAAGTACTAGATAAATTCATCAGTTTTAAATTACATCATAAAATGGAAAACTAAAACAACATTGTTTCTATATACACAACTGAGATCCCATAGACTATCCCTGTAGGTCAGTCAATATATACTTCTTAGCATCCTGAGAAAAATAAAACATAGAAAGTGGTGAGCTCAAATGCTCAGTAAGGATAACAATATAGCGGAAACTTTAATAAATAAGTATTAACATTTAAGGTAATGTATAGAACTAAAACAAAAGCCTTTTCAACATAAACTTCATCATAATATGAAAAATGTAAATCAAAATAATTCCATTTTCTTACTCACATGGATATTATACTAGTCTAATTATCACATGCAATATCATTGGACACTTTCATAATGATGTAATGCATAATTCTAGAATTCATAACCACATAGTCAAGGCCTTGTTCCAAGACTACAAATATGATTTTGTCAAGGCCTTGTTCCAAGACACTAGTTTGTCTCATGAGACCTACCGATGCATCGGTGAGCTATAGAGGGATCCATCCATCACTAACTAAGTCCAAATTCATTCCTCATGGGTGTGAATGATAAAGAGTTATGAGTAGATAATTACATATAAACAATCTCAGATAATGATGAGATTGAGAAATTAACCCTTAACTTGTACATTTCCGTTGTCGAGGGTAGGCTAACCTCTTTTATAATTCTGAAATAATTTTTATTAAATTATACAAGAATCAAATACATTAATATGATATCATATACGATCTTTTAATATTTATTTTTTAATAATATCTTTTATTATCGTCGTTTTGGGTGTTAACTGATTCGTTTTCCTATATATGCTTTGTTACGTAAGTAATGTTTGTTATGGATAGGATGTATCTTGTTCATATTTAAAAGTATATTAAGTCTTTAAACATTATTTTTAATCATCTAATGAAAATTAGTTTTGAATGGATATGATGGGGAATGAATCTCATCGTGTTTGTGGAGACGGTAATCCGTACGTACACACGAGCGACAATATCATTCTTTTGATATGAAAATAATAGATAATTGGATGGTATATCATATATAAAGAATCATTATCATGTTATTTTTATTATTTAAATAAATTATAGATCATTATTATACCCATCCAAATAATAATTTATTGAATAACAGCTACACCACGACGTGGAGACGGTAAGATGTACATACACATGTATGGTGACATGTCATTTAAAGGATGAATATAATAATGAATATGGTTGTACCATATTTATAATAACATCACATTATATAGAAGATACTGGAGTAAATATTTTATATTGGAAACAACAAAGAAAGAGGAAGTGGAATAAGAAAAGAACTTGAAAGAGGTGATGAAATATTTACATCTTCCTCCGGTTATTCTTTTTGATTTGATAAAAAAGGATCCACAGGTTGGATTTTTGACTAAATGATGGACTCTAGGATGAAGGTAGGACAATTTAGAGGGTATTTGGTCAGGTCTTGGATGGGCCAAATGGCTTTGAAGGTGTGAATTAGAGAGAAGGGGGACTGCCCTTTTATAAGAGGGGTGAGGGGAACCGTAGGAAATGCTAGAAATATTATTTTATAATAAAATAATTTTCAGTTTCTAATGGCTAAAAAATAAATTATTTAAAGTCTAAGGTGGGGATGGGTCGAAAAAAACTGAAGCAATAGGTTTTAGATAGGTTTGAGTCACTGTATTGTCTTTATCTTTTAGATTTAACTCTTAGTTAAATATTTTTACATTTACCATGTCTCTTTGTATTTTTAAATTACATGGTTAATAAACTTACTAAAAACTTCCAAAAGACCTCAAGTGGTTAATTAATAAAATATATAATATTATTTAAGACGTTTTTATGAACCTTATAATTTTAGGAATAGAATATCAATTAATAATATAATATTTTTTTTAAAAACTCTTTTATATCAATTCTGACACTATTTGGTATTTTGTTTTTTCTAAATTCATAACAGCATTATTACATCGAAAAAAAATTATATAACCAACCCATAAATTTCATTTTAACCTATAGAATTAGTGGAATTTATAAAAAGTCTCAAATTACATTTATTTGGATATTTAAAATATCAATTATTTTAATATTTAATTAATTAGGTAATTACAACATCATCATTGTGTCGTAAATAAATTATATTATTTAATTTTTAAAAACTATAAATAAAATACCATTATGTAGGAAATATTTTTATCTTTATAATGAATATTTATAGTTGAATTTATCTTATGTGTAACCCTATATTAAAAAAATTTTAGTTATTAAACATTGAATTCAACACTTTTAACTCTTCTTTGAATTAAATAATAATAAATGTCATAATCTAATCCAAGTGGATCTAAAGGATCATATTTTTTTTCCTAAGGTTGTTTTTGGTCGAATTAAACCTATCCAATATTATTAGTACATGTGTTAGGGTAATAATAATTTCATTTTTACCCTAAATTACCCTATTAACTTTTAACTGTGGAAAATAAAATTAAAAAAGTTACTATTCACCAACAATTATTTTCATCTTATTGAACCACATTTTACTTATCGATATCAACCGTTTCTCTCATATTTTTGAAATTCAACTCACAGAACCAGTAAAATTATGTTTTATTTAAATTTGCAAATGCTCCTAGGAGGTGGGTAAAAGACGGTAAAAAGTTCAATAAAAATTTTATATATCTAAAATTATTATAAACTGAATAAAATGAATTACATTGAACTTATATAGGTATTATGTATCTATTTTGACCTAAAATAAATTTAAATAAAATAAATAATTATTTAAATAAAAATGTGGTTTTAATCTATAAAAATGTGTTTTTCACTATCCATCAAAAATGTAAAGTTTTCAGAAAAATACCAAAAAATCACCCTAAGATAATTTCGATACTCTGAATCCAAAAATGAAGTCCATTTTTAACGACAAAATTTATAAAATTTCAAAAAGTTGGTATTACTATTCATAACGGCTAGTTTGATTGGTAGTGGTGTGTTAGAACTCAAAGTTGCATACAGTTAACACACGCTATTGTATTATTCAAGGAGAAGTGTACCGTGGAAGCATGGGGTGTTACAAGGAGATCACATGGGAGCGAGAGGCTTTTATTCATGCTTAGTACCCTCATCTTTTTGTTTAGTTGTTGTTTTCTCTTTCAGGGACATAAATCCCTAGGGTGGGTAGAATATAATGTCTCGAAAGATACGTGTAAATGTTTTTATTTATATGGAATTATTTCAAGATCTTGAAATTTGACGGCATGTAATTTCGAGGTCCGGAGAGCCCGAAACCAAATTTTGAACTTTTTTTAAGGTATTTTTAGAAAACGTGTGAGTGGGATTTTATATATTTGGAACCGTCACTCAGATAAAAAATCTGAGGGCACCGTTGAATTAAAAACACTGGTATTTTCTAGGAAATTACTTAATTTATGCTTGCAAGGGCCGAGCGGAAAAGTTATTTTTTATAATTTTAAAGAAAAATTGTAAAATAATTTAAATGAATTATTTTATTTTTCTCTCACTTTGGAGTGGCGTACAACGATGTTACGAGAAATGACAAGGCGTTGATGGTGTACATCACTAAGTCTCATTAATATCTTGTTAAACTCACAGTGTAACAATGCTTTAATGATGCGTAACAGTGACACTGTTTCTTAAATAAAATTTCATAAGGACGTGATGACACATCATAATGGGAGCACAACAACATGATCTTATTTATAATTCAACGGGCTAGGAAAATTTGGATTAAAGAAATTTGAGGATTCTCTAAAAAAACTCTGACAGAATTCCACCCCAAAAAAGAATGAAGAACGTCGACAAAACTTCATCTTCTATTTCACGTCTTTCGAATATCAGAGCTGAGAAGCAACGTCAACGTCTTAACCCCTCGAGGAAAAACGTGTGGCAACGAACTTCAAAGACGTAGGGGTTTTTGATTCATTGTTCTTCCCCGCCCATTTCTAAACGAAGAACACAGATTAATCCATGAACATGTAAATCCATAGACCATGCACACATGTGGGAGGGTGAATTCTTTGGGGTTTCATTATCAAAGATTAAATTATATTTGTGAAACATATTAAAATACTTATACCTTCCTGGTTTTGTAAACAACTAACATGGAGGGCCCATGATGAAATGAAAAAGGCCCCCGATCCCCTCCACTATGGTTGTTCTTCATGGCCAAACATTTAAATAAATAGAAAGGAAGTTTTTAGACCATTATTGTGGAGAGGATGATCCACAAAAAATGCATACGCAAGTGACATGAAGAACGGACCACCGGTCTAGACCAAGTGGTATGCTCTAGAATCTGTCAGCGCGCCTAAGCCAATAGTGGTGCCGGTGATTTCCAGAGGTGGCCCGCGGCGGTGTCCATGAATGGGAGTTGGCATTCCAGATGAAAGGTCATGGCTAGACTGGGCAATGACATAGCAGAAGAATCCGCCGAAATAGCCGGCAGCTAGAGGCAGTAGACGTGGTGGCTTTGACAGCTTCGGAGGGCAGCAGAAGCAACACCGAGACACGTCCTACACGACGGGCCGCATTCTCTTGACCGTGGAAGAGGAGGCACCGCACGACAACCCATGGGGTGATGGAGGGGCACAGACGTGTCTCCCAGCTGCATCTAGTGAGGTGGACCAGTCCACCTATTGGGGACTAGATGGGGCACGATCCCCCAATGGGTCGGACCCGCATAGTGGGCCGGACCCACAACTCACCGGGTCGGGCCTGTCCCATTGCACAGCGGGCCAAACTGCGCTGGTGGGCTGAACTCGCACCTAGTGGGATGACTCATGTCCTATTTGAGTCGAGCCAGACTAGGATGGGTCGCCGAGCGACTCGGTAGGCTAGACCCTCAGCCAGCTAGGCCGGGTCCAGCTAGGCCTATTGGGCCTCGCCCACTAGCCAGCCCGGAACAGACCAACCCCAACCCACACCAGGCCAGGTTGGGTCCATCATAATGGACTGGGGTATGTGTAAGAGCCGATCCAGGTTGGTCGGGTCTATCCGACCGGGTCGGACTGGGCCCCATCACAACCGGCCCCCTTGTTACTAAAATGCATGTATCTTGCTAATCGCATATTCGATTGACGGGAAGATTGCGACGTTGGGACTCTCTAGAGGAGGGGGATATTTTTTCATTCATTATGGTGAATTTTAGGGATTCCGAGAAGAAAATAATATCTTGAAGACCGGTTCTCCCAAGCACGCTATGTACGGAATCCTACGGTTGGTTGAGACTTAAAGACTGATCGAGGATGGACCAATGGGAAATGGATCTATGTGACCCAGCAAACCCATAGTGGGGAGTAGCTCTATGTGATCTGGTAGACCCACAACACTCGACCGGAGGGTTACCTCAGTTCGGCCAACGTGGGAAGCGACTCTATGTGACCTAGCAGGCCCACGGTGGGGAGCGTCTCTGTGTGACCCAACATACCCACAGTACTAACCAGGGATGTGTACCACAGAAGTTCAAGGCTAGTGGGAAGCGGCACTGTCTGTCCCGACAGAACCTCTATACTCGATAGATTAGGTGTTCTCTAGTGGTCGAGGAGTTCGACATTTGTGACTCAAAATGCAACTGTTACTACCCTAGAATATACATGGTGTGAAATGCCTTGTATTTAGTGATTTATTTGTTAGAATTGCTATGTGTTCATTATATATTTGGTGGACCGAATAAGTACTGTGTTACTAACCCCTACACAGGCTTCGCCTGCATGTGTTGTGTTTGGTGTAGACGACCAACATTTCGACAGAGGTGCTCAGGGAGACAGGACAGATGGATGATATGATGGTGGGATTGGTGGCCTAGGACCATGCAGGGCCCAGTAGGATTGGGAGATATAACCTACCACTTCGGCATCCAGTATCTTCACTACTCTTAAGATCATGTGGGGTTTCCTATAAATGGCCATCAGAGCACTTTTCATACTTTTCAATTTTCATTACTTTTTATTGGGTTTGTATTCTGGCCCACTTTATTTCAGCTATACTTGAACTCAGTTTATTCAGTGTTATGTTGTTTCACTTTTGTGATTTGGGACTTGTTTTGGAATGTGTGTGCATATAGGTATCTAGGCTAATGTCTCCCACTTGCAGGTTGATGCCTTTGGCACTAGTCGCCAGCCCCTGGCCTTCTGGAGGTGGGCTGAGGTAGTCACGACATGGTCCTCAGGGGATGGGTCATGAAAAATATACTTAAGTGTTGTTATATTATGGGTTCAACCTACACTTACAGACACTTCCATCTAATTTGTAACAGATATAATATTTCTATATATGGTGAACTATTACCTCACTAAACGACGATTGTTCATTTTTTTCCATTACCACCTCTCATGGGGGTAATTATGATGTAAAATGTGTTTATATATGATATATATAATATTTATTATTTCTTTATACTTCTTTAGACCTCTTATATCACATACCAAAAACACTTTCCATTTTGTGTTAATACGATAACATCGTTTGAGGAAGTGTGAACTACCGCCCCTCAAAGCGATATGATTCACTGAAATGATACATGGAATGTATTAAAAATTAATATAATTAAATATATGAGACAAAAAAAACATATATATTATATTAATTATATAATTACCTTCCATGATATATATATATATATATATATATCATTTTCTTTATTACACTTTCACACACTTAAAAAGTGATAACGTTATTCAGGGATTTTTGGACTACCACCTCCTCGACATGATGTGATTCCTTTATCATAAAAATATATCTATATATAAGTATATATGATTAAATAATATTTTATTTATAATATATAATGATCATTCTAGAAATATTAGGTATTACTTACCTTCCATAACAATCATTGAAAAATTAGAATGTTACTCATGCTTACTTATGACATACCATCCCCCTGATTGTAATGTTGATTCATTTTTAATAACTGTATGTAATAATGGATTTTAAAAGTATAATTTATGTATAAAAATTATAATAATTTCATGACTATTATTATGGAGATTTCATTTAATGATCCCTATTACCACAATTGACATACCAAAGTTATTTTTTATAAGTAAACATAATTTGGTCATAACACTTGACGTAGACATAATTGTTTAAGTAGTTGTAAAAAATAGTAAAAAGTGAAATACAAGTAATGATAATAATTAAAAATTCACTCAATAAAACAGATAATTAGTATATGTTTATTATATAGAAATTTAGAGGATGTTCACCCGAAAGGAAACTCATGGTAAGGGATTTTGTCTCAATTTATATTCTAATGAGTCTTATTTGTTGTTATGAACCTAGTGTATTTTATAGAGTTTATATGCTTCCATTTTACATGATATATCATGAATATATTTATTCTCATGACATTGTAAATTTAATTTATAGTTATTCCTCCATGGGGCTTAGGATTTAAAATTTATCAATGTGGTACGGGAATCTTTTGGAATGTTTAAAGATTGTTTTCCTAAATAATAAAGTTAATGGTATTTAAATGGTATTTACATTTAAGGAAATTATTTTACTATTTCTCAATAAATCCTTTAGTTTTCTATCATTTGTTTATTAATTACCAATTTTAATAATTATTACCATTTTCCTAATCTTTTGTACTCAAAAATGTTTAAAAAATGATTTTTAGAAAACCCAACATTGTACATCTCTTTAGTTAGCGAACCTTTTTTTATATAAAAAAAATGTTTTAATGAAATTTTTTCAATTTTTTTTAATTTTTTGGTAAATAATTTTTTAAATCTTTTACCATTTTCCGATTTTTTCAAAGGAATCTTCTTGTTGATTTCTAAAAAGGAATCTTTTTAACCTTGAACAATGAAAAAGGAATGTTCTTTTTATATCATACAACTTCTACAGATTTACCTGTCACCATTTATTTGAAGTTTAATTTTAGTTTTAAAAGGATAATTTTTAAATAAAATATTCTCAAAAGTTATTTTTAAAGAATATTTATACAAAATAAAAGGAAATTTTCTTCAAAAATGTTTTTAAAATATATTTTTATAATATTTACATTCATTAATTACCACAACCATTTTTACTCCACTAGGCTTTTGTTATATTGATACCATCCTTAATCTTCCTATATATGAATTATGATTTAATTTTATAAAGATACTATTCATATTCACTTCCTTGATTCCTTTTATGCCCCGTTAAATATTCAATTTCATTTGATTATTTGGCATTGAATTTTGGATAACAATACATATCATTTTTAATGGATATGATTATTACCTAAAACATATAAAATTTTTAATATGGAATTTAATTTGAAAGTTATTTTAATATTTGGGTAAATATTGATAAATATGTATACTTTATTCAATACAAATATTTCATTATTCATATTGTTTATTCAATATGAAGAATGTTCTGAACATGCAATACAAGGGTTGGGGACTGTTTAAGGAAATCCCTATGGGTTGTGGACCGGTTAATGAAATCCCTTAGATGCATCAATTAACACCTGGGATGAATTAGTTTTGAAAATTAGAATAGGTAAAATAAATCTTGAATACAATGATTCCATGTACCTAGAAAATATAGTGTTCAATAATTAAGTATTTTCTTCATTCAGTTTCAGTTACTATCCATCCATGGGATTTTGCGTCGACATATATATAGATGCACATCATTTTCAATACATTGATTAAATGGATTGTGTTTTAGTTTCTTACCTTGATTTATTTATTTTTATTTGTCAAATTATTTGAATGGAATGTGTTTCCATTAATTACTTTGCCATATTTTTTATGCACTTCCTTCTTAGTTTATTGATTATATGGTATGTTTTTTCTATTATTTACCAAGAATAATTATTATTATTATTATCATTTATTAATTATGTATTATACTATATTTATCCCTTAAAGATATTTTTTTCTCACCCTTATTATGTTTCTTTCCCTAGGAATCCATTAATCATACTATGAAAGACATACATGGATTTACTAGATGGATTAGAGTTATTCTCGAAGATATTTATTTAAAAAGAAGAAAAATTATGTTTTTATTTGTGTATTATTTTATAATAAAAGTATCATTATATATATAGTTACCAAGACTACCAAACTCTCAGTCTATAGAGATTTGATTCCTTGTAATCATGCCAATGTAATTGATAGCACACACCAACACCGAGATTTCTAGGGTCGGGTGACTACAATTGGTATGAGAGGCACATTAGTAGAAATATTTTGGAAAAAATTAAGAATAACATAGGTTAGAGAACATATCCCTAGGGTATAATTTGAAGATAATTATAGAAGAACATCTTAATGTTTCGGTTTCATAGATATTAGGTAGTTTTAATATCTATAAATGCATGTTTGGATACTACCAGTGGGTGTGGTTTTGGAACATATGTACCTAGGATTAATAACTTATAGATGGTTTTCTGAGGCTAAATCAGGGTTACCTGGTACATGAAAATAGTCCTTAATATTCTCCTAGTTTAAAACTCTCACGTGACATGACTAAGACAATTCAAATTTTGGTTACAAACCACTAAGAAGGATTTTTAATATCAAAAAACCAATGTTTAACTTAAGGTGAATTAGATTAAAGATAATATTTCATGATTTATAAGTCCTATAAATTATATTATGGATAAATATTAGACCAGGGATGGATCTATATGAAAACAAGTGGATGAGTTGGTTATGTATTAGGGTTGTATTGTAAATTGTAGTTAAAAGGATGGTTAAAGACTAAACATCCATCAAAAGATGCCTATCATATTTATTTTTGTAAATTATGTTAATATAGATTTAGAAAAGAACAACCTATAATCTGGGTGACAACAAATTGAATCTAGAAAAGCCGCATGACTAGAATCCACGACCAATAGAAGATAAGGGTTTCATTCCATCCATTGACCTATGCAATGTCCTGGTAAATAAGTCATTGGTTTTAATTAAAACATTTGAAGAATTAATGTTAATGATAAACTAGTAATATAAGTTTTGATTATTTGAGATTAATATATTAACCATATTGGTTTTGGAATATATCTAAAGAGAAATAGTTATACTTTTAACTATTTTATAGGCCATACGATCTTTTGAAAGTTCTTTTTAGTGTATATGGAATAAAAAAATATTTTTTGGTCATTTAGTTTTGAGCTTAATGGGATGAATTATAATTTGATTGAAGTAAAACATTAAGTTATAATTTTTCATATGAAATCAAAACCTATACTGTAAGAATACTTCCTTATTATCATGGTTAGTAAAATAATTACCCAGAATTATGAAAATGACTTCGAACTAAAATGTTTTCCAAATACCTTAATTTTTATTGAACTGATGGTTTCTTAAATCATCACATATTTGTGGATCTGAGGAACTCAAATTTCTATCAATCATTCACTTTTTTTTATTGATGACCTCAATAACTCCCTATAAATAGTTACACTTTTACTCCCGGTACAAGTCATTACTTTACACTGATGATCTCACACATAGATACCTAGTTATATATGAGTCAGTGTGAAATTTTTTACTTCCCATTATCTCTATTATAGAGAATTTTTTACAAACCACTATCACTATGTGGGATTTAGACATAGGAAATATCAATTAATATATCAAAAATATTGAGTGGAAATTGTGAGGATGCAATTTAATTAAGGTTGGAAGAATGTAATACCATGGAATTCGAAAGTGAGAACCTTATAGTCGATAACAAGTACGACGCCCAACACGAAGCACATAAGGGAATATTCTATCTAGATTCATTATTGTATATTTACTAGGTAAAATATGTTCTATATATTTCAATTCACACAACACTATGTTATCGTGAGTTACATGCAAGAGCGACCTTCCTCGATGGCTTACGTTACATGCAAGACAGAGTTTTATTGAACAATAATATATTATTAAAATATAATGAGATATAAAATTGATTTTAAATTACTAGTTAGAAAAATTAATAACCAACTTATGAAAATTTTGTTTGATAAAAATATATAGTGAATTAATTGTTGACAAATTAATTATAAATGAATATAATAAGAAATTCAAAATATAGTGAATATTTTTATAAAAAACTATATTTTGATGAAAAGTTGATTTATGCTATTAGAATAAATTAATTACAATTAGTGAATGATATTAATTTAATATATATATATATATATATTATATTAATTCAAATATTTTTTATATTCTTCTATCATATTTTATTGACATAATATAAGAACATGCTCTATTTTACACAAAAAACCTATAATTTTATAAAGGTAATTTTAAGCCTGTTAATAGAGAACCCATTTTAAAATTTAATTTTGACACATTAATTGATTTTTTATTAAAAAATAATCTTAATATTTGATAGAAAAACATAATAATTATTTTAAGGTTAACTGTTTAATATTTTCCTAAAACATTTCATTTCTTTACGAATAGATAAAAATATTGAATTTTAGTTCCAAACTATTTTGAAATATAATTTATTTATTAGGTTAAACTATAATGTTAATTGGTTATATGTTTAATTAGATCATATTTTTATCAATTAATACAATATATTTAATTATAATTAGTTTATCATTGAAATTTATTATAAAAACATAGCAAACTTTCAGACGTTTTTACTTTTAAAACCCGAATTGTCATTCTGCATGCGGGATGAATTTTAAAACAATTTTTTTCCACTTTTATTATTGAAATTTTGTAAAATATGTTAAATATTTTGAATCATAATATTTTATAATGTATAATAATACAAATTTTTTATGAAAGATATTAGTTAATGTAATTATAATTAATTATAATTATTAATGTGAAATTAAGACTAATAAAGGTCTAAACCATTAATTTAATGCACCCAATAACCAAGTAACTTGTAAAAAATAAATATTTTGGAAATAATTATTCCAAAAACCTTCCAATATTTAATTTTTTGGTCATGTATGACTTATTTTAGGTAAAAACATGGGCACACGTAACTTGTGCTAAAAAATACCAAGTGAGTCCTTTTTCTTCCACTATAAATGGCCACCACTTCTTCCCATTACTCACACCAATAAAACCACTTTGTTTCTTCAAATATATACCGAATTAACTTTACAACATCCCTAAACTATACCTTGAATCCTATGTTTTGGGAATTAATCCTTCCAATAAGTCCCTTTGGTATAAACCAAAAGTAGTTACCCAATTTTTAAGGTAACACTTTCCAACGATCAATTTTCATTCATTTACATTTACACCACCTCAAATATTATTCTTCCATGTTCATATAATAATAAAAGTATACTAAATATACTGATATGTTGTTATGCTATGGGTTCTAGATACACATACACAAACTTCTATATAATTAGTAATGAACATACTGTTTCTGTGTATGATGAACTACTGTCTCCCGAAACGGTGATTGTTCATTTTTTCCTTTACCACATCTCTTGGTAGACATTATGATATATATATATATATATATTTATGATATATATATGATATATATTATGTCTCTATACTTATTTAATCCTTTTATAACACATACCATTAATACTTTCCATTTTTTGTTAATACGATAACATCGTTTGTGGAAGTGTGGACTACCTCCCCCTGAAAGCGTTGTGATTCGTTCACATGATACATGGAATTTATAAAAGATGATTATAATTAAAAATAATATACATAAAAATATATATATTATATTATTTAAATAATTACCTTTATATACATATATATATATATATATATTTCTTTATCACCCTTTCACACACATAAAAAGTGATAACGTTATTCATTGACTTGTGGACTACCGCCTCCTCTGAGTGATGTGATTTATTTTTCATCCCAAGAAATATATATATAAGTAAATATAATTAAATAATATTTTATTTATGATAAAATTATCATTCTGGAAATATATTGTTTTATTTAACTTCATTCCATAATGATCATTGAAAAATAAGAACGTTACTCATGTATACATATGACCTACTATCTCAATGATTGTAATGTTGATTCATTTTTCATAATGATATGAAATGAATGTTTTTAAAAGTATAATTTATGTATAAATATGATAATAATATCATGATTTTTATTCTATGTATGTCATGTAATGAACCATTTGACCATAGGTGACCTACCAATGTTGTTTTTTACACATAAACCAAATTTGGTCAAAACACCCGACGTAAATATATTTTTATAAGTAGTTGTATAAAACATAGTAAAATGTGATATAAAATTAGTTATAAACATGAAATATGTTCTAAATAAATTATTAAATTAACATGCTTTTATTATATATGAAGCTAATGGTCATTCACCAAAAAGGATACTCAAGGTAAGAGATTTTGTCTCAATTTACAACCTATTGAGACTTATTTGTTGTTATGAACCTAGTTTATTTTATATTCTGTATATACTACCATTTTACATTATATATGCTGAATCTATTTTTTATCATGAAATTAAAACTATAATTTAATTTTATTCATTCATGAGGCTTATTATTTAAAATGTTTCAAAGTGGTATGAGATAATTTGGAATATTTAAAGATTATTTTACTCTAGAATAACTTTATTAATCCTTCAACGATATTTCCATTCAAGGAAATTATTTAACCATTACTCAATAAAATCATTAATTTTATCTCATCTAGTTATTCCTAAAAAGTTTCAATTTTAATTACAATATCCCACTTTTTGGTAATCAAAATGTTTTTCAGAAAACAAGACATTTTATATTTCTTTAGTCAAAGAAACTATTTTCTTATAAAAACCATGTTTTATTAAAAAAAATTTAATGTTTTTAATTAATAATTAACCCTTTTTTATATTTATAATGTTTTCAAAGGAATCTTATTATCACTTTCTGAATATTGAATTTATCTAACCTTTAACTGTGTAAAAGGAATGTTTTTTTACCTCATATATCTTGTATGTATTTACCATTTATCATTAATTTGATGATTTCATTCCGTTTTCCAAGGTTACTTTAAAAAAAATTCAAAAGTTTTTTTCAAATATAAGGTTAAAAAAACAATATTTTCCTTTGCGATGTTTTTAAAGGATGTTTTTATAATTTTTCCATTCATAAATGAAAAAAGAACATTATTTTACTCAACCTGGGTTATGTTATGTTTACACCATCCTTAATCTTCTTATAGATGAATTATGATTTATTTGTTGTAGGATAGTATTCACATTCAATTCTATGATTCCTTTAAATCCCCTTGAAATATTCAACTTCTTATGATTAATTGATATTTAATATCTCATAAATATCCACATCATTTTTCATGGATATTATTATTTCCTAAACCGTATACCTTTTTCATATGGTGTATACTTTAAATGTAATTTTATTATTTGGGGAAATGTTGATAAATCTGTATACTTTATTCAATACAAATATTTGATAAGGAATATTGTTTATTAGATATGAGTAGTGTTTTTTAATACAATACATGGGTTGGGGACCATCTAAGGTAAGCCTTATGGGTTTGGGACTGATTAATGAAAGCCTCTCGATGCAACTGTAGTCTCATGGGATGAATTAGTTGCAAAAATTAGAATTGGTGAACTATCTATACATAGTAATGATTCCACGTACCTAGGAAACATGTAATCCAATAATTAAAAATATCCTTAATTCAGATTTGGTTATTATCCACCCATGAGATTTTGCATCGACATATCTATGGATACGTTTCATTTTCAGTTCATTGATTAAATGACATGTGTTTTAGTTTCTTACCTTGCCATTTTTTTCCTTATCTAGTTATATGACTGACACATGTTTCCATTTATTACCTTACCACATTGTTTATGTGATTCCTTCTCAGTTTGTTGATTATATGGTATGTGTGTTCTATTAATTGAAATGAAATAATTATTATTCTCATTGATTCATCATTTCATCCTCTATATTTATTCCTTATTGAGAATTTGAGCTCACCCTTATTTTGTTTATTTCCCTGGGAATCTTTGAAGCACATTATAAATGACAAGTAGGGATTTACAAGATTGATTAGATTTATTCTTGATGTTCTTTACTTATAAAGAAAACAAATTATGTAGTGATTAGTGTATTATTATAATAAAATTATCATATATGTATTTGGTTACCAAGATTACTAAAATATCACTCCTTAGAGATTTTATTCCCTGCAATCATACCAATGTAATTGATAGTAGACACTAACTCTAGGATTTATGGGGTCGGTTCGCTACACCTGAACTAAAATGATACCCTACATATTAGATAGATATTGTTGTCACGACCTGACCCTACCGGCCCGAGCTGCAACTACCTCAATCCCACCTCTATAGGCCAGAGGCTGGTGACCAGCGCCGAATGCGTAATAATCTCGGGGAGGCCTTCGCCTAAGTACATGTACACACGCACACACAACCCACTCGATGCAGAAGTATAGAGTACAAAGAAAACCATAAGAAAAACATTTATATCCCAACCACAGTCATGCATCAACCACTAAATAGAGAAAGTAAAGTGCTAAAAGTACTAGAAAGTAAATTGAGTAGTAAACAGGTAAAAACACACTCCCAACCACAATGGTGACACAACCCGATAATAGGTAACAAAAGGAAACAACTGGATAGATCCCCTCCTAAAAACTCTGGCATGACCACGAAGAGTTCTTCGATCTCTTGTGACCTTTACGCTCCTCTGTAGTCATGGTCGACCTATCCGTCATCTGCAAGGGCACACCAGGTGTGGGAAAAGACAAAGCGGGGGTGAGTATAAAGATACTCAGTAGGATTCCCGGAAAGCTCGAGGGAGGAACAAAGGAGGCACTAAAGAGGTGAGTAGTAGACAGAACCAGAACAGTAAAATAGTATAGTAAAGAGAGTGAAACTCAACCCTATAAGAGGAAGGAAGTAAACTCGTCCAAATTCAAGGAGCTAGGAATGGGTAAAAGACAAACTTCTCACCGAGTCATCGCTACCTATAGTAAGAGAGTGGAATCGTCTAACCAAGAGGAGATAAACACAGAAAGCATGTAGCATACCACAGACTTCTTCACGCCTCCTTGAAGAAGGGTATCTAAACCCAAAGAGTGGGAACCGAAGTCATGTGTATATGTATATATGATAACAAGGATCCTGAACGAGTGTGTAAGGGGATCTCCATCTCCATGCTCAGCCTAGGAAGAGTCACCACCAGTTCTAGGGATATACAACACTGAACCCAAAGGTCCCGCATGTGAACCTAGGAGGTACAAGTCAAAGGGGATCAATCACCGTACCTCGATTCTATACACATTGGGTGGCACTGACTCACCCACATGGCTTTTAGGTCATGTCGCAACGACCCGTCTCGGTGAAAAAAATGCCCCTTGTCCTTGTATGTCCTAAGGTCACAAAAAAGATATCATATCGCTGATCCATAAAACCAAGGATCTTGATCTTGTAGTCATAGAGAAATAATTCACTAACTAGCCTCGTCAAATGGTCTGAGTCTAAAAGATGTCGCTGAGTAACCCACTGCCCAACCTAGCTGGAGGGTAAACCCCTAGAGGTCATCGGGTAACCCACTGCCCAGCCCCGTTGGAGGGTAAACCCTAAAAGTCATCGGGAATCCCACTTCCTAGCCTCACTAGAGGGTGAACCCATGTAAGTGAACAGGTAACCCTCTGCCCAGCCCAGCTAGAGGGTAAACCCTGATAGTTCGACGGGTAACCCACTGCACAACCCCACTGGAGGGTAAACCCTAAAAAGGTCATCAGGTGACCCACTGCCTAGCCCTGTTGGATGGAAAACCCTAAAATCAATGGGTAACCCAATTAACAACCCCACTGGAGGGTAAGCCCTAAGGTCAATGGGTAAACCACTGCCCAACCCCGCTGGAGGGTAAACCCGGCACTGGTCCGATAACTCCACACTGCCTGCGCCACCACTGGGTGTCGCTAACATCACGACTGTGCGTTGGGTCGAAGTGCATCAAAGAGTCCTCCGACCAATGCCCTTTTATATTTACGCATTTAATAAGATCACGTAAGAGGCTCCGCTCACCCAATCATATTACACTACTGTAATGCTTGTGAGAAAACATGTGAGATAGACTACGCATTCGCCTAGAAAGGACCCTTGACGAAAAAGTTGTTCACCACAACTATTGGACCACACAGTGTCTAATGGGGCCCACTCCCAGTTTCAAAAGGGGTCAGGAAGACTGTACCATTGCGATGGCCTTGGAAAAACACGTCAAATCGACTATTTATCCACCCCGAACGGACGCCTGACAAAAACGTCACAAAATGATGCATGTCCCTTAAAATATCGCCCATTGGGCCCATATCTCAACTCCGAATTCAAGGATAGAAACCGTATTGGAAATATCCTCCCCGACTCTAGGGTCAGAACACCACTAAAGACACTCAAATCAGACATCGGATGTGTCTGCGCCATCCAAAACAACAACCCCCAGAAAAATGCCAATCCACTTAATGGGAGTGTCGTGCCACTGAGACCCCCCATATTAGAAATTAAAACCCTCAAAAACATATTAAAAGATTATTCTAGAGACAAGGATTGTACTTACACAGACGGAATGCAAAACAGACACCCGTAGTGAATGTTACGGGTGTCCGGAGTTAGAGGGGACGAACCCCTTGGGCTGGACCGGCCTGCGTCGGCCGACCCGACTCGTAGCGCCGGCCCGTGGCTCAGTCGTGCGGCCTAGCCGTGGACCCCAAGTCCATGCCTGTGCCAAACGTCCCTTGTTTCCAGTCATGTTCTTTCATAGAGATCCTCTTTCGGTGGGTCTCTTTTCCCACACGGGGTCGCGAGTCGCAACCCCGCCTCGTCGCGCCCCGGCGCCGTCATCCTCGCCCGCCGCCTGGAGCCGCCGCCTGGCGTCGTCGCCTAGATTCACCTAAAGCCACCACATGGAGCCGCTTCCTAGAGTCTCGTCATTCCTCCTGAGTCCACCACCATGCCGCCATCGCAGAATCGCACCGCCGCCGCCTGAAAGCCGCTAGACCACCGCGCCGACCGCCGGAAAAAGACGAAACGGCCGTAAAAATTCTCGGGGCCGCCGCAGACACCCCGGGACTCAAAACATTGATCTGAAAGGACCGTTGGGAATCTAAAATCAGGATCTACAAAAATATGGACTTCTATCAATGATTAGACAGAATTTCTTAGCGAATAATTGTATAAAAGGGGGGTTGTAGGAATTAAAACGACCAAACGCAAGCCTACTGTTTCGGTGCGGATGTGCGTCGGGTTACGCTGTTCCGCCAGGACGCGTTCGCGCGTGCACCCGTCGACCCGAGGGGATGGGCGCGCGGCTTGTGGTCCCGCAGTCCCGCTTTCCAAGGGCGGGCGGCATCCGTCCCTTATTCAGGGGCGTCTGCTCCTTGATCGAAACCGGGATGATGGGATGTCGGCTCCTCCTTCCTTGGACGTCTCCTCGGAACTTGTCGCCTAATCCGGGTCTCCCTCATAGACTTAAGAATGTTCGTGAATCTCGTTCCCGGCGCCATATCTTCATGGACACCGGTTAATTACGCTGCTTCCGCCCGGACGTTCCAAGGAGTCTGGGCGGGGCAGCAACCTGCGGTGAGAAGGCCGGGTGGCTCTGGGTGCTGGGGGCGTGTCGTAACACTGCGGCTCTGCACATCTGTCTTCCGTCCCTAATAGGGCTTCTCGAAGGCATGATGGCCTGAGGCATCCCGTACTAGGTGCGGGGAACTGTGTCACCTGAGGTTTTCCTCAGCTTCCCATGTTTAACACGGGGTATGCCGCGAGTTTAACGTCCAGCGGGGACGGCATCGGACCGATCAACACGAAAAGTGGATCAGATGACAGAACCCCTTGCAGGGAACCTCCGACGCTGGGGCCAACACATGGGCGGCTTCCCAAGTAACGTGGAGTGGAGTGAAGTGGCATGACCCCACCGGGATGTGGCGGCCCGGGTAAGGATCAGGATGGATGATGAAGTGAAGAGCTTGGACCCCAGAGGGGCTTCCTACGTACCGCGCGTTAACACGGATCAAAGTCAACGTAGTTCGGGTATACAGTTTAACGTCATGCTGGACGTCGGCAAGCCGACTCACGAAGAGGTCGAGGCCGCCGGGCGGAGGATTGAACCGAACCACCTCGCACAGAGGGGGATGGAACGGCCGAGTGGATCACAGTTTCACGTCATGCTGGACGATAAAAGGGGAAATGGAAAAGGGGGGCTGTGGGGAGGCACCGTGGAGATACACACGGGCAGTCTCCCACAGGGGCGGATTCATAGGTGAATCAACGCAGGCGTGAACCCTGGAGGGGTCCACTGATGGACGAACCGACGTAAATACGACCGGGACGACCAGGTGGTGGGCTTGAACCTCGGGGAGGCTTCCTACGTACCCTGTATAGAAGACAGGGATCAAAGTCCACGTAGTTCATTCTGTCAGGACTTACGCACTTGAGGCAGCCCGGTTGCAGCAAAACTCAGTTGGAAGGGACTTGGACCGAAAGCGGAAGACACCTCGATCCCAGTCATACCCTCTACTGGCCTCGGCCGTGGGGAGGCGCAATGGAGATACACATGTGCAGCCTCCCACGAGGAACTAGGGGTTTGTAATACCCCGCCCCCGTAGGGAAAAGCCACTCCCATTAAATCGTCCCAAAAGGGGGACAATCCCGACATCCCTGCAGAGACGAACGGGTGGGGGCCACGTCCAAACCGGGGGAGACCCTGCGTGCAGAGCACGGGATCAGGTTGCGGACGGTTTAACGTCTTGCCGGACGAAGTACAGTTTAACGTCATGTGTTGAGGACGAAGCGGACGGTTTAACGTCTTGCCGGACGAAGTACAGTTTAACGTCGTGTGTTGAGGACGAAGCACTTGGCAGTTTAACGTCTTGCAGCGCGGACGATGGGGGCTAGGCAGTTTAACGTCGTGCAGCTTGGACGGATGTGCAGTTTAACGTCATGCTGGACGAATATGCAGTTTAACGTCATGTTGGACGTATGCGCAGTTTAACGTCATGCGGGACGAATGCGCAGTTTAACGTCATGCCGGGCATAGGTTGCCGGACGAAGCACTTGGCAGTTTAACGTCTTGCAGCGCGGACGTATGCGCAGTTTAACGTCGTGCGGGACGAATGTGCAGTTTAACGTCATGCTGGGCAGAGGTTGCCGGACGAAGCACTTGGCAGTTTAACGTCTTGCAGCGCAGACGAATGCGCAGTTTAACGTCGTGCGGGACGAATGTGCAGTTTAACGTCATGCTGGGCAGAGGTTGCCGGACGAAGCACTTGGCGGTTTAACGTCTTGCAGTGCGGACGTATGCGCAGTTTAACGTCGTGCGGGACGAATGTGCAGTTTAACGTCATGCTGGGCAGAGGTTGCCGGACGAAGCACTTGGCAGTTTAACGTCTTGCAGCGCGGACGTATGCGCAGTTTAACGTCGTGCGGGACGAATGTGCAGTTTAACGTCATGCTGGGCAGAGGTTGCCGGACGAAGCACTTGGCAGTTTAACGTCTTGCAGCGCGGACGTATGCGCAGTTTAACGTCGTGCGGGACGAATGTGCAGTTTAACGTCATGCTGGGCAGAGGTTGCCGGACGAAGCACTTGGCAGTTTAACGTCTTGCAGCGCGGACGTATGCGCAGTTTAACGTCGTGCGGGACGAATGTGCAGTTTAACGTCATGCTGGGTAGAGGTTGCCGGACGAAGCACTTGGCAGTTTAACGTCTTGCAGCGCGGACGTTGGGTGCATGTCACTTCGCACGAACCTGGAGGGCCGCACGGGAAGACAACGCACGGTGCGGGCACCCAGGATGAGGAGCATCGGGCGCCACGCAGGCAGGTGCCCTCAGGGGGTCAACGGGGACGACCCTAGCAGATTGCGCGCAAAAAGGAAGCTTTGCGCGCAATACTGCGGGCCGGCGCGCAATCGGGGCGGCTGGCGCGCAATTGGGCCAGCGCCTTGCGCGCGGATGCTTGAGATTGCTCACACCGGGCTTCGGATAGCGCGCGGGGGCAACGGCTCATTCTCTAATGAATGGCCACTTGAAAGAAGGGGGGGTGCGCGCAATCAGGCCGGATTGCGCGCACCCTGGGGGCAATTGCGCGCAAGCGGGTTCTTTTGCGCGCAAAGGCCTTAGGGTGATTTTTTATTCAAATGAAAGGAGCCAACGGGGATTGCGCGCGAAGGCGGACCCCGAGGCTTTCTTGCGCGAAAGAAAGGAGGTTACCTGAAGTTCGTCATTGCGCGCGGAAGGGGTTGAATTGCGCGCACGAGAGACGTTTCGACTTCCAGCAACCTTTGAAACGTTGGGGGTCGCCTTGTATTTATAGGCAACCCCGGGCGCGGAATCCAGGGTGCGAGCGCGAAATTCTCCTCGCGGGCGCGGAATCGGGCGCGGCGCGCCGGGGAGTCGCGCGGACTCGCGGCGCGCAAAATTGCGCGCCGGACCGGCGCATTGCGCCCATCCCGGGGGGTTTGCGCGCGGAACATCACCTTTGCGCGCGGGCCTCTGAAATTCCGCGCAAGGCCTCCGGGCCCTCCGAAACGTTCTTCCGACTCCAAATATCACTTCGCTTTCCGCATCCGGAGCTTCGTTTGGGAACAACGGACTTTTCCGGCGTCTACAAAAGCCCCCCCTCGGAATCTGATCGGCGAGAGGTCGCAACGATCGGGTTCCGAGGGAGACGCCGGAATGCCGAAGTCCTGGGCGGCGCGGGACTTAGGCGCGCAAAAAGGGGCGCCGGTCGCGAAATTCGCCGCTGCGGTCGCGCAAAGCGCTTTCCGCGCAGCGCGGACCCGGCCTCGCCTATAAATAGGGGCGCTGGGTCCCGCGTTCCGTACTCTGGCCTTCCGCGCGATAAGCTCCAAAGCTCTCGTGCGCGAAATTGCCTCTTCCGGTCGCGGAATTCGCCCGATCGGCGCGCAAAACCGTCCGGATTTCGCCTGTTTTTGCGCGAAGACCCGGAACTTTGCGCGACAGCCTTCCCAATTGCGCGCCGTCCAATTGGATTGCGCGCCAGCCTTCAAACTTTTCCACCAGCCTCGTCCGATCCCGCACGCTTCATCCCTTAACCCGCACGACTCCCGAAACTTCTGAGATGGCCGCGCACAGAGGAAATGAGGGGGATGCCGCCACTCGCAGGGCTGAGATGGCGACGAACGAGGAGGTTTACGGAGCCAAGGAGATTGTTTCTAACAATCAATCCTTGTTCGACTTACTAACGCCGGCCCAGAAGACATACCCATTGTCAGACAACCTGCCCCTCTGGAACTTCGGCATCCTCGATGAGGTTCCGGTGCCAGGGTTCGAGATTGATGCGCCGCGGACCTCGGTGACCCGGGAGGACGAGCTTCACCGCTATAACATCACCAACAATGGGCATCCTGCCAGGGAAACCAGGCACTTGGATGTCTACGTCCTGAACCCGAGGACGCGAACCATTGACGGGGGTGAGCCTACTGCGGAGAATTCTCCAGCCCTCTACTCGAGCACATACCGTCAGAGTGTCACTGACGACACCAAGGGCTGGCTGAAGGACTGGGACTTGCGATCTGGGGGCAACTTCACCAGTGAGTTGGCCTGGGCGTTCTGGGTACGCCACACTTGCGATCACTTCGCAGAGGAGCTGCGGTACATCGGCCTGTTCGAGGCGGTGTGGACGTCGCAGTTCCACTTCTACCAGCAGTCTGAGCTCGGGCCGGAGCTGTTCACTCGCTGGTCCCCGGATACCAACACCTTCCATCTTCACCATGGGGAGGTCGGCATCGGTCTCTGGGACATCCACTGCATCGGAGGTATCCCGCTGGAGGGCTACCAGTACGATGAGTTCCTGCCACCGAAGAACATCTGGGAGGACAGGTCACGGACTCCCATTCTGACCTGGCATCTTCTTGACCTGGCTACGCAGCGGCTCGGGATCAAGGACTTCCAGAAGGACATAGCCTACAAGGAGTGGTTCGGCCAGTTCTTGGAGCATGACCCGGCGGTCAAGATGCCAGGCAGGGGGAAGCGGTGCCCGACCGCAGCTCAGAGGAGCCGGAACGGGTCGTATTGGCGGGTCCTGGAGACGGGCGACTACCACTCATGGGGGTACCGCGTCATCGAGGCCCGGGACCCGAACGTCCGGTACGCGGCGTTCCTGGCCGCCTTTCTGAGCGGGTGGCTCCTGCCAGTGCGGGATGCGAGGATGGGCGTCCGCCCGGCGACGCTGGCGATGGCGGGCGCCATGGCTGCCAATAAGAGGTACAACCTCGGGGTCCCAGTACTGGCGAGGTTGTATGCCATTCTGGGACGCATCTCACGAGGGGGGTCGCCACGAAGGATCTGTGGGCCCTTTCAGTTCTTCCACGGCTGGGTGGCTGCTCACCTTGGTGGGTATACGTTCCCAAATGCCATCAGTCCTCCGGGCAACGGCCTGCGACCCTCCCTGCTGAACATTGCGGGGGTCGCTCCGATGACCCTCAGTGAGGAGGGCGTGAGGGTTCGGATTGGCAATCATGCCAATTTCAACTTCAGCCCGTTCCCCACTCCCGTCGGCCAGATGATCGACAACGGACAGGGCCCGCTGGAGCAGCATGAATACTTCCTGAACATGCGGGGCGGGGTGCTCGTGACTCGGATCGACGGGAAGGTGATCTGCGAGCCTTACGTGCCGACCCGGTTCGCCAGGCAGTTCGGGTGCCTTCAGCGGATGCCGAAGAGGGTATTCACCGCTGTCCGGGAGGAGACGAACCCTTGCGTCCTTCGCCAGATGTGGCTGATGTTTGTCGCCTTCGGCTCTGGCGACGTCATCACTCTCCCTCCTACCGGGATCGACGCAGGCTTGGCAACCGAGTATGCCGAACACTGGGCCATCGCATACCCTGAGGGGCTTCTACGGAAGCCAGTTCGGCGGCTCGAGGTCACCCGTGCGGAGACCGGGCGTCAAGGGAGGAGGCGAGGCGCCGCCACACGGGGGAGAACGGAGGCGCGCCAAGCAGCGGGGCCGGCGCGAGCAGGGACTTCGGCGGCTGGCACATCGCAGGCTGCCGCTACGACCTCGGCGCCCAGAGAGGGGGCACATGCGGCGGTCGAGGAGCGGCCCGGGAAGCAGGTGAGGCGTCTGCTCGAACCCTCCCACGATGCAGTCTTCCCGGCGCTGTGGTCGGCCTGGATGACCCTGCGGCAGTCACTGGGGACCGACGTCATCTGGCGAAAGATACTCAGAGAAGGAATCTATCTGCCAGAGGTCGGGCGCCTCCAGATCACCGACAGAGTGGACTTCAACCGGCAATATGCATATCTGACGGCCATGGACGAGTACGCGCGCCAACGTGGTCAGCGTGCCGAGCCATCCCTTCTGGTGAAGGTGATGCTCGGTCTCGAGCCCGCTCCAGAACAGATGCCGCCGGGAGAAGATGACAGTAGCGACTCCGAGGAGGAGGAGAAAACGGGGGAGGATGAAGGCTCCGAGGGAAGGTCCCATCGGGGGAGCCCACGGGAGAGTGGCGAGGTGGCCGGCTCTGACAACGTTGATGTCACTGAGCTCCTCGAGGTCCGCTTCTATCCCTACTCAACCTGCTTCATCCATTCTCTTATGCAGCTTCTAACCCGTTTCTCCATCCTTCTCAGGAGCACACGGATGTCGGTCAGGCGTCCTCAACAGGAGCAGGAGAGGCGTCAGCAGGACAAGGCGGGGGCCAGACACCTATCATCGAACTGTCAAGTGCTAAGGGGTCCCCTGCTGCAACTGTTCCTGCGGCGACCGGGGTAGCGGAAGATGACGCTCCGAACTCCCGTAAGTCTCCCTACTTTACTGCTGGTGCTTGCCATTGATGATCCGTGACTAACCATGGCATGCCCCGCGCAGTGATCTCAACATTGGAGGCTCGTCGGGTTGCCGAACCCGGGCCATCTACGAGTGGACCAGTGGTGGACATGCCGCCTGCTCCGGAACAGACCTTCCAAACCGAGCCGGCCCCACCAACTGCTGATCAAGGGGCTCCGGACATCGGCGGTGCTGACATCGGAGAGAGGTTGGGGGCCGACGAGGGTGTCAGCGCCGCTGGGGAGAGAGAAGAAGGTTGCCCGGATGTAGGGGAACCTATCCCTCGTGAGGATCTCCCAGGGGTGGACCCTGCAGCAGACCTGCTGGCTGCCTTCCCTGCTTACCGGCCTGCCGACCCCGAGGAGATGGATGACTCGGACGCGGAGGCGGTCGAGGATAGCCGGGTAACGCGACGCAGGGGGTGGAAGTGCATCCAGCGCTTCCTCAAGCGAGACCCATCGGAATGGCTGGGGCGCATGGGATCACTTCAGACCTGGCTGCGCTTCCTGTGTGCCGGGGGAGCTGATGCTCAACGCCTCCATCTGACGGTCCGTGATTTCATGGCCGAGAAGATGCGCGAGAGCCGCCGGCGTGCCGACGTCGCACAAAGTCGGGACATGTCGGAGAGCACGCAGGCGCTCATCGCGGCAGAGCAGGAAGTCCGGCGCCTCGAAGGGCAGGCGGCAGAGAAGGAGGCCTTCGTCGCAGCATGTACCGAGCTTGTGGAGCAACTATCGGCACAACTGATCGACGCTCAGGTACAGCTGACGGAGGCGGGCCAACAGATGGTCACACTCCAAGTCGAGCGGGAGCGCGCACAGGCCAGGATTGACGAACTGCGTGCTGCGACCGCCGATGAGGAGAGGGCACGCAGAGAACGAGAAGTAGCCCTGGAGGCCGCCAGCCAAAGGGTAGCGGCGTTAGAAAGACTTATCCAGCACGCTAATCCCTAGGGGCTTTGTTTTTTGCCATTCCAAGAACATTTTGCTTCCGTTATTCAATATTTCGATCCATTTGTATGAATCAATATATTTATCTGCGTCTTTCGGTTTAATATGCTCAACCACAATTCGTTGTCTTGCGGGAGTGTTAACCAAGCATCAGGCATCCATAATTGGGCCTGGGTTTCTGGAGAAAAGAGGGAGGTCATTCCTAGGAAAGGAGACCTCAGACCTAACCAATGTATCATCCCCCAACTTGTTCCAACACACGAGCGGGACAACGCTAGGGGCGTTGAGATTTTATCCGAACATAGGGAAATGAGAAAGGGTGAATCGCGTGTCCCGAATCCAGACATCCACAACGGTCGGCCTTCCAGGAAATGCCCAAGACGGTAGGCGGACAGTGGATCGACCATAACAACTGCAATAGACGGACCGAAAAAGGCCATCATTCATATTGCAGGAGGCGGACCACATGTCATCATGAATACCGCTTTGGGGTTCCTTCAGACACAAGGGTGGAAAATCCAAATCAACAGGGCATGCGAAGCGTGGGGCGAAGTGACGATTTGTTCGGACAGAATCCAACGCTCTCAAAATTGCGCCACCGTGGGGAAAACGTATTAGGCAGATGCACTAATCTGGCCATGAGTCACCTCAATTCTCAGACAGCACCTCTCTGACGAGGAAACCGTCGCTTCCCATCCTTGCGATGGGGCATCCCGAGCGGAATCGGGGAGAATATCACAACTGCACCACTCTACCCGAAGTCAGGCCAGACGGCCGGCGACGAGGAGGGGCGGGACTTAACGATCCCTGAGGCTGGACCCGAGTCGAAATGCCCGGGCGTTCCTACGTACTCCATCAAGATGGAGATCAAGCCACACGTAGTTCTGAGAGTGCAGTTTAACGTCATGCAGGACGTAGGACCCCATTTGGGGTAGATCTTAGTTTAGGGTCTTAGAGCTCGGACCATAAGGGCTGGATCTTAGTTTAAGGTCTTAGAGCTCGGACCATAAAGGTGGAGGATCTTAGTTTAAGGTCTTAGAGCTCGGACCATAGGGCTAGAGGATCTTAGTTTAAGGTCTTAGAGCTCGGACCATAAGGGCTAGAGGATCTTAGTTTAAGGTCTTAGAGCTCGGACCATAAGGGCTAGATCTTAGTTTAAGGTCTTAGAGCTCGGACCATAAGGATAGATCTTAGTTTAAGGTCTTAGAGCTCGGACCCGAAGGAGAGATCTTAGTTTAAGGTCTTAGAGCTCGGACCATAAGGGGAGATCTTAGTTTAAGGTCTTAGAGCTCGGACCATAAGGAGAGATCTTAGTTTAAGGTCTTAGAGCTCGGACCATAAGGGCTAGATCTTAGTTTAAGGTCTTAGAGCTCGGACCATAAGGAGAGATCTTAGTTTAAGGTCTTAGAGCTCGGACCATAAGGGGAGATCTTAGTTTAAGGTCTTAGAGCTCGGACCATAAGGGGAGATCTTAGTTTAAGGTCTTAGAGCTCGGACCATAAAGGGAGATCTTAGTTTAAGGTCTTAGAGCTCGGACCATAAGGAGAGATCTTAGTTTAAGGTCTTAGAGCTCGGACCATAAGGGGAGATCTTAGTTTAAGGTCTTAGAGCTCGGACCATAAGGAGAGATCTTAGTTTAAGGTCTTAGAGCTCGGACCATAAGGGGAGATCTTAGTTTAAGGTCTTAGAGCTCGGACCATAAGGGGAGATCTTAGTTTAAGGTCTTAGAGCTCGGACCATAAGGGGAGATCTTAGTTTAAGGTCTTAGAGCTCGGACCATAAGGGCCTCAAAGTACGCCGCATCTGGTCATATCCCCTGGATATGCGAAGGTGCACTGAGGGATAGTGTCAGGAGTGTCGAGGTTTCGCCTGGTTAGAATGGGAGGTGGAAAATGTGAATCATGCGGCCATTCACTCAAGGACTGGGGGCACCGGCGTAACGATATGGGAGTACTGCCGACCGTGGCGGAAAAGCAGCATCAATATCGCACTAACCGTTGGTGGAATAAGGCAGCAAACGAGCATCGACCGCTCAATCGCAGGATTCATATCGATTTGCTGCCCGAGGCCATTGGGGGTACCGGCCCGAGTCGGTGGGAGAGCACTGAGGCATTGTGTCCGAACCGTTCACGGGGGCTCCACCCAGGGCGTAGACGATGGGTCCGAATGAAAGGGAGCGCGAAGCCTGAAAAGTGGAGGAAACCTGACCAAGCGGATCCTGACCCTCCTGGCAATAAACCAGAGTACTCTTGACACCGGTGGACCACTGCAAGGGGTCGGGTTACGCGCCTTGAGGGTGACCTGAAGGCGGCGGATTCCCCAGAGAAGGGGGAATCTCTAAGAGATGGGGGGCTGGACCCGAAGTTTTAAACATTCGGGCGTTCCTACGTATCCCATAAGGATGGGAATCAAGCCGCACGTAGTTCTTGAAGCGCGGTGCAACACAATCGGGCACCAGCGTGGGGAAGAGTGCGGGTCTGACCCTCGCACACAAAAGAAGCGGCATTTGATATTTCTTGTTTGTCCTTAAAGATGAATGGTTTTTCTTTGTGCGGCGACATGCCTGTGATTGAGAAATCTCTGGCGTCGCCGCAATAATCAAGCCACGGAAGGCATTGATGAATGGCGTGGTTATTAACCAGCGCCCAACATGAGTGTCCCCTGAGGGGAACATCACGATGCAGTGCCGTTTTCTCGTCGGGCGGCCAAGACGATCACAGTTTACGGTCGTGTGGTAGGACCAGACAACACAGTTTAAGGTCGTGTGGTTCGGACCATGGAGGAATCCGCTTACCGCGGTACGGCGGACACGGCGGAGGTGGGAGCATACCCGGCCCTGCGGTCACGCACGATTCCAGGAGAAGAGTCTTGGGATGGGGGTCTGCGTATGTCCATCACCCGAGGGGCAGAGATGCTAGCCTCCAGATATACTGGGCCCAGAACGCAATTGTTCGGGCGACTCTCTCCTCCTTACGGGGACGAGGGTCCAGCTACGCATGGCCCTTAGGGAGGATATCTGCATATATCCTTGGTGCTCAGATCATGGGAGCCTCGAACGACATCATTACCCTGGTTGGTCTGCCTAACGTGTAGAGGCGTACCGGAGGTCAGTATGAAGAGAGTGTCAAGATCCCACTACAACGCACAAAGGCGGAGTGTGATGAGGACTGCGCAACCAATGTTCAGAGCCTGAGAGAGCTGACATGGCGATCAAGGACGTTGCTGACGCATTCGCAACACAACATCCGATCGCGTCAGCCTAAGACGGGGCAAGCAAACGAGCATCAACCGCTCAATCGCAGGATTCATATCGATTTGCGGCCCAAGACCCGCCGGTAAATCGACCCGGAGCGGTGGGAGAGCACTGAGGCATCGCACCCAAACCGCTAACGAGGATCCCTTTGAGTGAAGGCTCGAACAAGAGGAAGCGCGGGGCCTGACAAGCAACACAGGACTTGTCAGGATTGAATCTGACACTACGAGTCATAGACCGAAGCACCCAAAACACGTTAACAGATCTCCGGAAAGGGTCGGATGACTCACCCTGAGAGCAACCGAAGGGGGGCAGATCCCCGTGATCAACCAAGAGACGGGGCTGGACCTGAGACACAAGCGTCCAGGCGGTCCTACGTATCCCATAAGGATGGGAATCAAGCCATACGTAGTTCTGGAGAGGCAGTTTAACGTCATGCAGGACGATGAGGGGTGTGAGGTAGTCCCACACACGGGGGAGGCGTACGGCGCGGCCAGTAGACCGACGTGAATGAGGACATAATCCCCCGCTCACGCGATACGCCTCGCACAAAAAAGGAGGGGAACTGGGGCCAGAGGCCCAACGCGGGATAGAGATTCCCGGGAAATGGGGCTGGGCCTGAAGCATGAATGTCCAGGCGGTCCTACGTATCCCATAAGGATGGGAATCAAGCCATACGTAGTTCTTGAAGTGCAGTTTAACGTCATGCAGGACGATGAGGAAAAAGAAGGGGGGAGCAGAAGGCATCCCCAAACGTGGGGGGGCGTACAGCGTGACGAGCAAACCGACGTGAATGAGGGCATAGCCCCGCACTCACACCATACGCCGCACACCCGGGGGCAACTGGGCCAAGGGCCCGAGATGGGATGGAAATTCCCGAAGGATGGGGCTGGGCCTGAAACACGAGGGTTCAAGCGGTCCTACGTATCCCATAAGGATGGGAATCAAGCCATACGTAGTTCTTGAGTGGCAGTTTTACGTCATGCAGGACGAATGCTGAACAGTTTAACGTCTTGTAGCTCGGACGTAGTGCAGTTTAGCGTCATGCAGGACGAAGCGCAGTTTAGCGTCATGCAGGACGAAGCGCAGTTTAGCGTCATGCAGGACGAAGCGCAGTTTAGCGTCATGCAGGACGAAGCGCAGTTTAGCGTCATGCAGGACGAAGCGCAGTTTAGCGTCATGCAGGACGAAGCGCACACTCAGGCAAAGTATTGCTTGAGGAACCTAGCGTTGGTGGGAGGAGTGACACGCTCACCATCCATAGTCGTTAGGGAGTACGCGCCATTGGGATAGACCTTGTGGACAACAAAAGGTCCCTCCCACTTGGGTTCCAACTTGGGCGGCTTCCTGCCGGGGATCATCGGTGCTCTTAGGGCTAGCACTAGCTCACCCTGCAGGAAGGAGCGGAGGCGAACCTTCTTATTGAAAGCTCGAGCCATTCTGCTTTGATGCCTCTCCAAGTTGTGCAAAGCGCGAAGTCTATTCTCATCCAGTGCTTCCAACTCGACTAGACGGGCTTCAGCAACTCTGTCCGGCGCTTGCTGGTCGTAGACCGCAGTGCGCAAGGACGGTAACTGGATCTCGATGGGCAGGACGGCCTCAGCTCCATACACCAGGGAATAAGGGGTCATCTGGGTGGAATTGCGAGTCGTCGTCCGATAAGCCCAGAGGGCGTTGGGGAGCTTGTCCGGCCAACTCTTCTTGTTCTGACCAACCATCTTTTGCAGAATGTTAGAGAGGGTTTTGTTAAACGCCTCGATCTGTCCATTCGCCTGCGCATGATAGCGAGATGTATGGTTCGAGCGGATGTTATACTTGGCGTACAACTTCTTCAACTCGGCTGCTCGGAAATTGGTTCCGTTATCCGTGAGGATAGCGTGAGGCACTCCAAATCGATAGATGATGTTGGAGGTCACGAAGTCAGCGATCGAACAGGATTTGACCTCTCTGAGCGGAATCGCTTCTGCCCATTTGGAGAAGAAGTCCGTGGCGGTCAGAATGAACCGGCACTGGCGAGCTGTCGCCGGCGGGTAAGGTCCCACAACGTCCAGTCCCCAGACTGCAAAGGGCCAGGAATACCTTGTGGTATGGAGAGGCTCCGGCGGCCGATGCACAAAGTTCGCATGAACCTGGCACGCATGGCACCTCCTGGCGTACTCGATGCAGTCATGGATCATAGAGGGCCAGAAGTATCCCAACCTCCGAATCTGGTGGGACAGCTTCGGCCCAGTCTGGTGGGCGCCGCATGAACCAGCATGAACCTCTTGCATGACTCGTGGGATCTCAACTCCCTGAAGGCAACGGAGGAGAACACCATCAAATCCGCGTTTGTAGAGGATCTGCTCCAGGCCGGGACTGCTCTGGAGGACGAACTGCGATGCGCGGCGTCGAACTCGCTCGCGCTCGGCCCGATCTGACGGAAGAATGCCATGTTGGAGGTACTCAACCAAAGGCGCCCTCCAATCACGGGCTGATTCGACTGCTATATCTGGGGTACTCGGGGCTCCGGGCATAGGGGAAACCGTGGTGAGGTTACTTACCAACGGGCCGCGATCTTCTTCCGGGACAACGGGAGCGATGAGCCTGCGGCGCGTCACGCGGACGATCAGGTTGTCCTGTTCAGGTTCCGCAAGTGACGCAGCCAGGCTGGCCAAAGCATCTGCTCGACCGTTCTGCGACCGGGGAACATGGACAATTTCCGGCCGAGAAGGGAACCGGGCCATCAGAAGAAGGGTGCACTCCAACAATGGAACAAGTTCCGGCTTCCTGACAACGTAGTCGCCATTGATCTGCTTAACGACCAGCTCGGAGTCCCCTTTCACGCACAGACGGGGCACGTCGATCTCGAGAGCCAACTCGAGGCCGGTGATGAGGGCATGGTATTCCGCCTCATTGTTGGTACAGCCCTCTAACAACAGGAAAGAGTATGGCAGCACGGCTCGCTCCGGGGTAATGAAGACGATGCCCAAGCCCACTCTATTGAGCTTAGGATTATCGAGTCTTCTACCGGTGGGGCTCCGGGAGGCACCGTCAAAGTGCATCTGCCAGCATGGATCGGCTCGATCAACCGAGAGAATGGTCTCATCAGGAAAGCCTAGATCCAGCGGCTGATCCGCGGAGGTCGGGTGAGCGGCCAGAAAGTCTGCCAATGCCTGCCCTTTGATGGCCTTCTGAGACACATACCTGATGTCGAACTGCTGGAGAATCACAGCCCACCGCGCTAGACGGCCAGTCAACATAGGTCGGCTCAGGATATATTTCAACGGGTCTACCCGAGAAACCAACTGTACCTCATGGTGCTGCAAGTAGTGCCGTAATTTCTGTACGGCAAATACGAGCGCCAGGCAGCTCTTCTCGATGGGGGAATACCTAACCTCCGCATCGAGGAGCATGCGACTGAGGTAATAGAGGCTATTCTCTGTTCCCTCGTTGTTCTTCTGGGCGAGAAGGGCACCCAGGGACCGTTCCAGGGCGGTCACATAAAGGACCAGCGGCTTTCCGGATACGGGCGGCATCAGGACCGGAGGTTGAAGCAGGTACTGCTTGATTTCCTCGAAAGCGGTCTGACACTCTTTATCCCATACATAGGTGGCACCTTTCTTCATAAGCCGAGAAAAGGGCTTACACTTGCCGGCCAGATTCACAATGAATCGGCGTATATAGGCTAAGTGGCCTTGGAACCCTTGCAGTTCCCGGACGGTACCCGGGGGAGGCATCTGGCTAATCGCCCTGATTTTCTCTGGGTCGATCTCAATACCCCGGTATCTTACCACAAATCCAAGGAACTTTCCGGAGGTGACCCCAAAGGCACACTTCAACGGGTTCATCTTCAGGCAGCGAGACCGGAGGAAGCTGAACACTTTCTCAAGATCTTTGAGATGGTCCTGACGCTGGCGCGATTTGACAACCAAGTCGTCGACGTAGCATTCCACCAGTGTGCCGAGGATTGGCTTGAATATGCGGTGCATCTCCCGTTGGTAGGTGGCACCTGCATTCTTCAGGCCGAAGGGCATGACCCGGTAGCAAAAGGTACCTTGGGGGGCCCTGAAGGCAGTGAACTCCTCATCCTCAGGGGCCATCCGAATTTGGTTGTATCCGGAGTATCCATCCATGAAGGAGAGGGCTTGGAACCCTGCCGTGGCATCAATCAACAGCTCTGTCACTGGAAGGGGAAAATCATCCTTCGGACAGTGGCGGTTGAGATCGCGGAAGTCGATGCAGACTCTAATCTGCCCGTTCTTCTTCCTGACCGGCACAATGTTGGCCAGCCATTTGGGGTACTGAACTTCCCTCACGAAGTTGGCTTTGATAAGCTTGTCAACTTCGGCCTCAACCATGGCACCATGGGATGGGTGCATCTTCCTGGGAGGCTGCTTGAACCCGCGATGGTTCGCCGGGAGACCAAGGCGGTGGACGGCTACCTGAGGATCTAGCCCCGGCATCTCGTCATAGCCCCAAGCGAATACATCACGGTGCTGCCTGAGAAAGTCCACGTACTGCTGCCGCTCCTCAGAGGGCATGGCGGCACTGACCAACGTGGGTCTTGGATCGGCTTCGGTTCCAAGGTTCACCTGTATTAACTCATCGACCGTGGCGGGGACGCCCTCCTCAAAGGCTGGGGGTGCATCTTCCACGTCCTCTCCACTCGGGGAGGGATCGTCCACGGGAGAGACTGCGTTGGCAACTGCATTGGGGCTACCAGGTCCTGCTGGGCCATTGGTGCTGGCGCGGGCGGTCGCGGCCGTCTCATCAGGAGACTCGCGGACCGTCAAGACCATGGCGACGTCCAACCGGTGAATCGGGAGGACGTAAGCGTCATCCAGACCTGCCCAGGGATCGCTCGCAACAGCGACAGGCTCAACCTCACCTGCCAGGATCTGCTTATCCTTGCTCTTGTAATAGTCCGCGTCCAGGTAACGGGCTTCACATGAGGCAAAAGGAGAGGCATCTCCTTGAAGCACGCCTACTCGACCATTAAGGGAGTATTTGAGGCATTGGTGGTATGACGAGGGAACCGCCGCGTGAAGGTGAAGCCATGGCCTGCCCATCAATGCGTTATACGCAGTGTCCTGAGAGACTACCATGAATTCGGTGTTGGCAACCAAGTCACCGAACTGGGTCTTCAAACGTATCTTGCCGACCGGGGTTTGCTCGGTGCGGTCGTACCCCTGGATCCTGAGGTCGGAGGGAATCAAGTCATCCTCAGACAACCCCAATCTCCGGAGCGTCCGAGTTGGAATCAGGTTGATCCCGGATCCCGTGTCGACAAGACAGCGCCGGACTTCAAGGCCATTGAACTGGCCAGTGACATACAACGGACGAATGTGTCCCTGTATAGGAGGGTCTTCATCCTTACCTGAGAACGAGATAACTGCCTGACATTCGGCGTCCTCGATCATTTCGGCGTGAAAGGCCTCTGCAGCCGCAACCTCTGTCTCAAACTGGAGGGGGCTCTTCAGGGCTTCAGCGAGTGCCTCGCGCATCTCAGATGACATGCGCAGAGCCTCAAGGATGGAGAGCCTTGCTGGGATGTCGGCCAAGTGCTTCAGGACATCATACTTTTTGGCCAAGCGCGAGCTCCTGGTTGCAGGAGGTTGCTCTGCGATTGGTGGCATGACGGGCCTTACCGGTTGGATCGGCGGCCGACTGGTGCTTGGCGCATCCCGCTGTTCACTGGTCGCAGTCCGGGAAATGGTCACCGTACTGGAGTCAGGAGGCCGGGATGGACTTGTGGCAGGGCGGAGCTGGTCGCGACGCGGCTGAGGCGGTTCTGCCTGGTCCCACACCACAAACAGTGGCGGAGGCGAATCCGTCATCCCCGGATGGGGAGCCTGCGCACGTTGAGCTCGATCTTGAGCCTGCTGCCTAGTCTCAGTGGCGTGCACGGCCTGGCTGGAGGTACCAACGGCTGTGCCCCGGCGACTCCTGCTGCTGCGGTTCTTCCGACGGTGGCAACGACCGGGGACGCTAGGGAGGTCCACCTGGTGTTCTTCAACGTCGGGAACCGAAAAGGGATTTACCAGCTCGACGGTATTAACCGAAGCGTACCCAATACTTTCATCGGACGAATCATCCATCACCGGGCGGATCCGAGGGGGGATCCCCATCTCCGGGGGCATGAAATCGCCGAGAGTACGGGATAGTGGCGGAACTGGCGGGGCGCGCTCTTCCTTCTTGCGCTGCCGCCGTTTGCTCCTCTTGGAGGAGGCAGACTGGGACGACGATGCCGAAGCAGCACCCGCAGGTTCTGGGGGCTCAGGCTGATTCAAGCGCGCACGGATGATTCCCTGGGCGCGAATGGTCGTCTTGCGGGCCATCCAGTTATTGTACTTCTGGGACCCGCGGTCGGAGACCAGCTGCCATTCATCCTCGTTGCCACTATCGTCATCTGATCCCACGAATACGCCCGCTACCTGTGCTGGAGCTGGGCCCAACCTGATTACATTGTTGTTAATCTGGTCTTGGAGCCAGTCCTTGAACACATAGCACCGCTGGATGGTGTGCCCCAGGGCTCGATGGTAGGGGCAGTAGCGGGGGTTATCCGTGAGATGTGCCTCCTCTGGCTTCCAACACTCAGGCAGTCGCACAATCCTCTGCTCCAGGGCGCTCCGGAAATAACCGGGGACCTGATCCTCATGGAATGAGTACGTCAGGTGTCGCGGGCCCCTGGGAGCGCGGTCTTGACGAGGGGCCGGAGGGGCCTGCCGAGGAGGTGGACCCTGATTATCTCGCCTAGGTTGTGGCGGTACATTACGCGGAGGGGCCGGCCGGTTCTGAGGCTGCCGCTGCTGGGCCGGGAACTGAGCCCGTGGAGGCGGATTCCTGTGAGGCGGTGGAGCTGGCCTCACCGGCAGCAGCTCCAACGGCCTGGGAGCCTCTATCTGGGCCACAGCAGCGGGCTCAGCCCTGCTGACTCTCCTTACAGGAATCATAGGAGGCAGCGGGTGTGCCTGGCTGGCCTGTTGCAGGGCTTCCTCAAGACGTTGAGCTTTGTCTGAGAAGTCCCTGAACCCTCCGGGGTAATTCTGAGTGATCAGGGAAGGGACCAGCTCGGTCTTGATGTTCCCGACGCACATTGTCAGCAACTGCTCCTGAGTCAATGGCATGTCAAGGGAATACGTGAGACCCTTCCATCGGGCGACGAAGTCCGCGACTCGCTCATCAGGCCTCTGCTTGCACTTGAAGAGGTCTGCGATACTCGTCTTCCGGGTCGTGGAACTGAACTGGTAGAGGAATTGTCTACGAAGGTCCTCCCAGCTAGTTATCGACCCGACGGGAAGCTGGCTGTACCAGACAAATGCTGGCCCTTCCAGTGTCTGGACAAAGCAGCGAAGCTTAGCGGCCTCCTGCTGCGCCGGAGTCCCCAACATAGGCCCGCACCTCGAGTTGAAGTGGGCCAAATGCTGTGGCGGATCTCCAGTCCCATTGAAGGGGGCGAAAGTGGGATTCCCGAATCCCGGAGGCGCCGGCATGTCATCCACCCATGCTGGGTAGGGCTTGCCGTCCGGTGGGATCGCCACCTGCCGAGTCTCCAAGGCTTCCAAGCGGGCAATGAGCGCCGCCATCGGATCGTCCGGACATGGGTTCCAGTCCTGGCGAGGATCTCTAACCACGAGCGCATTGCACGGCCCTTCAACCGGGTCGTCGACCGGGTCGTCGAACTCGGCAGCTCGTGGGATGGCTGGCGGAGCGGCCCTTGGGGCAGCGGGAGGAATCCGAGCGGGGTCCCTCAAGTAGTCCCGCCGCTCGGGAGGGTGTGGCGAAACATACCGCGCCCTCTTGCCATAGGCAATGGCCTCTCTCCTGTCGGCGAACACGGCATGATCACGGTTGCCCGGGAGAGTCTCATCAAGGAGCGGTTGTTCCGGTCCCTGCTGTCCTGGCCTAGGATCACCATAGTCAGGCCGCCGTTCTGCAGCGCGCTCGGCGAGGAGCTGGTCAACCAGCCTCTTCTGTTCGGCGAGCTGCTGACGTAGCGTAGCCTTCTCGGGATCCTCCTCTGCCCTCTGCATGGAGGCAGATGGGTCGGCGGGCCTTATAGCCTCGCTGTGCTCTTTTCCTTTGCTGACGTTCCGGCTCAACGTCAGTGCTTCAGTGGGTGCGGGGAGCCCCAGGAGGTTTCTCTGATGACGAGTAACTCTCACTGATGGGTCTGACGACGGCTTGTCTTCGGGGGGGAAGCCCCCGTCGAGAAGTTCCAAGTCGTTCCCCTCTCCCGACAGGTCAGCCATATTGACCGTTCCTGTCCCTGGGGATATACCCTCAGGGCCACCCAGCGAATCGGGCTGTCGGCGGATCACACTGAAGCGTAGGGCAGCGTACTGCCCCCATCCACGGATATACACGTGGGGAGTGGCTTCCTCGATAACTTTGCGGAGTGCTTGAAAACACTCGACGCATTGTTGTTGGAGGGCCTCGTGGTGCCCAAATGACCCGGGGTGCCGAACCGCGGGGAGCATGGCCAGGTCAATTTGACGGCACTGCTCACCAATATCCTCCAGGTGCGCTTGACTCCCGGGGTATGGCATTTGTAGGCAGTGAAGACGGGAGTGAGTCTCCCGGAGAGTTCGGCGGAAGCATTCGAACTCATCCGGGGTGAGCGATTCGGGTGCATCGAAGCCCGGTCCTGCGACTGGCCAAAACTTCTCAGGGAAGTGGCCCTCTGCAAGGACGGTCCAGAAGCTCCACGATTCAAACTCGGGACCCAGATCTCCTCGGTCCTCTTCAATGGCTGGGAATGGACGGGGAACCGGCAGTGGTGCCGATGCGGGCCGTCGGGCCGACGGGCTGGCCGGCGGTGAATACGGCGAGCAGGCCGATTGGCCTCCATATCCCGGGCCTCCCCCCTGAGGGTGGCGGTGCCCCAGCTACCACATCACGATAGGACGGGCCGGCGAGCGAACATCCTGCCGTAGCATCGGTGCTCGCCGAGGGTGCACTAGATCGTGGTTCGACCGTCGATCCCCAGAAAAAGTCTCCGGCTTCTCCGATCGAGGCGGAAGGCACTTCCGGAGGGGCCGGTACCAACCGCAAGCTTGATCCTTGGGGGTCTACCAGGCCCTCGTTACTCCGGATATACCTTCGGAGAGACGCGGGGATCACATCGATCTCGCTCTCGGGGAGCACGAGGCTGACGTGCCGCATTCCTACCCCTGCCCTTGACTGGCGGGATTGGGGAGAGGGCTCAGTCGCCGAATCGTACTCCGCCTCTGAGTCAGAGAAACAAACCGGTCGGATCTCTGTCCGGAATTCCGTAACATTCTTCCCTCGGCGTCGACGCCATGCCTTCCTGCCCCTGGGCAGTTCCCCGGGGCAGGGCTGATCTCTGTCCTGGCGTCCTCCGGCCGCACTGGTGCTGGGGCCGAGAGGACTGGGAACCGAGGTGCGAAGGGCACCGGGACAGATATCAAAGGGGACGCGGGGAGAGATGATTCCGGGCAGGCCTCCGGGCCGGGATCGGAAGGTGGGATGACCCATGCCTCCTGGATCGGCCACACAGAGTAGATCCTGCCGGTGAATAGCGCTACCGCGAGGTGGTCCGCGGTGGCTACTGCCAGTGCCAGCAACCGGGAGAGTCGACCCAACCTGCCTTTGGGGCGGTCGGGGCCTCGATCCGGGTCGGGCATAGGAGTTCCCCTGCTCAGGATGCGCAGAGGCCTGGCGACTGGAGCCAGCAGTGGCTCGGGCCAATGCGGCCGCTATTGCTAGAGCCCCAAGGTGGGCATCCTCTTCCGCTCGTGCCCGACGTTGGCGTCGAGACAGACGAGTCGGGATGAGCGGCGCGGGCAGGTGGAGAGCCCGCTCTTCGACTGGAGAGGCCTGGCGGCGGTGTCGCCGTGGCCTGGCGGGAGTCCTTACCGTGGATCCCTGGAGCGAATCCCGGATAGGGTGATCCCGGGCCTCTTCCACCTCATCCGCGTAGGGAAGGGAACTGTTAGAGCGCTCCGGGGATAAACTCCCGAAGCGGTTGGACGTTGAGATAGGCAGCGGTGCCTCCCTGCGCGGCCCTCGGGGGCGGCGGTGGTGGCGAGGCGCAGCCTCCTCAAGGTCTAGGCGAGCCATTTCCCTGGTGGGGATGACTCCCTCTTCCTCGTATCTCCGCACCAGGGTGTTGATCACCCTTCTCTGGATGACCTCCGAGGGGGAGAGAGGGCGTGGTCGTCCCGCAATTGCGGCTGCTGGGACGGCTGCGGAACGGGCGGGACCGCGCGGAGTAGCCGCGTCGGTGTTTCCCCTGTCCCTGCGCTAGTGGGCGGGTGGCGATCGGGCACTGGATCGGGCGACCTGATTTCTGAAAGCAGGGAGAAAGACCCATTAACACTGACAGGAAAAAGGAATCGACAACCAACCATTAGCGCCACGACGCCTTCCGTGGGGGGAACCCAGGCCCTCGACGTTGCGAGACGGAGTGCCCGATTTCACTTCCCCAGCCCCTGGCGGGTAAGACTAAATGCTTGGCTGGGCAACACGCCGGTCTTCCAACACCTCTGAAAGCCATCGGTCTTCATGTCGAGGAGAAGAGATTCACGTCGGGTTCACCATTTTTCTGTTTCGGTGCGGATGTGCGTCGGGTTACGCTGTTCCGCCAGGACGCGTTCGCGCGTGCACCCGTCGACCCGAGGGGATGGGCGCGCGGCTTGTGGTCCCGCAGTCCCGCTTTCCAAGGGCGGGCGGCATCCGTCCCTTATTCAGGGGCGTCTGCTCCTTGATCGAAACCGGGATGATGGGATGTCGGCTCCTCCTTCCTTGGACGTCTCCTCGGAACTTGTCGCCTAATCCGGGTCTCCCTCATAGACTTAAGAATGTTCGTGAATCTCGTTCCCGGCGCCATATCTTCATGGACACCGGTTAATTACGCTGCTTCCGCCCGGACGTTCCAAGGAGTCTGGGCGGGGCAGCAACCTGCGGTGAGAAGGCCGGGTGGCTCTGGGTGCTGGGGGCGTGTCGTAACACTGCGGCTCTGCACATCTGTCTTCCGTCCCTAATAGGGCTTCTCGAAGGCATGATGGCCTGAGGCATCCCGTACTAGGTGCGGGGAACTGTGTCACCTGAGGTTTTCCTCAGCTTCCCATGTTTAACACGGGGTATGCCGCGAGTTTAACGTCCAGCGGGGACGGCATCGGACCGATCAACACGAAAAGTGGATCAGATGACAGAACCCCTTGCAGGGAACCTCCGACGCTGGGGCCAACACATGGGCGGCTTCCCAAGTAACGTGGAGTGGAGTGAAGTGGCATGACCCCACCGGGATGTGGCGGCCCGGGTAAGGATCAGGATGGATGATGAAGTGAAGAGCTTGGACCCCAGAGGGGCTTCCTACGTACCGCGCGTTAACACGGATCAAAGTCAACGTAGTTCGGGTATACAGTTTAACGTCATGCTGGACGTCGGCAAGCCGACTCACGAAGAGGTCGAGGCCGCCGGGCGGAGGATTGAACCGAACCACCTCGCACAGAGGGGGATGGAACGGCCGGGTGGATCACAGTTTCACGTCATGCTGGACGATAAAAGGGGAAATGGAAAAGGGGGGCTGTGGGGAGGCACCGTGGAGATACACACGGGCAGTCTCCCACAGGGGCGGATTCATAGGTGAATCAACGCAGGCGTGAACCCTGGAGGGGTCCACTGATGGACGAACCGACGTAAATACGATCGGGACGACCAGGTGGTGGGCTTGAACCTCGGGGAGGCTTCCTACGTACCCTGTATAGAAGACAGGGATCAAAGTCCACGTAGTTCATTCTGTCAGGACTTACGCACTTGAGGCAGCCCGGTTGCAGCAAAACTCAGTTGGAAGGGACTTGGACCGAAAGCGGAAGACACCTCGATCCCAGTCATACCCTCTACTGGCTTCGGCCGTGGGGAGGCGCAATGGAGATACACATGTGCAGCCTCCCACGAGGAACTAGGGGTTTGTAATACCCCGCCCCCGTAGGGAAAAGCCACTCCCATTAAATCGTCCCAAAAGGGGGACAATCCCGACATCCCTGCAGAGACGAACGGGTGGGGGCCACGTCCAAACCGGGGGAGACCCTGCGTGCAGAGCACGGGATCAGGTTGCGGACGGTTTAACGTCTTGCCGGACGAAGTACAGTTTAACGTCATGTGTTGAGGACGAAGCGGACGGTTTAACGTCTTGCCGGACGAAGTACAGTTTAACGTCGTGTGTTGAGGACGAAGCACTTGGCAGTTTAACGTCTTGCAGCGCGGACGATGGGGGCTAGGCAGTTTAACGTCGTGCAGCTTGGACGGATGTGCAGTTTAACGTCATGCTGGACGAATATGCAGTTTAACGTCATGCTGGACGTATGCGCAGTTTAACGTCATGCGGGACGAATGCGCAGTTTAACGTCATGCCGGGCATAGGTTGTCGGACGAAGCACTTGGCAGTTTAACGTCTTGCAGCGCGGACGTATGCGCAGTTTAACGTCGTGCGGGACGAATGTGCAGTTTACGTCATGCTGGGCAGAGGTTGCCGGACGAAGCACTTGGCAGTTTAACGTCTTGCAGCGCGGACGAATGCGCAGTTTAACGTCGTGCGGGACGAATGTGCAGTTTAACGTCATGCTGGGCAGAGGTTGCCGGACGAAGCACTTGGCAGTTTAACGTCTTGCAGCGCGGACGTATGCGCAGTTTAACGTCGTGCGGGACGAATGTGCAGTTTAACGTCATGCTGGGCAGAGGTTGCCGGACGAAGCACTTGGCAGTTTAACGTCTTGCAGCGCGGACGTATGCGCAGTTTAACGTCGTGCGGGACGAATGTGCAGTTTAACGTCATGCTGGGCAGAGGTTGCTGGACGAAGCACTTGGCAGTTTAACGTCTTGCAGCGCGGACGTATGCGCAGTTTAACGTCGTGCGGGACGAATGTGCAGTTTAACGTCATGCTGGGCAGAGGTTGCTGGACGAAGCACTTGGCAGTTTAACGTCTTGCAGCGCGGACGTATGCGCAGTTTAACGGCGTGCGGGACGAATGTGCAGTTTAACGTCATGCTGGGCAGAGGTTGCCGGACGAAGCACTTGGCAGTTTAACGTCTTGCAGCGCGGACGTTGGGTGCATGTCACTTCGCACGAACCTGGAGGGCCGCACGGGAAGACAACGCACGGTGCGGGCACCCAGGATGAGGAGCATCGGGCGCCACGCAGGCAGGTGCCCTCAGGGGGTCAACGGGGACGACCCTGGCAGATTGCGCGCAAAAAGGAAGCTTTGCGCGCAATACTGCGGGCCGGCGCGCAATCGGGGCGGCTGGCGCGCAATTGGGCCAGCGCCTTGCGCGCGGATGCTTGAGATTGCTCACACCGGGCTTCGGATAGCGCGTGGGGGCAACGGCTCATTCTCTAATGAATGGCCACTTGAAAGAAGGGGGGGTGCGCGCAATCAGGCCGGATTGCGCGCACCCCGGGGGCAATTGCGCGCAAGCGGGTTCTTTTGCGCGCAAAGGCCTTAGGGTGATTTTTTATTCAAATGAAAGGAGCCAACGGGGATTGCGCGCGAAGGCGGACCCCGAGGCTTTCTTGCGCGAAAGAAAGGAGGTTACCTGAAGTTCGTCATTGCGCGCGGAAGGGGTTGAATTGCGCGCACGAGAGACGTTTCGACTTCCAGCAACCTTTGAAACGTTGGGGGTCGCCTTGTATTTATAGGCAACCCCGGGCGCGGAATCCAGGGTGCGAGCGCGAAATTCTCCTCGCGGGCGCGGAATCGGGCGCGGCGCGCCGGGGAGTCGCGCGGACTCGCGGCGCGCAAAATTGCGCGCCGGACCGGCGCATTGCGCGCATCCCGGGGGGTTTGCGCGCGGAACATCACCTTTGCGCGCGGGCCTCTGAAATTCCGCGCAAGGCCTCCGGGCCCTCCGAAACGTTCTTCCGACTCCAAATATCACTTCGCTTTCCGCATCCGGAGCTTCGTTTGGGAACAACGGACTTTTCCGGCGTCTACACCTACCATGATGGGCGTAGCCCGACGCTTCACCAACGGTCCACTGGAGTTGCTGCGTCTTTCTAGATAGGTGGAGGAGAGGGGAGGAGCTCATTGAGAAGAAACTCCAAGGAGGGGAGCAAGGGGGAGAAGAGGGTGGGATGGTTTTTAAATAGAAAACACTTAAACCCCTTGCCCGTAGACCCTGTACCCGAACTTTCGGCAGGGTCGGGGTTAAGTCTCCCCTAGGGTAAAAACCACATTTTGAGTGAAACGAAGATCTCAGAATTTTAATCCGAGCCTCCGTTAAAAATTTGTAAAGTCCACGCCCGATTACGCTAAATTACGAAAATGCCACTGGTGGCGTTTTCACAGAAGGGTCGTGCCAGAAAAAGCTATACCCCTCCTAGGGTAAATGGAATGTTCCGAACTCAACGATGTCCTCGGGTTTTCCATATGAGCAACCGTTTAGGTTTTATTCTGTTTATTTAGTGAATCCATTGTGAACATGCATCAAATTTATTTCCAGCCACACTGAGGCTCAAAATCGCATGTCGTCGGAACGTCTTGCATTGGAATAACATCAAGAAAAATGAAAAGTCTTATAGGTTCAAAATCAGGGTCCTTAAATCATTCCCTCCTTCATGTTTTCATCTACGAAAAACAAAACTACAAAAACATCTCAGGATACTGAGCCCGCATCTGGCTCTCCCGCTCCCAGTTTCTCTCCTGCACCCTCCCGTGCTGCCACAACACACGAACTAGAGGAATGGGTCGTTCGCGCAGAGTCTGATCTTGTCGGTCCTCAATCGCCACCTGGTACTCCACAAAGGTGGCTCCATCCTCAATGTCCATCTCTCCCCAGTCGATAATGTGCATGGGTTCATGGACGTATTTCCTCATCTGCGACACGTAGAAGATGTCGTGCACTCTCTCCTACCGTGGGGGTAGAGTAAGATGATAGGGGACCTCACCAACCCTACGCATGATCTCAAAGGGCCCAATGAACTGCGAACATGCCTCCCTAGCCAAACCTCCACATTCCACGCCATGGGGAGACTCACAAAAAGACATGGTCTCCCTGATCAAACTCCTAAGGCCTGCAACGTCGGTCTGCATAGGACTTCTGTCTGCTCCAATCCATCCTCATCCGCTCACGAATAACCTGAACCTTCTCCATCGTCACCTGCACCAACTGTGGGCCCACAAGGGAGGTCTCCCCAACCTCCATCCAACACAACGGTGACATGCATGGTCTCCCTTAGAGGGCCTCAAAAGGTTCCATGCTAATAGTAGAGTGGTAACTGTTGTTATAAGAAAACTTTACCAAGGGTAGGTGATCCTCCCAGCTCCGGCCAAAGTCTAACACGCATGCCCTGAACATATCCTCCAACACCTAGATAGTGCACTCGGACTGGCCATCAGTCTGGGGGTGAAAAGATGTACTCATATGCAACTGAGTCCCGAACACCTCCTACATACCTCACCATAATCGTGCTGTAAACAACGCATCATGGTCGGAGACGATCATCGAGGGTACTCCATGAAGGTGGATGATCCCATAAACATATAACTTCCCCAGACTCTCCACCGAGCTCTGCTCCCTGATAGCAAGGAAGTGCGCTGACTTCATTAGTTGATCCACTATCACCCAAATGGAGTCGTGGCCCTTTTTCTCTATGCAGAATCCCTGTGACAAAGACCATAGATATTCCATCCCACTTCCACTCTGGGATATCAAGGGGGTACAACAACCCTGCTGGGACTTTATGCTTTGCCTTCACATGCTGATAGGTAAGACATTGAGAAATGAACTCAGCTACTCTCCGCTTCATGCTAGACCACCAAAACTGCCATTGAAGGTCTCTATACATCTTCCCCACACCGGGATGTATGACCATGGGAGATGTGTGGAATTCCCACATCACCTCCTCTCGCCTCTCCACCGGTACTACATCTCATCCCTAGAATAGGATCTTGTGATTACCTCCTTCATAATACCCATCGGGTGCATCACCGGTGGATATCTGATCACGCAGTACCTCACTGTCGACATCCCCCAGCTGTGACTCTCTCACATGCTTAAGTAGCGAAGGAGTCAACACCATCGACTGAAGAAATGATGTACCCTCCTGCTCCACCAAGGTCAGCCATAGGGAAGCCAACTGTTCTGAAGCTTCCCACACTAACCAAGCCTGGGACTTCCTGCTAATGGCATCTGCTACCACGTTACCCTTCCCTAGAGTGTATACTATCTCAAAATCATAGTCCTGTAGAAACTCCATCTAGCACCTCTACCTCAGATTCAAATCTCTCTGAGTGAAGATATACTTGAGGCTCTGGTGGTCTGAGTAGACCACAAAATGCTCACCTAGAAGTCAGTCTCTCCATAACCTCAAGGCGAAGACCACTGCTTCCAGTTCAAATTCATGAGTCGCATAATTATGCTCATGGGGCCTTAACTGTCTTGAACCATATGCAATAACTACACATTGCTGCATCACCATGCACCTGAGCCCAGCTCCTGAAGCATCGCAATATATGACGAACTCAACGCCCTCCTCTGGCAGCCTCAAAACTGGAGCACTAGTCCACCTCTACCTCAACTCCTCGAAGAACTTCTGGCACTGATCAGTCCATGTAAACTGTCATCCCTTCCATGTCAATGCGGCCAAAGGGGAAGTAATCTTGGAGAAGTCCTCCACGAACCTCCTGTAGTACCCTTCCAAACAAAGGAAACTCCACACCTTAGATGCATTGTTGGGTTTCTCCCAAGCAAGAACTGCCTCTATCTTTGTGAGATCTATAACCAATCCATGTTCCATAATGACGTGCCCAAAAAAGTGAACCTCGTGAATCCAGAACTGGCACTTCGAGAGGTTCATGTATAGCTGGTTCTATTGAAGTAATTCTAGGACCATACTCAAATTCTCTACATTCTCCTCATCTTTCCCGAGTAAATGAGTATGTCGTTAATAAAGAAAACCCCAAACAGGTCCAGGTACAGCTGAAAAATCTGGTTCATTAAAGCCATGAAGATTGTAGGGGAATTCGTCATTCCAAAGGGATTCACCAGAAACTCGTAGTGCCAATATCGACAACGGAAGGCTAGATTTGGGATATCAGCCTCACGAACCCGCAGATGGTGGTATCCAGATCAAAGATCGATCTTTGAGAACCACTTTTCACCTCGCAACTGGTCAAAGAGGTCGTCGATCTGTAGAAAGGGTACTTGTTCTTTATCGTGGCCTGATTTAGGCGACGATAGTCTATTCCAAATTGTAGGATCCTATCTTCCTTATTCACAAACAAGACCAGAGCTAGCCAGGGGGACACATTGTGCCGGATGAATCCCTTCTCATGAAGGTCATCCAACTGACGTCGTAGCTCCTGAAGCTCTGTGGGTGCCATCTGATATACTGCACAAGATATCAGATAATTCATCGGCTGCAAGTCGATAGAGAACTCCATCTCTCGCCTCGGAGGTAGTCCCAGAGCATCCTCGGGAAAAATGTCCATGTAGTCCTCTACAACGGTAGGGATACAAGTTCATGTAGCGTTCGCTGATCCGAGAACAATGCTTTCGAACTAATGAGAAAAATGTCAGGGTCTCTTGCTCAGAGTACCAATCTGCTCCCCCATGAGGTCTCGTTCACCAGTGATGGTGAACCTCGTCCCGTCAGAAAACAGGCCTCTGACTTCTCTGTGATGAAATTTGATCTGAGAATGAACCATAGAAAGACAATACATGCCCAAGATGATGTCATAAGGTTCCATCCTGATGACTAGTAGGTCCCACATGAAACTTCCTCCTCCGAATGATAGTTCACACTATCTACAGATAAAGGTCACTAACAAGGCGCTTCCCTTAGGAACCTTGAGGCTAAGTGCAGGTGTCAACACCTCTACTAGAAGATCCAACTCCCATACTAATAGTAGTGATATAAAGGAATGGCAGACACCTATGTCTACTAGTACTGAAGCAAGTGTGGAGTAAACACAAAGCTTACCTCAGACCATCTCGTGCACTGGAGGGTCTCGAACACCCATGGCCTGAAGCTTTCCGTGGCCCCTACCGCCGGCTCCCTGATCCTGGCATGGGCCGCCTGGTGGTGGCAGTGGAGGGATCTCAAAACATCGTCCTCCACCTCCAGGTACTGGTGCTCTTCCTGCTCCACCTCCCTGAGGACCGCTCAGTCCCCACCTAGGTGACCCCGGGTCACGGCGCTACCTCTGCCTATGTGGTGCGCCCACTGCCTGCCACGACTGATCTATAGGCCTGGTTGGGAAATCTTGTGCTAGATAGCCCTGACCATCACAAGCGTAACACCTTCTCTCTCCCATCTCCCATGGTTCCCTATGACGCCACTGAGGTGTATGACCTTGGCCCTATGTCTGCTCACGGAAGGGCCTCCTCGGTTGAGGCCCAGCTCTCTGTCCTCTGCCTGCTGAAGACTTCGCTTTAAAGTGGCCACTGCTAGGTCCTGCCATCTGGCGCCCCTCGGCCAGAAAGTTTTCGGTCACAAGAGCCCGGTCCAGCACCCCGACATAAGTGGGGATGCACAAGGGTATTGTGCTAGAATTGATCTCCTTGCGAATACCCTGATCGAACTTCCGTGCCTAGAAGTAGCTCTCGTGGATCATGTCCTGCGAGTAGCGTGTAAGATTAGTGAACCGGGCCGAGTACAGGGACACGGATATCCCCCCTGCTTCTGATCCAGAAGCTCCTGGATCCGAATGAATCATAAACACGAGGGGGAGTACTCCTCCCGGAAAATTTGCTGGAAGTCATCTCATGTGAGGGATGACTCATCATGGGTCTGCGTCACCAAACCCCACCATCGCCCGACTGTCCTGAGGAAAAGACTGGTGGATAGGGCCACCATCAGGTCTGATGGGGTCTATACCAGCCTGAAGAGTCGTGCCACTGACTCAAGCCAGTCCTCCGCCACTTGGGGATCTGGGTCCCTGTGGAACCTCAGCAGCCTCTGACACTGGAAGTCTCATAGCGCACTCAGTCTGCGCGCAAACTCAGCCTGAGCTGTCAGTACTAACTACCTCTCTCTAGATGGAGGGGCTGCTACTGAAGCACAGGGCGGAATGGGATCATGTGAGGGTCCCTGAACCGAGGCCTCATTGCTCGCCTGGTCGCCATCATGAACCGGAGAGGGTAGCCTGGCTGGCTGCTGTCGTGGAGGTATCCTGAAAATTATCAAGGGATACTGCGATGAGATGCGCATATATAAATATAACAATCCTAAAAAAGGGGAGCTGACTCAAACAAAGACAGTCAAAGACTTAGTACTACAAGATTCTAGTTCCAAAGTTCCCTGCAACAAGTGTCTTATCATGTCGAGTCGACAAGCGGGTTATCAGGGTCCTGATGAATTGATACGTCCATCGCTCGTACCATCACTGGACTCCCTGGACTGAGAGCCACTCTCGAGACACACCGACATCATTTCCCTAAATCCCAACCAATTCCTTTTTAGGGATGTCTGAACAACGTCCCAAGGAACGAACTACCTTTGATACCACTTTTTTCATGACTTGAACCTACCGGTCTTGATTCCCAACAACCTCATGACCGCCTCCATAGGCCAGAGGTTGGCGACCAGCGGCGAAGGAGTAACAATCTCGGGGAGGCCTTCGCCTAAGTAACTGTACACACGCACACACAACCCACTTGTTGCAGAAGTGTAGAGTAAAAAGAAAACCATAGGACAAATAGATATAACCCAACCAAAGTCATGAATCAACCACTAAATAGAGCAAGTAAAGTGCTAAAAGTACTGGCAAGTAAACTGAACAGTAAAAAGGGAAAAACACGCGCCCAACCACAAATGTGCCACAACCCAGCAACAGGTAACAAAAGGAAAGAACTGGATAGATCCCCACCTGAAAATTCTGGCACGACCACGGTGTGCTGTTCGAGCTCATGTGACCTCTATGTTCCTCCTTAGTCATGGATGAACTATCCGTCATCTGCAAGCGCACATCAGCTGCGAGTAAATCCCAACCAGGGGTGAGTATAAAGATACTTAGTAGGATGCCCCGAAATCTTGAGGGAGCAACAAAGGAGGAACTAAATAGGTGAGTAGTAGAAAGAACCATAATAATAAAATAGTAAAGCAAAGAGAGGGCACCTCAACCCAACAAGAGGAAGGAAGTAAACTCGTCCAAACGCAAGGAGCTAGGAACGGTTAGAAGTCGAACTTCTCACCGAGTCTTCACTATCTATAGTAGGAGAGTGGAATCGTCCAACCAAGAGGAGCTAAACATGGAAAGCACGTGGCATACCCCGCATGTATTCGACCCTAAAAAAAGTAGAGTTACAGAACCCAAGGAGTTGGAACTGAAGTTAGGTGTATATGTATATATGCTCAACAAGGATCCTGAATGAGCATGTAAGGGGATCTCCATCTCCAAGCTCAGCCCAGGAAGAGTCGCCAACAATTCTAGGGATATCCAACATTGATACCAAACGTACCACATGTAAACCTAGGAGGTACAAGTCAAATGGGCTCAATCACCGTAACTGGATACCATCCACTTTGGGAGGCATTGACTCACCCGCACGACTTTTAGGTCGCGTTGTAAGGACGCATATTGGTGGGAAAAAATGCCTCTCGTCCACTTATATCCTAAGGTCACGTCAAATCTGTCATATCGCCCATCCGTACAACTAAGGATCTCAATTCGGTAGTCATAGAGAAAAAAGTCACTGACTAGCCTTGTCCAATGGTTTGAGTCTAAAAGAAGTCACTAAGTAACCCACTGCCCAGCCCTGAAGGAGGGTAAACCCCTAGAGGTCATCGGGTAACCCACTACCCAGCCCCACTGGAGGGTAAACCCTAAATGTCATTGGGTATCCCACTGCCCAGCCCCACTAGAGGGTGAACCATAGTACGTGAATGGGTAACCCACTACCCAGCCTGGCTGGAGGGTAAACCCTGATAGTTCGACAGGTAACCCACTGCCCAGCCCCTCTGGAGGGAAAACACTAAAAAGGTCGTTGGGTGACCCATTGCCAAGCCCCGTTGGAGGGTAAACCCTAAAATAAATGGGTAAACCATTGTCCATCCCCATTGGTGGGTGAGACCTAAGGTCAATAGGTAACCCACTGCCCAGCCCCACTGGAGGGTAAACCCAGAACTGGTCTGATAACTCCGCTCTTCCCGTTCCATCACTGGGTGTCGCCAACATCACGACTATGCGTTGGGTCAGAGTGAATCAAAGAGACCTCCTAACAATGCCCTTTAATATTTCCACATTTAATAAGATCATGTAAGAGGCTCCGCTAGCCCGATCAGATTACACTGTTGTAATCCTTGCGGAAAAACACCCGAGATAGACTACTCATTCGCCTGGAACAGACCCACGATGGAAAAGTTGTTCGCCACTGCTTTAGGCCTACACGGTGTCTCGTGGGACCCACTCTCAGTATCAAAAGAGGTCTGGAAGACTGCGCCATTGTGATGGGCTTGGAAAAACAGGCCAAATAAACTATTCATCTGCCCCGAATGGACGCTTGATGAAAACGTCGCAAAACGCTGCACATCGCTTAAAAGACGGACCAGAGGGCCCACGTCTCAACTCTGAATTCAATGCTTGAAACCATAATGGAAATTCTCACATCGATGCCATGGTCGCAATGCCGCTGATGGCGCTCAAATCAGACATTGTATGTGTCTGCGCCATCCAAAACAAGAACCCATGGAAAAATGCCAATCCACTTAATGGGCGTGTCGCACCACCGAGGCCCCCGTATCGGAAATTAAAACCCCCAAAACCTTCTCAAATGATTCATCTCGAGCCAAGGATTGCACTTCCATATACATTATGCAAAATGGACACTCGTATGGAAAGTTACGGGTGTCCGGAGTCAGTGGGGGTAAACCCCTACGGTTGGACCGGCCTGGGCCGGCCCGCGCCAGTTGACCCGTCTCGCAATGCCAGACCGCGGCTCAGCCGTGCGGCACGACCGTGAAGCCCAGGTCCATGCCTGTGCCGATTGACCCTCGTGGCTGGTTGCGTTCTTGTACAGAGACCCGCCTTCGGCGGGTCTCTTTCCTAGCACAGGGTCGCGCGCCACGACCCCGCCTCGTCACGCCCCGGCGCCATCGGCCTCGCCCACCGCCTAGAGCCGCCGCTTGGAGCCGCCGCCAGGAGCCGCTGCCTGGAGCCCCGCCTGGTTCCGCCGCCACTCCACCATTCTGGAACCGTTCCACCACCGCTTGAAAGATTCCGGACTGCCGCACCGACCGCCGAAAAAAGAAGAAACGGTCGGAAAACTTCTCAGGGCCACCCCGGGACTCGAAACTTTGATCCGAAAGGATCGTTGGGAAGCTCGAATCAGGATATACACAAATATGGGCTTCAATAGATGATCAGACATCATTTTGATGGGAATAATTGTATAAAAATGGGGTTTTAGGAATTAAAATGACAAAACACAAGCCTACCACGATGGGCGTAGCCTGACGCTTCACCAACAGTCCGCCGGGGTTGCTGCGTCTCACAGGAGAGGTGGAGGAGAGGGGAGGAGCTCAATGAGAGGAAACTCCAAGGAGGGGAGAAAGGGGGAGAAGAGGGTGGGGGGAGGGGGTGGTGTTTAAATATAAAACACTTAAACCCCCTTCCCGTAGGCCTCGTACCCAAACTTTCAATGGGGTCGGGGTTAAGCCGCCCCTAGGGTAAAAACCAAATTTTGAGCACAACGGAGGTCTCAGAATTTTAATCTGAGCCTCCATTCAAAAGTTGTAAAGTCCACGCTCGATGCTGCTAAATTTAAAAAATGCCCCTCATGGCGTTTTTCACAGAAGGGCCACGCCCGCGAAAACTATACCCCTCCTAGTGTAAACGGCACATTCTGGACTAAACGGTGCCCTCAGTTTTTTCATCCAAGCAACTGTTTTGGAGTTATTCAGTTTCTTTAGCGTGTCCAGTGTGAATGCACGTCAAATTTAATTCCTGCCACACTGGGGCTCGGAATCGCACTCCGTCTGTACGTCCTGCTTTGGAATAACATAAAAAAAAATGAAAAGTATTATAGGTTCATAATCAAGGTTATTACAATTGTTAAAAAAATATAATAATAATAAAACACATACTAAATAAAAATATTTTAATCAAATATACATTCAGACTAAATAGTATTTAGAACTATTAATGATTTAAAAGTATATTTTTCAATACAATTTTTTATATTTATAATTTAATTTAAAATATAAATTTTATAATTTAATAATTTTTTTTCAAATTAACTTAATTTTTGAGTACATTATTCCAAAACATATATTATGATGAATTTTTCAGATTTATCTAAAATATTTGATGTTTATGTGATGAGTGAAAAAATATCATTTTGTTAATACCATTTCTTTTATGAATTTATGAGAATACAAGAATTTAATAACAGTTTTTTAAATTTTACTATATAAAAATAATATATTTATAAATTAAAATATATTTTTCATAAAATACTAAGTTAAAATTTTAAAACATGTATTTAATTTTTTAGAAACATAGTTAATATTTTTTTCTAAAAATTATTTTCCTTAAATATTCGTTTTGATTAATTATTAAAATTAAATTTCAAAAAATTTATTTAATATTTTAGATACGAATTTTATTATTTTTTTAAAAAATAAAATTCAATTATTATTCAAAAAATTATGATTACTATGATTAAAGTTAATGACCATGATATAGGTAAAACTATTGTTTTAAAATATTTTTTTATTTACATTGTGTAATTTTAATCTAATGAAATAAATTAATCTATTCCATGTAATGAATATAATATAATTTTTATCCCATATATAAATATATTAATACTCATTAAATTGGTAATGAAATATAAATAAAATTAAGATCACTCAATGGTTAAAACATCATTTTTCAACACAATAGTTTTTCTATATATGAAATGTTTTAATTTTAATTTTAATTTTAAATAATTTAGAAATTGGATTAGATTTTTCTAAGTTTAAATTAAGGTTTATAACATCAAAATTTTCAAATATATGTTGCCTTATATTTTTTAGGAAAATATAAATTCCTTGGATAAAGATTAGTTACCAAGGGAAAACCCAAAATGGTAAAGTGCAAAAATCTAGTAGAAAAAGACTTGAAACACATTTAGAACATATGTGAAAATAAATGGTAGAGGATAAATGAATCATATATCCAATAAAAATGAATTTTTATCATCTTTTGGATCTATTTACTATTGAATAGTGTCCCACCATCATTGAAATAATTAATGGGTATTGATAAAAGTTCCATTTTCTTAACTTATAAATGGGGATCACTTCCATAAATTTTTCTACCCATTATAAATATTAATTTCAACCAAAAAATACCCTATACTATTCAAAATCCTCAAAAAATGTCTGATAAGTCTTATTTAATTTCAAAATTGAAATATATGGATCCTAATGGTTTTACCCAAGGGAGAACATACATAGAGAGAGTTAATGTTATCAATTGAGCTACATTAATTCAATATTTTTATACCACATAAATTTTTTTATATCAACGAATTTTTTATAAAATCAATAAAATAATCATTTTGATATTTTAATTTATCATTTAAGTATAAATTTTATACCTTTCTAAAAAACCATTAGAAAAATGAAGACGTTGTCATGCATATGTGTGGTCTACTACCTCCATGAATGACATATACTATTTTTCTTAAAAAAATTATATCGATGGATTAAAAGATTAATTTAATGAATGTATATAATATTTATAAAATTTTTAAAATAATTAATTGATGTTTTTAAATTTCTAGCTCTCTCACATTCTGTGGATAATGAGAGTGTTGCCATGTGTACATTGGGACAACCGTCCCTAGAAAATGATGTATTTTCGTTTTCATTACCACAAAATGTGATTAAAATTTAGAAATTATTTAATGTATAAAAATTGTTATTAATTAAGATATTAATATTATATAATTATAATTTTGGACATTCTATAAGTGATATTTACAATAAACAGTCATTGTAAAGATAATCGCATAGAATGAACATTTCAAAGAACCTCTCTTAATATGAGTCTGATTTGGGGAAACCTATGGAACAATATAAATTTTATATTAATATAGTAATAAAAAATATAAAATACCAAAATTTTAGAGATTATAAGTCTATTTTACAACACATTTGAGAATATTCAGTGAACTATAGAAGCTTTTGAGAAATTAACCAAACTGCCTCAATTAATCACTATATGTGAAACCTATTTAATAAATAAATAACAAATTATATTTAATTGATCAAATAAAATTAAATATAGATGAAAAAAATATTAATTTTTTTTTCTAAAATCGTAATTTGCCTATTTAGGATGTTAGTAACATATACATAATGAATTAAGACTTTAGGTAAGGTTTTTTTCTCAATTTCACTTCATTGAGATATGATTCATATTCAAAACGTTGTCCCCTTTTTTGATGTATATATTGGGCATGCATTTATTTTAACAATTTTAATAAAATTTATGTTATTTACACATCTATCTCCCATAATATCTCTCTATAATCTTTGATTTAAAAGATACCCATGTTTTAAGGGTCTTTGTTAACTCAACTCCATTTGTTGAGTCATAATGATTCTTTTTTGACCTATTCATTTACTATATGGTTTCTTATACACTAAGATTTTATTATATGGTACTTTCAATTCATATATAATGAGAATTAATTTTTAATTAATATATTTTATCTTGATGAGTTTCTTCTATAAAAGGTATAACATTGTTGAGAATAGTTCTCATCCTCTTTGAGGATGGTTTCCAATTATTTTCAATATTTTCCCTTCCCACAAATGTTATCGTTTATATTTGGAAACAAAATTATGTGTTGTCTCATGTGGCCTAAAATTTTTCCATTCAATCTTATCTAAACAATTTTTCATTATCTCTTTTTATGCATGTTTTCAATAAGATTATTTTGAAGTATGTAAAATATTTTGATAGAATGTTTTATCTTAAAATCAAAATTTCTTCTATAAACATTTATAAACTTTTAAATGATCCATTATATAAGTTATATTGGAAATGTAAATTTTTTCAAAATAATTTAACATTAACTTTAGGAAAAATAACATTTAGTGTGACCCATAACTTCATATTTTATGATTATGGTAAAAAGGTTTTCTAAAAACATTTCTATGGTTTCTTCTACTACATGAGCATTATTCTTCACAAATTATTGTTTATATGATTTAAAATATATCTCCAAATGATTTTAACTCATGGTTATTTTGAAAATAAGATGAAATATTCATATATTTTCTAAAATTAGATGTATTATTTTCAAAATTAATTCTTTATTTTAAATGGAATTGTAAAGGCTTGTGTTTAAAAAAAAGTAATCAATTGTTTTTATTCATTATAAAATCTTTTTTAGATAAAATTAATATAACAAAAAATGTTTTCAAAAAAAATGTTTTTTCTTTTTGAAAAAATTGTTTAAAGTTATTTTTCAATATCAAAGTGTTTCATTTTAAAAATATTATTTAAATTAGTTTTGAATCCTTTAGAAAAGGGGTAGTTTATTTTATTTTTCAAGTGATTTATCCAATTATATTAAAAAGGTATTTTTCATATATGTCAAAATCCTTAATGAAAATAATGTTACACTTGCGAAATAATTAAGTCACCATCTATATTTTTTCTTAGGATGGATTATGGAATGTTATATAAATGTTTTTAATGAATACCATCTTTTTTTTCAGTGGTTATTTATGTTATGTTTGAAGTATAAATGTATTTAGGTTCTAATGGAACACATATGTATAGATGATTATAATTATGAACACTGGGGTCTCATATCTTCCTCAAATGTATTGGTTATTGTTTTATATTTCAAAAGACGATGAATCCTTATATGAAAATTATTCAGGTTGATTCATTGACAAGTTTGTTGTGTAAATGTGATGTGGGAATCATTTTCCAAAAAAAATTATATGAGTATGATTAGTCTAAAGTTCCTTGATATGATAGTTTTCAATGGCATGCCATATTTATATGTTATATTCCTGTGATTATGTTATATGGATCACATTTATTATGTCACCCTCTTATTCAATGGTACATGTTTTTTTATGTGAGATTACATGTACTTATTTCATGAATTATTGATAAATCATATTTTTTATTGTTCTTTTAATAATATATTTCTTATATTATCATGTTTCCACATACTCTGATAATATATCCCTTGATTAAATGTTGATATGTTTTCCCTTATAAAGATTTTGAGATCACCCATTTCTTTTATTTCATTTTCCTTAAGAAATTTTTTATAAGACTATATGAATAAATAAGTTTTATATAGAGATTCATTGTGAGAAATATTGATGGCATAAAAAGTGAATATTAGTTTAGTGGAAAAAATCTTCTTTTTGGGATGATAATGAGATGAGAAAAAATCCTTAAATAAACTAAACCTTTGGTTCTTAGGATTGTGAGATTATCATGTGAGTTAATGTTTTTGTTATTAAAATGATGTAAAATCATGATTTTTTTAGTTTGGATCATATCATTGTTTATCATGGCCAGTGTTTAATGAAATAGTTTTAGAACTAGGCCCCGATGTTTGAGTTTGGGGTGCCTTAGTTGGTATCAGAGTAGGGTTTTGTTATTTTTGAAAATTAGTTTAATTATATTTGGGGATTTAGATAAAAATCTGTAAAAAGCCTAAGGATAAGTATAAATTATAACTTTATGTACAATATAACATCATGGAATTTTGGTGAACTTTTGAGTATGTAGTTTTCCAAGAAATTACATCCATTTATAGATACACTAAAGTGATTATAGTTGTGAGACAAATCCACCTTGGAGAAATCACCTAAAAAAGGATGGTTGAGTATCAAATAGATCATCAATAGGTGTAAAATTAGTGGGCCTAACACTTTACCCCTGTTTAGAAACTATTGTGGGATATTCCTTCGTTAACAAAATTCTCATTATGAACCATTACGAAGGGGTTTTATAGAATTAGAGGATATAACTAGTTAGGATTGAAAATGTAATAAGAATATGAGCATGGATAACCTTGGTTATACTAAGGGAGTTAATGTTTGATCCAATTATTGTATATATAAATTGAAATTATCAATGGTTTAAATGGATGTGACATTGGAGATGACATCTTAATATTGAGTTTTAATATTTGTAAAATAATTTAATAAGATTCTATTAAATATTATCACAAACATTTTGGATTTTTTTATTTGGTTTGAAATAAGATCTTGAGATTGAATGCATGGAATTTATCTCTCTAATGACTCATAAGTCATATCTATAGATGCATATTTGGATAACATTTTTGAGAATCCAAATATATTTTATTTTTGAGGGAAAAGAAATGTTACTTAGTATTGCATTATATATTAAGGATTGTATATATTGAGAAGATATATGTTGAGACATTATTATATTTTATAGACCCGTAATGATTATTATTTTCAAGTGAAAAATTTTTTTTGAAGAAAAAATTTATTTAATTGAGGGGGAAAATAACACCTTGAGATTTTGGAATATATTTTCCTTTATATGAACATTTTATTGAGAGAATATTTCACATGAAATACAGAAATAAAAAATTATACATCATATTAGAGGATTATTATTAGGAAATTTTAAGAATAATAAAAACCATATTAAATAAAAATATTATAAAAAATAGTGATTTATAAAAAATGGGATTAAGAACACCTAATATTTTATAATTGATTTTTTTTCAATAAAAGAAGTTTCTCATTGTATTCTAATTTAAAACATAAATTTAATAATTATATATTTTGATTTTTTTTTAAAGTGAAAATTATTTTTAATTCATCATGTCAAATTTATCATAGGATGAATTTTTGATATTTTTTCAAAATAATTTAGATTAAGGTGAATTGTTATTTTTTTATTTTTCTAATATTTTCTCTTTTATGACATTATCAATACAGAAAAATGACATAAATCTTTTTGAATATTTCTTATATAAATGATAAATTTAAAATTATAAATAAATAATTTTAAAATACTATGTTGAATTTACAAAACCCATAATTAACATTTTAGAAATTTAAGTAATATTTTATTCTAAAAATCATTTCTATAAAAAATTTGTTTTCATCACTTTGAGAAATAAATACTATTAAAATGGATTTAGTATTTTATATAAACTATTTTATATTTTATAATAGGTTATATTTAATTTTTATACATAATATTACAATTACTATGATTTAAGTTAGTAACCATGATAATGATAAAGATGTTATTCTCAAATAAATATTTTATTTACTTTATGTATTTTTTACCTTATCAAATAAATTAATATGTTCTAAAAATAACTGTAATAAAAATATTCAACCAGTATATTAATATATTAACACTTATTCAATTGGTAATAATATGTAAGTATGATTAATAATACTAAATGGTCCAAAAAAAATTTTCCAGAAAAAAGTATTTATATATGTTAAATAATTTAATTTAAATATTAATATTATGTTATTTTAAAATTTATTAAGATTACATGGATCATAATTTATTTTTCATTAAATATTTTTTTATGAGGGGTTATCTTATATTTTTAATAAAATATAAATTACATGGGTGAAAACATATTACCAAATAAATAATCATAATTGTAAAGTGAAACAGTCCAGTTGTAAAAAATGAAACATGTTTAAAAAATATGTTCAAATTCATGCCAGAGTCTTGATAAGGCTTATATCACCCCAAAATTTATTATTTCCCACTTTTTGATCCATTGAACATTATATAGTTTCACACCGTAATTGAAAATTTAATGAGTATTTATAGAAGTTCCATTTTAGTTCATTATAAAAAGTGATCAATTCCACCAAATTCCTATACCCATTTTAAAGATTAAGTTCCGCAAAAAATATTTTTTTTTATATCAAAAATGCAATAAAAATTTTCTATAAGACTTTTTTTTCCAAAGTCCAAGATAATGCGTCTAAATGAGTTACCCAAGGGAGAACATCCAATGGGAGAGATAATTTTCTTAATAGTGATCCCATAACTATTACCTTCTTTGACCCTCTCAAAAAAGTTTATCCATGAAAGTATTATAAAATTAGTATTATTAATATTATTATATTTCATCATTATAATGAAGAATCGCTTTTGTAACTTCCTCTAAAACCACATGAAAAAGGAAGATGTTTTGACGCATATGTGTGGACAACCACCTCTATGAATGAACAATTATATTATTTAAAAAAACTAAAACGGATAGTTTAAAAGAGTATTTTAATGAAAAATAAAATGTTTATAATACTTTTAATATTATAAAATGATAAATTATTTTATTTTCTACGTCATTATTATATAAAAATTGGGATATTTATATGTGTGTACGTATGGACTACCACCTTTATAAAACCAAGTATTTTTTCCATTAGATACTAACTCGGATAGATTAAAAATTAATCTAATGTATAAAAATTATATTTATTCCACTATTAATTTATATAAATATAATATTTGATCTTCTATAAGTGATATTAACTATAAGTTATCATAGTATACTTAACCAACTAAGATGACCATTTTAATACTCGTTTAGTAATTTGAGCCCATTTTGGGAAAAACTATGAAAATATATAAATATTTTTATAATGGAATAATTAAATAAATAAACCTATACAATTATAGATATTCTAAATATATTTTAGAACACATTTTACCAGAATCAATACACTGAGAAAGTTTCAGAGAAATTGATTAAAATACATCAAGAAACATCATTAATAAAAAACTATTTTGAAAATAAATAAAATATGATAATAAATAGACCATATAAAAAGAAATCTAAGCAGAAAATATTATTAAGAATATTCTTGATAAACATAATTTTACTATTTAGGATAATAAGTGTATTCCTAGAATGAATCAAGACAAGCAGTAAGCATTTTTTCATCTAAATTTCTCATCATTGATATATGATGCATATTCACCACATGTTTCCTTTTTTATAGTGTATATATTTCCTATGGATTTATTTTATAATAATTTTTATAAAATATATGGGAAATAAAAATCAATCTCACATGTTATATTTATTGGACTTTAAATTCAAAAGATACCAACATTGTAAGTGTTATTTTTAACTCAACTCCCTTTTTTTAGTAATAATCCTTCTTCTCAAACTTTATTATTCCAAACATGATTGTTTCCACCCTATATTTTATTTCATGGTTCTTCACCTTCATCTTTGGAAATCATGAATTTTTAATTCAAGTATTTTACCTTAATGAATTAATTCTTTAAAAGTATATCATTAATTAGAATAAATGTCATCCTCTTTAACAATAGTTTCTATCATTCTCCATAGTTTTATTTCCCCCAAATTTTATCCTCTATATTTTGAAACCAAATTTTGTTTTATATAATGGGAAATTTATATTACCCTTTTAAACTTTTCAAAATGAACTTCTATTATCCCTTTCTATGATGTGAGTTTTCAACGAAAGTATTTTAATGCATAAAAATATTTTGATCAAACCTTTTGTCTTCCACACTAAATTTATTATAAAAATATTTATATACTATTTAAGGCTCCATTAGTGAAGAAAAATTATAAAAGTATTTTTTTAAAGTTTTCCAATAATTTTTTTTAAAATTAATTTCTAATTTGACTCATAAATAATTATTTTACGAGTGTGGTAAAATTGTTTTCAAAAAATACTTTTACAGTTTCTATCATCTTGTAATAATAATTATTTATAAAGTTTCATTTATATGGATTAAATTATTTGATGAATAATTTTAACTATTTATAATTTTGAATATAAAAGGAAATATTTTTATATTTTCTAAAAGTAAAAGTATAATTTTTAAAAGAATTGTTGATTTTAAACGGTATTATAAATAGTTATATTTTTTGGAAATAATTATTCAAATATTTTATATCTTATAAATGAATTTTTTGAGAGAATATTTATCATATGTCTGTTTATGTTTTTTTTAATTTTTAAAAGACAATTTTTAGAAAAATTTATCAAGATAAATGTATTTTATTTTAAGGAAAATATTTTTAAGTATTTTTCAAGACATTAAAAAAGTGGTAGTTCCAATTATTTTTATAGTGATTTATATAATGATTTTAAAAAGTTATTTTTAATAAATTTCAACATCCTTAATACTACTTATGTTACATGTGGAATATTTTTAAGACACCATCCAACTACTTTCTCTAGATGGCTTATTGAATGTTCTTGAAATGTTTTTTTTATAAAACCAATATTTTTTCAAGGATTAATTACATGATGTTTTTAGTATGAATGTATTCATGTTATAATGAAAAAAAATTTTATGTATGATTGTTATTATAAATTTTGGGTCATATATCTCCCTCCAATTCAGTGATTAGGGTTTCAAGTCACATGAGATGAAAAAGTTTTACGTGAACATGATAAATGAAATTTTTTTACATGTTTTTTGTTTGAATGTGATGTGCACAACTTTTTTCATAAAATTATATATATTATTTATAGTCCTATATTATTCCTTGTTACAATGACATTCCACATTTATATATCACATATAATATATTTATTTTTCATGTATCATTATTATTATCTTTCTCTCTTATTCCATAATATATGTTAGTTCATTTTTAATAAATTCCATTATTTATTAACATATAGATAAGTCCTATTGTTCAACGTTATTTTAATAATATATTTCTCCCATAATGATTTGTTTTTTCATATTACTATAATCTATCTCTAAATAAAATGTTGATTAGTTTTACTTTTCTAAGAATTTGATATCACACATTTATTTTGTTTTATTTTCCATAGGAAATTGGATGCATGACAATATTTAGAAAGAAGTTTTACGAAGAGATTAATTGTGGGATATATTGAGGAATAAAAAGGAAAAATTAAAATAGTGGAATGAACATCATTTATTGATGAGAATGATATGAGAGATAATCATCAAAGAAACTAATCCTTATGTTCAAGGGATATTGATATTAATATGAGATGTAATGTTTATACTATGGAAATCATGTGAAATAAAGATATATTTTTATTTTTTTATCTAGATTTATATCAAATCCATTATTTGATGAAAGATTTTTTAACACTAGACCCAAGAATATATGCCAGGATTACCGAGATAGATCAAATTTCTATATATTTATCATTCTAAAGAGTTAATATATTTAAAATAGTATAGAGGGTTCATAACAAAACAACATTGTGGTATATGATGTTGTACATAAGATGGAATTTTTTCGCGATTTTCAATTAATTTTTGAAATGATATTCCATTGTTATCCTAGAAATAAAGACCATGAAATAGTATATAATAACACAATGTAATTATATAAGAATTAAAATATTAGTGGTTTATATATTTAATGAAATATAGTGAATAAATTATTTTAAAATTTCATATTCCATGAGTATATTTTCATTAAATAGATTTTATTTCGGTGAGTTTTACATTAAATTTAGGGACTTTATATTTTAATGAAGTATTTTTTATTTTTTATTCATGTTTCATCAATTTTATATCCTTATTTTATGATTTATTATTAATTCATATTATGGACCATTAAATCAAGATTTAGTAAATTTTTATCTTTAATATATAATGTCCATGATTAATGAGATCAAGTGTAAAAATATGGAAACATAATTATTTCTAGTTAATTTGTTCAAAAATAAATTTTGCAAATTAGGAACCATTTTAACACATAAATATTAACTCATTTAATAATAATTGTTTTTAAAAGGGAGATATTAAGGGAATAATTCCATGATACTTTAGAGGAATAAATTTTTGAGAAAAAATTTGATTCATATTTTTATTTATAGTGGTTAAATATCAAATAAATGTCATAATTTAATTATTTGATCAAAATATTAAAGGTTATTTTAGTAGAATTGATATAATTGATCATATTAAAGTTAATTACTTTTGAATAAACATTAAACAAATTTACTCAATCATTTTATTAATGAATGATATATTTTTTTGGAACTATCTTTTGAAATTATTTCCTTACTATTTTACTGAGTTAATTGTCTTTTATCACTTTATAACATTTTTTCTAGTAGTTTTAAATATATTTATGGTTATAAAAAAATTATAAAATATGTTAAAATTAAATCTTGGGGATTAATTTATCATTCATAATAGGATGAAGATCAAAATTTCACTATTCTAGATCTCTATAGATTATTTTTGGGGTGATAAATATATTTTTATAAACATTGAGTCCCATTAGAGTTTTCAAAATCTATATATCCATTCAATCTTTTGATAATATACATAGATTGAAGGAGTGGTTGAGGTAAATTCATTTCAAAAAAATATTAGCCATAGATGGTATCTTCCTTTGAAAGTATATTATTTAGTTTTTATATGATACCTTATAAGCATATCGATTAACATTTACAGTATTTTTTAAATATGTGAATTGGAAGACACTTAAATGACACCCAAACAAGGATATTGATGGTCTAAACAGGGAATACCTTCAATTTCATCACTACACCCCATTAAAATGTGAGATTCACACTTCAAAATGTTCTGGATAAGACAAAAATGATTTAGATTACAATACCAATAACCATAAAATTGATCCAACTTATGTTCAAATCCTCCACTAGGGTTTCCCAAAATACTTGCTTCATGATAAACCTCTTGGTTTTATAAAATGTCTTGAGTGAAGATACTATTATTTCTTTCTCACTACCTAGAGTTAAGATTATAATCCTGGTTTCATCAAATTACTATTATCACAATCCTCCTCTTGGTTTTTTCAAATATACCAAGTCAAGATACTATTATTTGTTCCCAATGTTCACTCACCTAACTCATATATAAGGTTAAACTAGAAAGGGTTACTCATGTGTATGTCCCACACCACCCAATTACTAGGTTCATTTCACTTAGTATTCTATTATGTGTAACTTTATATTGTGTATAAGAATTCATAGAGACATAAACATAAATGGTACCACAATTGTTAATATCAAATTAAATTAAAATATATTGAATTTCTTGTTAAATAGGACCATACTATGTAGGTTTTGATCCCCTTCACTAGGATATTTAATACACTACTAGAAAAACAGGTATTTGTGACGGGCATTTGCGACGGGATCCCGTCGCAAATGGATTTTTGCGATGGGGGCCCATCACAAATGGCCCATTGCTGAAAACAGTGTCGCAACAACAATTATTTGCGATGGGCCCGTCGCTAAAGCCTTTTTTTGCGACGGGGATTCACCCCATCACAAATAGTACTCCGTATATTTGTAAAAAAATTTCAAATAGTAATTGCGATGAGCCCTGTCGCAAATAGCTGTTGCGACGGGCCCGCCGCAAATAGTTTTTGCGACGGGTCCCGTCGCAAAAACTATTTAAAAAAAATAAAAAACTATTAATAAATTATTTTAATGCATATAATAATAATACTATTTGCGATGGGCATACTATCTCGTCGCAAATACTATAAAAAAAATAAAAAAAATATATTATTAATAAATTATTTTAATTAATATAATAATAATCCAATTATAATTCAAAAATAAACAATAATAAAATATTAATAAATGATTTTAATTAATATAATAATAGAATTACAATTCAAAAATAAAAATAATAAATTATTAATAAATTATTTTAATTAATATAATAATAATAGAATTATAATTCAAAAATAAAAAATAATAGAATATTAATAAATGATTTAATTAATATAATAATATAAGAATTATAATTCATAAATAAAAAAAATATTAATAAGTTATTTTAATTGATATAAAAATAATAGAATTATTTTACATTCAAATATTAAAATAATTCAAGTATTACAAAAAATATAATTAAATTATAATATTATAAAATTTTAATATATATATAAAATTTAATATTATAAAATACAAATAATATTATTATTCATATTAATATTGTTATTTCAAAATATAATATTATTAATATTTTATAATGAGACAGAAACTATGAATAGAAAAAAAAATATTTTGATTTCACAAATTTTATAACATAAAAACAAACTCTAATCTGAAGGAGGAGGAGGGGGCGGATCTGCAGATGGTGCTGGAGGAAAATCCATCCCTAAAGCATGAGTGAGTCGGCGCATGTACTCCATCTGCTCCTGATGCTGCTGCTGCCACTGACTCGTCTGCTCCTCGTACAGCTGCTGCTGGCATCGACGCTCCTCCTCATGCTGCTGACACATCTGCTCCTGCTCCTGTCGGAGACTCTCTATCAGTGCAGTCTAAGATCGCAACTGATCCTCATACTGTGTAGCAAAATAAGATGCACGAGCTCCTCTCGAGCTAGACGCCGACATCGCAGCACTGCCATAATAATCTCCGGGAGTCAGTCGAGAGCTGATACCAACTACTCGGCCCTTCTCGAAGGCATACTGGGTGGCCTGCATCCATGCCGCCTCATCAAACTGACGGCCAGTGGTCTGATTTGATGACTCGGCCTGACTCTCAGGCCGGGTCTGTGATGCTGCGGCCTCATATGACTCATGTAGTTGCAATTTAAAATTAAAATTGTGAATATATTATATGTAGTTAATTTTTAAACATGAAAACAAATAATACTGACCACGATGTGATGCTGACGATCACCTCTGAGGTCCCCAGTAGCAGGATCACAATACATCCTCCGATATACGTCGTACTCCGTAATATCGGGGTGCTAAACAGCCTATAATAATAAAAAATAAACTGTTAATATTTATAGTTATATAAAATATTTATAAATAATGTACGTACCAGATGCTGTCTATGAGTACTGAAAGAACGACTCTCAGCTCGATGAGTCACCTCCTGTCTCCCCTGATTCTGCCTCCCCACCGATGATCTCCTCTGAAAGGCACCACTCAACCAGTGCACACATAATCCATCCCATACATGGGATGAAATGTACTCTAGTCGGTGTGCTCTACATGACTCATCAAAATCTGACACTCCTTCTTTCTTCATGGCATCTTTTCTTAAATTGTGCAAAAACTGACAAAAGCGATCATGCATGGCCACCTCCCATGCCTCATGGATGGGGTCACACATGGTATCCTCGATCGGATACCATAAACCCTACAAATAAATCAAAATATTGATTTTGAGTACTCTCTTGAAAAAAATTCAATTCTTTGCACATCAGTGAAAGCACATTCACTTTGACTAAACTGATTGTCTCAAATTTTGATTTTTATTACACTCCACCGATCAGTCAAGTCTCTTGATGTAGCACAGTACTTTGCGTAATAAATTTTATGTGCCTGTTGAGCCAATAAGAATGGTTCATTTACTGCGAGAACAATTTTACATTTAACATCGATGATTCAATGAGTCGGATGAACACGCACGCCTCTCTCTGTATCCAACCACCAACATTTGAAAATAGTTATGTAATTTTGTCCAAGATAACAGAGTTCAATGATTTCATCAAGTATGCCATAATAGTCAACTTCATTTTCTCGATGATGAGATCCTCTCAAGCTAACTCCACTATTCATTGTTTTTTCCGATTCCCCATATGCATGTGTGTGAAATCGAAATCCATTCACCACATATGCATTATAAGTTTTAACAAGTTTGGAAGGTGGGTTACTCAATACACACAGTCGTTTGTCAATTTTATCATCATGTTGAGACACCTGAAAATTTGTGAAATAATTATCAATATAGTAAACTCTACATTGAATGAGTTACTAAAAGATAAAGAATTTATGTTACCAATTTTTGAAACCACTGAGAGAAATTTGTCATTCGACGTTCTTCGAGAGCAGCTGCTGTAATTTGTGGAATTTGTTTCTTGATATGATTATCATACAACCTATAAAAACCAAATTTATTTACTGTAACATAAATGATAGAATAAGTGATATAAACACTTATAGTACAACTGATGTCATCTCTTCACAGTTGAGTAGAACATACGTATGAGCTCTATGATGTTCATCATCTGAAATCCAGGGTTCATAAACTCCCCCAAAACCAAGCTCTCGCTGGTTGAAAACAGATAATTGATTGTCGATTTCATCAATATTCCTCTCGTTCTGTCCCATTCGGTTGTGTTTTAAAGGATACTCAGATTCAAAATAATGGGAGCAGAAAAAAGATATTTCCTCTTGCAAATAAGCTTCTGCAATAGATCCTTCAACAGATGCTTTGTTACGTACTTTTCTTTTTAATTTTTACATGCATCATTCAAATGGGTACATCCATCGAAACTGTACTGGACCTCCACATTTGGCTTCATATGGCAAATGTAACATCAAATGTTCCATTGAGTCGAAGAAAGACGGCGAAAATATTTTTTCCAGTTTACATATAATTATAACAACATCTTTTTCAAGTTTGCCTAGAGCATCATAATCTGCTGTAGCCGCACAAATTTCCCAAAAAAAATGAGACATGTCTGTTATGGAATCCCAAATCACAGAATTCAACAGACCTCTTAATCCAATGGGTAGAAGTCTTTCCATTATAATAAGACAATCATAAATTTTTAATCCAGTAATATGACCATTCATTACACATCTACCCAAATTGGAAGCACAGCCATCTGGAAGTCTCAAATCTGCAATACACTGACAAAATAATAAACGGTTTTCTTTAGACAGTGTATAAGCTGCTTTTGGTTTTAGTAACCTTTTTGTTCTGAAATTCTCAAACAGTTCCAATTCTGGATGCCTATAAATTTGGGAAAGATCTAAACTTGCATTTACATTGTCTTTTCTCTTTTCTGGCGTATCCAAAACTGTATGAAACAAATTATCAAATCCGTTCTTCTCAATATGCATGACATCTAACATGTGTCGGACCAACAAATCAGACCAATATGGAAAATCCCAAAATATGCTACGTTTAATCCAATTGTGTTCTTTCCCAAAACCAGAAATTTTCTATTGGTTTATTGTGGGAACAAAAGTGATGGGAGGTAATGAAAATACAACTGATTTTAACTCCGAAACTGATAGCATTTTTGGAGGTCCATCCCTTTCAACTGTTCCTTTTCTGAAATGAGATCTGTTTCTGCGAAAAGGATGATCAGCTGGAAGAAATATACGATGACAGTCAAAATAACAAGGATTCTTTCCATGAATGAGCATAAATGCTTTGTTCTCTCCCATACAGTAAGGACATGATTTCTGACCATGTGTACTCTAGCCAGATAACATCCCATAAGCCGGGAAGTCACTAAATTTCCACATCAATGCTGCTCTCAGTATGAAATTCTGTTTCGTTGCAACATCATATGTACTGACACTAGTACTCGACAATAAATTTAATTCATCAATCAATGGTTTCAAATAAACATCAATATTTTTCTTCGGATGTCCTGGAATTTGTAAAGTCAAAAAGATATATGGCTCCTTCATCAACATCTATCGAGGTAAATTTAATGGAGTTAAAAAAACAGGCCAACATGAATATTGACTACCATAAGATCCAAACGGATAGAAACCATCAGTGGAAAGGCCCAGTCGAACATTTCTAGCTTCTAAAGCAAAAGATGGATGTACTCTATCAAAATGTTTCCATGAATCACCATCGGCTGGATGATTCAAGCTTTTATCGGTTGAAATATTCTCTTTATTCCATGACATCATTGTCGCTGTATTCTTAGACATGATTAAACGCTGAAGTCTGGATGTAAGCGGAGAATATCTCAACTGTTTTATAGGAATCAAACCAGACTTCCCATGTTGTCCTTCTTTATATCTCAGTTTCCCACATGTGGGACAACTATCCAACGACTCATTTTCCCCAGAATATAAAATGCAGTCATTTGAACATGCATGAATCTTCTGACAAGTAAGTACCAAATTTCGAACCAGCCTCTTACTCTCATAGTAATTTGCAGGAAAAACATTTCATTCGGGTAACAGTGTTTTAAGCAAAGAAAATATCTGGTCAAAACAGGTGTTTGACATTCCGTTATCTGATTTGATAGCCATAAATTTTGCAACTGATTCTAATTTTCTCATCTTGCAGCCAGGATATAATGCATCCTCAGCAGACCTCAACAACTTATAAAATTCAGACGGTGCCAACTCCGGATTTGAAGCTATATCAGCCGGAGTTTCTGTATTTTGAACAGATGAACCTACAACATCATGTACTAAATCTTGAAATCGGGATGGATCCAGAATCAAGTTGGTATCACCTGCTCTGGAACTGCGTTCACCGTGTTGATACCAAAAAACATAATCTGGTTGAAAACCAAAACGCAAGAGATGTCCCCCCACTTTGTCAAACGTGTCAAACGTTCTCAATGCACATTTTCTACAAGGGCATTTTATTTGGCCTTCTGAAACAAATTCTGGATTTGATGCCTCAAATGATAAAAAAGTCTCCACACCCTCTACATATACTCGATTTAAACCAGAACCGTTTGGATTTCTACGTTGATTTATCCATATGCTGTCACCTAATAATGATTGTTGACGACCTCGTTGTTCCATATTTTTCTATAAGATATAAAATCATTACTGGTTTTGAATAATTTGTTAGAAAAAACACTCAAGCAAGGATAATTATAGAGTTTACATCATACACGACTAACGCAAACTTTTTATTGAGATAGACCTAAAAATTGACCCTTTAAGAATTGAATATGTTGAGAATAAAGCAAAACCTGTTACAAATATTGATAATTTTAATATTATATAAATTTTTTTATTATTTTCATAGCACTAATGTTCTTGGTAATTATTCCTAATTATTGGTAATTATTCCTAATTATTGGTAATTATTCCTAATTATTGGTAATTATTCCCAATTATTGGTAATTATTCCCAATTATTGGTAATTATTCCTAATTATTGGTAATTATCGGTAACTATTGGTAATTATTGGTAATTATTACTAATTATTTGTAATTAATACTAATTATTGGTAATTATTATTAATTAATACTAAATATTGGTAATTATTAATAATTATTGGTAATTATTACTAATTATTACTAATTATTAATAATTATTGGTAATTATTACTAATTATTACTAATTATTGGTAATTACTCCTAATTATTACTAATTATTACTAATTATCGGTAATTATTGGTAATTATTGGTAATTATTCCTAATTATTTGTAATTATTCCTAATTATTGGTAATTATAACTAATTATTGTTAATTATTACTAATTATTGGTAATTATTACTAATTATTACTTATTATTACTAATTATTACTAATTATTGGTAATTATTACTAATTATTACAAATTATTACTCTTTATTGGTAATTATTACTAATTATTACTAATTATAGGTAATTGTTACTAATTATTACTAATTATTGGTAATTATTCCTAATTATTGGTAATTATTCCTAATTATTAGTAATTATTCCTAATTATTGGTAATTATCGGTAATTATTGGTAATTATTGGTAATTCTTACTAATTATTGGTAATTAATAATAATTATGGTAATTATTATTAATTATTACTAATTATTACTAATTATTGGTAATTATTACTAATTTTGGTAATTATTACTAATTATTACTAATTATTACTAATTATTGGTAATTATTACTAATTATTAATAATTATTACTAATTATTGGTAATTATTACTAATTATTACTAATTATTGGTAATTATTCCTAATTATTACTAATTATTACTAATTATCGGTAATTATTGGTAATTATTGGTAATTATTCCTAATTATTGGTAATTATTACTAATTATTGTTAATTATTACTAATTATTTTTAATTATTACTAATTATTACTAATTATTACTAATTATTACTAATTATTGGTAATTATTACTAATTATTGGTAATTATCGGTAATTATCGGTAATTATTGGTAATTATTACTAATTATTGGTAATTAATACTAATTATTGGTAATTATTATTAATTATTACTAATTATTACTAATTATTGGTAATTATTACTAATTATTGGTAATTATTACTAATTATTACTAATTATTGGTAATTATTACTAATTATTACTAATTATTACTAATTATTTGTAATTATTACTAATTATTACTAATTATTGGTAATTATTCCTAATTATTACTAATTATTACTAATTATCAGTTATTATTGGTAATTATTGGTAATTATTCCTAATTATTGGTAATTATTACTAATTATTGTTAATTATTACTAATTATTGGTAATTATTACTAATTATTACTAATTATTGGTAATTATTACTAATTATTACTAATTATTGGCAATTATTACTAATTATTACTAATCATTACTAATTATTGGTAATTATTACTAATTATTACTAATTATTTGTAATTATTCCAAATTATTACTAATTATTACTAATTATTGGTAATTATTTCTAATTATTGGTAATTATTCTTAATTATTGGTAATTATTTCTAATTATTGGTAATTATCGATAATTATGGGTAATTATTGGTAATTATTACTTATTATTGGTAATTATTTCTAATTATTGGTAATTATTACTAATTATTACTAATTATTGGTAATTATTCCTAATTATTACTAATTATTACTAATTATCGGTAATTATCGGTATTTTTTTGGTAATTATTGGTAATTATTACTAATTATTGGTAATTATTACTAATTATTGGTAATTATTTGTAATTATTCATAATTATTGGTAATTATTCCTAATTATTGGTAATTATTCCTAATTATGGTAATTATCGGTAATTTTGGGTAATTATTGGTAATTATTACTAATTATTGGTAATTATTACTAATTATTGGTAATTGTTACTAATTGTTACTAATTATTGGTAATTATTCCTAATTATCGGTAATTATTACTAATTATCGGTAATTATTGGTAATTATTGGTAATTATTACGAATTATTGGTAATTATTACTAATTATTGGTAATTATTGGTAATTATTCCTAATTATTGGTAATTATTCCTAATTATTACTAATTATTACTAATTATCGGTAATTGTTGGTAATTATTGGTAATTATTGGTAATTATTACTAATTATTGGTAATTATTACTAATTATTGGTAATTATTACTAATTATTACTAATTATTGGTAATTATTCCTAATTATTGGTAATTATTGGTAATTATTGGTAATTATTGGTAATTATTACTAATTATTACTAATTATTACTAATTATTGGTAATTATTACTAATTATTACTAATTATTGATAATTATACCTAATTATTACTAATTAATAATAATTATTGGTAATTAATCCTAATTATTGGTAATTATTCCTAATTATTGGTAATTATTCCTAATTATTGGTAATTATTACTAATTATTGGTAATTATTACTAATTATTACTAATTATTACCAATTATTGGTAATTATTACTAATTATTACTAATTATTACTAATTATTGGTAATTATTACTAATTATTACTAATTATTACTAATTATTGGTAATTATTACTAATTATTCCTAATTATTGGTAATTATTCCTCATTATTGGTAATTATTCCGAATTATTGGTAATTATTCCTAATTATTGGTAATTATCGGTTATTATTGATAATTATTGGTAATTATTACTAATTATTGGTAATTATTACTAATTATTCCTAATTATTACTAATTATTACTAATTATTTCTAATTATTACTAATTATTGGTAATTATTCCTAATTATTACTAATTAGTGGTAATTATTAGTAATTATTACTAATTATTACTAATTATTGATAATTATTGATAATTATTACTAATTATTACTAATTATTGGTAATTATTACTAATTATTGGTATGTATTACTAATTATTGGTAAGTATTACTAATTATTGGTAATTATTACTAATTATTGTAATTATTACCAATTATTGGTAATTATTACTAATTATTACTAATTATTCCTAATTATTGCTAATTCTTGGAAATTATTCCTAATTATTGGTAATTATATGAATAATTACCAATAATTAGGAATAATTACCAACAATTAGGAATAATAACATTATTAGTATATTTTATTATTAATATTAAAATAATATAATTTTCTATATTATATACAATTCTCCTTTCATTTGTGTGTTTTCTGTCTCCACATACAAATATTACACGTGGAGACAGAAAACACACAGATGAAAGGAGAATTTTATATAATAAAAAAAATTATATTATTTTAATATTAATAATAAAATATACTAATAATGTAATAATGTTATTATTCCTAATTATTGATATTTATTACTAATTATTAGTATTTATTCTTAATTATTGAAAATTATTACTAATTATTTCTAATTACCATTAACTATGAACAATACTAATAATTTAAATTTATTAAGTAACAAAACAATGTAAACATAATTAAATTACAACTAATTAAGAATAATTGAAACTAATAAAAATTTTAAAATAAATATTAAATTAAAATGAACATAAATACCTTTAAAATTGATCTGAGGTTGATCTCTGATCGTTCTTGAAAACTTCAATATCAACTCCGGAGAAAAAAATTAAACTTAAGAAAAGCTGAACTCTAGAAATAGAATTTTGAGAGAAGGGGAAGATGGAGTTTGAGAATGAATTGAAAAAAACGGATGGGGGTATTTATAGGTTAGATTATTTGTGAAGGGTCTATTTGTGATGGGATACCCGTCACAAATACCTTAGGCATCATTTATTACGGTCCACGGTTAAATAGTTATTTACGACGGGTCCCGCCGCAAATAACAACCTGCCGACATACTATTTGCGACGGGGGAATATTCCCGTCGCAAATACCTTTTACCGCCGCCGGTTATTTGCGACGGGCAATAACCGCCCGTCGCAAATACGTTTCCCGCGATTTGGCGCGCAAAGCGCGCCGGTTCTTTTGCGACGGGGAAAGCTAACCCGTCGCAAAAGACTACTTATTTGCGACGGGAAAATACTCCCGTCGCATGTAAGTTTTTAACGGGGCTATTTGCGATAGGATTTATCCCCGTCGCAAATAACCCGTCGCAAATACCCATTTTTCCCGTAGTGATAATCCCCTTTCACGGGCTTGACCCAACCTCCATAACACCTCCCACCTCCTTTCACATGAGTGAAATTAATTCGTGTATTGTGATAGATTCTATAATTCCTTTACATATGTATTGAAACTATATATAACCAAATACTTAACTAAAATGTGAGATTATATAATTCTCATATGTAGTTTCCTCTTATATGAATATTTAAAGTCAGTGCATTTCAGTAATGGGTAACTAGTATTGTTAGTGTACAGGAGTTCATTAAAAAGTGTTAAATATATAAGAGAGTCCCAAACATGTCAATAATACCCATTATGGGATTATATGACCTCCCATCCCCATATTTGGAAAAATATTTTGTCATCACCACCCCAGGTGATAGAGAGGCTTCCCACCTTTGTAAGTCGAAGAGTTGCGTTAGGCATGAAACAACCAATATAGACTCAAAAAAGTAATGCATCATAAATAATTTTAACATATTCATATTTTTAAAATGATCATAAATGAAAGTTCTAGTGGTTATTCATATCCTTTGAATCTTTCAAGAAATAAAATATAATAAAAAACATTTTAATTTTTCTTAAATACTTATCAAGAATGGGTATTTTAATAATCGATAATCACTTCATGGAAGGAATAATAATAATACATAAATTGATATAATCTTTGTAAAATTAAATTATAAAAGTGATTCATAGTTACCAATTACATAAATCAATCAACCATAAAAAATCATGATTTGTTAAATCAAGGTTCACAATCTTACCTTTAGTCATTCCCCATCATTATACTTATTTAAATACATCAAAATTGATATTTTTAGAAAGCCCTGGTGGTATTTATAAACAATATTTTCGTATAATATAAAATAAATATAGAATGAAATTAATGTTTATAATTATATTTCCACCAAAAAATACGATAAAAATATAGCTAATGTAATAAATAAATAAACAATTTAAAACAACATTTATATATCAACTAATTTTCCACTTTCTCTCTCTATTTCATCTTGTTTTTTATCCATAATCATTTTAAACCGACAAAATCAAAATAAATATGTTAAATTACAATATACTTTCTATTGGGGATAAAAAATATGAGTGTGATTAAATTATCATAAAAAAATTCCTTAATAAAATCACTAAAAAAAAATTCCTAAAAAATAAAAAAACATGAGTTTCATCTTGTAAGTTATTTTACTAAATTATTTTAGTAAGATATGACGACACTGTGTGGTATAACATTATGAAAAAAAAACAAACTCATTTTAGATTAATTAATGATCTATGTTGGGTCCCTTCTATATAGGCATGCTTTGTTCCTTGATTTGAATGTAGATTTACTCTTCCTTTAGATAGTATCTTCTCCACTTCCATTGGACCGATCCACTATTATTTAGATTATCCTATAAAATCAATGCATAATTCATAAACCAAAAAAACTATTTACCCCTATTGTATCCCCAATTTTTTAGTAAATTTTTCAATATCTCATATCAACTTAATTAACCTAATTTTCTCATTCTTTTCAATAATTATAGAAATATCCTAAAACTAATTCTTGTTATAGTCACTCAAACCTTCACCTTCTATATCTAAAATTTTCATCACCCGATGAATATTGAGTTTGAATATCTCACCACCAACTCTCAATAAAAACCTCCTCTAATGGACATTAAATAAGGTTCTTACCATTACTAAATGGAAATCAATATATTATAAATGTTTTATCTATATCCTTATAAAACTCACAAAAGTTTAATGTAAAATAATTTTTTTTTCTATTTTTCAAAAATTTCCACAATCAAACCTTATGGATATACCACATCTGTTTCTGTAAAAAAAAATTTAATCCTTAATGGGATTAATATCCTCCAATCCCAAATTATTGGATATTTAGTATGAAATTATGTCCACACTCAAACCTAAATAAAATTAATATCTTCTAAACTAAAAATATATGGTAACAATTACAATTGAAAAACTACTTTTATTTTATTACTTCTCTGGTAGAATCTTTAGAAACACAACTAAAAACTCTCTTATATGTGGTATTATGTCCATATTTTTAAGTTTATTATTTTTAAAACCAACTCCATCATTAACATTCCATATGTGGTAATGTTCTCTAAATATTTTTTAAAGGAAATGTTGATGATTTTTTTATTTTTTTTTAAAAACATAATCCTTTTATCCCATGTTTTCCTTTGCTTCATATTTATAGGAATGATAGTGGTAGTTTTTAAGTTGGTGGGGCCTCTTCTCTTACTCCATTTTAAAATTCCTTATATTTACCAATCATTTTCTCTTCACCATTTTTTTCTCTAATTTATTCCATTGTTATAACTTACTTGTTTCAGCACATTCTTAAATTATTTTTCTACTCCTTATGGTGATCACTATTAGTTTTCTACATGGGGAGACCTCCGTTTCAACTGGTAACAATCCTATTGGATTAGACTTGAAATAATTTCAACATTTTCCAACTTAAAATTCACAATTCATCATATTGAACAATTTTTCTTTGGAATATGACTTCAACTCATTAATGAAATCCCTTATTCTTATCATAAACTAAACTGTGGTTTCCTCTAATGATCTTACTTGACTCTGAAGTGGTGAACCATATTATTGTTATTGTAACCACAATTATATTTGTTGAATGTATTGATTTCATTGTATACTCCATATATAAAAATGATTTTGAAAATTAAAGTAAATATTATTTTCATCTTCATCATATGTACCTTTTGGTGGGTTATGATCACAAATGAATCCATATTTTTTATATAGGCATACAGTTATTTTTCTACCCTTAATGTGGTATATACCAAGTTTCATACTTTGGGTTATTTTATATCCTATTTACATTAAAATATATTTAAATAAATATCATCAAATAAGTCATAAATCTATTTTAATAGTTTATTAACAAAAAAACCTCTAATAGAAGCATAAAAAGTTCTCTATTGGAATAGGAGAATCCATTAACAAAATTTATGACTAACTACATATCTCGACCATGATGTTTAATATTTTTAGAATTATTTGAATATATCCAATGTATCATAATGTGACACTAATTCATATTTTTTATGTTTATAATTTTTAAAAGGGGATTCATTATTTCAAATGATGGAAATAACTTTTAAGAAGAATATTTTTACCTCATTCCATATAGTGATGGAATTTTGTTCCAAGTATTTAATAAATTATTCATATTAATCAATTAATGAAAACTTAAATAATAAATTTCTTAACACATTATTGGGAACACTATTAAATTGGAAAGTAACAGAATTATTAAAAAAAATACCCAATTGTGAATTAATATCTTTGTGTGGTAGATTGAAGAATTAGATCAAATTTTAGATCATTTGGATGATCATATGCATTATATTTAAATTTTTAGTAGATATAGTAGGTATTATGATTCTTTTTTGTGTCCCAAAACCTTATGGTAATCCATACTTCATCTATGTTCCTTTCCTCAGTTGTCTGACTTGAATAACATAATATAATTTAAGGACAATATCTACTTAAGAAATGATTTATTTCTTTCTTTATTCCTTAAGAATATATCAAACTTAATAATATACACATGAAGTTTTATACCTTTTTAAAAACTGTATCTATAGTTTTGTACATGTGTATATTCAGGTTCATGGGGGTAATTTGTCTTAATTAATAGATCCCAAGGATTATACATTTTTCACAATGTCCTCATAAATTGTAATAAATCATTAAATACATATAAGGTATCATTAATTTCATTCAAGATTCATATTTTGGAATTTATATATCTCTTCATTAAAACTAAACAACAAAAGCATTTTACAACTAAATTCTAAGATCAAACATATAGATAATACTGATTTCTAGAATTAAACAATGATTTCAATGATCAAACTGTTTATTAAGATTATTAGATGTAAATATACAACTATTTAATAAATTTATTTTTATAAATTTTACATCCGGAGACATTAAACTTATTAACAAAATATCTTTATTATTATTGGTATTGAATCTATGTAAACACCTAGTCAAGTTTTTTATCTCAAATTACAAAACTCTTTTTTTCTAAAGACCATGCACATAAATTCATTTAGCAATTAAGTTATCCAAAACCATATTTAATCATTACCACTCAAACTGAAACCATTATTATGAATGAATTGAAGAAACTAATTTATTCATTAAGTGGAAACATAATAATCGAAAAGCATTGGTCATGTATAATGAAATATGAACATACATATATAAAAAGATCAATGAAAAAAATTAAAAACAATATCTATAATATATAATAGAACAAAATAACATTATAGGCACAAAAAAATGATCAAAGACTGAATTTAGTGATAATAGTGATGATTCATAAGAGAATTTTATGTAAAGGTATAATTTGTGATAAATAAATGGAGTCACTAAACACTAAAAGATTTATAGGCTCCCAAACTATCAAACTATAACATTATAAAAATTTAAAAAATATTTTCATAAAATATTACATTAAATTATTGATGTAAAATTTTAATGCGCTAATTTTCTTTTACTTATGATGAGATGAACCAAGAATTTATACAAATATATCAATTATTGTTTTTAATTAATAAATAAATCTTTGTCTATAAAATATTAATTCATGTGCTCTGAAATTCCATAAATAAAAAGAAGTCAAAAAATAAGGATACAATCATTATTTTATTTATTCATTGTAAAAAATTTATAGGAATGATAAATACAATATACAAAATTATAAATAATACAATGGAAAAATAAAAACATGTAAATAAAATAAATAAAATGGGTAATTCTAGTACATTGCGGTCTGTTAGAATTATGAGAGCCGCCAAAAATACTATAAAAAGATATAAATAATAGAAATATGATTGGTATTTTGTATATAGAAGCTTTAGGGAAAAATACATGAATTATTTTTTTGAATAATAGTTATTTATAGGATGTATAAATAATATATTACCAATAGAAGGTATTATGGAGAGATTAGCTATCATAATTGGAGATCATATCCCTTAACCCAAAGGATTATATACCTAGAAACCATATAGTTTCAACTAAAAGATATGATGATATTGTTAGGAGTTTTCAAAATTTTCCAACTTCTGGGTGCTATTGGGTTAACCCTATTGATTTTTTGGTTTCTCAAGGTGTGATTCCTACTTTTGAAGAAATGAAAAGTGAGGGATCCCATTATGAGACCAGTGATATTTTGCAAAGGGATTTTGATTGATGGAGTGTTGTGTGGTCAGTGATTAGAATCTTGAATTATAGAGATGGATGGAGATGATTGGTAAAAACAACTAGTAAGGATGGTGTAGAATGATGGTTGTACTGGTGGAGTTGACAATTTGTTATCTTGGTAGCGGTGTTAGGTTTTACTGATACATGGTGATGGAATTAGGTGGAGGGAATGGCTTGTTGAAGGAAATGGGGAACCAACGTGTGAAATTTAATGTAGGCAGCAGGATCGTCATGATGGTCATGAAAATACTCTTGGGTGGTGACTTTTGGGGACCCTATCGAGGTGTTTGGGATCCCGATGGTCGGTTCATTTTCCTAGATAGAGGTGAAGGAAGCCCTGGTGCGACCAGGGTTCGTATAAATTTTTTATGAAGGATATATGAGATCTTTGTAGTATGATGATATTTTTCATCTTTTGATGCTTCTGTGGTCAAGAGGCAAGAGTCATGGGATTCTGGTGACATGAGGTGTGGGTTCTTAGTGAGAAGCATGGGTTATCGATGATGCAATCATGGGTTCCCAACAATGAAGTATGGGTTCGTAGCATAGTGCACATGAGATAACTATCAGAGATGAAATTGATATCCATAACTTGGTAGGAATCCTCATACTGTGCATGGTGACCACAACATGTGGTCTTCAGGAGGCTGGAAACTAGCTAGACTAATGGATTTGGTTTTTTTGGTCTCTTTTTGGGGTTTCTTATTTTTGGGCCATTTGTGGGTTCTCGGGAGATGATGATGGATTGGTTTGAGCATCCATCTGATATGGTGATGTTTTTTTTGGTAGTTGAATAAAAACTAATGGTGTTATGGGACGTCATTGGTGTAATGCTTTTGGGTACCACTAACAGTAGGTGGTTTGGGACACCGAGAATGAATTTTTACTACTGATGATGTGGAGACTAGTATCACTGACATTGAGCATCAAGGATTAACATTATTGTGAGATTTATATTTCTAAAGTGTAATACAACATCCTCAAGTGATTTCAATTCATTCATGATGATGTCCTTGGGTGGTGTTTTGTCGGTTTTCCACATCAACTCAGTCGGGTGTGCAAGGTATTCATGGTTGGTAGCTGTCGATCGACATCACGACTACACGAAATTGATGTTTTTTACCATTGGGTATTCATGTGGTTTGATTTAGAGTCTTACAAAAATGTGAGTTTATGGTCAATGAAAGGTATGTATGTTTACATTTACCTTTTTAATAAAGTTTTCTGGGGTCATGGATTTGGGTTACCAAATCCATGCTCCAAACTACCTTTGTAATATCTTACTATTGGAATGGTAACTGAACATTATAATATTAAATAAACTTTGATAATATTGAACTGTATAATAAGATATATTTCCCCTGAAAAATAAGAAAATATTATTATTTAATGTCTTTGGAGTTACAAGAAATAAACACACACACACACACACACACAGTGTGTGTTCGATAATAAGGCTTAGAACTCATCCCACCCCCAATATAAACACATAACCTTGATAACCCATTACATTTTTTCATCCCAAAGACCTAGTTGTATTGAAAGCCTAGACATGGACCTAAGGCTCAATTTTATCCCAAAGTCTGTATGATGCATCAATGGGGAATTAGTTCTACACCATTGCATGTGTCAAACTGACTACATTAACCTTCCTACATCAACCTCAAATACCATTTTCTTATATCTTTGTCTATAAATACACTAAGGGTAATGCCAATAATAAAACCCTGATCAATAGGATGTGGATTCCATAATGAGTATAATTCAACCAATACTCATGCCACATTAATATAATAATAATATTATCATAAATTAATTTCTCAACTTATATAAGTACCTAAATGTTCAGGTAACAACTCTTCTCAGTGAAAAAAATTTATTAAGTAAAACATAATCTAAAAAATGATAAACAATATGGTAGAAAAAAGTCCACTAAAACATGCAATTGGAATACACACCACCCAAACAAAAAATGATTGTCAATGACCCACATAAAATGGCCCAAATACCCGAAACACATGCATTGATTGACGCCATCATGGGTTATCACCCCACATGGGCCTAATTCAATCAATTAACTTTTACCAACCTTCCTTAGTTTCAATCCTGAAGTCATCCACTCCACCTTTCATTCCATGAACTATAACCCGTGCACAACTCCAAGTCGTCACTCCTAAGCACAAAGTCATTGCCACCTTCATCACTGTCCACACCTGTACATCAGACACATAGTCAGGAGGAATCCATACTATGGAGGGTCTCTAGTGGACATATAATTTCACACACTACAATTCTATTGACCCACATAGAAAGACATTAGTTCTCACAAGCCATTGATCCAAAACCACACCACTAGGATCCCATGGCTCATGTCGATCTTCTCCCTACTTCATAGTAAATCTCCCATAATTCTCTCAAACCCCTATATCCTACAAGACCATTTTTTAGAGTACCCATTTCCTAATCTGGAGGTCATATTAAAATCGAATACTGCCATCCCAACCCCACTATGGTCCAACCTTCCTGATTCCCACATACCATCATTTCTATCATTGCACATAGTTAGGTCATTCTGAGGATGTCTAGGACATGTAATCTAGATTGTTTTTATCCACATCACCATCTGGGTTTCATCTAATTTTTTCAGTATCCAATCCCTAACACCATTACTTCCATTAGGATGGATATACTCACTAGATCCCATTTCTGAAATAGAATTGAGCACCTCACTTTTATTGTATGGGCAATAGAGGGAAAATAGATCCTTGTGCCATATCAGGTCAAATAAAATTTATTTTTATTAAAAGGGAAATCATATAATAGAAATATTATGTTTATAATGTTAACATAACTAATTTTAAATACTATAATAACTATAGAATAATAATAAATAGTAATGTAATCAATCATAGAAAAAGGGAGAGAATTTATTCTAGAAAAAAATTGTTTTTCTCTATCTTATATAATGTTATTTAAAATTTAAAATTATAATATATATAATGTTAATTAGATAAAATTGATATAAATTTTTGATTCATCAAATCATAATTATATTAGGATGAATTTATTTTTTTAAAACTAACTTTTTTGTGAATTTTGAAAATACAGTTTTTATAAATATTATAATTTTTGGGAATTATAATGATATAAATATGAGAAAAAACATTATATAAATATTTTTCTCAAACTATAATGTGTTAAATGATAAAATAAATCGTTATAAAATAATATTTTCTAATTATAATCCTTGATATTAAATTTTAAATCCTAAGTTATATTATATTCGATTAAAAAAAGTAGTTTTTGATTCTCTACATTGTATAAATTGTTTTTAAGATGTATTTAGGTTATGGGTGTGTTAAATATACAATAAATCTATTTTTTGAATCGTACACTAATAAAACTCATATTAATAAACAGTATTTATACTCTTTGGTCTAAATAATTAAATAATTAATACATTATTCAAAAATACCCATTCACATGGGGATATAAACACCACCTCCCTTTTTCTCATTTCCAAAGAACATTAATTGAACATTTATATACCAAATACCCTCTATAAAATACCTTATAAATATTTATAAATCCCATTAGTTGAAAATTATCAATATCTAAATGACATAGACTCAAATTAAAGGACAAAACAAAAGGGGAAAAGCAAGTGTTCTTTATCATACACCTTTATTTTCAAAACATTTTTTTAAAATATATTTTTATAATCATATTTATATAATATTTTTTTAAATTAAATGCAATTTCCATCAATTTGATCAATTATTTATGGAATATTGACCAATACCTTTCATCAAACACCTTTTCAGAGTACTTTACCATGTTAAAGTAAGAGTTCTTTATCAGACACCTTTTTTCTGAAACTATCTTTCTATAATATTTTTTTTAAAATAATAAGTATGTAATTTAATTTTTATAATTACATGGTATTATCATAATTTTGATCAATTATAAATGATATATTAACAATTTCTTATAAAAAAATACCATTTTATAAGACAATACTATATTAAAGTAATGGTTCACAAGTTACTCTCTCCATTATTATTTGTTATACATTTTCCATGTAAATAATTTAATCCTATTCCTATTTTACTACCATGATTATATTACAATGTTATTAACATTAAATTGATCTGTTTTCAATGATAGATCACCCATTACCTCTAATCAAACCCTTTCCCGTATGTTTTTACTAAACTAAAATATGGGTTTTAAAACATATATCTTCTCATTTTGAATCTTCTTTTATTGCTTATATAATACAAGTGATCAATAAAAATAACTTAAAAATGGAATTTTAATTAAACTATTTATTTTTAAAAACTGATTTTTTTATTATTCCATTTTTAAACTCTTTTTAGAAAAAATCATTTACTATGGTGGTTTTATGTACCTATGTAAATGATAATGATTTATTTCCACTTATACCACATATATATTTAAAATATATTTCATAATTAAATATATCAAATATTGTAATATGATATAATGTTATATATTCAATAATGTAAAAATATCCATGAAATTAATTATACTAGAAGAAGACATTCAGACTTCTCTAAATCAAGCTTATGGAGGAGGATTCTATGAATTGTTACACTATATTGACCTAGTAGACTCAAAAATATTTTGAATGGCATGGTAACTTTTCATAGATACTTATTAATCTTATATAAATGTTTTATATTTACATTTTAACATTATCACATCATCAGAGTGGCTTTGGAACTATGAAATAAACAACTTCAAAATTCCTACTAAAACAAAAATTAATACATTCACTGAATAATACATGATAATAGATGAATTAAAATGAATAATAAAAGTAATAATAATGAAGTTTATGTGATGTTTTTTTAATAAATTAATTAATATGTATAATTTTATTATTTAATAGTTAATAAGAGAAATTGAAATGAGTTTGGAATCATGATAAGGGTTTATCTTCCAAGCATCCTTACATTTTATAAATTGTTTATTTGTTTCCTTTATTAACTTCAATATATTTTATAAAAAATGTAATTTTATATATTACTTGTTATTCAAAGTAATTTTTGATTTATTAACTATCTCTTTACATCTATTATTAGATTATAGTTCATGCCATAGATTGTTCATAAGGGTCTCTACCACTATTGTTTACTGTGATTATGTTCTCTATCACTCTCTATATCTATATTGACCTTTTCATTTTTATTGATGTCCATGAAATTTGTATCTAGGATGTTTATTTCAATATTTTTTATTTTTATTGATTGTTTACCCATTACTCTATATGCTGTGAATATACTATATTTCATAATTCATATTAAATGGTGTTTACCAATAAAGTTATTCCTTTTATTAACTAGTGAAATATTGAAAAATCACATACCTGTCATTTCTAGGTTGATAATTATTGATTACTTATCCATGTTAACATAATAGGATACATAGGGAGTATTATGTTTTGTATATTTTATTTATTCATAACATGATGAATGCATTAATAATTTTAAGTGATGGGTGGGCCCCATAATTATATACCCCATTATTGCTTTAGGATGTCTAATCAGACTAACTAATATAGGTTAATTGGATTTTTATTAACTTTTATTTATGATTTAATGACATATGGACTTGATGGTATGGTTATAATGTATTAAATTATGTATTCTTTCATTATAAAATTTATTACTATCATCCATTTAGTCGACAATTTCCATTTTCTTCGATTGGGTATGTTTTATATTTAGATAAATGTCATTAATTTGTGTATTTATTCATGAATTATTATACATTTCATTCTTATTCTATATTATATTATGTTGTATGCCCCCCCTTACCAAGCATATAAGATCACCCCTTTATTTTGTTCCTTGATTTCCATCTAAAATAATAAATAACACTATGTGTGATCAATGGATATGAAATTTATAGAAAAATATTATTTATGTGTTTTTATGATGAATTTTATTTCCAATGAAATATAATGGACTAATATGTATCTAGTATCTTAAAAATACTAATACATTAATTATGGAAGATATTAATGTAATAAGCAATTTTCATCTCTTGGTAGATAGAGTTAGGGTTAGTATAGTTAGTATCTGAGAACGTTTAGTATAAAACTTATAAAGTAGAATTTCATAAACAAAATTACATAAAAAACAATATTATATACCATTAAGAAATTAAAGAAATTATCTTGAATGGATGAAATATTTTATATGCTTTTATTAAAAATGCCTAAGAATTATTTAGTAGTATTTTTAATCTATAGTGTTATTCATGAGATAATTAATATATATCTATATAGAAAAATATTTCCTAATTTAAGGATAATAAATTGTGTAAATACCTATAATTATTAATGGGAATTATCTAATAATGGAAATAATGAATCCAGTGTTGGAGTGGATAAAATCATCACCATATAAGAGATGCTGACTCTGGTTATGACAAATAACCCTGACTATATTGATTAACCTATTTCCCCTAATAAAGGTGTACCAATATCGAATCATTTTATAAGGAATCAAACCCAATATTTTAATTGAACCACTAATATATTTTTGATATAAAAATGGATAAAATATGTATAGAAAATATTTAATTCTCTGGGATATAGTGAAAGGGATAAGGTTATCATTGTTCTATATAATCTAAAGAGAAATACAAATCATTGATAGTTATTTATTAAAAATACCAAGGAAGAGATATAAATAATGGAATGAAATGATTTTAAAGAATTATTCCTTAATTAATATATTTCTCAACATCAACAAGATGAAATGGAAATATAATTTATAAATTCACATCAAAATTAAGAGAATATTGTTTCTATGATTTAAGATTACATTACAACACTAGAAAGTTTTTTTGTGGAATATATATGAAAAATCAAGATTTATCACTTCTTTGATGGAATCAAACACATTATAAGAATGAAATTAGTCTTAAACAACTTTTTTATATGAGGAGTTTATGGTAAGTGCAATAAAGACAGAATTCTTCCAAAACATATATCATTAAGGAAAGTAATGAGAATTAGAGTATAATTGAATAAATTGTATAAATAACTTCAGAATAGAATAATAATGTACAGATCTAATTTACAACATGTAATAATTATGGGAGGAAATGACTTATATATTTCTCGAAGGAACCGAGAGTCTATATAAAGTGTGGATATGAAGGCCATGAAACTGGTGAGTGAAAAAGAAAAAATGATTATTTTAATCTCTAATGATTTATTTGTATGGTGATATGATAATATTTTAAGTAATACCCAATGAATCAAGAGAATATACCCCATAAATATCAGAGGGATAAATGGTTGGATTATGAAACTACTACTATGAAAAATGTTATTATAGAAGGTAATTTGATTATAAACACTATGTTTATTGATAAATTATTTAATATTGTATCTACACAATCTTATATATACTATGAGTCTCAAAAGAACATATAATCATCCCATTATGTATTAAGGAATAAATTAACAGTCAAAACATGGAGTGAAAATAATATTTAAGGAAAAATATATTGGGATATTTATACTATAATTCATATAATTAATATAATTACAATCCTAATTATTATAAAAATGGTTTACCTTGATACAACTATTAAGATGGATTTACACTCAAAGTATATTAAATGATTTATATACTAAAAATAATACAAAGAAATCTATGATAAAGGCATATAATCACTAATTTTAGAGGTTAAAACAAAAAATATATAAATTCAATTGATAATGTCATAATTAATCTAATGTTTTCATAGTTTACAAAATATTTGGATAAATATGATTGGTTACAAAGATTTTATATGATGTCATCATGGCTCACACTAACCACTACACATTTAATAAATTTTTGGAAAATAGATCATGAATATGAAATGATAAAAGATATTTCCTTAGAAACCCATGAATCATAAAAATGAAGAATTCCTAGGAAAAATAGAATATACTAATAAAAAATCATCACAATCATATTTTTAGGGAAATACTACTTTATTTTCCCCGAACCTAAAAACAATGTATTTATTCTTAATAGAATTAATTTATAGAGTAATTCCTATTTTACCTATGATGATATGGACATGGAATATATACATATATATATCACTAAATTAATTTGTATTCATAAATACATCCCCAACTACAAAATATTAATTCATTTTTTATGGAATTCTCTCTATAAAATTGAAAATCGTATAATGGGAAAATAAACACATACAGAAAAAATGACTATAATTTAAAATTATGATGTGTCGTGATCCTTAAAAATTATCACAACTGAATAAATAATGTAAAATGAAAAAAATAGAAAAATATTAGAATGAAAATTGACAGTTGGAATAGTAATTAGTATCTAGGAATAGTAAAATGTCTAATAATAAATATTTACCATGAATAAATCAAGTAAATATAATTATCAGAATATAAAAAACTCATTTCTCAAGTTATATAACTATATTATACATAAGTGTAAATTTTTAACAGATTATATTTAACACGTGTAGTCAAACATTAATCAATATGTAGATATTTAAAACTATAATTTCATAATTAATAAATATTTTGATTAAAATATATAACATATATTGGAAATAATATTCTTATAATGTAAAATTAATTAATTACAAATCACATAAGAATTATGGAATTATCATGAATAGAAATTTAATCAACCATATAAGAAGGAAACATATTTATTCTTGATAAATTTTTTCTATAGATTAAATAATCTTTTTTAAAAGTTAAATTTATAATATTTAGAATTTATATTTGATTAAATAGAAATAATTTTGGGAATCGTCATGTTAAAATTATATTTTGGAGTTTTATGTATTTTTCAAGAAAAGTACATTTTTTATTGAATAGTGAAATGTATGATTTTTAGAGATATCATTAGTTTTATGACATTAACATGTTTTAAATATGACTGTAAAAATTATTTTTTTTCAAAAAAATGATATCTTTTTTATTTATAAAATAATTAATTTATAAATAATAAGTTTAATTTATGAACTACGTTTGAAATTTTAGATACATAGTTATATTTTATTCTATGAAAAAATGATTTTTAATTCCTAACTTTATATAATTTTTTTTTTGAATCTATTAATTGATTCAATTTCATAAATAAAATATCTTCTAGGTCATTGTTTTTTTGAATAATAATACAGACAATAATATTATTATGTTAACTAAGATATCTTTTAGTTCTATTTGTGTTGAAATTTAAACATTTAATTTACAACCATAAAATGTACTCATTCAAAATCTTGTTGGATATAAAATAAAATGATTAAGTCACATGAATAATTTTAAAGAATAGAAGGATAAAAGATCCCTTTGAATTAGTAATAATGAAAAGTGGTGATAAATAGTGATAAAAAAAATATCAGAGTTAGTTCCACTATTTTTTATAAATAGGAATATATGGCTTCAATGAAATGTGATTATTAAGATTCATTAAATATTTATACGATACCTATGTGGTTGATTGTTCCATTATTTTTCATTTTCAATATAATTGTAGTTATTCTAATTTTGAGGTCATTATTGTAAACGATTTATCTTTCCCATTATAATCATTTGTTTTTTATTAGATTGTGATCAAAGAGTTTTAGGGATAAGAACCGATGATTCTAAAAATTTATTTATGATAAAGTTACGGGGATATGTAGTTGGAAAATTATAGTATTCTAATATAAAAAAATATTTACTTGGGATGAGTTATTTTTGACGGATTCCCATCACAATTTGTTTTCAATTAAAATCCATTGTAAATAGTCCATCGTACAAAATCAGATTGGAAATACCATTATTACCAACATATTAACACAATTAATCTCACGATCGTAGTATTTGTGATAGAAATTGTTATCCATCATAAAGAGTATTTGTAATGGATAATAAATACTATAAAAAAATATTTTCCTTCCAAATTATTTTAAATGGATATAATTTTGTTTTCATAAATTATATTTTTGATGTTATTACATTTATATGAGAAATAATATTTATGATGAAAATTTTAAATTCATCAAAAATAGTATTTTTACAATTTATTTATTAAAAAATTATAAATACATCACAAATAGTATTTGTGATGTAATTCTATATCTATTCTAAATAAGGGTAAATAAATAAAAAATAATTAAAATGCATTGAAAAATAAAATCTATTAAAAAATATTCATTATAAAATTTTTAAAAAATATAATACAATAATGATTTATTTAAAGGAACATAAAAATTGAATGTACTGAGGGACGAATCCGAAGAAAGTGGTCTGGGGATTTTAATATTTTCATCACTAATGTGATGTAACTTCTTCATTACTAGAGATATGATCCTCATAAGAGGTTAGATGATATCACATGAATATTTCGAAGCTTAAGAATTAAATAATTAGTTACCTCATTTTATTTTAAGTGTATCATACTTCAGCTCTTCACCAGTGAATTTTCATGAAGGAACCAAAGTCCAACCCCTCTATATCATCCACACATAATTCAAGAATATGTGCGTACATTGATCATATAATTCTGGGTTCTATCATGGAATTTTAATGATTCCTTCATTTTTGGGATGATCACCTCGATCCCATACATTTGATCCATGAAGGGGTTCTTCGATCACTTACTTAGACAGAGGCATTCTATCTCTTGGATCCTAGAGGAGAGAATAGCTCTCTAACTTTTGAAATGAGTTTCACAATAGGAATAAGATACTGCAGAATTATATAGTGGATTCTAGAAATACCCAGATTAGGATACCTAACCCTCGTATATTTAACATCCACTAAATAAGAAATAAATAAACAATAATGATGAACTTACTATTTCATAAATATTATTTTTATCTTATCACATAGTTGTAATAAGTTTTAAATATATTATGCCATAAATCTGATTCATTAAATCATCTCATAATTCCTATAAATATTAAACGAACCTTGAATATTAAAATAATATTCAATCATATAATATTATTAAATGTACTTAAATAAATTTTTGTTATTAATTTTAATAAATTAATTTAGATTAATTATTCATTACTCAAATAATAATTAATATATTCATTTTATGGTGACCGATATAACCTGGAAAAATCTCAGACCCCATAGTGGGGACCAGCATTTCCTATGTACTTATTCACTAGAATATAGAATAATGTTGAATGTGTTATTTTGTATAACCCTCTAGGACCTTATCTCGATAGTAGTGAATAGTATTAAAATTACAAGAGTGTATTCTAGTAACACATAAAGGACCCTATAGAGATAAGGAATATTTATAGAAACTATATCTTTTCATAAGAACACATACTGTGTAATATAATCTATTATTCATAAAATATCACATAAAGTGGGATTTATAACCTCCGTCATAAACCATTAATGGATTATTATTTGTTGATCCAGTTGGAAATATTTAACTTTTAGTACCATGGCCAAGGATTTAATAAAGTTACTATTATCCAGATCATCTAGGAATGAGATACGTCTTCCTCAACTCAAATGAATAAAATTATATCTTGATCATTCAACCAATATAAAACAACTAATGACAAAACCAACACAAGATACCACTCCATGACTTCAAAGTCATGATTGTTTCCTTGCATCAATGTATGTGATCAAATGGAACACATTGATAGTGATCCCATTTCAAGAGACTAATACACATGTTTTTAGATAGGAACTACCAATAACAACAGATAAAATTTGTGTTCTTATTGGTGGGTCAGTCCTCATGATATCATATACTAGAGATCACTAAGTGTGAACTTCATGAGATTAAGTCTCAATGCTAATGAGCTCCTAACACATGATGGTCAGGAATCATCATTTTTCCTATCAATATGATGTATTAGGACTATAGAAAATTACTTTAAGATTGAATCATGGAATTTATAGGTTCTCATTATAGCATGGGATCAACTATTACCATTTTATATGACATGTAATATAAGGAAATTACAATTAATATACTTAGTGTAGAAGTATCATCCCGATTCTAGTAATATAAACATATATATATATATATATCTAAATTTATACTTGTAATGGCAATTAAAGTACATGCACAAGTTGGGTTAAGGGAACCCACTTTCAACACCCCAACTTTTAGTAGAGCCAAGTTTTAAAAAGTCTCAAACCACTAGATCTCACATGAGAACCATTATTCTGATAAGATATGGTTTTAGTAAAGGGTCTTCCATATTATCCTCTTTAACTACTCTAATAACTACAACTTCACCACATTGAGTAAAATCAATCAATAGACGATTCTTCAAAAGTATATTCTTTGTCCTCTGATGTGACCTAGGCTCCCAGAAAAGCACAACTGCTGTAGTATTATCCCAATAAACCTGAATATTGTCTTCATTTCTAGTCATAACACAAATGATTAAGAAATTTTGGGATATATATTCATGATAAACTCGGATTATGATATAGAATCAGTGACCATAGTTTTCTTCAACACTATCTAGCCCACTAAACCCCTATTAAAATAAAAGACATAGACTGAAAATGATTTTATATCATCATGATCTATCTAGAAACTAGTATCAACATATCTTCTCACTATTAGTTCCCAACTCCTCAATCACCAGGATCAAATCCTTTGTATGCCTCAAGTACATTAGGATTGTTTTGATAGTTACCCAATCCATCTCTCAAATATTAGCTTGATATCATCCCAACATGATTAAATAAAAGGCAACATCAAACCTAGTATATATCATTACATACATGATATATCCCATTGATAAATAATAAGGGATTTCACACATTCTTCCAATATCATCCAGTGATTTTGGGTGCATTTTTTTAAAGATATTGATACCATGTGACATTAAAATAAACTATATGTTGGATTGTTCCATATTTTACCATTTTCTAACATGCTAATATATGTACTTTGACTTAGTCCAAATAGCCTATGAGATCTATCTTGATAGACCATGATCGCCATAATGTAGGGTACTCCACCTATGTCTTTCATGGAGAAGGATTAATTTAATAAAGTATTAACTATCTGTAAGACTTGAACTTTATTTCCCATAATTGATTCATTCTAAAAATATTATAATATAAAAAATATGGAATTCCCATTAACCTTATTAATGAAATAAGGATCGATTTTGTTTTTGAAAAAAAATCAAATTCTCTTATGGAAACATCAAAATAAACATTCCAGGATCGTGATGCCTGCTTCAACCCATTAATTGATCTCCCTAGCTTGTACACTTTTTTGGAATTTTTTGACTTAATAAACCCTTTGTCTTGAATCATATAGAAATCAACAACCAACTTCTAATTTAGAAAAGGAGTTTTTACATCCATATTCCAAATTTCATAATCATGGAATGATACTATTGCAAGTAATATGCTGATGGATTTTAGAACTTCCACAGGGGATAAGGTTTCATCATAGTCCATTTCTTGACATTTCATAAAACCCTTCACTACTAGTCTTTTATTATAGGTACTTACCTTACCAATAATGTCGATATTTTCTAGAATATTTATTTACACCAATTGGGTGTTACATGATCCAGAGCTTTTAAAAAATTGAAAAAATGATTATGATATATGGACTCCATATTACAATACATGAAATCTTTCCATTTAGCATTATATCTTCCTTTTATTAAATTATTATAGGTTAGAGTTTCATCATACTCATGGTTTAATTTTTCACTTTAATCAGTGACAATAAAACCATAATGCTTTGGTTCTCAAACATCTCTATTTTATCTACACATTACTTGTGTCTCGGAAAAATTTTCACCTCCCACCATCCATGGATATTTTTCCAGTACCATCTCTTGTGCATATAAATCATTAAAACCATTGACGTAAATATTTGTCCCACTATTTTCATTGTAAATGTGTTCCATTTCTAGGAAAATTTCTTATCTTTCCCCAATCACTTGACTAAATTAAGGGTTATATAGGTAATTCCCTTTAGTTTCTTTAGGATAACATATAAAGATATACTTCATGCTTTGGGATGACAATTTTTTACTAGATATAGTCTTGAAAAAAATCATTGCATCCCCATACATATATGTGTGAAAAAATTGGTTTTTTTCTATACCAAAAATCATATTTAATCCCATATCTCGCTTTAGTTGGTATTTTGTTAAGAGAATATGCCTCTGTTTATAAGGCATATATGAAAAAGGATAATGAAATAGTTTCCTGAGCCATCATTGACTTGACCATGTCTAGAAAGTTATGATTCATCCTTTTAATAACACCATTCAATTATGGTGTATAAGGAGGAGTGACATGGGATATTATCCCACACTCCTTTAAGTGAAGATTGAAAGATTGGTTAACATACTCTCCACCTAATTTTGTGTCATGTGCCATAAACTTCTTACCATGATAGTTTTTTACTTCATGTTGGTATTCCTTAAACATCTGAAAATAATATTACTCATATCTCATTAAGTAGATATAACCAAAACTACAAAAGTCATAAATTAATTTTACAAAGTATAAAAAACAACCCCTTTACTCTACATTAAATTGAACACAAAAGTAATTATGATTTAATTCTTATAATTAAGTGTCTATTAATCCCATACTATAAAAGGGTGATTTGGTTATTTTTCCTTGAAAACAAGCGTGACATACTTCTAGGGTTTTTAACTCAGTTGAGTCTAAATACCCTTCTTGTTGAAATTTATATAAATGATTCTCATTTATGTGACCAAGCCTAAATTACCACAGGAAGATGTTATAAGATTCATGTTCATTGGTTTTGTCATTGATTTCAACAACAAAATTTTCATGTTCATGTATATATAGACATGTTTAATATATTCCATACCATAAGATATTCAATTCATATAAAGGGGAAAAAATTTATTATCAAAATTGAAATAAAATCCCATAGTATCCCAAGTTGATATTGAGATTATGTTTCTAGTATGAAAGGGAACATACTAATAATTATTCTATACAAGGAAGAACAATTAAGAAAATTCAAATGATAATATCACACTATTAAGGCTACTAGACTAGCACCACTTGCAGCTCAGAGATCCACCTCATCTTTTATAATATTTCTGAATATACGTGGTTCCTGTATTTGAATAAAAATATTTGATACACACGATGTATCCAATACCCAACATATATATGAATAATTATTACATTCTGTGAAAAAACTACTTGAAGTAAAAGATAACATTGCTTCTTCTTCCTTGCTCTACAATTCTTCTTCAAGTTACTTTTCTAGACACAATGCATGTTGAAAGACTCGTGATCATTTCCTTATCATTGAATATTTGGATTTTTGTAATTATAGTGCCTCTGTTCCTTCAACTTAGACTTATCCTTAGACTGTTTATCATTTCCCTTCCTCCTATTATTCAATATAATTAATTAACAAATGGTATTCTTCATATCTTTATCTTCTTAAATAACTAAATCCAGAATACATGGGATTGAATTTATTATGTTATTAATATTATAATCAACAATAATAGATGATAATCTTGGAGGTAAATAGGATATAATTAAGATGCGGAACCTACCAAGATGAGGCAGTACACCAGATTGGAGATGAAAAACACTAGACTAAGGGCATGTAGAGATACCAGTTAGGGTTCGACTAAGGTATGATAACCCCTCGGTTGTGATTGATAAGTCAGATTGAAAATGGATCAACCAAAATTAGATGATCAAGAATAGTCATATTATTTATTTTATTTATGCATTTTTTTATTATTTTATCCATCTTAATGGTTACCACATGAATACATAAAATAATAAACAAGAAAAAATACATAATGTCATGAAGAATTTTATATATTAAATTTGTTATGCATGACATTATACATATTTAACAAAAGAAAGATTACACATACACTATCATTAATTAACTACTTATTATAATCATCACATGCGTGTAATAAATAATTAAATGCAATTAACCAAAAAAAACAGGGTTCGTAAATGTTCAAGACCAGCCAACAGGTAAAAGAATTCATGATAAAACTAAATTCCAATAAATTTAAAGTATGAGGGAATTAATATAAATTAAATGAATTATTTTTGTTCAAGTAATATATTCAAATATTTTATCCTCATTGGTCCCAGTCATTAATTAAATTTTATTCCAAAAAAATAAAGAAATAAATTAATTTTAAATTTAAATTAAATTAATTTTTTCATAAAATTAAAATAATAGAAGATTTAAACAAATTTTATTTTAGTTTATTTAATTTAATTTTAAATTAATTAATTAAATTAATTTTGAATATATAAGAAATTCATGGGCACTAAAATCATGCCCAGGCCCATGGCGGGTCAGACCATAACCTATAGGCCTGTTTTGGGCATGGCAGACCCTATGCATAGTTGCTCTGTGTAGAGCATGCCTGTTCTTACCCATTTCAGGTTCGGTAGGCCCACCCAGAACTATGGTTCAGTGGGTTAGGTCCATAAAGATGTGCAGAACTCGAGGTGGGGATGAGTGACACCTCATATAAGGTTTTATACGCACAAAGTGCGATTGAAGGGAGGTGGCCCAGGAAGGAAAAATTGCCCTATTGAGGTGAGGGAGGGATCCAGCTTGGATAATGACGGGGTGAGGTGGCTCGATCGTTGGATGACGAAAACCTGAGGGCGATCGTGGATCTGGTCAGAGACCGAAACATCCTATGGGTTTGGTCTGGCTAGTTCTAGTCATATATGATGTGGTGGTGGTGGTTGAGACCTCATGTAGGAAGTGACTAGGGATGAGCGGTGGTGGAGACATCCCGATCTATACAAGGGACACATTGACTTAGAGTCAACCTCAAAAAAGGTGATAATGGTGATCAATTGGGGATCCTTATAAGAGGAGGGTAACGACGGTCCATTCATCCATGATAAGCTGACTGTAGGGTAGAAAAGGAGGCCTGTAGTGGTCGAGAATTAGTGTTGGTGGATTTCTCAAAGAGAAGGGAGGGTGGACCATGGGGTATAGTGGTAAGGTGGCCAAATATGGCTTCATATGGAGGCCTTAATATATTTTTTGTTTGTTTTTTGAACACTAATGACAACCAATTTTTGTGGTCTCATAGACTTCTACCCACCACATTTTTTCAAAAAGCATAAAGCATAGGTTTTTTTGAAAATGTATCTTTTTTATTGAAAAATATTCTATAAGAATCATTAAAATGTATCTTCATAAAAAACTATTCCAACTTGATATTGGTCTGAATTGGATCATCTGAAAATTAGAACATTAATAGATATATATTTATATTTTTCATTTATTTTTAAACCACAACAACCACATTTTCTATCCATTCTAGAAATTTTAAATAGAAAAAACATGGCCATACAGAATTGGATCGACACACAGTCTATTCCATTAGGACAAAACTAAATCCCTCCAGGTAATTTAATGATAAACTCTTTTTTTCTTAGAGAAAAATAATCACATGACCCCTTGGATAACATTTGAAGCTACCATGTCATGCAGTGAAATCTAGTGGTATATGGATTTTAAATTTTTTGTCACCAAAGTTACATAACCTTGTTGCCTATTGCAATCTAGTTTCCAATAGAAGTTTGAAAATATATCATGAATATTTCAATGAAAAAAAATTAATTAAATGATTTCCATGTTTGATTTTAAATGAGTTTTATTAAAGATCTTAATTAATGACTATTTCATAAAGGATCTAAGGTCAAACCCCTATAAATCATCCACACACAGTTCTATAGTATTTTCATGCACCAACCATCAATTTCTCGGTGCTAACATGAATCTTAAATGATTATTTAAATGTCATAATGATCACCTCGATCCCATGCCTTCCTTCCACCAAGGCATTCTTAGATCACTCACTCAGATAGAGCCATTCCATATCTAGGATGTGGGAGGATATAGGTTCTCTCAAACTATATAAAATAACTTCACAACTAAAATGACCTCCTATAGACTTGTATCTTTGATGTTAGAAGTACATGGATGGGGTTCCACAAACCATTAATATTTAAAATCTACTAAATATGAAATGAATTAATATTCATGATGAACTAACTATGTTATCAACATTATTTATATTTTTGCACGTACTTGTAATATATATTAAATATTTTTCATAATAAAACTATTCTATTAACTTGACTCGTTATTATATCTAATATTTAATGAACCTTGAATATTAAAATTATATTTTTTCATATAGTATTATTCCATATAATTACTTATACACTTGTAAATAATTTTAAAAAATAAATTGAATATAATTATTCTATACTTGAATAGGAATGAATTTATTTAATTTTTAGTAATCAATAGAACTTGGACAACTCTCAGAACCCATGGTGGGGTCTATTATGTCCTACATATATATTCACCAAGATAGGTAGAATCTTGAATACGCTATTGTCTGTGACACTCTAGGACCTTATCTTGATAATAGTGGATAATATTTTCAGACCAAGAGTGAAGTATAGAAACCCATCAAATCCTCTAATTAGATAAGGAATTTTCATAACTATGAAAATATTTTATATCTACACATACAATGTAATATAGTCTTCTTATTATATAATGCCTCATAAAGAAGGATGCACAACTTGTGTCGGCATCCATTCTTTATTTATTGTTTATTGTTCTAATTGTATGGATTTACCATTGACTACCATGGGCATAGATTTAATGAAGGTACACACACATTAATCAACTTGGTTTGAGATATCTATTCCTAAACTCAAAAGAGATATATTCTATATTAATAAATCAACCAATGAAATACGATAAATGACACACCCAACCCAAGATATCTCGCTACGACTTTAATGGAATGGGTTTTGCTTACATTAATGTACATGATCAAATGAAACACATTGATAATGAACTCAAGTGAGGTGACAAATTCACGTGTTCATAGATAAGAACAAAAAAATTCCACCTAAAACAATTGGTGTTCTTATTAGAAGGTTTGTCCTCATGATCTCTACTACTAGAGAACACTATGTCTATACTTCATGAGAATAAGTCTCAATGATTATTATCCCTCATCACCCTATGGAAACACATCGTCAATTTTTTATCAGTATGATATATATTTACCAAACGAATTTACTTTAATATTACTATTATGGTATCTTTATGTTCTCATTATAGTCTGGGATCTACTGTATCCTTTTGATAAGACATTTAATATATGGAAATTATCATAAATATAGTGGATGAAAAAGTATTATCACTATTATTGTAATATAAACAAAAGTATATATCAAACAATATATATGTAATGGTAATCAATGTACATACACAAGTTGGGTAAAAGGAACCCACTTTCAATAAAAATAAAGCCATTGTGGGGAATCGGTGATTTCCTCCATTAGGAATCAGGAACTCCATCACTAAAATACATGTATGTAAACACATATGATACATAATCTACTCATTCTATTGATAATTATACTACTACTTCTTTAAATACTCTTCTTGTTCTTTTATTTCTCTTTTTATGGTATTCTCCAGTACTCGTAGCCTCAGTTCACACTTTGCAGAAGTGAAGGATGGTGATCCTGTATAATCAAAATTCATGCTAATGGATGAAATCACTTTAGTAACAAAATAAATAGAAGGAATAGACTATGATATACTAAAAATAACTTGAATTTTATATGTACCAATAACTTTGTTCTATAGCCAAACCACCTCATAAAAACATATCTTGAACAAATACTGTTCCCCACTATCCATCCCATCTCGACACTCTCACATATGAGAAATATCTTTCTCATACCTCTCTTATGAATGTATAAATAGAAATTAAAAAGATAAAATTTTTATATTATGTTAATTTCAAAAAATAAAAAGTAAATACTAACCAAAAAATGTCATTTTCATTTAACTATAATCTTATTATTACTACTATTAGTGTCAATACTCTATTATTGGTCAAAATCCATAACTACTGGACCAGATATAGACTGAATCAAATTATCATATATATTTATTTTATATATATATGTATTAATATATCTAAATAATATTACTTACCAATTTTTGATGATGTATACTAAAATTATAACATGAATGTGTGACATGTTGTCTCCCTTGATTCTATCATCTGAAATATAATATTTTCCTATAATTTTTCCCATCTAGTAAGTGAAAAATACGTCCCAAACATTGGTAAGGACATAATCTAGTTGATGACTGTTTCGCTCTGGTTTTCGGCCACAAAATTCCCAAAGGCTCCGTATCTAAGGATTGATGGTCTTGCTTTCCAAAGGCAAGCGTTCGTCGGATGGTATGACCAGAGACTCTTAAGAACTCAAATTGGTCGAGAGGATGTGAAGTCGGGCTCATCAGACCCCTTTTAGGGGGGAATTATTGCATGTTCCTGGACTCTCTTATAGATTTAAGACGTATTCATATGTTCATGAATCTTTTGTTTATACCCAAACATAGTATCCACAGATTTAACCTTGGTGGGAAACTGTCAACTAGACGCAGGGGTTCTGAATCATTTATGCCTGAGGTTTACCAAGCTTCGTTGGATTAATGACCCCGAAGGGCTGGAACTCGCTTGAGACGGTGCTAGGAGTGGCGTGGTGAACCGATGTAGAGATGATCGGATCGACCGACTGCTGGGCTTGATCCTCAGGGAGGCTTCCTACATACCCTGCTTAGGAAGCAGGGATCAAAGTCCACGTAGATCGGATATACAGTTTAATTTCATGCTGGATGAGGGTAGAACTCGATGTGAAGAAACGACCGAGTGGTGGGCTTGAACCTCATGGAGGCTTCCTACGTACCCTGCCTAGGAGGCAGGTATCAAAGTCCACGTAGTTCACAAAGTTGTCGAGGAACCGACGTGGAGAGAGACCATGTGGTCAGATGGGTGGCGGGCTTGATCCTCATGGAGGCTTCCTACGTACCCTGTTTAGGAGGTAGGGATCAAAGTCCTCGTAATTCACATATATCTTGGGGCTTACACTTTTAGGAAGCCCATAAGAGGATGTCATGGTCTATGCTTACTTGAATCCCCCATGAGTCATGCTCGGTGTGAGAAACAAGAGGCAGAAGGGACCTGAGAATCATGTCGTGAAAGGTGCGTTCATGAGAAACGGAGTGGGGATTATGCATGAAGGCAGCCCAAGGTGACAAATTGGGGCTTACACTCTGAGGAGACCCAGAAGGATGGGGCTTACTCCGAGATGGACGCCCGGAGCAAGAAAGCCCAGCGGGAGAGGGAAAGGGGGTGCTCCTGTCCCCATCTCCTCTCTTGCAGTCCACGGGGGCTTCCTTTTGATGGGTATTTTAATACCCCCAAGGAGCCCTGGACAATTGGAGGGGAAGAAAGGGGATTCCCGAGCTTAGAATTCACATTACCGTGGGAATGTGAACCCAGGAATGCTTCGGGAATCTGCTCAAGGGTCGTGGCAACCCCTTTTCCCCTACTTACTGTGGTTATTTGAACTCAAAGTGGCACTCTAATGTGCCTGGAAGTTATACCACGTAGATCCGGTGGCTCCGGCAGAGGCCTTAGCTCGAGGCCGATGAATAGGCCAATGAGGGAGTCGTGGAGGACCTGGCTAGATTAGAAAGATTTTACCTGGCTCTGGAAATGAGAACACTAAAGTATTTGTATAGCCACCGAGAGGTATGGGTAGTGGCTCCCTTCGCGTGGGGAAGTGCCATGCAGCTTGAGAAGCTATCCGCGAACCAGGGTGGTCCGCAGACTAATTGGCGTCTTGTGAACCAGGGTGGTCCGTGGCTTCAGGTTCAATCTGCGAACCAGAATGTTTCATGACTTCGGGTTCATTATGCGAACCTGGGTGGTTCGCGGAGGGTTCCAGGCGGGCAGCGGCAGCCAAGGGCGGTTTCTATCGGAGGCTCGTCGGTCGGGGCTTCGCCCTCATAGGAAAGTGCTACGCGGTACAATGGATGGGAAAAGAGGAATAAACTCCCTGGTCCGCGGGGAAGTCATCCGTGGTGGGGGGATTCATCATGGTTATCCTTTTTTGTTATTTTTAGGTTCACAGTTCACATAATTATTATGGGTTTTCCAATTCCTTATTGATTCATATACCTGCTGTGGTTTGCGGGTGGCAACTTTGCTATTTGTGAAATCCGAAGCCTTCCTTCAACCGATCTCCTTCCTCCGAATCTGATTCCAGTTCTCCGATTTCCTTCTCCTTTCCCCCTTGGTCTCCTTTTATAGAGTGGGGAAAGGAATGTATCTGTGGCCACGCGTCACCTTTTGCGGAGGCCCATAAAAAAATACCCAGTTCACTGCTTACTTTTTCAATCCGCGATTCACGGTGGGTATTGAACGCTCTCCCCCTCCGCGAGGCGAACTCAGGGAGTGCTCCACGGCTACGGAGGGTTCCGCCTCAATTCCGCGAACGACAGTGGGTGCGGCTTGAACCGATCGACGTGGTCCGCGGTTGGGGCGGTTCGTGATGGTGAACCGGGCAGGCGCCCATCTTGCCGCGCGACCGCGGAGGCTCTCGGCCTCCATTTCATGAATGACAATGGTTCGTGGAGGGGGTTGCATTCCGGTGCCTGGCCAGGTTGCGCTTCCATGGACCGATTCATGGACTGGTCCTTTGTGTCTCTTTGATTATTTTTTCCCAATTCTTTGGGGGATTTGGGAAAAATTTCCTTGGCAGATTTTCCAGGACCCTACAAATGCCCCCATCAGAATGGGGTCTGATCAGAACGAAGAGTAGGCCACTCCGATGCAAAGTGGTCCTGAAACTGAGATAGTTTGTGGTAGAAAGGTGGACCCAATAGGGGAGAATGCCTATAAATATGGGGAGCCCTCACTTTTCCTTTACCGAATTCTTCACGAAACCAGAGGTCCTTCGCCTCCGCGTATTTGCTCTTTCGCGAAGTGCCTCATCTGCGAACTAACAGCAACCTCCGCAAACCATTCTCTCTTCGCGGTCGCTTTCACCCATGAATCAACTTCCCAACTGCGAACCACTACTCTTGATTATTTAAAAAGTAAGTGATGACAGGTTGCAGAGGAACATGAATTGTGGTTTCGATGCTCCATGGACTAAATATCTCTTGAAATTTAAAAAGTATCTGAGTCTTCCAAATAAACTCGGGATTGAATTTCCGCGGAGCGACTTCGTTTGCGGTTTCCTGGCCAATGCTACGAGGGCCAGGGCTTTGGGAACTGATTTTGCGAAGGGCTTGTTTGCAGGATGATGTCATCAAGAACCATCCTCCAAGGCCTCTTTGCGGATTTGATTATGAAGGCTCCTTAACAATTCATTTGGATATTTTTGTCTAGATTTTATTACGGACTGATTTCTCTCATTATGTAGGGAGAAAATATGGTTCCCCCTCGTTCTTCACCAAGAACTACTTCAGAGCCCCTCCCAACTAGCTCAGAGAGACGTTCATCTATGATTCATAGAGCGGATGGCCTCACAGAAGACCCTAGTCGGTCCATCATTCTTGACGATGGTGTATTGACAAACCTGCTCTCTCCGGAGCTTCTGAGTTATCCATTATCCAATCATCTCCCACTCTACAGCTTTAGTCTTCAGGATGACATCCCTATCCCCCCTACTTTCACAGGTCTCCCTTCTCCTTTCCTGGAAGCGCCTTCAAAATGCATTTAGGAAAACATTACCCAATCCGGGGAGATAATCTCTAATTTTGGTCCGTAAGACACATTTATTCTGAGGGGCTCTGTCTGGACCCAAAGCGATCAGTGCATTCAAGACTTTACTCATAAAGTTGTCCTTAAGGACTACCCTTCTATTATCAATCTTTCTCGAAGGGATCCTGATGCGGGGTGGGTTCCCAGGTGGGATCTTCGGTCTGGCAGGATCTTCTCAAATGATTGGGCTTGGGATTTCTGGGTCCATCACCATTGTCATGAGTCTCCCAATTCACTGGAATCCGTCAACTTATACACTATAGTGTGGGCTTCCCAATTTTCTGTTTACCCAAAATCTTTGATCATGCCTGAACTGTTCAGATGCTGGTCTTCAAGTACTAATACTTTCCACGTTGCCCACGGTGAAGTTGGCATTAGTTTGTGGGTCATCTACCAGATAAAAGGACTGCCGATTGCTGTAGAGATGCATGATTAATTTTTTTCCAGTCCTGATGCATGGGACGATGTTGAACATGCGCCTTTATTGGCGAAAGAGCTACTGACCATGGCGGAGCAGTCACTGGGTCAGGCCTTGCGTGCCCGCTCGCTTATTCCTTATATCACTTGGATAGGGTTATTTCTGAACTCCACTGGTCCTACACTAAAGATTAAGCGTCCCAAGACTCATCCATCCCAATAGTCACGAACCATTCAAGGTTCTTACTGGGTGGTTCTAGAAGCAGGCAACTACCTTTCATGGGGTTACGTGGCGTGCCCTGGTGTGTCACCTATGCTCCAGTTGGCCGGTTTTTTTGCTATGTTTTTTAGCGGATGGCTATTTCCTTCACAGGATGTTAATCCCAGCGTCCGGGCCTTCACATTGATGATGGTGGACAAGTTAGAAGAGGGACTCTTGGTGAATTTAGTCGTGCCCACTTTGGCACGTATCTACGGGCTACTAAGACACATGCAGGTGGGCGGGTCACCCTACCGTCTAAGCGGGCCATTGAAATTTTTTTTAGGCTGGGTGGCGGATCACTGTCGCTGTTATGAATATCGTCACAACACGGCCATCCTGCTTCCAACCTTTCGGCCTACGCTACTAGATATAGCTGGATTTCACTTGACGTCTCTCAACATTAGTGAAGTCCTCGAGCTCCGGAGCGACTTCTCCCAGTTCATCTTCACTCCCTACCCCACCCCTTCTGGTGTCTTAGTTGACAACCACCATGGGATCCTAGAGGAGTGCTCTTACATGGTCTCCCTGAGGGACGAGTTTCTATCCGCACAGATTGATGGTGTTTCTTTGTGCGAGCTGTACATCCCGTATTGCTTTTCTCACCAGTTTGGGTGCATGAAATTCCAAGGTTCCCTTCCCCCTTCTCGGGCCCAAGTACTGCATCCAGCCATAATTCTTCATTGGTGGCTGATGCTGATGCGGGAGGGATCTGACGCAAGCATTCCCCTACTTGATACGGGCGCGGCTATCAGCCTTTCCATGGAGTATGCAAAGACATGGGTAAAATACTATCCTGATGGGATCCTAGGGAAGGATGTCTGGTAGATTCCCAAATCGGGAGGTATGGTGGTTGCTGCATCCACTACACCTTCCTCATCAGTTTTAAGGGAGCACCGACTAATGGCTCATCGATAAAAGCGATTCAGAGAACTTTACTCTCCCAACCCTGCGATGGCCACAGTTTAGAAAAATTCATCCCTCTTATGCATGTATGAGGATGACCTTGTGGTGACGGGTCCCAGTGAGACCATCCCGGAGGTTCCGCCAGTCGATACCGTGCTTAGAAACTTAGTCCCCAAGCCCGAACCGGGGTTAGGATCTCCAGAATTTCCAACTTCAGAGTCAACTTCTAGTGAGAACACGTCTGTGTGGGCTACCATTCTAGACTTTATTCTCATGTTATTCAACAAGGATACCAAAGATCCTCGTATTATGGAGGACCAGAGGGCAGTGCACAGGTGGGCCCGACCCCGAATATGTAAAATCATCACCGAAACCCCCTTTGCCGAAATGGCAACGAAAACCGAAGCTCTTCGTCAGCTCTTCCTGGGTTTGGGGTCGGGTGGCTTTGATTATTGGAAGTTCCATTATCTTGCTTTCCAAGTTGTCATGGCCTGCAAGGAAGCTGTCACTAATGAATGAAAGCTTTCTCACATCGAGACTACTCATTGCGGGGCCCGAACCTTGAAGGAATCCACAACAAATCTCCATCAACATATAGAACGGGAGGTGATCTCTCAAGATCAGGCGGCCATCCTGTCCTCCGAGTTTCAATAATGCGAAAAACAGGCCACGATGCTGAGGGATCAGTTATTGGCTATGACTGGTTGTCTTGAAGTCACCAGAATAGGGATCAATGATCTCCAAACCGCAGTGGAGTGTATCCGTCCAGTGGCTGAGGCTGAGACCAGGGAGAAGGCAGTGTTGGAACAATCCTACAACGACCTTCGCCATGCAGTCGCTAATCTGGTGGGGATAGAAAGTCAAGCTCCTTTATAACTATTCGAGCTAATTTTTTGTCCCCTGTTTTACTTACCCCCCTTTCTCCCCCCCTTTTATTGTGTGAAGGACGGACCCTGGCTTGTGGACATCCTCCTTTTCTTGTTCGAACGAAACAGAGTCTCTATCAATCACTCGTTTCTGTGGAATCTGATTGTTACTTAGAACAATTGTTGTGAAACTAATAATTCACAGAATCAGAACTAATCATAACTCAATAAAACAAGCTCTATTTTTTTCCTGGACCATGGGATCTAGTGAGCATAGTTTGACTATTTCTAGGATTTTATAGGAAAACCCCACAAAAGTTTTGTCTTTTTCTTCTTTTAATGCCCTAATTTTTCCTGGTCCCATTCGGTATGGACCCAGCGGGTATAACCCGGCTTTTTCTTAGGTTGACCATTTCGGGTTTTCGGCCTAACAGGCTTTGTGCCTCTTTCTTCTATGAGCAGTTTAAAGTCCCGCAGACAAGACTATCATTACTGATGTTTTAGGTCAAAAATCTTTGACCAAATATGGTGGGGCGAGGGCCCCAATGGGGTTCAACTGAGTAAAATATTTCTTAATACCCTTCAGACACACGTGGGGGAAACATGTTTGAATTTTAGCGGCATGCAGGGCATGCCTCAAGGAATGAGAGCCGTGTCGGCGTACAGAGGTAGGAAGAGCATTGCCTAAGGAAAACATGCCTTCGTAGATGGGCCAGGGGCGATCAATATGCAGAGCCGCTGAGGGCATGGTATGCATAGTCATACTAAGGTGTCCTTAAGTCAATGTCTTATCCATTTCTGATGGTCAGGGGACTTCATGGAAGTCCGGATTATGGAAACAACGATGGGTGGCATGAAAAATTATGAAAACCACCAGGGGTGGCTCAGAAGGGGAGTCTGATATCTGGAAGGGTTTTGGGAACATTCATGCTAATCAGGAGCGTGGTCTGGAGACCACCTCCCTACGCATTTAGTTAGCATAAGGGATGGTTGAGGCTTGATGCAGTTTAAAGTCATGCAGCTGGGACATCATTAAAAGAAATGGAACGACTTCTCCTGGTTCTCGGTAATCTCGTCAAAGGCGTTCCACCGCATTTAGGTAGGATTGTGGAAGAGGTTGGTAATCTGTAGCTCAGAGGGTTTCCGAATCCCGAGATGAAAATTGGGGCTCAGAGGCCAAAAGGGGTACAGAGAGAAGCATTGCCTACGGAAATCCTGCCTTTGGAAAACGGGCCAGGGGTTATCAATATGCAGAGCCATTGAGGGATTGGTATGCATAGTCATACAAAGGCTTCCTTAAGTCAAATACTATCCACTTCTGATAGCTGATAAACTTCAGGGAATTTGAGACTTGGAACCACCAAGGGTGGCTTATGAGAGTTCATCTTTTTTTTGAGTATAGAGTAAAGTTTATGATGAGAGGGTGCCTAAATATGGGGGAAATATCTTGACTAAACTTCCTGAGAATGGGTGAAGTAATTCTTTCTCATGCTGGTGTGAGGCGGTGGTTCATGCAGGTCTGACCCGTGCACTGAAAGATGAAGAAAAGCCGTTGTTTCTTATTGAACCCATGTCGAGTATGACCGTGTAGTTTATCATCATGTGGTTGGGACATAATCCATGCAGTTTGGCGTCATGCAGTGAGGATGAGAGGAATTTTTATAAGTTTCTATGTAGTTTAACGTCATGCAGTGAGGACGAGGACATTTTTGAAGGTTGCTATGTAGTTTAACATCAAGCAGCGAGGACGGATTCCATGTAGTTTAACGTCATGCGGTAAAGACTGGGATATCTTTAAAGGTTGCCGTGCAGTTTAACATCATGCGGTGAGGATGGAGGGAATTATTATGAAGGCTTCTCTTCATCAGAATATAATTGGGCTTGAATACCTCAACATTCCCAAGACATGGAAGGCGGGTTGATGGTGTAAATAATGGTTCCGGGGCCTTTTGGATCAGCAGAGGTGATATGGGGGCTCTGAGGCCGGTAAGCACACAGAGCTAGGAAGAGTGCCACCTGAGGAAATCTTGCCTTTGGTAGACGGACCAGGGGAGATCAATTTGCTGAGCCGCTAAGGGAATGGTATTAATAGTCATGAAAAGGTGCCATGGGTCGATAACTTTCCACTTCTGATGGTCGTGAGTGGTCATGAGGATCCGCGATTGTCCAGGCCACAAAGTCTGTCATCTGGTGAGGAAATATCTGGACATGTCGGGGATATTCGTCCTTGGTCTCTATTAAAGCTAAAAGAGCCCCCCTACGCTGATTTATCTTGCTCGCGGGGGTGTGCCTTCAGTCAACACAGTTTAACATCATGCAGTGAGGACGAAGTACTCCTAGTTTATCGGTCATAGAGCTCGGACCATTGGGTGACTATTTCTACAATCACTCGAAGGATAATTGGGTCAAGATATTCTGATATACTTAGAACAAGGCGGGGGATGAATGTCGTAAACTGCAACTTTGAGATTTCCTGGATCAGGAGGTGGGGTGTGGGGCTCTGAGGATGGTAAGCATACAGAGATAGGAGAAGTACCGACCCAAGAAATCGTGACTTTGATGGACGATCCAGGGGATATCATTATGCAGATCCGCAGAGGGCATGGTATGCATAGTCGTACATTGATGTCCACGGGTCGATAACTTTCTACTTTCCATAGCCATGAAGGATTATGAGAATCCCTGATTTCTCCCAGTGTAGAGTTCAGAATGTGGGGATAATGGTGTCCGGGTATACAGAAAACATCTTCACTATAATTGTCTGTTGAGTCAAAGTAGCCTAGCCCTGGCTTGATGTTTGTTGATACAGGTCACTATGGGAACCACTGGCAGACACATAGGCTATCCAGATAAGGATACCCTGGAAAAATATGGATGTGAAAAGGGGAATGAACTTGTAAACCACTTCGCCAAAAACATCTGGATCAAGAGGTATGGTATCGGGGCTCTGAGGCCAGTAAGCGTACGGAGCTAGGAAGAGTGTCACCTGTGGAAATTTTACCTTTGGTAGATGGGCCAGGGGAAATCAATATGCAGAGCCGCTGAGGGCATGGTACGAATATTCGTAAAAAGGTGTCCACAGGTCGATGACTTTCCACCTTCGATGGCCATGAGTTGTTATGAAGATCCATAATTATCTGGGCCGTGGAGTCTGATATATGGAAAGGATGTATCTAAATGTGCAAGGAGTATCTCCATCTCGTATCACCATATGTATTGGGTGGGTTGCGACGAAGTCCGTGCAGTTTAACATCATGCGGTGAGGACAAACCCCATGTAGTTTAACGTCATGCAGTAAGGATGAACGTGACCTGACATGAAAGAAAAAGGGGTCTGTGCAGTTTAACGTCGTGCAATGGGGACAACTTTCGTGCAGTTTAACGTCATGCGGTAATGACGAACCCCATGCATTTTAACGTCATGCGGTAAGGACGAAGATATACACCCCGTGCAGGTCTGGTCCATACACGGGGTAAGGGTAATTTTTAACATCATTGTTCGTGCAATTTAACATCGTGCGGTAAGGACGAGAAGTACACACTGCGTTGGTGTGGTTCGCACATGGGGGAAAGGTCAATTTTTAAGGGGTTGGGATAAGACTGGGGATCCTGGCATCGCTACGTATCCTGCGAAGGCAGAAATCAAGTCGTACATAGTTCTTTGGAATGAGTACACCATGCGCATGTCTGGTCTATACATGGGAGGAGGTTCATTCTTAATTCATGTTATCCGTGCAGTTTAGCGCCGTGCGATAAGGATGGACTCCATGCAGTTTATCGTCATGCGGTGAGGACATGAATACATCCCGTGCAAGTCTGGTCCGTACACGAGGGAATAAGCATTTTTTTATTTTTGAGGTGGCTGGGCCAGGGTGTTGAATTTTGGCATCACTACGCATCCTGCGAGGGCAGGAATCAAGCCTCACGTAGTTATCTAAAAGAGGATACACCCCGTGCTGGTCTGGTCCTCACACGGGGGAAGAGGACATTTTTTTTTGAAGTTGCTAGACCAGAATATTGAATCACGGCGTCGCTATGTATCCTGCAAGGATAGGAATCAAGACGTACGTAGTTCTGTGAAATCCGTGCAGTTTAACGTCATGCGGCGAGGATGGTGTCCATACGGTTTAACGTCATGTGGTCACAATGAAAAAATGAAAGCAGTGCAGTTTAACGTTATGCGGCGAGGACGGGGGGCATTATTAGATTCTGTGCATTCCAACATCATGTGGTGAGGACGATGTGCTTGACAGTTTAATGTCATACAGCTCGGACGATGTCCATATAGTTTATATGAGAAATACATTATTAATAATCTCACATTTGTAGGAGCCGTGGTGGATTTCCCATCCATGGAGATTAGGGAATACGCTCCGTTGGAGTAGAACTTGTGTACAACATATGGTCCTTCCCACTTGGGAACCATCTTTGGAGGCTTCTTTCCAGGTATCATTGGGGTTCGGAGGACCAGCACTAATTCTCATTCCAAGAAAGAATGGAGGTGGACCTTTTTGTTGAAGGCTCATGCGATCCGGTTCAGGTACACTTCCTGGTGGTGCAGACTGTGCAGCTGCTTCTTGTCTAGATGTTCCAATTCACCTAGCCACTTCTCTGACTGCTCATCATCGGATAATCGATCACATATGGAAACACAGAGTGAGGGAAGTTGGAGTTCAATGGGCAGGACCACCTCTATGTCGTACACCAATGAGTACGAGGTAGACCGAGTAGCGGTGCAGATTGTGGATCGATAAGCCCACAATGCGTGGAGGAGTTTATCTGGCCATGAATTCTTGTCTTTTTCCACCATTTTCTAGAGGATGTTGGAAAGGGTCTTGTTGAAGGCTTCTATATATCCGTTGTCCACTGCATGGTAGAGGGATGAGTGGTTAGCCTTGATACCATACTCGTGTTATAGCTTTTCCAACTCAGCAAAGCAGAAATTGGTGCCGTTGTCCGTCAGTATGGTATAAGGGACACCAAACCTGCTGATGATATTGATCTTCATGAAGCTAACAATGTTTATTGCCCCGACTTCCTTGAGGGGTATGGATTCTTCCCAGTTGGAAAAGAAGTCGGTCGCCATGAGGATATACTTCAGCTGTTTGGGTTTGGCGGGAGGATATGGTCCCACGATGTCCATCCCCCACACAGAAAATGGCCAGGAGTACTTAGCTTGATGAAGTAACTCCAGGGGATGGTGTATAAAGTTGTCATGAATCTGGCATGAGTGGCATTTTATGGTAAAACGCTCACAGTCTCGTGCCACTGTGGGCCAGTAGTACCCATGCCTTTGAACCTGATGGGAGAGCTTGGTCCCTGGTTGATGTGCTCTACATGCTCCTGCATGAGCTTTAGTCATGACGGTAGCAGTTTCTTCTCCGTCAATGCATATGAGGAGCACTCCATCGAGGCCTCATTTGTAGAGGACCTCTTACTGACCCGCGCCACCATATAGGACAATGTTAATTTCCATCCTCCATATTTTCTCTCATTCAACCCTTTCTGATGGAAGTTCTCCCCGTTGAAGGTAGTTTGCAATGGGGGTCATCCAGCCGGTGGCAGGAGCATATGGCTCAGGGATGGGACTAAATTCGTGGATTTCCTCCATCTTGGTCTGAACAAATGGAAATACCATTCAACAGTGAGCAATACTGATAACTGTTTCATCCCGGCCTGGGTCAGCTAGGGCTATGGCCGCGTTGGCTAATGCATCAGCCTGGGAGTTCTGGGACCGGGGAATATAAGTCAATGCTGGTTCTGTGGAGAACTCGACTATTAACCCGCCGACATGGTCAAACAAGGGGATCAGCTTCTCCTTTTTAATAGCATAGTCACCATTGACTTTCTTGATGACCAGCTCTGAGTTACCTTTAACCTTAAAGTTTTGTACTTGTTCCTGGAGTGCATGTTCCATGCCTGCAATGAGGGATTGATATTCCGCTTCATTGTTTGTACATCCCTCGGACAGAAGGAAGGAATATGGAAAATCTGCCTTTTTTGGGGACATGAGTATTATCCCCAGACCCACTTTTTTGAATCTGGTATCCTCCATCCTCTTCCTGGTGGGGATTCGGGATGCGCCATCAAAGTACATTTACCATACTGGGAACTCTTCTTGAACTGAGAAGATATCTTCATCAGGTAGTTCAGCATCTGGTGCAGTGGTCCCTATTGAAGGGTGCTCTTCTTGAAAGTCTGCTAATGCCTGGGCCTTGATGGCTTTTTGAGGCATGAACCAGATGTCGAATTGTTGCAGGATGACCGCCAATTGGGATAGGCATCCGGTTAGCATTGGGTGACTGAGGATGTACATGAGAGGGTTACACCGTGAGATCAAATGGACCTCATGATGCTATAGATAATGTCATAGATTTTGAACCGCGAAGACCAAATCCAGACAGCTCTTCCCGATATTTGAGTATCGAGTCTCAACATCAATCATGGTCCGACTGAGGTAATAGAGACTATTTTCACTGTCAGCATCATTCATCTGTGCGAGAAAGGCTCCCAATGACCATTCTATGTCTGTCACATATATAATGATAGGCCTTCCTTTGACAGGGGGCATGAGCACCGGTGCGCTTGATAGGTACTTCTTCAAGTTGTCGAACGTCTCTTGGCAGTCATTCGTCCATTGGTACATGACCCCCTTCTTCATCAACCTGGTGAAGGGAAAAAATTTTCCTTCCAGGTTGGATATGAACCGCCTAATATAGGCTAGGTGTCCATGGAATCCTCTCATCTCAGTGATATTTCAAGTGGGTGTAAGGCTCAGGATATCCCTCTTCTTCTCAGGGTCTAATTCGATGTCACGATGGCGTACGACGAAGCCAAGGAATTTCCCTAAGGTAAACCAAAGGCGCATTTCAAGGGGTTCATCTTCAAGCTATGTTGTTGGAGTTTCTTGAAGACGGTATTTAAGTCCAACAGGTGATCCGAGAGCTATTTGGACTTGACCACTAGGTCATTCACGTAACATTCAACGAATTTCCCCAAGAATGCATTAAAGATCCGATGCATGGCACACTGATACATGGCACTAGAATTCTTGAGACGAAAGCGTATAACCAGGTAACAGAATACCCCTTTAGGGGCCCTGATGGAAGTGTATTCTTTATCTTCTTGTCCCATCCTGATTTGATTATATTTTTAATAGCCGTCCATGAAGGATAGAGCCTCATACCTAGCCATTGCATCAATTAACAACTCGGTGGTTGGAACCGGGAAATCATCTTTCGGAAAATGCCGATTAAGGACTCTGAATTCAATACAGACGTGGATTTTCCCGTTATTTTTCTTGACAAGGACGATGTTGGCCAACCAAATGGGGTACTGGACCTCCCTGATGAAGCCTTCTTTAATGATCTTATCAACTTCAGCCTCTATCTTGGTAGCATGTGAGGGGTGTGTCCTTCTAGCGGCCTGTTTGTAGCCCCGGTGGTCTTCTAGAAGACCCAGGTGACGCGTCACTACCTCAGGATCGATTCCTGTAATTTCCATGTAATTTCATGCAAAGAAATCCTGATGTTTCCTTGAAAAGGAAGTATATACCTCGTGTTCCTCATGAGACATGGCTATGCTAATGAGAGTGGGCCTCGGGTCTTCTTCGGTACCATGGTTTTTTCCCCTGAGCTCGTCCACAGTGGTGGAGATACCCTCCTCAAATGTGAGAGGTGCATCTCTGAGATCTTCCCCCTTTTATTCTCCCAAGTCCTCATCTTCCCGATCTCACGAGGAGAGGGTTTCTGGTCTGATCTTTCAAGGGTTTGAGGGAGAGGCATCGTGGGCATCTCTTCTTGAGTATTCATCCCCAAATTGAGGGTTGGTCGGCGTTCCTGCGTTGCTGTGCTCGGCCATCATGGCTGAAGTCATGAGGACATCCAAATTCATGTCTGAACATGAACTCCTACTCTCAAAACTGTTGATGGTCAGGACATAATGTCTACCAAGATGCCTGAGGGGGTCATCGGGGACCATTTCCAGGCCATTTGGATCGGGGAACTAGTCGACATCATCGATCAAATAATTCTTATTATTTTTCTCATAGAACCCGGCGTTGATGTAATGTGATTCAGAGAGCTCGAAAAGGGCCTTATCGGTGTGCAACATCCCACTTTGTCTATTGACACATTACATGATACATTGGTGGTAGGATGAAGGAATGTCCATGTGCTTATGGAGTCATGGCCTTCCCAATAGGACATTGAATGCTGTGCTCTGCCGGACCACCAGGAATTCCGTGTAGGAAACCAGGTCACCAAAATGGGTCTTTAGCTTAATCGGACCCATTGTCTTCTGCTCACTCTTTTCGTAACCTAACTAAGTTGTGGATGAGGGAATTAGATCATCCTCACTGTAGACCAACTTACGGAGTGTCCGTAGGGGAAGGAGGTTACCTCCAGAGCCATTGTCTATAAATACATTCTGGATCTCAATACAATTCAGTGTGCCTGACACATATAGCGGCCTGATTTGTCCCTGCATGATGGAATCTTTTTCTAGATCGGTGAAGGAAATCACCGAATTGCATTCAGCTGGGCCAGTCTCCGTACAAAAAATCTCGGCGGCAGCTACCTCAGCTTGGAATTCCTGGGGGCTGATCAATGCTTCGATAAGCGCCTCCCTATGGTCAGATGAAAAACTCAGGACATCCACGATTCACAACTTGTCTAGTACTGACGCCAGCTACTTAAGGATGTCGTATTTTTGCTTCAGCGTTCGATGCTTCTCTTTTGGCGGGAGAGTCTTAGCAGGTGCTTTGGGAGCTGGAGCATTCGACGAGGAGGGACCGGCCACGGGGACAAATGTCTATGGTGTTCCTGCGTTTAGAGGACTTGGCCTGGCTGGCCTGTTTGTGCGTGCTAGGCGACCAGACACTTGATCCTCCTCTAGTGGGTATCACAGAACAACAGGGCCAGAGTGGACGCTTGTGGAGGTGGAGGGTCATTCGCTCTCCTGTTGATTCCGCTTAAGGGATCTCCCACGGGTTTCTATGGTATTAACGGTTTGGGCCGGGGTCCAACAGTAGGGTTGGTTTCGGCCGCTGTTGCACCTCCCCTGGTATCCCCTGCCTCTCCGATTCCTCCTCCCGGCTCCTTGTGCAGGGAACTCGGGTTTGTAATCATACCATTCGTCAGGGAATGATTCCATGAGATGGATTACATTGATAGAACCAAATATTGGATATTAATCCTCTGACAGGTCAACCTGGTCGGTTGTCTCTGATGGTGCTGTTTGGTGGGTTGGTGCCTGTGGTGCCAAATTCTAGGGTATGAAATCCGCCAGGGTTGGGATTAACTTTGGACCTGTCGTGGACTACTCCTCTTGCAATTGTTTCCTCCTTAGGCTCCGTCTGGATGATCAGATTGTGGAGGGTTGTGAGGCCGATGCTTTCAGCTCTGCGGCTCCAAGGGTTGGTGGTGGCAACATCGGCTGCTGTGGTTGAGCTCGGAGTATACCCTGGGCTCGATTGATAGTACTCTGAGTCATCCAGTTTTCAAATTTCTTCCCCTGCTTGCTGGTGACTTTCTTCCACCCCTACTCTTTGTCAGAGTCAGTGGTAGAGATACATGCCACATGTGCTGGGGGTCCCAGCTTGACTTGTCTGGAATCTACCATACTCTGCAAAAGGTCTTTGAAGATGAAGCATTATCGGATATTATGCCCCAACATCCGATGGTAGGGGCAGTAATCTGGCCTGTCATCGCGGCCGACTTCTTCAGGTCTCCTCATCTCCGGGAGGCGGAGCAAGTTGCAGTTCATGGCGGCAATGAGGTATCCATGAACTTCATCATCTTGGAATGAGTATACTTTTTTCCTTTGTTCCTCAAACTAGTTCCGCTTCGGTCCTCTCTGATCGTACCGTTTAGGCGGGGGCGGCCGTTGATATGCATGGGGTCCTTGATGATTTGGTGGAGGCCTGAGCGGTTGAGAGGGCACAGGGGCCATCTTGAGTGTGATAGCGGATGCTTCAGCTCTAGGGGCTCTTTTCTCAAGAACCTGAGAGGCTATTCGGGACTTCTAATTAGTCCGCTGCAGGTAGTCCTCAATTCTCTGGGCGATGGCTGAGAGATGGCGGAAGCCAGTGGTGCACTCCACCGGTATGAGCAGTGTTCACAGCTCATCTCTAAGATTATCGATGTATATGGCTAGTATCTCATCTTGAGGCATTGGCCTGTTCAAGGAATAGGTCAGACCTTTTCCATCTGGTGATGAAATCTGAGACCCTCTCTCTCTCCCTCTAATTGCAGTTCATAAGATTGTTGACCATTGTTTTAGGCAGCGTTGAGCTAAAGTGGAACAGGAACTGCTGCCGGAGGTCCTCCTAGCTCTTTATCGACTGGGCCGATAGACTCGTATACCCAATGAAGGTGGATCCTTGCAAAATCCATATGAAGCATCTGAGTTTCACTACTTCTTGTTGTTCCAGAGTCCACATCATAGGCTCACAATAGGATGCGTAGTGCATCAAATGATGCTCTGGATCGCCTAATCCATTGAAGATGGGGAATACAGGGCTCCCAAAATTGGTTGGAGGTGGTGTGTTGGTCACCCAATCTGGGTAGGGTTTCCTCTCCAGCTGTATCGGAGCGCGTAGACCTTCTATCACTTCCAATCGAGCTGTTAGTGCCTCGATGGTGTTGGTGAGTCCCTGGTTTACATCCTGTTGGGCCCGGTTCTGGGCAGGCGTAGCCCGAGGCATTTCCTGAGGATCCGGATTGGCCGGCACCAAGGGTGCACATTCCGTTCGGGGTACCCTCGGAAGGTTCGGGCGTACTTGCTCTAGTTTCCTCCTAAGTGGAGGGAAATCATGATATTCATCATCTACATTTAGGTAGTTGGATAAACCAGGCGCCTCATTGGGTAGGAGCCCTGATCGTGCTTCGTTTACCGGGGAAAGACTTAGCCTTTGAGGTGCACTTGTCGGGAGTGCATGACGTGGCTCTTCTTGGGACACACTTTCAATAAGGCGATTCCTCTAGAGCAGCTCAGCGTTAAGCCGCCTCAATTCTTTCATCTCTTATTCCTGTCGAGCAAACCTCTCTTCGAGCGTGAGTGGATCGTTTTTATTGAGAGAGGGGGATGAGTTAAGGGTAACCATTCCTTTGTTCTTATCCTTGTTGGAAGCTCACAGGGTAGGCGGAGGGAGGTCAGATGAAGAGGAAGACATATTTAAAGCGGCCCTCTGGTTCCGGTTGTGCACACCTGGGGGTTCGTTGTGAGTCACAACCTGACCGGAATCGTCATCTCCCGATCCATCCGGATTTGCAGTTTCTCCAGTTTCACCTATGGGGTTAGCCTCTATGGCATTGATAAACGCATATTGCGGGGTGGAGGGGACATCATCTTCCAAATAGGAAGAAGATCTCTCGCGTCTTCTGCTGGCCTTCCCTCTCATGACCTGGGATTTCCCTCGGACTTCTTGTCGAAGGGTGATGCATAGAGTTATTTGATGCGACCTTATGGTGCACCTTCCTCTCAGAGGGGATGATGATTTGAATGACGAGATAGGATGGGAACCACCTCTTCTGTGTATCCTCCCAAGACGAGAGAATACCGACTCTCGTGGGGGAGGTTTTTATTGAGGGGGTAATAATGCCCCCAGTCCTAAGGGCTAGGGCTGGCTCCGTTCCCTGGACATTGAGTCTCTTCCTAGTTTTATTGGTCTTATGGGGGCATTTGTTGTTAAAAATTCCCCCAGGATTGCAGGCTGGGGTTGACCTTGGATTGCAGCCGTGGATGTGGCTATTGCGACCTACCTGATCTCGCGTGCCCCCATCCGAGGGTGAACCAGATCTGGTGCCGAATTCACCTGTGGATCAGTCTCTTTTGGGGAGGCAAGCATAAATCACTGATTGGCCTCTCTTAGGGGAGAGTCCAGCTGTATTCTCTCGGTGGCTTGATTCAGGTATTTTTGAATGGCTTGTTCCTGCCGAGCGTGACGCTTCTGGGACTTACTCAAGGCCCGACTCTTTTGGGTGTGTTGCCTTTCCTGAATAGGGGGTCCACCTGATTGCCATCTCAATGTGATGACGTTACACGATACCATGCTGAACAGGTTTTTTGGGAGGGGAGCAGAGTGAAATGAATATCTCCCGGTTCTCCCTATCCCCTGATATCGACTCCCGTCGGAGTGTCACCAATGAGGTGGCACAGTTCATGTAGTGCACAGAGGAAAGCTTCCTCTATATTCCTTTTGAGCCTCTCGGGGAGTTGTTGACACGTCGAGGAAAGGGCCTCCAGGTCGATGTGATGCAAGAGGTCCCCTATTGTCTTGACGTGGTCTACATTCACGTCATAGGGCAGGAAAATCTATTTCAGCCAGTGGAGGGTCATCCATATATTATGGCGGTTTTCATGCATGCATTCTTCCTACAACTCCAAGGGTATGTCGTACTTAGAGGTGGCCGTGGGACTAAACATAACTGGTATATCATTCCAGGCCAGTCATTTCCTCATGTGCAGCATATCAGCAAATTCCTCCGCCAGTGATTCTTCTACTTTGTCATCCCAACTAAGGCTCTCACTGTAGTCGGAGGTAGTGGGACTGGTAGGTATCGAATTGTCTTGTGGGCGATTCCGAGGTGGTTCAAAAGATGAACGCGGCCCTGGAATGGCTCCTGATTGAAGAAGGGTGTCATTAGAGACAAACTGGGAATCTGTCATGCTCGATCTTGTCCTTCTGAGTGCCTCGTCATACGGGGGCTTTTCGGTGCTTGATTCGGCAGGAGGAGGACCTTCCTGTCGATATAATATTTCATTGTGGGGAGGACCTTTGCAATGACGGCTGTAATAGAGAGGATTACCATCACTACATGATGCTTCACTACATAAAGGAATTTTCAGTGCACACCTTGGGGAGGACCTCCAAGTCATGTTGTAGCAAGGGGAGGACCTTCTGGCAGCGTGGTGTTGTCACGGGGAGGTCCTTCACAACAACTGCCATCATGGTGAGGATGACCATCATGGATTGACGTTCGACGCGCATCCTGGGGAGGACCTTCAGGAAACACCACGATAAGGGGAATACCTTTTTGTTACTTGGGGCCATTGCGGGGAGCACCTTCACAATGGCGGCCATGGTGGAGAGGACTACCATCACAGCTGCGGCAAAGTCGAGGACTACCATTACTGCTACCGCAGGGAAAATATCTACGGGATACATCCTGGGGAGGGCTTCCAGAATTTTCCTCAACGAGGGGAGGGCCTTCTCGTTGCTCGACGACTCTACGAGGAGGACCTCCGTTATCAGGGTGGCGAGGACTACCACCGTGACCCGATGCCTTGCTTCGTGGATTTTCGTGGTAGCGTAACCCCTGGGGAGGACCTTCTGGGCAGACCACGACAAGGGGAGGGCCTTCTTGTCATGATGATATGTCACTACGGGGAGGAACTCCGTAGTTCCGACTATGATAGCGAGGACTACCATCATAATCTGTGGTCCCACAGCATGGAGAGTGATTGAAATGTATACCTCGGGGAGGACCTTCAGGATGGACCACATCAAGTGGAGGTCCTTCTTGTTGCTTGATCTTCTGGTAATGTGGAGGGTTTCCATGCCTCTTATCAAGAGAGGAGGTCTCGTGACCGATTGTTATATTCCCACGGGGGAGGCCCCCATGGGTGCTCTGGGGAGGACCTTCAGAGCTGCTAGTAGAGACATTATGGGGAGGACCTTCGCAACTGCTACTTCCACTCCCATAATATAGTAATGGGTGGGCAGGGTTTCAAGCCTTTGATGCGTGTTTAGCGGAATTGGGAACCCTAGCTTCTAGCAGAGTGGATTCATGAACCCACTTTTTATTTTCCGGCTGCCTTCAGCGCGTTCGGGGCACTCTTTTGCAGGCAGCGGGGACTGTCTTCTATTGAAAATGGCCTTCACCTTTGGGTCCCTATCTAATTAGGTCCCGTGATGTTGCTGAGATACGCCGACGAACATCTTGACTTTTAGCATGGATATATTCCTGCTCTGGAGCATCCACCGTGATGGACGGGTGTCCCCTAGTTAGAACGAGTGAAGCTGCTCGACCCGGTTGCCCTTGCGTCACGAAATACAGCCGACGACCCTCCTGGGATGAAGCAAGGATGTAGATATACTCCGAGGTGGCTATCTCATCTCTTAGATGAGTCTCCTAAATTGGGGAGACGGGCTCACGGGCCCGAGTCCTTGCTGTTGCCTCCGAGGAAATTACATGCTGGCAAGTCTACAAGATATTATCTGGGATCGATAATTTCTCCTACATCATTTCCAGGATATGTATAGAGACATCTTTGGCTAGAATGGGTATGAAGACCCATTCCGATATTGTAGTAGGAATATCCGGCTCTGGTCCTCTAGTGGTCAGTGGGTACTGACAATTCTCCTGTGTCGAGGTAGGTGAACGGGTCTTCCCCTGTACCGGGATATGCCAGTTTCTCTCTCTATTTTCCGGCACATCGGGGTGGCAGACTTTACTTGCATCTGCAGGGAGCTGGCCCTTCATATATTGGTTTCCCACCGTATCAAGTCGATGGCCTTTGTTGGCGGGGAGACATGCCCGCCTTTGATTTGTCGCCATATCTGGGTGGCGAGCTTTGTTGATCACCACCATATCAAGATGGAGGGTGTCTGATGAAACTTCCAGGATCTGGTCCTGCAGGTGCCGGGTCGCCACCACGTCAAGCTAGTGGGACTCACAACCCTGGGCAGGGAGAGGTGCCTTCTTGGTGAGTGCCTTCCTGTGTAAGCGACGGGCTTGATGGACCTCGGTGGGGTTGCGCGCTGGCTTGTATGATGCCTCCATATCTGGATGGAAGACATGGGAGGATCGAACAGGTGTAGGTGCCTGTTCTTAGTGTGTCTCATTGGCTGAGCAGTGGAGCTCCTCCTCAGGGACCAGGGTGATGACCGGTCCCCGATTGTACGTCTGCCGCCCTCGTCGGGCAGTCTGAGGGATCGGAGCTCGGGGAGCATGGGCCTGAATCCTCGGGGAAAAATCCTCCTCGGCGCGAGGATGTTGGGTCATGTCATGATCATGATGACGCCATCCAGTGGGGGACTAAGAGAGGAACCCCCGTTCGATAGGTATGAAGTCCTAAACGTCGACCTCATCCGCCTCCCTAAGATAATGGAGGTATGCATTGTCCCATTCCGGGGATAGGATCCTAAAACAGTTTTAGACAGTGACAGGGGCTGTCTGGATCCGCCTTTTGTGGTCATTGCTGTGTAGGTGATGGACGAATCTTGACGGATTAGAGGGCATGCATGGCCGCCTCCACCATTGGGAGAGTACCATTCGCGTGGTACTCTCGGATCAGCGCGTCCGAAACCCAGTGTTGAAGACGCTGGGTTGGTGATGGGGTCCTCCATTTTTGAGGAAGTGTTGTCCTTACGTCGTTGGAAGTGTGCACTTGTGAGTAACATTGAGATGCCATTGGATCAAAGGGAGTTATGAATGTAGTACCTATGAAACATTTTAGAAAATACAAGCATCAAACCCGTCAAAGCAGCATCTCCTAATCTTATGTGTAGTTAATGACCTCACTTGGCCCTCCTTTAGAGAATGAGGGGGAACAGGGTGGGACTAAGTTTAATCCATCATGTTTGGATAAAGATTCACGTTGGGTTCACCATTTTTTGTTTTGCTCTGATTTTCGTCCAGGAAACGCCCAAGGGCTCCGTATCCAATGATTTATGGACCTGCTTTCCAAAGGCATGCGTTCGCCAGATGGTCTGACCAGTGACTCTTAAGAACTCACATTGGTCGAGAGGATGGGAAGTCGGGCTCATCACACCCCTTGGGGGGGGGAATTATTGCATGTTCCAGGACTCTCTTATATATTTAAGACGTATTCATATGTTTGAGAATCTTTGGTTTATACCCAAAAATAGTATCCACAGATTTAACCATGGTGGGAAACGGTCAACTGGACGCATGGGTTCAGAATCATTTATGCCTAAGGATTACCATCCCTTATTGGATTAATAACCCCGAAGGGCTGGAACTCGCTTGAGGCGGTGCTAGGAGTGGCGTGGTGAACAGATGTGGAGATGATCAGATCGACCGACTGTTGGGCTTGAACCTCAGGGAGGCTTCCTACATACCCTTCTTAGGAAGCAGGGATCGAAGTCCACGTAGTTCGGATATACAGTTTAACATCATGCTGGATGAGGGTAGAACTCGACGTGAAGAAACGACCGAGTGGTGGGCTTGAACCTCATGGAGGCTTCTTACATACCCTGCCTAGGAGGCAGGGATCAAAGTCCACATAGTTCTCAAAGGTGTCGAGGAATCGGCGTGGAGAGTGACCAGGTGGTCTGATGGGTGGCGGGCTTGAACCTCCTGGAGGATTCCTACGTACCCTGTCTAGGAGGCAAGGATCAAAGTCCTCGTAGTTAACTTATAGCTTGTGGCTTATGCTCTGGGGTAGCCTATAGGAGGATTTCATGTTCGATGCTTTCTCTAAGACCATGTGAGTCATGCTCAATGTGATAAACAAGAGGCCATAGAGACCAGAGGATCACATCGTGAAAGGTGCGTCCTTGAGAAGCGGAGTGGGGATTACGTATGAAGGTGGCCCATGGTGACGAATTGGGGCTTACACTCTGAGGAGGCCCAGAAGGTCGGGGCTTACCCCGAGATGGATGCCCGGAGCGACAAAACCCAGTGGGAGAGGGAAAGGGGGTGCTCCTGTCCCCATCTCCTCTCTTGTAGTCCATGAGGGCCTCCTTCTGATGGGTATTTTAATACCCCCGAGGAGCCCTGGATAAGTGGAGGGGCAGAAAGGGGATTCTCGAGATCAGACTCCATATTACCGTGGGAATGTGAACCCAGGAATGCTTCAGGAATCTGCTCAAGGGTCGTGGAAACCCATTTTCCCCTGCTTACTGTGGGTATGTGAACTCAAAGTGGCACGTTGATGCGCCTAGAAGTTATACCACGCAGATCTGGTGGCTCCGGCGGAGGCCTCAGCTCGGGGCTGATGAATAGGCCAATGAGGGAGTCCTGGAGGACCTGGATGGATTAGAATAATTTTACCTGGCTCTGTAAATGAGAACACCGAAGTATTTGGCTAGCCACTGAGAGGTATGGGTAGTGGCACCCTTCGTGTGGGGAAGTGCCACATGGCTAGAGAAGCCGTCCGCGAACCTGGGTGGTCCGCAGACTTATTGGCATCCCACAAACCAGGGTGGTCCGCGGCTTCAGGTTCAATTCGCGAACCAAGGTGGTTCGCGGCTTCAGGTTTATTCCATGAACCAGGGTGGGTCGCGGAGGGTTCCAGGCGGGCAACGATGGCCAGGGGCAGCACCGATTGGAGGCTCTTCGGTCGGGGGTTCACCCACGTAGGAAAGTTCTACGCGGTATGATGGATGGGAAAAGAGGCATAAACTCCCTCATCCGCAGGGAAGTCATCCGCGGAGGGGGGTTTGGTTCGCGGTTATCCTTTTTTATTATTTTTAGGTTCGCGGTTCACCAAATTATTATTCTTTTTCCAATTCCTTCTTAATTCATATACCTTTTGTGGTTCACGGGTGGGAATTTCACTATTTGCGAAATCCGATGCCTTCCTTTAACCGATCTCCTTCCTCCAAATCCGATTCCAGTTCTCCAATTTCCTTCTTCATTCCCCCTTGTTCTCCTTTTATAGAGTGGGGAAAGGAATGTATCTGTGGCCACGCGACACCTTTTGTAGAGGCCCATAACCAAATACCCAGTTCACAGCTGTCTTGGTCAATCCACGATTCACGGTGGGTATTGAATGCTCCCCCCCTCCGTGAGGCGAACTCAGGGAGTGTTCTATGGCTGCAGAGGGTTCCGTCTCTATTCCGCGAACAACAATAGGTGCGGATTGAAACGGTCGACGCGGTCCGCGGTTGGGGCGGTTCATGATGGTGAACCGGACTGGCGCCCATCCTTCCTCACAACCGCAGAGGCTCTCCACCTCCATTTCGCGAATGACAATGGTTCACGGAGGGGGGTGCCTTGGGGTGCCTGGCCACGTTGCGCTTCCCTGGACCAGTTCTTGGACCGGTCCTTTGTGTCTCTTATTTGATTATTTTTCCCCAATTCTTTAGGGGGATTTGGGTAAAAATTCCTTTGTGGAATTTCCAGGACCCTACAATGACACACACAAGAGTCATCAAATAAAGCCACAAATTCTCTCTCAATAGGTATATTCTAATGTTTATATAAAAACTGATGAAAAAAATAATCCATGAAACCATCCCACGTATCCCAAATGGAGGGTATGATACTACCATCAATAAAATACCATAAAACCTAAAAATATTTAATAATATATAAATTATAAATTATATAAATTTAAGAAAAATAAACTATTTATTTGCTTACCTTCCATTGCCAGAAAATGCGATGAATCAGACCACTAAGAACCCAATATCATGAAACCCATGGAGTATAAATATAGTAACATTGAATGATAGTAGCATGGATAAGGGTTTTTTAAACTATGAAATAATTATAATTATTAATATATTAAATAAAATAAAATAAAATAAAAAATATATATATATAATTTAGATTTAAACATGCTTCTTAAAATGAGGATTGAAGTCAAGAGATGGAATTCACTCATGTACAGAATCTAGAATCTGTAATCACACAAGGCCTTGACCCCTCCTATTTGCTCATGCCAAATCATAACCCTCAATTTATGAACCATGAGGCACATCACTAGGTAGAATATCCTCAATAAACCAACACATTATCCCATTGAATGAAAGTTGGTAAATTTAATAGAAATTGTGACAAAATAATGTTACATGCATATAATTGTTAATATAGATATAAAATATAAATAAAAAATAAGTATTTATTGAATAAAAATACTATATTTTTATTATAAAAGTAACTAAAATAGAATAAATAATTATTCATATTCAAATTCATATTTATTATTTTCAATGTCTCCATATTCCTCCTTAGAGTCACGTTTTCCATACAAGATTCAATTTCATCGTCTCTCAATTTTTCTAATTCATTAGTAACATCATTAAAATTATCAACCCCATCAACCCTTAACCATAGCGTCTCACAATTAATATCTATATCTATCTGAGAATGATTATTATTTGGTGACATTTCTCGATAAATTTAAATATTTTTCACTTAAACAAAACCAATTCCATTTTCTATAAATTTATTTTTATATGATTTCATTTTTATTACACTCCATGAGTCATTCAAATTTTTCAAATAAATACATTAATTTTCAAAACAAACATGATTTGATAGATGTTCCATCACAAATGATTAATTTTATATAAGAATAAATTTATATTTAATATTAAATAATTTTTACACATATGAATTATAAAATAATAATAAATTCAAACCAATAAAATTTAAACATTGTTGTATTATTCTTTAATTGAAAACATAAGTCAGCCATTTCATCAAGAATTCTATAAAAATCATATCCACATTCATTAATATATAATAATTCTTAAAGAAACAACACTACTCATTGTTTTTTTTGGATTCACTATATGTCTATGTAGGAAATTAAATTTCACTAACCATATATATATTTAAATATTTTTCCAATTTGGATGGTGGCTTACTCAGTGTACAAAATTTATTACCAATTTTATTTTCATGTTTCAATACATCAAAAAATAGAAATATTTAATAATATATAAAATAAATAATTGATTTTATATTTTTGACTATAAAAATATTAACTTACTTGTTTTAAACCTGTTGGAAAATTTATGTCATCGATGTTCTTCACGAGAATCCAGGGTAATTTATGGGATTTGTTTTGATATGATCATCATATAATATAAAAAAATATAAATTCAGATTTTTTTTGATATAATATTAGTAAAAGTATAACTTATTTACCAAATCATTTCATTTATTCAAATTTAAGTACAACATATATATGAGCCCTGTGTTGTTTATCTTTTAAAAAAACCATTCATTATCACCACCAAAAATAATATATGTATAATTATATACTAATAATTTATTATCTATAACCCCATAAACATTTTACATATTATGAAGCATCAGATTATTTTTTAAAGAAGATTTAGATTAAAAACAATCGGATTAAAAATTTGATATTTCCACTAATATGTATACTTCAGTAATAAACCCTTAAAAATATACAATAGTAATGATTTGTTTTATTAAATATTTTTTCTTTGTTTTCAACATGATATGAGAATAAATTTTAATATTGATGTGTTTATTTTTAAGATAATCAAAACTAATGTTTCTATATAGTTGTATACAACATTCTATAGAAGTTATAAGTTCCTATAATTGATTAAGAAAGGATTATAATGTTTGAGAAGTGTTTGAGAAGTCCCCTGATGTTTTTGAGTTGTAATTGTAACTTTAATCAAGGTAAATTGATAATTTCTTCACCTAAATAAGTGTAAAATCCAATATATGAAGGATATGTAAGGATAAATTGATATTTAAATTCTCTATAAAAGGTAAAAATATATATAGGGTTTTATATAAAGGTAAAATAATGTAGTGTAAAGGTCTCAAGTGAGTTTCACTAGCTATATAAATGTAATATCCAACCTATGTAAAAGTAATACATGAATATAATGTGCTACATAAAGGTAAAACATAATATATTATATTGTAAAAAGTTCATCTTGATGTTATATTACATATATAAATCTAGTTGAGGAACTATTTTAAAGATAATAAGATGAACTAGGACCTTGGTAAGGGTAATAGGAATATTCAAAAGGGTATATAAGGGTAAATATTAAGGCTTCATAATGGTAAGAAGGGATGGGGTCAATAATGTTTATGAAGTTGATCCATTGACATGGTCGATCCATATATTATTTATTTTCATGGTCGACTAGGAATGATCAATTGTTTGTTTGTGTTGTTAATCTAAACACAATTCTTGAGGATGATCTATCATGTTTCATGTTGTCGATTGAAATAGACTATCAAACTTGATATATTATTGATCAACAGTATTGAAAGTAAAAAATAATTCATGTGGGTTATCTAGATGGTGTAGTCACTTCATTTTATTAATCCACATGTATGATTGAGATGAAAATATAAAATGGTTAGTAGTCAACCTCATAGTCAGTCACATAATTTTCGGATTTTTAAATGAATCTTATGGGTAAACATTACAGTTTCTAGAATTACTATATTCTAAAAAATTAATGATGATTTGATACTATGTTCTTCATAGATTTAACATCATTATCAATGAATGTATCATGTATCAATCCATGATATATGGGATCCATATGAGCAAGAAACTAGTTTCTTTGAGATTCACTACATAATGAAAAGGAGACTACACTACAGGGATGTGTCTAATTATGTATGCTATACATTTTAGTGAATCTGTAGTGAACATTATACTAAAAAATTCATGTAAGATAATTTTTTTTGGATAAATGATGTTTTCCAAACTATAAACTAGATTTCCTCTTGGAAGATATTCCTATATTTATTACACACACATTTATTAAAACATTAAATAAAATCCATGGGTTTAGTGGACATGTTAAGACATAAAAAAATTAAAATACCACATTAAAAAACAAATTAGAGTCTTAATGAGTTTTCATGGGAGATAATTATCTTTGTTTTAAATTATTTTAGTGACAAAATACTTAAGAGATTTAAAATTTCCAAGGATGATATAGAGGAATATTTAATATTGTGAGAAATAAGTGAATATTAATCAAATTGTTTGTAGATATTTATGGAAGGATAATTAGAAATGAATTGTGTTCAAGATTTCTGATTGATCCACCTATAATATATAGTATTGTTGATCCATTTTCATGCTCATGATAAGGAATATAGTGATCCCATGAATTCCAAATCTCATGGATGAGACAATTATTCTGAAACAGTAAGAGGAATATTGATAAGCTACTGTTTGACAATTATCTTTCTGGAATTCAAATTATTTCATGTAGAAAATCCATTATATAGTACTGAATAATACAACGATTATTGAAATGTCTTTTTTATACACAATGTAAAAGAATAACTTTCGATATACGAGTGATTATAGTATATATATTTCCATGAGTATTATAGTGGTATATTTATGATTGTTTCCAAAAAAAGTGTATAAAATATGGCCGAACATTTTGTGCCAATTGTAGGAATTTATAATTAATAAAATTTATTTTGATAATAAAATCCATGGACAAACCAAATTTTTATCAAGATTAGTCGTATGTTTTGAAACCAAGTATGAACCTTGTAAAAATTTCATGTGTTCTAATTCCATTTCATTTTAGGTATATGATTGAGGAGTGACCCAAAAGAGTGAATCATTATACTAACCTATCACTATGTTTTACTTCTATTATAATAATTTTAAATGATTGGTACCACAGATTCTCCCCTATCAATGGGTTACTATTTGATATAGGTTCTTCAAGTGTCATAATAAAAAACCAAGTTCCTCTGATAATATACTCATTTCAAGTGCAGCCTGGAGAATAAAAATTCAATGAATATAATAGGGATTAAATACTTTTATGGAAATTACATTCATGGGTGGATTAATTTAATCATACTACTTCTTCTATCGTAAGGACTTATATTGAGTAGTGTTGTTACTATAGGTTATCCCCTAATCATAGTAGAAAGTTATACATTATTTGAAGATAAGTGGAATATTGATATATATAGAAATGAAAGAAATGTGATTTTATCATCCTTTTATGATAACATGTACAAAATTTTTATGATACTACAAATAGTTAAGTAAATTTTGGATAATATTGATAATATGTATAATGAAGGAATCAAGATAGAAGAAGAAAAGTTGAAAATATGGAGGGGATAATTTGATGGAATCAAAATGATTTAAGATAAGAATGTTGATGACTATTTCACTGAGTCGAATAAGACAATTAGTTATACTGGAGGATACAATGACAAGTTGGATGATTCAACTATGATATTAAAATTAAAGAGAAAATTTCCGGATATATTTGTCCCAAAGATATCATTTTTTATGAAATTAATGAAATATATCTTGATGATATATACAATACCCTCTTTAATTATGGAATGAGAAAATACATATTTTTAAAGATAAATAATAAAATATAAAATGAATTTCAATGCTTTGAATAACATAAATATCTAGGAGGAATAACTTATTAAGCCCTATGTGATTCAGATAAAGATGACGAGATTGATGTGAATCATAATAAAATCATGGTTTTGATATCTATAAATTTTAAAAGGGAAAAAGATAAATATAAATAAAGTCTTCCAACAAAATATTTTATATTTGGCGGAATTAAATATTTTTCCATAAAATTCCTTGAGAAAAATAAATATGTAGAGTCGGATGAAGAATAAGAAGAAACAAAACCACATTTGAATTCAAAAAGGTATATTTTATAAAAACTAAATGAAATATGATGAATTAAAAAGGATAAAATTTATAATGTAAAAGATAATCATGCACAATACTCATCAAAATCTATAAAAAAGGGGGATGGTTTTGTACAAAAAATGACAGACAAATTTTCCAAGCTAGCGCCAATAGTCCCATGAAAGATATAACTTTAGGGGTTATTGCTGGTGTTTTGGATCATATGGACATAAGTCCTATGTTTTCTGGTCTAATATATCTCTCCCTGATAAACAATGAGGGATGATGTTTTGGGGGTGATTCATTGAAAATTAGAACAATAAATTTGGTTTGAAGAAACAATAATACAGAGGATCAGTAAGTGTACCTACCAAAAAGAGATTTGATAATCTTGATGAAATCCATAGATGGTTGGAAAATAATCTATCTATATAGAAATGTGTATCACTATGTTTTACAAGAAAGAATGTTTTTTCAAAAGAAGGTAATGAGTAAAAAAATAAAGAAAAAAATATTTGATTGTTGAGGTTGATATAAAATCTAGGAACATGGGATATCATTGGATACTAGATAGTAGATTCTCACTTCAAATGAAAAGAGATGCCAAGTTCTTGAAATTCATTAAATAACTTGTTGGTGGTGCATCATATTTTGGAAATGAAATTTCGTAAAATATCATGGGATTTTTATTGGTTGTAATTGAATATAATAGACTAAATTCATGATATGTTTTATTAATTTATTGGATTAAACACAAGAAATTAAGTGTGATTAAACAGTTTGATGAGTGTAATTAGGTGATATTTAAAAGTAACACTGGTCTCATCAGTGGAGTCTAATATTAGATAATCATCATAGTAGGAGAAAGGACTAGTGGAAATTTGTTTCAAATTGAAGATCTAACTAATTCCTATTATCTTAGTTCTAGATAAGAAATTCAATTTGGAATAATACATAGATACATTTTTCAAAAGAATGTGAATAAAATATATGAATAAAATATTGGGATATATTTACCTTAATTGAGTTTATATAGAGATTAGGTTTTCAAAACCTATTAAAAAGGGAAATGGGTAAAGGAATACATTAAAGGGTGGATATACAATTGATAAGACCATTGGAATTAGTGTATTCAGATTTATGTGGATCTAGGAAACACAAATATAAATAATGTGACTTGTACATCATCACATTAATTGATGACTATAAAATAATAATGATTCTTTTATTTATAAATCTTATGTCACTATTATCGAATATATTCAAAATTTATAGAAGTGACGTTGAAAGAGAACTTTTCAGTCAAACCAAGAAGTAGATAACTAATAATGGAAAGTAGTGAATTTGAGTCATACTTGTGTATGTATGGTAGTAAAAATCAATACAATACCCCCTACATAATCATATATAATAGGGTTAATGAGAGAATTAATATAACAATTATGGAGATATGGAAATGTGTGCTTTTAGAGTTTGAGAGGTCAAAATTATTTTGGAGACACGCGGTGTACAATGATATGAATATACAAAATATATTCTTTCTCAGATAAAAATCAAATAAAAAATCATATGAGATCCGATAAAACTAAAATAAGATAATGAGTTACTTTATAGTCTTTAAAAATCCTTACAATATAAAAATAAATGAATAATGTATGGGTAAATTCAATGAGAAAGACGAGGAATGTATTTCTTAGGGTACCTATGTAATGGGAAATGATATAAATATTAGAGAAATAGACTTTACAAGATTTTTGATTTTTATGATGTCAATATTTTTAAAAACAAACACATTAATAGTGTTTTAGATACATTATATTTGAAGAATGAGATGCAACTAGAGAACATATTTTTGGAAAAAATTGTGAAATTAGGATAAGGTGGCATCCAAATCAGTAGATGGGGAATTATATCAAACTGGTAAAGAAGAAAACATATCTAATAATTAAAAGAAGATTTTTAAGAGGCTAAATAAACATTTGGAGATAGATAATATAAATGGAGAATAATTTACAACTATGAATACATGGATAAATCAATGATATTACAAGCCTATAAAAGAATCAACTATAAAAGAATAATTTTTGAGAATCAAACATTTATTATTTCTCAGGTTGAACCAAAATTTTTGATATAATATTTAAATAATAAGGATTGTATTGTGTATATTGAAGATGATTTAAATCAGACTAAGAAGAAATCCACTTGGACCTTTTTACAAGGGATCTTGAAAAAAATATCATTGGGACTAAATCGGGTTTCATGAAAATGATAAATGAAAAAGGATATATAAAAAGAAACAAGGATAAAATTACTTTCATCGGTTATTCTCTATTCATCGTAATAATTTTTAATGGAAGTTCACAGCTATTTATAGATTTCAATCAATTATGATGTTCCTTACTAAGGCATCATACACACAATATAAAATCTATCAGATGGATTTCAGGTTTAATTTTTGAATGGTGAGCTGGGAGATGAAGTTTAAATTTAGAATCATGATAGTATCATTATTGATAAAGATGGTACATAATTTTTTTGGTTTAATAAGTAACTGTATGTGCTAAACCACCCCATGGTTATAGAACTAAAGACAGGATAACTACATAATGGTACTTGAATTCATCTAAAGAAAATAATATAACACATATCACTTCAAATAAGTGCAGAAAAGTAATATTATTTTTATTGTTCATATTGATTACATAATTTCTACATATATTCGAAAGAATTCCCGTAAATAGTTTTCCAACCAAATGATGTGAAAATTTAAGATGTTAATGTTTGGTGAGATAAGATACTTATTGAGGTTACATGTCATGTAAGGATAAAATTTCATTTTCTTATCCCAGGAAAAATATTTGAGATTGTTATTGAAGATGCTAAAAATGAAGTAATCAAAGCTAGTATCTGGACCCTTTCAAGTGGGAATGATGTTTTATAAAGACGATGATAGTGATAGTGTTAATAAAATATTACTCAAAAGAATGATTAATATCCGGATTTATCTCTCAACTTAAAGATTAGATATTGTTTAAGTTATGGTTCTTTGTGTAATATGTAAAAGTGACCAAAAGGATTCATAGATCATGAATGTTAAAAAATTCTCCATTATATCAAATGGAATATGAGTTATGGGTTTCATTACAAGAAGATAAATAATTTAAATATTTATAGGTTAATAGATTCTTACAAGGAATGTGATTTTTTTGGATAAAAGGTCCACCCTAATTGGTATTTTCAAATTAGGAGATTGATTAGTGAGTTAGTAATATAAGAAATAGTATTTTTTCACACTAAGTACACTTAATGTCACATATGATTTCATTATAAGTGCTTACACTAAAATTATTTGGATGAAGGAGAAACTAAATGATTTAAGGGTGAATGTTGAGAGACTGCTTTTAATTTATTATGAATATAAAAGTGGTATTTAACTTTCTAGAAATACGATACAATATTAATGGTCAATGAATAATTATATCATATTTTAATTTATCATGGAGAAGGTGACTGATGGTGACATAATGTTGGAGTTTTTTTGAATCAAGATCAGCTAGATGAAATACTCACCATAGAAGTCCCTATGGAAAAATATGGGTTATTAAGAATGAAAATGGGTGGTCATCCCCTCCCACATCATTAAGAATTAATGATAGGTATATCATGAAAAAGTTAGGTTTTATTTTTTCCAAGGGGGAGATAAGTTTACTTTTATTTTTTATCTATTATTATTAACTATTAGTTTTTATTATTAAAAGGATAATTTTATATGAATATGTGACTGCCTGGATTGAGGGGGGGGGGGTGAACTTTTTCAATTGGAAAAAATGTGCCCAGTCACCAAGGTACATAGTTCTTTCAAAACCATTACTCTATCCTATAGGGTAATGTTTGGACGTTTGTGTCTTAAATGAGACATAATGTTAAGAATGAGTTTCATGGGATGATAATAAATCCAAAAGAGGTGATTAAGTTCCTTTTTTATTAAATAATATTTCTTTGCTATTATCCATATACAAGAGTAAATGTGAAAATTTTTGTGCTTATCTTCAAGATGAAGTAATATAAATATTTTGAGAGAGTTTTCTATTACATTTGATAGAATATAGAAGGAAAAGATATTGATTAAAAAATTTATAATGTGTTGGATAAGGGTTTTAGATGTCCATAAGTGTTTTTAATTTGGAATTATGACTTTAATAATGGAAAATTGCTAATTTATTAATTTTCGTAGAGGTAAATTCTTATCTATGCATCTTGTATAAGGTTACATTGTGATTTAAACTCTCTATCTGAAGGTAACTAGATATATCTTATGTTGTGTGAAGGTGAACTCATTCTACATAAATGTCATGTGTGAGATGAAATGTCAACATAAAGGTAAGATCTAACCCATATAAAGTTAATCTATGAATTTAGTGTTCCTCATTAAGATAACATTGAAAATACTTAGTCATATAAAGGTAATATGGTGGTTATATCAACAATTTTATGATACTAAAGTCACTATATCAATGTTTTTATTATGAATATAAACATATGTAAGGGAAATGAAAAATTCATAAGTGTATATAAGGGTTGATATTGTGGTTATGTGAAGGTAGGAAGAGATAAGGTCCATTCAATTCATGTGGTCTTTACATTGACAATGAAAATCCATTGAACACTATTTCCTATGGTAAATAAAGAAAAATTAAATATAAGTTCATGTGTTGGATCTAAAGATTGTTCATGTAGTTGATCTAGAATTCATTATGAAGTTGATTAACATTGTTGATCTAACTAGACATGTAGTTTATCTAAACTATGGTTGATCCATACTAAGTCATGTGGTCAATCAACATAATTTATCTTGATGGTGTAGTTAACTAATGTGGTTGATCTAGAAGGTCCCTTCATATATACTATAGTCTTCATTATGGTAAGTCACGCAACAATCTAATTTTTAGGTTATTATTCTGGTTAAAATCCATAGTCTCTAAAATTACTATATTTTAAGTAAATCCAGATGATGAGATTCCTTGTTAATTAAATTTTTAACATCACGATAAATAATAGGATCATAATTCAAGACAAGATAGATATGAATCATCAAATGAGAAGCTGGTTTGTTTGAGATCCTCTAATTTTATGAAATGGTGACTACACTATAAAGAGATGTCAAATGGAGTCATCTCCACACCATAATGAATTTTATGTGACTATTTTGATTTAAATATCTTATAAGACAATTTTTTTATGACAAATAATGTGTTCTATGCCACGATTATAATTGTCTTATAGAATAGATTCATGTATCTCATGTGTAACGTCAAATGTTTTTTGAGATGGTTGAATTCCCCGCCTGTTTTCAATTTTCAGTTTTTGGTGGTCAGAAAAACTCTTTTATCAATCAAAAGAACTTAATTTAGAGTTTTACTTTGACCCAAGATATATTTTAGATGTTTAATGATACTTGAAAAGTGTCTCTAATATTTAGTTGGGTGATGGGTCTATCAGAGGGCCAAAACCCAAGTCTTCAATCTGTGTAGGCTAAGGGATATGTTTTTGACCAATATTGAGGCCTCCATGGAGTAAATTTGTGGCCCGATAGGTCTAGTATACATGGCTCAAAAAACCATTCATGAGTGGGCAAACATAATTGTAGACATTTTTATAATTTTTGAGAAAGTGATCATACATGATTTTCACATGCTTTGAAAAACCATGAACATGAATCATGTGAGCCTCGAGCTTGGGCCATGGGCACCACACAGTTTGTGCATGGTTTTCCAAACCATGATGAAAAATTTTACTGTCTATTTAGAATTATGAAATTTCAATTTACCCCTACCTTCTATTTAGGTCTTACTCATTTTCTTCTTCTCCATCAGATACATAGCATAGGGGATCACTCCGTTCCTTCCTCCCAAAGGTGTCGAGCCATGTTCTCAGTCTGAGCTTTGTTTCTCTATCTGTCTATGGTGTTGCTTCTATAAAGACAATCCCTTGAATATTATTTTCAGTATATTACTTTTTTATTTCCATATATATTGTTAAATCTGTGTTATCTGTTTAACCATATTTTTTGGTTGTTCATATTAAATGATGGTTTATTACAAATTGAATTGAGTTAGAGGATAATATTGTATGTACGAGCATCTACTAACATGATGTTGGTGGTGATTATATTTTTATGATTTCATGACTTTTTTGGGGTGCATATTTCAGTGTTCCATTAGGTAGTTTGAGAGAGACCCATATAATTTAATTTTTGTATTTTAATTAATTAATTGAACTCATGAGATGCCTATGGGAATGCTCAATCAATTTTATAAGATGTTTGAGCCTAATGAGAGGCTTTAGAGTATGGGAAAATTAGACTTGGGTGGGTAATTTATTAGATTGATTTTATTTAAATTAATTATATTGAATATTGAGTTCCATGTGTACTGGATGGGCCTAGTCTGAGGATTGAGATGAAATTGACTATTTGGTTTGAGGTGATATTATCATCAGGATGATCTTGAACAGTTGAATTTGGGTGATGTCAATCATCAATTGGGAAAATGGCCGTCCAGATGAGGAAAAAATGTTTTTAGGCTATGGGTGAGGCTCATGTGTTGGATGGTGTTGAAAATCAGATGATTGATGTTGTTAAAGGGAAATGAGGTTTTGTAATCATGTGGATTAGGGATTTATTTAGCCATTACCTCTTACCTGTGTTGAACAATGTTTTATTTGGAGTCATTTGGACATATTTGGACTCAGATAATGAGGTGGTATTGATCACTTGTATTGGTAATGGATTCTATTTGATACATCTCAGTGAAATGGATGGAGGTTCTTGATTTAGAAAGCCACAAGGATAGTGAGGAGCTATCAATTGACGGTGTTGAGACTATCCTTTGGGGGATGATCCTTACTATACTTGAGGCCATTGGTCTAGTACATATTTGGAAGGACTGACATAATCATTCATTGGGATGCCGATTTATAGTCTGATGATGTTATTATTGGTGGATAAATATCACTATTATTAGGATGTGGTGCTTTGAGACAAAGGGGTTTCTTTTGAGCTGAGGTCTATGGGCACACATATTGATTATTTAGGCATGCCTTCGAGAAATAAATTACTCAGTTTAGAAAAAAGTCATCTGTTCTACTAAGGTGTTTAGTGGTTTCATTATAGTTGGAGCCTATGGGTTCACCTAGACTTTTTTATATAAGGGTATTCCTTGGGCTTATTGCTAAGGATCCATCCTCTATAGTTATTCTAGTGATGGTCAAAGTAGATGAATGCTTCCTTATGTCTATTGAGTACACGAGAATAAAGTAAATATATGTAAAATACATGGGTTGTTTTGTTTATTTATACTTTTAGATACACCTGCATAATAATATATTTAGGGTAGGCATGCATTGATAGTGGCCTTCTGAGATTCTTTCGAACACCCTAAATGGGACCTTCAGGATATGTGTATACTTTATTTTTTTTTTTTCAGGTAGAGGTTTGAGATCAAAAGATAGATCACATTGATTGAGTTGGCATTGGATTGATGTTAGGGAACCATTTGTTTTTTCTTCCACTAGAGTGTTTTTATATTTCTTTTGGTGTTAACATACTATTATATGTATAAAATGAGGTCAACCATTGGCAAACCTTATTATTATTTTATATATGATTTATATTGTATTAAATTTCTATTTTAGTATCTAGAAATAATATTTTTTTATGTGAATTATGAAAATGGATTATTTAGACCTTTTTGGTTATTATTAGTTTTGTTTCTATTGCTTGTGCTTCTTCCAAAGTCATGTTACCAGTCCAGTGTATGTTTATTCTTTATTTACTACTATGTTTTATTTTTATAGACCATTATTATATAATAAACATATGGTATAGTCTCTATACAATCACATAGTTACAACCTTTCTACTAGTGTACATCCTTTTGCATTTGGAGAGTTGTGCTTAAGGTCTAGTGACACTTGACCCAAATCACTGTTCAGATGGCTAATCAGGTCGGGGTGCTAAAAATGGTATGAAAAAAGTTTATTTTTCATTTTATTGGTGATAATATTTTGTATATGGTATATTAGTGATTAATATGTTTTCAGAACTATTTTATGAACATGATTTCGGGTGCTTGAAGTCCCACACATGTAGGAATAACCATGTTTGTAGGGGTGGGAATTGTTATTCTACATTGGTCATTTTAATGTTGATTTCATTTCCACATTGAGTGGAACACTTGGGTTTGATTATTGTTAATTTTTTCTTTTGAGCCTTATCATAGTATGGTAAGGGATGATTTTTTACCCTGGGCCCAATATGGTAATATAGGTTTTATTATGATTTTAGGTTTGGCACAAAAGATGTTATATATATATATAAAAATTTGTATATGATAAATTTCTTTGTGATATGCGATACTTATAAATGTATGGTATTGGTTAATATAGGAGTAAGAATGGAAAATTAAATGGGGTGATGTTGATCACTAGGTTAGTTGATAAGGTCATCATATTGAGGTGACATAGTGCATTATGGAAGGCATGGCCTGAGGTATATGGGAGTGAGTTGTTGAAAATGTTAAAAAAGGAATATAAGTAGTGTTTTCTTACCTAGATTCTAATTGGTGGAAATTTAATCATCTACCCTGAATTGATATGTGATGTTTGGGTCTAATGTGGAAAGTAATGGTTCCATAAGGCTGATGAGTAGCTCAGATAAAGTCTGGTGAGTGAAATATAGGGGATTGAAAGGGGAGCTCAAGGAGTAGAGCCTTCTATGGAATAAATGAATCATTAGTTCAAATCCTAGAAACCACCACTATTTCAAGGTGAAGGTGGACCACAGATGTCTGATAAATAGATAGAATCAGTGGAGATGATTGATGAGAAACTTTAAACACCACTATTATAGAGGGTGAAGCTAGCTACGTACATGCTCAGAGGATCGATAAAGTACTTTTTGGAAATTGAGGTTTATGAGTGAGGAATCAAGTGTATGACTTGGAAGGAGTTTTAGGTGATGTTAATTGGGGAATTATTCCTGGAGATGCTAAGGGTGGAGGGAGCTTTAGACTTCTTGATCCTCTATTAGGGTGAAATTTTCATAATGGACAATGTAGCAACTTACACTGAGTTGTCTTGTTCCACACCCAATATAGTGTGAGATGACTCCTCGAGGGTGAGAAGATCTGAGTATTATTTGTAGAACAACATTTAGGTTTACGTAAACATCTCTAGGTTATCCTCATTTTCAGAGACGATGAATCAAGTTATCATATCCAAGGTCAATTATATGGAAGACTAATATTAGAGATGGGTAATGACATTAGGTAATTTCATTGTCGATGCTTAAGATAATAGGAAGCAAGGATGAGAGGAGTCTCAATTGGGCATTTAGGCCAGAGAATCAAATAGGCCATCTCAAAGTGGGTCATTGAGAGTGTGATTACAATGGGGGTATCCTAGACATGTACAAACATAGTTAAATCAAGCACCAAAGGAGTGTCGAGCATGAAGATAATTCGGGCACCTCGAGAGGTTCTACAGGAAGCCGTATCAGATAGCTAAAAACTAGGGACCAGGATTGATTTTGGGTTCTGAGATTAGACTAAGAGTGGTATTAGGAGCTGGTAACCCAGATTTTGCTAGACATTAAGGATGTAGGAAAAAAATCAGGACCCAGTAGTGGGGTCAGTGGATAGTGGTTGGTGCAGTAACGCAGTAATGGAGGGAGGATTGGCCTTAGGGAATTAGGATTTGATCCAAATTCACACAATAGAGCTACTAGGTGAATAGTAGGGCAGTGAGCCAGTTACTATTAGAGATATTCCATAGGCATGATTAGGATTTCTTTTCTTATTATGGAATGTCCCTTTTGTAGGCATGGTTGTTTTGAGTGCACTAGATGTGTCTATTGAATAACTAGATGCTGGGTAGTGGTCTAGCATTGGTTCAGATGATATATATATATATATATGATTATCATGGAAATAGGATTTATATGTTATCATTATTGGCTTTGTGCATTTTATTTGCATTGGATTATGGGAATCATTGCAATGTAGGAATTTTTTGAGGTACAAGGAACAATGATTGATTTTGGGAATTTGATGAGCTTGGAGGCCTCATTGGTGCCATGTGAGGCATGTGCGTGAGTTGGGCATCTGCAGAGAGGTAAGGAATGATGGGTGTTAGGTATGAAATAAGATAACTTGATGAGGTTTTGGAGTAATGATGCATCATATGAGGAATTTTGTGTTTGTGGATGCTTGATGGACCATCGGTTTTGTTTGAGTTTTTAGTTGGGATGTGACCAGGGTAGTTAACTTCTAAGGTGGGAATCCCTTGGGGTAGTTAACTTGTTCCTTCGAGAATGAGGTAGTCTAGGTTAATTTTCAATGTGATGACTATTTGTAATAAAATATTGTATTTAATCTAGATATATTGGGGATGAGCTATTTAAATATGGAGAGATTTTGATGTCAAGAGTTTTTGACTAGGTTGAATTCCTTACCCGTTTTGAATTTTCAGAGTACTTCAGTAGGAAAAATCATTTCTTTTTCAGAGAAACATAGTTATGAGTTTTCATTTGACCCCAAACTTATTTTTAAATGAGAATTTATTCCCGACATGTATATTATAGTTTTGGGTGGGTTTTAGGTTTGTTAGTGGCAGAAAATCCATGTTCTCAAAGTTTGAAGAATGAGGTGCACAGTTTGGACAAACTGTGTGACCTCCATGTAGTAACCATGCATCCATCTAGGTGTAATATGCATGGCTTATCAAACCATGTATAAGGGGAGTTACACGGTTGTTATACCATGTATTCAATTTTTTATGGAGTGCTCACACACCGTTTGCACATGGTTTGGAAAACTTTTCTCATGAACCATGGAAGCCTGGAGCTTGGGCAGTGTGCATCACATAGTTTGCACATGGTTTTCCAAACCAGGTGGGGAGGGCACTTCAAAATTTTAATGATTATTTTTTTAACCTTACTTGTATTTATATTTTCCCTATTTTTCTTCTTCTCCAATATACACATAATATAGTTGAGCCATTAATTCCATCCTCACCTAGGTGTTGAGCCATGTTCTTCATCTGAGCTCTGTTTCTCACTCAATCTGTGCTATTGGATCCATAATGATAAGCCAATGAATCCACTTATTTATATTTTACTTTTCTCAGTCCAAATTTGGCACTAAATCCATACAATTCATTTTTTCATATTTTTAGGGTGTTCATCATAAATTCCAATTTCTTTCAAATCAACTGAAGTTAGAGGCTATGATCAGACATGTGAGGTAGATGATTCTTATCTTTCTTTGAGATTCCACAGTTATTTTGGGGGTTTGAATTCATGTTCTTAACTATGTAGTCTAAGAGATGCCCTAATAATTTAATGGTTTTATTATAATTAATTAATTGGACCCATGATATGCCTATAGGCATGCCCAATCAACATTACATGTGGTTTGAGCCTAGTGAGAGGCTTCCAACCTTGGAAGGATTTTGGTGGGGGTGTGTTGTTTATTAGATTTAATTTTTTGAAATAAATAATATTGGTTGTTGCGTTCCATGGGAATTGAATAGGCTTGGACCATGTATTGTGATGGTGTTGGCCATCTAGTTTGAGGTGATACAATCATTAGTGTGAGCATGGCTGGAGAAATTCTCTTGATTTTGATCACATGTTGGGAGACATGTTCATTGGGATGAGACTATGACGTCATCAGGAAATGGGAGAGGCTCATGTGATATTGGATAGTGTTAACCATCGAGTGAGAGACATGGTTTCATGGGAATGGGGAGCCATAATAGTGTGGCTTAGGGACTTATTTGGTGATTTCATCTCATCTGTGTTGGAAAATGTTCCATTTAGAGTTGTGTGTAAATAGTATGACATAGATGATGAGGTGGTATTGACCAATCATGTGGGTATATGCCTTTGATAGATGTATCTTATGGGAATGGTTGGAGGTTCTTATCGTAGAAAGCCACAAGGATAGTGATGAGACATCAGTTGAAGGTGTTTTGATTTTCTTTTGGGCACAAGAATTACTATACATGATTTTGTTAGGACATGAAATATTTGAGAGGATAGACATAATGATTTCTTGGGACATCAGCTGATGAGCTGACAATGTAATTATTAGAGGACATGTATCATTGTGTCTTGGACATCGTGCTTTGAGATGAAGGGGTTTCTTATGAGATGATATGTGTGGGACTAGGATCTTATTATTTGGGCGTGCCTTCGAGATATCAGAATTTTTTTTTGGACATGAGATGTTGGTTGGAATGAGGTTCCATGTAAATTCTTTAGAGGTGGATCCAAAGGTTTAAACTAGTCATTTTTTACATCTTGGGATTTATTTCACTTATAGAAAAGGATTCTCCTACTATAGTTATTCTGGTTATGGATGAAGCAGTTTAATGTTTCCTTATATCTATTAATCATGATGTAAGAAATTTTATATATGTTTAATGTATGTTTTTTTAGGTTTATTTATTTTTAGACACACCCGCTTAATCAAAGATGTAGTGTAAGAACACATTGGTGGTGGCCTACTAAGAATCATTCAAACACCCTGAATACGTGCTTCGGGATGCATGTAGAAATTATGGATTTGTGCCTAGGTAAAGGTTAGAGATTAGGATCTATATCATAGTGATTGTGTTTGAGTTGGATAGATGACAAGTGACCATGGGTTCTTTCCTCAACATGAATTTATTTTTGGGTATTTGTTTTTGTATCTTCATTCTATTAATTGTATAAACTGAGGTTGGCCATTAGAGACCATTATGCTTATTTTATTCTATGACCTGTCTTGTATGAAAGTACTATTTTAGTATCTAAAAATGGGGTTTTGTGATGTTAATTGTAAAAATTATTTATTTTGATCTTGTTGGTTATTATTACTTCTGCTATAATTTCTTATGCTTCCACCAAGGGAAGGGTATTGGGAAAGTGTTTGTTAGTTATTTATTTTCCATTGATTTATATATAAATAGAACATTATTATTTAATCAGCAGAGGGTACAATCTACCCAACATCACCACTTTACACCCTCAATACTATTTGGATAACATTGGAATTTAGGGAGGACCGATTATGGTCTAGTGGAACACAACCTGAAGCATTGTTCGGGTGGATAATTAGGTTGGGGCGCTATATCATGAACACATGACAGCTTTTAAAAGAATTATTTTTTTGGGATCTATGGAGTGTTTTAGGCATTATAAATTCAAATAACATATGTGAAAATAAAGATGAGTGTTTAATTTTTTTTAGGGGAGATACTAATTTTTGAGCTTAAGTTACATTTTTTAATTAGTAAATATGTATTGGTGGATGATGTGATATAACTCTGAGGAATTTTTAGGTTATCTTAAGTGTGAAATACTTATTTCATTGATGAATATATGTTTAATACAAGATTAAGAAGAATATTTGCATGAAAATATATATTTTCATGGAGATGATTTAGAGTCCATGTTATACAGTTTTTTCGAGAATTTAAAAGAGATCCATGTAAAATATATTGTCATTTTACTTGAGGAATGGTTGAAGATGAATTTTTAGATTCATGGTTTTCTAGATATATATTTTAATTTGTATGATATGGAAATATATCAATCCTGTGAGGCACCAAAGCTATCCCTCAACTGCTCTTAGGGAACCTAAGGGTCTACCCCATGGGAGAGCCTTCCAAAGGAAGATTGAATTTTAGTAGAGGGGTGGTACCATTTATAAGGCCCTATGGATAGTACTACGATCTACAAGTGACACATGGGATTTGTATAGGCCCACTAATAGAGATGGGTTATGCTCTATGGAAACAATGTCACAAGGAAGTGGTTGGGAGAATATCCTATATTATCTTTTGGGTTCCTAAAGGGTGAGTTTGACTAATATACCATTGAACATATGAACATGAGTCCAATTTAGGACATGAATGTATGGGTTACTATTCCTATTGTTAAAATGTTATATATATATATTTGTTTCCATCAGTTTTGGAAAATCTCAGTTATCAGATCAAAGTATTTCCATCATCTTCTTCCTCTCATGTTTGAGGGTGTTTAATACTCTGTAATTCCAACATTGATGAGCCACATAACTCATGGAAGAATGTACATTAATCCCAAAAATGTCCACAATTATCTCTTTATTTCTCGATGAACATGAAAAAATCATCACCCATTATATTCATGTACTATAATGTATAAATAGATGTATCCCATGTTTTTATGATCACATTATAAAGGTGAACACCTAAAAAAAATAAATTTCAATATTATTTCATAGGTATGATCGAAATGTTCATGTTTGACTATTATAATTTCATTCATTAAAATCAAATTTAGATAATATGAGGACACATGACGAGAAGTCTTAATTATTACGAAATAAATATACCGAGTGAAAAATAATGAGGTCAACTGCGATTCATGCATACCATTCATGATAACGAGATAATATTATTTTGGTATTATAAAATGATTACACCATGTGAGAAAAAAAATATTTATTTAGGGCTTAAATAAACAAGAATCCATATATTATTTAGGTATTTGGATGAGATGCATGCCTACATGCATACAGGGTGAACAACCATATTCGATCATGGATATTTATAGTGTTGTTTTGTGAGAAAGATAAGGTTATACCTAAAACCCTTATAATTGTGAGATACAATTCATGAATTATAGAATACCCATATGTATTCATATTTAAACTAGAATCCTCTATGTATGGTTTGCTTCATGAAGGATAAAAATACCCAAATTAGTGATTTGAATAAGAAGGGAATAATCGATTACCCATTGTCATTGGGATATTTAAGATGAGTAATATTAAAACCGAATAATTTAAATTGTGTATTAATGTTTTAAGGATGAAGAAAATACTAAATGAGATAATTTATAAAAACATTTAAATTATTATTTAAATGGAGAATTTAAATCATGTAATTTAATGTTATTCCCACACACCACAATATTGTAGATAAATCTATGAATGCAGGGGAATATAAATTATTATATAATTTAAATAACTATTTTGATCATGATACATTTTTTTATAGAATGGATCAAGAGTATTTTGAAGAATAATCAACTTGTGTTCCTGAGCATTCAAAGATTAAAGATAATCTAGATTAAAAAATATCTAAGGAGTCATAAGATAAAACATTCTAAAGATATTGAGGATGTACACAAGAATTTATGATCTAGTAATCTTATGGGTGATGTTCAAGGTGACAACCCATAGTGGATAAACCTTATAGAAAGGTGGAAGCCTTTTAGTTGGAGTTGGGAGGAAGAAATATCTTTTGTGATTGAGGAGACAAAGTCTCTATTGCAGATTCTGGAGAAGGCCATTGTGAATTCTGGTAACACTATGGTATTGTGTATAAAGAACCACCTATATGGATTGATGAGAGATATGGTGTGATTATGCATCGACCATTCTAATTGATAATAATATTATAGTGGGAAATCTATGTCGGGGGTATAACCCACACAAAAAAGAGTAGGTATTAATAATGAAACTTGTAAATACTATGTGATTCTCTCCCTATTACTACCACCACACATGAAGTGATATTTATAGATATAAATAAGTAAATAAAGAACCTTATTATATTCAATAGATTTAATTAAAAATAAATTAATTTTTAAAAGTTGAATCACCGATTCCACCCCCCATAGTTGTTAACACTTCCCAGGGCCATACAATTGGTAACAGAGTATATGCCACTTCAAAATATACAAGAGAATATTTATGGAGTGAAAATTTCAGGAAATGAGTATGGTAAATCATATTAATAGTTATACAAATAATCCAAAGAATAGAAATAAAATACATACTAGGAAGCTGAATAAGAATCTTACTATAGATGGAATGAAACATCCAATTGAAACTTTATCAAGCTGTGATGATATGTATAACTTTGTGATCATCATTACAAGTACAATTAAAATATGATTAAAATTCTCAAATATGTTGTAAATTTTATTTTTTTATTGAATAAGTGGCTAATGTGATGGGAGAGCCTTTAGATAAAATGGTTGGAATATCCAACACTCTCACAAAACATGTGAAAGAAAAGGAAGAATCAATATACGTTTTCAATAAAAAATACGATGAAGCTATTGAATAATTTAAACAATGTATTTGTGATGAACAATTATTTAAGATATTATTTGAAGAAGGTGTCCACTCATTTGAAAAATTTGACAAAGGTTCTATGGGTATAAAAATTTCCAAAATGGAGGATAAAGATAACAGGTGAAAGGATCTTGAAAATTATTTTAAAAGAATCAAGAAGAATATCTGATGAACAAATAAAGAAGAAGAATTAGGATTCAGAAATGAGTATTATATTTTTTTGATGATTATAAGAACTCTTTCAACTTGAAGTGGTTAGATTGAAAAATTAGGAATCACTATATACTGGGATTTAGAAAATAATTGAAAAAAGAGAATCTACTAATCATATTTTCGTTGAGGATCATGATTACAAAAATAAAATGAGTTATTCCTCTAATAAAAATGAATCATCCATGAAGAAGAATATATCCATAACCCAGTAAATTTTATATGTACTAATGTTTTTTAAGAAATAGAAATAGTTTTAGACCAAACTTTGTGAAAGTATGGATGGTGTAAAAAACTGATAATTCCAAAAAAATAAGGTTCAATGTGAAAAGAATAATGAATAATGATTCCCATAGATTCATCCTAAATAGTGGTGGTACCAATCAAAAGTATAATGGTTAAAAATTTGTGGAATTTAAATAGAATACACCAAAAAACTAGAGAAAAATGATTATAGCATATTGCTAGTATTTCTAGAAGTCTTGGTAAAATGAATTATAATGATGAAATAACTTGTTAATTAATTAACAAATATGATTATTTCAGTTATAAGGAGAAAAGTATAAGAAAATATAAATAAAAAAATAGAGAAAAGTCATCCATGGCATGAAATATGAAAAATATTATACATAAAATTAATCCCAAGTTGTTTTAGAAGAAGAAAAATAAGAGTACAACATATTAAAATAAATATGTGAATAAAGTAAATCATATAAAGACATATGTAAAATCTAAACAAGCTATCAACATTTCCAAATAAATTATTTTGATTTTTCTAGTTAATTGGTAGAAATCCAAATAGATAGAAGAATCAAAAGAAAAATAAAGTGCTAGAGGAAAGATATAGATTCAACATACTGAAGAAGAATTTTATGAGAGTTTTAAAACATATTAAAACTCTTTAATTGAATTAGTTATATGTGAGAGATGAAATAAATCTAGAAATAATGAAATAGGATGTTCGACCACATTATGGGCATAAGATGAAGTCTAAAAGAGAATGAATTTTGTATCAGGAGATGCATATGATTTTAAGTCTAAATAAAGAAGAAGTATGCCACACTATGAAGTGATAAGAGTCATAAGATCCATGTTACCAAAGCCTAAATCATATTTTAAAATCATATGTTGTATAATTATTACAGGAAAAAGTGTAGCAACAAGGTTAAGAAAACCATCTCTACCATTCTGTTCACATTATGGAAACAATAAGTCCCTCTTTATTCACTTATATATGAATGATTTTTTATTAATACATAGGGAATTTAAGGATATGGATTCATAACTTAAGGGAGAGAATTTTTGTGATAAATCTATTTAATATTCACAACACAGTGATTGTGGAAATTCTAAACAACTTTATAAAATAAGAATATGAGGTATAAAAATCACCCATCAATATCTCATTATTATTTGTAATAAACACATAAATTAAGGGGAAGTTCTTGGTTTTTGAATAAATGAGACATAGGAGGAGATATAAATTTTCAAAAGAAAATTTGATTATTTTTTTTTATTATGGGTAAGATTTATAATTTTATGGATAAATCTAATTTCTTACAAACCCTAATATAGGAATTGAGAATCTCTAAGATTGTTTTCACAAGAATTGTTATTTATTGGCAACTTAGAATACCATGGTTGTATATATTTGGATTTATACACCATGTTATCCCATGTAGACTTAGATTTTATTAACTAATGACTATTTTCTAAGAGAACCATGTGATATCATTCATATATTAAAATTGATACATAACTTTTCATATAATAAATACTATAATTTCTTTGACAAAAATATGAGATAATATTTTCCCACTTATCATATTCATTTAATTTTCAATAAGGAGTAGAAGGATTTTACAACATATTTACTTGGATTATAAGTGTTTATAATGACAAAAAAAAGGGGGATATTTTTTATCCTACATTACATTTTTTATAAATAAGTTTATATGTTTTGGTGAATGAAGTGATGTAACCCTGATAATTGTTGAAGTGATATTATGTTACAAAGACTTGTGTCATTAATGAATCATTTTTTACTATAATATCAAGAAGAATATTTCAATTCAATAAATATTTTTCCTAAAGTATATTTTAATTCCATTATATACTTTAACTGTTGAGAATTTAATAAAAAGTCATGTGAAATTTATTTTAATTTTACATGAATAATGTTTAAAGATGAATTTATAGTTACATGGTTGTGTTGGATAACTATTTTAATGTGGATTAAAAATAAATATATCCAACCATGTGTGACACTAATGGTATCCCTCAATCACTATTTAGGCCTAAGGATCTACCCAATTTGAGAACTGACTAATGGAAGACTTCATGGAATTAGAGGGGTGAGACCATGTATAAGTACTAGAGGATAGTGTATCCATGTACATGTTTTTCATGGGATATGTATATTCCCACTTAAGAACATGGGTCATGCTATGGGGCAGTAGAATAGAAAGGAAGTGGTTAGGAGTTAATGATTGATATACAAAATCCTATAAAAACATGAGTCTAATGTGGGAAAATGGAGTGTTAGTTACTATTCCAACACATAAAATGTTACAGAAATTTTGATGTTAATATAATCTAAATAATCTCAGCTATAAAATAGAAGGAGTGTTGTAATATCCCACATTTGAGTGTATTACTACTGGGTAATTCTTCCATTGGTGAGTAGAAAATCTCCGAGCTAAATGTCCTCAAATACAACCAAGGGCCATGATGATCTGTTGATTTATAGGGGAGTCTAAAGAACTCATCACACATGATATTCATTTACTTATATTCCTAAATAGATGTATCCCAAGCTGTGATGATTGAATGATGAAGCTGACTGCTTGGAAAAGTAAATTCCTAGATTACTGCATAGATAGGATCGAAATGGTGAATCATGAAATATCACATTCCTTGCATGAAAATTTAGTGAATATATGATAAGGCTGTATTATTATATTTCATGAGTATCTAAAATCAATTTACCATGTGAAGAAACTTTTATCATGCCGTGGGTTATACATACCTTGCATGATAATGAGATATGATAATTCATGTATTCTAAAATGGATAAACAATGAGAAAAAAATGAGAGCCCAAGTATTCAAGAATTTATAGTGTTAATAAAAATGAATCTATATATTCTTTGGTATTTTAATTATATGGATGCATACATTAATAAAGGGTTAACCACCATAGTGAGTTGTTGATATTTACAGTGATGTCATATGAGAAGTAGAATTTAATACCTGAACCCCTACAGATTTTGAGATGAAGCGCAGAAAGTATATAATTACATTTGGTATTCATATTTATATAAGAAGCATTTATATATGGTTCACCTGATGAAGGAAGGAAATGCCCAAACAAGTGTTTTAAATAATCATAAAGTAATTAAATACCCATGGTCATTTGGATATTTATGTTTTTTAATATTAATTCCTATCCTTTTCATTTATTAATTATCATTTGAAGTAAGAAAAAAAATTTATATTTATAATCACAGTTAGAATTTAAAAAATGATTTTAAAACATATAATTTATTGATATTCTCATGCACCAAAATTATATATATATATATATATATATGTGAATTTAGTTGATGAGAAATGTGTATAATATTGAAATAGAATTTATGATCCTGATACATTCTTGTATTTAAGAGGGAAATATTTTGAAGCTAGGAGTCTTTTGTTGAAGAATCAACTTCTATTCCCAAGCATTTAGATATCAAAGGTAATCCATATTACACCAAATCTTGAAGTAATTTCCAGACCCAAAACTATGATATTATGATGGAAGTACACAAGAATGTATGATCCATAATGGTGAAGAGTAAGATCAAAGTATCATCTTACAGTGGATAAACCAAGAATAAAGGAGGAATCCTTTCATTTGGAGATGGGAGAAAGAAGTCTCTTATGCGACTATGGATCAGAAGTATCGAGTTCGTATTATAAATAAACCAATTTTGGATCATGGTACCACTGTGGGATGTTGCAAAAATTATCTCTTATGAGGATTCAAGAGAGATACCATGTGATTATATATCAATCATTGTAATTGATAATACTATTATAGTGGAAAATCTATTTTTTGGTGTATAACCAACAGAGAAATGAGTAAATATTTATGAAGAACCTGGTAAATAGTATGTGATTATCTCTCTATTAACACCACTACACATGAAATGATATTTAGAGATAATACTAAGTGTATCTGGAACATTAACATTTTTAATAGGTTGATTTTAAAAGAAACGAATTTGTAAAATGCAAACCACTCATTGAACTCCCCCTCTCAGTGGTCAATCAAGCATGGGGTTCTATACTTATCATGTTTTTAAATGTTTTTAAATGTTTAATAATCAGGATATTTGAAATTTTCAAGGATAAAATAGTGGGAGAATTATTATTTCTATATATATGTGAATATTATTAATATAGTGTGTGAATATTTATTCTTGGAGAATTAGAAATGAAATAAATTCTAGAATTATGAATCATCCCCCTATAATATAGGGGATTTAATATTCCTGTTCTTTTTGGTGAGTAGGAATAAGGTCATCCCATGTATGGATGATCTCTTATAAGAGGTAATTATTCTAAAAAAGTTTATGTATGATCATTTTATTATATTTCACCATTCTCTATCTGGTAGTCAATGTCTTTTCAGAAAAAGATGTATTCTATGTTGATGAAGTATTTGGTGATTATCCGAATATCTAGTTAAAACATAAGGGTAATGAAGATGATTTTATATTCTAATGGTTTAGGTCTAAATAATTCCATGAATATTATAGTGGGAAGTCAATGATTCCATCCCATATATATAAGTGGGAAAAAATTAGCTAACCCTATGTTTTTATTATAGTCATTTTCAATCACTACATATTACGTGATAATTAATTTTTTGGACCAACCAATGGTTGATCATGATAAAGAGTAGGCTCTCACATTGTGGTTGGAAATTGTCATTTTTTTATATGTGATACTTCTTTTTATTTTTATATATATGGGTGATAAAGTGACTCAATAGTGTGAATCGAGACACTAACTTATCAAAAGGATTTGATTCTATAATAATTATTTATAAACAACCGGTACCACTAATTCACTCCCCTTATCAATAGTTTGTTATTTTACATAGAGTTTTCAAATACTTTGTTACATACCTTTTTCTTAATTTTTTTCATGCATATAACATCTGGTTAAATCTTTATGAATTGTACCATAACTCCAAATTTTTCTTCATATAATGAATTTAATATTAAATGTTCCATTGAATCAAAGAAAGAAAGAATAAATATTCTTTTTTCTAATTTATATAAAATTATAAAAAAACAATTTCCATCATTCTCACCTCACCATAGTCTATTAATTCAATATACTAATTTTTTAAATGATATTTCAGTTGACACATAATAAATATACGAATTAAAAAACATTCTATGGCTAATATGTAATAATCATTCCCTTATGACATAGAAATAACATTTTTTAATATGTAGATATGACCATTGCAGTGAAAGCTAGATAAATTTAATGTATAACAATATGGAAACCTAAAATATACAATCCACTAATAGAATAATAAATTAGTTTCTTTAGAAAGTGCACGAGCTTATTTTAGCTTAATTAAATTTTGGGTTCATTCATTTTAAAACAACTCAAGATCGGGATGCTTCAAAATAATTGAACGATCTTACCATGATTTTATAGTTCCATTAGTCTTTTATGGTTTGTATAACATGGTATAAAATATGTTATAATTTTTTTTTTCTCAATATCCATTATATTTATCAAGTGAGGAACCAAAATCTTACTCCAATATAGAAGGTTCTAAAAAATCATCTGCTTTATAATATCTTGATCTATTCTAAAGCCACATATTTTCTATTGGGTGTTATGTTTGTCTAAAAGTAAAAGGAAGTAATAGAGAGATAAAAAATTTTACTCGAATACATGAGATAATTTTTGGAGATCCATATCTTTCAATTATACTTTCACTAAAATTATTTCTATTCATTTTTTAAGGATGATTTGTTGGAAAAAATTAATATAAAAATTGAAAAAAAAAATTTCTTATATTGAAAATAATAAATTTTTTTCTATCATGCATGTAGTAAAAATGTGATTTTGGACCACATGTACTATATCTTGATAATATACTAGGTTCTAGAAAGACACTTATTTTCCAAATTATAATAGGTTTTAATGTAAAATTATATTCCCCATTTAGATCATATTTAGTTACACAATCACTTTATAATTAAATTAACTCATCAATTAATGGATTCAAATAAACATCAATATTATTATTTTTATGTTCGATATTTAATACACACAAATAGATATTTGGACCCTTCATCAATATCCAAGCGGAAAAGTTTTATAGAGTTATGAAATTAGTTCAAAAATAATGTTGACTACTCTAAGTTCCAAACAGATAAAAACCATATATAAAAAGATATCACAACACATTACATCAATATTAATAATTTATACTAATTTATAATAATTTATAACAACTAATTTGTGTTTTATTAATATTTATTTGAAATTATTTATTTTCCTATTACATTCCTCAAATTATAATAAAAATTTATTATTTTATATTAATTTTCTATAATTACAATAGATATAAATTATATTCTGGAATTTATAATAATATTATTATTTATTATGTAAAACACCTTAATAATAATTTGTTAATTATTTTTTTACCAGTTTACTCACTAATTAGTTTTATAAAAATATATATACTTTCAATAATTTATCTGTATTTTAAGAAGTGTCATTATTTTTCACTAATTTATAATAATTAAAGAATATTCTATAATTTATTTATTATTATTTATACTTAATTTTTTATATTATTATAATAGTGCTTCCGATAATATATATCAATTAAAAAGTATAAAACATTGGTTCTCAATGATTTACCCATATCTACTACTTCATTTTCTACATTTATATTCACATAATATCATAACTATTATAAAAATAAAAATATAAAAATCCCCCTTGACTCTTTAGTGTGAGATATTTTCATTCAATTTTTTTATCAAATTATTAAAATAATCATGTTTTAACCCATTCAAACTGGATTTATATTCCTATAATTATCTTTATTTAATTTTCCAAGAGACTAATTATATTTTTTTGTTATACTTGAATTATCACTACTTCCTTTTCTCTAAATATTCCACAGTATTTAATTTTTATGAATTTCTTCCACTCTTAAAGGTGTTTTCATCACATTAGGGAACATATATTCAGAACATGGAACTTTAGAAAATCATATTAAATCACAAAACATCATATTAATATGATGTTTTTATTGATAAAGGTGAAAAAAAATAATTTACTAATTTAATTTCTTCATAATATTTAATTTTGAATTTCTTAGTTAATTAAAATGTAATGAACTATATGAAGTTTATATATATCATATGATACACTATAGAAAACCTTAAATAATCCCTGATCCTTATAAATATTTTTTCTCCACTATATGATGAAGCCTAAAGAAGATTTTGAAGTCGTGCAATGAATCATAAAAAGTAAAATGTTTATAAGGGAATAAACCTTATAAACATCAAGAACCTTATAAAGTATCAATGTGTTTCTTATAATGTTTCATAAATACCTTATAATATTTATAAAATAATCTTAATAAGTTTAGTGGAACCCTATGATGACTTCAAAATGAACAATAAAAATATTAAAATTAACTATACAATGATTACCATGAACCTTGAAATTTTTTACATTGCTATTTTTTAAAACTTCTTCCTAGAGACAACCTTATTGATAAATTTCTGGATCAACCTTAAAAAACATAAATTAAATTTTTCCCCATAAATTTAATATTATAAAATTAATATAAAATTACATAGAACCTTATTCAACACTTCAAATCACCTTAAAATAATCTAAAATTATCTTCAAAACTTCTTCCACACGATTAAAAATAAATACAACCTTTTTCAACAATTTACATTGTACTTCAGGTCTCATGAGAAAAAATATCACACAGTAATGTTAGTATAATTAGCCTTTATTTATGATTCCTTAACACACAACCTTTATAGCGTGGTTATGATTTATGATTATGATATTTTTTATTATTGTCCAGATAATCATGAAATTTTCATTATCATGGATATGTTATGTTTTATGATCAGTTATATTTCTTTTATTTTTTATTTATTCATTCAATATCATGTATTTCATAGTTATTCCATATTAGATAATGCTCAATAATATCCCTTAATGAGATTTAGATATTACCCGTTTATATTGTTTTCCAATTTTCATTGGAAATAATGAAGAATTATATGTGTGATATATGGATAATAAATGGAGAAATAAATAGGTATTATCTAGTTTTATAATGTAATTTTACATTCCAATGTTATGTAATGATCAAATATGCATCTGGTTTGTTGTGAATTAAAATAATTTGATTCTGGAAGCATAAAATGTAATAAAAATAACCAAATTTTGGTATCTAGAGTTGGGTTTGTTACACATATCATGTAAGAGAGGTTCCACTATAATCAGATATCAAAAAATATGTGAGCTTGCTGAACACTGTGACAGTACTAATGTAAACCTTTATTGAATCTGTCTGCGATATGGTATCATGACACACATAAGTTATCCATTACAAAATTGGGATATAGTGTACCTTTATCAATGCTAACATAACATCAAGTCTAGTGGGAAGGATCCACATGATTGTATAATCACATGCATAATGACCCTATGATCATGCCTTTCACCTTACCATGCATGGGTCATCATAGTTCTGATGCCTATATTTCAGTGCTCAGGGACCAAGATAACTATAAATACAATGGTATAAAAACATTTAGTAGTCGGTAATTAATATACATCTTACCAAGTGAGATATTCTCTATGAAAACCATGTTCACCACTCCAATATTCCAATTACTTATGTGCCTCCCTTATGCTCTAAAAACCATAATTAAGCTCCAATATCCCATATGTGAATTAATAAAAAAAATATTATTTTAATGGTAAACAACCTCGTTTAGGATTGCACATGGAATCTATGTGTAAATATATTGTCATCATAAATTAAATCAATTTCACTTAAGGAACCCATTGTTTAAAGGATCAAGGGACTCATGAAGTATATGTACTTTCATAAGCTCAATAATAATGTAATTCCAAAAAATAATTTTCATATACTATTACCAAGATGAAAATAATGAGAAACCCTAATTTATGTAAAAAAAATTCATGATCCATATAGACTGTGTATGTCAATGTTGAAAATGAAAGGCCACCTTTGAGCATATGTCCATACTTATGAATAATGATTTCAAACTTTTTTTCATTCATGTATGACCCCCTTTTAAATGTATGTGATATCTTTAATGAGATACTCCTATACCTTTTCAATCACCCATAGTTTATGGAGTATTTTAGGTTTCAATATGTGAGATCACTTATCTTTCACCAGGTTTAACTATAAGACCTAAATTTCAGGTTTCTTTTACATAACCCCCTTTAATGTTTTGTTCTCCTATTATGTGTTCGATTACCACCTTACATAATCCACATGAATTTCATTGCATGTTGTGAATTTTCTATAAAATTACCAATTATGTTATGTGGGATTCATGTAATTTCTTATCTTAATTAAACAATTAAGTCTTATGTAAATCATATCAAAATTTCTTCTGATCTATTGTAATATGAACTTTTCTCCCACTTGTTCACATATACCATTGGACTAAACATACATTACATTGACATTTCACTAATTTGAATGAGTTGATTACAAATGGGAAACAATTCTGAAGAAATCTCTCCACACCAACCCTGAAATTGTCTAAGAGATGATGTTTTTACAATCCTCAAACCTAGAATAATACCCTATATATTACTTTTATCTAACCCATATACCAGGATGAATCATAAAAATGTATGATCATGAAAAAATCCCACATCATACTATTTCCATGTATTTATCACCTAGATATATACATTATATTAATTTAAACTATATTGATGCGTCCCAATGAAATGAAGTTAATGTATATGGCACCATGGTTCTAGTTGCATGACCTAAAAAGGAACACTATTGGTCCTTGTCACATGATCTTAAAACGTATGAAAATCCATATCACTACTATATGAATATGTTACCTTGAACTACATGAGTTTTTGATCCCCATTACTGGGATATATAGTATGGACCTTTAATGTGCCTAATTCCAAAAACAACTCCCCTCCAACTAGTAATTATCTAGTGAATACCATTTTAAATAATTAACCCATATTTAGTAGTGAAAAATTCATGTATACCATTCACTGTCCTTTATAATGGAAACATCCTTCACACATACCTTTATTGAAGATAAAATAGAAAACCCATAAATCGACTAGTGATGAGACAATTAATCATTAATCTACTAGTTACAAGCCACTGATTCCTAAATTTAATTGTGATAAGCTAGTAAACCTTTAATCGCATTTTTGAAAAGAAAAAAAAACTATTAATCCTTTTGTGATGAACCAATTAACCATTAACCCACAGTTGATGAGTCTATAAATATAAAATTGCAACTATGATGAGAAAAAAAATCACTAAATATGCTAGGGGTGAGAAAGTAAATTGTGTACCCACTTGTGATAATATAGTAATGATTAAATACCATTGGTGATATGTCAAATAATCCCTAAATAAACTAGATATTAGTTAATCAAATAATCTAGTAAATCCAATACATCCCATAGGATGATCATGTAAACCTATATTTCCCTGATTATTTTGAATCTGCATATGAAATTACATTACACCTCTCTAGATAGTATTAAATTCCAGAAATTCTTCTTATATAGATTTAAACCATAGAGAAACTAAAAAACATACATGTACTTATGTGATGAGAATGAGATAATCTATGACCTGAGTTTAGTGTGATTTAGACTAACTGTAATTTCTATACAATACCCTAATTGATCATTCCATTTAATGGGTTGTCACATATTTGGGGAAACAAGAAATACCAAAAAAACAAATATTATTATTGAGAAGCATTTCATGAAATGATTATAAAATATATTAGAGACTCATAAAATAGAATATATGATTCTTCATGGGATGATTTAACATCTCATATACTCAATTCTATTTCTATTGAATACATAAATAAAAAAATATTCATATAATGAAAAATATCAAATATTGAAATGTTGACTCTAAAGTGAATTCCCTTACCCATAAAAGGGATCGATGAACCATGAATTATTATTTATAATTACTAAATCTTAAATACTTTAATTCCATTGATTCCCATATAATACAATTTTCTTCTCAATGATGCCAAAATTGTGATACTCTAAATAGGCATGATGATAACCTAAAATCCACTAGTGTTTTTGGAAATATACTGTCACCAAACTAGGATTCCTGAAACCTATGTTGTTGTTTCCACCATCACATCATCTTTATATTTTCATCACATGTTTTCACCCTCCTATATCATCCAATAGAAAATGTACAATGCATTGGTGTAAGAATACATACATGATGGAATGATCCCTACATGAAAAATTTATTTGAGCAATATAGAGTGGATGAGTTCACATATGCTAATTTAATGCCCAAGACTCAACTAGGACATGCCTCACCAATAAACACAAAAAAGCAACCAATCTAATATTTGGAGGTTGTTAAGGAGAGATGAAATTAAATTTAATAAGATACTTGAGAGTCACCCATAAAGGCTCCCACAAATTATATATCTTATCATCACTGAAAGACACCCACTACCTTGGAAACCATGGAGGATACACTTGCCCCAATCATCTATACCCAAGCACCAAGGAGGATTCCACACTAAGGGCATTTCAAACATTCTTTTTAGAGGTACATCGATTCAAATATTTCTTAAAAACCCTAAGGATTTCCTTTTTATTAAATTATTTCCAAGGGATAATTTACCATTATGATGACAAGGAGGACATAATAATTAATGTAAAAAATAATATATAAATAGAAATTAATGTTAAAAATAATTTATAATTAATTATAATTAATAAAAATTTATTTTTAGTCATTTTTGTAGGATTAATGGTCTAACATATCATCTATTTTCTATTTATGATGAGCTTTATATTTTAAAATTACATTCATGACCCTTTAAAATGATTAATTGCAAAAATACCACATAATGTTTCCTAAAAAATGGGGACATGTTATAATATTTCTTAAACTCATATAAAGATCAATTTAATCTACATATTTTGCCCAAATAAGTCATTAAAGATCCTTTTCCTTATTAATAAGGCTCTGGTCTATCAAAAATTCCATACTCTAAGGGTGTGATATTCAATCTAAATGGGGAAATTCAAAGAGTAAGGTATGGTTTCCAAACTAAATATTTCATTTCTTATTTGAAATTATTCATCCTAAAAACTATATTAAAAATTATATTATTTTTCTATAATTATTATATTTTAATGTTATTAACACTATTTTTTCAATTATTTTGGGTATATAAATCTTTCCTTCTCAACAAACTCTTTCCATAAGTCACTACTATGTAAAAAAATTTGGGTTTTAAAAAATAATGTCTTTTCATTTGAATTATTATATTACTCTTTTTAATAAAATAAATTAATATTGAAATTAAATCTAAATTATTAGTTTAATTTTAATATAATGTTTTATAAAACTTAAAATTTTACTGGGTATTACCTTCTTTTAATATTTTTTGAAATTCCCTACTCACCGTGGCGGTTTTATGATACATATGTGAATGATGATGTTTTTATTAATTTATGAATTTCATGAATATTATTCAAAATTTACTTCATGATCGAATATAAAATTAATATAAAATTAATTTCATTATTATTATTATATAATTTTAAAATATCCATAATAAAAATAATATTAAAAGTAAAAAATCAAATTTATTTTTAAGAATACAGAAAAAGAATTTTAATGAATATTCTATTAATGGTAAATATTTAAATACCTATTCAACAACTTATCTTATTGAATGGTATAAAACATATACCTTGAAATATATTGAGATTAGGATACCATTATAAAAGTATCTTTATCCATTAATAGCATTTGCAATTGATTTTTTGAATTATAGACTGAACAATTTAAAATGATCAAAGAAAACAAAATTAATAAATTAAATGTAAAATACATGATAGTAAATGAATAAAAGGTAATAATAACAAAGAAATGAACAATAAATATTTCCCAAATGTATTAAATAATAATAATTATTTTCTATTCGGGAAGTTAGAGGATATGTAGAGTGACTTAGGACTCAAGGTATGAGGTTTTTTATACCATTAGTTTAACTTTTTTTAATAATTTCATTCAACTATCACTTAATTTTTTTAAGAATATAATTTATCACATTCTAATTTATTATTATAATTATTTAATAATTTAGTTTTATTTTACTATCAAAAGGGAATTGGTAAACCTATTATTTAAAATATTTTTTTATGGGTTAGTTTAATTATAATTTCCATGGGTGGAAATATAAGTTTTAATTATTTTTATTTATTTTATATAATAATAATAGATCTAATGAATTTTATTATTTTTATGATTCATTTGAATTATATATGATGTTGAGTTGGCCCATAATATATCCCCTAATGCATTAGATGATAATGTATGCTTTGGATTTATGATGCTGGAATAAATTGGTTATGTTATTCTATTTTGTTTTAATAATGATTGAATTAACTATTTAAATTATTCCATATCGAGTTTCTTTGGAATTACCTTTTTATATTATTATATAATGAGTGATATGAATATAATATCCTAATAAAACATCATAATTTTTCTGCTGCCTTTATGTTTTCTAATGGGTTTGTTTTATGGAACGTTTTAATAAAATAAGTTGATTTAATTTTTAGTGTTTTTCATACAAGTTTAATGTTATTTACTGAAAGGAAAAAAATTTCAAAGGTTTTAATGTTTTATATTTTCATATTGGGTCTTTATTCCTTTTTTAATCCTCTACTACGATTTATTTTCTCATCCCAAATTTTAAAATTATTTTCACATGGCTGGAGGATGAGTATGAATGATTATGAATTCATGTTCATGTCATCGGGGTTTTACTTGAATAAAGCAAGTATATCATTTAAAGATATTATCTTAAAGAAAAATGTTTACTTGGTACAAAATGTTTATATTTTTTATGTATGTATTTTTCCTAATTTTCTAAAACTCTATACTTTAATGGTACTGGGGTTGTATGTCATGAAATATTTTCTTAAAATTACATAATTATGGGATGATTATGTTTAAGCTATCAAAATTTATATTAGAGTTGGATTTAGATAAATTTAAAGGTTAGGATTTTATTATTATAGGATAGTTTATGAGTTTTAAACACCATCATGTGTTAATTATTTAGAGGGTGATCATAAATTCAAAGTCAAAAATATCCTTTGGAGGTATTATATGAATGCATTTAAAAGTGATTAATGATATTTGGGATATTTTTAATAGGTTTTAGGAATAAAAAATAATTTTTTACTAAATTAACCATAATGATGGAATATGATTTTTTTGATTAGATAATTATGGTTATTTAAAAAAAAAGGTCAATTGATTCTGACAATACATGTTCAGTAATGTAGTAACCATGGGGATCAAAATGTGATTTGGTGACAAGGTGATTAATGTTATTTTAGAAGAGTTTTACTATATATTATTAAATTTACCTGATTTAGGTGTATATAGGAAATTATTGGTTAGTTAATGATTTTATATCAAGATGATTATATATATTTTAAGGTATTAGGTTAATAGGGTTTTGGGGGGGGGGTATATAATTGTATATTGAAAAAATTTGTCTTTATAGATAACGTGGACGAATTTGATGATTATTGAGGTTTAATAATTTTTAGGATAATAGTTATATTGATTTTTGGGAAATAATTTTTTATGGTTCTTCTAATTTCTAAGATTGGAATCTAGTTAGTTTTATTTTAGAGGGTTTTAAGAGTTTAATTTTTTCTGGATTATGTTATGACGAATAAGAAAATTAAACATAAGGTGACCTAGGTTCTACTGAAATATTCATAGGTTTAATCACAAGTTTCATATGATAAGGTAATGGTTTTTTAATATAATTGAATTTATAATATTGTGGGATAAATTTTTCCATATGAAGGGATATTCGAATTTCATTGGATTCTACCTTTACTCACAATAAAAATTTTCATTTTAGTATAATTCTATACTGGAGGAGAAATAAATTATTGAGTAATAAATATATAAAATTAATACCACTATCCTTTACTGGATATTATGATTTATTAATGTTTTGTATTCTTTGTTCATATATAAAAAACTTTACTTGGGAATTCACCATTTACAATATAATGTTAATTGGTGGTGGAAACTAATAAAAATAGAAAAGGAAATAGAAAGAATTCTGGTAAATCCTTTATATCTTACTATATTTTTCAATGATATAATAATTAATCCAACTCTTAATAAAATAGGACAAATATAATGAGTCTTATGTGGAAAAATTTATTTTACTTTCATGGAAAACCATTAGAAACTAATTCACATGTATGATTCATATTACATTATAGAGAAAGCTAAATGGTTTAGAGGAGATATTTTATATGATACATTTATTTTTCAAATTGGTGAGAACCAAATTTAAATTATGAAGGAATAATTTATGCATGGGAGAGACTATGAAAACCCATGAATTTTTAATAGTACATCATTTTTATGTTCTATTAGTAATAATGTTTTTTATTTATATATGTTCGAGAAATGGAACTTCAACCTTAGTATTTAGATTGTGGAGGTCCACTCTAAACATGATTACTCTATCGATGTTGTGTGATTATACGTTTTGGGTCTCCCTCTCCCTTTCCAAAATATTATGTTCTTCATGGAATTGGTGATTACCTACAATACTTCCTCTGTGTGGTCATTCTCTCCCTTAATCCTTATTATTCTGCAGTGGATCACCTTTTTGTGGAAGTGGAACTTTCCCATCCCCTTATGGAACAGATTAATCTCTGAGAATGTTTAATCACCTCCTAGCGGTATCCCATTTTTTTACCACTCCTCCATGGTACTTTTACTCTTTTCATATTTAGGGTCACTCCCTCTCATCCTATTAGAAGGTCCATATGAGGTCTTCTATTTAATTTGTATATAATCCTTGTGTTCCGATTACAGATCTGTCCATCCCATCAGATGGTCCAACCATGGACCCATTGGCCCCTTCTTCTTCTATTTAGGAAATAAAAAATTTCTTCCCACCCCTCTCTAGAGTTAATATTTTAGACCATATAGATTGGGTTTTCATCCCTGTCTCATATTTGCATGTATTACCCCACCAGAAAGGAGACACCTTTCATGAATATGGTTTCATACATGATAGGGGTGGTCTCCCATCTATTATTGGAATATTGTCAGGTGACCATAGTGATCCCCATAAATAATATTCTATATGGTATTTTTGATTATGTTCCCTCAGAACTCTCTCTAGATACTAATCTTAGAGACCCAGGATCCTTCGGATGATATCCAACCAAAACTTATAATTGAAATAACATATTATCAGATGTGGATAAGAATAATGTCCCAGCTTCTAATTCCATTGTGTCCCCCTCTAGTTGTATTTTCACTAGATCTCTTATTAAATATGAGATGGCCTTCCTTTCATCTCAATATGAGAGTTATTCAATGATAGGGGTCAAATCTAGGAATCCACCCATTCAATGATCTCTCTAATAATCTAGAATTCTCAAGGATAAGATGAACATTCTCTCTTTCATGATTTCATTCCACAAGGTTTCAATAGATGTAGTTATTTAACCCAATCAACATCCATCCGTGTATTTTAATTTTAATCAGATACATAGGTTACACAATATTATGCATAGATATCCAAAAAACCTAAACATATTGATTTTTTGTAATGAATATATTTTAGTGGACCAAATTAATGTCTCCAAAAAATACATTTTAACTAAGTTTATTTCTAGTAAAACCTGTTTTTTCTTCACTTTTTATATACTAAGTGCTACACAGAATCCATAAAATCCTTATACCATAATCATGATGACTTTAACCTATGGGAATTAGTCTTTTTTTAAGGGTGACATCAATTCCATTTGGTATTCTTCTGATAAAAAAGGTTGTGACCTCTCTCCAAGAAAGGATCATCATGATTTTTCCCATTAGCTTCCTAGAATGTGCTATCAAGCATGGGGTTCATAGGGAACAAGTTAACCTAGTACAATATAAAATGGGATAGTTGACTCACATAGTTTGGATTGAATTATTTCCTCTATAACCTTTCATACATTTCCACCTACCATAACATGATAGTCGAACACTTCATCTGAGCCCTCTCATACCACTCTCTAATTATCATCAATTTGGCCCATTGAAAAGTGGGAAATTATTTCACCTTCTAATATAGTTGGTGGGGGTTTTATCATTGTTATCACATCATGACATGAGAATAACAGAAGAAACTCATACAAGAAGGTTCATGGTTTAGTTTACATAAAAGTATTGTGTATCTCAAAAGAGATCTCTATATTAGGAACAATAAGAGGCCCTATTGATACCAAGATTTTGAGTTGATCAGTGATGATATATAGGGAACTGAAAAAAATAATGGGGATAATTAGAAATATTAGATATTCAAAAAACTCAATATAAAAAAGAATTATATTTTATATATTCTCAGGGAATAAGAGAGGATAGTGTGTAAAGGGTACATACCTTCCTAGTTAATGGGGGGGGGGGAATGCAGCCTTATTTCAAGATTACATCAAAGAGAATAAATGAGTATCCACCCAATATATAATCATAGAGGATGGTTCATTCCATAAATTTATTAAAGTGGTGGGAGGTGTGATTGATTCTCATTTTTAAAATCGTCTTGCAGAACTGAATCCTCACATGCGGGATGATTACCCAAAGGGTTATGATAATGTTTTTAATTAAACCCCACACACAGTGTCCAAATATATATATATATATATATTATTTATTAGTATTTATGAAGAGAATTATATTTTGGAATTCATCATTTCTCTTATCCATGAAATCACACCAAGCCTTGACAAATTCCCGAGATCATTTTATGTAGCCTCCTAGGAATTTTTCAAGAGATATCACATCAAAGCCATTTAGGAATAATTATAGGGAAGGAGTCTTCCATGTGAAGACTACACATCCAATATGGTGATAATTCATAAGGTAAATAATCCTTCCACTCTTACTAAATATATACCCATTAGTATATGTAATTGATTTTAAAATTTTCTTTATGGAATTATTAATTGAAGGCTCTAAACACATCCTCCACAATGGGTCTTCAAGGAGAAGTGGGGATTTATATAAGGTAGGTCCACCCATATATAAATTTATTTATCTCAATAAATGATCTATAAAATTAATTACAAGACTCACATATCATAAATATATATCAAAATAGACAACATAAAAGAATATGATATGCTGGAGTGGGGTTTCGTTATCAGGGTGATGACTTTCATGAGATTCTATAACTGGGTGATCTGCTTGTTTTTGAGTGCCATATTTTCCACTAGTTCTCAACCAATTTTATTAATAATAAGTGTGGGTTAATTAAATATATCTATGGTCTAAGTTATGAAGATCCACTATGCCCCAAAATCATAATTTTTATCTGAGACTCCAATAGAAAATATCTTATTAAAGGCACTTCCAATGGTAGCATCATACCCTTTCAGTACAGGCCTCTACTTAATGGAGTCTCACAACTACTCCTCACATACGATATGGTATTTTATATCAGTGTAGGTCATAAATACATTTGTGAATTCAATATGACTCACGATGAATATTGAAAGTGGAGTGGGAAGATCATTTTTTAGGGGAAGAGCATTGTCTTCAGTTTGAAAAAATGCTCATAAAATGGGGAACATAATTGAGGGGATCTTAGGAGTTAACATAATACACTTCCCAATGGAATAATTAAGATTGTTTTATCTATAGGAATTTCCTTAATTAATAATTTTAAATTATCACTAGATAATATAACCAACCACAACTATAATTGGTAGAATCAATTTCTCTCTTTTTGGGACCATATTACCCTCGTGTACCGTGTTTTCACCTCCATAACTATGCACTTCATTTAAGTCCTAATAGATCCAAATATTTTAAGAAAGAACATAAAGAATACCATGTTTATATTAATTTTGGATAATCACACTATATTTGTGCTTTTCTAACCCTCATGGAATAAGATGGAGAAGGTCACAGAGGCATGAAATATAAACCTAAAGAGTTTCACAAGAACCAGGCAGTGCATGCAAGATAAATCCAATTGGGAGGTTTTATATGGTCACAAGAATTATTCCAGATACACCTAAAATAAATATGATCCTGATATTTAAGGGATTATGAGGATAATATCAAATTTATGGTAGTTGATTTTCATACACATCCTTGTCCTTCGACATCACTCTCGTTGGATAATTAGCAATGGAGAGATCAAATTTTGGAATCAAAATTGGTTGGGAGCCAATATTGGATTGTTAAGGTGACCAACCCCAAATATATCCTTCACTTAGGATAGAAGACATCCCATGTTCATCCTAGATATCATCAATCACTGGTAATTTGATACCGTCAACACCATAATTATAACTTTAGATCGAGACAAATTCTATTTTAAATAAATGACATTAAAAAAATTCTCTACAACACACTTTCATCATGTTATACATGAAAATAACATTTTGGATAAATGGGGGTACCCTATACATAAATTATATTTCAATGAAATATAATTTCTATATTTTGAGTATAAAGAATAGTTCCATATCAACCAATGAGGAGGAAATGTGTAAGGGTATTTTTGTTTCTACTATATGCATATGTTGTCATAACCCCTAGGAAGAAACAACCTCTAATGTGTTCTTATATGGACTCTGTGAGTTTAATGTGTGGTTCAGTTTTGGAGAATTACTTTTACATGAGTTTTAGGTGTCCAGGAGAACATACTTCTTTCACTCGTAGACTCATACCATGGGAAGTAACTCGTATAAGTGGAAGTCATGATATAAATTTCGGAAGGCTCGATGCTGGTTTATTTAGAAAGAACGAAAAATGGATCAACATGAAGGTGTATTTAGTTCATGTATATCCATGTTCTATAGGTCTAGAATCTTTAAAACTAAACTAGTTTCTATTTTCAATTGATGGGATCTTGCCACCACCCTAAGAATGTTTATCATTGATAGGAGGGTTAAATTTTATTTTTCAAACCCTTTTTTGAAATGATGACGGATTTTTTATAATCCTCCTAATAGTGGACTCAAAATAAATGTGTTTCATTCTATAAACCTTTATTATATATGGGGGGATGGGTGGTTTGAGGCTTAAGAGGCTTGGTGGATCTTTCTTTCAGTAGCTTCTATGGGTTGGTAGATTATTTTATGGAAGAATCATGTTCCATCACTTACAGTATTGAGATGTGCCAATCCCAAGGTATTATTTTTTTCTTTGGTGGAAACCAATTATTGTATTATTCAAAAATCTCTCTAGAAAAAATAAAAGATTCTAAATTTTATATCTTATAACATCTATATATGTAAGTTCATTACAAGTAATCAGATATAAATTTTTTCCCATGTGGTGTGAAGGGAACAAAGTTGTGGGTTTTATTGCCTCTTGGGCCTCTCAGACCAACCCTTGTATGTACTTATCTATAATTGGATCCATACATATAAGTTAGAAAGTCTTTATATATTATGATATTGGTTTTAAATAATTTAGACCTCCCTGATCATGTTAGGTATTTCGGAATTTTAATAAATTATTGATAGTTGATGGATATAGAAATTATTTTTATAAACATGTACATAGTTTTCTGTCAAAATAGTCTCTCAAATAATTATTGTCTTCAAAAAGTCAATAATAATAATGCACCTATCACATATAATAATTGATGAGGGTGAAGTGGATAAATTAATAGTCTCATTTTATCTTTTTAATTAAATACCCTGAATAGTTATCCAACATTATTCCCATTTAGAATAGGAATGGAAAAATAAATGACTATATCAACTTTAAGGAGCTCAAAAACCACTATACAATGGAAAATTTATTATTCCCAATCATATAATTGTTAGTAAATGATATAATAGGTTTTTAATATTTTCCTTAAAATATTCATACAAAAAACGTAATAAAATTAAAAAATCATATAACGTTAAATAATAAACAAATTTTATTGATCCTAAAGGGGTGTACTATTATTATGTGATACCATTTTGAATAAAATTCCAAATCCAGATTCTAGTGAGTAATGAAAAACATTTTTATACCCCTTGTTAAAAAATATTGAAATGTTGTAAATATTACCTAGTGGTGAAGTCTCACTAATTATATAACCATTTTTCTAACCTTGATGTAATTTTAACCATATTACGACATCACAGTTTGATGATAAAGCAAAAAAATGTGCATTTGGGCCCATATATATTAAATTACTTGGATTCTTGTCTTATCACTGAGGCCTTAAAATAAACTAATTAAAGGCAAGAACAATATTTGAAATTTACCAAACATCGATCTCTCAATGTTATAATTAGAAGAATATCTAATAACAAAAATATTATTTACTTTATTTAGTAAATTTAAATATAATGTCTCAAAAATATAAAATAAAATAAAAACCCAATGTTTCAGTATCATTATCGATTAGTTAAATTAATGTATTACTTCAAATTATTTTTCAATATATCCTACAAAATTATCAATAAAAGAGTTCCTCCTAATCATATTCCTATATGTATATCCATAGGTAAATGTGCTATATAAGGAATGATATAAAAATTTTAGTAATATAAAAACTCACCAATATTTCATAAATCTTTATGTTGTAATCGTGTGATAAAACATAAACATGGAAGAATTATTTGTTTTAAAAAAACATGAAATCATAAGGGTTTTCCACAATGTATGAAAAAAGGAAATATAACCTAAAAAGGATTAGCATGAATTCATAACACATACCATGGAAAATAATGTAAAAACATAAAACAATAATAATGATCTATATTGTATAACATATACATGTCGCATAAAAAAATCATATGAAAATATATTATTGTGGACATAGCTAACTGAAATCATGTATAGACCCTAGTTTGTGAACATAACTAATTGCAATCATGTCTAAACATAGAGTTGTGAACATGACTAACCATAATAATTCTAACCCACAATGTAGTGAACATAGATAAAAAAATCACAATCTCACACACACACACAAACATAGAGTTTTAAACATTTCTTACCATAATCAGGTTCATGCACAATGTTGTGAACCGAGATAATCATAGTCATGTCCAAGAAAAATATCATTATATCATGAGATATAATTAGTTACCCAATAAATTTGTTGAATATATCAAAAAACTCCATCACATAATGATAAATCATACAACATATCATGAAAAAACCCACGAAAATAAAATTGGATACACAACATTGAAAAATGGTATCACATAAAATGAAATCAAGAATTAGATCAGTTGATACCAAAATTTAAATCAAGAAAAATAAGAATATAATAAAGGAATTTTGAGGTTTATTAATGAAACATAACTCCATATGAGATATATATTATGTATGTTATGAATAAAATGAAACATAAATAACAAAAAGGGTATTTATAAAATATGTTTGGCATTGCCATAAAAATAAAAAGTTATAATTCACTTTCCAACATCATTTCTGATAATGTAAGTTTTTTAAGAAAATTATATTAAAATAATCTTAAATAATGTAACCTTGTAATTAAATAAATTTTATTTAATGAAATGTGGAGTGGAAGATACAAAATACATGAATGTGAAAATAAATGCACATTTATGTATTTTAGTTAGTTTAATGAAAACCAAAATTTATTGTAGAGTTACAAAATTTTATTTTGTAAAGATATGAAGGTAAATATTAAGATTAAATAAGATAAAATAAATATTAAAAAAAATATTTTCTAAGAGAAAATATGCACATAGAGGAGAAAATGGGAATAAAAAGGGTGAGAATTAATCATTACAATGTTATATTTTTACAAAGAAAAATATCCTTAAAAGAGGATGCTTTTGAGATGAAAATTTACTTTTGATATAGTGGAAAAATAAGATAACAAATTTTGGTATGGTAGAAAATATAAAATTATATGAACAAAGCTAAGGAGAAAAGATAATTACTTGAGTAACAACTATTGAGTTAAGAAGAACTGTTATGGATTTTGAAATACTTGAAAGAAAATATAATGGAAGAAATATCATTACATGTAATTTTAAATAACATGAATCAAACCAAAATTATGAGAAAATAAATATATAGGGTATCATATAAACCATAAAAAGTATTTTTTTGCATAATATGAAACATTTATCATGGAATAAAAATAATCACAATGAAACCTTATGTAGATTACACATTATGATGTATGAATCATTTAAAAAAGTTTTTATGAGAAAGAAAGATAAATGCAACAAAAATTAATAGGAAATAAATTATAATATATTTAAAATAAAAAAATAAACAAATCTTTGAAGAATATATTCATAGAATAAAGTCTGTGACCCAATGAAAGAAGATTTAGTTAATAAAAACCCTTACCTTTGATTCCCAGTCGATCATATGTGCTCTAACATATTTCTAATAAATTTATGTTTATTATTAATATATATATGTATATATAATCATTGGATTTATTTTATATTTTACCATTCATTTGTAATTTTTTATTATCTATTTAGTAATCATTCTTTGATAAAATTAATATTCAGGTGTTAATTGTCTAGTTTATTATATGATAACTTTAGTATAGCTATTCCGATCCTTGACACATTATAATGTCTTTATCACATAAAAAGTGGAAATGGAGATTCTTTATATGTTTTTATATAGTTATATAGTCTCGTGGTCATTTCATGGAACCAATGCTGATGATTCACATAGAGTGAATTTAAAATATCACTTTGGATGATTATTGAATTAATAAAAGAATAAAATTTATTAGTGAATATAAATTATTATGTTAAAACAATAAACTTATTTAAATAATATATATATATATATATATTTCATTATTAAATCATATTACTATAATTTTTATTATTATTAATTCATGTTGTAATAATTAAAACATAATTAATATAGGCGATAGAGATGAATGAAACAAGAACACATTATAAAAAATGAATGAATCGGAATACATTATTTTATATAAATATTATCACAATTTAGAATAATAATACTTTGTAAATCACTTTATTGAAGTAAAAAAATTATATTTAATAACAGGTTCAGGAAAACGATTTTAAAAAATGTTAATGTAGTGGATGACACCTATGTTGAATATTTGAATATTCGCTTAGAGAGCCTCTTGGAAATGAAAAATTTGAGAATCTATATAACCAGAGGCCATGAAACATGATAGACTATTTTTAGGGATATAATTTTAGATTTTATTCAATATTAAACTAAATTAACAGAGTCCTTTTAGGTGGGTAGAGAAGGGGTCCATTTATAGGTGATATTGAGTGACATTTTCACAAATACTCATTCCATAATGAATATGAAATGTAATTTATCATAGAATGTGGATCCAATGTAGAGAAATAATTAATATATTATAAATGTAGGTATGTCATTCCCTCATTCAAACATGTATAAATACATTTTTTTTATATTTTAGGACATTACCCGTATATTTATCCTTTAACCTTATCTTACCTTTACTATGGAAACACAATTTTAGGACATTACCCGTATATTTGAATTTCATTCATAAAAGTTATGTAGATTAATTTTAATATAATTATGTCTAACTTATAAAAATATTATTTGTAAATAAATCTAAGCATAAAATTGAATTTATTCAAATTTCTTGTCAATAAATACTAATTACATTACTAGTATTTTTTTTGAATATAATATTAAAAAAATTCACTTCATTAAAATCACTATTTAATAGCGGATATTTTAATTTAATTAAATAAATATCAACAATATAAGGAAAAAAATTATTTGAAAAATTGTTCTTTTCAATATAAAAGGATTTAAACATTATTACCAATTAAATAATAGTAAATCAATTAATTTTCATTAATTTAATTATTTTTATAAAAAATATTTTTGTTAAATTTCACACCCCAAATAAGAGAAATTTAACTTAAAAAAAATATTATATATTTTTTAAAAAATGTTTTCAAGAAAAATATTTTTTATATATGAATAATTAAATTAGTGTGGATTATAGATACTTAATTATTTCATCGATTTCATAAATTAATTTTACTAAAAATTACTTTAATTTTATAGATAAATTTTATTTATATAATTCTTTAAAAGTAATAAATTTAAAAGAAATACATAATTCCAAAAAGTAGTTTCTTTAGAATCAATGGCATATTTCCAAGTGAATTATTAACTTTAAATTATACTGAAGAATCAATTATTTAATTTCTAATAAATCACTTGTGATTAATATTTTTAACATCTAAATATACATTATTTATATCATCTATATATCAATAATGTTGTACTGGTATGATATTTAATGGTATTATATCCAATGGCTAACTAACCTTTAATACTGAACATATAATGACTATATTAACCCCATGAAACCCTATAAATTAATTTCATTCAAACATCACAAAGAAAAATTCTTATTCCTATAATTTTCATTTTTTATTATTCAATCATGGTTTTTTATTTCTTGTTTTTTTTCTAATTATAGTTTTCTTATACTAACAATGATTCTAAAGGCTAAAGATGATCCAAGGGAGTTTTATTTGTGAAAATATTATTATTTCCTATTTATTATCCCATTTTAATTTATGAACTTTAGAGGGATATAATCATCCATGGGATATGATAATATATGGTATTTAATTCATGTATTAATTTACTTTTTGAATAAAATTCCATTATAAGTGAATACATTATTATAAATTTGATTCATTTACTATATGATTTATTTCCTACTTACTTACAATTCATTATAAATAATTAAAAGAGATTCTTGTGGAAATTAAATTAATATTTAAATATGTGATGTTTCATTTTACAACATTAAATAAACTATATACTCACAATCTTAATACCCTCATCAATGAAAATTGAATTAGATATCCATAACACAGTCATGAATCAATATGTACTTTATAATGAGATATCTACCTTAATATATTGGGTTAGACTAGAAAAATATTATTTTCTCTTATAATATCCATATTTATAGATTTTAATTTGTTATATCCATTTATACTAAATTTTTATACATATTTTAATTCAAATATTATTACTATAATATCTAGATCTTTCTTGAGATAATTTTTCTCAACGACCATTACTTAATATGAGGCATAAGCTGAAACCATGTAATTGTTTATAAATATTAATACCAATACCTTCATTGATTAAACTATCTATATTAAAATCCCTTTACCCCTTTAAGGTGGATTGAGTATAGGTTTTTTGAACAATATTTTATTGATCTCTATCAAATTTTCTTCCCTTTTTTCTATTTTGTGAATCAGAAATCCCTTATGAGTTTAATTGGTTAATAGATTTTATATTCCTAAGAAATTTGTTTAAAAGAATTGGTAGAATCTATCCAATCCTATAAAATTATAGATATGATATAATGTTTTGTTTGTTTTATTATTCAATCACGTATTTCATGTAAGGATCTATAGATAAACCCTCACTTATTATTACATGACCCAATAATGATAAATTATATAGCCAAAATTACCACTTATTATATTTTATATACAATATACCCTTTCTCATGGTCATAAACACAATCATAAAATTATCTCCATTATATTATATTATTTTAGAATTTAAAATAATATCATAAATGAAATATAACATAAAAAACTCATGGTATCCTTAGAATATAAGATCAGAATTTTTTCCTTTAGGTATGGATCCATCTAAATTTTGGATGATCCCTTTATTGAAGTGATCTTATGGCTTAAACCTAAAACTATTCCTTAGGGTGGGTTGTTTTGTAACTAGAGGGAAATGATTAAGGGATGGAGACTAACAGTAGTCCAAATACATGGTGTGCATTTAAATTCGCACTTTGTATTAAATACACAACGTTTATTGGTCTATCCATACCACTTTCATGGTGTGTAATAGTTTTTCCCTTCATGTAAAAACCAGATCATTATAAAAAATTTAATGTTTAAATACTATGTAAATGACTCAGGTTATTTTTTAATAAGGATGCATGACCTCTTATTTTATCAAATTCTGAACCCCTTTTTTCTATCTTGCACACAATCTCCACCAAAGAAGCTCTCTTTTGAGCCTAAATCCAGGCTTTGATCATGTCTCTCTGAATGGACTCTGATTCTAGTGTTGTATGTCACATCAGATAGACACCAGTAATGTTTACATTATATTGGATACTTTAATCATTCTTATTCTTATTAAATATTTAATTTTTTAGTGAGATTAAATGCCAGTTTTAGGGTATTTTCAATTATTATGTTTTCATCCAATCTAGGCCAAAGAAAGGGTTGATAGATTTTGAGGTATATACTACATGAATAAGTTAGGTTGTCAATGACCATTCCATAAAATCATCTACATTTATAGATTTTTTTTGGAAGCTGATATCACCGGGTGTAGCACTATAAAATTCATCTGATTTAATTTAAAATTTCTAGATTGCATTGTAAGGCCCTTTTTAGACATCTTGACACCATTGTAGGGTGATACCTCAATGTTCACACCCCCATGTACTATGTTTCAGTTATTGTCCCTTTAATAACCAATTATGTGATTATTTGAGACCCCTTTGGGGTATGTTGTACTTCATCTTTAATAACGTATTCACTTAAATTTTATAAATTAATATTAAATTGTTTAAGGTAAATTAAATATTTTTATTATTATTACATGAACCTTATCCTTTGGAATTGAATTTATAAATTGGGTGCATATTCATAGTCACATATTCATGTATGATGAAAGGTTGTGGAATGAACCTGGTGAAATATAAATTTCACGAGTATTACATGGTCTAACGATTTATGATTTACTAAATGTATAAGGTGCCTACTGTATATGGAACTTTTACATATTTATATAAATGATCAAAATAAATCTATCCTTGGATTCTTGAGGGAATTCATTAAGAACTCAGAGGATTCCATTTTGATTCATTGAGATGACTATTGTGGGAGATACCCACCAAGAAATCAGGTTAATGCCTTATTTTTTTAATTCCACAGCGATGTATCAAAAATTCAGTTGAAATTTATTAGGATATTAGAATGCGTTGGATATACTCCTTGTATTCTTTTTGATTTCTTTGTACATCTGACACCATGTAATCACCCAATTGATCCCAGTCATGTTTAGCCCATGATTACTATGGAGTGGCTCCATGGAATAAGTTAGAATTTTTAAAGTCTAATGCATTTATTTTACCCTTGGTTTTTTCATACACCCCTTACAGTCAAACTACATGAGTTACCATAATGAGTTGGATCAACCACTAAGGTTGAGTATTTCGTGGGTTCAACTTAGTTACATAGTTTTTATTATTTCTTATGACATTACTAATGATACCTTTACATATTATCTCTTTATTATAATCTGAACTACAATTTACTAATAAAATGAATGCATGTTCAGATACCCTAGAATAAGCTAAAGTAGGTATGAGTTATTTACATTGTATTAGTTTACTTTTTATGTACTTTCACAATGTTACATTTTATACTTATAGAATGGATTTGTATATAAACCATTGGGGGTGTCCTTCTAAGTTTACCTCACACCCTATTCGGGAAACCATTGGTACCTGGGAAAATTATATGATCCCATGTGTGGACAAGGGGTAGCATCCCAATTTGTAAAATTGACTTCTTTATTTAGGATGAAAGTTTGGTAATAGATTACTAGGCCAATGATTGATATTTTTGGAGAGGTTTCCAATTTTTGATTCTTTTTTATATCATGTATTGTACGATCTTCCTTCAATCATGTATATTTGATTACAAATTTTTGGAGAAATTCCACCAACTTTTTTATATGACAGAGTTTACGGTTTTTGATGATTATTTATTTATTTTATGGTAATACTTGTTTCCAAAACCATATTTGTTATTATACTTGTTGGTAAAAAATCCCTCAAGGTATCATTGAAGCATTTTTGAGGTGATTGTGTTTGTTGACAAAGTGGACATCTCTGCTGTGATTGTTGACAAAAAAACAATGACATACAATTTTTTTGACAAAGGGGATTTCACGGTGGAATGTCGAGTTCAAGAGCATTGGTCAACGGTCCATGTTTGATTCAAGAACGTTGACAGAGAGATGGATGATATGAAGGTGTTACAAAAAGAACAGATACAAGGTGGCACCATTTTCTAGTGTTTGACAAATTTTTGGGCCTAAAAATCGACAAATGAAGAAAAGTGGTTTTTGGAAAAGGGACTTGAGTGCCAAGAACTTGAAGGAGAGGAAACGTAAGTGCCTAATGTTTTTCAAGATAAGACAGTCAAAATATGGCAAAGGAAAGAGGGTCGCGTAGGTATTGGTGTGGTCGCGCAGGTGACTTGCTCGTCGGTACCTAGGAGGATTGGAAAGCTGCACACCATATGTTTTTCAAGATCAGATCTTCGAAATATGGAAAAGGAAAGAGCGTCGCACATGTGACCTGTAGGGGTAGAGACATGCATGCAGAGACGTGCGTGCCGGGGGTAGACTTGTACGCCAGTTGCGCAGGGTGACAAAATGCCTATAAATACAGGACCACCCATTCTCATTTTGAACGGATTTCAACACTTAGAAAAATTAGTGATCCTTTCGCACATGTGTGGAAGTCGCGTAAGTGGTGTGTGGTCATGCAGGTGGAATTGCGCACTAGTGTTTGAAGTTGCGCGCCAGTTCATTGTTTCACACTAATATTGGTTTGGGCGTAAAAGGAAGTGAGTCACGCAGGTTTGGAGTCGATGAAGGTTTTGTCGCGTAGGTGGTTGAGGTGGACCTGCGCCCTAGTTGTGACCTGCGCGCCGATACTTGTACGCGAGGTTAGACTTGCGCTCCAAGTAAGGGTTGATTCCCTGGCAGTGTTTTCGGGCTGCAAGGAAGCTGGAAGTTTTCCCGATACATTCGGTGCAAAGTGAAATTCATCTGTGGGTGATAGTTTGAATTCAATAGAGAATCTACATACAGCATAGGATGCATTCATTAGAGATAATGAAGAGACCTACAGGTCTATAATCTGTCAGTGGATTCTTTCCAGAGCAGTGAGAAAAGGAAGAGGAAGACGGTGATTCTCTCCACCGGAAGTGAGCCAGAGAGAGAGAAATCGGTAGTGACCCATGGGAAAGCAGTGAACTGACACTAAACTTTGTAAAGGTAGTGAGATTGGGACAGAGTGACTATTCCCACACCTTGTAATCCACAACTAGTGAAGTTTAGTGGAATTTGGTATGACCAAAAACCTGTCGGCGTATGCTCGTTGGACGTAGCCCTTAGGTGTGAACCAAATGAAAATTTTTGTGTCATGTTCTTGCTTTACTTTCTGTTTACATTGTGCAATGGGAATGAGAGAGAAGAGTGTTTTACTTAACAGTGAAACAAGATCAGAACAGGCTTTAATTTTAAATTAGTTATACCTTGATTCACCCGCCACTATCAGGGTACTCAAACTTGTGGACCTAACAATTAGTATCAGAGGGAAAGGTTAACAGTATTTGTTCTCTCAATGGAGGTCACTAATCATAAAGGGATTCTGATCTTCGACGGAAAAAATTTTCAGCTATGGAAGAATCTAATTCAACACTACTTCCGATCTTTGTGAATGGACATTTTCACAGAAGCAATGCATGGCATAATAGCTTATCTTAATAGTAGTGCATTATCAGAAGCTGAGCGTAATGAGTTGGATGTTGCTGCCAATGAAATAAATGCCTTAGGGGGAGACCTATCCAATCCTATATATACAAAAGTGATGTCTTGAAAAATGTCACATGCGATGTGGGAAAAGTTATTGAATATATATGAAGGGGATACAAAGGTCAGAGAGGAAAAGATGCAAGTGTTGTGGAACAAGTATGAATATTTGATAATGAACCCGAATGAATCTTTTGATTAATTATTTGACAAGGTAAATGCTGTGGTAAAAGACATGTGAGGTCTTGGTGAAATTATCGAAGATATAAAAATTGTGAAGTGCATCTTGAGAAAACATCCACCTCGGTTCAATCTGAAAGTTTCTGTTTTGGAAGATAAAGACCTGAAATAACTGACATTGGATAACCTGCACATCACCCTTATTGCATATGAAATGAGAAATGAAGATAATGATGTTGTGGAAAAGGGGAAATCCACGGAGGTGGAATTTAAAGCCATGAAGTAGCTCACCATTTAAGATTCTCAGGAGGAAGAAGAGACAGATGAGGTAATGGCATTCCTCTCCTCAAATCATTAAAGAGGAAAAGGAAAGTTAAAAGTGAAACTTCCTCTTTCATGATTTAGATGTGGAAAGGTTGGACATCTCACAGCAAGTGTGTTAGGTCCACAAGGCTGAATACCCTGAGAGGGGGGGGGGGGGTGAATCAGGGTATGACTAATTAAAAATTAAAGTGTGTTCTGATCTTGTTTCGCTGTTACGCAAAACACTCTTCTCTCTTTTCCTGTTGCACAATATAAACAGAAAGTAAAGCAAGCACAGGACACAACAATTTTACTTGGTTCACTGCTAAGGGCTATGTCCAAGGAGCATACGCTGACAGGTTGTCGGTCGTACCAAATTCCACTATACTTCACTAGCTGTGGATAAAATGGTTCGGGCTAGATCACTTCTATGCCTAGGCTCACTGCCCTTACAAGGTTTAGGGTCATCTCACTACTTTCCCAAGGGTCACTCCCTATTTATCTCTCTCTGGCTCACTGCTGGTGGAGAGGATCACCTACTTCCTCTTCATAAGCTCACTGCTCTGTGAATGGAATCCACTCACAGTTTATAGACCTGTAGGTCTCTTCATTTGCATGAAATAATGCATCTTCAACTGTTGATACATGCTCTGTTGAAGTCCAACTTTCATCCACTAATGAATAGAACTTTGCCTCTGAACACTGGGCAATTCCTTTTGGAAACACCTTCTCAAAGCACCCTACTTCGTGAGGCTCCCAATTTTGCGAAGCTCAAACAAGCCTTCACGAAGCTCCTGCCTTTTTGTGAAGCTCTCTCGCGAATCTCTTTCGCGAAGCACTCTCGCGATTCTCGAGCCGTCACAAAGCAACGGCCCTCGCAAAGCTTAGTAAGACAATACATAGCTCGCAGGTTTCGCGGAGCAACAATAGCCGTCGCGAAGCACCTCTTTCGCGAAGCACATGGGCTCCGCGAACCACCTTCGCAAATCGAGAGAAAATGATTTTCTCTGAAAATTCTCTCTACTTCTCTCGAGGGGGTCGGCCTCTATTTATAGGCGATTCCACCGACCCTCGAACTTTCCGCGTGAAGTCAACGCCACGTCATCTCAAATCCCGAAGCTCCAAAGTTTCCGCCGGAATTCTTCCCAAATCGCGAAGCACCACGGAAATTTTCCGTTCGCGAAGCTTGACGTAGTCGTGAAGAATCACCGTCAACATACCTTTACGCCTTCACCGCGATGCGCTTCAGCCTCTATTCTTTTGCTCTTCGCAATTTACAAACCATGCATCCTCTCTTCGTGAAATTCATGCCTTTTCTATATTAAATTATGCTCTTCATGGAAATCCACTTTTCGCGATGCTCACCAAACTACAAAATTTGGACCCCAAAAATTTGGCAAACAATGGAAAACGGCTCCACCTTGTACTGCTCTTTTGTACCGCCTCTAGATCGTCCTTTCCTTTGTCATCGTTCTTTGTCAACTAGGATTGTCAACAACTTCTTGGGAACACGACAAATATCCGTGAAAACCTTCTTTGTCAACAAACACAATCAACCCAAAAATACTACAATGTTACCTTGAGGGATTTTTTCCCAACAATCTCCCCCTTTGGGTTTGTTGACAATTCTTCATAACTCTCCTCAGAATGATTTTCTGCACGTTGATACCTCACTGAGTGTTCTTCCAGCCACTACCACCATTTTCCTCTTGCGATTATGATAGCGTTCACGGAATCACTTAGCACGTACTCTAAGCCCACGTGAGCAATGCTCGGCGTGAGAAAAAGAGTAGTATGAAAAGATCATCAATGAATCACTTCATGTGAAACACCAATTTTCGATTCCAACATGATACCAATTCTTAAATTGATACCAATTGATGACCCACTCGGATCCCAAATGGTGATTGATGGACACCTTTCCATCATTCTTCTTCTTTTATCACGATCCTCAGCTGTCGTGATATCTATGATTTGATCGATCACTTCTAGCATCGTCAGATTTAAAAATCTCCCCTATCTCATTGCACCCCCCTATCTGGCTGCTCCACTGGCCAGCTTCTCCCTGTATCAATCATGATTTATCAAATTGCCACACTGTCTCCCCCTTGAACAATCACTATTTTCTCCACCTTTGGCAACGAACCCAAAGGTCACGCCTTTGGAGTCTGTAACATAGTAGAGAACACATACCAGCACATTAGAGAAAAACACATCATACCTTGGGGAGAGGGGGAGGGGGGCACATCCACACTATTTCAAGTGCGAGTAATCGATTGAACTCCCAGAGCTAGTCGATGCCTCTCAAAAGCTTCCTTGGGTAAGGCCTTGGTCAGAATGTCTGCAACCTGTAGCTTTGTAGGCACATACTCCAACTTCACGATTCCCTGCTCAATCTTCTCCTTGATAAAATGATATTTAATCTCAATGTGCTTTGTCCTTGAATGATGGACGGGTTTTTTGCTAAGATTTATAGCACTTGAGTTGTCGCACTTGATTCTGATCGGAGACTTCACTTCAACTCCCATATCTTCAAGCTGCTGCTTCATCCACAATAACTGTGTGCATGCTTGAGTGGCCGCAATATACTCAGCTTCTACAGTGCTCAATGAAATGAAATATTGCTTCTTTCTTAGAAAAGAAATACACAATCCACCAAGATAGAATGCACCACCTGACGTTAATTTTCTATCATCTGCTGAACCGGCCTAGTCATTATCAGTATATCCCAATAACTCTATCTGAGATTTGTCAGTATATTTCAAGCCTAAATCCACTGTGCCCTGAATATACCGAAGTATTCTCCTCACTGCAAGCATGTGGCTTTCCTTGGGATTTCTTTGATATCTCGCTACTTGGCATGTGGAAAAAACAATATCAGGCCTTGTTGCAGTCAAGTACAACAAACTTCCAATAATTTTCCTGTATTCAGTGATATTAACTGCCTTGTCATCTTCATATTTCTATAGTTTCATCCGGGTGGCAACCAGAGTCTTCATATCATTGGAATTTTCCATTCCAAACCTTCTCAGGACCTCCTTGGAATATTTATATTGAGAAATGAATGTTCCATTCCTTCCTTGTGTCACCTGTAGACCAAGGAAAAATGCCAGCTCTCCAATCATTGACATTTCAAACTCATTTTTCATGAATTCGGAAAACGGTCTGCACTGAGCTTCATCTGATCCACCAAATATTATGTCACCGACATAAACCAACACCATCATCCTTTGATTACTTTCATTACTGAAATAGAGATTGTAATCAACTCCTCCACACTGAAAACCAAGCTTCTTCAATTACTGATCAAGCCTTGAGTACCATGCCCTTGGTGCTTGTTTCAGCCCATATAATGCCTTCTTCCGCCTGCAAACTTTGTTCTCATCCTCATGAATGAGAAAACCATCTGGCTGATCAATATACACCTCCTCTTCCAGAACCCCATTCAAGAATGAGGATTTGACATCCATCTGGAACACTTTGAACTTTCGTTGCACTACTATGGCCAAAAATAATCTGATTGTCTCCAGCCTTGCAACCGGTGCAAATGACTCATCGAAATCTATTCCCTCGATCTGGGAGTACCCCTTGCACACTAGTCGTGCTTTGTTTTGAATCATTGTGCCATATTCATTCATCTTGTTGCGATAGCCCTATTTAGTCCCGATGACATTCTTGTCTGCTGGCCTCGAAACAATCTCCCATGTCTGGTTCTTCTCAATCTGATCAAGCTCTTCATTCATAGCCTGAACCCGGTTTTCATCTTCAGCTGCATCGGAAAAACATTTCGGCTCCACTTGAGATAAAAACGATGTTTGTTGTGATGATTTAATTCTTCGAGTCTGAACTGGAGCTGTTTGATCACCAATGATATTCTGCCTATCAATTTCAGCTCGACTCTTTGTCTTCCTCGTAGACACAGACTTGACACTTTCTTCTTCATCATCAGTATCTTCTTCTGAATCAGCTTCTGCCACTTCTTCTCCCCCTGGGTTGCTTACCTCATCATCACTTTCATCCAGGAAATGTTCACTAGATCATTGAGTATTCTATTCATTTTCAACTATAGTGACATCATTGCTTTCAACAATTTTTCACAGCCTCTTGTTGAAGCATTTATACGCTTTGCTTTTCCCTGAGTAGCCAAGGAATATCCCCTCCTCTCCTCATGCCTCAAACATCATATGATTTTTTTTTGTTGAGAATGAAACACATTCTTCCAAATATTAGAAAGTATTTCAACGTTGTCTTCTTTCCGTACCACAGTTCATACGGAGTCTTCCCTTGCTTCGGACACAACAGAGACCTGTTTGAAACATAGACCGATGTCAACATTGCTTCCTTCCAAAATTTCTCTGGTAGGTCTTTGTCAATAAGAATTGCTCTATCCATGTTGTTGATGATCCGATTTCTCCTTTCAACCACTCCATTCTATTGGGGAGTTCTTACCAATGAAACTTGATTCCTTATCCCATGTTTCTCGAGATTTTTTTCAACTTGACTGTTTGTGAATTCTGTACCATTATCAGTACGAAACTTCAGAATTTTCTGCCCAAGCATCTTTTCTGATTCCATCCTATACTGATTTATGCAACTGAACACCTCTGTCTTATGGGTAATGATTAATACCCAGGCCATTCTGCTAAAGTCATCAATGAAAAGGACATAGTACCTTTTCCCATTTATAGCTCGTGGTGAGATAAATCCACATACATTAGCATGAACCAGCTCGAGAACTCTAGTTTATTTCTGTTCCTTTGGCCTGTATGTCATTCTGATGATCTTCCCTTGTTGGCAAGCATCACACGTATGACTGCGATCACGTGATAGCTTGGGAAGTTCTCTAGAAGCATCACACTTTATGAGATACTTCATAGATGGTTGGCATAGATGACCAAGTCGCTTATGCCACAACTAGTTTTCTTCCTCTCTGGATAAAAGATATGTATCTTCTTCCCCACTAACAAGGTAGAGATTTCCCTTTGAACTTTTTACTTGCAGAACAGTTGCTCCATCTTTTCCTTTCACAACACACATCTTCTCGGTAAATCGGATAGAGTGCCCAGAGTCACATAGTTGACTGACACTGAGTAAGTTATGACTGAGACCCTCTACTACCCAGACATCAGTACGTCTCATCTCTTTACCCCCAAACTTGGATTTCCCTGAGCCAACAATCTTCAGGCCTTCATCATTTCCAAATTTGACAACTCCTTCTTTGTCATATTTGATGCTTGTAACAATATCCCTATTACCCGTCATGTGGGATGTGCAACCACTGTCAAGGATCCAAACACCAGATTGATTTGATGCTTTAAGGGAAATCTACGCCACCACGACCTTCTCATTTTTCATCTTTTTCATCCATACTTTTTCTTTCACACTCGACATGGATTGAGACTTCTGTTCATTCTTAGAGTATAATGGACCAGCCTCATCTTGAAAAGCCGCAAATCTATTCTACTTTTTTAACTCACCTGTCGATTTATTGACCTGCTGCTTGCGAACGTTTTGATTCTGCTTTGGCACATTTCTCTGACTGGTCGAAGTACAGTACCTAGCCATGTGCCCAAATCTTCCACACCATAACAGTTCCCTTCAAAATATGTTCTGGAAAACCGTTCTCTTTTTGGCTGCCATCTCTGTTCTTGTTCCCTTCTATACCTCTTGGCTATGGAACACACATACTGTGAATGTCCCATTTTCCCACAACAATAACACCTGATAAAGGATACATTAATTTATGAAACTTTAGTACTACAATTTTCCATTTGGGATCTATGAATATACTGATTTTGTTTTGTGCCCAAATCAACCTTCAATTTCGGAATGGGTGCTTGCGGTCTGACATTAACTGCCACCGATTTTTGTTTCTTATCAAGCCCTGAATCAACCTTAGCATTTGAGATTTCTTGCTGCTTCACTCCTGCTGAACTACGAGCCTCCTCTTTCATCTTCTCTATCTTCTGAATGGCCTGATTTTCTGATATCACATTGGGGGTCAAGAGTTTTTCTTGATCCTTCATTTTTCGTCACAGACTGACCACTTCTTCTTCAAGATCTTTGATACGTCTGACCTGCTCCTTTCCTATGTTAGTCAAACAATCAATTTCCTTCTTTTGTTCCTCAATTCTAAGCTTATGCTCAACAATATTTTCTGATCTCTCTGGTGTTGAGGATTTTAGTCTTTCAATTTCTTCTAACAGTTCTGACTTTTCTTCATCCTGTTGTTGCATATAGAGTTTTTCATCACAAACCACTTTATGGGATTTCTTCATTTTGGCTCTCCAAACATCTATCTCTTCAAGAGTTGCTTACAATTTGGCTTCCATATCAACTCTTCCTTCAACTTCTTCTTCCTCTTCTCCAACATCAGTTTCTTTCTTTTCCTGAGAACTACCGATGACTGCTACCATAGCATTTTGTCTATGATCTTTATAATTTTCAAAATCCTCAACCTCTTCATCCTTAGACTCATCTGAACTATCTATTTCTTGTGAAAGAAGATTCTTCCTCTTGAAGAAATTTCTCTTGAACTGCTTCTTCCCTTTCACATAGGCTGAAGATTTCTTATTGGGAATTTCAACTTCATCATCATCATCGTTATCTTGAAATTTCTTGGGGAATCTTGCTGCAATATGACCAACCTTTCCACATCGAAAGCATGCCGGTGGAATCTTAACTTTAAACTTTCCTCTTCCTCTTTGTAGATTTGAAGAAAGGAATGACATCACCTCATCTGTCTCTTCTTCTTCATTAGAATCTTCATTGGTGAGTTTCTTCAGGGCCTTGAATGCCACCTCTTTGGATTTCCCCTTTTCCACAGTCTCGTTATCATTGTTTCTCAATTTCATATGCAACAAGAGTGCTGTGCAGGTTATCCAATGTCAGATCTTTTGGGTCTTTATCTTCCAAAACAGAAACTTTCGGATTGAACTGAGGTGGAAGTTTTCTCAATATGCGCTTCACAATTTTTATATCTTCGATAATTTCTCCAAGACCCCGCATGTCTTCTACCACAACATTTACCCTATCAAAGAATGCATCAACATACTCATTCGGGTTCATTCTCAGATCTGCGTACTTGTTTCACAACACTTGCAGCTTTGCCTCTCGGACTTTTGTATCCCCTTCATAAATATTCAAAAGCTTTTCCCAGATGGCATGTGACGTTTTGCATGACATCACCTTTGTATATATGGGATTACAGAGGGCTCCCCCTAAGGCATTGATTGCTTTGGAATCAGAATCCAACTCTTTGTGCTCAGCTTCTGATAATGAACCACTAGTAATATCAGCTGTGATACCATGCATAGCTGCTGAAAACACATCCATTCCCAAAGATCGGAAATAGTGTTGCATTCAATTATTCCATATCTGAAAATTACATCTGTCGAAGATCGGAATCCCTCTATGATTAGAGACCTCCATTTGAGATAAGAACAACTGTCAACCTTTCCTCTGATACCAATTGTTAGGCCCACAAGGCTGAATACCCTCAGAGGGGGGGTGAATCAGGGTATGACTAATTTAAAATTAAAGCATGTTCTGATCTTGTTTCGCTGTTACGCAAAACACTCTTCTCTATTTTCCTATTGCACAATATAAACAGAAAGTAAAGCAAGCACAGGACACACCAATTTTACTTGGTTCACCGCTAAGGGCTACGTCCAAGGAGCATACGCCGACAGGTTTCCGGTCGTACCAAATTCCACTAAACTTCACTAGCTATGGATAAAATGGTTCGGGGTAGATCAATTCTATGCCCATGATCACTGTCCTTTCAAGGTTTAGGGTTATCTCACTACTTTCCCAAAGGGCACTCCCTATTTCTCTCTCTCTGGCTCACTGTCGGTGGAGAGGATCACCTACTTCCTCTTCCTAAGCTCACTGCTCTGTTGATAGATGCTCTGTTGAAGTCCAACTTTCATCCACTGATGAATAGCACTTTGCCTCTGAACACTGGGCAATTCATTTTGGAAACACCTTCGCAAAGCACCATACTTCGCGAGGCTCCCAATTTCACGAAGCTCAAACAAGCCTTCATGAAGCTCCTGCCTTTTCACGAAGCTCTCTCGTGAAGCTCTTTCGCGAAGCACTCTCGCGATTCTCAAGCCCTCGCAAAGCAACGACCCTCGCGAAGCTTAGTAAGAAAACACGGAGCTCGCATGTTTCACGGAGCAACAATAGCTGCCCCGAAGCACCTCTTTCGCGAAGCACACGGGCTCCGCGAACCACCTTCGCAAATCGAGAGCAAAGGATTTTCTTTGAAAATTCTCTCTACTTATCTCGAGGGGGTCGGCCTCTATTTATAGGAGATTCCACCGACCCTCAAACTTTCCGCGCGAAGTCAACAACACGTCATCTCAAATCGCGAAGCTCCAAAGTTTCCTCCAGAATTCTGCCCAAATCACGAAGCAGTACATCAATTTTCCATTTGAGAAGCTTGACGTAGTCGCGAAGAATCACCGTCAACATACCTTCGTGCCTTCGCTGCGATGCGCTTCAGCCTCTATTCTTCTTCTCTTCGCAATTTACAAACCTTCCATCCTCTCTTCGTGAAATTCATGGCTTTTCCATATTAAATTATGCTCTTCATGGAAATCCACTTTTCGCAATGCTCACCAAACTCCAAAATTTGGACCCCAAAAATTTGGCAAACACTGGAAAACAGCGCCACCTTGTACTGCTCTTTTGTACCACCTCCAGATCGTCCTTTCCTTTGTCATCGTTCTTTATCAACAAGGATTGTCAACAACTTCTTGGGAACTCGACAAATATCCATGAAAACCTGCTTTGTCAACAAACACAATAAACCCAAAAATACTGCAATGTTACCTTGAGAGATTTTTTCCCAACAAAGTGCCCCAAAAAGTTTCAAGAAGAAAATGATGAAGATGATGTTGAAATTTCAAAGAAGAAATCTTCAGCCTATGTTAAAGGTAAGAAGTAGTTCAAGAGAAATTTATTCAAGAAGAAGAATCTTCTTTCACAAGAAATAGACAGTTCAGATGAGTCTGAGGTTGAAGTGGTTGAGGAAATAGAGAACTGCAAAGATCTAGGAGAAAATACTATAGTGGTGGTCATCAATAGTTCTCAGGAAAAAGAAGAAACTGACGCTGGAGAAGAAGAATAATAAGTAGAAGGAAGAGCTGATATGAAAGCCGAATTGGAATCATCTCTTGAGGAGATAGATGTTTGGAGAACCAAAACGAAGAAATCCAATAAATTTGTTCATGATGAAAAACTCTATATGCAGCAGCAGGAAGAAGAGAAGTCTGAGTTAATGGAAGAAATTGAAAAAATCAAGTTATAAACACCAGATAACTCAGAATCAGTTAGTGAGTACAAGCTCAGGATTGAAGAACAGAAAGGTGAGATCGATGGCTTGAACAAGAGAGTGAAAGATCATGTCAAGCATATTGAAGATCTTGAAAAGAAGTTTTCGGTCTGTGGAGAAAAGTTAAAGCCCAGGAAAAACCCTTGATTCCCAGTACATTCATGGGAAAGAAAGCCAATCCAAAAATGGAAAAGATGAAAGAGGATCCTAGTAGTTCAGAAGGAAAGAAGCAGCAATTGAGCTCAAACATTTAGGCTGATTCAGGGCTTAATCAGAAGCAAAAATCTATAGAAATTAAAGTTCTAATGATAGCTCCAATCCCGAGATTTAAGGTTGATTTGGGAACAAAGCAGAATCAGAATATTTAGAGATCCCAAGGGGAAACTCGTAGAGCTGAAGTAACATATAAGAATTCACCTTATATCAGGTGTTATTGTTGTGGAAATATGGGACATTCATAGTATGTGTGTTCCATAGCCAAAAGATACCGAAGAAAACAAGAACAGAGGTGACAACCAAATAGAGAATGGTTTTCCAGAATATATTTCTAAGGACACTATTTTTGGTGCGGAGGAATTGGGCACATGGCTAAGTACTGCACTTCCACCATTCAGAAAAATGTTCCAAAGTAGAATAAAAATGTTCACAAGCAGAAGATCAATAAACCCATAGGTGAGTTAAAAATGATTAATAGATTTGCGGCTTTTCAAGATGAAGCCGGTCCATCATTATCTGGGAATGAACAAAAGCCTCAATTCATGCCGAGTGTGAAGAAAAAATTATGGACCAAGAAGAAGAAAAATGAGAAGGCCATGGTGGTAGGGATTTCCTTTAAGGCATCAGATCGCTCTGGTGTGTGGATCCTTGATAGTGGTTTCACATCTAACATGATGGGCAATAAGGATCTTGTTACAGGAATAAAATATGACAAAGAAGGAGTTTTCAAATTTGGAAACGATGAAGGCCTGAAGATTGTCGGCTCAAGGAAATCCAAGTTTGGGTGCAATGAAATGAGACGTGCTGATGTCTTGGTAGTAGAGGTTCTTAGTCATAACATGCTTAGTGTCAATCAATTATGAGACTTTGGGCATTCTATCCGATTTACCAAAAAGAAGTGTGTTGTGAAAGGAAATGATGGAGCAGTTGTTCTGCAGGGAAAAAGGACAAAGGGAATTCTTTGCCTTGTAGGTAGGGAATAATATATGTGCCTTTTATCCAGAGAGGAAGAAAAACAGCTGTGGCATAAGCGACTTGGTCATCTATTCCAAAAATCTATGGAAGATCTGGTAAAGTGTGATGCTGCTAGAGACCTTCCCAAACTATCACATGATCGTACTCATACTTGTGATGGTTGACAATAAGGGAAGATCATCAGAAAGACATGCGTGCCAAAGGAACAGAAAATCAACTAGAATGCTCGAATTGGTGCATGCTGATGTATGTGGACCTATCCCACCACAACCTATTAATGGGAAAAGGTACTATATTCTTTTCATTAATTATTATAGTATAATGGCATGGATATTTGTCATGACTCATAAAACAGAGGTGTTCAGTTGCATAAAGTAGTATAGGAGGGAATCAGAAAAGATTCTTGGGCAGAAAATTCAAATGTTTCGTACTGATAACGGTATAGAATTCACAAACAGTCAAGTTGAATACTATCTCAAGAAACACTGAATAAGGCATCATGTTTCATCAGTGAGAACTCCCCAACATAGTGGAGTGGTTGAGAGGAGAAATTAGATTATCAACAACATGGCTAGAGTGATGCTTATTGAAAAGGACCTACCATATAAATTTTGGAAGGAAGCAGTTTTGAAATCGGTTTATATTTCTAACAGGTCTCTATTGTGTCCGAAGGAAGGGAAGACTTCATATGAAATGTTGTACGGAAAGAATCCAACATTGAAATACTTTCTAATCTTTGGGAGTAAGTGTTTCATACTCAACAAAGAAAATCACAGGAAGTTTGAGTCACAAGGAGATGAGGGGATATTCATTGGCTACTCAGGGAAAAGAAAAACATATAAATGTTTTAACAAAATTCTGGAAAAATTGTTGTGAGAAATGATGTCACTATAGTTGAAAATGAATAGAATAATCAATGAACCAGTGAACAGTTTCTGGATGAAATTGACGATGAGGTAAGAAACATAGGGGGAGCATAAGTGGAAGAGGATGCCTCAATAGAAGATACTGATGATGAATAAGAAAGTGTCAAGTCTGTGTCTGAAAGGAAGCCAAAGAGTTGAGCTGAAATTGATAGGCAGAATATCATTAGTGATCAAACAACTCCAGTTCAGACTCAAAGAATTAAATCATTATAGTAAAAAGAATTTTTATCTCAGGTGGAGCCGAAATTTTTTTCTGATGAAGCTGTTGATGAAAACTAGGTTCAAGAAATGAATGAAGAGCTTGACCAGATTGAGAAGAACCAGAAATGAGAGATTGTTTTTAGGCCAACAGACAAGAATATAATTGGGGACAAATGGTTCTATCGTGACAAGATGAATGAAGATGGCACAGTTATTCAGAACAATGCATGACTAGTGTGCAAGGGATACTCCCAAATAGAAAGAATAGATATTGATGAGACATTTTCACCGGTTTCAAGCCGGGAGACAATCGAATTATTTTTTTCCATAGCAGTGCAAATAAAGTTCAATGTGTTCTAGATGGATGTCAAATCTGTGTTTTTGAATGGAGTTCTGGAAGAGGAGGTGTATATTAAGCATCCATATGGTTTTCTCATTCATGAGGATGAGAACAAAGTTTTCAGGATGAAGAAGGCGTTGTATGGGCTGAATCAAGAATCAAGAGCATGGTACTCAAGGCTTGATCAGTACTTGAAGAAGCTCAGTTTCCAGCATGGGGTAGTTGATTACAATCTATATTCCATCAACAACAGTAATCAAAGAATGATGGAGTTGGTTTATGTCGATGACATAATATTTGGCGGATCGGATCAAGCTCAGTGCATATAGTTTTCCTAATTCATGAAAACTGATTTTGAAATGTCAATGATTGGAGAGATAACATTTTTCCTTGGTTTACAGGTGACACAAGGATGTAACGACACATTCATTTCTCAATACAAATATTCCAAGGAGGTTCTAAGAAGGTTTGGAATGGAGAATTCCAGGGAGATGAAGACTCCGGTTGCTACTCAAATGAAATTATCAAAAGATGAGGATGGAAAGGGAGTTAATATTATTGAATACAGGAAAATTATCGGAAGTTTTCTATACTTGACCGCAACAATGCCTGACATTGTTTTTTCCACATGCCAAGCAGTGAGATATCAATGTAATCCCAAGGAAAGCCAATGCTTGAAGTGAAAATAATACTTCGATATATCAAAGTCATCATGGATTTTGGATTGATGTATAATGAAAAATCTCAATCAGTGTTATTGGGTTACACAGATGCAGATTCGGCCGGATAAGCAGATGAAAGAAAATTAACGTCAGGGGGTGCATTCTGTCTTGGTGGATTGTGTATTTCTTGGCTAAGCAAGAAGAAAGATTGCATTTCATTGAGCACTGTAGAAGCTGAGTATACTTCTGCCACTAAAGCATCCACACAGTTACTGTGGATGTAGCAGCATCTTGAAGATATGGGGGTTGAAGTAAAGTCTCCAATCAGAATCCTATGTGATAACTCAAGGGCTATCAATATGAGCAAAAATCAATTTCATCACTCTAGGACTAAGCCTATTGAGATCAAATATTATTTCATCAAGTAGAAGGTATACCAAGGGCTTATGAAGTTGGAGTATGTGCCTACCGAGCTACAAGTTTTAGACATTCTAACAAAGGCCTTACCCAAGGGAGATTTTGAGAGGCATCGACTGGCTCTGGGAGTTCAGTCGACTCCCCGAACATAAAAGAGTGTGGATGTGGAACTACCCCACACCACTAGGTATGATGTATTTTTCCCTATGTGCTGATATGTGTTCTCTCCTCTGTTACAGACTGCAAAGGAGTGAACTTTGTGTTCTTTGACAAAGGGGGAGAAAATAGTGATTGGTCAAGGGGGAGACAGAGTGGCTATTTGAGAAATCATGACAGATATGGGGATAAGATGACAAGTGAATTAGTGAGATAGAGGGAGCAATGAGAAAGGGGGAGAGTATTAAATCTGACGATGCTAGAAGTGATTGATCAAAGAATTGATATCACGATAGCTGAGGATTGTGATAAAAGGGGAAGAGTGGTGTAGAAGGGTAGTATTGGAATGCGGTAAGAATATTTTCAACAATTAGTATTCCAAAAATTGGTATCAGTTTGGTGTCAATAGTGGGTGTATTAATTTAAGTGATTCATCGATGACCTTTTCATTTACTCTTGTTTCTCATGCCGATCATTGCTCATGTGGGCTTAGAGTATGTGACGAGTAAATCCTTGATCGTTATCAGAATTGAAATAAGTGAATGGTGGGTGAAGAGTGAACGATGTATCTTTTTATGGAAGAGTTGTCAAAAAAACCCAAAGGGGGAGATTATTGGGAAAAAATCCCTCAAGGTATCATTGAAGCATTTCTGAGGTGATTGTGTTTGTTGAAAAAGTGGACATATGTGCTGTGATTGTTGACAAAGAAAACAATGACATACAAATTTTTTGACAAAGGGGATTTTATGGTGGAATGTCAAGTTCAATAGATGTGTTCAATGATCAATGTTTGATTCAAGAACGTTGACAATGATATGGATGATCTGGAGGCGGTACAAAAAGAATAGATACAAGGTGGTGCCATTTTCCAGTGTTTTCCAAATTTTTGGGCCTAAAAATTGACAAATGAAGAAAAGTGGTTTTTGGAAAAGGGGATTTTGTGCCATGTACTTAAAGGAGAGGAGACTTGTGCACCTAATGTTTTTTAAAATCAGACGATCAAAATATGGAAAAGGAAAGAGGGTCATGCAGGTATTGGTGTTCTCGCGCATGTGACATGCGCGCCGGTGCCTAGGAGGATTGGAAAGCTATGATGCATATGTTTTTCAAGATCAGATCATCGAAATATGGAAAAGGAAAGAGTGTCGCGCAGGTGACTTGCAGGGGAAAAGACCTGTGCGCCGAGACTTGCACAACATGGGTAGACATGCATGCCGGTCGCGCAGGGTGACCAAATGACTATAAATATAGGACCACCCCTCCTCATTTTGAATAGAGTTCAATAGTTAGAAAACTAAGAGCTCCCGTCATGCAGGTGTGGAAGTCGCGCAAGTGGTGTGTGGTCACGCTGGTGGACTTGCGCGCCAGTGTTTGATGTTTCGCACCGGTTGGTAGTTGCGTGCCATATTGGTTTGGGCGTAAAAGCAAGTGAGTCGTGCAGGTTTGGAGTCAAAGGAGGTTGTGTCACGCATGTGGTTGAGGTGGACCAGCGCACCAGTTGTGACATGCGCGCCAATAATTGCGTGTCAGGTTATACTTGGGCGCCAAATAAGGGTTGATTCCTCAACAGTGTTTTCAGGCTGCGTGGAAGCTAGAAGTTTTCCCAATACCTTCGGTGCAAAGTGAAATTCATCTATGGGTGAAATTTGGACTTCAATAGAGCATCTACATAAAACAGAGGATGCATTCATTAGAGATAATGAAGAGACCTATAGGTCTATAAACTATGAGTGGGTCCTTTCTAGAGCAGTGAGCAAAGGAAGAAGAAGAATGTGATCCTCTCCACCGGTAGTGAGCCAGAGTGAGAGAAACATGGAGTGACCATTGGGAAAGCAGTGAGCTGACCCTAATCATTGTAAAGGCAGTGAGCCTGGGACATAGTGACTATGCCAAAACCTTGTAATCCACAACTAGTGAAGTTTAGTGGAATTTGGTACAACCAAAAACCTGTCGACATATGCTCTTTGGACATCACCCTTAGCGGTGAACCAAGTAAAAATTGTTGTGTCCTGTGCATGCTTTACTTTCTGTTTACATTGTGCAATGGGAAAGAGAGAGAAGTGTGTTTTTCTTAACAGTGAAACAAGATCATAAGGGGCTTTAATTTTAAATTAGTCATACCCTGATTCACCCCCCTCTCAGGGTACTCAGCCTTGTGGACCTAACAATACTACTTCCAATTACATGTTCATGTTATATCGCCCCTATGATCTATGCTAACCATAGTTCAATGTATCCACATTGTCACACCCTAGGGCCTCACTACTATTCGGAATCCAATGGTATATGGAGAGGTGAAATTGAAGCAATGTGGCCAACCGGGTTTAGTTAATCAGGAGTGAATCTTTTCTGGGACATCACATATAAGACTCAACAATCAAATCCATGAATATAGAAGGGTAATTCCTATGATTTAATGACATATTTATGTATAAAAAGTTTCCATTTCTTTTGTGGAAGAACATATTGGATATATCATCTCTCTTTACCCATAATTAATGGTCTCTATATTGAAGACCTACCATTGAGATGTGTTGATCCCCTCTAAGTTGATGAAAAAATCATACTTATAGGGTTGGTGATACTTTTTCTTAATCATTTCCTTGTTAAGTATATGATAATAAATTAAAATATGGATTGATCCATCCTTCTTCTTGATAAATTGGACCAAATAACCATGTGATAAATCACATAGGCATATTAAACATTTTACAAATACTCTTGAAGGTTATTATTTAATTGTTTAATTTAAATGGGGTATATTCTATAATGTATATTTAATATAGGCATCGAACTAGGAAATAGTTCAATTGAAAAATTATCTTTACATTTCATTGGAAGAAAAAATAGTTCTTTGGTAAATACATCAATATATTCCCATAAAATTGGCATGTCTTCAATGTGGATTTCCTCCATGACCATTTGAGACAAGTGTACCACATTAATTTTTATCAATATCCACATGATGAAATTTTTTATAGAAGGGAGTTAATTATAATATTTTCATTGATATTTTAAAAAGGAGTGATTTGGGATATGAAATGAGATTTAATTATAAAAATAATTGATAATCGTTCTACATAGTGAAAGACAATCAATACTGAGTATCACATTGAATTATACCAAAGGGAAGAAGAACTAGATTTTCAATGAGTATCTTCCCACAAACATTGATTAAACAATAGTTATATATGTTGGATGTAATCATTACATTTCCAATGGATTTGACTGATAATTAAAAATAAAATGATTAAGAATATAAACAAATGTTATTATAAATTATGTACGAGAGTAAGAAATAAAGATAACTGATATAAAATAAAATGTTTTCATTAATGAGTGTACCTGTCATCACCTCAATTTCAAAATGATATTTCAAATCACTTAATAAAAAAAAGAAGAGAAGCATGAGTAATCAATAATAATATCTTATAAAAATTAGAGTATAAAATCCTTTGAGTATTGAAAATGACTCATAATATTTATTACTTTATAAGACATTCATTTTATCATTTAATAATTTTTATTCATCCTTGGTTCCATTAAGTTAGGTTATCTTATACTTCTTATCCTAATCCCAAAAAATAACTAAAAACCACTTTCATACAAACTGTGTTGACCCATGAAAAACATAGATATATTTAAAATAATTTTTTGTAATTTAAACATTACATTTCACAAATAAAAAACATAGTACCAAAACAGAAAAGGTCTAGTGTATTTAGAGACTAGCTATATGAATTTATTATTATAGATTATTTCTTCAACATCTCCAACAAAATTAGGCACAAAAGACTTCATCCTAAACATATTACAAGATATATTTTTATGAGGAAATGGTAAACATAATAAAAAGCGATATTAAATGATAAATAAGGTTAAAAATTATCAAAGACTAACAAATGGTTAGATAATAAAAATTTGAGAAAACATGAATAAGAGATAAATATCTGATTAAAAATAACATAAAAACATAACCTTTTTCTATAAATCATGATAAATGGACATATAACCTTAAATGTATTATTATGGAAGCATAAAATATAACATTAAATAATAATGCGGAAACCTATAACAAAAGTCATGAGTCATGGGGAACTGAAAAGGCATATGACATAAAGAAAATCTTATGAGAACCACAACTTTGTTAACATAGATAACTGAAATAATGTTTACACATAAGGAAGTGAACCTAGCTAATTAAAATAACTTCCATGCACAATTATGAGAACAATGATAACATTGATCATATCCATTCATATAGTTATTGACATATCTAACAATAATAAATAGTATTGACATGGAAATTAAAGAGCTAATACATTGTATATTATTAACAATGTTATATATTTTTTTAATGAAAACAGTCCATCAAAGAAGAAATTTTTGGCATGAAAATTTAATTCCTCAAATTTAAATGGAAAATAACATATGATATAGAGAAATTTTATTATGTAACAATATTTTATGAACATTGTCAAATAATAATGATTAGGACTTACAAAATAGATATTGAGTTGTGAAAAACCATTAAAACTTTGGTAATGTTTAAATTAAAATATAGATTTGTAATGATCACAAAATGGAATTGTAAATAAAATGAATAAAAATTTAATTATGATTAAATAAATTAATGGGGGAATTATATAATCCCAAAAAATGAAATTCAGTGTATAATATGTCTCAAGGAATATAAATTGAGACAATAACCCTTATATACATTATACTTTAGGAAGTAAGAATAATTTTAAATGTAAGTTGACATAATGAAATGAAAATACCTAGAGGGGAAAGAGGAAATAAAATATAATAAATTCATATTATATAATAAAAAAAACATAAACGAACGCAATCAAGGATGAAAGTATACAGACCAGTGAATGGAGATTGACATAAGAAAAACCCTTACCTTAGATTCCTTCTTACTTACACATCCACTAATATATTTTCATAATCAATTCCAGATTATTAATTTTATACATAAAAACCATGTTTATATTTATTTTACTTTAAATAATAAACTTATTTCATATTATTATCTATTTATGAATCATTAATTTTTAAATAATATTAATTATTTGTTGTCCCTTCTGTTCTGTGGTTGCTTTGGTATAACAGTTCTAATCCTTGAAACTTTCCCATGTATTAATCATGTCCAAAATGGTAAGGGAAGTCAAATCATTTTTTTTAATATATTTCTATATTATAATTTTAATTTCATGGAACATAAGTTAATGGTTATAATATAACAATTAAAAAATATCATTTTTTTATGAGTATTGAATTAACAAAAGAATAAAATTTGTTGTTAAATATACATTGGAATATTAAGATTATAAAGTTATCAAAACATATGAAACTAACCATTATTATAGATTATCAAAAGAATTTTAGTTTTTATTATAACTTCATGATTTAATAGTTAAAACATCATTCATGTAGGTGGTTGAATCGACCCAAACATCATTTATGTTGTTGGGTCCTTTGGGAGACATGAAATGAGGCCAGACACTGGGGGTCCCCAGGCTAAATCTACCAACTTAAATATAAACAAATTATATTAATTAATTAATTGGGATCAATGTACTTATGGAGTAATGTGGATTCTTATTTTCTCACCTTTACTTCTATTCCCAGACCTAGATAAGAGAGTCTAATGATATGTAGATCCACAAGTAGACTAGAAGGTACCTAATGTTTTTCTTAAGGTCAACACTATCAGTGCTTATATTAATGGTGAGACTCATAGGGGAGGTATCAAGTGGTATCACTTATGATATCATTTACCAAAAATTTCTATATTTTTTTTAGAAAGGGAATCTCAACCATTTCTGAAACCTAGATTTTGTCTAGCAACTTTCTTACCTACCATGTCTATAATATCGACCTTACTATGGTGGAATTTGACTCAGATTTACTTGTAAATTTTTTATAGGATCATTTATTGTCCACTTAAATATTTTTTTACTATGCTAGGGAATGTATGTGACCTATTGATCATGATGTGGAGATCAATCACACTTGTCTTGATAAAAATATTTCAGATGAAATTTTGGTAACTAAAGGTAATCTTGATGCATCTCTACAATTGTTCATTAACGCAAAATCACTTAAAATGGACTATAATATCCCTATTAAAGTGGATAAAATTCTATTAAAATATTTTAGAACACCATTATTCCTACCTTTTTGGTTTGACCCAGTTAATAAAAATATTCATATTGTGTGAACAACACCGACCCAAACATGAACACGTTATAACGAATGAATAAATCAAAACATGTTATGGTAATGATGTAACGCCATCTTTATGAAATAATAATTTTCCAAAAATAATGTTATTAATTTGATAAATTAAGATAAAGATTAGGTGGATGAAAAATATAATGAACAATAACTAAGGATAGGATACTACTTACAACGAAGACTTGGATATTCTCTTAGATATCCTCTTGGAAATGAAGAATTTGAGACACCTTATTTTGGACAATGGTAACGAAACATGAGTTGGTATTTTTAAAGAGACTATTTTACCATGTATTGAAGAGGAAACTAAAATAAATATGACATTTGATGAGGGTAGAGGAGAAGTCCTTTTATTGGTAAGTTAGAGTGGAATTTTAAGAAAAAACCATTCCTTAATTAATAAGTAATGTAATTTCTCCTGTAATGTGAATGAAGAGTGGAGGACTATTAACTAAAAAATCTATGTGATGGTGTAAAATTCCATAATACAAACATTTATAGTTAATGTTTTGGGACAGTTTAGAAATTTACACCATAATTTATCCTTTTATACCCATTTTACCTTTACTTTGGTATCTCTATTTTTAAATCAATTACTTATTTTTACTCCTTAAAATGAATTTATGTCATAAAATAATATGTAAATGTTGTTAAAAATAGAAAATACATTTTATTAGACTTATTTTCTAATGGTGTTAAAAATTATCTTTAATACAAGTACACATATCACATGAAATCCATTTTTTAGAAAAAATACATTTTATGCATAAAAATGAATTTATTATTATTCATTTAAAAGTAAAAATAAATATTTTTTTTATTAATTTGTATAAATATTTATATAAGAAATTAATTATACAAAATCATTCTTCAATAGGGAGTATTTTATTTTAATATAATAAAAATACACAGCATATAAAAAGTGGTTGAAAAATGGCATTTTTAAAATTAAATGATCTTGTATTTATTAATCAAAAATTAATATTAAATGAATGAATTCTATGAATTTATTTATATATATAAATAAAAAATTTCATTAAATTATATACTCTAAAAAAGTTAACATTTTAATTAATAAATATAATATATAATAAATATGATGTTTTAAAACAGAATTATTTAGCCAAAAATAATTAAATTAGTGTTACATATTATCACTTAATTATTTCATTGATATTATTAATTTACATTACTAATAAAACCTTGATTTTTTTCAATATAATATTTTTATATCATTTTTTAATATTAATAAATTCAAGAAATACATAATTCTTAAAAATATTTTCTTTAGAATAAATGGTATCTTTCCATGTGAATTAGTATCTTTTAATTTGATTTAAATGTCATTTATTGAATTTAGTTATTTATAAAAAATATTTTTACATCTAAATAATCATTTTGTATAATTTATATACCAATAATTCCAAAATTGTATGATATTTAATTGAATTATACCTAATGGATATATATCATTTAATAATATCCATATAACTAATATATTACCCCATTAAATCCTATTAATTCATTCTATTATAAAATCACAAATCTGAATTATTATTACTACTATTTTAATTTTGAATTTTGTAATCATGATTTCTCCTTTCATGATGTTTTTTCTCAAAATTGGTTTTGTTCCTAAAATATTTATTCTCAGTGGTGAAGATGATCCATGAGATTTCCTAGTTGTAAAAACATTATTATTATTTATTTATTGCACTATTAAAATTTATGCACTTTTAAGGGATGTTATCATAAAATGTTTGTAATAGTCCATGGTATGTAATTCATTGTTTCTTGTACTTTTCTTATAATGTTACATTATACATGAATAAATTATTTTCAACTTGATTCATTACGTAAAAGATTTATTTACTACTTATGTTTTAATTAATTATAAATAATAAAAAAATTAACCTATGGATGTATAATGCATACTTAAATTTGGAATGTTATTTCATGACCTAACCCAACAGGATCCTCCTAGGTTGGTAGTATGATTATTGTGACAACCTAGTCCCACATCTAATAGACTATAGGATGGAAAATACTATAAAGTAATTATATCACTTAAATGGGAGGCCTCCTTCTAAAGTACATGTGAACATGCACACAGACCACACTCTATAAAACAATGTAGAGGACTAATAAAACACTAACCTCTAGAGGGCAAACAAAGCATTTGAAGACCTCTCAGAAATACATTAATGTTCAGTAAGTTAATATAAAAGTAAAAAGGTGAAAACACACACCCAAACTAAAAGGAGTACCCACCTAATAAAATAAAAAAAAGGGAATATTGAAGATATCCCATGCTACAATTTTTAAGATAGACCAGCAAACATGGGAAACATCTCAAAATCCCACTATGATCCATCGATACTAGGTCTACCAAAATCACCACTGATCCATATGTTCTTTGCATAAGAAATAACACATGTGGGAAAAGGACACGAATGTGTGGGTATAAATATCCTTAGTAGGATTCCCTAAACAACAAAAGAGAAGAAATTGGATAAAATAGTTAGATAATCCCTATGTTATATAGGGGAAAGAAAACCATCATTAGATATTAACATACTAAAACCCTTGTCAAAAGGGTGTGGAATATCAATCTCCATATCCAACTAAGAAAATTTAATGAACGTTCTACACTAATATTCTCATCTCTGATGTAAAACATCACACACAACCATTGAAGAATCAGAGTGGAATGTCTGATACTCACTAATGTGCTCTACAACTGTGGGAGAACAATATCTAGTGGAGGACCCACTCCATATTAGAGCTCGATGAAGGTGGAGTACCACTATTTATATAGTGGATCCATACTCTTTGAAATGTGCGGAGTACCAAATCTACCTTTATATAGAGTGTGTTGGATGCATGACCTGTTGAAATAGAAGATTTTGTTCCATAACATCTCTATAGAGATCAAAACCCAATCAATACCATCTACAGATTATTTCTATAAAAATCATACCACCCATATCACCTAATGTCATATCTATGATTCCAAAATGAATACCACCTTCACAAATTACATAGAAAACTTCTGAGGGGAGTTTTAATCATGGTCCAAAATCCAAGTCCTAGAGTAGGATACATAAAAGGTAGAATGTTCTGGGAAAAGTAAACAATATGTAAATTGTGTCACATTGTGTGTGACACCACCTAAGGACCATGGTGTGTTATTTATAGTACATGGATTGACCAACTATGTACCACCACATAGCATGTCCCCATAGGGACACAACATGTCTGATCACTCATGGCCCTAGGCATGTTATTTCAACACATGGAAAAGACACTCAGGTTGAATCACAAGGTGTGTGAGCCAATAATAATGGTTCCTGATATTGAAATCATTCTATTACCATAGTGTTGAAGATATTCTGATAAATATGAGATTTGTTATCCCACAATAAATGACACATAGTTAGGTTTTTCATAAACAGTTATGCCTGGTCACTTAGTCTTTATGTACTCTTTATATCAGCTAAATATATCAACATGTTAGTCATTTGTCTTTCCCAGATAAATTATAATTTTTGGGTAATTAATTTTATCATTGATTCGTGTACTTTGGTGGTTGGAATTTGGGATACCATTATCATGATAAAAATCTAGCATGCCTCAAATCACTGTTCTGGGTCCTAATCAATGTAACCTACATCCATGTTTCGAAAATATTCCCCATTATATCGGTAAACAATAAATCTATTGGCCATTTTCATCTTTCATTATTACAATGGTTTGATTGTGCATGAACCTACCTGAAGGTGTCTAATCATGGACTTTATTGACCAATGTTAAATAATTGAGGTGGGATATGCATAATAAAAAGATAATATTATTGATGGTTGATGAAATACGAACAAATTATCATTAACATAGAAACCATTAATGTTGAAAAGAATTGGAACAATGAAAATAGATAACTAGGCTGAATATCACAAAATAAATTATTTTTTATGCATAGAATGAAAATTTTGGAATTAAGAATATTATTAATCCATGAATAATAATCAGTAAAATTAGGGAATATATACAAATAAATGAACCCAATATCGAGAATGGATTGATGGATGCTCAATAACATGTTTTCTAGTGATTTCCTTAAAGATTCTCTTTCATTCATCATTATCCCGAAAAATATACATGTCTTTTTTGTTGTCAAACTATGATCCAGATTTCATCAATTCCAATAGTGGCTCTCCTATTCCTCATCTCTAATATTATAAGGTTATATGGAAAACACTAGATATTTTCCATTGAGGATTATTTATATATGGGTGAGTTAGGTTTACACAGTTACAACATTAAATAAATTATTTAACAAATTTATTTATTGTACCTACCCGCATACACCTTTTATAGTACATCTAATACCAAACAACCTTATATTGAAGCCATGGTAGACCCTGCATGTTACAAACAAACATGGTATCATATTTTCCAACAAAGTTCCCAATATTTTGGTAATCCAGTAATTCAAAATCTATGTTTGTGCATGCTTTAATTTATTCAGTACTTTAATATATTATTTATAGTTTCCCATGACACTCATAACACAACAATAACTCTGAGGAATAATCTTGAAATACTTAAATAAATATTCTAAGGATTAAATTCTAAAAACTAGAGTTATTACATTCTCTCCATATTTAGATAATTTTTTCCCTAAAAAACGATAAAAAAGAATGTGAGGGTACATAGTCCACATCCATCTCTCTCACTCTCAAAATGTCACTAAGAAATTACCATACAAAAAAATCACAGAAACCAAGGGAATGGTATATCCAAAAAATATCATCTTCTACCAATATTTGATCATCATCGGGTAATAGAAGAAGTTATCTCCATCATTAAGGTCTATCTCTCTCCAGTAAATATTGTGATACATGTCATTAACATATCCCCTCATGACATAGAAGGAATTATACACCTAATCCAACAACATTGGTAATTCTATGTGGTAATCAACCTATCCAATCCTTTATAGAATCTGGAACGACCTATTAAGCTTCATGGATATATTGATAACCTGACCAAACCACTATAGTCCTAATTGTTGGTAGACTTTCAAAAAATTACGTTCTCCCCAGCTAAACTCTATAAGACTATGATAATGATCATTGAAATATTTATGTCTTATTTGAGCCATCATTATACACTCATGGATAACCTAACCCTTCTTGGTCATTTCCTACACCAATATTGGTCTGAAAATAGGTGTCTCATTAATCTCATCCCAATATTAGGGTAACCTATATGGTCTCCCATATAGTGCCACAAATAGTGTCATATTGATAGTTGACTAGAAATTGTGTTATTAGAAGACTCCATTAAGGTTAAATGATCCTCCAAACATTGTATGAAGTATAATATTCAACCTCTCAATATATCATAAAAATGAATGATATACTTAGTCTATCCATATTGGGGGGGGGGGGGGTGAAAATCAATAATGATATGTAACTGGGTCCTGGAATCATTCTAAAAACCATAGAACAATTGTGACATAAACCCAGAATAAAATTTGGAGATTTCCTTTTTTGGGTTCCCCATGAATTCAAAAAATCTCATACATTTAAAAATGACTCAAAACTTTAACTAAACATTTATACTAGATAATAGTAAAGTGTGACATCTTGGTAAGTTGGTAAAAAATAACCCAAATAAAATTGTGGCCTCTCTTCATCTATGGAATACAAGTTAAAAAAAAATATTTTTTCCATCACACTTCCTTTTTGGGATCTCAGGATGTTGAGTTAAACATGTTGGAACAAGATTTTCATTTTTTACCTACAAACATGTGAGGCACCAAGATACAAACACAATAATTCATTACCTCACATCGATCCAAGAAAACTCCCAAAAAATTTATTTATACTTATTTTCCACTCGAAAATGTATTTATATGAGGGTGGTTTAAAAATCATTTAATAAATCCTCACATATGTGACCAAAACTACCATCCTTCCAAAGAAAAGGTTGACATGATCCCCCACTTTCAACAAATCACATTATATAATCTCTTGAGGATATCTTGTCACATTTTACTAAATAGTCAATCTCACCCAATTGATTGTTTTTCACATGATGAATAAGTGATGAAGTCACCACTATCAACTGAAGATAATTTGTATCCCTCTCTTCCACTAGGTTTAGTAGTAATGTGGCCAAATACTCTGATATATCCTCTATTGATAGATAACAATATTTCCGTAAAAGGGAATATGTAACCATGTTTCCATTCCATTCAATGTAGACAATATAAAAGGCATATTCTTGAGGAACTCCATCAAAATTAAACTATTTCAGGATAAGATCTATTAGGGTAGATATGTACATAATATTTTGTTTTTCTTAGTAAAAAAATGAAATAGTCACCCTGAAGATAATGCCTTAATATATCAAAGGAAAATACTACTGATTCCAATTCCATGTTTTGGTTCCCATAGTTATGAACATGGGTGTCTGAATTTATTTTACCCATAATAAACCACCATATATATTGGTATAAACATGCATCTGAGCCCAGCTCTAGAGGAATTGTATAATAATACATACTTAACTCTCTCATCTGAAGATGTCAAAATGGGATCACTGGTAAACCTCTAAATCATCTTCTCAAAGGTCCTCTAACACTACTCAGTCTATGGAAATGATACACCTTTCTATGTAATGGTTTTCAAATTTACCTCATCCATAACAATTTTGGCTGAAATACTATAATTGTAGCCTTCCAAATTTTGAATTCTACTATCCTTAGTCCAATTATTTCATGATCTCCAATAGATTTATCTATCAGTATTAGATAGTCCCACTTATACACTATGCTCAGAGATGACATGACCCAGAAGGTGAACCAATTGAAACAAAAAACAAAACATCAATATCTTACCATATAATTAGTTATTTTAGAGTATGTCTATGACCAACCTCAAATTATCTATGTGATCCTCACCAAATGTATTCTAAATGAGAATTCAATCAATAATGAAAAACATGAACTGACCTAGGAAACTCTAGAGTATTCAATTTATATGTTCCATGAACAATTTTGGGGAATTAGTCACACTAAAATGCCCCACTAGAAAATTATATTGCCAATAGTGACATCAAAATTCCATATTTATAAGATCATCCTCATGAATTCTCAATTGATGGTATCTATACCCGAGATCAATCATTAAGAATTATTTAAAATCATTAAATTGGTTGAAAATTTCATCAATCATTAACAAATTGTAAATTTTCTTGATCATAAACCGATTTAGGACAAAATAATCAATGTAAAGCCACAATATCTCATCCTCCATGTTCAAAAAGAACACTGGAGCCACCTATAGGGACACACCGGGATAGATAAAATGTTTCTCTCAATGGTCATCAAAATAAAACATTAGCTCTTAGAGCTTGGAAGGGGACATTTAATAAGTCGTAGAAGATATCAGTTTGGTACCAGGGTGTAATCCAATACAATTATTGACCCCCACCACATAGGTAGTGTCATGTAATATTTGGGTAATACAAACATATAATCATGTTCTAGCATTGTTATTTAGACGTTTGAATATATCACTACCCCAAGGGAAATATCACCAATCAATGAGTGATAGCTTCTATATTATTGCTTATGAGTCCCAAAAAGCTTCCATATATACTCTCTTTAGTGAAGTAGAACAATGTCATATCCACAGGAATGTGTCTAACTATACTATGATGAAAATATATTTGAGAATTCTATACAGACATCAAGTTTATGAAAGTGATGTCATCATAAGGAATCATCACAAACACCAATATGTCCCAAGAGAAACTCTCCCAAATAAACACTAACTCACACTACTGAAAGATGTATAGTATAAAATAATAACTACGTATAGGAAACTTTACGCAGAGATGATGGAAAAAAAATACTCTGATGGAATATGTATATCTTACTCAAGAGATATAGATTTGATGGAATGCCACATGATGATGTTAAAAATTACTAGAGCAAAATTTGAGAAGACACATGTCACACATAAAATCATCTAATGTGTAGCATAGTCATATCCATCCATAGAATCAAGCAAAAGAATCCATCCAATAACAACAACGTGTTCCTATAATGGTCCATTTGGCAGTGGATGTTGTGGAAGTAGGTAAAAGAAGCATCCACCACCAACACATCCTCTATTGGGGGATCCTTTTGCCCCTTTGTAATCAATGGCTACCTAGGTGCTATGTTGACCATACCTTAGAGATCAATGATCATGATACAACATTTAGTATTGAGGTCAATCCATTGTATTTCCACCATCAACAACATGTTGGGTTGGGAAATCACATGTAATGTGACATATCCCATCATAAGAATAAAATCATCTATCACTGGGCTGATTGGGTCCTCTGTCTAATCCCTATGCTATAAATCCCCATGTTTGAGTCTAAGTAGGAGTATGTGTCATGTTTTGATGAACTGATGATTGATTCCTACTAGAAACTATAGAAGACAAAGTACCATGATGTACAATGTAGAATATATCATCCCGATACACTACAACTATAAATATATTTATCCTTAAGTCCCACTATATAACTCCAATATAAGTGGGAATATATAAAGATAACACCCTAACATGGATTATTTATAAAATCACTTCTAACATATCAACACCCATATGTGTCCATATCATTTTTTATTTATAATGTATCATGTGAGGTCTATAAACATTGACGTGTGCACAAAAAATAACATACCACCTTAATAAAACTCAAAATTCTACTATATGTGCATAGATATTAATTTTGAATGAAAATACACATCATGGGAAAATTGATTAATGTATGTCCATGAGGGCATTGTCTCACCATGTGTTTGAGTGATTGGTAACCAACTGTGCCCTACTCCTCCGTGCAGAAGGTTGGTTGCATGTAAAACCATATGATTGTTAGAGGTCTGCACAATCCAGAAAACTGAGTCTACTACCTCAAGAAAATATTCCATTGATTGAGGTTCCAAACCATGATGAAACATGAGTGGTATATATCACCATCAATAATGAAACAATTTAAGGCTATATACATCATCATCCTATCCAAATAGAGCTATCATTCTCCCAACATTCAGTTGATCAACCACATGAACCACTGTAGGTGGATCCCTAAGATTATCATTAGGTGTTTGTACTTATCTATAACCAATTGGAAGGAACACCTCTGAGTATTGAAGGATTATCACTGAATGAGTTGTCTTCACAACCCTGTTTTGCAGTCCATTCTAGTTTTCATGAAGGAGGATTCTTGAAAACTTTACAAGTCATACCATGAACAAATGATAATAACTAAAGAGATATCTCAAGACTATAATGATAGTCAAAATACTGAATCCTATATTATACATGTACAATTTTATTCTTTGGAATCGGTTTTTCAATACACCAAATCAGCAAGTAGGTAGTTAGAGTCTTCAAGCATGGATAAGTTAGCCGACACACCATCATCTGTTTCCCAACACTGAGAGCTAAACATGAGAAACATCGACATCATTTTCCTATGTTCCCAAACCAATCCTCACAAAAAATATAAATCAAAACAATGGACTTTGTAAAAACACCTTTAATACGACTCTATCATAACTCGACCCACCATAGCCCCACTAATGTAGGTACTAAGCAAGGTGTGACACCCTAAGTCCACCTATTATAGGTTAGGGTGTGGAAAATAGAGATGAGTATTTTTATTACTAGAATGGGAGACCTTATCCTAATGTACCTGTGCACATGCACACAAACCCATATCCTTAAAATATCATAGAGAAATAAGAAAACAATAACCTTTTGAGAATAAAAAATTCCTAAAAACCCACTAGAAAATACATAAATGTGAATTAAGGTAATAAAAAAATTATAAATTTTAAAAATACATGCCTAACATTAATGGAGGTCCCCATATGGATAAAACAAAAAAAACAAGAACATTGAATAGAGAATGACTCACAATATCTAAGGATGATCACATAAAATGACTAACATTGTTAGGTACAACTTTCTTCTACTGATAATAGGTCCAGAAAAATCATCATTGATCCTCTGGTTGTCTGCATAATACATCCCATGTGCAGGTAAATCCCATATAGGGGTGTTTATTAACATAATTATTGGGATCTTATAAAACCCCTAAAGGGAATTAATATAATAAAACAATCATCTCAATCCATAGTTATGGAGGATAAATAAACCCAATATTAGACATTCTCATACTAAAAACCTAGTCCAAAAGAAGTGTAATCTATTTATCCACATCAATCTAAGAATTATATTTCTTTTTTTAGATGTAATATCCACATCTAAAATGTAAATATCCTTGTGAAACCTAACAAAGATCAAGGTAAGGGCCTACTCCTCACTATTGTAATCCAAATACGAGGGAGAATTATCTCTAGTGGGGGATCTAATCCTTCCTAGATTTTGATGGAAGGGAATTAACATACTCTAAATAGAGGAAAACCACCATTTTCAATGTGGGGGAGTACCAACGATACTAGTAAATAGAGTATTAGTGAAAAACATGTTAATGAGATTAGGGATTACTGACCCCGACATTTGTTTGATGATCAAAACCCGATCACTTCTATTTTTGAGTCACTTTAAGAATTAACCAACTCATATTACCTCACATCATATCTTTGATACTAAAATGAATTCCACCATCATTATTATGCTATAATGTACTCAGTATGGGATACTCCTGGACCCAATTATGAGTACTCAAGAAGAAGATACAAAATCTATAAGGTTTTGGAGAAATTACTCGACGCGTACATTGGGGCCCATAATTTGTGATGCCACCAGAGGACCTGGGTGAGTTATTCCCTAAACATGGATCGACAATACATGTGACTCCACATAGTGTGTCCCTATGGTTAAACGAATTATCTAATCACCTAAGACTCTAAGAGTATTCTATCTTCACATAACATAGCTACCCAAGTAACATCATATAATTTTTGAACTAGTCCTCATGATGTTTGATACTTAACTCTAATTGTAACCTTTGTCACCTTGAGAATCCATGAAACATTGAGTGAAATCATCTGTAATATACAATGCGATGTTAGTTTTTTCAAATCAATTGAATCATGGTTTATCATTCATAGTGAACTAAACAAATATTCCAAATCCATTTCCATGTTTTCCATTTTACTTTCCTAAATCCATTAGAATCAACGATTACAAGATTTTACTATATATTATTGGTATAATGTTTCCATAAATTAAGATTCTTTTCTCCCATGATAATTTTTTCACTCTTCCCATCATTATTGAAAGCCTTGGTCCAAGGAACCATCATCCATGATCTACAATAACACATTAATACATCCAAAAACTATTAATACATTAGAAATTCTCACAGACATCAAGATTTCAAGGGTTAATCCAAGCTAAAAGTGGTCCACAAATGTAAAATATTAGACCTCATGGGAAACTGAAGTAGAACATGAAGAGAATATGTGTTAGAGTAAAAATAATAATATAATATTATATATCAATAACGAAATCCCGATAACCGATTATAAGCATGGAAACTATAAATAGTGTAAAGCATGGATGAAAACAACAGTTAACTAAGATCAAGAACAATAATAAAGTTTTTGGTTCATGAGATGATTGAAAATTGAGAAATTAAATAAATAATTAATCCATGATAAACGATCAAGAAATCCAAGGAATAAATCTATAAAATAAAGATACCTACCTCAAGAATGGATAAATCATTAGCAACACCACAGTAAATGGCACATATACCCATGGTTGTGAACCATGGGTATATCCCCAAAAACCATGGGTAAGGCTATACCCAAGGTTTTAGGAACCATGGAGATTTTAGCCATCTATAAAGCTCTAATATATATCCATGTCTGAAAAATCTATACCCACTATTTCAAAACTGTGGGAATAGGTGTATTCTGTTTTTCTATCAACCATATACCCAAAGTTTTAAAACCACGAGTATTGGTTTTATAAAATCATTGGTTGTAGGTTTTAATAACTGACCTCATGTATATAATCCTCAAACCTAACCACTAAAACACGTTAACTTATAGGATTATAAATATATATTTATATATAAATTATATAAACTATGGATTTATGTCCAAAACCATTTCAATAAGTTTTCCCATGATTTTTTTGGTGTCGTGAAATGATTTTTTTTCTCGCCTTAACGCAAGAATGCTATACCCATGGGTTTGGAAAACTGTGGGTATAGAAAAGGCCTATACCCACAGTTTTCTGAGGAAAATAGCTATAGGAATTCTAAAAAACTCTATACCCATGGTTTTACCAAACCGGGGGTTATAGATTTGACCTATACCGATTATTGTGGAAAAAACCTTGGGTGTAGGTCTTGAAAAAACCATATGACAATAGTATATTAAAAAATATAGGTGTAGGTGAATCTTTATACCCTATAACATTGTATTTTCCCAAAACCGTGGGCATGGGGTCATTTTCTTGTAGTGTGAAGAACACATTCACTAGCAATGTTGTTGAATATTTTGTTGTGTTCATCATTCATCCAATGAATCTACTTGATTTCTTAATCACTGATCGATGATCCAATGTTTTTCAATGCCTACGTTGGTTGTACTGATCCTTCTATCTAATATGATTGCTTTATATTGACAAACCTAGGGATTTAAAATAGTAGTTCATTTTTAGTGGGGTGCTCTAGGTTTAAAAATTTAATGCATTAAATAAATTATTAAATGGATTTATTTAATGAACCCACCTATGACCACCTTCAACAAAACATATGACATAGAAAAAATTATGTCATTCCTAGGGTAAAATCCAAAATCATGAATCAACCATGTTCTCAAATTTTACATATATGGTACCAATTTATGTGGAAACATTTATTATGAAAATATACTAACACATGCATCATTATATTTAGTAATATTAATACACTAATTTTGTGGTCCCGTAACACCTGTAATATAGTATCGACTTTGAGAAAAAAAATACAAAAAATAAAAAATAAAATATTATAATGTTTAAATTATGTAAAATTAATTTTTTAAGTGTTATATAAGTGGTATCCAAGTGAACCTATCTTATATAAAAATATTAATTCAAAAAATCATTTTAAAATTAATTTCATTTATAAAATTTATGAATAAAGGTGAAACCTTTTATTTTAATGAGAATTTATTGGAAGAGATTGATAACCTAAAAAACTATCTCTGACAACCACCATTTTTAATGCATCCTATTAAAGGAAAAAATATCATCTTTAATATTGTAAGTCTAGAATGGTCATTTGGTTCCTTCCTTATCTATAAAACTAATAAAGTAAAATTTAATAGTTTATATTACCTCATCCACACCATGCTACAAATTTATATTAAATATAAAATGGTCAAGATGAATTATATTACCTAGAAATTTGGGGTATAGAAGCTAAAAAATTACTTTTATAATTTAGTCTCTTTCATTGTTCCAATATATTATATTTTCAATCTTCTAATTCTAAATTTCAATATGGTATGATTGGTAGTTATAATATAATAGTTTTATATTCATATTTTCTTCAAGATATATACATAAGGAGAGGAACTTGTTTTGGAATTATTTACCAATTTTAAAAATAATGAAGTACCTATTGATATAGAGATACTCAATTAGGGTTTATCCACATCATTAAAAATTTAATAACATGGTAGATTCATTTCCAAGGATCATCATGGAGTCTAAATAAGAGAAGCTTGGAGGCTCCAAAATTTAACAAGTATGGCCTATGGATTTTATTCATATATATTTCGAAGTTATTATTATTATATTTATTTATACTTTAGTGGGGATGCACCATAATTGATATAGAGTATATATATTTAATAATATGTTTAAGGATTTCCCTATAAATCAAAATTTCACATCTCAATATCAAAGGTGATTTTGAATTTGGCCTTTAAGAATATAAGTAGAGGAATATTACATTAAGAAGGATGATCTAAGGACCTTAATCAATCATATGTAATAATTAAAGGAGAAATTTATCACAAATACAAACAGTTATTATATCTTTTGACTACAAAATACCTAGGTGGACATGTTAGAAAACATAGCTTCTAACGTCACCATCCTAGATCGAAATAAGATAATATTTTGCATTGCACATCAAAAAGTGGTGTTACCTTTCTTTATCTAGGAAATCAAGGAAGTGGTTTATTTAAAGAAAGATCCATTTCAAAAAGAAATAACTTGAACTAAAAATACCAAAGTAACTCATTTTTTATTTCTAATAGTGAATTAAATCGGATGAGGGGATCTTTCATAACATTGAGATTAGTGGGAAAAACATCATAGATGAAAGAATTACTTATTCCTCCATGATAGAACAATATCTATATAAATATATTTATATGAAATTCATTGATGGGATACTATTTAAGTGAATTAATGAATGGGATACCCCAAAAGTAATTGAATAATTGTTTTCATACACATGTGTCCTTAATAAGATAAGACTCAAAATCAATCATCAGGTTATTAGGATTAGATTATTTTATCCCTCAATGATATGAGACCACTTCATGTTTACAACGAAATATTTTTAATTTCATGTCTACTGAAACTTATAGATCATCCATTTGATATATTTGACATTACAATGTACACATTTCTAAATTGTAACTAGGGTTTAGATTTCATGGTCCTTTAGCCGCGGGTGATATATCAAAAAATTCAATTTATTTCTTTTTCCCATTAATTTATTCTCTAAGTGGACTAAGTCCACGAACATAATATATTTTTAAAAAAACTATGATTCCTTTTCTAAAATCCAATTTCAACCAATGATTTGGTGTTATTAATGATATCCTCACAAATAAATACTTCAATTTATGTTTGGATGACTTGAAGAGGTGGTGTGAAAATTATAGAATATAATCCAACCATTCATGACATTATTATGAAACATCTGTTGTAAAGATAAATTAATTTAACAATTCTCCATCAAATACTCAATAGACGAATGCAGAAAAGGAAATTAAGGTATATCTGTACAATATTTTCATTGCATTTTGGGACTATCATGCCCAAACATGCACCCCGGCATAGGAAACACCATATTCCTTGGTCCATGGGATAGAAATTGTCCTAAAAATTTATGTTCATATACCCTCACATAAAAAAATCATCTATGATCAATTGATTAAGGAATAAGAACATAAAATTTGGTTGAATGAGTTTATACTCTTGATTAAAGGATACCTACACAATCTTGAGGTATAAAAAAATATAATGTCTCAATTATTCATGAATATATTTAAACACTAATCATTTTTACAAGGATAATTAGTGTTAGAATAATATATTCTAATGATTGGGGACATGAAGCATCCAAAATAGGAACGCAAATGCGAGAGACACTACATAATAGATAATTTAAACTCTAATTACAGATAGTATAGACTTATAATAGATGGATAAAATATTATTCTTACTACCAATTATGGGTTTTTAAATAATTTATTCACCGAAATACACATAAAATTTTATATTCATTTTTATACAGCACTAAACCTTAAGATGTAAGGCATGTGTTTTAAGAAATTATATTAGATGAAAAGGTTCCTTAATTTATAAAGAAAATTATATGATGTTGGCCTCTTATTGTATGAATTTAATGTATAAAATAAATTTCCCAACCCATACAACCCTAAACTATGTAATATCTATTTTCTAAGGATCCCCAATTATTATAATTATATATTACACCCTACAATTTAATCGTACACCTAACCTAGGACAAAAAATCCCCTTCACAAAACTGTATATGGATTGATTCCTATTATCACAAGATATGTAGTGACACACATATATCTTATTTAGGCCAAACAATTATTCTTTATTTTCCAATCATTAATCACCTATGTGTGTTGGATCATCAGTCATGTCGATTTTTATCCTATCAACTCCTCATTAGGTTCCATTATCCTTTTCATTCAATTTATCATATGTTTGAGACCAATATAGGTAGTGACATATGAGGAACCAAATAATAATTTATGGTCCATTAATTTACATTGGGACTCTTCCATTATCTCAACCATATTGTTAAATTCGTCATTAATGGAAATTCATATGGCTTGATTCTAGTTTATATTGGATTTTTAGTGACGCCATGATAACACTTCACTTTCCAAACCACAATACATTACTAACTTTTACCCCTACATAAAATTCATGGAACTCATATTTTGAATCATTGAATATAGTGAATTTAAAATATTTTTGAATATGTTATTCATAAATTATTTATTTTATATATTAAATATTTTAATTATCATAAATCTCTTTCAATAATTAGTAATGAAAATGTGTGATGAAAAATACCCCCTTGGCACGATTATGTCCCATATTACATATATATGACCCACCTATAACTATAAATGGGTATATATCTATCCTATATAAAAGACTATCAAACTACATATTCCATTGATAGTACTAATGAAATAACCTATCATTTGAATGTGTCAAAAAATCATCTTTAGTATCTCTATCTATATATATAATAATAATACCACTATTGAAATATGGTTTATAGTTACCATAGTATATTATTTATTACCCCACCACTCTAAATTAAAATATTGTTAGATATAATTTACATCATCTAATATTACTATAATCAAGGAACCAATAGTTTAACAATTTTCAAGCATTCATTTAGCTTACAAGCCTTCAAAAAAATTTAAAATCATTTAAAAATGTCCCTTTATTCAATAGTTCATGTCTTTCATTTTTTATTCAAAGGAAGGAATAATATATAAATAAATAAACCTTCCATTAGGGTATCCTTTACCAATTTTTGATTCACTATTCATATCGGGTGAATTCGTTTTACCTCAGGTGAGAAAACCTTTCACTATTATGCTCCAAGAATTGTGATAGTAAACTACAATCACATCCCCCTATAGGTTGTTCATACTTTCCTTAGATGGGTCAAACATATTGGGTTGATTTTACGCCCATTAATAAGTAAGGAACCTCTTAATCAACGTTATATGTCCTTAAATATCTAGCACCTCTCAATGAATGATATATTATAATAAACATCGTGCATAGTTTGGAATGATCTCTAAGAACATCAAATACGTGATAATTTTTTTTGCAAAATGAATGAACCAAATATATTTTTTTTTATTTTTATTGGTAAAAACATGAAGAGGGAGGACTAATAAAAAGTAATGTTTATTCTTTGTAAGTCAAAATCATTTCTTGTATTACTAAAAAATTAAGGGGAATAAAATACATTGAAATAAAAATTATAAGGATAATGTTTGTCTTATGAAATAGTCAATTAATTCTCTCTAAGTTTATAGATATAAGATTTTTTTTGAGTAATATTATAATCTGTCATATGAATTTATCTTGGTGATCTAAAATGGGAATAGTGATATTATCCTGAGGTTCCAAAACCTCTCTTTTGTAAAAGCTATAATCAATTCAACCATACATTATTATTTAAATTTCCTTGACCCTCAAATTATTTTTATTCTTCAATGGATTAACCTTGTATCATGATGACGGAACATATAAAATTTATACACATTTCCTATACTTATAAAAATTGATACAAACTAGAGGGAAATATTCATATTCTTCCACCTAATAGATCAACCTTGGTTTTCTGTGATGGTGTATGTTCACAAAACAACCCAAAACCAATCCATGATCCCAAATATGAAAGGGGATTTAATTTTTTATTTGATATTCTAACACTATCATATTATGATGACATTAGTGTATGTAACAACCCAAAATATTTGAATAGTATATTAATTTACTCTTAACGATTTAATATAGATGTTAATGGTTAATGTAGAAAGAAGAGTCGATGGATTCATCCAGTAGACTCTAACCATATGAAGCCCACTTATCAAAGCTTGGGAAGGAGGTGGAATCTTTGGTCTTCGCTTTGGACCAAGCCCAAGCCAAACTCCAATTTACCAAGCTTGAACGTGATCACCTATGGGAGAAGTTCAAGTTAGTGGAGATTACTACTAGGGAAATGTAATCCGAGCCTCCCCAAGATTCTCTCACCATGGAACACCTTATCCTTAGGTCGTATACAGGTGTTTTAAGGGGATATGATTCAAATCCCTAATATGTAATCCTATGGTTTTAATAAAATTATTATTTCATCATTTCTGTGTTAAAACTAGATTTTCTTAAATAAAATATAAGTTTATTAAGACAATTTTGATAAATTGATCTTAGAAGTTAAAATTTTATTTAAAATATTTCCCTTACATAGCGAGTTTTTATGGAAAAATAAACATCATTTTTGAATTGGAAATCTCAAAATTAATCTAGGCTGAATTTTTGGACGTCTTTTAAAAAGTTTCATTTTTGATGAATAATGCTTGATGAATAGTATTTTTATGAATAGTAAAAAGATGTTTAATTGTTAAATAAATTTTATTGTGAATTTATTTTCATAAATATGACAGACATGGTTGTAATTAAGGTTAAAAATGTGGTTCATTGAAATCATAATAATTTTTGGTGAATAGTAATTTTACCCATATGAATAGTAATATGAATAGAAATATGAATATTAATGTGACCAATATAATTAGTGAAACATTTTATTATTTTATTTTCATAAGGTTATAAGGTACTGGGATGTTGAATAAATTTCAAGGTGTTAAAAAATGAGTTATAGATTTGGAATTATAATTATTGAATAAATTATAATTTTAATTAATAAATAAATTAAAAATATTTAGAAAATTGTTTTAAAAAATGGAGTTCATTTTTGGATTCTACACATTGAAAAAGGGTTAGGGTGATTTTTTGTGATTTTTCTAAAACAGTTAATTTTTCAGTGAATAGTAAAAATACAGATTAGGGTTTCGGTATGTTTAATGATATCATGACTGCATCATGATGATGTCATGAGTTTTTTTAAGGGTTGGTCGATGAAAGGGGATGAATTATTGTATGAGGGGTCCCATGTGGACTAACACCCTGGGAAATACCATGGGAAAGCCCATGGTTTTTAGAAAACCACTTGTGAGGTGTCCCTTGAAATTATTAAAGTATCTTCTCCCTTTCCCTATAAATACCCACCCTTTCCTCCTATAGTTTTTACTCCCAACTCTCCCTCAACTACGTTATGGTCTCATTACCTCCCAAATATTCCTCCAAAGGTTCCCTCAAGCCTCCAATGTCATGACCTTTGAGTTTTAGGACTTACGTTTTAAGGTAAGATGGAACACCCCAAGCTTCCACGGTACGCTTCTCTTTGAATAATACAGTGTCGTGTGTTGTACGCAACTTCATGTTCTAACACACTCCACAACCAATAAAACTAGCAATTATGAATAGTAATAACCACTTTTTGAAATTTTATAAATATTATCTTTCAAAATGGACTTCATTTTTGGATTCAGAATATCGAAATTAGCTTAGGGTGAAGTTTTGGTATTTTTCTGAAAACTTTCAATTTTTGATGAATATTGAAAAACACTGTGTTATAGTTTAAAACTGAATTTTTATTTAAATAATTATTTATATTATTTAAATTTATATTAGGTCAAAATATACACATAATACATATATAAGATCAATGTAATTCATTGGAGTCAATTTATAAGAATTGTAGATATATAAAAATTTCTTAAAACTTTTCACCGTCATTTACCCATCTCCTAGGAGAATTTGAAAATTCACATAAAACATAATTTTAACACTTTTGTGAGTGGAATTTCAAAATTCCAAGAGACATGGTTGATATCAGTAAGTAAAATTTGGTTCAATAAGTTGAAAATATTTTTTGGTGAATAGTAAATTTTTACTTTTATTTACCGCGGTTAAAAGTAAATATGGTAATTAAGGGTAAAAATGATATTATTATTACCCCAACACATGTCCTAATTCTATTGGATACATATCTTTCGACCAAAAACAACCTTAGGAATAAAATATGAACCTCTTTGGTTCACTTGGATTAGATTAGGACATTTATTATTATTTAATTCAAAGAATAGTTGAAAGAGTTATAATCAATGTTTAATAATTAAAATATTTTTAATATAGGGTTATACATAAGATAAATTGGATTATAAATATTCATTATAAATATAAAGATATTTCCTACATAATGGTGTTTTATTTATAATTTTTAGACATTAAATAATATAATTTATTTATGACACAATGATGATGTAGTAATTACCTAATAAGTGAAATATTAAATTAATTAATATTATAAATACCCAAATAAATATAATTTGAGACATTTAATGAATTAGAATAATTTTATAGGTTAATATGAAATTTTAGGGTTGATTAAATTAATTAGGTTTGAAGTAAAATGTTGTTATGAATTTAGCAAAAGCAAAATACAAAATAGTGTCAAAATTGACAAAATAGAGTTTTTAAAACAAATATTATATTATTAATTGATATTATATTCCTAAAAATATATGGTTAGGCCAATTGACTTATATAATGATAGGTGTATAATTAATATACCACATGGGGGTCGCTTGGGAGTATATTGTTAGTTTATTAACTATATAATATAAAAATACAAAAAGACATGGCAAATCTCAAACTATTTAACTAAGAGTTAAATAAAAAAGATAAAGTTAATATAGTGACCCAATAATGCCTAAAACCTATTGCTTGATTGTTTTTCGACCTATCCCCACCTTAAACATTAAATAATACACTTTGGAGCCATTAGAAACCGAATATGAATTTATTATAAAATAATATTTCAATCTTTTCCAAAGGTGCCCCTCACCCCTCTTATAAAATGGCACTCCCCTTTCTCTCTAATTCACACCTTCAAAGCCTTTTGGCTTGGCTAAAACCAGTGAAAATATTCTCTCAACTTCCCTCACTTTAACCTAGAGGCATTAGTTTGATCATAAATCCATCTTAAGGAGCCCTTTTGATCAAATCAAAAAGAAGAACCCGAAGAAGAGGTAATGTTTTCACCACCCTCTTTCAAGTTCCTTTCTTATTCCACTTCTTCTTTCATTGTTATTTCCATTATAAAATAATAAATCTAGTATCTTCTACTTACTGTGATGTTATTATTAATATGGTACAACCATATTCATTATTTTATCAATCCTTTGAATGACATGTCATCATACGTGCGTGCATACGACTTACTGTCTCCACGTCGTGGTGTAATTGTTATTCAATACATTATTATTTGGATGGGTATAATAATGATGTTTAATTCATTTAAATAATAAATATAACATGATAATGATTCTGTATATATGATACACCATCCAATTATATATTACTTTCAAAATAATGATATCGTCGCTCGTGCGTATGTACGGACTACCGTCTCCAGGAACGCGATGAGATTCATTCCCCAACGTATCCATTCAAGAATTATTTTCATTTGATAATTAAAAATAATGTTTAAGGACTTTATATCCTTCTGGATATGAATAAGATACAACCAATGGATAACAAACACATCTTATGTAACAAAACATATAAAATAAAATGAGTAAGTGAACACCTGAAATGACAATAATACTAAAATGTTATTAACAAAGCAGTATTAAAAGATCATATATGATATCATATCTATGTATATGATTATTTTATAATTTAATAACAATGATTTAACTATTATATAAGAGTTTAACCTACCCTTGAAAAAGGAAACGTACAAGGTAAGGGTTAATTTCACAATCTCTGTATTATCTGAGGTTGTTTTTACGTAAGTATCTACTGGGACATATTTATCATCCACATCCATGTTTCTTAAAAATTTATTTCAAAACATTATTTATATTTTATATAATATGGGTTAAATTCTTTTATACCCCTGTTTTAATTTTTATAAGATGTTTATAAATGAATATTTCTGTCATTTTCCAAACAAGGTCTTTTTTAACCTTTTCGACAAAATTAATGTAAGACTGTATTTTTTAACTTATACGGCGGGTGTGGCTATTTTCCACCATTATAAAATTGTCAAAGATTACCTTAAAATATTATAAGAATATTTTCAATTTAAATGTTTTAATTATGTGGATTTAAAATGATTTCAAAAAAAGAGATATTTCTCTCAAATAGTATTGATTTCATCTATGTCAATATCCTTTGATGGATTTTAAGCTTATTTGTGGTTGATTTATTATGATACAAAACATTCATATAGTATTGAAGGTTTTTTGATATGATTGACTATGGATGTGTTATTTTTATAACATTCCTGTTTTATGGAGAAAGTATTGACATTTCGTATGCTAGTTTTAATACGAATGTTTATGTTATGTTTAAACCTGTTCATATAAGGAATGAATTGGACTTAATAAGTGAGGGGTGGAGCCCTCTATAGCTCCCCGATGAATCAGTAGGTCTCATGAGACAAACTAGGGTGTTGGCATAAGGCCTTGAAAAAAATCTTATTTGTAGTCTTGGAACAAGGCCTTGACTATGTGGTTATGATATTCTGGCATTATGCATTCCATCATTATGAAAGTGGTTATTGATATTGCACGTGAATATTCAACTAGTAGAATATCCATGTGAATAATTAAATGGCATTATTTCATTTTATTTTTTTCCATATTATGCTGATGTTCAAGTTTAAAAGGCTTTTGTTTTAGTTATAAATTTCCTTAAATGTTTATGCTTATTTACGAAAGTTTCTTCTATATTGTTATCCTCACTGAGCATCTGAGCTCACCCCTTTCTATGTTTTATTTTTCCCAGGATGTGAAGATGTATTTTATGAATGACCTGTAGGGATAGTATGAGGGTATATGAGTGTGGTCTATGGAGGAAATATGTTTTTTTTTATTTTTTCACTTTATGATGTAATGTAAAATTTATGAATGTATCTAGTGATTCCAAGGCTACTAAACTAATCAATCTTTCGAGACTTGATCTTTTGTGATCATGCCAATGTTATGTAATAATGCACTGACTCTGGGTAACTGGGGTCAGAAAATTATAGTTGGTATCAGAGGAAGTTTATTAAAAACCTTGGGAGCTAGATTTAGATAAACTCTAATTAGAGCACATAGACCTAAAATAGACTTTGAGGATTAGTATAGAATAACTTCCTAGAATTTTGGTATTTTTGAGATTTTGTGAGTTTTCTGAGAAATACATCCCTGTCTGGATATGAGTCGGTAGAGGTGGCTCTGGCATAGATGTACCTAGGGGTAAAACCTGAAAATACCACTTTGAGTAAGACACGAACGGGAACTGGTGCATGACAACAAGTCTTGTTTCACTCTTGGTTACGACACTCCCAGGGGATATGGTTAGGATAATTTTCATTTTCTTTTCAAACCATTATAAAGGGATTATGAGTATATAATTTCTCAAAGAAATCATTTTTTTATGATTATGGATTATATCCATACGCTGTTCAATTTATGTCAATTGTTTTACAAGTTTGGATTTATGTATTGTGATTCATAAACTAATCTAGCGTATTCTATTGTTTAAAAATGGCTCCAAGTGGAAGGAATGGAAACTGTATTAATACACACACTCCATGTTAGGATTTCCCTCCTTCTCTAGATAATTATAGCGGTGCGGGTGCTGTAACTGGTGCTGATCAGCTAATCACCATACTAGGACAACTCACTCAGGTTACGAATAATAATCTTACCCATATGGAGAACCCATATCCACAACATGGAGGATCAACGTTAGATCGCTTCATGAGGCAACAACAACCAACATTCAATGGGATTAAAAATCCATTACTAGCTGAGCAATGGTTAAATTCCTTAGAGAAAATATTTCATGCCATGGGGAGTAGTGAAAGGGAAAAAGTTATCGTGGCGGTTTACCTCCTCACTAGAGATGCTGATCAATGGTGGTCATTGATTCAAAACATGAAGGATGATGATGAAGAATCAAATATGGAATGGAGGGAGTTCGAGGATATTTTCTTAGAAAAATACTTTCCTCATGACCATTGAGCAGATATGGAAAGACGATTTCTGAGTCTGAGGCAAAAGGAGGACGAGATTGTTGCAAAGTATGAGTATAACATTACACAGTTAGAAAGGCATGCTGCAGATTATATCCATAACCCAAGAAGTAATATTGATCATTTCTTTGATGGGATAAAATTGTTTCTCCATTGAGAATTAGTCTCACAATCCTCATTGTCATACGAAGATATTGTCTCATGTGCTATCAAGAGAGAAAAAGAATTCTCTAAGTCTTATGAATTTAAAGCAAAGAACGAGAAGAAGAGAACTTCTGATCACTATGGAGATGGAAATAAGGGGAAGAAGGGAAAAGTTGAGTATCCATCCATCATTAAATGTGGGAAGAAACACCCCGGTACTTTCTTAAAAGGAATGGGAGTCTACAAGTGTGGTAAAAAAAGCCACCAAGCTTGTGATTTCAAGGGGAAGAAAGAAGCTAATGAGGTTCAATTCTACAATTTCAGGGAGATGGTAAATTATGAAAATGAATATCCAAAGCATCAGGGGAACTTACCTATGAAAAGGACAAGGGATCAAGGCCAAGATTATGTTATCACTACTGCTGAGGTAGAAGCTCCGAAAGATGTAGTGGCAGGTAATTTAATGGATTCCTCAAGTTTAGAAAATGCTTTATTTGATTCTGGAACATTAGATTGTTTCATATCTGCCTAGTTTTCTAAGAAAATATGATATTTCCAATTTGATTTAACAAGGGATTTTTCAGCCAAAACTCCGAAGGGAAGTATCATTGCCACAAAGTTTTGTGAATCAGTCCCCATTAGAGAAGATAAATGTTCATTATCAGCTACTTTCATCATCATACCCATTATTTAATTTGATATAATCCTCGGTATGAATTTTTTTTAGGACCATGATGTGAAGATTTATTGTAAGAAGAAGGAGGTTACAATTTTTTATTATGATGATAAAGAACACCTTATCTTTAGAGCAGAATCACCACCACCACATTCTTATCTAGATCCACCCCTAGTAGCTCAACTAAATTCAATTATTGGGGAGGAAGAGAATGAAATAACTTTGAGTGAGGAAAGGAATGTTCAAATAGAGGATGTACCTATTGTGAAAGAATATGTAGATGTTTTTCCGGATGATTTACCTGGACATCCTCCAGAATGAGATATTGAGTTTTCAATTGATTTAATTCCTAGTTGAAGGCCCATATCGAAGACCCCTTATAGAATGGACACTGTGGAATTAGTTGAACTAAAGAAACAACTGGAAGAATTGAGTCATAATGGATTTATTCTCCCAAGTGCTTCCCCATGGGGATCCCCTGTCCTTTTTGTTAAGAAGAAATATGGATCTATGAGGTTATGTATCGACTATAGGGAGATAAATGCTATAACAATAAAGAACAAGTATCCCCTACCTGGAATTGATAAATTATTTGACCAATATCATGGATCTCAGTATTTTTCAATGATTGACCTTCGATCTGGATATCATTAGTTGTTTTTGAAGAAAGAAGACATCCCGAAAACAACATTTTGAACCAGGTACGGGCATTACGAGTTTACAATAATGCCTTTTGGGCTGACTAATGAACCATCTGTTTTCATGGATCTAATGAACAAAGTTTTGAAGGAATATCTTGATGACTTTGTAGTGGTATTTATTGATGATATCTTGGTATAATTCAAAAGCTAATAAGATCATAAAAATCACTTGTGCAATATATTGAAGACTCTGAGTAGACATGAATTATATGGGACGTTTTTCAAGGGTGAATTATAGCATAAAGAGATTTCTTTTCTTGGCCATATTGTCTCTAAGGATGGAATCTATGTTAGTCCTTCTAAGACAAGAGCAATCCAAGAATGGCTAGCACTGATGAGTATAACCGAGGTATGCAGTTTTGTTGGTTTAGCAGGTTATTATCGTCGTTTTGTCTAGAATTTTACACGATTTTCTAACCCATTAACGAAGCTCACACGTAAATGGGTTAAATTTGTTTGGACAAAAGAGTGTGAAGAATGTTTTGGGGAACTGAAGAAAATATTAGTCAATGCTCCTATATTGACTCTACCATCGGGGAATGATGGGTTTGTTATTTATAGTGATGCATTGAAGAAATGAATTCATTGTGTCCTTATGAAGAATGATAGGGTTATTTCCTATGCATCACGACTGCTCAAACTTCATGTGTAGAACTGTCCTACTCATGATCTTGAGTGAGCAGCTGTAATCATTTCTTTGAAGATTTGGAGACACTATCTCTATAGTGAGAAATGTGAGATTTATACTGATCACAAGAGTTTGAAGTATATTTTCTCATAGAAATAACTCAACATGTGGAAAAGGAGATGGCTTAAACTACTCAAGGATTATGATTGCATGATACACTACCACTCAAGGAAGGCAAATAAGGTTGTGATGCTTTGAGTAGAAAAGATCATGGAGTTTTGAACAAGATGAGAGTTGAGAGGGATCCTATTTTCATGGATCTAGTAAAGATGGATATGATAATCACCATGGAAGGTGACACATCAATACTTTTTCAAATGGTTTCCAAACCATCATTACTATAAAGGATAAAGAGTTCTTAGACTAATGATGAAGAGTTTCAAAAGAAGATTAAATATGTGAATGATGGGAGATTGAGTGACTTTGTTTATGAAGATGGAATTTTGATATTTGGGAAGAGACTTTGTGTTCCTGATATACCTGATCTAAAAAGGGAATTTTTGGATGATGCTCATAGTTACGATTTATCTATACACCCTGGGAGAACCAATATGTATAGGGATTTGAAGGAACATTTTTTGTGGGACAATATGAAGAGGGAGATTACTGATTTTGTGTCAAGATATATGGTTTGTCAACAAGTGAAAGCTGGAAGGCAACAGCCTGGAGGGGTCGTTCAACCTCTTCCCATACCTGAGTGGAAATGGGATAATATCACGATGGACTCTCTCATGAGACTACAAAAGACTCCTAGTAGGAATGATGTAATATGGGTCATTGTTGATCGTCTTACCAAATCAGCACATTTTCTTTCTATAAGAGAAGATGTACAACTTGAACGTCTAGTAAGGTATATATTAATGAAGTTGTGAGACTTTATGGAGTACCCCTATCAATTTTTTCTGATCGTGATGCATGTTTTACATCAATATTCTGGAAGGGTCTTCAGAAATCCTTAGATACTGAACTTCGTTTGAGCACTTCTTACCACCCCAAAACTGATGAACAATCAGAATGGACTATTCAAACCTTAGAAGACATGTTTAGATCTTGCTCAATTGTCTTTCTGGGTATGTGGGATCAATATTTACCTCTGGTGGAATTTTCCTATAATAATACCTTACATTCAAGTATTCGGATGGCACCATATGAAGCGTTATATGGAAAGAGATGTCGCACACCAACCTGTTGGGATGAAGTTGGGGAAAGAAAACTCGTAGGCCCAGAACTAGTGGTGGAAATGATGGAAGAGGTGAAGGTAATCCAAAACCAAATTAAAGCAGCTCAAAGTAGGCAGAAGATCTATGCCGATAATAGAAGGAAGGATTTGGAATTTTAGGTAAAAGATCATGTTTTTAAAGGTATCTCCATAGAAGGGTGTCATACATTTCTATAAGAAGGGAAAATTGAGTCCCAGTTACATCGGACCATTCTAAATTCTAGAACGAATTTGGGCTATAGCTTATCGTTTGGCTATGCCGCCAAATCTCTTTTCAAAGTTCATGATGTGTTCCATGTATCACTATTGAGAAAATACATGCCTAACCCAACACATGTACCCATCTATGATGAATTAGAACTGGAACTTGATCTATCTTATTGCGATGAGCCTATCGAAATTCTTGATACAAGAGAACAAGTGCTGAGAAACCGGAAGACTCCTCTGGTAAAAGTTCTATTGAGAAACCATAAGATGGAAGACGCAATGTGGGAACCTGAGGAACTTATGATGAAGAACCACCCAAGTCTTTTTATGCAGTAATATTCTAGAAATTTCAAAGACAAAATTATTTGAAGGAGAGGAGAATGTAACAACCCAAGCTTCCACGGTACGCTTCTCTTTGAATAATACAGTAGCGTGTGTTTTACGCAACTTTGAGTTCTAACACACACAACCAATCAAACTAGCCGTTATGAATAGTAATAACCACTTTTTGAAATTTTATAAATATTATATTTTAAAATGGACTTCATTTTTTGATTCATAATATTGAAATTAGCTTAGGGTGAATTTTTGGTATTTTTCTGAAAACATCCAATTTTTGATGAATAGTGGAAAACATTGAGTTATAGTTTAAAACCAAATTTTTATTTAAATAATTATTAATTTTACTTAAATTTATATTAGGTCAAAATATACACATAATATCTATATAAGTTCAATGTAATTCATTAGAGTCAGTTTATAATAAATTTAGATATATAAAAATTTTTAGAACTTTTCACCGTCTTTTACCCACCTCATAGGAGAATTTGAAAATTAAAATAAAACATAATTTTACCACTTTTGTGAGTGGAATTTCAAAAATCCAAGAGACACGGTTTATATCAGTATGTAAAATGTGGTTCAATAAGATGAAAATATTTTTTGGTGAATAGTAACTTTTTGCTTTTATTTACCACGGTTAAAAGTAAATAGGGTAATTAAGGGTAAAAATGATATTATTATTACACTAAAACATGTCATAATTTTATTGGATAAGTATATTTCGACCAAAAAACAACCTTAGGAATAATATATGAACATCTTTGGTCCACTTGTATTTGATTAGGACATTTATTATTATTTAATTCAAAGAAGAGTTAAAAGAGTTAAAATCAATGTTTAATAACTAAAACATTTTTAATATAAGGTTATACATAAGATAAATTCGATTATAAATATTCATTATAAAGATAAAATATTTCCTACATAATGGTATTTTATTTGAAATTTTTAGACATTAAATAAGTTAATTCATTTCTGACACAATGATGATGCAGTAATTACCTTTCTAGTGAAATATTAAAATAATATAAATTATAAATAACCAAATAAATATAATTTGAGACTTTAAATCAATTAAACGAATTTTATAGGTTAATATGACATGTTAGGGTTGATAAAAAAATTAGGTACAAAGTAATAATTCTGTTATTAATTTAGAGAAAACAAAATACCAAATAGTGTCAAAATTGACATAAAAGGGTTTTTAAAACAAATTTTATATTATTAATTGATATTCTTCATAAAAATCTATGGTTTGGCCAAAGTAATTATATAATGATAGGTGTATCATTAAGGGTCCACTTGGGGGTCGCTTGGATGTATATAGTAAGTTTATTAACAATATAATAAAAAATTTCAGAGAGACGTGGTAAATGTCCAAATATTTAATTAAGAGTTAAATCAAAAGGATAATGTTAATATAGTGACCCAAACCTGTCAAAAACCTATTTTTTGAGTGGTGTGTGACCTATATACACCTTAAATTTTATGTAATCCACTTTGGAGCCATTATAAATAGAATATTAATTTATTATAAAATAATATCTCTAGATTTTCCAAAGGTGCCCCTCACCCCTCTTATAAAATGGAACTCACCTTTATCTCTAATTCACACCTTCAAAGAATTTTGTCATGGAAAAACCCTACCCAAATATTCTCTCAACATCCCTCACTTCAACCTAGAGTCCTTATTTTGATCAGAAAGCTAACCAAAGGAGCCCTTTTGATCAAATCAAAATGAAGAACCCGAAGAAGAGGTAATGTTTTCACCGCCCGCTTTCAAGTTCCTTTCTTCTTCCACTTATTCTTTATTTGTTATTTCCATTGTAAAATATTATAAATATTTTCTACTTTTTCTATATACTGTGATTTTATTATAAATATGGTATAACCATATTCAGTATTCTATCCATCCTTTGAATGACATGTCACCATACGTGCGTACGTACGACTTACCGTCTCCACGTCATGGTGTAATTGTTATTCAATACATTATTATTTGGATGGGTATAATAATGATGTGTAATTCATGTTAATAATAAAGATAAAATGATAATTATTTTGTATATATGATACACCATCAAATTATATATTATTTTCAAAATAATAATATTGTTGCTTGTGCGTACGTACGGACTACAGTGTCCACGAACGCGATAATATTCATTCCCCATCATATCCATTCAAGAATAATTTTTATTTGATGATTAAAAATAATGCTTAAGGACATTATATAATTTTTGACATGAATATGATAAAACATGTGGATAAAAAACAAAGCTTATGTAACAAAACATATAAAGGAAAACGTGTAAGTGAACACCCAAAACAGCGATAATACTAAAATATTATTAACAATGTAGTATTAAAAGATCATATATGATATCATATTTATGTATATTATTCTTGTATAATTTAATAACAATTATTTAACTATTATACAGGTGGTTAACCTACCATTGTCCAAGGAAAAGTACAAGGTAAGGGTTAATTTCACAATCTCCTTATTATCCAAGGTTGTTTTTACGTAAGTATCTACTGGGACATCTTTATCATCTACATCCATGTTTCTTAAAAATGTATTTCAAAACATTCTTAATATTTTATAGACTATGAGTTAAAGTCATTTATACCCTTTTTTATTATAAGATGTTTATAAAGGAATCTTTTTGTTGTTTTCCAAACAAGGCCATTTTTAACCTTTTCGACAAAATTAAGGTAAGAATGTCTTTTTTAACTTATACGGCAGGTGCAGCTATTTTCCACAGTTATAAAATCATCAAATCTTACCTTAAAAGTTTAGAAGAATATTTTCAAATTAAATGTTTTAATTATGTGGCGTTTAATAGATTTCAAAAAAAGACATATTTCTCTCAAATTGTTTCGATTTCATCTATGTCAACATCCTTTGATTGATTTTATGCTTATTTAAAGTTGATTTATTATGATACAAAACATACATATATTATTGAAGGTTTTGTGATATGTTTAACTATGGATGTGTTATTTTTATACCATTCATGGTTTATGGAGAAAGTATTGACATTTTGTATGCTAGTTTTAATATGAATGTTTATGTTATGTTTAAACCTATTTATATGAGGAATGCATTGGATTTAATAAGTGACGGGTGGAGCCCACTATAGCTCCTCAATGCATCGGTAGGTATCATGAGACAAACTAGTGTCTTGGCATAAGGCCTTGAAAAAATCTTATTTGTAGTCTTGGCACAAGGCCTTGACTATGTTGTTATGATAGTCTGGCATTATGTATTCCATCATTATGAAAGTGGTTATTGATATTGCATGCGAATATTTGACTAGTAGAATATCCATGTGAATAAGTAAATGGAATTATTTGATTTTATTTTTTCCATATTATGTTGAAGTTCAAGTTTAAAAGGATTTTGTTTTAGTTATACATTGCCTTAAATATTTATTCTTATTTATGAAAGTTTCTTCTATATTGTTATCCTTACTAGCATCTGAGATCACCCATTTCTATGTTTAATTTTTCCTAGGATGTAATGAAGTATTTTATGAATGAACTGCAGGGATAGTATGAGGGGATATATGTGTGGTCTATGGAGACAAGATGTTGTTGTAGTTTTTTACATTATGATATAATGTAAACTTTATGAATGTATCTATTGATTCCAAGGATACTAAACTAATTGTTCTCTCAAGACTTGATATTTTGTGATCATGCCAATGTTATGTAATAATGTACCAACTCTGGGTAACTGGGGTCGGGGTGTTACATAATGGATTCTTTCACTCTTCCCATTTTCAAAGTTCCACTTTATGTAAATTCTTTCAAGTTCTTTTTTTCCATGTTGGGGTATTATCTCTATATTCATCATACATTCCTTTTATGTTCACATGATGAGAGACCCTATTTAATCTCATCAATTCTTTTTTTTGAAGTTTGAAGTGATGCCGTTAGGCTGCCAAATTTTTCATAAGAGAAATCTTATTTTTGTCTTCCTTTCATGTTTTTCATTTCATATGGTATATCGTTAAAATTTAACTACCATGTTCTTATATCTTTTATATTATATCCCTCTACCATTTTATGGATCATTTATGAGTGTTTGATCCATGTACTCTCTATTTTCAATGTTTTCTAAAACCCTGCAACATTGCTTGTATGCTGCCAAATTTTTGTCTCAAAATATCTCTCTCGTTTTCCAATTTTTATTATTTTATTAAGTGAATACTCAAATCTCTTTATTCTATAGGTAAATTCACATATATATCAAAATTTTCTATTTTAAATTATGTGATTTACATACATGATACCAACTTTCCTTTTCTGTGGGTTTAAAGTGACATAAAGATCACATCTTTAAAGTAGTTTTTAAAATTATATGACTATGAAATGAATCCCATTTCTTTTATGCTATATGGTCTATTTATGAAATGATCGATAATGATATATGTGGATCACATGATAATAAAGACAAATTAAGGGTATGCCTTGATAGCACTCTAATGCATTGGGTAAAGACTTAATCTCTAGAGATGACCATTTTAACGATACCTTGGTGAATAACCTTGGTAATATTTCTATGACACCTTGGGGATGGAACTTGGGGATATAGAAATTATTGTCTAAGATAAATGTTGTAGCCATATCTTCAAGTTATGAAACACTTTATTTTTATTATGATATGCCTCATGATCTCTTTCTCATACCTTAAAGTTATTAATCATGACTTTATTGATGTATCTCAAGTTCACATGTAAAATGATTCTCTTGTTTCCCTTACTGGGCCTTCTTTTCACCCATTCCTTTGATGTATGCTACCAGGTTATGAGATGCTGTAATGAACTTAGGATGAAAAATGATGAAGCCTTTCAAGTGTTTAGGAATAATGTTTTATGTCGTCATGTATTATGTTTCTGGTTTCCAAGACACTAATCCTTAAAGATCATCAGTTTTGTATAATGTAGCGAAAAGTTTATATAATGAAAAATATGGGATTCCATAGTTGGTATAAAAGGATGGTTTAGTTATTTTGGAAATTAAGCAATGAAAACTTTAGGAAGAACCTTATAGAAATGTTTAAAAATAGGTAAAACTTCCTAGTATTTTGGAGAGTATAGAGTAAGTGTTTTATCAAACAAATACATCCCTGCCTGGATACAAGCAGGTAGAGGCGGCTCTGGAACATATGTACATAGGGGTAAAACCCGAAAACACCTCTTTGAGCTAGACTCAAACGGGAACTGGTGCACGACAATGGGCCTTGATACACTCTTAGTTACGACACTCCTAGGGGATATGTTTGGTTAATCACAAGCTTTTTATGAATAATTATGATGGAATTATAGAGAAATATAATTGTTTAAGCATGCAGTTTTAAGATGTAGAATCTTTTTTAGTTATAATATTCGTAAATGAAACAAGTTTCTCACTAAGATTTTATTCTTTTAGAAAATGGAGGGCCATATGAGGAACCATGCAAATGGTGACCGCAATGGACCATGCGCTGACGACCCTCCGATGGAAGCCAGAATGGAAAAATTCATGTGAATGATGAACCAATTGACAAAAGTTATGAGTAATAAGTTGAATCAAGCTGAGAGGCTGATCTCACCACAAAGGGAACAACATTCTGTTTAGTCCTTTATGCACCAATGGCCACCGACCTTTAGTGGATCGAATGACCCATTGATTTCTGATAAATGGATCAACTCTATAGAGATGATCTTTTCTATACATCATTTTTAGGAACAATAAAAAGTCACCCTTACTATTTACTACCTAGAGGGAGAAGCTGATCAGTGGTGGTCATTGATTAAAAACACTAAGCCAAGAGGGGAGATGGAAACGATGGAGTGGGGAGAATTCAGGGGAATATTATTCAATAAGTATTTCCCTCGTTTGATGAGAACGCGAATGGAGAAATAATTTCTCGAGCTTAAGTAGAAGGAGAATGAATCTGTTTGAATTTAAGATATGAACATCACAAGGCTTTCATGTTATACATCATGATTTTTCATGGACCCTAATGAGAAGGTTGATAGATTATTTGGTGGAGTACGACCTCATCTACAGAAGAATCTTGCCAATAGGGACAATGATAGCTATGAAGAAATAGTTCTATGTGCTATGAAAGTCGAACTGGTGGTTGGTGAGACACAGTGGTCTCAGAAATATAATGAGAAGAAGAGAGATTTAGAACCAAGCATGGGAAGAAGCTTTGATCAGAAAAGAGGTTGAAAGAAAATGCAACTGGCCACATGCAATAAATTTGGGAAGAAGCATTCGGGGCACTGCTTGATCTGTAGTGGAAGGTGCTAAAAGTGTGGAAGAGAAGGCCATATTGCTCGAAAGTTTTGTAGTGAGGTGAATCCTCAAATCCCCAACACTAAAGATATAGGAAAGATGGTTCTGGCCCAACCTGAAGTACAATGATTCAAGTGTGGATAGCTTTGGAACTTTGCTAATCACTGTCCAAATCCAAGGGAAGTAGAGGGGAATCACCATCAACCTCAGCAATGGCCAAGGGAGCAAGTTCGTGCTTTTTCTATCAGAACAACTAAATATTAAGCTCTGAATAACATGGTAGTAAGTACTCATGTTTTCCTCTAACAACTAGCAAGTATTTTGTTTGATTTTGGTTCTACTAATTCCTTTATTTCCTCCATGTTTGCAAACAATATAGAATCAATCCCCAAACTGCAAGAGGTAGAGTTGTTCTTCAAGACTCTAAGTGGGATTATCCACGCATCAACAGTGTTTATAGACTCTAGTGTTTAATTTAGTGAGTACAATCTTATCGGAAATATAGTAGTGATTCCCATGATAGAATTCAATGTTATACTGGGGATGGAATGGCTCTCAAAGTATAATGCTAAGATCAAATGCAGAAGTAAGGAAATATCAGAAGTCCTGAATGAACGACCTACAATTTTCTTCTAAGGAGAGATATCCCAACCTAATCTTTTTTTGGAGGCACCTCTTATTGCCTTATTTATGGAGTTAATCAGTGAGGATGAAGAAGGAAAGGAAGTATACAAGTAGAAGATGTTCCGATTGTTTAGGAATATGTGGACACATTTCTTGAGGAGTTACCTGGACCTCCCCCAGAAAGAGAGGTAGAGTTATCCATTGAACTCATACCTGGATCTCAATCGATATCAAAGACCCCATATAGTATAGAAAATGTGGAGTTAGAGGAGTTAAAGAAACAACTCCAAGAATTGTTGGTTCAGGGGTTTATCTGACCAAGGGTGTCTCCTTGGGGAGCACCAATTCTCTTTGTGAAGAAGATGGATGGATCAATGTGGATATGCATTGATTATAGAGAACTGAACGGGATCACAATGAAGAAAAAATAACCTCTTCCAAGAATTGATGATTTATTTCACCAACTTTGTGGGGCTCAATTCTTCTCCAAGATTGATCTTTGATCTGGTTATCATCAAATGAGGGTGAAGAAGGAAGATATTCCAAAGACTTCCTTCTGATCAAGATATGGGAATTATGAGTTTACTATTATGCCATTTGGCTTGAATAATGATCCTTCTATTTTCATGTATTTGATGAATAGAGTCTTTAAAGAATACCTAGTTAACTTTTTCGTAGTTTTTATTGATGACATTTTGATATATTGAAAAATTCGTGAGGAGCATGAAGATAATATAAGGGTTATTTTGCAAACTCTGCAGAAGGAGAGGCTCTTTGGAAAATTCATCAAGTGTGTGTTTTGGTTACAAAAAGTGCCTTTATTGGGGCACATCGTAACCAATGAAGGAATCTCGGTTGACCCTACAAAGACAATGGTTGTGGAGGAGTGGCCTCAACCTACAACAGTAACTGAGATTCGTAGTTTCCTTGGTTTATTCAGATATTATAGGAGGTTTGTGAAAAAAAATTCACTTCTTTATAATCCACTAACCATGTTGACTCGAAAAGGGGTTAAGTTCATCCAAACAAAGGAATGCGAGGAATGTTTCCAAGAGCTAAAGAAGAGATTGGTTACTGCACTTGTGTTAACACTACCCTCTATCGGAGAATGATTCGTTATTTATAGAGATGAATCTCTAAAAGGTCTTTGGTGCGTCCTCATGAAAAATGAAAAGGTAATTGCTTATACATATCGTCAGCTAAAGAAACATGAGAAGAATTATCCTACGCACGATCTAGAGCTGGCGGCAGTTGTTTTTTCTCTAAAGATATGATGGAACTATCTTTATGAAGAGAAATGTGAAATATACACCAACCACCAAAGTTTAAAGAATATTTTCATGCAGAAAGAATTGAAAATGTGACAAAGGAGATGGTTGGAGCTTATTAAAGAGTATACTTTTTCAATTCATTATTACCCTGGAAGAGAAAAAAAAGTCGCAGATGCGTTAGGTAGGAAGGACCCTGTTGTTCTGGTAACAATGAGGATCCTTGGAGATCCCTTGATTAAGGATCTAGTAAAACTGGACATGGAAATTTTAATAGAAGGGACATCATCAACCCTATCCCAAATGATTTCTCAACCTTCATTAGTAGAGAAGATCAAGAAGGCTAAAAAAGAAGATCTTTTTTTGTAGGAGAAGTTTGAGTCTCTGAAGGACGGGAAGTTTCCTGATTTCAATATTGATCAAGAAGGTGTATTGAAATTTCGTACAAGACTACGTGTTCCATCTATTCCAGAGATAAAGAAATAACTGATGGATGAAGCTCATAGCTATACTTTCTCTATACATCCAGGAAGCAATAAAATGTATAGAGACCTTTGTGATCATTATTGGTGGGATAACATGAAGAGGGAAATTTTTTATTACACTACAAGGTGCATCGTGTATCAACAATTAAAGGAAGAACGAAAACTTCCTAAGGGGGTATTACAATGGCTACGCATAACAACATGGAAGTGGGATAATATCACTATGGAATTTGTTACTGGTCTCTTAAAAACATCTAAAGGGAACAATGCGATATGGGTTATAGTGGACCGTCTCACCAAGACAACCCATTTTATCTCTTTTCTAGAATATTTTTCTATGGATCAACTTTCCAAGATATACGTAAAGGAAGTGGTAAGGCTGCATGGGTTACCACTATCCATCGTATCTGATCGTGATCCAACATTCACATTAAAATTCTAGAGAAGTCTTCAACATGCTCTGAATATTGAATTGAATTTCAGTACGACCTATCATCCTTAAACTGATGACCAATCTGAAAGGACAATTCAGACACTTGAGGACATGCTGAGATTATGATCAATGGAATTTAAAGGTGAATGTGATCAATGCCTCCCATTAGTTGAGTTCTCATACAACAACAACTTCCATTCGAGTATTCAGATGGAAGCTTATGAAGCTCTGTAAGGAAAGAGATGTAGAACACCTACTTGTTGGGATGAAGCTGGTGAGAGAAAGCTAATTGGGCTTGATATTTTGCAAGAGATGATAGAAATGTTTCAAGCCATCCAACAACACATAAAGGCAGCTCAGAGTCAGCAGAAGTGCTATGCTTCCAACTGTCGAAGGGACATGGAGTTTGGTGTTGGCGACAAAGTCTTCTTTCGAATTTCTCCATGGAAGAGAGTCATGTGGTTTGGGAAGAAAGGGAAGCTCAGTCCTAGGTACATTAGACCCTATGAAATCATTGATCGTATAGGAGAAGTGGCATATCGTCTAGAACTTCCACTGAACCTAGATCACGTTCACGATGTCTTCCATGTATCTTTCTCGAGGAAGTACATACCCGACCCTTCGCATGTACTGAACCCAGAGGTTGTACAACTGGAACATGATGTCTCCTATGGGGAGAAACCAGTAGATATCTTAGACTGTAGAGACAAGGTTTTATTCAAAAATACTACCCACCTTGTGAAAGTGTTTTAGAGTAATCATAAGTATGAAGAAACGACGTGGGAGCTTGAGGAAACAATGAAGAAAAAGTACCCTCACCTTTTCAACTAGGCCTTTGGTTTTAAATTTCGAGGATGAAATTTATTAAGGGGAGAAGAATGTAACAACCAAAATTTTTGAATAGTATATTAATTTACTCTTAATGATTTAATAGAGACGTTAATGTTTAATGCAGAAAGAAGAGTCGATGGGTTCATCCAGTAGACTTGAACCATATAAAGCCCACATATCAGAGCTTGGGAAGGAGGTGGCATCTTTGGGCTTCGCTTTGGACCAAGCCCAAGCTGAACTCCATCATGTCAATCATGAAAGGAATCGCCTATGAGAGAAGTTCAAGTTAGTGGACATTACTACTAGGGAAATGTTATCCGAGCCTCCCCAAGATTATCTCACCATCACACACCTTACCATGGGGTCGTATGTGGGTGTTTTTAGGGGATATGTTTCAAAGCCCTAATATGTAATCCTATAGTTTTAATAAAATTATTGTTTCATCATTTTTGTGTTAAAAATATCTTTTCTTAAATAAAATATAAGTTTATTAAGACAATTTTGAAAAATTGATTTTAGAAGTTAAAATTGTATTTAAAAGTTTTCCCTTACATAGAGAGTTTTTTATGGAAAAATAAACATCATTTTTGAGTTGGAAATGTCAAAATTAATCTAGGCTGAATTTTTCGATGTTTTCTAAACAATTTCATTTTTGATGAATAGTGCTTGATGAATAGTGTTTTTATTAATAGTAAAATGTTTTTTAATTGTTAAATAAATTTATTTGTGAATTGATTTTCAAAAATCTGACACACATGGTTGTAATTAAGGTGAAAAATGTGGTTCATTGAAATCAAAATAACTTTTGGTGAATAGTAATTTTTACCCCTATGAATAGTAATATGAATAGAAATATGAATAGTAATATGAATATTAATGTGACCATTATAATTAGTAAAACATATTCTTATTTTATTTTTATAATGTTATAAGGTACTGGATGTTGACTAAATTTCAAGGGGTTAAAAAATGAGTTATAGATTTTGAATTATAATTATTGAATAAATTACGATTTTAATTAATAATTAACTTAAAAATATTTATAATTTTTTTTTCAAAAAATGGGAGTTCATTTTTGAATTCTAAATGTCGAAAAAGGGTTAGGGTGAATTTTTGGGATTTTTCTGAAACACTTAATTTTTTAGTGAATAGTAAAAAATACATATTAGGGTTTCGGTATGTTTAATGATATCATGACTACATCATGATGATGTCCTGAGTTTTTTGGTGGTTGTTCGACCAAAGGGGATGAATTATTGTATTAGGGGTCCCATGTGTCCTAAAACCATGGGAAATACCAAGGGTAAGCCCATAGTTTTGAGAAAACCACATGTGAGGTGTCCCTTGAAATTATTAAAGTATCACCTCCCTTTCCCAATAAATACCCACCCTTTCCTCCTATAGTTTTCACCCCCAAATATCCCTCAACGAATATCTGGTCTCATTACCTTCCAAGGTTTCCTCCCAAGGTTCCCTCAAGCCTCTATGGTCCCGAACATTGAGTTTTAGGACTTACGTTTTAAGGTAAGGGATTCTTTCACTCTCCCCATTTTCAAAGTTCTACTTTCATGTCAAGTATTTAAAGTTCTTTTTTTTCATGTTGGGGTATGATACATATATTCATAATAATTTCCTTTTATGTCAAAATAATGAGAGAAACTATTTAATCTCATCAATTCTTTTTTTTTTGAAGTTTTAAGTGACGTCGTTAGGCTGCCGAATTTTTCATAAGAGAAATATTTTTTTTGTCTTCCTTTGTAGTTTTTCATTTCATATGGTATGTCCTTAAAATTTAATTAACATGTTCTTATATCGTTTATATTATGTCCATATACCATTTTATGGATCATTTATGAGTGGGTGACCCATGTCCTCTCTCTTTTCAATGTTTTATAAAACCCTGCAACATAGCTGTTATGCTGCCGAATTTTCGTCTACAAATAAATCTATCTTTTTCTCAAATGCTTTTATTTTTTTAAGTGAATACTCAATGATCTTTATTCAACAAGGATATTCACATATATATCAAAATTTTCTATTTTAAATTCTTGGATTTACATACATGATACTCAAATTCCTTTTTGTGGGTTTAAAGTGACATAAAGATCACTTCTTTAAAGCAGTTTTTAAAATGTCATGACTATGAAATGAAACCCATTTCTTTTATGATATATGTGTTATTTATGAAATTATTTATGATGATATATATGTATTACATGATAATAATGAAAAATTAATGGTGTGCTTTGATATCTCTCCAATGCATTGGGTAATGACATAATCTCTAGAGATGACCATTTTAACGATACCTTGGTGAATAATCATGGTAATTTTTTATGACACCTTGGGGATGAACCTTGGTGATATGAAAATGATTGTCTAAGTTAAATGTTTTATCCACATATTCATGTTTTGAAACACGTTATTTTTATCATGATATGCCTCATGATCTCTTTCTCATTCCTTAATGTTATTTATCATGACATTATTGATGTATCTCAGGTTCACATGTAAAATGCTTCTCTTGTTTCCCTTAATAGGCCTTCTTCTCACCCCTTCGTTTGATGTATGCTCCAAGGTTATGAGATGCTGTAATAATCATAGGATGAACAATGATGAAGCCTTTAATGTGTTTAAGAAGAATGTTTTATATCTTCATGTATTAAGATCCTGGTTTCCAAGACACTAACCCTTAAAGATCCTCGGTTTTTTATAATGTAGCGAAAAGTTTGTGTAATGAAAAAGGCGGGATGCCCTAGTGCACATAATCAACCGATACCTTCCTAAGTTCACATATTTTATGGGGATTAATTCTATACCTTTCCCTTGAACAAAGTGCATTAAATCACAATTTATAATAAATTATATCCTCCATATACTTACAAAAATTAAAAAAAATTGTTGTATTACATGTGGATCTTTAAAATACATTAAGGTTGATCTGTGTCCTTATTTAATCACTACAGAATAATGTAACATCCCAATATTTTACTATGTATTTTCCCATTAAATATAATAATTAATTGAATATCGTACTTCATAGGAAGCACCGAATTAATGAAAACCACGAAATGATAAAATATTAAATGTGACCATTATAATTTAACCATTGAATTATATTGTATAAATGGTAGTAAAAAAATTAGGAAATCTATAAATAATAGAGATAAAATGGCCTTTAGTTGTCAAAGTATTTCTTATGAGACTCATTTGTCTGAGCCTGAAAATGAGGCTTCATCACTGGGGTCTTACCTAGACTAAGACAAAGTAGAACATTAACATATGAGACTTGACATAAATAACAAATTGGAGAATTTAAAGTTCATATCAATGACTTTGATATCCATATTGGTGGAATCACCACCCGTCCCTTCCACCTCTGCTTATCTTATCCTCAATTCTAATGTAGAGGCCTTGAGTAGCATTATGAGTAGAATTTATAATGATATTACCCTATAATTATTAATATAGTACATGTTATCATTATTTTATATTTTTAAAATGGTTTTTTTTGTTAAAAATGTGTTTATTAATTCCTAGGAATAAGGTAATAAATTTAAAAAATTATGAATGAAGTCATTTAATTTTGAAAAGACATATTTTTTCAAAAAATATATTTTTCTGTTTAATATTTATTTATCCTAATAAACATAAGTGGATTAATTATATAAATAAATGAATTGGTAATATATATATATATGTATCATGATGGTAACAAAATTTCATGAAACAATAAGTACATTTTCAAAGGGTTGGTATATTATTCACTGAATAAAAATTAGTATTTTTCAATTAAGGACAATTTTATTTAAAAATAATAATTTTATGATAATTTTTAATATATTTTGATAAAAAGTATTTTAATTTTGGAATAAAATTATCAAAATTTAACTAGGGTTACTTTTTGGTATTTTTCTAAAAACATTGTTTTTAGTAATTTAAAAATTACAATATAAGTATCTTATCTTATAAGAGTGCATTTGAATGAATTTTTATGGTTTATAGAATTTATAATAATATTTTATCATAGAAATTACAATATATCACCAATATCATTACTGTTTAATCACATTTTGAGTAACTATTTTATGATATAATATTTTATTTTAATACTTTATATTAAAACACCCCCACTCATTTCCTATAAATACCACCTTTCACTACCCATTTCTTTTCAATTTAAAAACACATTATCTCTCCCCACTCTAAAAAAATATCTCCAAAACCCTCTAATCACATCTTATAAGCCTTTTTCTCAATAGAATACTAAATTATAGAGCCTTAAGGTGTATCCAAAGAGTGGGCACACAAATGAAGAGGTAATATATTCAACCAACTTCTCTTAAATTCTTTTCTTCTTATTACACCTAAAATATATTTAATTCATTCGAGTTTGATAAAATAAATTTTATTAATATGAAAAAATGTTATTACTTCTTTTTCAATAAATTATATAACTTCCCCACTTCTATTATTCTAAAAATAAAAATGCCTCCAATATTATGGTCATTTCATCCCCTCCATAGACAACATATTTCATTTTCATCACCATATTACATATATGGTTGTAATTTTTTTCAATTAATATATAGAATATTTATATAATTATTTAGACTCTTTAATGAAAAATATAGAATTATATTAATGATAATTACAAATAATTTTAATGAAATTTTTTACTATCTAGAAAAAGCAGACCAAGATAACTTTCATAATTTGAATCTATTTTCTGAAACTCATTTATATGTATAACTCATGTGTTAATTTAACATTAAATTATTAAGAAATATAAAAATTTATAGATTATGGAACTATTTGACCACACCTTTATTCAAGATTAAAATACTGCAATAATTTTGTGGAAATAACTTGAACAAATAAGAAGTCACCAATACAATCCAAAAAAATATGATAAATGAATAAAATATGATAATAATAAGACATTAGTAATTTAAATATAAATGAAAAGGTTTCTAAATCGATTATTTAATAAACATAATTTGGTTATTCATGAGTATACAAACACTAACACCAAGAACACAGAGACTCTAGTTAAGGGTTTATAGTATCAAATTTCCTTCCATAATACATGTTTTTCATTTTTAAATTATTTTATACAATATAACTTATATAAATCTGCCTTTAAATTTTTTATCATCATACAACATTTACTAATTTTATTTAATGTTTTAGTTTATGTTCTCTCTTTGAATGGAATTAGATTCAAATGTCAAAAAATCTAATGGGGTATTGTCAAATTCGTTTTCCTATCAATTGGTAATATAAATTATCCATAGAATATACAAAAATAATATTATCCTATTCATGAATGTTTTTTTCATACGGTATTTCCACTTTCTCCCTAGGAAATTTATATTTTTACATCACAAACTTCTTCTTTCATTGATCTTTAACACCGTAAGATTTTAAAAGAGAAATATCATGTTTGATAATGTTTATAGAATATAACACCAATATTAGAAGAGAATTTAACACTTAAAGAATTTAAAATATATTTATTTTTAAATAAGTTAAACATCTTTGATATCTTTCAATGTATAAAACAAGTTGTTTAAACGAAACATGATACTCTATTAAAATATTATTCTTTAACATGAAATTTGTCACATAGAAATTACGTTTACGAGTATGAATATGAATATGTAAATTATTAAATTTATATGGATTAAAAATTTATAAAAAAAATTAAATATTTATCTATTTATTATAATTAAAATAAGAACTATTTGAAAGAGATAGAAACGTGTTCTAAAAAACTGTATATTCCGGACAGGTGGTTTAATCACTCTTTTCACACATAATTTAAAGTTAATTTTTACCAATTTTATAAAATTTATTTTTAAAAAGTAACATAATTTTTCTAATAATAATATAAAAATATACATAGGGTGAAATTTTATGATTTTTTAGAACATATTGTTTTTTCAGTTAATAGTGAAAAATATCAATTTTTGTAAAGCTAGTAGTAAATTAAGTTATTTAAAAAGTCCCTTATGAGTTGAATTTGACTTAAATTGAAATAATTATTATTTATTTATATTTAATAATATTAATTTCATTTTAATGATATACATAATGTATTTTATTACGAGTCTATTTTTGTGTGGAAAAAACATTTTTCAGAAAACTATTTTAAGGGGCATAATGATACCCCATTATAATCAACGAAAATAACCTTTGATGAGAAATTATTTAAACGAAATGTCTATATTATAAATGTAAAATTATTTGTTAAAAGAAAATAATTATCATTCAATTCATACATTTATTATAAGATCATCATTTCCTTGAAATGTACATTTCATAAAAAAAATTCATTGGGTCAGTGAGATTAATTTAAATTAAATTACACCACTTCTATGAATTGAATTTGTAATAATGAATTAAATATATAGAATCAGAATAATTAATATTATTTTATATGTTCAAATTAATTTTTAAAAATAATTTATAGTAAAATCAGTAAAAATTAATTACCATGATTAAAGTAAAAACGAGTTTACTGGGGGGGGGGGGGGTTAAACTAAGACGATAGGTTTAGAAGGACCTAAAAACTAGTAAAACCAATTTTTTCCAGAATATTTAAATCTTATATCATATAATGTTATATAATGAATCATTTAAGAGGCTTGTTTCATGTGAAAGAAGTGGGAACCACTTTTTTATTTCAATAATTCCATGTGTATCTTCTCCCCCACTTATAAATGGCCTCCCACTCTCCCATACTCTTAACACTCCAAAAGAAATTTGTTTCAGATAATAAATTAGAAATATTTTCCTTAATTACTTCCCAAAATCATAAATTTATTTTTTTATATCAGAAATGAAATCTATGATGAATTTAGGTTAACCTTAAAGAGGTTTCTGGAAGAAGAGGTAATGTTTTTACCATAATTTTTCATTAGACTTATTCTAACAACATATAATATTCTTAATCTATGAAAATATAATAAAAATGTATTTATATAATATTTTTAATCTATTATTTTATGGTAATTACCTATATCCATAACGTCTTTCATCAAAAGGGAAACTGAATTGTCGATCATGTGTACGGAGGATAATTGCCTCACAAACCGATGTAATTTGTTTTCCATAAAAAACATTCAGGGATGTATATAATGATGGATTTAAAATATATTTATTATATTTATGAAATTAATGTAATTATTTAATTATGATATCACATATACCTTTTTACATTCCATTATATGGGGGAGACAACAACATCACTCGTGTGTACAACAGACTAAAACCTCACGAAGCGATGTGATTCATTTTTTCGTAATATTTACATGGAAGGTACTAAGGATAAATATATGGAGTATATGTGATATTTATTACATAAAAATACTTTTATAAATATATTTTCATGTACAAATTCTTACCTTTTTGTCTTATGGAAAACAATAACATCACTCATGTATACGTGTTGACCATCCCCTCTACCAAACGATGAGAAATGTTTTCCATTTTATTTTTTTCATGGATTGTAATAAAGACGTATTTTATTGAAATGAATTATATATATATAATAATGATTTTTAATGCTGTATTTTAATTTATTTCTCTTTCAATCCATCCATTGAGAAAAAAGGGAAACGTCATTCATGCGTACATACGACCTACCATATCCATGAACTATATAGAAATTTTTATATATATAACAATTATAGATTACTATAAATACATATATAATAAATATTTATAACATTTATATCATGTTTAACATTTTAGGGATTAATTTACCATGATCAAAGTAAAAGGGATGGAATTACAAATCCAAACTATATTTAAAAAACAAAGCGGTTATCACCCGAAAGAGCGATTAAGAAAAATAATTTTTAATAAATAGGAGGTAAAATGATATAATTAAATAATATATGGTATGAAATATATGATTATGGTTATATAATATATTTATAATAAATATATATTTATTATACAGGAGGTACATATACATATAATGGAAATCATACCTGAGGTAAGCATTTCTCATCTCAATTTTTCTTCCATGAGACATATGCCATAGTCACCACTGATCTTTTTGTGGATTATATACTAACAATTTGATATGTTATGTAATTAATTTTTTTATCTTATTGGTATTTAATGTTAAATTTTTTTATTTCTTTTTTTGGGTCTTACAATAAAATGTTAACAAAGTGGTTTTGATTTTAAGTTATAATCTCATCGTTTATCAGGATTGTATATGTGTATTCTTCCGGTGATGTAATATTATGATATAACTCTCAATAAACTCATTAATTTAAATATAACACCTTTATTTAATGATAATACTTTCTTTATTTTCATTTTCATTTTTTATGTGCTCAAGAGTTAAAAAAATTTATGAAAATATATTCTCTATTTATCTCTTCGATTGAAAACCTATTTTCTTCCAATACCATGTTTAAAAAAAATAGAAAATTGTTTTTAACAATACCTCAATGATTTATTAAATATATTTTACCCATTTATTACTTTATAATTTTTTATAGTAATCTTTATGTCATTTTTCAAACATGTCCCATTTAGATTTTATCTAAAATGTGAAAGGAATATCAATTTTAACATGTATGAAATGAAAAACATTTCCCACTATCATGACCACACAGTATTTTAAATAATACATTACATGTTTCAAAGAATATTTTAAATTAAAATTATTTTTAGAATATATTCTTAACTATTAGTTTTAAAAATATTATAATATTTGAATGGTTAATTTCCTGAAGAATATTTTTAATGAAATTCTATGTAATTTTTATTCATCAACAACAACATCAATTTATTTTAAATATGACCCATAGAGGATATTTTTTTATTTTACAAACCTTCTTATTTTATTATATGGTTTATTATCAATTTTGGCTGGGGAGGTAGTATTTTATTTACACTCACCATACTACTCTAGATGTTATATGATTATGCTAATTGATTGAGGAATGTATAATTATTTATTATGATAGTTTTTAAGTAAATATGTTTCTGTTTAACATGTTCAAAAATGCTAATATAAGGAAGTAACTTTACTTAGTATGTGTTGGGCATATCCTACTTTATCCCCTATATTCATTGGTAGGTCTAATGATTCAAACCAACGTTTATTTTTGGATAAGGACGTACACATTTATATAAGATTCCTTCATACTAGTGGTAGATGGTATGGTTTTAATGTCTGAAAATATTAATTTCCTCACTGTAAGATTATTCATTTATGTTCGTTGTGATAATTTTATTAGTTTAAATATCTATGGTTAATTTTCAATTTCATGTGATTATTTATATAGTATTGTTATATTATCATTTATTCCTTCTATAATTTTCTCATGTAATTGATTGAATGACATTTTTTTCAGTTATTTAAATTTATATATTTATTATTCTTATTCATTAATGATAGCTTTAGATGTATGCATACCCATACTGAGCACATGAGCTTACTAATTTTTTTTTAATTTTCCATAGTATAATTGGAAGTGATTTGTGATTGATATATGAAGATATGCAAAGGGGAATACTATAGTTATTAAAGAAAACATTTTTTATATTTTATGGTTTAAAATTTAAGGTTAATTTAAATTATTTCTCTAGTTTACTAAGACTACATAACTATTCGGTACTATACGATGATATTTCTTATATCTAGTAATAATTTAATAAGGAATCCATCGACATTGGGATACAAGGGTCAAGGTATTTACATAATTCCTTCTTCATAAAAATCATATACTGTACAGAATAATTCTAATCACATAAAAAATCACTTTCTATTATATTACCATATTCATTCATTCCACAATATTTATTTTCTCATATTATCTCTAAAAATTCCTTTACATCATTTATAAGGTATTATTTATTACACATTTAAAATTTTGAGTTTGAGTATGTTTATTTTGATAAATAAAATGGAATTTATTTTCACATTATTTTCTTATCCTCCATTCTGAATTTAATTACAAAAATATTAATCCTCCTTAATTTTTTATTATCAAGTATCATTTTAATGGGATATTCTGAGAATTATTCAATTTCATTTCATGAAAATTATTTTATTCTATTTGAGGGAGCCTTAAAACATTGACTTTTATGATAATAATAAAATGGTTTATTAAAATATTTCTTCTATTTCACAACCATTTCCTTCTATATACCCCAATATCTCTCTCCTATGGATTAAATTTCATGATGGTTATCTAAGTTAATTTATAATTTGATTTCTTTGGTAGATTTAATTATGATATCGCCCGATCTACTATCAATTCGTTCTTAAGAGATACCATTTGAAACCCATTCGACTTCCATCAGTATTTTAATGACATAATAAATAGATGAATTTATATGGAACATATACATATGGTATATCCTTATGTTATGGGTGGGGTAAAATATATCTTTATAACACGTTTTTTAAAGTTCTATGTATCATAAGATAATGATGTAATGTGTGAACATGATCTGATTTTTTCAAAACATGATGTGTGGGAATGAATGGGTTTGATCAAATAATAATACATGGGAATAATTGGGTTTTTTTACAACTTAATTAATTTTAATGAATAGGTTTACATACATTTTTTTGATCACATATGGTTATGTAAGATTACTATGATATGTTTCCATGGTTTATATTTGTTTTCACATATTTCTAGAAAATGGTAAATATTTATGCTTCCTTAATGGAACCTTTATAATTACACAATTTAATACCATGATCCTTGATATGATATATTTCTAATTATTATCTCTTATAATTCCATGATACATTTTAATTAGATATTTCTCTTTGTTAATTTGATTCCCTTACTATGAATTTGATCTCACCCCTTATTTTGTTTTCCATTTTTTCCTAGTAAACTATCTCCAATATTTTGTTTAGAAAGAATTATTATGTATAAATTATTTTAGAATATTTTGGATTAATAATGTGTATAAGAATTTTATGTAGCCTATTTTAAAGGAAAATAAAACATTGGTTCTTAGGATTGTGAAATTACTTTTGAAATACATTGACTAAATTTTGAAAAGGATGTTGAATATATGTAAGTTTGGATTGGGTTATCTCAAATGGTATAAAAGTAGTTTTTAGTTGTTTTTTAATATTAATACTAGATATTATTTGTGTAATTAATAGGTATAATAATTAATATATAAAAGAATCAAATATTTTAGGCAATTTATAGTGTTTGTGGATTTATTGAAAAAAACCCCAATCTAGATACAAATAAGTGAATGTAGGCTCTCGCATAGTTACACCTAGGGGTAAAAACCCTAAAAGTTTTGTGGAGTACTAATTGTATATTGTTTAATTTTAATGGAATTGGGACTAACCAGACACCTAGTTTGACACCCACAGTGGATATAATATAATTGATTTATACTCTATTTATAAATAATTGTTAAACATTCAAACATAGTTATTTGATATCATTATATAATATAATATAAGATATACTATGAAAAAAATATATTAAATACTATAAATATATATTTTATGTAAAATTTTTAATTTATGATTTATTCCTTATCAGTTAATAATTCTAAATTTTATGTTCTTATCAAATTTAGTATTATCATCCTTAAATTTTCTATATTTCATTAAATGGATAGAAATATAACGAATTGAGTTAAAAGTGGTTGAAATGGACATTGAAATGATTTTATAAAAGATAACAAGGGGTAGAGGATATATTAAAAAAAATATTAACAATACCTACCCAACTATTATATGTAATGAACAGAAATGTGAAACATGATGAGATCCCAAATGAACCAATAATAGTGAAACATTCTATCAAGTATATCCTGTGAAAATGGACACCATCCTATAGTGTGTCCAAAAACCCACTAGTTATTGAGAAATATATAAATGAAATAGGGGACATATTTTCTTACTCCAGTCCTCAGGAATATAGAATATTTTATTAGTATAGTATTATTTAGAGGAATACATTTACAAATGGTGGACCCTCATTAAGAATATGAAAAAAAGGAAAAAAGATTACTCTATGGGATAGGAGGAGTTAATAAAATATTACACATAAAATATTTTCCCTAGAAACATCAAATGAAAATAGATTACCAATTCCTATAATATAAACAAAAGGACAACGAATCCACTGACCCCTTTGAAAAAAACATCATAAAATCACAACATCTGCCTTCAGTTTTATTATTAACACTAAGATAAAAATTGATTGGTTATATAGTGGCCCAAAACTAATTATTTGAAATTAATTACCAATAAGGGACTTTGGTATCCTTGAATAAATTTTTCAATGTTCAAAAAAGTGTAATTGGAAACTATATACTCTCATTTTTCTCATTAATTCAGTGATAATAAATTTAAAATAGCATTTTAATGAAACTTAATTGAAAATAGTACATATAGAAAATAAAACTAAACCACCTAAAAGATGAAAAAATGAGTGGGATATACCACTAAATTTTCTCAAGTAATTAAGAAAATAATTTAATTGTTCTAAAGAAGGCCACCACGAAAAAAAGTATTACAGAAATTTGAAGAAGCCAATTAAAAATGGATTAAAAGAAGGCCCCAACTAATGAGCCACCCATTATTCAATTATTATAATGAATGAAGTTTATGAGTTATAAAAATAAATTTAAAATACAAGGGATATAGTGTTAAATATGAATCAATAACTTCTTAGACCATGTGAATATAGAAAAGAATTTTCTATCACTCTTACTGAGGTGGATGATAAAAATGAAGTGGATGAAGGTGCACTTATTATACAGTCTAGATGTATTAATTCCTAATTTTATTCTAGTTTATCAAATTCTTTAATATCATGAAATATTCTAAAGAATATAGATTTATCACCACAATCATTAGATAAAGAATTACTGGAGAACCCAATTGGGAATAATTTAATTGCATATAAGGTATAAAACTCTTATTTGATCATGATTTATAGAATAATACTCCGTACAAATCATATAATTCTTACATTTATAGACTTATAATTGATTTTGAGAATGGATAAGATCTCCCTATATAGATCACCTATCAACTGTTGGGATAAGGAAATATCACGCCATAATCGAAATCATCTTGTTATAAGATATCAAGGTTAGTATGATTATAAAATTTCATTGAATGATAATTATATAATATGGGTCTTGGTACAAAATAATTAGTTAATCTTGGATCATATGGTTAGGGAGGAACTCCACATTGGTCATATTACAGTTTTATAGGGTTATATTAATTTATTTCAATAATAACTTTATGGTCTTCCCCCAGAACATTTGATTGGGTTTTGAAATGAACTAATTCCATATTTTGTGCCAATAAAAAATATTACTTACATAATTTTCCTTATTCAATTGAAAGAATTAAAGAATATAATTTAGGAGAATCTGGATAAGGGAATTATATGACCAAGTTCTTATCCATGTGGTGCACCAATACAATTTATTAGAAAGAATAATGGATTAATTCATATTTACATTTATTATTGTGAACTTAACTAAATCAAGATCAAGAAAAAGTATCCTCCACCTCAAATTAAATACATTTTAAATAAAATTAGAGGAGAGGATTAATTCTCTAAGGTGGATCTTTGATACTTATAACATTGATTAAGGGTGAATAGATAAGTTATAACCAAGACAAATTTCCACGCAAGAGATATACACTATTAATTTTTAGGGACACCTTCCAAACATAGAAATTACCTTGAAATATTCATGGATATAGAAAATAGTGTATTTAAATATTATATTGAAAAATTCATTGTAATATTTATTAATGATATTCTTGTATATTCTAATAAAATGTAGGTACATGAAGAGTAATTTAGTTGTGTTTTGAAGACCTTGAAAAAGGAGATATTATATGGAAAGCTCCACAAGGATGAATTTTGGAAATAACATTTATAATTCTTAGGTTATATAATCACAATAAAGGGTATATATGTGGATCCTTCAAACAAAAAAGTGATTAAAAAATGTTCACTACCAACCACAATGATAAAGATATATAGTTTTCTTAGTTAAAATGGATATTATATATGATTCAAGACAAATACCTTAAGATTTTAAAATCTACAATTTATGTTAAAATGTGAGTTAGTGATGTTCCTCTAAATAGAAAAATGTTTATAAGGATTTAGAGATATTAAAAATAGATTGGTTACAAAACATGAAATCATATTTTTTTTGTGAAGAGAATGTTTTTTCATATATAGGGATTCTTTGAAGAAATGATTATGTTTTTTCATGATTAAAGATGATATGTTAATTACTTATGCATCATGAAAATTTAAGACCCATAAGAAAAATTACCTAAAGCAGGATATGGAGTTTTTTGTAGTCATATTTTTATTAAATATTTGGTGTAATTACATTTATTGTAAATAGATAGATATATATTAAGATTATAAAATCTTAATATATATATTCTCATAGAAGTAGTTGAATATGAACAAAAGGATACACTCAATTTTAATCAAAGACTGTGATTTCTTAATACAATATAATTTATGGAGAAAAAATAAGGTTACCAACACCCTTAATATAATGAATTATGCTACTCTATCAATAATAAGGACTAAAAATGATACATTTTTCCTATATATTGAATGGATAAATTTGTAAACTATAATTTATGGAGTGAAATCATACCTTTCTCCATAGATTAATCAACCATCCATCTATATGAAAATCAAATAGTCCCTAAAAATAGAATGGGGTTTCTAAAGAAGGTAAGAAGTATTTTCAACTAAACTTGGATAATGGTGCAGTTATAAGATTTTGGAAGCATATATGTATCACTTAAAATAAGAATTAAGGAAGGATTTGTTGGATGATAAACATATCACATCATTCACTATTTATCATGGTGGTATAAATATGTATATAGATATAAGATAACTCTTTTTGTGGGACAACATGAAAAGGGTTATTACAGAGTTTGTATCTTGATGCTTATTATGTCACCACGTTATGAAAGAGTGGTAGAAATATAAGGGTATGAATCAACCATTCCAAATAAAATTAGTGAAATTTGAGAATATAAAAATAAATGTTTTTAATTTTCTTCCTAAAACATCAAAAGTAAATAATTCTATAATGGTAGTAGTGAATCGACATACAAATTTTGTAGAATACATTTTGATTTTAGAATATTTTTCTCTTGATCAAACTAAAAGTAAACACATAAATATTGTAGTAAGACATCATGGAGTACAATATTATATTATTTCTAATCATGAATGAATGTTTACATGAATATTTTGAATTAATATTTCACAAACATCATATATAGGGCTAATATTTTACAAAACATATCATCCGAAGAAACACGATCAATATGAAATGACCATTAAAACTCTAGATGATATACTATGATTTTTATCCATGGAATGAAAAGGCTGTGGGGATCAATATATTCTTATGGTTAAAATCACTTAAAATAACAATTTCCAATCCAGCATCTAAATAACACCAAATGATGCCCTATATGGAAAGTTATAGAGAATTCCAATATGTTGGGATAAGGTTTGTGAAAGGTTACTATTGGAAGATAATATTTTCCATGAAACAATGGGGTTGTTTTAAACCATTAACAACAAATGAATATTTTACAATGTCAACATAAGAGTTATAAAAAAAGTCTTTGATGATATTTTGAGTTTGTATTTGGTAATAAATTATTCCTTCTAACATCTCTTCTAAGGGGGTAATGATATTTGGGAATTGGGAAAGAAGATCCATAGATAAATCGGTCTATTGGTGATTCGTGATCATATTTTGTCTATAAATTATTTCCTAATGATTTCACCAAACCTCTACAAGGTATATGATGTGTTCCATGTATCACAATTGAGGAAGTACATACCTGATCCTTCATATGTCCTGATCTTAGAATCCATTTAATTGGAACATGACCAATCTTATGAGAAATAATTGGTTTATATATTGGATAGAAGAGATATGATATCACATAATAAAACCACTCTCCTTGTCAATGTTATGTGGAGAAATCATAAGTTTTATGAATATATGTTTTAACCTGGATTTGTGATGATAAAAAATTTCCCTCACATGTTTCCATCTATGTAATAAAATTTAAACAATGAAATTATTTTAAGGGGGATAAAATATAATATCAAAAAAATTTACTATGTAATTTTTCTTTAAATAAATATTCCATTGAATAATATACTTCACATGAAACAGTGAACTAAAATGAACCATGGAATATGAAATTATATAATGTGATTGATATAATATAGAAATTCAATTAGTAGGTATAAATAGCAGTAACCACATTATTAAATATATGTAGAAATGATAAATAATTGAATTATGAAGTCATGTTATTCCTCACATTTCTCATTCTTCTGATCTTAGAAAGGAAGTATCTTTAATAGAGATTGTACTAGAACAAGACCATGAAGAAAATAAGTATGTAGATATTTAGATAAATTTACTATGAGAAAAGCTCGATATCATGGAGATTACTATTAGATCTATTATTACAGAATCACCTCTGGTATCTACCACTATTACATATCATACCCTTAAACTTATGTAAGGGTTTTAGTGGTTCTCTATAAATAATTTCGGAAAATATAAGAAAGTAATTATTTCTTTAATATAATTTGACATTATTTTATAAATTTAAAAATATTTTCTTTGATAAAATAGTACATATAAATACCTAGTAAATAAGTAATAAAATTTTAAAATTATTAATTAAATTGTTAGATCTTTTAAAGACTAAATTTTTTATATAATTTTAGTTTTTATGTAACTATTCTGTTAATGAAATAAAATAAAAAAATATCTTAATGAAATTAATTGATAATATATATAAGATTATGTTAATAGAATTTTATGAAACTACAAGTAAATTTTCCAAAATTATTAAATTTATTATGTCATAAATATTAATATTTTTCAATTAATATAGATATTATTTAATGAGCAATTCTATGATATTTTTAATTTTTTTTATAATATGGATGTAATTTTTTGAGGCACTACTTCTGCTTTTTCTTAATGTTTAATTATTATTTTTCTAAAAAGTTTAATTTTCAAATAATATTAAAAATAATAAATAAGTATTATATTTTTTAATAGTACATATAAAAAATATTTAAGGTTTCTAGAAGTAATAAGAATAATTTATTATACCCATTACTATATAATCATAGGCAAATTACAATTGATTTATCTATGGAGTAACTATTTGAAGATATAATATTTTATTTTAAAACAACCCCTTACAGTTTCTATAATCTACACCCTCCTCCAAATTTTTATTTATATTAAAAAAAATGTATATTAAGAAAACTCTACCAAAATATCTCCCCAAACCTCTCTCTATTTCTATGAATCCTTGGTTTCACTAAAAGAAGAAACTAAGTTTCCTTAAGTTGTATCCAAGGAATGAACATTAAAAGGAAGTGGTAATATTATAAAACAACTTCTCTTAAATTATTATTTTTATTATACCACCTAAAATATATTTTTTCCATGACTGTATGATTTAATAATAATTATTAATATATTTAAATTTTATAATATTTTTGAAATATCCATTTTTTTTACTCCTTCCTGTTATTCTAAAATTGAAACTATCTTCCATATTATGGTCTGTTCACTACCTCTATGGATGACATATTTTATTTTTCTTATTTCCTTACATGGATGTTTGGGAAAATTTATTCTGTGTAAAAATGTATTAAATGAATAAATAAAATATAGATAACATGTATTTTATTTTGGAATGATATATTTAGTATTATATTAAACATACTAAAAAATAATTTACATGTAATTTTTATCATCCAAAACATGCATTCTGAGATATCATTCCCTATTTTAATCTATTTTATAAACCCACAGAAATTTATAATAATTTATTTATTTTAAAAATAAAGGAATTATAAATATGAAATTATATAGATTTTGAAACTATTTGAGTACACATATGACCATGAAAAAAATATTGAAACAATTTTAATGTAATAAACAAAATAACCTAAAGTGGAAAATGTGAGAGAAAAAATTTAAAAAATGAATAAAATATGATAATAAATGGATATTAAAAATTATATATATATGAAATGTTTCTAAATAATTAATTTAATAAACATAATTAGGTTATTTAGGAGGATTGATGCACACTCCAATTAATTTGATACGTGAGGTAAGGGTTTCTTGATAGAAATTTCTTCGTTGATGCATATTTTGAATTATGCACAAATTTTATTCTATATGGTATATAAACAACCATTTTTTAAGTTATATATCATTATTTAATCTTTTTTAATTTTAGTTAATGTTTTATTTTAGGTTTCATATTTCAAGTGATATCTATTCCATTGTTTTAAAATCAATAAGGGTGATGTTGGCCCAATTTTCTTCTCATTGAGTCACAAACATTCTCCCCTAACAATAAACAATGATGATTCTTATGATATTTAACTTATTATTTAATATGTTATTTTATATTTCTATCTATGAAATTTATATTTTCAAATCATAATATTTTTTCATTGATTTATTGTTTCTTCATAAAAATATTATATTGTTTTGAATAATTCCCATCATCTCAAAAATATATTTTTCATCCACATCAATATTATTTTGTTTCACAAACATTTTAGGTTATTATTTTAAAACCAAAATATGAATTATCTTTTGTGATATTTATAATCCCCTTTACCACATTTAAAATTCAATCGTTGTTACTATTTGAATGATTTAGTTTTTAAAAATGATATTTCAAAATGTTTAAAAGGCATTTATTTTCACGTTCATTTTTATCTTCCACATCACACGTACATTCATTGTGTATAATACCTATCAAATTTCCATTATTGCGGAATATTTGAATTTTTATTTTAAAAATAATCCCATTTACATGCTGGGAAATGTTTTTATTTAAAATATTCTAGTATCATTAACTTCTAAGACAATATTAAAAAAAATTGAATTTTTTTTATTATATCATTTACATTTTACTATTTTATAAAAAGTTACAACTTTTATGGATTAAATTTTATGCTGATCCTCTATGATATTTTATAATGAACTTATTTTGTGACATTGAATCTTAGTACCAAATGATATACTATAGATTCCATATTATTTGATATTTTTTGAAAATAATTTATTTTTATGGGTTTTTTTCCTTATATGATGAATGCTTGAATTCATATAGAACACACACACAGAGAGTGACATATATATACACACATATATATTATTTATCATTATGTGACCAATGTGGTCCAATATATCCCTCCAAAATAGTGGTTAACGTTTTAAAAATCATTTGATAATGATGAAATGTGTAATGACTCCAACCCTAATAGCCCATAGTAAGTGTTTAATTTGTTACATTGGTACTAGATGAAAGTGATAACATCCCAAAAGAGAAATTTGTTTAGTAGCATTGGAAAAATATACACATAATTTAATTTGATATTAATTTTGAAATCATAAAACACACCTTAATATTTTTTTTGAGAAAACCATTATTCCTCATAGAATATCCCTACATATCATTCTTAATACACTTTTTAGAATCACCAAGAAAGAAAAAATAATAAATGGGAGAGCTCAGATGATCAGTAAGGCTATGTTTATAATGAAAGATAAATTGACATAAATAATATGGGTAGAATAAATGATATTCCAATAATTCTTTATAAAAAACCATATATTCTAGAAAATTATCCATGTATATAAAAAATATTCAAATAATAACATAGACATCAAGAACTGATTTCATAATGATGGAATGAATAATGATGAACTTTTCAAACATCCTGTCAATACCTAATGAAAAGTCATATTACATAAATGGGAAGGCCTTAGCCAATTACCCAATCTACTTTTTATTTGTAACCTAAAAATACATCAAGGGTCAATTTAATTTTGGGCCCTACCCATCACTTAATATGTCTAATAAATTCATCATAAAAATATAAAACACAACATAATTATCATTCCTTAAAAATCAATAACTATCAATATTGGAAAAACCAGCATAAAAAATATCGATACATTCCCTAGTAAAACTGATCGTAAAAAATATATAGAAATATGGTGGATGATTTCATTAGTGTATAATATCATTAAATAATAAGATTCTACAATTTATATTGACATAAATGAAAATACATTCAAAATATCATTGAAAAAGTTAATGAAAAAAATAATCTTTTCACATTGAAATAAAATATATAGAATTTAATAATTTAACAAATATTAAGTGAAAATTTTAATTTAAATGATAAATATGAAATTTTAATGTAATATTATAATAAATTAATGATCATGATGGAAATAAATACAGTTCATGTCTTATATGTTAGAAAAATGGTCCTTCAAAACATTTTAAAAAATGTCAAAAAGTACATCATTTGGATAAACAAAAATAGATTAATTTAAGGAGATTTTATAAAATGTAAAAAATGGGTAAAAATTTATTTAATAAAAAAATGTTATAAATATTAATTTAGACATATTTAAGAAAATATGAACATGGAATAATTGATTCCTAACTCCGTGAAAAACAATATCGGTTTTCCTTAAAATCATTATTTCAGTATCATGAGTATATAAAAAGATGAAAATGCAACAAAAATATATAATTTTGAAAAAAAATACATGAATAAAATATATTGGGTTTAAGATAGAAAAATAAAATAATTTTTCTAATAGAGACTGAAAGATAAAAAATCACGGATAATGATGAGATTGTGAAATAAACCCTTACATGAGGTTTGACATACATTTAATGTATCTAGACCTCATATATAATAAATATATATTTATTATAAATTTATTATATAACCCTAATTATATATATAATATCATATATGATTCACTTATAACCTTCTATCACCCATTTATTAATAATTCGCTACTAAAAAAACTTTTTTCGATAATAACTACTTTCTTTTTCATGTATGCTTTGGTTTGATAATTTCAGTCCTTATACTTTGATCAAGGTTAAATAATATCTATATTGTTAGTAATTATATAAATATAATATATATTTATTATATATGTACACATATTAAACATTAAAATATATTGATAAAAAATCATGTAAACAGTTCATTGAGACAATATTCCTTGTGTAAGCATGAACTCTATTTTAACTTTTTAAGGGACAAAATGAAATAAAGTCAAAAAATAATTCAAAATTAAATAATCATTATTATAAAATATATATCATCTTTATTTAACAATTCTACCATTATTAACATCCAAGTAAATCATAAATGAAAAATTACTCACATCACTTCATGGAGGTGGTTGTTTGCACATATGCCCAAGCGAAGTAATCATTATTCATTTGAATGAAAAGTTGGTATATAATAGTGAATTAATTATTATAATAAAATTTTACTATTTTTAGTATAATTAGTTTATTATTTTATGATAAATATCCCAAATTTATAATATGTAAAAGAATAATTAAAAAGCAGGTGACCAGTTACGGTGATTACCTCTTCCTTGAAAGAACTCCTTTAGATATCCTTTTAATGACCATAAGGTTGTCCTGTTTGGAAGAACATAACACCTAGAACGTGGATTAAGAAATTTATAAGGGAAATGGGTCGGTATTTTATGATATAGGTTGATCAATGTGGTGTAAATAAGAGTGGGAATGAGTTTCCATTCACAATTGAGGGAAATGACACACTTGGAATTACAAAAAAGACTAAAATATAACTAATTAATTATGAAGAAAAGATCTACCAAATAGAAATATATTCAAATATAAAGTATTATATGGTTTAAATTGAATAATAAATTACAATTTGGGAACGTTTATGTGTTATTTTAAAACATAGATTTTGGTTTAACCCTATAATTAACCTATTTTAACCTTAATTGCGGTAAAAAAATTTTCAATCATAATGTGTCATAATTTTACTTATAATATAAAAAAGGACCCATAAATGGACAAGGGATAAAATTTAATACTATATATTATCTTGTTTTACTATTTTAATATTTTTATGATATTTAAATAATTAAAAATATTATTTTTATAAAATATTTTTAATGTTATTTTTGACACTATTAATTTAATTTGAATTAAAATAAAACAATAAAAATATTAAATAAAAATATAAAAATTAAAAAATTCCTAAAATGTTATATTTTCCAAAAAAATCATAGAAAAAAATAATTCTCCTAAATTTTATTACTTTTAATATTTTAAAAATCAATTATTTTATTTTTATATTAATTGAATAAATATTGTGGACTTGTTATGAAAACAATTATGGTAATTATATAATTACTAAAAAATAAAAATAAATTTCGTCCATAAAAAATAAATTCATTATTCAAAAACTAACATTTAATATTAATGAAAAAATTATTTTTATCTATATGTGAATTTAAAAGGATAGTTTAAAGTCAAGAGACTCAAATTTTTGGTTTCCATTTTCTTAAAATAATATAAAGGTAAAAATCAAATAAAATCCAACTAATTAGAAATATTTTAGAGACTTTGTTGGAAATATATGAAATCCACTCATCATATAGGATAATAGAAATTGTTAGATAAATTTTAAATCCTTATAACATTATTTTTTGACATTAATTATCTAATTTACCATTTACTGATATGATAAAAATTACTACTATTACAATTCATAATAACATATAATAAAAAATTGTATATTTTACAAATTTTGAATTCCTATAGCTTTAGAGTGTGGGATGAAACAAACCTTCCCTTATCTAATCTTTGTCTCACTAATGATTCAGAGTTGGAGTTCCTTGAAGATAAGAAACAGAGTTCTAGAATTTATAATATTTCATCAAGAATCGACCTCAATTGCTTTATTCATGGGGAGCCAATTAAACAACATGTGTGGGTTTTCTAGAGTAATGAAATATAAATTGATTGGTTTGGTGCATCGAGTTAGGACATCTCAGTTAAAGTCACCGAGGGAAAGAAAAAATGTCGTTTATCATTTTTCTACTCAAAATGAGAGGCATGTGATAGAGGATAATTTTGGTAGGAATTGGATTATTTTGATCAGAGAGACTTAGCATAGTTTTTAGTGGGATAATTTAATGTTATTGTCGATGCGTTCGATAAGAGGGGTGGTGGGGTTATTCACAGTGGGAATATTAAATTTATTTTGTTCTTCTTCCATACATAATGGGAATATGGACATGATTTGTGTTGGAAGAAAATTGACTTGGTGCAACAAGAAAAGAGGTAATTATTACACCTACTGTATATTTGACTAGAGATTTGGTAATATTCAGTCTAGTTAAGCATTTTTATGTGAAAAAGTTTAACATATAGTGTGAGCACTTTTAGATCACACACCCCACCTCATTGAATTGGAATTGGGTTCAATGAATAGTACTCGGTTTTATTATTCAAAGTAATGGGCGTCATATAATAGTTTTCATTTTTTGGTACAAAATCCACGGTTGAAACCAATAAAGGACGATAGATTGATGGGTTGGAACAACAAGATATGTAGTCTTAAAGGTGATATAAAGATTTGGTTCTACAACAGACCCGGTCATTCAAGTATATTTGAGGGGATGCATAAAGAAATTGAGAAAACGGAGAAGAGGTTGAAGGATATATAAGATGATGAGGATTTTTACACGATGGTGAAAAATAAAAATCTACTAGATGAAGCTCTTCTATAATAAGAAATGGTAGTTCAACAAAGGTCTATAGATACTTGGCTAAGATAAGGGGGTAAAAATAATGCCTTTTTTTCATGCATGCATCATAGAAAAGAGGTGAGAAAAACTATTAAACATCTGTCTAGGTGATGGGTCCTTCACAAAAGATAATGAAATTGTTGGATGTATGGAGAAAGATTATTTTTAATTTTTATTATCTTATCCTAACCCTTACATGTAGGGTGGCTATCCAAGTTAATAGAAAATCCTTTTTATTTTATTCTTGCGGGTGGTGTTATAGGAGATTAATATGGCCTTGGTTGAAATACCAAATAAAACTAAACTTTTGTAAGTATTTTGGTCCTTGAATGAAAAAATATTATAGTGACTTGAAGAATTCTTAGGCTCCTTCAATATAACCTTCTATGAGTTGGTAAAATAAGGGTTGATTGGGGCTATTTTCGATTACTCTAAAGGCATGTGTTTTAACTAGGTTTCTTATGCATCGACGTCGGTCCTTATTTCGAACTTGAAAGACCCCTCATCCCTTGATCAGTATTGGCCAATAATTATGTGTAATTTCCAATAGATGGTATTAGAAACATTATAAGTAGATTTATTTCAAGAAATATACCTTAATTAGTTTCAAAGAACCAATATGGGTTTATAAAAGGAAGGGAAACTTAGTTTTGGATTTCTATGGGGAAAGAAATGGTCTTGAAGATCAACAAAAAATAACCTAGCTCTAATTTGGTGATCGTGATGGACATGCACAAAGATTATGATAAAATGGAGTGGAACTTCATTATAAAATTGTTTAATTCGAAGGTATTATTATTGGGGTGTTGGATCTTCTATTTTAAGCTTTCAGCTTACTATGGTTGGTGAACTCATTCATGGGAAAAAGTTTTGGATTCTTTAAAACCACTAGTGGATTTTGACCAGGAGACCCTTATTCCCCTAGCTTATTTAGCTTAGTCCAAGACACCCTTAGTATATATTTGGAGTAGTAAATTATCAATTTATGCCTTTAGCCATACTATAGAAGACTTAAATTTAATGATATATCCCATATATTTTTTGTGTTTGAAACAATATTTTTAGGAATGGGAAAAGAAATTGTATTGAAAAACTCAGCATAATTACGGAATCATACTACAAGAGGAAAGGCCAAACCAACAACCATGAAAAATGTTCCATGTTTATTTCTAAATGGTGTTAAAAAATACATGAATAGAAGATTGAGGAGAGACTGGGTACACTTAAAAAACATCCCAATGGAATATCTTGGAGCTCTAGTGGCACTAATATGGGTTCAGATCCATCTTCTGGTGGGCCAGTTGATAAAATTACAACCCATAATACAAATTGGAAAAGCTAGTTTCTATACTTAGAGGGAAGGATTGTTCTTGTTAATTTTGTATTTTCCTTGATTCACATGAATATATTTTCAATACTCAATATTCCAAAGGTAGTGTCTAATAATATGGAAGAATTGATTTCATGCATCATTTGGGACTCACATTCCAAATAAAGATTCCAGTGGAGCTCATGGGACAAGATGAACATAGGGGTAGAGGATGGTGAGATTAATATCAAGAGTGTTAGGGAGGAATTGAGGTGAATGTATTCCAAACATGATTGGTATTTTCAATAAAATAAATAAATTTGGGATGTATTTATGAGTAATAGGTATGGAAAAAAATGGACATTAATAGAAGGGGGATAAATTCTCATCATTGGATCATGATTTCCAAACATGTATCGATGATCTGAAATAATGTCAAATAGCCAATGGTATGTGGAAAAATTAACTTCCGGAATGATAACTGGTTGGGTATAGTGACCCATTTTTTTTAATGTCTGGCCCTAAATAAAATCATTTCTCATGCTAGAAGATTCAATCACTTCATTGAGGCCATCTTTAATTTTCACCTAGTGGAGAATTTCAATAATATTATCACAAAAAATGAATTTTAATCACATATCTTCATGGGGTTAGTGTTTAGGATGTTCTCTCCAAGAGCCTACAAATCAGGGTCCCATGGTAACCGAAGCCTGGATGGGTGGAATGAAAAAAGTTTGTGCAATGAAATACCAAAAAAGAATAACTTCCAGGTGTGGTGAATCCAAAATAAATCCATCCCAAAAGATAATCATGTGATAAAAGGTAATTTCAATGGCCTCAAAATGTGTATGTTTTAGGAACCAAAGTGAATAAACTACTGATGATATTTTCTTTTAGATTAGGTGGGTGGAAATGGCATAGAGGTACATGGAAGAGATCATCATGATTGAAGTTAGAATCGACCAAATAGGTTTTCTTCAAATTTGGTTTACCAGAACTAAAACCAATGATAAAAAATGGAAGGTGAGGGCTCTTGTCCTGGTAATTGGATATTGGAATATTTGGAGTGCGAGGAACCAAGGTCATCACATATGCTTCACTAGAACACGACTAGGAATAATGGTCCACTCTATAAGTATAGTGGACAAACTGATACCACTAGTGAAAATATGGGATGGCTCTCCATCATTGAGAAAGTTCACAAATTCCTGTTCTATACCTTACAATTCATAGAACAGTATGATTTAGGAGATTTGGGTGAGACGGAAGCCTATGAGATGGGGACTCAAGCTTAATATTGATAAATCATGTATTTTAGGGATCATGCGAGGGGGGGGGGGGGGGTAGGGGTGGCTTTTGACAATTAGGGAGAATTTATTTTGTCCTTCAGTGAGGGATTGGATAGGGAGACTCTATGCCCATAGAGTTTTCTGTGAAGATTAAAGGAATTGATTTCTTCCAAGTGAACAACATCAGGTTGGATTCGGGGGAAACAAACTCAACTACTATTCATGATTCAATGCATGGGAATATTCATGTTTCTTAGGACATCACTTACATTATACACAGATGATAAAAGGCTTCCTGACTCATGGCTAGACATTATCCATACATGGAATTGGGGGAACAAGGTGGATGATTTTATAGCTTCAAGAGCGGATAATGAGGATCAAACAATTCTTTTTTTCAGATTGGGTTCCCTACCCAAGACATTAGTAGTTTGGAAAGGTAAGACACTCCTAGGTCAATTATTTGAAACATCCTTAATGTTTATTTGTTGAGGGAACTTCTCATACAATTATAAAAAATACTGAAATTAGTGGTAAGACAATTCCACCAAAGTAAGGTGTTGATATATAACACTATAGGTTCAATGATAAAATTTCGACATCTAACAAAAAAGCAGGTGTTGGGTAATTTTTCTCATGTTTTTTAACTAGAGAAAGGAATATTATATAACCATTTCATTCTGTATGAAGATGTATACTAGACCTTTATTTTATATATAACTAAAAATCATAAAACATTATCCATAGTAATTTTTTATAAGAATAGGCACAATCACCATCCTTCTCTTCAGTTCCTTGAAACCCTCTTCACATTTAGCTATCCATAATAACTTAACCCCTTTTGAATCAACATATTTAGTGCATTAGATAGTCTTCAAGAAATCTATCACATAGTTTTAGTAGTACCCATCTAAACCAATAATTCTAGATATTTTAGTTACCATGTTTGGTCTAGGCCATTTCTCAATAACTTTTGTGATTGAAGTATCCACCGATATACCCTGACCAAAAATTATATGACCCAATAATGAAAAGTTATGAATAAAAAATTCACACTTGGTAAATTTAAGAAAATATCTTCTACATAGGTTCTAAAAAAATTCTAAAATTTACATTTAGATCATCTTTACACATTGAGTATAAAAGAATAAAATCTATAAATACTACCAAAAGTTGATCAAGGTAATCTGTAAATACATCAGTTATTAAATCTATAAAGATAGTAGGAGAATTAGTATGTCCAAATTTAATTAAAATAAATTCATAATGACCATACATTGTATGGAAGGGTATCTTGGGTATATCCTCATTCTCGATCTTTAGTTGAGAAACCCAGATCGATGAAAAATATGGGAAAAATATATATCTCCACATATGGTGTAGATGATTATTGTTATTAATAATGATCATGTTAAGCACCCAATAATAGATGAAAAGATTTGTTTACCTATCTTTATTCCTAAATAAACAACTGGTTATCCCTGTGGAGAATCATTTGGCTAAATGAATACTTTATTAACAATCTCTTTGATTTTCTTCCTCAATTATCACATCTAAATTTGGGCTTATCCTTATAAAGTCTGTAAAATATGTGTACCACTTTTTACATGTTTTATTGAAAACTGAACTTCACTATTTACTATATGACTTTGAAGGTCCTCAATAAATACATCCGTATATTTTTGAACAATATAAAAAATTCTAATATTGAGTTTCTTCAAAACCATTTGAGAAAAATATCTCTCACGAATCGGTAGAATGACAGACATGATATATTTAATTTCCATTTGGTGTTTCGGTTCATCCTCACACTCATAGAATATTGATTGCTGATTCCAAATATTGAACATAACTTACCATCCTCGAAAATTCATATGGGATCTAAAATGGGAAAGACAATCTATAACCAATATTATTTCATGTTATACTTATGAAAGAATAACATGATTTTTAGGGAGAAAATTCCCACAAACAATTATTGGAGAAGAGTTATAAACTTGAGATGTAGTTATCCTACCATTATGAGTTTTCAAGGGGAATTCAATATCTAATCATTGAGGTGGGTATACAAAACCCTTAGAAAATTATTCTAATATAAATGATTGTGTAGTATCAAAATAAAAAAACATTTGATATCCTAGAGTGGATGATAAGAGTACCTTTCAATAGGTCTCTAGTAAATTCCACATTACCTATATTAATTTCATAAAAATTAATTTCTACCATTAAATTAATTTATAATAAGTTCCCTTGAAGTTTGGAGAATTGGATAAAATATTTCCCCATCCACTTATAATTAAAGCATTGTACTTTGATGGATTATACCTTACCCATGAATTCTGAGCATGATAGTCTTTTTTGTATAGTTGAATAAAACACCTTTTCCTCTTAGGTATTTTCCAAGGAATTTATTTCTAGAAGTATCACATGTCTAAAAATTACTCTTTATCTTTTTCCCCTTTTCCATTTTTTCTATTCTATCCTCTTCTTAGGTTATTATGCTGTGAATATTTGGGACATGGATAATTCATTTTCTATATTGATAGTGAATTATGTTATATCTTTATAATATAAGAATTATGGGAAGAATAGTGACCTTTTAATGATTGTCTAAATCCAATAAAAAACAAGAAATAATGCTCTTTAGATTACGTACATAGACTTAAACAAACCATGCAAAACTTGTGATGTTTTATTATACATAGAAGCATTGTACACTTCATTTTATCTGAGAATCAATAATTTTACATCTATATCACTTCATTATTTGTGGGGAAAATATTTTTCCCTGAAATTTTCCTTTAAATACTTGCATTCCAATCCCTTTATTTCCTCCTCATCCTTAGTGTTCTGAATTAGTTATCACTATTGATCCGCATTCCCTGAGAGATGATAAAATTCCATGACAACCTTCTCCCTCTCGTTACTTATCAAATAGATAAATTTCATTTCTAAGGAACAAGAAAATTTCATAGATATAAATAGATTTTTAGTCCCATGTAATTATATAGAATTATGATACATGATATAGTAAGAAATTGTTACAACACATTGTGGATTATAAGGATTCACTATATAAGAAATATTATTTAATATAACCTAATTTAGTTTCCCCAAAAGTTATTATAATTTATTCACCACCACCTTCAACTCTATCTCCAGCTTCATTATCTTTCTTATGAGAAAAATAACTGAATGTAATAGATGCGTTGATATACATTCAATTCCATAAACCAGGTTCTGTTTCTAAAAAATGTCACACACTAGATTAGATCATAACATTATGAATCATAATGTACAATTTGAGAATGAGTGATACAATTAATATGAATTGAAAAATTTATGATCATACAATTTCAAATAAGGTTTATTTTGTAATATTATCAATTTCTAAAAACATTTAAAAATCCTTCACAATGGATTGTCAATAAAATTTCTATTAACTATAGAATATCCGTTGGGATTGTCAAAATGGGTGAATAGTAAACGAACATTCACTATGAACCTGAATGATGGAAGAGATATACTAGACTAACTATTTTCTAGGATATTATCCCTAGATGCATCTATAAAAAAAATAAATCAACATGTATTGTCTATAAAGCAAGGTATTTTTAAGAAAACCATAGAATATCTACGTTACTAAAATATTTGGATTTTATCATACATATAGGAATATCCCTTAATTCAATCATAGTGTTATATTCACTAATCTACATTTTCATAAATATAGTTCTCAAGGTTTCTACTAAACTTATTATGATACCAATAGTAAATACCCTAACCCCAATAGGTCATATTTGGTGGTCACATTATTACATTGGTACCAGATACATGTCATAACATACCAAAGAGAAGAATAGTCTAATGGTCATGGAAAAATAGATACATACATAAATTTCAAATTAAATTTGAAAAAATAAAATATTCCATTGTATTTTATTTGAAAACCCAATTATTATCTCTATAATATCTATATATATCAGTCCTAATACACGCCCTATTATCCTAGGGAATGGAAACAAATGAACATGGTGAGTTCAGAAGCATTGTAAGGGTATGGATACACTAGAATTTAATAAGGAATAAATATATGGATGAAATAAACTATATTCAAATAGTTTTGTACAAATAATCAAATCAGTTTCAAACTTATAAATGTGTATAATATCATTTAAAATAATCACATGTACATTAATAACTAATTTTATAATGATGGATTTTATAATGTTGGAATGATAAAACATATCGATGAGGCCTCCATCCAATATATCCTATATAAATGGGGCTGTCTTTGGAAAAATACCGAATTTGGTTTATCTCATGAGACTTATTGATACATAAAGGGGACATTTAATTTTGGGTCCCACCTATAACTTAATAATTCAAATTAATTCATTATTTCAATAAACAACATAAATTAATCAAAATTATTTAATAATCAATAACAATTCATATTAGGAGAACTATCATATGGAATATCAATACATTCCCTGATTAAATTGATTATAAACCATATAGTAAAATATGCTGAATTTTATAATTAGTGTATAATATTGGTAAATGATAAGTTTCAAAAAAAGATGTTGACATAGAGGAAAATACTTTCACAAGATCACTAAAAAATTGAATGATGAAAACATAAACTTTCACCTTGAAACAACAAATGTAAAATATTAACTTTTCCCAATTATTTAGAAAAACATTTTATTCGATTATAACTATTGAAAACTATGATAGAAAAGTAATTATTGTTTATAATGCTTGGAAATTTCATTCATTCCATAAAATTTAAAAACAATCATTTCACCCTTTTTTAAAAAGGTAAAAAAATATCTCATTTAAATATGTACTATAATATTCCTCAAAACACATTTTAAAAACTAAAAAAATGTTAAAAATTTATTCAATACATAATTGGATGACATTGAAAACATTATGTTAGAATTTTTATGGAATATATGGATGTGGAAGAGAATGTTTCTTGAGGAAGTATAAAAACAAGGTCAAATTTCCTTAAAAATATTTTTTTAGTATCTTGAGTATTTAAAGAGAGTAAAATGAAATGAAAACCTGTAATTTAGAGAAAAAACTATTAGAATTAAATATATTGGTTTTATTCTAGAAATTTTGAAGAATTTCTCTAGTGGTAACTTAAACATAAACACACCCAAATAATGATGATATTGGGAAGATAACCCTTACCTCAGGTTTAATTTCATTTGTATGTGTCTGAACCTCGTGTATATGAAATATTATTAATTTTACATCAACTATAGATTCCAAATATTATTTATTATTCCATATATTATTCAATTTTTACCTTTTATATTAATTAACAATTTTTTGTTAAAATCACTATTATAGGTAATAACTGCTTCATTTTTCATGTTTATTTTAGTTATATAGTTTAAATCCATATACTTTGATAATTTTTATTTAATGTATAAAATTATAATCTAGAAATTAATATTATATATATTTATTATATATTTTCTTATATTAATCATTAAATTATGGAGATAGAAAAATGAACTACCCTATTCACTGAGATGGTAGGCTGAACGTACGAATAAATCATCTTTTTAATTTTCAAATTATGAAATAATTTAGTGGTAAAAAATAAGTAAGATTTAAAAAATCATTATGATATCATATATATCATATATATCATATATATCATATATAATTTAGATATATATGATTGTTACCATCCATTTAAAGTAAATATGAAAAATAAATCACGTCACTTTGTAGATGTGGTAGTTAACACGTATGCATGATTGATATTATCTTTTTCATTAGATGGAAAATGTTGTGGATGATAATTAAACAGACATTTAAATAATATTTTTTACCTAATTAATTTTTTGTTATATTATATTTTATAGTTATTATACATATATATCACAATGAAATATAAAAAACACATTAATTCTCTAAGTAATTTTTTACATTATTTAATAACTTGTCCCCTTAAAATAAAAAATATTACAAGAGAAAAAAATTAAAAGATAGAAAAAATATAATTTGTAAATTTGGATAACCCTGAATGACTAGGAAAATCCATCAAATGAATAATACTCTAGAAATAAAGAAAAATATTAGTAAACTGATCTCCATTATAGAAAATTAAAATTCAGAACCATGAGAAGAACTATAGTGAATAATGAATGATGGAATTAAGTATTATTTATAGGTGTAAATGTGACTATCAAAATAATAATATCCCCACTAGAATAGTGATATGACCATTGGTAATAGTAACCTGACCATTGAAATAATAATTTGACCTCGAAATGATAAGAATTAATATAAAAAATATTTATCATGAGATATTTTATGTAAATATACATATTATTATATCATAAAATAAATATCATGTTTATGAAAAGTCCAAGAAAACATAAACACATTTTTAATAAATTATATCTTAATATATTATATGGAATCGTAATTTTCATATAAAAATAAAATCACAAATTTTTTGAAACATATTTTGATAAAATTAATATAATTTTTTAAACATTTATATTTTTATTTTCCAAGGGTGATGTTTTGGAAAGTTTCTGAAATACATCAATTTTCAATCAAATAGTAAAAATATAGTTTTTCTCATAACCATTGTATCTTAAATTACATAATTCATGATGTAATAATGAACTAATAAATTGTTGAACTTGAGACTTGACCAATTTTTTATAATTTCATAAATTATCTAATAAAATAAAATAAACCTAATTTCCAAAGATAAAATTTATTTTCCAAGTCCTAAAGTAAAAAATATTCCCTTAAAATAGTAATGTTTTGCTACTTTCTTTCTTCATAAACAAAATTATTTAAATTTTTAAATGGGTTTACTGCCCTAAAATAATTATATAATATTGATATATGATTTATATTGAAAAAAATATATTAAAAATTTTACCTATGATATTAAATTTTAGTCATTTTTTTTGAAAAATACCCTCTCCTCAAGTATAAATAACCCATCTCCCAACCCTTGAAAAACAACATCTCCCTCAATGAAAATAAATCCAAAAACCATCCAAAATACTCTCTAATAATACATTTATAATACTTAGGAATGTTTTGGATCCATCCAAATCCAATCATTGATGGTGTTTAGAGTCGTAGAGAAGAATAAACATCGAGAAGAGGGTGAGATCTCAATAAGTTACCCTCCCACTCTCTCGTTCTCTTTTTCTTTTCTCCACCCATTTCAAACCCAAATATTCTATGGATAATTAGTTAATTTTTTAATTTTACATTAATGATTTAAACCAACTATATGTATTATATTTTACACATATTAAATTTTAATACTTCCAACTCATGCCCTTTTGACTGTGTCTCGTTAACGGTTGGTTGGCCACCAATGTAGATATTTATAATTTTTTTTATTTTAAAAAAACCTATGGATTGTTATAATAAATTATTAATTACATATAAATGCAGAATTCTATGTATTATAATATTAGTAAATTAATTCTACTTATCTATAAAAGGCCTATAAAAAATATATAAATCGAATAAAAACATGAAATTTTTAAGGAAAACATGATATCAAAACGCTTGAACATCTACCATGGAAAGTTATGAAATATAATCAAATTGTTATAATTAATAAATATTCATATAATTTAATATAATTCATGTCTAGATATATGTTTTACTAAATCTATTTTTATTATTTAGTAGGGTTAAAAAAGATGGAATAAAGAGGGATTTAAGGTTAGGGGATTCAGAATCCCAACTCTATTTCTTTGAGTTATCCCTATTTCACATAATGTTTAGTATGGATATTACTATATTTTTTCACAAATATCCTTTCACTATTCTTATCTTTTCTTTCTAGGATACATATGATTCCCCCTTTATTTATAAGCCAATATATTTCTTTTCCAAAAATCCTTTTCTCTCCATACCATATGTTTTACTCCTCTTGAGTTGTTTCATATTCACTTAAGAATGATGATGTTTATAGAAAATATGTTTTTCCTTGTTCTTTTGGGAAGCATGAGTTTATTATAGAAATTATTTATGATTAAATATTTATTAATCCTAATCCTCTACATGGTTTATTTCATGATTATGATTGTAATATGTTCATTGTGGCATGCCTGATTATGTAAATATTATGATGTGACAAGTGGGACATAAATTAAATAAATCTATAATACATTATGAAATGTGATGTATCTCATTATATTATGTGTATTATGAAAGAAAGCAATTATATATTTGTTCTCAATTATTATGTTATGATTTTTACACATATGTTATGAATGAAATTGATTCCAGCTTTATTTACAACTATGTGTGGTATTTAACCACATTAACACAATGATTCATTTTTATTCATATTCCCTATTCCATGTTTTTTCCAAATTTCTTCTTGATTATTATAATGGTGATTCCATTTTTATTATGAGATTATGATGATTATGATCATGTATATACCATTAATTCATGTCTCTTATTTCTTCTTTGTTATCCTTCCCTTTACTGGGATTTTAACTCACCACATTATTTGATGTATATCATCATGTGACTATATGTTCTATGTATAACATAAGAAATTTTATGTGGATAAATAAGGATTATAATAAGGATTATGTTTTATTATGCATAAGTGATGTATGATTTTCATTTTTTTTCAAAATACTAAAACTTTTTATCCTTGAATGTATACATATTATGTAATTTATCATTAAAATTATTTCACAGTCTTGTGAGAAGATGTATGGTTTCTATATTTTGTATCAGTGGTGTAGTTTATTTAATTCGATAATTATGATTAAATAATTTTATTGAAAACCCAAATGATTCAGACCAATTATTGTTAAATATCCAAGATGCTTTATATTGGAAAGGTCTAAACAAAGGGGTCCCATAAGATATAATGTTAGAATTAATTTTCACATAGAAATAAATTTTTTATTTATTCCCTATTGACCTAATTTTTTTTAATCCTTTGATAAAATAGTGAATACAATAGAAACTATTCCAAAAAACAATTTGAGGGATCATTCAATAATTATATTAATGAAATTACGAATTCCATGGGAATTGGATTTCGAAATATTATCGTGATTCTTACCCAGCTATCTTGGGTTATGAAAAATAACCTAAACCATGTGGAATGTACACATTTACCCAATAAGGGACAATTATACATTTCTTAATTTATGTTGTAATGGGAACTTCTATTTAGTGGATCTTTTGATCCAATTTTCACTGAACAATGGGTTAACTCAATAGAGAATATATTTTCTATGCTCCACTATGATGAGAATGAGAAGATAACTCCAGATGTATATTATTTTGATGGAGAAGATAATCAATGATGGGAATTGACAAATTAAAACATTAATAAGGATGAAATAAAATATTTTTGGTGGTAATGGATCAATAAAATATATTATACAAATTATTCCCTCATACTCTTCAAATAAATATAGAGCAATAATGATATGATATAAAGGAAATTAAATGTGAATTTGTCCTGAAATTTGGGGAAAACATCACAAGGCTTGCAAGATATTCCATTGGATTTTTATCAACAACGATAGATAAATATATAGATTCATTATTGAAATAAAAAAACATTAAAAATGGTATAACTATCAGAGAATTTTGGATTTAGGAAGATATGGTTTGATATTTTCTCAATGTAGAGATGGAGTTCGGATATTGGTCCTATGGAGATGAAGATAAGAAGAGATGAATTTATTTTAAAACTATTCGGTGAAATGGAAAATCAGGAAGGAGGATACAACTAGATACATGATAGAATTGTGGGAATAAACATCATAGTAATTACCTCAAAGGGATGTGTAAATGCAACAATTTTGGGAGAAAATGCCATCCAACTCATGAATGTCGAAGATACCTGAATAAGCTGAACAAAATGATGGATGAAAGGTATGTACCTTATAATGCACTACCCATGGTTCAATGATTCAACAATATAGAGGAAGGAAAATATAAATGCAAATACAATAATCCAAAGGTACATAAAGGTTATCTTCATTGGAATCCACCAAATCTAAAGGAGTAGGGAAGGCTAATACTATTAATACTTCTAAAAGAGATCATGAATATAATGTTGTACAAGATAAAATTTCAACTAAATCATTATTGGAAATGGTTTTATTTGATTACGGTTCTATGTATTCTTTTATATCCGACATATTTTCTAGAAATATTTAATAAAATCCCTAATACCATGATATAGATATATATCTAAAAACCCAAGTGAGGTGATCATTGAAACCCATGTGTCATACTTTTCTTCTATTAGAATAGGCCGAAAGATTATTTTTATCGAATCTCTAAGAACATCACTTGGTGTAATTCAATGTTATTCTAGGCATGGATTGGAAATCATTTTCTAGAGAACACATCAAATTCCGAGAAAACCCCTTCTTTCAAATTCCACATCATCCTGTGCTACTGTACTAATTTAATAAGGATCAAGAATCATCATTTGAAAATTTCTAAATAATGGTGGGGATGATACCATATGGAGATAAATACTATGACCAAATTATTGAGTAAAAGAAAATCATCAAGATTTAGTAAATGACCATTTTTAGGGAATATTCATATTCATTTTCAAAATAGTTACCCATACTTACACTATATCGTGAGGTATAGTAATCAGTAGAGATTATACCTGAAACCACTCCTAACTATAAATTCCCCTATATGATGTCCCAAATAAAATTGGACGATTCAAAGAAGTAGATACCAAGGAATTTTGAAAAAGGAATCATATAACCAAGTGAATCATCTTGGGGTGTGAAATACCTCTTTGTAAAGAAAAAGGATGGATCAATGCTGATTTGTATAGATTTCCTAGAGTTTAAAAAGATCAACATAATGTAAAAATATCCCATACAAAGGATTTTAGACTTTTTTGTTGAACTGTGATATGATCTATAATTATTAAAGTTGGATCATAATTATAGATATCATTAGCTGAATGTGAAGAAGGAAAATATTCATATAACAAACATCCATGCATGGTATGGACAACATGATTTCATAGTGATTATAATTATACATATTAATTTTTCTTGAAATATTCGTAGATTTGATGAATAGATTCTTTAGAGACTGCCTAGAAATATTTATGGTATTATTTATCAATGATATTATCATTTACTCCAAGATTAAGTTAGAACATGAATAGAATTTGAGGATTTTACTGGAAACATCAAGGAAGGATAAAATGTATGTTTAGTTTAGAAAGTGTGAATTTTTTTTATATAGAGTCACATTATCGGGGAACATGGTGATATGTGAGGGAATGTTTATAAATGCTTTAAATAAAATGGAAATTGAAAAATGACCTAGAAACACTAGTTTTATAAAAATACATAGTTTTCTTGTTTTAGTAGAGCACTACTGATTTTTTTGAGAAATTTCTCATGCTTTTCTATACCACTAACTATGTTAACATTTAAAGGGATAATGTATATCTAGATATAATAATGTTAGGAAATATTTATAGAACTGAATAATTGGCTAGTCACTACACCTCTACTCACTCTAGTAACAAGTAAAGGAGGTTTTACAATAAAAAATGATTCTTTGAAGAATGTTTTTGTGTTTTTACTCATATAGAATGATAATGTGATAGCCCATGCCTCACAAAAGTTGAATATATTTAATAATAACTACCCAACACATGATATAGATATAATATCTATGATCGTTTCCTTGAATACATAGAAATAATAACTCTATGGTGAGAAGTCTGACATATTTAACAATCAAAGGAGTATAAAGTATATATTCATATAAAGGGAGCTCAACTTGTGTAAAAGGAGATGGTAACATTTAATTAAGGACTAAAATTTCTATATTCACTAAAATCAGTGAAATGCGAACAAGGTAGATGATGCATTTAGTAGAAAGTAAAATACTAATTTATCTATGATCTGGATTCATAAAGACCCTATATTCATAGATATGAAAATGATGGATCTGAAAATAAAATAATCTACGAACAAATCTTACCTTTAAAAAATTATTTCCCAAGAATATAACCATTATAAGACCAAGGAGGAAAAAAAGGGATGATATAGATGTACAAAATAATGTGAAACTATAAATAAAGGGAAGCTATATAAGTTCCTTATTGATTAAGATTGTGTCATTATATTTGGTACTAGAATTTTTTCCATGTATCACTTGTGAAAAAGAAGGTGCTATAGGATAATTCACATAGATCATATTTCACCATCCATCCCAGATGTTCCAAAATGTACCGTGATATTTTAGAACACTTCTGGTGGGAACACATGAAGCAGAATATTTCTAATTATATCTCAAGATTGTTAGAAAGTCAACATGATATTGTTTAGTGAAAAAAATCAATGGGGGTGATGTAACTCTTTATAATAACCATATAGAAATGGGATAAAATTATCATGCACTTTTTTCTAGTCTCCTAAAGAAATAAAATGGAAAGAATGTGATATGGATTGTGGCGTATTGACTCACCAAGACTACCCACTTCCCCATTATTTAAGAATATTTCTCACCTAAACCACTTTCCATGATATATGTGGATGAAGTGGTGAGGCTGCATGGGGTAACACTTTCGATCGTCTCTGATCATGATCCAAATATTGCATCTAATTTTTAGATAAGTATTCTACATGATTTGTAGAATGAATCGAATTTCAGTATAGAATATCTCCCACAAACTGATTGGTAATCTACATGGAATATTTATAAACTCAAGGATATATTTAATGCTAGTTAAATGGAATTTAAATTTGGATGGGATCAATATCTCTTATTAGTTTAGTTCTTATTGAAAAATGGATTCAAATAATGTATTCAAATGGATCTATATAAATATATGTATGGGAATTGATAAATAAATTCTACTCTTCTGAATGATGTTAGAGAACATAAGATATATGGACTTGATTTTGTGCAATAGATGATAGATATTGTTCAAGCCTTCAAACAACATATGAAATATTCATAGAGTCAAAAAAATATCTATCATGAAAACCATGAATGGGATTCGATTTTTGATGTTAGAGAAAAAAATATCTTTCAAATATCATAATGGATAATGGTCATGTGGTTTGAAGAAAAAGTGTAGTATAGCCTCAGTAATATTAGTCCCTTCAAGTTCCTTGATAACATATGAGCGGTTTCCTATTTTATTATACTTTAATAAAATATAGATCAAGATCATGACGCATTCCACACATATATCCTAAGGATGTACATACCCAAACCCTCACTTAAACATAATTTAGTGGTGGTACAATAGGAGGTTGACCTCTTGTATGAGGAGAATCCAATGAAGATCTTAGACTATAGAGGCAATGTTATACATAAAAATAAAACTCATCATATCAAATTATTATAAAAGAACCATAAGTATGAATACAAGACAAGGGAACTAAAGGTATCAATGAATCAAAATTACCCTAACCTATTATCATATGAGAAAATGAGTTGGAATTTTTGGAATGATATCTCTAAAGAGGGGAAGAATGTATCGATCCAGTCTTTTTAAATGATAATTTTTTACAAAATAAAGGTGTGATATATTATATTATATAATTATTATACAAATAGAGAAAATAGAGAGACTAAAAAATTATAATTAATTAATTTAAATAATTAAATTTATTAAATACTTTACATATTAAAATTCCAAATACTATATGGGAACAGAAAAATGAAAATAGAAAAATAATAATTGGAATCTTTGGATCACCCTGATCAGAAAGAATCATCCCTCGTACGAGAAAAACTATTTAATTGAAAAAAAATATTAGAAAAGCAGTAAAACTTTTTAAGAATGTGAATTAATATACTTGAGAGGAATTGAGATGAATAATCAAAGAATTAATGATTTAGTATTTATAGGAGGAAATGTGACTATATTATCAGTATTGTGTTTGTTAGAATAACAACCTGAACATTGGGAATAGTGAAATTACTATTAGAATAGTAATTTAACCTAAAAATAAAAACAGAAATGTAAAAAATATTTATCATGATAAATTTAAGTAAATTTCAATATTATATACCATAAAATATATTTCATTGTTTATAAAACACAAGAAAATGTAATAATTTTTTTAATAAACAATATTGTGAAGTATTTTTTAAAAAATTATAATTCTAATATTAAAAATTAAAATGTACTATGATAGAAAAACATTTTTTAAAAAATTAATATTATTTTTGAAATCATAAAATCTAAATTTTCTATTATTATGTTTTTTGGTAATTTTCTGAAATACTTCAATTGTTAGTTGAATAAAAAATGTAGTTTTCTATTAATCAATTTATATTAAATTACCTCATGAAAGATGTAATAAAGAACTAATAATTCATATAAAATTAGGATCTAGATGAAAGTATGTAGGTTCATAAATAATTTATTAAAATAAAATAAAATTAATTTCCAAACCCAGAAAACATTTTCCAAATACTAATGTCAAAAGTATTCCAAAAAATTAACAAATTTTCCACATTCCATTTAAATAAGATATGTTAATTAGAATTATAAATGGGTTTATAGTCTTAAAAGAATTTTATTATATTGATATGTGATTCATATTGTCCAAAATTTACTATTACACATTTTACCTTTCATTTAATATTTTAGTAAATATTTTCTTCAAAATATACACCTTTCCCCCAGTATAAAAAACCCCACTTCATCCCCCTAGAAAACCACTTCTCACTCACATTAACAAGTGTAATATATACCTATTAAGACCCTTACCATATATAGTGATTTTATTGACCCAAACAAATATAATTATCAATGTATTATATAGTCATATAGTACAAGCAACACAGAGAAGAGGGTAAGGTCTCAAGAATTATTTCTCTCATTCTCCTCTCCTTATTCACCTTTTATCCAGCAGTTTAAAAAATATTATAAGGATAATTAATTATTATGTTAATATTAAAATAAGTAATTAAACCAACTAGTTTTATTATATTTACCATATATTAATTTATCAAACTTTCTATTCCTGCTATTTTGACAATGTCATGATATCGGTCGATTAACTACTAATTGGGATTTTGAAAATTAATTTCATATAAAAAACCTATTAGTGGTTATAATAATTAATTTAGGATATATAAAATTAAAATATAATAATTTTTATCTTTAGAAATTAATTCTACTTATGTGTAAATGGAATTGGAAAAAAATAGAGAAATCGAAGAAAAAATGAGAAAATTTTAAGGAAAACATTATATCAGGACCCTTCAAAATAGTCTACAAAAAATTTAGAAATAAAATTAAAATTGTGTGTGTAATAAATAATAAAATAAATTAATATAAGTTCCCTATATATAAATTTCCAAATAAACATAATTTTATTACTCAAGAGGTGATATAGTGATGAAATGAAGTGGGATTTAATGTAAGGGGATTCTCAAAACCATCTCTATTTTTTTGGGTTATCTCTCTTTAAATAAATTATTATTGATATTTAAAAAATGTTTCTTTAATTTAATATCACTATTAATACATTTTATTTTGTGTAAATACATGTTTCCTTTTTGATTTATAATAAAAAGACAATGATTTTCAAAAATGAATTTTCTTTCCAAAACACATCTGTTATTCCTCTTGGGTGGTTTCTTATTCACTCAATGATGATGATGATTATCAAAAATATTTTTCACCTTATTAATTTTGGAACCCCAAGAATATTTATTAGTTTATTCTTGATTAAATCCTTATGAAACCCATTCCTTTCCATGGTTTATTCCGTGACTATTATTTTTAAACAATCAATTTTGCATACATTATTTTGTAAATATTGTGAAATGATAAGTGTGCACATAATTATGTATCCCTCTAATGAATTTAAAAATTTTATGTATATGAGGAGATTATGTGTGAATATGAATATTTTTTTTCATAGTGATCATGTAATGATTTATGCATATATGTTAGGCATGAACATGATGGTGGATTTGTTCACAACTTTCTGTGGTATTTTACCACTATGACATGATGTTCCATTTTTCTGCACATAAAACATTCCAAGAATCTTTTTCTAAAAGTATTCCTAATTATTATGATGATAATTCGACTATTATTACATTATTTTGATGATTATTCTCACCCATTTATTTTGATTCGTGTCTCTTAATTTTTCTATGTTATCCATCCCCTTACTGGGATTTTATCTCCCACATTTCATTGATGTATATTCTTATATGACTAAATTTTCTAAGGATAGTGTGTAAAAATTTAAGTGTATAAATAAGAATGATTTTAATAATGATAATTTTTATATATATAAGTGATTCATGATCACAATTTTTCCAAGATACTAACCCTTTTGATCTTTGAAAGTGTAATTATTATGTTGTTTATCATTAAAATAATGTAATAGTGATGTAAAAAAAGTTGGGTATCTATATTTATTATGATGGTTTCATAATAAAAATAAAAATTAAGAATATTTATTATTTTGATGTTATTGTTTTATGATAAATACCTCACATTAGTCAGAGGTAAAAGAAAAAGTAAAAAGAAAGTGATTAGTTGTGGTGATTAATTTTTCTTTAAAATAAATCATTTATATCTCCTCTTAAGGACCACATGCTTGGTATTTTTTAATAAAAAACCACTTGAATGTGATAATGTATATTTATAAGATAATCTTGTGTGGTTTGTTTGAGATAGGTATCTCAATGTCGTGTAATGAAGAGAGGGAAGGGGTGGCTCTTTATAAGGGAGGGAAATGACACACTTGGAATTACAAAAAAATATTTTAAATAACTTTGTAATTAACAATAAAAATGTTTCTAAATATCCATAGTTTCAAATATATGGTATTATATGGTTTAAATACCCTAAAAAAAATTAAATTTTGATAGTTTTATGTGGTATTTTAACCCTTATTTTTTGATTAAACTCTACTGTTGACCAATTTTAACCATAATCATTATAATAACTTTTTTCAATCATAATGGGTTATAATTTTAAATTTCAGTAAAAAATTAACCAATAAATCTAAAATGGAATATATTTAAGAAAATATATTACCCCTTTTCTTATTTAAATATTTTTATTATTTATAAATAATTTTAAAAAATATTATTTTCATAAAATATTATTAATGTCATTTTGACACTATTCATTTAATTTCAATTTAAATGTAGAAATAAAATTATTGAATTTGAATATAGTCCCTTGAAAAATAAAAAATAAGTTATGTTTATCTAAAAAATCACGTAACAGAATAATTAATCCATATTCTGTTACTTTTTTTTATTAATCATTTGTTTAATTTTTATATTAATTTAATAAATATTTCATCTACACTGCGTAATAATTTTGTGTAATTTTATAATAAAAAATATAAATAATCTACAATCATAAAAATAATTTTATTATGAAAAAATATCCTTTTATATTCCTTCTAAACTTATTTTTATAATCTTTTATGAAAAAATGGGTATTTAATTCCAATAGAGTTACATTTGGTGTTTTTATTTACTTGAAATAAAATAAAGGTAACTATTACGAAATAATGGTACCATGTATTCATATTTCATATAAGTTTTTGGAAATATTTGAATTAAAATAAACAAATAGGAAAAAATTCATGTTTTAGAGAAATTCTAAATCCATATGACATTAGTTTTTAACCTTAATTATTCAACCTACCCTTTAATGAGGTGATAATTTTTACCATTGTTAATATTCATATTAAAGAAAAATAAAACGGTTATATTTAAAAAATTATAATATTGATTAAATAATGATGTATGAATTTTTAATGATACAATATTTATAATTGAAAAAAACAATATATGATAACTGCACAATATGTGGGGAAAATCACTTTTTTAAAAGATATTATTTTAAGCATAAAATTTAATTTATTCTTATCCCAGGATATAAAAATATTAGATGAGTGATAAAAAAATAGATTTAATATATAATATATATGTTTTGTCAAAATAATTCACCAATAGTGATTAATTTTAGTTTATTAAGATAAAAACTCATTGTTCGGATAAAAACCATCTTTCAAAAGAACATCACTTTTACCATAATTTTTTATTTTAATTTCTAATCAATTTATAAATAATGAATTAATTATATCTAATTAAATTTTCATAATTTATTGAGCCCTATTAATACGTAGAAATGTTTTCTATATGTTCATAATGGTAACATTTAAATAATATTTCAATAGTATATCACGATTCTTTTAAACTTGGAATTGCATGGAATATATGATATCAAAGAAAATAAATTTATTTTAAAAACTAATATATATTAAAATATTTGGGTGTCACATAACGCATAGATGTGATTACGGTTTCTTAAAAATTAATATGTGGAAATAATTAGGTTTTTCAACATCATAATTTATGAACATGATTGGATATGTTCACAACTTCATTCATAGGAATAACTGGGTTTTATCAAAATATATTGATTATCTATTCTTAATCGACATTCCTATGTAATGTTTTAATGGTTTATATTATTTTAAAATATTTTAAAGACATGTAATATATTTATTCTTCTATGATGGTCCTTTTTTGATTCCATGATCTCTTGATACAATCCATGATTTTTAATCATTTCATTTGATTATCTCTTATGATTTTATGGTACAATTTAATCAGATATTTATCCTTGTTAATGCTATTCCTTTACTAAGAATTTGGGATCACCACATATTTATTTCCTTTTTCTTAGGTAATAACCTTCATTATCTTACAACGAATAAAGTCTTATATTGAAAGGTTTGTGGGAGATATTTGAAAAAATAAAGCGTAATAAAATGATTATGATGTCTATCCCCATAGAAAATAAAAATTAGGTTCTCAAGACTATTAGATTACTTATGATATTTAATATTTAAATTATGAAAAGTATTTCATATATATTCATGTTTAGATTAGGTCACCTCCATCAATATCATTATTAACCTACCAAAATAAAATTTAAATTATCCTAGAATTACTATAGTGACAGACCAATGTAATCTCTCATAAAGCCCAGATAATTACTCACTATTATTATATTTCATGAATAAATTTTTATTTTGTTTTAATTTTAATAAAACCTAAATTTTTAATAGTCTATAATGGAAAAAAACTAAACATGTAAAAAATAAAAATGAATATAAAATATAAAAATGAATATATGATGAAAAAATATTATTCTATTGATAATTCTGATGAATTCCTCTATTATAAAAGAAATATGTCTCACTCCCTCTCAATAAACCCCAATATCATCATATAAGTGCTCACATTTTAAAATATCTTAATGATGTGATTAACCAATTTACAAAAGAATCCTTATTTGCACTAATTAATCACCTCATCCATGGATAATAATTGACATGACACATTAATTGATATTATTTAATCAATCACCTACCTATAAGAAATCATTCAACATTCGTTACTCATCACATTGATCCATTATATGCTATGGAAACTGAGTTATATTAAGGGGGAGAAAAAAATAAGAAAGAATTATAAGAATGTAAGATTGTGGATATGATTTGAACCTCTTTCACATATTACAACCCTCATATAAATTACAAATTATTATAATGAAAGTAAAATAATTATGAAATGATTATACAAGATATGAGAACATCATAGTTTATCACCCTTCAAATAACACTAAAGTTATTATCAAATGATCATAAATATAGGAGGAAACAAACCTGAAAATAAAAAATAGAGATAATGAAACATAATAAAAATTATATTATAATAGAATGAAAAATTAAAAAACAATAAATCATATCACAATCAACAATCTGATGTTGTCAATGAATTCCCTAATATTTATTCACTATTTCCCAAACTTACATACATATAAATTATGATCCATAAAAATGATAATTAGTTTCATGATCTTCTATCACATTTTCTCTAGATTATTCATCTATATGAATGATTTTAATAAGGATTTCTTATATGGGTGGGCAAGGGTAGAGTGTGTAATCTCTTATTTATTACTCTGAAAAAGATTGGTTAATTTAGGATGAAATTTAATGATGACTTAGAAAATTATGTTAGAAACTATTAGGATTTTATATGTAATGATCCATAGGATGAAACATAATTTTAATTAGTATATATTTAGTTATATGGGGTTACAATGTTGAAACTAAAACACACACACACCTAATTGGATAACACCGATTGAACAATATTGAGTTTTTTTTATAAAAAATGTTATATTATAGAAACATTTATAACATGATTGATATAAACATACATGTCAAAAAAATTAATTAAAAAATTTAAATGAAATTAAAATAAAAATATATTTTTTGGGATTACAAGTTGAACTACATTGGTTGACGATGGTCCACTTAATCCCATGAGTAATTTTTATAATAAGGAAAAAATTTCAAATATGAATATTTTCCCTCTAATATATTTATAGTATGAATTTTTATTATTAAAATATTAATATGTATTTGTAATATTTTATTCTTAAAAATAATTTATAATAAATAAAAATATTTTTTTATAATAATTATATATGATAGTGAATATAAATGTGACCACTTTTAATTAAAGATATATTCCCGTCCAAAATATTTTTTTTGTAGAAATTGTTTGGTTTTGATAAAAATTATAAATTATAAATTTTATAATATTTATATTATAAAATGGAATTAATTTTTGGAATTATTGCATCACTTATTTTTTTATTTTTTCTAAAAAGTTGTATTTTAGGTAAATAATAAAAATATATTTTATGAATAAAGAAAGTTTTATGAGATCATCATGATATAAGAATAACATAAAATTTTATGATTTCTAAGGAATTTTTAATTAATGATAAAATTCTATAAATATCATAAAAATAATATATAATTAAAATAAATTATATTTTTTGTCAAGGAAAACATAAAAACTTTTATTGGTGATGACACAAGGTTTACAGAGTATCAAAAACAAAATGTCCCAAGTGAGATATTATTTATGATTATATAAGATTCTGATTTACTTAAATTATAAATATGATGAATAATGATTTTTTTGATGTATAATTAATAATTTTAATGTTATATAATAAGTTAATCATCCAAATGCTTACCTCATTCTTGCGTACGGTGAGATAAGTTAAAATAATTTCTTAAGTATTTCGTTGTGATTAGGATGAGAATAAAAAACTATTATTAATGGTTTTATATTACCAAAAGTATAACAAATAATTTAAATTTATCTAATTAATTGATTTCTGAATTTAATAATTTTATAATTATCCAACCCACTTATGCAGCGTCGACACAACGTTTATACAAGTAAAAAAAGTCAAATATATTAGTTTTTAAAAATATATAAAATTTTATGTTTATGATTAATTAGGGGTTTTCACAAATTTTATTGATATTTATTAAATATCATTAATTTTGTAAATAAAAATTCATTATTTTTATAATTATATAGGCATTTGTAATCTCAAATTAAAAGAATGTCAAAAAAATGTCATTAAATTTTATTTTAGGCTAAAATGATTTAAAAATTAATAAAATTATTAATAAAATTAGAATGATCAATTAGGTGGATCATGTTTCATAAATATCATCTATTATCTATATTTGTGATACTTTCCATTTTAAAATTACATTCTTGACTTCTAAAGGCAGAATATTTTCCAAAATTCCATAAAAGTTTTCATATAAAACGTGTCCCATTATAACCTTTTCAATATATAGATAAAGTTATGTTTTATATTCACTATAAATAATTTTATAAAATTCAATTTTCTAATTTATAAGGCTTTGGTATAGCCAAAATCCACTCCTTCAAAATCATTAAGCTCAATCCTAAAGAGGAAGACCAAGGATCCGGGTTAAGGTTTCTAAGCCTCTTTATCTATTCTTAATTGATAATTTTTTTTAATAAATATATTTTAAAATTACACTTAATTTACTTAAATTATTATATTGTCCTTTTATTATAATCCTTTTTATCTTTTAATTATGGTATATAACCTATTAAATCTCAACAAACTTTTTTATAATCTATTACTATGTCAAAATATGAGTTTCAAAGAAAACCTTGTATTTTTTTCAATTCTCATATTACAATATTCAATATCTTAATTAATTTCAAAAAAAATATCTTAATTTAATATAATATTTTCATAATTTTCAAATATTTTTCATATATTCTCTTCTTTTGAGATCATGTGAAAAACATCACTCACTATGGTGGTTTTATGTAACATAAGTGAATGATGATATTTTCGTAAACTTCGTCTATTCATGGTTATATTTTTCATGATTTAATATGATATTAATATTAAAATATGTTCATGATTATGATTCTATAATGAAAAATTATATATCATAATAATGAAATTAATGGAAAGAAGTCACAGATAGTTTTATATAGAAAAAACAAGCTTATTGAGATAGATTCTCTAAATACTGACTATTTTCATTACCTAATGAAATATTATTCCTATTGAAAGAATTTAAAAATATAAAATGACCCTTATTATTCTTACACTGATGGATTTTTTGGAATCATGATCCAAACAAAATTGAAACTATTGATACAAAAAAAATTAATTTAATAAATGAATAAAAAATGATAATATGAAGTATAAGGGATGAAATAAATATAAAAAATCATTAAAATTAAGTAATTAATTGGTTTAAATTCCTTATATAGGATTTTAAATATTCTCTAATAGAAATTTTATTGATCATGGAAAGGGTTCCTTTTCCACACATTCTCATTTTTCAAAGAAATTTCTCGATTACTATATATTTTTCCCACTTATTCTTTATTCCATTATAATATGAAAATTTAAGAATTTTATACATTTTATTTATTCTTTTTTCTTGTTATATTTATCCCATCAGTTTTCCCTTAATATTATTTCATTATTTTAAACCTTACAAAGATTATAATGGAAGTATTTGCAGTTTCTTTATATTTCACCCAAATTATTCTCATGTTATTTCAGTATTATAGAGGTTATTTTCTCTTTATGATTACCTCATAAATTCTATACTATTTTAGAATAATATATATTTTTAATTTATCTTTTGATGAAAATTCTATTCTTATATCACTATGAAATAATATTATTCCTTTTCTTTGAAGGATTTATTATATTTTTTGACTATATGATTTCATTATTTCCTTTTCTAAATATTTTTACCTATTTGAGATCTAATTTCATGTAAAATGATCAATTTTTTAAATAATTAGTGTCTGAAAATACATATAATATTACTTTAAATATATTATAAATTATACCTCGATGGTTAAATATATATGGACATATATTTTGACCCAATTATTTTCCTTTGGTTTACTACAAGTTTATAATTTTTTATATATCTTTTCTATACAGAATGAATATATATGATTTATCATTATATGATATATGGGTATGATATATTTATCTAATTGATTAAGTAATTCTTAATATCTCATGATATCAATATGTTAGGACCATTTTCAGTTAACCTAATCTGTAATGTTTTTCATGAGCCATGTTTAGTTAGCCACATCCATAAATTTATGCATAAGCCAAGTGCGGTTAGCCTCATTTACATTATTATGTTGTCATGGTAATGAGGTTTTACCTATGGTTATGATGAAATGACTTGTATTCATGCCATATTTTATATTATCTGATGTTTACTATGCTCTTACAATATTTTACTATAATTTAATGTCATTATTTGGAGGATTATTATCATTCCCTATTTTTTTGATGCTATACTTATTGAATCTTATGAAATATCTTCCAATATTTACGCTGCTACACCCTTACTAGGATTTATAGAATATTCATTCTATTATGTATTTCCCTGATTCAACCCATTATGTATCAGGAGTATGTAGACCTATATGATAAATATGAGTTGGTTGGAGCTTGTAACACCCAAACATTTTATGGTATGTCTCCTTTGAAAATTTTACTTCTTCGATTGACGGAACACGAAGCATAAAAAAATTATTAAATATTATTATTTAATTTTTACCAAGATATTTTAATAGTAGGCATGAATGATATTATGTAAATTATGAAAATTTAGTTTTAACATGTTTAAAAAATGAATTAATTGGTTACTAATTTACTAAAATTGAAAATAAAAATCAATTGAACATAAAGGATGTGTTTTTATAAAAAAATATATTCATGACCATAATGTAATTTTATCATAATTTGTTAAATTCATAATTATTATTAAAATATCTTAATGAAATTCATATATTAAATTTTTAATAAAATATTTTTAAATTCAATAAATATGTTTCATAGGATTAAGATGAGAATAAATCCAATTTTTTTTAAAAAAGATATATATTCTAAAATGATATTTTAAAAAAATTTAATGGAAAACATGTTTTAAAACAAAATTATGAAACTTTTATAAATTATATTGAACAAAATAAACTTAATTTTAAAAATTATAATTTAAAATTATCTTTTTGTGATATTTTGATATTTTTCTAAAAATAATTAATTTCTTGTGAATATTGAAAAAATAACTATTTGTATAGAAATGTCATTTTCATTATATTAATAATATATTTATAATTTTAATATTAATATCACCTATAAAAGTGAAAATAATATTTTAGTAACTTATAAATTAAAATATGATAAATTTATATAATGGAGTAAGTAAATAATTATTTTTAAAATGATAAATTAACTGTTGGTATTTTTTTAAAGAGTAAATGTTTATTTAAAATTATAAAATAAATAAATGTTCCTAAAAAAATTTATTTCTCATAAAATAGATTGATAATTAAATATTTTTTTATTACTATAAGACAATTTATTGAGACCTAAATTTAAGTGTTATAAAATCAGATAAAATTTTAAAATTTGTATTTTTTGAATACAAGGATATTTTAATTAAAAAAATATATTTCTCATTTTTATAAAAATATTTTCATGAAATGGAGTAAATTATTTAGTTCTACATGTTTAAAAAAATTTAGGGTGAATTTTTGGGATTTTTTTGAAGTAGTTGAATATTTGGTGAATAGTGAAATACATTAATTTTTTTTATTTAACATCTTAAAGAATTACATGAATTATTCAGTCTTGGATGATGCATGGATGAGGTAATAACCAATTTTTTTGAAATAAAATGCATTAGTTACAATATATAGTTATAATAATCATCATTATTTAGAGTCTTGATCCAAACTAAAAAAAATTAATTAACTAATAAAAAAACACCCCTCTTCTCCACTATAAATACCACCCCTTATCCTCACACCTCTAATTCATTGTAGATTTCTTGTATACTTTCCATTTTATCTCCTAAAATATATCCCCCATGTTCTATTTTTCTTTTGTCTCCCCAAAATTTCATTTCCAAATCCTTTAAGGAGGTTCTCATGGAGGCGACACTCAAAAGGTAAAATATTCCCCCTCTTCATTTCAATTTCTTTTATTTTATTATCCTTAACTCAACTACCCTGTAAAAAGTGAAATAATAACTCCAATATCATTTAAAAACTATAATTATTTTATGTTAATGGTATGTCAACCATGAATTCCATTCTCTTCCCCTTTTTATTATAAAAATAAAAGAATTGTTCGTGAGGTGTCGATTTACTGCCTTTGTGGAACATGAGTTTTCATTTTTCCATTCCTCCTTAAAGGATCATCATAAAAAATTATGGTAAAAATATAATTTAATATATGTAATAAAACATATTTACTGTTATTGAACTAGTATATATATATATAATATTACTTCACAATAAAAAACAAGTTTGTGATGATAATAAAATGAAAAAATAATCTAAATGGTTATCATTAATGGTTTATCAAATGAATCATCCTAATATCTAAATAAATGATGTATAAGACCATTAAATATCCTATAATTTAATTAAAAATATATTATTCCAATTATAGAGTACCATTTCCATTTTAAATGGCCTTTCAAACATGTATATAAGTGAACCCATCATGATAACCGAGGAAACAAACACTCTCAGATAAAGAAATTTAATATTATAACTCATCAAAAAGTGAATGAAAGAACTAAATGAACATATAATAAATAGAATTAATTTTTAATTGGTTCTGAATTAAATTATTAATAAATATAATTTCATTATCCATCACATTTAGTACATGTTCACATCACTTTTGGAGATGAGGTAAGTGTTTTCTAATCTCACCTTCATTTCTATGAAATATGCCTTATTCATCACTATCTGTTGTTTTTGGTGTATATAAAATTCCATTTTATATAATGTAATGAATTTATATACCTTAATTTTAACTAATGTTTCTTTTTTATGTTCATTAATTTTATGTGGCAGACGCTTCACCGGTTTGCAATGTGGTATGGGATTCCCCCCGAACAAAGATTTTAATTTGGGTTATGATTTCTCTTTATTTACCCCAATGTAATTATTTTTTATTTTTATGTAATTATTATAAATTCTATTTATCTAGATAATGTTATCTCCTTTTTTAAGGAAATACATTTTTTATATGTTTTTGTTCTCAATTTCTCATAATAAGAAAGACCAATTAAACATGACCTCCTAATTTCATACCAATTTTCAAGTTCCTACCATTATATATTTTAATAATTTTTTTATAAAATTCCTTTTTTTATTTGGAAAAATGCTAATTTTAATTTTTGATTTTATACAAATAGTTAATACAATTTATAAAGATTCTATTTTATCTTTTAAACCGTACTATAGTAGCTTATTTCTAAAATTTATTAAAAACACTTTTTACATGTTTTCACTTTAGTTTCCAAATATTAGTATGATTTTTTTAATATTTTTCAAATATAATATGATTCCCTTCTATTTTCTGGGAAATAAATGTTTTCAATCTAATTTTATGAAAAATATAAAAGTTTTTCCATAATAAATCTTATTTCTAAATTAAAAGGTAATTTTTTTCAAGAACCTCTCAATGATATTATTAGAGTTTGTTCATATATTTCAACACCTTATATTGAATCTAATTATTAATTGAAATTGATATGTTATGTTAACATCTTCCATATTTTATTAAATGGTTAATGAATATTTTTTGGGATGTATTATCTTAATACCCTTCACCATATTACTCTCGAGGGTTTATGATTATGTTCATTGTTGTCGTTATTATTTACATTTCATATGCTAATTTCAATGTGAATGTATACAGTGATTATGTTCCACCCCTTTAATAAGAAGAATGTAGTGGGCTTATTAAGTGACAGCTGAGGCTTTCTATATCCCATTGATGCATCGGTAGGTCTAATGAGACTAATTAAACCATATTTTACTAATTCATATATGATATCTTACCCAAATACTTGACTGTATGTTTATGAAGTCTGAAATTATGAATTTCATCATTATGATATATGTAATTGATAATAAATGTGATTATAATACTAGTCAAATATCCACTGTTAAGTTTCATTATCAATTGATTATTAATTTGGAATTATTTAATTATCTTTTATTCTTTCCATATTATCCTCTAATTTTTTTTAATGGCATGTGTTTTTAGTTATTCAACTTGACCTATTTATTATGTTTATGATTTCTTCAACTATATTTCGTACCCTTACTAATAATTATATATCACCCCTATATTATATTTTATTTTTCCCTAGGATGTGAAAAAGTATATTATGAATGAATTAATGGGATAATCTATGAGTCTATTGGTGTTTCCAATAGAGTTTCTATGTTACATTTCATTTCAAGTTGAAGTGTAAAACATATATATGTAGCTGGTTTTCCAAAGATACAAAAATAATTATTCCTTTTGAAAAGGATTTATTATTCATAGTACCTATTTAATAATGTAAATAATAAACTATAGGCTACTAGGGTTGTGGTCATTAAATTTGGTATCAAAGCCAGTTAAGTAGAAAACATGGAAACTAGATTTAGAAAACATATACTAAGGAACATAAACCTAAGATAAACATTTAAAGTAATCATATAATAACATCCTATAATTTTTGAAAGGAAGATATTATGTGGGTATCTCTTGAAATACATCTCTACCTAGATACTAAAAGTGGACGTGGTTCTTGCACACATATACCTAGGGGTAAAAACTCTTAAAGGGTGCATTGGTTTTGACTTAGTATAACCAAGTACATTAAAATGTTCATTCCTTCCCATCTCATTTGAAACTCCTAGGGGATATGAATAGGATAATTAAAATTTTACTTAAAAAACATTACGAAGTGTTTAAAAGTAAATATATTCCCAAAGAAACTAATCTTATTATATATATATTAGTTAAACCTAAATTTTCAATTTACATGAAGTGTTTTACTAGTTTTTATTATACATTTTATTTCAAACTGTTAAGACCTAATATAATGTGTTACATCATATAGAAATTGTTCCTAGTATAAGTAATGGAAACCATATCAACTCATGTATTCTATATAGGGATTTCCCTCCTATATAATCCAATGATGTTGGATCTAGTGATGTAACTGGATATGAAACAATAATAACTATATTTGGAAAAATAGCTTAATTTATGATAAATAAACTTTCTCAAATAGAATAACCCGATCCATGATATTACATAGCAATGTTATACTACATTATGCGTCAACAACATCCATCCTTAAATATAACTATAAACCCTTTTGTATTTGAGTAGTGGATAAGTTCCATAGATAATGTATTTATCATTTTGGGATGTAATGGAAGGGAAACTATTATCATAGATGTTTATCGTCTCTCATAAGATGTTGATCTGTGGTAGTTATTGATTCAAAATTCTAAGGATTAAGAAGAAATTATAAACATGGAATGGGGGGATTTTAAGAAAAAAAATTCGGAGAAATATTTTCCTAGAGAACAATGAAAAATAGAGAGATAAAATTATAGAGTCTGAGCTATAATGACGAATAAAATGTTTCTAAGTATCAATCTAACTTTACATGGTTATAAAGACATTCCACAGACTATATACACAATCTAAGGAGAAATGTTAATCATTTATTTGATGGTCTTAAACCAATCTATCAATGGGAACTAATATCCCAAATATTATCATCATATGAAGATATAATCTCATGTTGAATCAAGAGAGATATATAATAATCTATTTATTATGAACATAATGGAAATATAGATATGAATATAATGGTATAGAAAGAGATAGATAAAGGGAAAATAAGAAAGAATGATTTTCCAACATGTGATAATTGTGGGAAGAAACACCCCAGTACTTGCCTAAATGTAATTTGAGTTTGTAACAAGTGTAAAGAGAAAGTTCACCAGACTCATTAATTTAATGGATATAATTAAGTTGAAAATGTGAAATGTTTTGAATTGTAAGTATATGGGGTACTGAACCAATGAATGTACAAAGCATCAATGAAATATTGCTTAGAAAAATAAATGGGATCAATGTCAAGCTTATGATGTTACTACAGTTGAAGGGGGAAAAGTAATGATTTTTTGTTTTTGGATTAAATAATTAGGTTTTGATATTCTAGTAATAATAATAATTACATATACAAGGAATGTACTATAGTAGATATTTGTTATGTAATTGGAATCATGTGTTGAATAACACCAATAATCAAGTGATGTGATTCTGTTGTGTGTTAATATTACTAAAAATACATGACATGTGAAAGATAAACCTAAATATGTTCTTTAATATTGAGAAAATAATAAATATATGTTTATGGGATAATATCAATAAGGTGGTTAGTGATTTTATGGTTTATATTCTAGTAGAATTATTAAATGTTTGGATATAAGGAGAAACAAAGATTTTAATCTTGAAATAATTCATGTTTCATAATAGTTTAATGTAGATTAAGGTATTAACATATATTATACGTGACAATATAAGCAAAATTATTTATGGAAATCTTATGTTATGTTGATTTTTTAAATTTAGTGAACTTACTTTTAAATTTTTGGTCTTTGAATTTGGATAGACTTATATTCGACGTGTCTTGTGGATAACTACTTATGGAATGGTTTATTGATATTATTAATGAATATTAATGTGTGATTTACTAAAATGGATAACATGTACACATAATTTTAGTTTTAGTAAACATTTTAAGGATAAAGGAATAACATATAGATCTTTTGATTCATAAAAGTACTTCAAGCATATAATTTTTTTCTTGAATATCGATCTCTAGAATTAATAAATGGAGAATAGATAGATTGAAGAACAAACAAAGGATGATATAATGGCATGGATTGGAATGAATTATGTTTATATTTTCAAGTGATTTTTTAGATAGAAATAGAAACCCTCAACCCCAAAAAAATGATTCCTGAACAAAAACATCATACCTTTACTTTTCCTTCAGATAAATTAATTATCTTTTATCAGATCACAAACTCTTGATTTTTTTATGCTCTATATTCTAAAGTAAACTTTTCTATCACTTCACACAAGAACATGATTTTTATATTTCTCTTATATTTCTATATTTTCATAAATTTTATCTTATTTTGGAATCTAACTTTTGTGATGACTTACACATTTCACTTTACCTAATTTTAAGAGGAATTTTATAAACCCATTTTAAGGTGAAAATTTTCCATAATTTAATTTTCAAGTATCAAATATCTATTTTTGAAATGTAATTACAAATTTATGTAAAAAATTATTTAAGGTGGGTATAATGTAACACCCCATAATTTTATGGCATGCCTATTTTTAAAATTATATTTATTCGATAGATAGAACACTGAGCCTAAAATTATTAAATACTATTATTTAATTATTACCTTTCCATTGGAATTCTACGAATGAATGATATCATTTAAATTATACAAATATAGTTTACATATGTTTATAAAACGAATTAATTTGTCACCAATTAATTGTAAATGAAAATATAAACCAATTGAACATAAAAGATGTGTTTTTGAAAAACTAATTTTTATGGCCGAAGGGAATTTTATCTTAATAAATTAAATTAATCACTATCATTGAAATATATTAATAAAATTTTTATACTACATATTCAAAAAACTGTTTTTAAATAAAGTCTAAAATTTTTATTGTCTTATGATAAGTACAAATTTTATTTTAATAATAAAAAGAAATATTGTTTAAAAAGTGATTTTACTACCTTTTAGTGGCGCACATGTTTTGAAAGAAATTTTTAAACTTTTATAAATACCATTCAACTAAATAATCTTCAATTTATAAATAATAATGTAAAAACAATCTTAGGGTGAGATTTTGGTATTTTTCTAAAAATAATTACATTCTAATGAATAGTAAAAAAATCCCAATTTTTATAAAACTGTCATTTCATTATATTAATAGTATGTTTATGATTGGAATAGTAACATAACTTATGAAAGTGTATATAAAATATTAGTGTCTTATAAATTAAAATATTATATGTTTATATCATGTAGTATGTAAATAAATGTTTTAAAAATGATAAATTAAGTGTTGATATTTTTGTAAAGCATAAAAGTTTATTTACAATTTTATAATAAATATATTAACATAGAAGGAAATATATTTTCATAAGATAGATTAATAAATAAATATTTTTTTCTAATGAATATAATTTAATTATAAGACACCTTGTTTATTTTTTAAATGTGTTATAAAATCAGTTATAATTTAAACATCGGTATTCTTCAAATAAATGATGATTTTAATTAGAAAATAAATTTATCATATTTGTAAAATTATTTTCATAAGATGGAGTCCATTTTTAAATTATAAATTTGAATAAATGTTTAGGTTTTGTTTGTAATATTTCTCTAATATAGTTGATTTTTATTGTGAATAGTGAAATATAGTTATTTTTGGTATTTAGTATTTAAGACAAATACAAGAATTATTGTGTCATGAATGATGTATGGATGAGGTAAGAACCCATTATTTCAAACTAAAAAGAATTATTTTCTATATTTAGTCACAATAATCCTCACTAATCATAGTCTTGATCTGAAATAATAAACAAATGAATTAAATAATAATAAAACACCCCTCTCCTCCACTTTAAATTTTTCCTCTCACCACCCATTCTCCTGACACCCCCAAAGCCTTAAATATTTCTTATATTATGACCATTTAGACTCTCAATCTACTCCACAATGTTCTTGTCTTTCTGGTCTCGATAGAAGTCCATTTCCAAGTCACTTGTGGAGGTTCTCAAGGAGGAGAAACTCAAATGGTAAAACCTTATCTCAATTTCTTTCAATTTGATTTATTTTCTTATCCTTCACTCACCTTCCCTATCTAAAGTGACATTATAAAAAATTATATTTTATATACTTAAATTTTATTATTTTAATGATATATATAACATAAATTCTTTTCTCTTCCAATTTTTATTCTAAAATTGAATTCATCATATGTGGTGTGCCGATTTACCACCATTATGGAAGATGAGTTTTCCATTTTCAATTTGACCTTATAGGCTGGTAATAAAATAAAATTATGTTCAAAAAAGTATTTAATATATCTAATAAAACTTCTACAATTTTCTATCACCTGTATATCTACATATTATTAATTTATAAGACCAAACTAGTTTGTGATGACGGAAAGAATAACAAAATAATCTAAATTGGTATCATTAACGATTTGCCTAATTACTCATCATCATATCTGAATAAATTAAAACATATGAACATTAAATATTTGGTAATTTCATTAATAACATATAATTCTAAATCTATATAACTATTTCTATTTTAAATGTTCTTTTATACATGTATACTAGTGAACCCATCAGGAAAACCAACGAAACAAACAACCCCGAATGCTGAAATTGAATATTAGAACACATCAAAAAGTTAATATTTGAACATAATCAAATAATAACAAATAAAATAAATTTTTATAGGTTATTAATTAAATTATTAATTGATCAAATTTCATTATCCAGGATATTAAGTACATGTTTAAAACACTTTCAGAAATAAGTTAAGGGTTTTATCATCTCACTTTCATTTATGTGAGATGTTACTTATTAACCATGATTTCATTTGTGTGGTCTACCTATATATATCTATGATGTATCATATGATAAATATCTTTATCTTCCAAGTATACAATGTTTCTTTTTATTATTCCTTAATCTTATGGGGCATATGCATACATAGTTTGCAAAGTGGTAATGGATTCTCCCAAAACCTCCATTTTTCATCTGGTTTATGAATTCTCTATAATTACCCCAATGTAATTATTATTATTTTATATAATTATTCTAAATTATATTTTTTCATGTCATTTCATTATTCTTTTAAGGGTAAATATATTTTTTATATGGTTTGATTCTAAATTCTTCCCAATATGCATACCCGATTAAAGGGAGCTTCATAATTTCTTACCCAATTTTATGCACCAACCATAATCTATTTTAAGACACCATTATTTTTCAAAAATCACTATTTTCTATAATGAATAAATATCCGTTTTCATTTCTTTTTTTTATACAAAAATTAATTATTTTTCCATTTTATAGACTCCTTTACATTTTCTCTCAAACCGCACTGAAGTAGATCATTTCTAAAAAATGATAAACAATCCTTTAACATGTTTTCAATAGAGTTTCCAAATTTTAGTATGAATATTATTTTAATATAATTACTGTATAATTTATTTTCCTTCTCAATTCTTGGATATACATGTTTTCAATATGATTTTTTGATAAATCCAAATGATTTTCTGAAAGAATTCTTCTTTTTAAAGTAAAATACGATTTCTCTCAAAAATATATTAATCATTTTATTATAATATATTCATCTATTCCAACACCATATGTTGAATATAATACTTAATTGATTTTTACATATTATTTTACAATCTACCATATTTTATTGAATGTTTAAGGATTATTTTTGGTTATGTGCTATCTTGATACCCTTCTTCATATTTCGCTGGATAGTTTATGATTATGTTCATTTTTTGGGGATATTATTTACATTTCATATTCTAGTATCAATATTAATGTATAGGTTTATTATTTTCTATCCCTTTTATATATGTATTGGGATGGACTTAGAAAGTGATGGGTGGGTGCCACTTTAGCCCCTCAAATCATCGGTGGGTCTCATGAGACAAACTATACTGTGTTTTCACCCATTTATGTATGTTGTATTTGAAAATGCCTTAAAGGTATGTTTATGATGTCCATATTTATGAATTATCTCATTTTGATATTATTAATTGATAATCCATGTGATTATTTGACTAGTAATATAACTTGGTTATGTTTCATTCTCAAGTGATTATTTATATTGAATTATTTAATGAAATTTTATCCTGAAAAAATAATGCTTAATATTTTATTTTATTTTAATGTGTTATTAGTTATTCCCCTTTCCATTTTTATTATTTTAATGATAGATTCTATTTTATTTCATACCCATACTGAGAATGGTAGATCACCCCTTTATGATGTTTTATTTTTTCCCACGATAAGAAGATGTATAATATGAATGACATTCAGGGATAATCTATGAGTTTATGGGTGTTCCCAATGGAATTTCTATATTGTAGTTCATCTAATGTTATAATGAAAAACTTATACGTATATGGATTTCAAAATATACTAAACTATTTGGTCCTTTAAGACGAGATCTCTTGTTCATAGTATAACTGTAATAAATTAATGCATCGACTCCGAGATTTGGGGGTTGATGTATTTATAGAGTGAGTAACTATAGAGGGGTGGGGGATGAATTGGGTATCCAATAAAATTTAAATTAAAAAAATTTAAATAAAATCTATAAATTAAGATTAGTTATCATATTTAATCAAAAGTTTAGTTTGATTTAATTTTGATCTATTAAAATATTCCTCAAATCTTGATTAATTATTTGTTGAAAAAATTTTAAATATTAATATAAATTTTGAAATCAATTTTCTCAATCAAATACTTATATAAAACCTAGTTAAGATTAAATATAAAAGTATAATTTTTTTTATAGATTGAAAATAAATGCAGTTTAAGGATTTGAAATTATAAAAACAAAACAAAATCAAAGAATTGAATAAAAAAGGGGTTTAGTTTTACTATAGGAAAAGACCTGTATGTTCAGTGTACTCTACTCCTTCACTGTCAAATTCAAGTAATTATACATTGTGTAGGATCTCTTTTGATGATATTTCTTAGTGTCCATCAAGATGAGAAAACATCTTGATCAAGAATCACTCACACAATAGATAGTATTCTAGGAATATAATGCACTTCATGATGGAGTGACAATTTCAATAATAATCCTAGATTTCATCAAGATCTTCATATTGAGCTTTGAATCGTTCTTCATTGATTATTTTCAAAAGTTTAATGAGTAATAAAAAATAATTGCTTTGCATTAGTCACAATTACAAAGTCATTATTAGAATTTAATTCTAATCAAGTAGAATAGAAATATTAGCACTTATGGTGGAAATACATCTCTGGAAGAATGAAATATCTGGTGGAATGACTAATCTAGAAGAATTATTTCTTTGGAAGGGATTCATTTGAATTAATGGTCATGCAGGCTGTTGGTGACTCAGGATGGCAGTAAATCATGTTCGGTGGTCATAAATTCCAGGGATGATAGATTTTAATTAATAGTGATATATTTATGGAGGAAACTAAAATCTATTGTTTTTACATTATGTTGGTGAGACTTTGTTGAAGATAAAAATTTGAACTAATGGTGGGACATATTTAGTGGTAGCTTAGCTTTGGTAGTTAGACATTCTGGCAGCGACTAAATCCAACTCTTAGAAATTTTTTCACCAAAATTCATTATTATATAAAATTCTATTATAAAATAGTTAACTCATTATAATTATAATAAAAATGATTTGTGAGAATTAAAATAATGAGGTTCCTACAATTTACACCCTTTGAATGATCATAAATCATTAATTTTTTATTTACCATGTATGAGATAAACATAGATATATAGAAATAAATTTACGGATAAAATTCTACTTGAAATTTCAAAATTAAATTGTGGGATATAAAGAAATGTGGTTTCCAGGAGATGGAATCAACAAAAAAAGGCATCAATGGATAAAATCCACATAAAAAATTTGGTATGAAAAAATTACCTCCAAATAATTTAGATACAAAAATGGAAGTATAATACCAATGATAAAAGTAACTAAGGTAGTAAAAGGTAATGAAAATCACATCCAAAATAATTTTATCAAAGAACAAATAAGGATTGTATTAATGGATGAATCAAAATAATCATGGTATCAAGGGAACAATTAGAATAAAGAAATCCAAATGAGTAAGATACCATAGATAAACTAGGTATCAGAGGAAACATAACAGGAGGATATATAAATTAAGTATAGAAGGTAAATTATCCAGAAAAAATAATAATGTTATCAAAGAATAATGAAAACATCATCATATATCAAAGATGAATGAAAATTTCATCATCCATTATTCTCATCATATTGGGATTATCAAAAAATGAAATTAGAAACAGTAAATAAAATGATATAAGGAAAAAATATTAGTGATAAATATAGTATCAATAGAGAACTAATAGAAGAGAATAAGAAAGAAGTGTTTTTAAGAAGAATGGTTTATGATATTAGAGCCACAAAACAAGATACATGGAATATATATAAAAAAAATCAAATAATAATGTATTTTAGAGTCACTCCCAACACTATAGGCAGGATCAGTAGGGCCCTTACATATATCAGAGGTAGGAGGGACATATGAAGTGGATGAGGGAACTGTGGTAATAACTAGTTTTACTGAAGGTACATAGGGAGGGGTAGTCATATCTCTGATAATTATTGGCTTGAGATTAATGAAAACATCCCTAGGAGCCATGCTAGATAGCTGGTACTATATAGGTAAATGTTCTGATGAAAGAGAATATGTGAAGGATGTCATAACAATCACCACTAGGGAAACAACATTTGTTCTAGACACATACAAAAATGAATTTAAAATATTGACAAAAATAAATGAAAATATTTCCTTCCCTCTCTATGGAACTAAAAATCTATTTCATTTTATAAATAATGATTATACGAATCGGTGTCAAAACTATCAAATGGTCGATCTTCTCTTTGAATACTGAGGATACCCAATTCATCCAAATATTGTCAACCAAAAAATTAAAACCGTAGTTATCTCATGTATGGTATAAACCCAAGAAAGTAAATATTTAATAGAATTTGTAATGGTTTACTGATCAATTTAGGATTCATTTAATAATTCCATTACTAGTTTGTACATATGATCTCCATGTTGATGAATCTGTCTCAGATCATCCTAATGAGTAGCATGAACAAGACCCAAAGAAGGATGTAGTTCCTCTCAAACTATATACCAAACCAACTATGCATGAAAGGGTACTAGTGGAGGTGGAGGAGAAGATATAGATTACATTGATGATAAAATATCAATCCTCTCCATCATAGTTGGTTGGATGGTGACAAAGGAGGCCATCATATTATATATCACTGATCTCAAAGCCTCGTCTCACTTTCTAACCTATGGTTTTCAATTTCAACCTCTATAATGGGATGATTCAAATTTTTCTAAATATGGAACACAAAAAATAAAATAGTTGTATCACATTAGCCTCACTCAACTGAGTCACAAAAATTTCCCATGACATCAAAACTCTACAAAAATCAGTAAGGAGACTTAGTATTAAAGAGTACAAATCAATCCTAGAAATTGAATCATTAGAAACTAGAGAAATAAAAAGTAATGGAGAATTAGATACATCTGAACCGAAATCATTATGGTCTCCTAAAGATCTTTTATGATCTTCCCCATCTCTAGTAGAGATGGTATGTTCACCATCCTTTTGTGGACTTCCATAATCATCATCTGAATCAAAATATTCTAGACCTTGATAATTGGAACCTAGGGATAACCCCCTTAGTGGATATATCACCCTATTCCTAAGCATATAAATGGTCTTCAACAACTTCCTCAATAACATACTTTGACCTAGAATAATCCAAAACAAGATATAAATATACTGGTATGTTATCCCATTTTTCATGAGTATCACTTACTCTGATAGAACTAGGGAACTACTCTATGCTAGTACGCACTTAGGTGTATTCTCTAGTAAACATAACATCATAAACTAAGTGATATGAAATAGATATCTCTAAGTGCTCATATTTTGATGAATTGGGTATCCCAAAAAGTATAAGACTATGTGAGACCGGTCTATCCATTGACCTAGAAGATTCTATAGAAACATTAGGGGATGGATGAGGTTATCAAATCCTCTCACCATCATGATCATCATAAGGTCTTCCATCATCACTATCCTCATCATCATCACAATTATCACCATAATTTACATATTATCCATTTTACTCATCATACACTTCTATAACCTCTTTATAATATTCATAAGTTGATATTATTATAATATCATCACCTAAAACCTTTGTATCATAATAAAAAATATAACTTTTACATATCAAATTCTCTATGGTAGGAAGAGAGGTAGGTGAACTCACATGTCCAAAAGTCACATCGGGGCTCTTTTGGAGTTCTGGGCCACATCAATTCTCTACTAATGAATAAACCTCATCATAAACATGTCATTAATATTATCCTTCATCACTAGAATTCTAAATTAACTAAGATAGATCCAAGCCATGATATACTATGTTTTTGGGTTCAGGTGGGATGATCTACGGGATTAAAAATCTCATTGATATTTTCATTATCAGTAAAAAATTTCATCATTTCGGGGATCCATCTAACCCTATTCTTTTTACAAATGATCTCATTCAAGAAGAAACCTATACATTTAACATGATCTACTTCCTCTTTATCAGAAAAAAATTCTTTCTAACACAAAAATTAATAAACATAGAATAAATTAGATAATTATATCTAGATGATGAATTACACATCTCCATAATGTGTACAATACGGTATCTGCCCAGATTACTCCTATCATATTTTTTCATTGTGAACATGAGTGTCAACACCCGTCCTTGGGGCCCGTGCCATGACTACTCCAAGCCCACCTTCCATAGGCCAGGGGCTGGTGACTAGCACCAAAGGCGTAAATTCTAAAAAAGGGAAGGCATTTCCTTATATATAGTAAACAAAAAAAGACAACAAAGTACGCAAGTGAAGTAATAACTAAGTAAAACTGGGTACAAGGTAAGTGCTGAAAAGTAAATGGGCTAGTATACAAACCCAACTGAAAGTACAGTACAACTGAAAGGAAAGTACAACAGTAGTAAGTAAAATAGTAACACCGAGTCATCCTCGGGAAATCCCACATGAAAGGTGGGTACAGATAGACTCCTCAGCTCCTCGGGTCCGGTCGTCCGCTCTGTGTACGTACCGCCAAGTGGTCCACCTCCGGGTACCGCCCAACTCCACAAGCCTCCACCTCAATCAGTGCGGTTTGTCGTCTACATCCATCACAACGTAGTGCAAGCATAGCCCGTGTAGGGGTGAGTATACAATACTCAGTAGGGACACCGAGACCCCCGAAGGTCTCTAAGAAGCCACATGGATAAACCAAAAAGTAATGATACAATCATGAAGTATCAGCCGACCCTACATAGGTATATGCCCATACATATACCTAGGTCCTCAATTATAAAATGGTTCAAAATCTTGAGCCCTAGCACAACCAAGTCCACACAAGAAAACACAACCTAGTCCACACAGGAAAACACAACCCAGTCCACATAGGAAAGCAAGTCAATCACATCGATGATAAAGTTTGAATTCAAGACTCAGCTCACACAGGTATACATCTTTCGTATAGCATTATAGATGATCAGATGTAGTCAATGATTCATATAAGTTGTTGAACCCACATAGGACATAAGAATAGCTAATCTGTCGGACCCACATAGGATACAAGACCAGCTACTCGGCCAGACCCACTTAGGATATAAGTACAGAGGTCATACTGCAGGTCCCACGTTGGATATAAGAACAGTAGTCATCGCTATTGGACCCACAAAGGCTCCCAGTACAGTCGTCATCACTACTGAACCCACAGAGGATACAAGTACAGTCGTCCTCGCTGTCGAACCCATGGAGGATCCATGTACAATCGTCCTCGCTGCTGAACCCACGAAGGATCCACTTATAGTCATCCTCGCTGCCGAACCCACAGAGGATCCATGTACAGTCGTCCTCGATACCGAAACCATGGAGGATCCACGTAAAATCTTCCTCACCGAAGAACCCACGGAGGATCTAAGTACAGTCATCCTCACTGCAGAACCTGCGGAGGATCCATGTTCAGTCGTCATCGTCATCGTCACAGCCAGCTCTAGAGTTCCCGCACACAACACGCTCGATTCTGGGAGGGTCCACTCCTCGAGCCAAGGGGGTCGATACATCAAATGTCATGATGTCAAGAGTTTATGTATCCCAAATTTCTATCTCGACAAAATAATCCCAGCATTACAGACGGTGGGTCAATCGGACGCCCGGTCTCAGAGTTATTGGCTTTTCTGTTCCAAGGGCCTGGTTGGTTTTTATGTTAAAACCAACCCGACCGTACTCCAGCTGCATCCAAACCTCAAGTGGAGTAATCCAAAAGAACTATGTCATCATGAGGAATTCATCTCAATTGAAGGTACGTCAAACGGACGTCCGATCCTTACGTTATATGTGTTTCTGCTCCAAGGGCCCGGTTGGTTTCGGGTTCGAACCAACCCGTCCATACCCAAACTTTTATGAAAACTCGAGTGTAATATATCAAAACAACCCTCTCGATCCAAGGATTCCTATGCAACTAACGGTGCATCGATCGGAGGTCCATAGTTCATGTTAATGGCATAAGACCGAAAATGGTCCGAAGTGGGGGGGGGGGGGGGGTCTGGGCCTGGGACGACCAGACCAAACCCACCTGGGTCGGCCAGAACCGGGTGACCCGAACCGGTTCTAGGTTCGGCCCAACTAAGCGCGGCCCATTCCGCGCGGCCCACCCTGGCCCATCTTGGGGGGGGGGAGGTCCACTGGCTTGGCCAGCGAGCCGAACGGGGGGTGCAGCCCCCGCTTTCTGCGGATGCGGCGCCAGGGTGGCGCCGCAGCTCACCTAGATCCCGCGTGGCCACAGGATCCCGACTTCAACTCCACGGCTTTAGCCACGGCGAGCTTCTGCCGGCAGCGAGCCGGGGCACCGCCGCCTCCGGGGGGCCGGCCGCCGACGTCGCCGCGTTGGTGACCCGCACTGTCAGGGCCTTCTGTGGGACACCAGAGTCATTCTGGTGGTTCGATTTTTCTCTCATCTACACTTGAGGTTGCCTCGGGACCCAGACATCACTGTGAAGTCCTCAAATCTCCATTGCGGCCTCGCTCTGTTGTTGCCAAAAATTCTTCACATCAAGAACAAAGTAGCGGTGGGTTCAGACTTGTTCGTTAGTCCTTACCCACCGCGTTAGTGGTCCAAAACATCATCCAATGATTTAAATGCCATACCAATGGTATAAATCACATAAATAAATATAAAAACACTACTACCTGAATTCAGTGGAACACCAATGCAGACGAAGGAAGGAATTCCACATTCGATGTCGTTCGACGTTTGTCGCCGCTCGTCGACCTCCGGATCGTTTCCCCCAATGGTTGTCATGTTCTCCGTTCTTCGATGAAGGATGACGTTGTTGACACTTTTCCAGAGATTTCCCCATGATCCCCCATTCCTTTGCTAACGGATTGATTCAATAAAAAGAAACAATCTCCATGTTTAGATCATTAATATGGTTTATCAATGAACCATAATAAAAGAAACATTAATTAGGCGAGTGTTGTGGTTTCACCACAAAAGAAAAAGATCATTAAAAGCCTTATTTAATGACCATCGTTACACTACGGTTCTATCATCTGCCGCTCAAAGGTCAAAGGAAGAATAAAATAACTCATATAGTTATTTTATTATTTTTTCCGAAAGGTAAAAAAATTAACTTTTTCTTCAGACTCCTGCAAACCAAAGTTAAGCTTCGCCTAAGTGAATCTCAGTGCTTCAAGTTCATCGGTGCCCTCGGATTTCAATTTTGAGCACCAGTTTAAAAGGTAGAAAAACATGCTCGTTCTTTCACTGAACGTACCCGTGATAAACTTCAGAAATTGATTCCGACCACACCGGTCCTCGAAATCAAGTGCCACCAAGAGCCAAAGACTCATAAAATTCCAAAAAAATTAAAAAAACATTCCTTGAAATTTTAGGGTCTTTACATTAATCCCACCTTAGGTATTTATGTCCCTGTAAATATATAAGACAAACTGGGGAAACTAAAGGAGGTACCGAGCAAGCATCTGAGCCTCCCTCTCCCATGTTCTCTCTTGGAGGTTCCTTTGCTGATAACAAAAGTACACAAGAGGAATTGACCATCCTCGTAGGACCTGCTCCTGTCGATCCTCAACCTCTACTGGAACCCCGTGAAGGTCAGCCCATCATCGATGTCCAGCTCCCCGTGGTGGATGATGACGGATAGGTCATGCACACATCTCCTCAGCTTAGATATGTGGATGATGTCGTGCACCTAGTGCATCTGAGGTGGAGATGCCAGATGAAATGCAGAGATAACTTGCCACCCCGTCCAAAACTCCACAGACCCAATCGAGGTAAGACTAGTAAAAATATGTGGCCATCACTCTCGAACTCCAATGGTCTCCTCCCCTATCAGCATAGGACTTCTTCCTGCTCTGTGAAGTCTTCATACCCTCCTGGATGATATTCACCTTCTCCATCAAAGCCAAAACCATCTCTGGTTCTACACATGCTGATTCCATCATTATCCACAAAGGATATCTGCAACATGGCTATCTGCTATCTCACTACTCCTAATAGCTGAATTCCTGATCTCCTACTAAGAGAATCTTCTACAATGATCCCCTCCTCATGAGTATAAACTATTTCGAAGTTACAGTCCCGGAAGAATTCAATCCATCACCACTATCTCAGGTTCATGTCCTTCTGTAAGAAGATACACCTGAGACTATTGAGTTGGAGAGAACTATAAACCATTCACTCAACAAACAATGGGTGATACTTGCCAATTGTAAGAACTCATATACACCCTTCATTGTCTACGTTCTACCAAAGAGCTGATGAGATTTATCCTCTTCCGAGAAGAGAAATCTGGTCTCACCCCCTGGATGAACCACGTTCTATTCCCAATACAGTCAATCCTAACATGAATGGTAAAATTTCATGCCATAGACGACATCCTAAGGCATCAACGCTACTACTAAGTGATCCAACCGTTACTCTCACCTCCAAGGGTTGAGTCACACTGTCAGCATCCGTGCGTGGTTACTGGGTCTCCTCTAGTTGGAATCTCACAACTGAGGGTCAATTCAACAGTTTTAAACCGGAACCTCTTAGAATCAACCATACAAAAAGGACATGATAGAAAACATCACAAGGACATGTTTTTTTATTATTGCAGCAAAAAGTAAAAAGACACAAAGAATCCACAAACAATGACATTTACAACGATAGAAGATACATGAACAAAATTCTCCCTGCTTGGAGCTAGTCCCGCTCCTACCCATCTACTCCCTGAGCACTATGGTCGTAGGCCTCAGTTGCCTGAAGCTGAGCTCCCCCCTTTCCAACTATTCCCTACGATCGGGGTGGTCCTCCTAGTGGTGGTGGTGCTAGGGAATCGAACCATCATACACCACCTACTACTTGGTCAGCCCCTCTGCCATGTCCACCTGCTCTCAACGGGCCACTACGGTCGATCCCTTGCATGGGAGGTCCATTTACAAAATTCTGATCATCTGCAGGGCGGGTCGGGCAGTCTCGAGCCATGTGACCCTGCCCGCCGCATGCATAGTACTGTCTGCTCCTCATATGGCTGGCTCTATACCATTTTCCCCGCACAACCGAACATGTATCCTGACGTTGTTCATCTGATAGTCTGGTCCTCTTGGACCTCTGCGTCAACTTTCTATTGCCGGCTACAGAAGACTCCGCTACGTGTTGTCCTGTGGAGGGTCCCGCCACTGGTGACTGCTCAGTGAGAAAACTCTCCACTAGATGGGCACTCTCCAGTACCCCCAATTGCATCAGAATGATGAGGTAGATCATCAAAGCTCTGATCTCATGACTCAGTCCTTGCTCAATGGTCTTGGACCAAAATAATGGGTCACATACCATGTCCGTGGAGTAGCGCGAAAGGTCAGTAAATCTCTCAGAGTACTGTGATACTATCATGCAGCCCTATCACAGCTGTAGTAACTCCTGGATGCGCACTGCATGGAGGGTCGCTGGAACGAACTCCGAGCGGAAGAGGATCTCAAAGTCCGTCCAAAGTAGAGATGCCTCATCATGCACCTGGAGCATCAGGCTCCACCGTCTCCCTGCTACTGCATGTAGGAGACTCACGGTAAGGATCACCATAAGGTCTGCTGGTGTCCCTACCAATATGAAGACTCTAACGATAGCCTCCAGCCAATCCTTGGCTACCTGAGGATCCGTCTCTCCGCGGAACCAAGGCATCCACTGACACTAAAACTCGTGGAACACACTCAGGCGGCGTGCACTCTCCACTGATGGGGATGGTGGTATCAGTGGACCAGCAGGTAGTGGTACCGCTGATGCCTCCGTTGTAGTGGGGCCCTGTACTGAAGCCTCATCACTCGGTGGGCTGCCATCCTGCTTGTAAGAAGGAACCCTGGCGGGCTACCTTCGTAGAGCCATCCTGAAAAGAAACAGGTGTGCCACAATCAAATAGTATACCTGGTGAGCCGACACAAAGTAATCACAAAGAAAACCTTTTAGTGGAAACAAACACACATTCTGTGTTTTCGTGCACTGAGTCGGAAATCAGAGGTCAGGGTCCTAGTGTATGTATTCTTCAGCCCCCGCACCAACACTGGACTCCCTAGACTTAAAACCACACCCAATACTCTTAACACTATTTCTTCACAGAGAAGAAATTATCAGAGTCCTGAGTTCTGCGGTAGAACCGAATCCTTTGATGCCAATTTGTCACGACCCGTCCTCGAGGCCCGTGTTGTGACTACCCCAAGCCTTCCTTCCATAAGCCAGGGGCTGGCGTCTAGCACCAAAGGCATAAATTCCGAATAAGGGATGGAATTGAATTTTATATAGTAACCAAAAAAAACACAACAGAGTACGCAAGTGAAGTAAGAACTATGTAAAACTGGGTACAAGGTAAGTGCTGAAAAGTAAATGGCCCAGTATACAAACCCAACTGAAATTACAGTACAACTGAAAGGAAAGTACAATATTAGTAAGTAAAACAGCAACACCGAGTCGTCCTCTAGAAATCACACCTGAAGGGTGGGTACAGATAGACTCCTCAGCTCCTCGGGTCCAGCCGCCCGCTCCATGTATGTCTGGCCAAGTGGTCCACCTCCGGGTACCGCCCAACTCCACAAGCCTCCACCTCGATCAGTGGTGTCCGTCGTCTGCATCCAACACAATGTAGTGCTGGCATAGTCCATGCAGGGGTTAGTATACGATACTCAGTAGGGACCCGGAGACCCCTGAAGGACTTTTAGAACCCACAAGGATAAACCACAAAGGAAAGATAAAATCATGACATATCAACCGACCCTACTTAGTTATATTCCCATACATATACCTAAGTCATCAATTATAAAATGACTCAAACTCTCGAGCCCATGCACAACCCAGTCCACACAAGAAATCACAACCCAGTCCACACAGGAAAATAGAACCCAGTCCACACAGGAAAGCAAGTCAATCACATCGATGATAAAGATTGAATTCAAGACACATCTCACACAGGTATACATATTTCGTGTAGAGTTAGAGATGATCATATGTAGTCACCGATTCATCTATGTTTTTGGACCCACATAAGACATAAGAATAGCTAAGCTATCAGACCCACATAGGATACAAGACCAACAACTCTGCCAGACCCACTCATGATGCAAGTACAGAGGTCATACTGCCAGACCCACATAGGATACAAGAATAGTAGTCATCGATGTCGAACCCACATAGGATCCCAGTATAGTCTTAATCGCTGCCGAACCCATAGAGGATCCAAGTACAGTCATCCTCGCTGCCGAAACGACGGAGGATCCAAGTACAGTCATCCTCGCTACCAAACCCACAGAGGATCCACGTATAGTCATCCTCGCTGCCGAACCCATAGAGGATCCATGTACAATCATCCCTGCTGCCGAACCATAGAGGATCCATGTACAGTCATCCTCGCTGCAGAACCCACAAGAGATCAAGTACAGTCGTCATCGCCGTAGTCGCAGCAAGCTCTAGAGTTCCTGCACATAGCACGCTCGATTCCGAGAGGGTCTGCTCCTCAGGCCAAGGGGGTTGATACAAAAACTGTCACTAAGTCCAGAGTTTATGTATCCCAACGTTCTGTCTCAACAAAAAAACCCAGCGCGACAGACGATGCGTCAATCAGACGCCCGGTCTGAGAGTTATTGGTTTTTTCTTTCTAGAGGCCTGGTTGGTTATTAAATTAAAAACAACCCGAGCGTACTCCAGATGCATCCAAAACTCAAGTTGATTAATTCAAAAGAACCGTATCATCAAGAGAAATTCATCGTATTTGATGGCACATCAAACTGATGTCTGGCCCTTACGTTATAAGCGTTTCTGCTCCAAGGGCCCCGGTTGGTTTCGGGTTCAAACCAACCTAGCTATACCCAAACATTGCCAAAACCTCGAGTGTAATATACCAAAACGACCGTCCTGATCCAAGGATTCCTAGTTAATTGAAAGTGCGTCGATCGGAGGTCATTATCTCATGTTATGGTCAAAAGACCGAAAACGGTCCGAAGTGGGGGGTCTGGGCCCGGGCTGACCCGGCCCACCCCCCAGGTTGGCCCAAACTGGGTCAACCCGACCCGGGTTCGGGTCAGGCCCGACTGGGCGCGGCCCGGTACGCGCGACCCAGCCCGGCCCGGCCAGGGGGGGTGCGCTGGCTCGGCCAGCGAACCGAGCTGGGGGCGCGACCCCCGCTTTCCGCAGACACGGCGTCAGGGTGGCGTCGCGGATCCCCTGGATCCCGCGTGGCCGCGTGATCCCGCCCTCGCCGCCGTGGCTTTAGCCTGGGCGGTCTTTTGCCAGCAGCATGGTGGGGCGCCGCCGCGTCTGTGACCCACATCACCAGGGGCTTCTGCGGGCCACCGGAGTAATTCTGGTGGTCCGATTTTGCTCCCATCTGCGCCTGTGGTCGCCTCGGGACCCATATATCACTGTGAAGGCCTCGAATCGCCATTGCACTCCCGCTTCATTGTCTCCAAAAATGATGCACATCAAGAACAAAGTATATGTGGGTTCAAGCTTGTTTGTTAGTCCATACCCACCGCATTAGTGGTCCAAAACATCACCCAACAATTTAAACGCCATGTCGAGGGTATAAATCACATAAAGAAATATACAAACTCCCCTCCCTGAATTTGGTGGAACTCTAATAAAGAGGAAGGAAGGAATTCGGCGTTTGATGTCATTCGATGTTTTTCTCTGCTCGTCGACCTCTGGATCGTTTCCCCTAACGGTTTTTGCATTCTCTATTCTTCGCCCAAGCCTGATGTTGTAAACGCTTTGCCAGAGATTTCCCCACGATCCCCCATTCCTTCACTAACAGATTGATTAAATTAAAAGAAACAATCTCCATGTTTAGCTCTTTAATATGGTTTATTAATGAACCATTATAAAAGCCCCATTAATTAGGCGAGTTTTGCGATTTCACAACAAAAGAAACAGATCATTAAAATCCTTATTTAATGACCATCTTTACATTATGGTTCTATCATCTTCCTCTCAACGGTCGAAGGAATAATAAAATAACTCATATAGTTATTTTATTATTTTTTCCGAAAGGTCCAAAAATTATCTATTTCATCAGACTCCTGCCAATAAAAGTTAATCTTCGCCTAAGAGAATCTCAATGCTGTTAGTTCATCAGTGCCCTCAGATTTAAATTCCGAGCACCGGTTCAAAAGATAGAAATACCCGCTTGTTCGCTCACTGAATGTACCCGATATAAACTTCAGAAATTGATTCCGGGCACAACAGGCCTCAGAATCAAGTGTCGTCAGAAGCCATAGACTCGTAAAATTCCAAAAAAATTAAAAAAAATTCTTTGAAATTTCCAGGTCTTTACAATGAGGTACAGATCCTAGTATCTTAATGCACTAAAGTCCCATTTTATAAGACAAAACATATTCTGAACAAAATTATATTGAATCTTACACTCCCCATGCAACTTAGTATAAATATTTCTTCTCAAAGTTCTATATATAGTCACTTCAAGGAAATCATCCTCAAATTAGAATGATTAACTTTTACTAGTAATCATACCCTGATAATCCTATAACACTCCTCAGTGGGGAACATTCAATCACACTTCTGATTCCTTTGGTGAAAAAACAACTACCTTCCATAAATAATACATTAATTAAAATATTTATTCTTCTAAAAACAAAACTCATTATATTGAATAAAATGATGAATCAAACTAAGATATAAAGGCCAGTCATTTAGGGAGAATCAGACTACCTATCCACACTCTTGGATCAAATTCATCACTAAAGATTTATTTAAAAGAAAACATTTTTCATCGACCACTTTTTTCGGAAACGACTATATTATTTTCGTACTTTTTGTTCCTCATCTAAAAAGAATCTTGGCTCAACTCCCCTTTTTATTTCTTCATATGTCTTGATTCTTAAGGAGATGACTCATCAAGGAAGGAAACTCATACCATTTCAATGGAATGAAATAGAATCAATGGAACAAGATGGCTAAAAATTGGGAGATAAGGAATGGGTAGTGGGTTGGGAGAAGGCACATGAGAGAGAGTGAATCAGATTCAATAATAATGATCAATATATCATTTAGGGATTTTAAATCTTATAATCAAAAGGAATGAATAAATTTTATAAAAACCAATAATGAAATGTAGTAATGGAAACATCATTTCAAACATATATTGGTGACTCATCTAATGGTAACTCATCAACAATGATTCCCCAACAGTCACTCTCAAACAATGACTCGCCAAAGGTGACATCCAATGTTGACTCACCAACTACTGCTCTTCCAATGGTGAGTTTTCCACAATAGCTCTCCAATGGTGAAATTCCAACAACAATTGGTCCAATGATTCATTCCAATGATAGCTTATCCTATGGTGACATGTCTAACACATATAGTCTATCTGAATTTAATCATACCAAGTTCATGTTTGATATTGTTTAATTTCTTAGAACCTAGTCGTTTCGTAATGAAATATGCAAGATGATGTTAATTCCCTATGAATTAAAGAGTTATATCACTGTTTTTAAAATGATTCATCAATTATTAATTTATTCTTTCAATAAGTTTTGTCATGAATGAGACACATGAATCTTATAAATATTTATCACATTTTTTGACATAATTTATAGGGACATGTATAATTTGATACCCATAGTCTATAATAGTGTGTTTTATCGACAAACTTTGAGCACAAAAACTACCTACAACTATGTATTTATCTTCATCAGTAGATAGTGCAACTGATTTTTTTTATTACAATAACATGATACTAATGAATTTCCCAACATATAACTTTTTCTGTAGATTATTTTTGTATATAACTTACTAAAAACAAAATCATTATCTAAATTACTCACAAATTCAAATTCTTATCCTCTAGAGTATAATAGTCCTAAATTGATTGTATATTTGAGGTGTTTGAATATACATTTAACTATATTTAAATGTGATAATTTAGAGTTTTAATTGAAATAAAGAACACATACACACACAAAACATAATATCCAGTCAGCTAGAAGTTATGTAGAGAAAAATCCCATTCATATCCCTATTATTAGTTTGATACTCCAATTTCTCAGCTTCAGAAATATCTATATTAAAGGTAGTATTCATTGGGGTTTCACTATATTTAGTTATATTTACAAAAAAACGTTTTAAATTATATTTAATGTACTTAAATTGATTTAAAATAATTACATCATTATTTTTAGAAATATAAAAACCCTCAAGGAATTTTAGTTCACCTGTTAAACCCATTTCCAGTTCGTTTTCCATCATCTTATAAAAATCATCACACATGGAATTTTTTGATGATACGAACATAATATCATCAATATAGATTTGAACAGCTAAAATATCTTTTGAAATTATTTTTATAAAAAATTTAGGTCAAGATATACCTTTTAAAAACTATTCAAAATTGTAAAAGAGTTGATATTATCATACCAAGCTATATGAGCCTATTTTAAAACATATAAGACTATTTTTAATTTGAATACATGGTTTGGAAAATGGGGTTTTTGAAATTAAATGGGATTTCCAACAAAAGAAACCTTAATTATATAACCATTTAAGAAATCACATTTGATATACATTTAATATATTTTGAAAATAAAATGTGATGGACATGCAAGAATAATTATGATGGCTTCAAATCTATTTAATATTAAAATTCTTTCCACACCGTCAATTCCTTAATTTTTACTATACCCATGTAAGACCAACCTATCTTTTTTTCTTACAATAGTGACAGATTCATCAACCATGTTTCTAAACACCCACTTAGTTCCAATAGTGAGAGTGTATTTAGGTCTAACTAGAACATTCAAAATATTACTTATTTTAAATTTATTAAGTTCATTTTTTATTTACATCACCTTGAATTCAACATTAATTGAATCTATGATGATATTTGGTTCATGTTGTGACAATGATGCTTGATGTTTAACCTGATTCCTAATAGAAGATCTTGCTTGTGTACTAGTTTGTAGGTCTCCAACTACAATAGCTAAAGGACAATATCGATGAGTCCTAACTTCTCTTAAAAAATAAGGGCTGGAAATATCATGGTATTCTACATATTTTAGGTTCAGAATGAGAATGTTCAATAGTAGTGGATGAATTTTTTGTTGTTTTAATAAAGTTTCAAAAGGATTGGAACTAGTGTACAGAGTTGAAAATTCATCCACAAGGTTTTCTAAGGTGGTTTTAGGCTCATGTAAATCTATTTAATCAAACATTACACAAACACACTCTTCCAAAGTATTGGTTATTTTGTTAAAAACTATATATGACTTACTAGATGTTGAATAACGTAGAAAAAATCCTTCATCACTCTTGGAATAAAATATATCATTATTATCCTTTATGTTATAAATAAATAATTTGAATCAAAAAAATCAAATGTAATTAACCTTTGTATTTATACTATTCAACAACTCATAAGAGGTTTCCTTTGACAATGGTATAATATAAACTCTTTTAATTATATAATAGGTTGTATTCCTAGTCTCTTCCCAAAATAATATAGGAAGGTCACATTAATTAATCACAATTCTAAAAAATTCATAACGTGTCATATTTCTTATTTCTATATCACTATTAGCCTATGAGATCTTATGGGAAGAAAAGTTATGAATATCCATTTTGTGAGAAAAAATATTCAAATCCTTGATTTTCAAACTCATGTACATGATCACTTCTTAAGGTCTTAATCTTGTATCCACTAAATTTCTCTATAGATTCAGCATAATTGTTAATGTAAGTATATAATTTACTTTTTTGAGCTAAAACGATTACCCGTGTATACCAAGGAATCTAATATATAATGAAATAAGTATAATGCTTCCCATTTAAACTAGAAACACTAGATGTTCCATACATGTACATGTAAAATTACTCTAGGGGTTTAGAAGATGAAAATTCTTTCTTTTATTTGAATGATATCTTATGTTGTTTCCATTTTGGACAAGGGGTACATACTATGTTATAAGGGAATTCATGTTTTTATAGAACTTTTACTAGCCCTTTCCTAGAAATCGTTCGATGTTAGTTAATATTTAAATGGACTAGTCCCCAATTCTAAATCCATTATTCCTTGTTAAAGGCACATAGACAACATACATTTTTATAAAATAAATATTTTAAATTAACAACATAAATATCCTCATTTATAAAAGATGTTATCAATAATGAATTTATAGAATCAAAAAAATTTCAAGAATTATTTTCATATTTCACATAAAAACCATCATCACATAGTTGAGAGGTGATAAGATGATTGTACTTTAAAAAATTTACAAATAGAAATCTAGAAATTAAAAGTGAGTTAGAATTATTGAATTGGATAGGCCCAATTATATTCCCTTTTTCATTGTCATAAAAAGTGGCATTTACACCATCCACCTTTATCAAATTTCTAATGTTATAAAATCTACACTAAGGTTTTTGGAAAAAAATTGTTTAGGTACCTAGGATTATTTTTAGAGCTTTTTGGGCATTTTACTTACAAAAAATATTTCACAAAAAATAAATATTTTGGTGCCAAAATATTCTTCGGTATAGAAATGTTAGTAATTAAGGAATTAGGACACCATATTTCTTATGGGTTTCCTATAAGAAGATTCTAAAACATTGGAAATTATTATGACCCACCTTCCTCAAGATGTGGGAAGGGATGAAAACGTGTCACACCCTTCCTACTTCAAGATGAAAGAGAGATAATGATCATTGTGTCCCACCTTTAGTAGGAACCAGAGTGTTAACTAATACCAATGGTAAAAAATATCACACAAAATGGAATGAATTTACATTTTTAATGAAATCAAGATCAGGTGGTAGGATAGTAAAAATCCCAATCAATACCAAACTTTTATATAAAAGATACTAAAAACCAACCCATGAAATAATTGAATAAAAACTATGAAAAAGGTGAAATAAAGGCACCAAAGCATGTACCGAAAGAATGTAGTAGCACAAAAACTATCCTGATGCCCAATCTAGTAAAGTCTAGCACGGTTCATAAGGTCCTCCTAGAAACATGGAAACAGTTCAAAAAATGTGGGGTGAGTAGTCAAGTATACCCAGAAAGAAAAATAAAGCTACTTGTTCACACACTACGGCAAAAAAAGGCATTTAGCGGCATTTTTTTTCATTTCGTGGCGGTTTAAACCTCCGCTAAATCGATTGGCGGCGGTTTTCAAAAACCGCTGCTAAATCGTGCATCCGGAAACTATTCGTGGCAGTTTTCAAAACCGTCCCAGATCATTTCGCGGTGGTTTAAACCGCCGCTAAATGATTCAGTGGCGGTTTTTTTTTGTTATTTTTAATTTTATATATATGTGTGTATATATATTTATTTATTTATTTATTTCGTATTATTTTATTTACTTTATTTATCCACCCATGCACATCCCATGCACATGCACATGCATGCCCATGCATGCCCATGCAATATAAAGAAATTCTACGTTTGGTGAGATTTGAACCCCTAACCTCTTGCATATTTTCCAAAGACTTTACCACTCTAGTAAGCTCGCTATGTGGTTAATAAATAGAATTTAATATACTTATATATATTTATTGAAAAAACAAATAACACATAAATAATAGATATAAAATCGATAATAAAAAATAAAAAATAAAAAATAAAAAATAAAAAATAAAAAATAATAAATAAGGAATAAGGAATAATAAATAATAAATAATAAATAATAAATAATAAATAATAAATAATAAATAATAAACAATAAAGAATAAAGAATAAAGAATAAATAATAAATCATAAATAATAAATAAAAAATAATAAATAAAAAATAAAAAATAAAAAATAAAAAATAAAAAATAAAAAATAAAAAGTAATAAAAAAGAAATAATAAATAATAAATAATAAATAAATATAAATAAAAAATAAAAAATAAATAATTAAAAATAATAAATAATAAATAAAGATAAATAAAAAATAAAAAATAATATATAAATATAAATTATATATAATAAATAATAAATAATAAACAATAAAAAATAAATAATAAATAATAAATAATAAATAAATATAAATAATACATAATAAATAATAAATAAATATAAATAATAAATAATAAATAATAAATAAATATAAATAATAAATAAATATAATTAATAAATAATAAATAAATATAAATAATAAATCATAAAAAAATATAAATCATAAATACTAAATAATAAATAATAAATAATAAATAATAAATAATAAATAATAAATAATAAATAATAAATAATAAATAAAGATAAATAATAAATAATAAATAATAAATAATAAATAATAAATAAAGATAAATAATAAATAATAAATAATAAATAATAAATAAAAATAATAAATAATAAATAATAAATAATAAATAATAAATAATAATTAATAAATAATAAATAAATATAAATATTAAATAATAAATAAAAAATAAAAAATAAAAAATAAAAAATATATATAAATAATAAATAAATATAAATAATAAATAATAAAAAATTAAATAAATATAAATAATAAATAATAAATAAATATAAATAATAAATAAATATAAATATTAAATAAATATAAATAATAAATACTAAATAATAAATAATAAATAATAAATAATAAATAATAAATAATAAATACATAGTAGATATAAATAATAAATAATAAATAATAAATAATAGATATAAATAATTAATAATTATTAATAAATAATCAATAATAAATAATCAATAATGAATAATAAATATTAAATAATAAATCATAAATAAAAAATAAAAAATAAAAAATAAATAAATATAAATAATAAAAAAAAAATAAAAAATAATAATAATAAACAATAAAAAATAAATACAAAGTAGATATATATAATTAATAATAAATAATAAATAATAAATAATAGATATAAATAATTAATAATAAATAATAAATAATCAATAATCAATAATCAATAATGAATAATAAATATTAAATAATAAAAAATAAAAAATAAAAAGTAAATATTAAAAAAGTAAATATGAATAAAAAATAAAAAATAAAAAATAAAAAATAAAAAATAAAAAATAAAAAATAAAAAATAAATACATATAAATAAAAAATAATAAATAACAAATATTAACTAATAAATAATAACTAATAAATAAATATATATAATAAATAATAAATAATAAATAATAAATAATAAATAATAAATAATAAATAATAAATATATATAAATAATAAATAATAAATAATAAATAATAAATAATAAATAAATATAAATAATAAATAATAAATAATAAATAAATAGAAATGATAAATAAATATAAATAATAAATAAGAAATAAGAAATAAGAAATAAATATAAATAATAAATAAGAAATAAGAAATAAGAAATAATAAATAATAAATAATAAATAAATATAAATAATAAATAATAAATAATAAATAATAAATAATAAATAAACATAAATAATTAATAAATATAAAGAATAAAGAATAAAAAATAAAAAATAAAAAATAAAAAATAAAAAGTAAAAAATAAAAAATAAAAAATAAAAAATAAATAACCAGTTACAAATAATAGATAGTAAATAAATTAAAGTATATTATAAATAATAAATAATAAATAACAAAGGAAACACATGAAAAAGTATGAAAAGACGTGATGAGGGATGAAAAATCATGAAAACGCATGAAAAAGGATGGAGAAGCATATGAAGAATGAGGCATTAGAAAGAATGAGAATGCATGAAAACTCATGACAACTCTGGAAAACTCCTTAATAATTCAACATAATCATCATAATAGCCCACAAAAAACCATTGATAAAGATAACAAGTCATGGAAACCCAAATAAATAGTAATAAATGGAGGTACCGTTAAAACCTGTCAAAACGGTCATAAATAGACAAAAACATTAGAATCACATTAACTGAGATAACTTATGATCTGATTGTCCGTTTTAGATCTGCAACCTGTCAAATCAAAGATCCTAAAAGGATCTTCGACCTGAAAGGTGAAAGTGTCTGAATGGACAGGTGGATCAGAAGTTATGACCATTTAAAAAAAAGCTGATGGGGAACGTGTGCTAGAAACGAGGCATTGAAAAGCATAACAAACCTGATACCCACTAAAAAGGCCATAACATATGATCTAGGAGTGCATGTGGGCGCCCCGACTAGTCAAACTGAATCTCATGGAACGAGCTATGATCTGGCAGGTGGAGGAGGCCGAACTGACACGCGGATCGAAAGTTAGGTCTGTTTGAAGACAAGTTCTACGGGACACCGGTGATAGAAACAGGGTTTTAGAGGCCTTCGGAGGGGTTTTGGTGTCAAAAACATGACATAAGGTAGCTTCTGTCAATCTAGTGCGTAGCTCTCTTCGCTGGCTTCAATTTGATATGTGGTAGACCCCAAACGGACACTAGGAGCGAAAGTTATGGCCATTTGAAGTTGGAGAACTTTTTTCAACTTTATTATAACTCTAATATCCTCCGCACCTTAGACCGTCTCACAGTTTTGATTATATGTGCCTCTATATCTCTTCATGAGCTTCGATTTGACTAGTCGTGGCGCTTCAATGGACACCCAGATCAAAAGTTATGGTAGTTTTAGTGATTTCGGGGTTTCTCATGTTTTTTTATTTTTTCATTTAATTTCGAGGCAGTTTTACTAAAACCGCAGCTATTTCACAGCGGTTTTTTAAAAAACCGCCGCTAATCATCGAATAAAATTAAAAAAATAAAAAAATAAAAAAATAATTGTTTTTTCCGTTTAGAGGCGGTTTCTTCACGGCGGTTTTAAAAACCGCCGCAAAATGCCGGCCCGAAACGCATTTCACGGCGGTTTATAAAACCACCTTGAAAAAACCACTACTAAACGACAGTTTTCTTGTACTGACATGTGGGGGAGTATACTAATTCCCTAGTGAGAGAATAATAGAACCTCAATCCACCTACTAAGGAAATCTAAGAACCCCTACCTCACCAAGGCATACTCCCCAAATAACGTAAGTCATGTGAAGTAATAATATAAGCACATCAATGCTTTCGGTACCCCACCCCACTTTCCAAATGGTTATTTTCACATTCCAAATGGATAACATCTTGACTCTACTAATATTCCAAAAAATGTAGTCCCACTTCCAAAACATGCACTCACATACGTAGGCCTTAGACCACAAAAAAATCACATCCTCAGACTCTTGAGCCACAACCACACCACACATCCCACTCACAGACACCTCGGATACAAATATAATTCCTCTCATTTGAAGACACCTATTCCTCATCACAAATACACTTGGGGGAAAAAATCCTAGCCCACAAACTCCTAGGCCCCTCATCTAAAAGACACCTACCCGAAGGATCATTGACTATGTTAACACTTAATCCATTATAGCCTTCCTAGATATGCTCGAGTGGTAAGAACCCAGAAGAGGGTGCGAGGATGAAATTCAGTATCTAGCCATCCATAATCCCACTAGGTTGTTGGGAAAGAAAACCTCTCTCATAAAGTAGGGGTGTTTGGAACATGGCTTTCCACAAGGGCGGGGTGGGTATAGAAAATCACAAAGAACTAAAATTTATACATATAAGTAAAAAAACCATCATCCTTACATACGGGTCCCAAAACAAATAACTAGACCACAAGAATTACTTTTCAACTACCCCTATATGCACACATATAAAAATAGCCACAATAAAACACAATCATAACCACTTTTAATTTAACCACTTTCAATTCATTAATTAAGGGGTTCTCATTAATTTATTCCACTACTACCCCAAGAAACTACCAAGCACAACAACTAGAGATATTTTTAGAAGGTTAAAGGCCAAACAATACTACCAAGGAAAACAAGGAAGTAGGGACCAAGGTATGGAAATCCATTTTAAAACCGAATCATAAAAACAATAGAGAGAAACCAACCTATAGTCCCACTGCATGCCCCCATTTTCCAAGACACCCATTCAACCACTACCAAATGTCATTTTTCAACGTTATCACAGTCAATAATCCCCTATCAGCTAGAAATGGAAGCCCCACTACACAACAACACCACACCCAGCACAACCATAAACATGAAGTCATGAAACAACCCAGTCATACAACCTGGTTTCCCAACCCTAGCCCAGAGTAGTCCCACATCACAAAAAAATCTATGGCCAAAATTTAAGCCAAATGCAGTCCCACTACCTATAAGTTTATCCATTCCACAATCGATCAATCTGTCATACTGATATTATGTCACACCTCCTATGCCACCCCATACCCAATTCCTAGAAAAAATACCCCCAAACAGTATCCCGACCACACAAACATAACCTTCCACATTCACATGACCAACCCCTTATTCATCACTGTACCCATAATAATGTTACCAACAAAAAATTCACCCGACCCTAATGAAATACAAAACCTAACCAAACATAGAACACAACCACACCATTAAGCCAATAATATTTAAAATTTTCAAGATGGATTCACTAATTTCACTTTGAATAATAGGGGTGATGACAATATAGGTTTGATCCTAGGGTATCCATTTATTTAACCAAATATACGTGATTAAGATGATTACTTTTTACTTACATTTATTAAAGCATGAAAAAAATTCATATAGTGTCACACATGAAGAATCAAAGAGCACCAAAGACCATGATTTTTAGATGCATTACGACCGCAACATATCACATCATAAACCAAGATAACAAATAAAACAAGTGATCAACATCAATACACTTAAATCTCCTACCCATTATCTTTTAATCATTACTACCCACCATTATTTATTATTCATTTAATAAAAGTATTCGCCCATTATCCAAAAATAATCATTACTACACCCACATGAAAAGATAAAAAAATAAAGGGAGGCAGAAGAATTACTACCTAAAACAATAGGTGACCAAAACACATATTTTCCCCAAAATAGAGAGTCAAACGAGCAGTAGGAGACTCTAATAAAAATGAGCAGAAGGGGGCTCTAACACAGGCACCCAACTCCTCTAGAGAGGAGGGATCTTGGTGCCCCATGAGACAAGAGAAGAGAGGACCTCATCTTTTAGAAAAATCTAGATCTTATATCAACAGAATGAAATGGACCCAAAGTACACTAACATGGGATCATGGAACATATCACATAGTTTGAATATCTCAATGCCCCCAAAGCATTAGGATATTAATGATATAATTAATATCCTTTGAAACTACCTTAAAAATACTGAAGAAAGGATTTAAACAAGGTTTAAATCAAATAAAATTTAAGGGGGAGAATCTTGAAAAACCTGGGAACCTAGAAATTTGGAAAAGGGTGAGACATATTTTTTCATGACACCATTTCTGTGTTCCTCCTTCATGACTCCACCAATACGGTGCCACCATTATATTGCCACTATTTCGGTGTGCCACCATTTTGGTGCCACCGTTTTGAATCATCCATTACAGTGCCACCGTTTTGACATGCCACCATTTTGGTGCCACTGTTTCGGTGTGCCACTATTACTGTGCCACCATCTCAGTGTTCCACTATTGTAGAGCCACTATTTTGTTGAAAGTGTTTGATGAAACAAGATTTTTGGAAAAATCATGAATCAAACCACTATGACCACCAAGAACAACACCAACACTAGATTTTCACAAAGGAATGGATTTTGGAAATACTGGTCATACAATAGATACCTATAAAACTATTCTTATCATTGGGAATTTAAAACCAACTCCAAAATAAGGGGTCTGAACAACCATACTGTAAAATAATTGAAAGGGACTAACCACCATTATTTGATTGAAAAATAGAATGAAAACCCTAACATCCAAGAACAAATCATTGACATCTATCTCCTGAAAGAATGTACAGACACTAAGGCCCCACTTCCTGGACAAATGGACTAAGTAATCCCTTCCTCCATGATATGATACTATCTATTATGGTTGGAACTGACTTGTCCGCAAAGGTTCAAGCACATCCACATTAATGCATATTGATTAATGATGAGGTCCTCCCCTCTCCAAATTCAAGAATTTTCAAACACATTTAGAGAATAGTGAACAAATCACCCAATAATGAACAAGTTCACGCATTACATCTTAAAAGGAAGAAAAAAAGTAAAACACAGAAATAAAACATAGAATAGCTCTGGGTACCGGGCATGCATCTATGCCTATAAATCCAAAGTACCATCCTCATGGCCACCATTCCTCCATAACACCTGAACCAGTGGAATGGCCCATCCATGACACACCATCTCTTCATGATCCTCTATTATTACTGGTCACTCCATGAACATCATGTCATCCTAGATATCCAACTCTCACTATTTAGTGATGTGGGATTCATCATGTATATTTCAACAGAGCTAAGAGACATGGAAGACGTTGTGGATCCTTTCCAACCACAGTGGTAACACCAACTGATATGTGACTTTGCCAACTCATCCCAATAACTCAAAAAGTCTGATGAACCTAGGAGAAAGATTTCTCCCTCTTCCAAACCATTGCTTCCCACATTAAGGGGAAACCTTCATGAAAACATGGTCCCCAACCTCTAACTCCAAAGGCATCCACCTATGATTAGCATATGATTTTTTTCGGTCATGTGTGTCCTTCATCATCTCACAGACAAGCTACACCTTCTATATCATACTGTGCACCACGTTTCAACCAATAATAGCTACCTCCCCATCATATTTCTCGAACTAGGTTGAATTAAATGGACTCCCTTATAGAGTTTTGAACAAATCCATACAACGGAAGAGTGATATCTATTATTTAATGAAAACTCTACTAAGGGAAAATGTTAAACCCAAAACCCACTAAAGCCAAAAACACATGCACATAACATGTACTCCAACATCTAGATGGACCTCTCTGTCTATTTATCCGTATGACGGTGGAAAGAAGTGATAAGGCATAAATGAGTGCCAAAGTTATTCTACAGCCCTCTCCAAACTCGTGATGTAAAATGTGTATTCGAATATGACATAATGGATCTGGAAAATTCAAGTATCCACACCCCTTATCCACATAACAATATGCTAAGGCATCAAATTTGCTATAATCCTTGATCACTAAGAACTGATCCAATTTTATGAACTGATCCACTACTACCCAAATAGAGTTTCACCCTCCCCATGCCCTAGGTAATCCTATGGTGAAATCCATCAAAAATTCATCTAACCTCCACTCAAGAATGTCTAAGTGTAACATCCAAATTAATTAATGAATAATAGATATTTTTATCTATGTCTATTAATGAATTAGATAGTGTTTTAGAGGCTTAAAATGAAAATAAATCCAATCTTAAGCATGGAATACACTAATATTTTTAAAAGATTGTTTTACTGCCTTATGATGGAAAACCCTTTTTAAATATATCTTTTGACAATTTTATGTTCTATGTTTGTCAAAATAAACTTATTCTTTATGATTGGGACATCAAAATTTACTTTGTGTGAATTTTTGGTATTTTTCTGGCAATGTTCATTTTTTAATGAATAGTGAAAATACTGCATTTTACATCAAAACTGATTTTTAATCTAATTTATTTATATGATTAGATTATCTTTTGAATTGTTTTTGAAGTTAAATTAGAATATATTTTTACCATTTAATCCAATGGTGGTCATTGGATTCAATTTCACTTTGAAATTGGACTTAAACTGGTGTCAATCTTTTGATACTTATTGTTTCATAAAAACACGCTATTTGCTCTGACAGCAGGAATTAATTATTAAATTAAATAATGTGACTTATATGTTTTGAATTTTTTAAAATAGACTTCATTTTTGAATTCAGAATATCAAATATAGCTTAGGGTGATGTTTTGTTATTTTTCTGAAAAACTCCAATTTTGATGAATAGTGAAACCACTAAGTGGTAATCAAGCAAACAGATTTTTCAGTTAAATGAATGTTTACCACTAATGTGTATTGAATTTTTAAAATCCGACATAAATGTTTGTCATTTGTATGTAAAATGTGGTTCAATGGGATGAAAATAATTTTTTTGGTGAATAGTAACTTTTTTTTTCATTAATCGCGATTAGAGGTAATTAGTGTAGTTTAAGGAAAAAATAATGCTTTAATAAACTTAGATGAGCTTGAAAAATGTCCTAACCCTATTTGTTGTGTCATGGCCGACCAAGAAAACTCATGGGTCGATTTAGGGGACCCCATGGAGCCACTTGGGTGAGATAATGACTTTAATGCCTTTTTTTAAATAAAGGTGAAAATAACACTAACATAAATTGTTTTACTAAAACAATTTTTAGAAGGGGTAATAGTAATCATATTTTTGTCTATAAATATTAAATAGAAAGATAAAATTATTTCCTACATCATATTATTTTTTTATAATTTTTAGTCATTAAATAAATTAAATTATTTATGACATCATGATGATGCAGCGATGACCTCATTATTTAACGATTAAAATAAAATGGAAATATAATGTAATATCTAAGACCTAAAATTGTCCAAAAACTATTGTATGGAAATATTTATAAGACTTATCATCTTATATTCGAAATATATTAATGTGGGACCTTAGAAATTCGAAACACTTTTGAAAATAAAATAATAGTTTCAGGATTTCCAAAAGTGCCCCTCCTCTCCTCTTATAAAAGGCCCCCACCTCTACCTCATTTCACACACTCCTCAAGCCTTTTTATCGGCCAAACCCTGCCCATTTACTCTCTCCACATACCTATCCTCATCTTAGAGGATTCCCTTTGGGCAGAATCTTTTCAAAGGAAGCCTTTAGGCTCAAATCAAAATGAGTTACACTTTTAAAGGTAATTCATTCTCTCATGTTCATTTGTTTTATTTTGCTTCTCCGACCCCCTAAACTCTTTTTATTTACTTCTTTTGTAACAAAACCAGTATCTTCAATATACTAGGATGTTTTTATGAAATTTATTCTTGCTACACTCTCACACAACTACATCAAATGGTTAAAGAACATACGGTTTCCGTGGATGGAAAAATTCTGCCTCCCGAAACGATGATTGTTCAATACTCATTTAACACATTAAAAGGTGGACATTATTATGTCACTATTTTTATATATGATATATAATATGTTTATTATTTCCTTAAGCTTCTGTATTTTTCATTTACGGCATACCATTATTGTTTCCATTATGGGTAAACACGATATCTTCATTTTAGGAAGTGCGGACTACCGCCCCCTGAAAGTGATTTGATTCGTTAATACAATATGTGGGATGTGTAAAGGATAAAGTTAATGATATTATATATGTTATTATATTGGAATTATAATATACTCTTATATCATTATTATTCCATTCCAGAAAATACAAAATAGAAATGGAAGTAGCGTTCATGTGTACGTACGGCTTACCGTCTCCATGAACGGTGCATTTCATTTCTTACCTCTAAATGTGATTTAATATTATAAATACATGTATATGATGAATATATATGATATACATGTTATCCAAATCATTAATATCATTCTGGATATAACGAACCTTTGACCAAATTAACAACATGTAAGTGTAAGAAGTCTATTTTTGACTTAAGAACCAAATACCATCAAAATGAACATTATTAACTTAAATGATTACATGATATTCATAACATGGTATAAAAGGAATAATGAATTTGAAAAAGTTTCTTAAGCATGTAGATATTAACTCAAGTTTATTATTCAGGAGATTAAAGAATGGTCGGGTCAAGTCGGTTACGAGGTAAGGGAACTTCTTAACCCAATTTCCATTCTTTGGGTTAATCTCCTACTTTCAAATTACGTCATGATATTATTTTGTCCTATCTTGTATTTTTACTTTAATTATGTGTAATTATAGTGAATACACATAATAGATCTATTTTATTTAAAAAAATTGTCTTTGTATGGGACTTCGTCTCAATCTCCTTTCATTGAGGCATATTTTGTTTTATACACAACCTTCTTTTATACGGTGTATAAAACCCTTTGACTTTTAAATTTATTCAAAAGGAATATTTTTTATACGAAGCGTTTACTAAATGACAAAAGGGAATGTTTTTGTCGTACGTATGCAGCGACAACGACTTCCCCGCCGTCGTGACCGTTATTTGAGCTTCGGCTTCCTCTACAAGCCATACCTTCTTTTTAAAATAAAAACAAATACCATGTTTTACTTTTCTTTTATTTTGGTATCGAAAATGGTTTTCATAATGTTTATATATCAATGTGTTGTATTGATATCTTGTGATTGAAAGGTGGGAATGTTATGTTTCCTTTATGCATGTTTTATGTGATATGATTATGTTGAGGTTCTTGGACATTATTATGAAAACGGGTGGTTCCATGATAAACTAAGGGCAGGTGAGCCCGATATAGATCTCCAATGCATTGGGTAACGTGAAGGAGTGAAACGTTAAGGTTTCTCCGAAGAGATTTAGGGAATATACTGTGAGGGGTATTCCAAACGTAAGCAAGAGGGTTACTCCCTACGTAAGAATGTTATGAATGCCTCAAGTTACCTTTATGTCTTATGATTTCTATGATTTATTCATGATTTGATGAGGTATGTTAAAGTGCTTATGTTTAATGGGTAAAGTATGATCTCATCCTTATGTATATATGTACCCATGTTTCCTTTCCATATTTTTATATCCCTTACTGAGATTTTTATGCTCATCCCAAGTTTTTTTTGAAATGTTTTTCATAGGTCAAGGGAAAGGTACATGATATGATGATAGTGTCAAGGAAGTGTCAAGAAAGAATCCATGTTTTATTTTAAATATGTTTTCATTGATGGGAAAGAAGAATACTATCTTTATGTAACCACTTTGTTTATATGTGGAATGTAATGCAAGTTTTATGATCTAATTCTCTAAAACTCTAAACCCGAAAATATCCTCAATGTGTAATCTTGTAATAACTCAATATTAAGTAAGGTTTAAAGCTGGGGCCTTATAGTTGGTATCCGAGGTCGGTTTAGATAACTTTAGGAGTTAGAATTCTATTAAATGATTTTCCAATTTTTTTTTGAAATGATATAGCATTTGAAGATTACCATGTTGCTTCATCTAAGACATGTTTTTTCAGAATGGTTTTGCACAGAGGAAACAGGGAAGCAGTTCTAGGAAGGCATACAGAAGGAAATAACCTTTTGAATCAGCATCCTGAGATGGTTGGAATTGGAACTGAACAGTTTGTTGCAGTAATGGAGCATTTGACTCAAGCGATAAATGGCGGTGGTATCCATGCACGAGATCAGCCAGACCAACCACAGAGGAACATGTCAGTGGTGGAACATTTCATGAGGCAACATCCCCCATCATTTAGAGGATCATCTGAACCTGTGCTAGCTGAAGGGTGGATTAAAGTACTGGAGAATATTTTCGATGTCATGGGGTGTTCAGACAATCAAAAGGTTAGTCTTGCTATTTACCATTTGAAGGGTGAGGCAGATCAGTGGTGGTCGATGGTTAAAAATATCATGAACGCTGATGAGATTGATGCTCTCGACTGGGATGAATTAAAAGGTATGTTTCTTGAGAAGTCTTTTCCTAAGGCTGTTCGACTTAGGATGGAAAAGAAATTCTTGGAATTGAGGCAAGAGGAAGACTTAGTGGCTGCCTATGAAGAAAGGTTCACTTGATTGGCAAGGTATGCTCCAAATTTTATCCGAGACCTTGATAGTAAAATCAATCATTTTTACTCAGGATTAAAGACAAAATATCGAAGGGCATTAGCTTCTCGTGAGTTTAAAAGTTATGAAAAGCTTGTTCGATGTGCTGAAAAGGTGGCCATGGAGTTTTCCGATGACCAAGTATTCTATAACAACCAGCAGAAGAAGAGACCGAGGTGGCATGAGAAAGGTAAGAATTATTCAAAAAAGTTTGATGGTAAGAAAGCTATGTTTCTAGTTTGTGATAAATGTGGCAAAAGGCATGCTGGGGAATGTATTCTGAATTCTGGAAAGTGCTACTGATGTGGTATGATGGGACATAAGGCTCATGATTGCACTAAAAAGGATCAAGGTGAAGGTAAGACCAAATTTGATTTACAGTTAGTGAAATCTTATAAGTGCAATGAGATGGGTCACTATGCAAATGAGTGTCCGAAAAAGAGCTTGAGTGATAGGAAGCAGTTAGACTACAAGCAGAAAGGGGTGGTGAAATCCTTTGCAACTACTTCAGTAGATGTCGGGCCGTCAAATGAAGTTGTATCAGGTACTTTGTTTGTTTTTTCAGATTATGCCAGTGTGTTGTTTGATTCGGGTTCTACACATTCTTTCATCTCTGAAACCTTTTCTAGTAAAATGGGAATACCATCTCAAGAAATGACTCCTGAACTTGTGGTAAAAACACCTGGGGGAAATGTTGAGGCAAAAAGAATTTATAAGAATCTTCCTATCCTTATCTGTGGAAATAACCTACTTGAAAACCTTATTATTCTACCTATAGTAGAGTTTGATGTTATCCTGGGTATGGTTTGGCTCTCTATTTACCATGCTAAGATTGACTGTAGAGCTAAAAAAGTTTCTTTTCAGAAATACTTTCAGTTTGTTTACTAGAATGAACCCTTACTTTTTATAACATATCAAGAGGCTGAGAAACTTGTAAAAGATGGAAATGAATGTTACCTTGCACACGTCGTTGAAAATAAAGGAACTGTTCAGATTAATGATGTGCCAGTGATAAATGACTATCCTGATGTTTTTCCTGATGAGTTGCTTGGAATAATACCAGATCGGGAAGTTGAGTTTACTGTTGTCTTAGTTCCTGATGCTAAGCCAATTTCAAAACCCCCTTATTGAATGGCTCAAATTGAACTTTTAGAGTTTATGGAGCAATTGCAAGATTTATTAGAGAAAGGTTTCATTCGACCTAGAACATCACCATGGGGTGCTCCTGTTTTATTTGTTAAGAAGAAAGATGGTTCTATGAGACTTTTCATTGATTATAGAGCCTTGAATAATATCATTATTAAGAACAAATATCCTTTGCCTCATATCGATGATTTGTTTGATCAGCTCCAGGGAGCTCAATTTTTTTCAAAGATTGACTTGAGGTCGGGGTACCATCAACTGAAGGTAAATGAGGCAAATATTCCAAAGACCGTGTTCCATATGAGATATGGTCATTATGAATTTGTAGTAATTCCTTTTGGGCTAACCAATGCACCTGCTGTATTCATGGACTTAATGAATAGAATTTTCCATGAGTTCTTGGATAAGTTTGTGGTGGTTTTCATTGATGATATTTTGGTGTTTTCTAAAAGTAAAGAAGAGCATGAAAGACATTTAAGGGTTGTCTTGCAAACAATAAAAGAAAAGAAATTGTATGGGAAATTTAGCAAGTGTGAGTTTTGGTTGCAACAAATTTCTTTCCTTGGTCACATTGTTTCTAAAGATGGAATAACTATTGATCCTGCAAAAAAAAAGTTGTGGAAGAATGGCCAAGACCCACAAATGTAACCGAGATTCGTAGCTTCCTTGGTTTGGAAGGCTATTACCGAAGGTTTGTCAGAAATTTTTCACGGTTATCTAGTCCAATGACTAAGCTAACTTAGAAGGGTGTTAAGTTTATCTGGACAAAAGAATGTGATGATTGTTTCCAGGAATTGAAAAGAAGATTGGTGAATGCTCTAGTTTTGGCACTACCTTCCAAGAATGGTGAGTTTGTTATATACAGTGATGCTTCATTGAAAGGACTTGGTTGCGTCCTAATGCAGAATGATCAGGTAATTTCTTATGCTTCACGACAGTTGAAAACTCATGAGGTAAATTAACCTACACATGATTTGGAATTAGCTGCTGTTGTTTTTGCTTTAAAAATTTGTAGGCAACATTTGTATGGAGTAAAGTGTGAAATATATACCGATCACAAAAGTTTAAAGTATATATTCACTCAGAAATAATTGAACATGAGACAAAGGAGATGGCTATAATTAATAAAGGATTATGATTGTACAATTCATTACCATCCGGGAAAAGCAAATAAAGTGGCTGATGCTTTAAGTCGAAAAGTAATGCTTCATTAGCAATGTTGCATTTGGAACGTGATCCTTTGGTTAATGATGTGATGAACTTTAGCATAGAAGTTGTTGGTGTAGGATGTTATTCTGTTTTGTTTCAGGTATCAGTGAGATCTTCTGTATCAGATAGAATCAAACAAACACAGAAGCAAGACAGTGAGTTGCAGAAAAAGGTAGAGCTGGTTCAGAAAGGTAAGTTTCCTAAATTCAACATTGATAATGATTGTGTTTTGAGATTTGGGAAGAGATTGTGTGTGCCTTGTGATTCACAGTTGAAGAGAGAGTTGTTATGTGAAGCTCATAGTTCTCCGTTTTGAGTTCATCCGGGAAGTACTAAGATGTATAGAGATCTGCGAGAGTATTACTGGTGGAATGGAATGAAAAGAGATATTACTGATTTTACTGTGAAGTGTTTGACATGTCAACAGGTTAAAGTAGAGCAGCAGTTACCGAAAGGGATGCTTCAGCCTTTACCAGTGCGAGAGTGGAAATGGGAGAATATATCCATGGACTTTGTTGTTGGATTACCGAAGACATCTCGAGGTAATAATTCAATCTGGGTTTTTATTGATCGCTTGACTAAATCTGCTCATTTCTTTTCTATATGAGATAATTTTTCC